>BSBN01000136.1:1499531-2999063 GCA_027924645.1 Cunninghamia lanceolata
GTCATTCTCAACTCTTTTTAGCTTATCATTCTTCACTCTTCATAGCTCATCACAATTGGATTACATATGTGTGTCCCTTGCCGAAACTCAATGTATTCTTGTAATTGGTTACTAGGGAAAAATAATAAAGAATTTTTTTAATATTTAATAGAAATAAAAATATTCATATATACTAAAAGGATGCAGCTCAAGTGATTAAACACAATTTGTAAGGATAGTTGTGTGTTCCTTGATTTCACCATCCACCAAGGTTCAAATACCCCAGAGCTACAATAAAAAATAATGAGAGTAGTACTAAGCCCAAAATATATTTGTCCTTAGTAAAAACTATTCAAAAGTTGTTAACTCTCTCAACAAAAATATCCATGCTACCTAAACTTTGTCCTATAAAATGCATGACCTGGAATTTAATAAGACATTTGTCTTACATTATATGCTATTTTCTTATAAAAATATTTCATATCACTAGTAAATGTATGTTTATCACTATTGGACCAATATAATTAGCTACCTCAGGGACTGTAAGCACTAAAAACATGCATGGGCTTGCACAAGGACCCCATGATGATATGTAATCCTAATCACTTACACAGAAGCATGAATAATAACACCCTCTCAACAGCACTCCTCTTGGCGATGCATGGTGTCTTGTTTTTCCTCTATCAATTCATTAAGTCCTAACCATTTTTCATTTCCCGTTTGTCGATTCTTCTTTTGTTGCATTCTTTGCCTTGCCTACATGCTTGGTTTTCTCCTTTTCATGTTAATTCCACCTTTTGACACCCCATTCTGAAGGTCTCTGACCCTAGGATGCTTCTAAACAACCTAATAGACCAAACCCATGTCTCAGTTTTTGCTCAACTTTTCTCCTTTTTGGGTCACCCCTATTAATTATCGAATCTTCCCTAGGTGACCCTGCCTTTTTGCATCCTATAGCTTGACTGTAATGTCAGATCACCTTCTCATCCTTTCAATAAGCATACGTAGCTGTTAGAACTCACCTAGGTGCCCTCTTTTTGGGTCACCCCCAATGACCTAGGGGTCACCCTCGGTGACTTTCCCTAGTAAAAGGGGTGACCCAGTGGCGACCCCTGTGGATTTTGAACATGAGTTTCTCCTTTGATTTGAGCCCAAAAAAGCCTCGTTTTCGCCCAGTTTGCATGAAATTTCAAGCTAAACATAGAGGAGGCCATAATTAACTCATTTAACACTCCTAATCAACAAATTTTAGCTCATGTGATCTATTTTAACTCCTCCTAACAGTCATTCCTCCATGAGTGATAATCTTTTAAGCTCAGATCACTCTTCAATCAATTGATTTTAACAGAGCAATCAAGCAAGTTAACTCTCCAATCATGACAGTTAATTCCTCAATCATCCCCATCCCCTATGTGCTAATCCAACCTATAAATACCTCCTCCTCCAAGCATTAGAGGAGGCAAATTGAAGAATTGCAACCTTTCATAGCTTTTAGTTTGCTCTCCATTAGCATCTTAGTGTTGCAAGTATGAGGATAACTAGTGTTGTCATTAATGGAAACATACTCATATTGCATTAGTAGGAAGGATTGGATGAGCTGTGTGCTGAGGATATTGAGAAAATTAGTCTCAATCAGGAACAGTGAAGAACAGTGATGACAGTAAGGTAAAAGTCCAAGATAAGATGAAGTTCAGAGGATGCGGTTTAATGGGTTTGCAGATATGAGTCTTGAGATGATCCAGTAAAGTTTTTAGAGGTCCGCATAATGATCGGAAGAAGTTATGATTGATCTAGTAGAACCGGTGCTGGCAGATGTTCAGTGGTGATAGAGTGTCACAGTTTGGTTCGGTGAGCTCCAGAATTGCATTATCTCATTCTGCGGATTGGAATCAGTGTTGAAGAAGTCCATGTGAAGTGACAACTAGAATTATTCATGGTTTGGAGGTCAGGAAGCACCTTTTTAATTATGACAGTGATGACAGACTGTGTTCTTGATGTTCCAGATGAAGAAGAGAAGAATTCCAGTAAGCTGATAAAGTGCAGATGTTTCTGGTGACTCAGGAAAGGTTTTGGTGATCATTGGATCATGTACAATTCTTATTGGCGGTCCACATTGAAGTTAGAGTTTGGATTTGATGTAAAGACCACCGGTTGTTGGTGTTCTTCCTAAGACAGGCCGACCGGATGTATTACACATCTTCCGGATGATCTAAAAGTGTTTGCCGACTTAGATGATTGTTCCTAAGTCGATGCCTTGTATAAATAAAGGATTGTAAAGTCATTCCAAAGTGTGAAGGGTGTGGATGAGTGTGATATAGCGAAAAAAAAAAGAGCGAAAGACAGAGCAGGAGTTTTTTGCTTAAATGGAACTGATCCAGGCATGGTAAAGATGTCAATCCCTAGTTCAAGTTTGTGATACTTGATTACTTTGTAGATAGTGTGTCTCTTGTAGGCAGTGTGCCTCTTGTGAGCAGTGTGCTTGGGTAGTGAGCCCTAATTGGCATGTGCCATCTATTTTTCTTATTCTTCTAACAAAGAATAATCCTTGGGTTAATCACCCCGTGGTTTTTCCCTTAACCGGGTTTTCCACGTCAAAATATTGGTGTCTCATGTGTTGATGTGTATCTGCTCTAGTGTTTATGCTTTATGCCTTCATGAATGATTAATTACTATAAAAAGGTGGATTTAAGTGTTTGAATTGAAAGCAAGATTAGGATAACTAATTCACCCCCCCTCTCAGTTATCAATAATTGGTATCAGATCCAAGTTCCTCTAAAAAGAGCTTAACCGCTTGAGGAGATCCAGGATGTTGTCATACAAGAAGGATAGTTTGAAGTTTGATGGAACCAACTTCTCTCTTTGGAAAGGTCGCATGAAATGTCACTTGGAGTGTATGGGAAAGGCGTACTTGTCCATGGTCACAAAAGCCTATGTACCTCCACAAGGTGGTCCGAAAACTCTAAATGAAATCACAGATGCTGAAAACAATCTGTGGAACAAAGAGGCTCTTCTAAGTGCTTTAACTGACTTAGAACTCTTAAATGTTATTGACCTACCAACTGCCTATGAGATCTGGGTCAAACTGGAACTTCTGCATGAAGGAGATGAGTATGTTAAGAGTGCAAGGTTGCAGAGTCTCAAAGGGAAATTTGAAAGACTGAAAATGAGAGATGATGAAAATATTACTACCTTTATGCCAAGAGTAAATGAGCTGGTGTGTGGAATCAGGAATGCTGGTGGAGTCTTGGATGAAAATGAGATTGTTGGCAAAATTCTCAGATCCCTTCCTACTGTCTATAAAATCAAGGTTGCTGCCATTGATGAATTTAGAGCCCATACAACTGTCATAAGAGACCAATTGGCTGGCAAACTGATTGCATTTGAAATGACCGAGTTTGGAGATGATGCCCCCAAGACTGAATTTGCATTCAAAGCCAGTGCATCTGTGAAAGGCAAATAAAGATTTGATCTGGGAGAAAACTCTTCAAGGAAGCTGTCATGGTATGATCAAGCAAGAAGAGACATGGAAGAGGAAGAAGCAGAAACAGCTCAACTTGAAGCCCTCATTGCAAAAAGACTGCCAAGGGGATCCAGTAAGTATGAAGGAAAATTACCCTTTAAGTGCTTCAACTACAATAAAATTGGTCACTTTGCCTCAAGATGTCCAGAAAGATCCACAAGATCAAATTCTAACAGACAAAGGTTCCAAAAGAATTGTTATTATGTTCATGAAGAAGCTGATAATGAAGGAGTAACAGATGATGAATCAGAAATAGGAGATAAATCTGGAAATGAATGGGTGTTTATTGCCATCAAGGAAGAAGATCCAATATCCTCTAAATCTATCAATCATAAGGTTGTAGAAAGAGCTTTGGCTGCCCAAGTTGAAGAAAAGGATGATTGGGTTATTGGCAGTGGATGCTCTCACCATATGACAGGTGACAAGAACAAGTTCTTAGATTTGGAAAGGTATGAAGGAGGAATGGTAAAATTTGGTGACAATTTTGCTGGTAGAATCAGAGGTAGGGGAACTATCTCTTTTGATGGAAAGAACAAAACCGGTAATGTACTGTATGTTGAAGGATTGAAGCACAATCTTCTCAGTGTTGGTCAGTTGGTGGACAAAGGCTATGATCTCCGGTTCAAGAATGGAAGATGCAGGATCTTTGAAAGTTCTAGAACTGAGATTGCATTCAATACTCAAACAAAAGGTAATATCTTCCATCTAGTTGGTACTAATAAAAACTATCTATTTTTTCAAGTTGATCAGAGTTGGTTATGGCATAGAAGGATGTGTCAAATAAATTTTGATAACATCATCAAGATAAGCAATACTCAGGGTGTAAGAGATCTTCCAAAATTGGTAAAACCTACAAATAGTTTGTGCAAAGAATGTCAGCTAGGTAAATAGAGCAGAGTCTCATTCAAAAGCAAAGATCAGTCCTCTACTAGATTATTGGAATTAGTTCATACTGATCTATGTGGTCCGACAAGAATCAAGAGTATGCAAGTTGATAGATACTTCATGTTAGTGATTAATGATCATTCCCGGATGATGTGGGTTACCTTTCTGAAAGAGAAATCAGAAGCTTTTGAGAAGTTCAAAATCTTCAAGGCTATGGTAGAGAATCAAACCGGATTAAAACTGAAATGCCTGAGGTCTGATAGAGGTGGTGAATTCATAGACTTTTGTGAGAAGCATGGTATAAAGAGACAGTTGTCTGCTCCAAGGACTCCATAGCAAAATGGAGTAGTTGAGAGAAAAAACCAGACCATCCAAGAAGCATCCAGGACAATGATGATGGAAGCAAATGTTCCCCAGATGTTTTGGAGAGAAGCTATCAGCACTACAATCTATACTCTCAACCGAGTTCAAATCAGAAGCAATACTGGTAAGACTCCTTATGAACTTTGGTTTGGCATCACTCCTACTGTGAGATATTTCAGAGTATTTGGTAGAAAATGTTACATTAAAAGAGATGAAGATCTAGGAAAGTTTGATGCTAGAAGTGATGAAGGAACTTTCTTGGGTTACTCCACTCAAAGCAAAGCATACCGGTGTTACAATAAAAGACTGAGAAAGATGATAGAAAGTACAAATGTGAAGGTTGATGAAGGAATTGAGAAGCCCTCAAGGTTTTATGAATATGATGAAGATGATCAGAATGATACTCTAGTTCAAGGTGCTCAATCCTCTTCTGAAAGTCAGATTCAGACTGATCCGGTAAATCAGGAAGAAGAGATAGGTCTGAATGAGCCTGATCAAGAAACAGAAGTGCAAGAAACTCCCAAAGTTCCAAGGTATGTAAGACTGAACCACTCTGAAGATCAGATCATAGGTGACAAAAGTAAAGGTGTACAAACTAGAAGGACAATTGCTCAAAATTCAAATGAATATTATCTGATTTCAAAGATTGAACCTAAGACAATAAATGAAGCCTGCAATGATGAAAACTGGACCAAAGCAATGGAGGAAGAGTTGATGCAAATTGAGAAAAATCACACTTGGGATCTTCTTCCTAGACCTAGAGACAAGAATGTGATTGGAACCAAATGGGTCTTCCGGAACAAACTTAATGAAGTTGGTGAAGTAATCAGAAACAAAGCCGGATTGGTCTGCAAAGGCTACTCTCAAATAGAAGGAATTGATTTTGAAGAAACCTTTGCTCCGATGACAAGAATTGAAGTAGTCAGATTATTTCTTGCATTTGTTGCCTTCAAAGACTTCAAGGTATATCAGATGGATGTCAAGTCTGCCTTCCTAAATGGTGATTTGGAAGAAGAAGTATACATTGAGCAACCGGATGGATTTCAATTGTCTGATCATGGTGATATGGTCTGCAAGTTGAAGAAAGCACTATATGGATTGAAGCAAGCCCCAAGAGCTTGGTATGAAAGATTGGATAAGCATCTTGTGTAGATTGGTTTCAACAAAGGTACTGCTGACAGTAACTTATATTTTAAAATTGATCATGAAAACATCTTGATTGTTGAAGTATTTGTTGATGATATCATCTTTGGAGGAAAAGATAGCATGTGTAAAACTTTTGCAAATCAAATGAAAAGTGAGTTTGAGATGTCTATGCTTGGTGAAATGAATTTCTTCTTGGGTCTGCAAATTACTCAAACAAAGAAAGGGATCTTCATTTCTCAGACCAAATATGTGAAAGAATTGTTGAGGAAATTTGGGATGGAAGATTCAAAGCCAATGAATACTCCCGTGGTAACTGGATGCAAGTTGAGCAAAGATGATGACTCTCCTAAGGTAGATCAGACAAAGTATAGATCAATGATTGGTGAATTGTTGTATCTCACTCAAACTAGACCAGATATTATGCAAGCTGTTGGTCTTGTGGCTAGATTCCAGGCTGAACCCAGAGAATCACATGTCATGGCAATCAAGAGAATTTTTAGATATCTAAAAGGGACAGTGGAGTATGGTTTGCGGTATCCTAGAGATCATGATTTCTCTCTTCATGCATATACAGATGCAGATTGGGTAGGAGATGTGGATGACCGGAAAAGTACCAGTGGTGGAGCATTCTTTTTGGGAAAGAGATTGGTTTCTTGGCTAAGCAAGAAACAAGATGCAATATCTCTGTCTACAACTGAAGCAGAATACATTGCAGCAGCAGGTAGTTGCACTCAAGTTTTATGGAAGAAGCAGATGCTAAGAGATATTAAAGTAGAGTATGAGGAGCCTATCGCAATTTTCTGTGATAATTCAAGTGCAATAAACATCTCTAAGAATCCGGTGTTGCATTCTAAGACTAAGCATTTATCTATCAAGTTTCACTTTCTAAGAGAGCAAGTGAACAAGGATGAAGTTAGATTGGAATTTGTGCCCTCAAAGGATCAGATTGAAGATATCTTTACTAAACCTCTTCCTAAGGAATCTTTTGAGTATCTCCAGGAAAAGTTAGGGGTTGTTGCCCCTCTGGTGATGAACTAGGATGCATTGATGTGCATCAGTCTGGTGGATATCACTGTCACATCTTGTGATCCAGATTGGTGATGGGGAGCTGCTACTCAGGGGGAGCAGCTGGTATAATTCTGATGTGCTAAAGTTGCAAGTATGAGCCCTTTGCCATTGATTTCAAAGAGGGAGAGAAGACATGTGAAAAACAAGTGGTTGATGATCAAAGGGAGAGTAGTAAAGAAAGAGAAGACATGTGAAGAGTTGCTGCTGATAGGGGGAGTTGTGATAGAAAGGAGAAGTTCTTGTCTTGATGGTTTTTCACATCATATGTTGCCATCAATGACAAAGGGGGAGATTGTTGCAAGTATGAGGATAACCAGTGTTGTCATTAATGGCAACATACTCATATTGCATTAGTAGGAAGGATTGGATGAGCTGTGTGCTGAGGATATTGAGAAAATTAGTCTCAATCAGGAACAGTGAAGAACAGTGATGACAGTAAGGTAAAAGTCCAAGATAAGATGAAGTTCAGAGGATGCAGTTTAATGGGTTTACAGATATGAGTTTTGAGATGATCTAGTAAAGTTTTCAGAGGTCCGCATAACGATCGGAAGAAGTTATGATTGATCTAGTAGAACCAGTGCCAGTAGATGTTCAGTGGTGACAGAGTGTCACAGTTTGGTCCGGTGAGCTCTAGAATTGCATTATCTCATTCTACGGATTGGAATCAGTGTTGAAGAAGTCCATGTGAAGTGACAATTAGAATTATTCATGGTTTGGAGGTTAGGAAGCACCTTTTTAATTATGACAGTGATGATAGACTGTGTTCTTGATGTTCCGGATGAAGAAGAGAAGAATTCTAGTAAGCTGATAAAGTGCAGATGTTTCTGGTGACTCAGGAAAGGTTTTGGTGATCATTGGATTGTGTACAATTCTTATTGGCGGTCTGCATTGAAGTTAGAGTTTGGATTTGATGTAAAGACCACCGGTTGTTGGTGTTCTTCCTAAGAAAGGTTGACCAGATGTATTACACATCTTCCAGATGATCTAAAAGTGTTTGCCGACTTAGATGATTGTTCCTAAGTCGATGCCTTGTATAAATAAAGGATTGTAAAGTCATTCCAAAGTGTGAAGGGTGTGGATGAGTGTGATATAGCAGAAAAAAGAGCGAAAGGCAGATCAGGAGTTTTTGGGCTTAAATGGAACTGATCCAGGCATGGTAAAGATGTCAATCCCCAGTTCAAGTTTGTGATGCTTGATTACTTTGTAGATAGTGTGTCTCTTGTAGGTAGTGTGCCTCTTGTGAGCAGTGTGCTCAGGCAGTGAGCCCTAATTGGCATGTGCCATCTATTTTTCTTATTCTTCTAACAGAGAATAATCCTTGGGTTAATCACCCTGTGGTTTTTCCCTTAACCAGGTTTTCCACGTCAAAATCTTGGTGTCTCATGTGTTGATGTGTATCTGCTCTAGTGTTTATGCTTTATGCCTTTATGAATGATTAATTACTATAAAAAGGTGGATTTAAGTGTTTGAATTGAAAGCTAGATTAGGATAATTGATTCACCCCCCCTCTCAGTTATCAACACTTAGGTGCTCACGTAGGACGCATGTGCATTTTGTTTGCCATTGTTTTTTCCTTCAATCTTTTAATAGCTTCATTAGAGTATTATCATACTCTCATTTTGCCCACAACCATATCCATAGTGCTCAATTAGTGCTCTCATAGCACTTGTAAGCTCGCAATCAAGCTCTTTTCAATCCAAGCTTTCAAAAGCTCACATCATTGTCAATCAATTGCCATCTTCTCATTTGTCACCAAGAGGAGGACCTTGTTACTGCAAGAGGATGAGGAGGTTGCTGAACAAAAGGATTCCTGAGGGTAGTGCAAATCTCGTGCACCAAGCTATTCCAGGTTCTTTTCATGTTTTTGTAGTATTTACATAATGAAAACTTGCTCTTGAGGAAAGTAACTTCTTATTTTGCTCTTGATAAGAATTATTAATTTGTTTTCATTTCATTGCTATAGATTAGAGAGAAATTTACTTTATCATAGATTAATTCATTTGCTTTCATTAGTTAGATTTTTTCTTGCGTTCCTAGAGTAGATTTCAAAAATATCAAAAACACAAAAATATAGAATAGCATTGCATTAGGTAAACTTCATCATAAAGTGCATTCATATAGAATTTTTTTATTTATTCAAGAAAAATACTAAAATATAGCTTGCATATCATATAGTTGCATCCATACACAAAACCACAAAAAACACAAAAATATTAGGAAAACTCAAAGCGTTCAAACCCTCGATCTCATCACAAGGTAGTCACATTCACGTTAGACATAAACCCTTGATAGTATCACAAGGTGAACATTCAAAGTAATCAAAAGTCAACCCTAGGTCAATCTTGGTCAAAAAAAGTCAACATACACCAACTCTCTTCGAATAACAAGCGAATGTGCCTAGGACTTAGAGGAGAGTGGGTCAAGGTAATTCTAGAAGAACTAGAGGAGATAAACCCTAGACCACAACTCACACAAGAGAAACAACACTTCATTAGGGTCATAGAACGAGATCAACAAATTCAACAACACATACAAACATTCAAAGCTAGATTACAACATGCAAGAGACATAAACAAAACAAATAAACATCCATCTAGGCATTGGAATCAGAGAAACCCTAACATGAGACAAAACACAAGTGACCCTTCGGGTCATATCATCATTTCAACAACAACTTCCATAGAGAGAACAAGGCAACTCCAAAACAACAATAGGCCCCAGATTAGGCTGGCCGCTCTTCACGAGGTTCTACTCCCATGTGAATAGAACAACCCACGGGTCTCGCCTCTACTCGATTGGATTTTACCACGTGAACTAGAGTGACTTGGAGGTCACCTGAAGCAAGGAGAGGGTCCATGTGCTGCATCAAAGCTAACTCATCCACAATTGTGCTTGTGTCATGTTTCAAAGAGTACATATTTTGCTGAATTTGATGTGAAGAGAAAAACCTTTTGGTGAAGCTTTTTGCATTTCCTTTAAATGATCTAACTTCATTTCTTGCATCATTTTAATAATTCCATCACGATCACTTTCACATTGCATTTGTTACCATTTTCTCTCTCATTTCATCCATCTTATTTGCTATCTTTCACTTTGTTCATTCCATTTATTTTGAGATGTCCACAGCACCCCTAAATATGACAGAACTAGAACTCAACCTAGGGAACTCTTCCCTCTAAAGAACTTGAAACACCATCCTTCGATAGCTACATGCCTTCTGAACCATTAGCACCTAAATTGAATTGTTACAACTACAAGGACGAAGGCGACATAAGAGAACCTAGATGTTTGTTAACATTCAACAACCTTGCATGGGAACAAAACTCAACAATTCAACCTAGATCACACAGAGTGCAAGTGAGATCAGAGATTCATCAAATAGACCAACCCTCGACAAGCAATCAAATCATCCATCTAGATGATGAGGTGAAATGCTTGGAGAGACATTTGCAAGAGGCCAAAGATGCTCAAGAGGCCTTGCAAGTCACTCTTCAAGAAGAACAATGAGAACAAATGGAAAACATGTGAGGTGAAATTATGAGAAATGATGAGACACACATAAGTGCAATGCCCGCCGACCTTATTGCAATGCTAGTCCAAAGAATTAGGACTCTTGAGGCAGAACAATCTATTCAAGACAAGAGAGTAAAGTCTAACAACAAGAACAAGGTAGAGAAAGACCAGGGGGGATCTTAGAACCCCCATAATTGAACTTCTACTCACAAAATGGGAGTAATGATGTTTTCCCAAATGGGAATCACGCTATGAAAAATCAGCAAACCATTCAAACAAATTGTAACATGACATTTCATATTACCCAAAAATCAACCATAATTAGCCATCTTAATTAAGGTTAAGAATACATAATTATTAACATAACTACAACTAAGCAAAAATAAATCAATATCATCATAAAATTAAACATGCTTTTCATTTGGGTTGTTACAAAAGTATAAATTACATCAATCCAAAGATAACTCACTAGTGAATAACTTTCACTATACAAGTACAAAAATATGCTCATGGCATCATTGAAAAGCTTTTACATAATAACTCAGACTATTAAGCCATATAAAGAATGCACTGTATCTAGAACTTTGACATCTGTCTTAAGTCTTAACGTGTCTTCTACTTGGGAAGGAGACCATCACCCGAGTGCTTTTCCTCCAACCACAGATCGGTGGTCCCCCACACAACTTCCCAATTGGAAGCTACCCTACCCTTCACGTAGGGTATAGATGTAAGGAACCATTAGGTTTTCCATTTGAGTATCTGGTGTTGTGTCCTTCATAATGTCTCTCGTCCATACAGCTATAGATCCACTCTAACTATGCATGACACTACTGGAAATATTATGCCATCTAGAGCACAGTGGATCGACTAATGCATGCA
Organism: Cunninghamia lanceolata; assembly: GCA_027924645.1. Classification (NCBI taxonomy): domain Eukaryota; kingdom Viridiplantae; phylum Streptophyta; class Pinopsida; order Cupressales; family Cupressaceae; genus Cunninghamia; species Cunninghamia lanceolata. Next base: position 1,510,885 of record BSBN01000136.1, read on the forward strand.
GAGACAGATGCATTACTTTGGCCAAAGATTTACATACATATACATTTCGCAATGAACATAGTCGTATGTCCACCACCTTGACTCAACTTAGAAGCTCTGTCATCCTACAGTAGTCTTAATTTGACCCCTTTAGGTCTAGGAAAGGTAAGTTCAATTCACTCTTAGCCCAATTCTAGGACAATCGACTCCTATCCTGGGAGTACATTCAATAATGTTATGTTGCTTTTACAACAGGGAACCTATGACTCCACATCACTTTATTCCCATATTTTCTTAATATCATTAGAACAATCAAGTTTTTAAACTTATGACCTTTCTCGGTCCCAATTCCATGTTTACCTTGTCACAAGGTTTACATTCAAATTCATACCAACAAACACTTATTTTATAATAGTCTAATGGGTCGGTTCTATTAAAAGACCCTAACTCAATGATTTCTCATGAGTTCATGATACCCTATACTTGGTCCATAAAGCATGACCATTCAAAATGGATAACATTTATATCCTTTAATCATAAGAGTTTCATACTCTACTTTATATTCATACTCATAAGAAATAAGTATCGATGGAGGGTTTGCTTCCCCGACCATCATGGATTGACATGCATTTAGAAGTGCCTCGGTTAACATTAATAGTAACCTTTTCTCATTTCTCCTTCAGTACAAGGAGTCATAACTTGCTTAAACATACAGATCAATTACTCTATAGATATCATAATACCTTTCATAATAGTCGAGTACTATTTCCACAACACCCATTTATTCATATGGGTTGCACTACAAGTATCAAAATATCTTTATAACAATTGAGCATTGTTTCTACAGTACCCTAATATACTTTGTGCCTAAAGCACAATCGAGGCTTAAATAAAAATATTATCAATAAATATAATATGGCCTAAGCATTGCTCTCGGCCTATGCCCATAACAATCTTCATTAATATTTAGACATTCATAATGAATCGATACTATATAGGCTTTGAGCACAAATGGCTCGAATGATAGCCAAGATAGTATTAAGAGTATAACATGCGGTCTACAGACCATATCATTTCAACATACAAGATTCTTGCAAGCACGGTTGTGTTTGGTGTTTGGCCTTATGGCCTTGGCCAAGAGATGTGTTAAGACATTGCATTCAAAAGATAACATATAGATATCACATATGGCCTCGACAATCTCATATCAAATTCACAGGGAGAAAGCAACTTTGACCTTATTGGCCTCACATAGAAATGCATTACTGTGTATTAAAAATAATAGTCGACAGCATTATTATCAAAGGTATCACCTCACAATTACATTCATATCACAGTCAAAATTCATACATGTACTTTAAATGTACAGTTGAGATGGCTTTAAGGGTAGTTTATGTGCGCCTATCAGCGGCTCTTCCACGAGCTAACCACAGTAGCCACACGCTATCTCTATAGTAAAACCTCTTCTTACTATCTCCTCCTCAAACTTCCTATTCATCTCCCTTTCCTTTCTCTCTCAAAAACAAAAGATATGTATCAAAAATGATACCTTCTCCAATACTTTGCACATGTTAACTCTACATGCCAAAAATTTTGCCACCCCTAACTGAGGATAGTGGTAGGAACGGTTTCGTCACCTCGCAGGGTTTCTTGCAGCCCACCAACTCCATTATCATATGGGCGACGCAGTGGAAGCTCATAATAGCTTCTAATCGGCCTCCATGAATTCCAATTATCGTGGATGGTGGTTGACTGAATACCCCAAGGATAAACATAATATATATTATTATTAATATGGTGCTCGACCTCTATGGAGGTTGAAATAATTATAACACACACTTTATATTCCCTACATCTAAATGAAGTATAAGGGTTATTAAATAATTCAAGGTGTCATCAAACAATAACATCATTGATAAGGTGACATAGTAACAAAATGTGATCTTGGGATTGAGTTGTTACTCCCCCACATCACCTTAATAATTATAATTATTATATAAAAATGCAACGATAATCATAGAATCTAATAAAGAATTAGATAAGGAAACAAGGAAATACTCGACAACCCATCGAGATTAATTATCGACCAAACTGACATTCCAAGAACATCATCTAGTCGAATCGACGTGGATAACATCGAAATAACTCAAATTGTCATGTCAGCACAGACTAAATTGAAAATGACTAACAAAGGAAAGATGATAACTCACCCCGCCTTGCATGGGTTACAAAAGCTAATTTCGATACTCAGATGGCAATTTTGACCTTTTCCAAACTTCTATCTCCTCCTCCCAGATGATACTCTCCTTCCATTTTGAAGGAAGATTCTTTTCCTGATCACACTCACAACCATATAATCGTGATTAGTGTATCATCATTTGATTTGCAAATCATAATAATTAAATAATCATATCAACATGTAATCTCATGTCTAACTAACATTAGTCAATGTTCATATACTCAATGATTCTATCTGATGTTTTCCACAAACATCAAATCATTAAACTATGATTAATCATCCCGATTACCACACAAAAGTAATTTTAAACTAAATCATAAGTTGGGGATGTAACATATCTCCCCCCATAATAATCATCGTCCCCGATGATTAAATGTCTTCAAAATGAAACCAACATACTAAGAAAAGTATTGTTTTAGCATAGTAAATTTTTTTGAAAAGCGATGGGGAAATCTCGCATAAATATCCTCATAGTTTTCCTAGGTGGCATTTTCCTCTGCATATTGGTCCCACTGGACCTTGCATTGAGTTATCTCTTTATTACATAAGCGTAGCTTACGTGTTTCAAGCACCTTGATAGGCTTGATCACTACCACCCCTAGGTCCTTCACCTGTATAGTATTCCAATCAAGAATAGGGATATGATTATTTCCAGAGATAAACTTTTTCAAATAGGAGACATGAAAAACATTATGCATATAATAAGAAAAGTATTGTTTTAGCATAGTAAAAAGTTTTCAAAAGATATGGGGAAATCTTGTATAAATATCCTCATAGTATTCCTAGGTGGCATTTTTCTCTACATATTGGTCCCACTGGACCTTGCATTGAGTTATCTCTTTATTACGTAAGCGTAGCTTATGCGTTTCAAGCACCTTGATGGGCTCGATCACTACCACCCCTGGGTCCTTAACTTGTATAGTATTCCAATCAAGAATAGGGATATGATTATTTCCAGAGATAAACTTTTTCAAATAGGAGATATGAAAAACATTATGCATCATGGCAAGGGCTGGTGGTCGAGAAATTTTGTATATGACTGGGTTGACCTCTTCGAGAACTTCAAAGGGACCCATGTATCTAGGTGCCAGTTTGGATGTCTTTCCAAACTTAATGGAGCTCTTTTGAGGTTTTACCCTTAGAAAGACTTTTTCTCCCACTAAGAAATGCCTTTCGATGCGTTTAGCATCCGCATGACTTTTCTACCTATCATTGGCTTCCACTAGCCTTTTCTTAATCAAATGTACTTGCTCTTCCATTTCTGATAGCATTTCTAGTCCAAGGCTAACCCTATCTTCTATCTTATCCCAGCTTATAGGGGTTTGGCACCTTCTTCCATATAATGCTTCAAATGGAGCCATCTTAATAGCAGAATGATAGGAATTGTTATAGGCAAATTCCACCAAAGGAAGATAATCTTCCCATTTGTATTGCTAGTCCATGTAGTACATCCTCAATAAATCCTCCAGCACTTGGTTTACCCTTTCAATTTGACCATCTATCTCAGGATGATAAGAAGAGCTTATATTCAACTGGGTTCCAAGTGAAGGAAACAAGGTTTTCCAAAACCTTGATGTCATTCGAGCATCCCCTGAGATAATCTTCTCGTGGATACCATGCAATCTAAAGATTTCCTGCACAAATTTGTGGGCTATAACAGGTGCCCCATCTATTAGATTCCCAAGTATAAAATGTGTAGCTTTGGTGAGTCTGTCCACCACAACCAAAATAGCATTGTGCCTATTCCTGGAAATAGGAAGTTCTTGCACAAAGTCCATGCTTATGATTTTCCATTTCCACTCTAGAATTTCATGAGGGTATAAAAGTCATGTCGAGTGATGGTGTTCCGCCTTCACCCTCTGGCATTCTATACACATAGCTACAAAACTTGTAGCATCCCTCTTCATTCCTTTCCAGAAATATAAGGGTTTTACATTAGCAAGTAACTTTGTTACTCTAGGATGTCCCGAATAAGGTGTAAAATGAACCTCTTTCCACACAGTGTTCCTTACCTCGTCGGAGTTCGGAACATACATCCTTCCTTTATACCTTAATAACCAATTTCGTTCAAGGTAAAATCCATCATATTTTGGATTCTGGGGGTTTTCCAAAAGGGTCTGTTTTACCTGCTCGTAAAACTCATCTCCCTTAGACTTTTGTAAAACTTGATTCTTAAAATCAGAATGTATGGAGATCATTGAGGAAATATGTCTTCTCCTACTTAAGGCATCTTCCACCCAATTTTCCTTACCTTGAATATATTTAATCTCAAAATCGTAATATGAGATGAACTCCAACCATCTTCTTTGGCGATCATTTAGATGTGGTTGAGTGAACAAGTATTTGAGCCCTTGATGGTCTATTTTTAGCTCAAAGGGTTTTCTAAGAAAGTAGTGTCTCCACATTTGCAAAGCATGAATGACTGCTGCCAGCTCCAAATCATGAGGAGCGTAGTTTTGTTCATAAGTTTTTAGTTTCCTGGATTCATATGCAATGACTTGTCCATCCTGGACTAGTACACCACCTAAGCCTTCCCCTGAGGCATCGGTAATGACTACAAAATGACCTTGTGGGTTAGGTACTTTCAAGATTGGTGTTGAAGTCAATTTTTCCTTCAGTTGATCAAATGCCTCTTGGCACTTATCTGACCACTCAAATCTCTTGCCTTTTCTCTCTAGAGAAGTTATAGGGTACACAATTTTTGAAAAGTACTTCACAAATTTCCTGTAGTATCCTGCAAGGCCCATGAAACTTTAGACCTCATGTACATTCTTTAGTGTTGGCCATTCCAATATGGCTTTAATCTTGTTTGCGTCCACAGCTATTCCCTTAGCTAAAATTATGTGGCCCAAATACTGCACTTCCTTTAGGAAGAAAGTACACTTAGAGAGCTTGCCATACAATTTATGCTCTTTCAACCTCTGAAGAACAATCCTTAAATGTTGAAGGTGTTCTTCCTCATTCTTAGAATAAATTAGAATGTCATCAAGAAAAACTAAGAAAAACTTGTCTAAATAGTCCCTGAACACACTGTTCATTAAGTTCATAACGCTGCAGGTGTGTTTGTTAATCCAAAGGGTAGGACAGTGAACTCATAATTCCCATATCATGTTCTAAAGGCTATTTTGCGGATATCCTCATCCTTTATTCTCAATTGATGGTGCCTTGATCAAAGATCGATCTTAGAAAACACATTTGTTACTCTCATGTGATCAAAAAGATCATCAATGTGGGGCAATGGGTATTTATTCTTAATTGTTTCCTTATTTAACATATGATAGTCTATGCATAATTGTAATGTACCATCTTTCTTTTTCACAAATATTACTGGTGCTCCCCATGGTGACACATTGGGTCTTATCAGTCCTTTGTCCAACAATTCCTGTAATTGAGCCTTTAGCCCTGTTAACTTAGTAGTGGTCATTTTGTATGGGGCTTTAGATACATGTTTCGATCCTGGAATTATATCTATAGAGAAATCAAAAGCTCTTTTAGGAGGCAATCCTAATAGTTCATCCAAAAATACATCCTCAAAATCTTGAAGAAAAGGGTACCTGTCCATATATGATCTTTCTCGATCTATGGACTCCCTCTTCTCAACTCCATTGATTTTTTGAGATTTATAAAACACTAAATCATCTTGGAAATTGGTTTCCTCTAAACCATTTAGTTTTTCCATTTTGACAGAAAAAAGTTGGCATCCCTTTCTTTGAGCTCTTTTCATTTGTAGGGCAAAAATTTATCTTAGTTTAACTTCCCTAGGGTTCCCTTGTAGAAAGACTTTGTTCCCTAAGTCATATAGACATTCTATTATTTTGGCATAACAATCCAATTTGGCCTGATGTCTCCATAACCAATTTATCCCAAGGATAACATCGTATGAGCCTAGTGGGGCTACATAAAGGTTCATCTCAATGGAGAAACTTGGAAGTTCAACCCTAGCCTCAAACAAGCATTGCTCTACCTGAGCCTTGGTCTAATTTGCATATTCAAATGACAAGGTGTTTTCCATGTATCCAGCCTTTCTAGAAATTTTACTTAAAACTTTTGGGGGAATAAAATATTTTGTTGCACCAGTATCTATCAAAACTAAAATTGGGAGACTAGATAAAATACCTGTAGTTTCAATGGGAGTAATTTGGTATTCATCTTGCCTATTATCCAGGGTTGCATGTATGCGTTGTTGGAATGTTGCCTATTGAGAGAGCAGAGAGTTTCCTTGAGGCTGAGCTCCCTGCGTCTTGTTAGGACACTAGTTGGTGTAATGACCTCCGCCACATGTATAGCACCCTCCCCTGGGTCCTCGCTTCTCCTGAGGCTTCCCAGAATTATCTCCATTTTTCTTGGCATTATTATTGCCTTTCTTTTCCCCTCTAGATTCATTTTGTTTATTCTTGGACCCTTTATCATTTTTCTCAGAGAAATCTTGCCTTTTCCCCTTTTTCTTAGAAGATTGAGAGGATTGGGACCAATTATACCTTTTTTGTTTCCCTTCCTTATAAGAAGAGATAGCTTTCAACTTCTGTTCATGTTTGATGGCCTTCTCATAGACCTGGTCCATTGAAGTGGGACCATGCATGTCAACCTCACCCCCAATCTGGGTGTTCAATCCCATAATAAACTTTCAGATGTGAAAACTCTCATCTTGCTGATATTGTGGCACATACTTGAGTAGGCGGGTGAACTTTTCCTAGTACTCGTAACCACAGTTAGATCTCCCTGTCTTAGATTCTAGAAATCTATAAGCTTTTGATCATAGAACAACTGAGGTAACCATCTTTGCCTAAAGAGTTCCACGAACCTATCCCAAGTTAGACTTGTAGACCTCAAGCCTAACTCCATTTCTTATTCATCCACCATGTGGATGCTTCACCCGCCAACTGGTATGCTCCCCATACCTCTTTGGTGATCTCAGTATAATTTCTTATTTCAAAATATTTTTCTATCTCCGTAAGCCATGCCTCCGCGGCATCTCTGCTTACAGACCCATCAAATTTGGGTGGCATAACCTTTCTCATATCCCAGGATAGTTCCAAAGCTAAGTGGCTTCTTCTATCCTCTTCCTGTCTAGCCTCAGAGTTATTCTCTCCGCATCCACTTTGGGTGGTGTCATCATGACGTGCCTCGTCATCACCCCCATAATAGGCTTCCTGCCCGGGTCTTGGCTGACCCCTGACCTCCTGCTCGAGAGTTCTAATTCTCACTCTTGTCTCTTGGAGCATAGTGAGGATCTGGTCGAGTTTAGATTCGGAGTGGCCTGAAGGTTGCCCTTCATCTTGGCTATCTCCCATATTGGCTCTTATCTGAACCAGGTTACAATCCACTTCTCCTGAAGTTTGCATATTAATCATTCAATTAGTTTTCATACCATTGAATCCATTCATAAATGTAAATCCATTCTCATTCATGTAATCTTTAACAATAAGGAAAGATTTGCCAAAATTCAAAATGCATTTTAGTTTTCCACGGATTACATATAATTCATCCATAGATACAAATTTTTGTTTACATCTTGCTACTGCAAGTCATTATCAGATTGGGATACCTTCCCATGTTCATTTCTTATCCTTGAGATTTATCAAATTAGTTTTAGGAGGTGGACATACTCATAGGTACTCATCCACAACCTCCTTATTAACATTAGAATCCTTATGATCATTTTCCAAGTTTGGTTCCTTAGGTGCAGAGGGTTTTGCTGATTCATTTTGAGAGATAGGAGCAGTAACCCTAACTGCTTTCCTCATCTCCTACTCGATGCACTTAATAGCATCAACGAATCTTTCATCATCAGCCAACCATGTGCCTACCAAGCAACCAGTTTGTTCAAGGTGTTTCATTCTTGAGGCCCGCTCCTTCAAGGCCTTAAGGTAACATCCATTTCCCATACCTTCTTTCTGGGTATCATTCTTATTCTTACCATTATGGCATTAGAACATCCAAGCATTAGCAACTGTTAATGTTGGATAAGAAAAACATTTTGTAGTTAGCTCATAGGTCCATGTATTGAACTTGGTAGCTCTGATACCATATGTAACATGACATTTCATATTACCCAAGAATCAACCATAATTAGCCATCTTAATTAAGGTTAATAATATGTCATGATTAACATAACTACAGTTAAGAAAAAATGAATCAATATCACTATAAAATTAAACATGCTAATATTAGTGCATCTTGTGACACTTTGAGAGGATATGACAACTTAAAAGCCACCATGATAGGAAAGATTACATTACCTATTTCCTTAGGGCCAAAAATGATACCTACAACATTATATATCATTGAAATGGATACTAGGTATAACTTACTACTTGAAAGACCATGGATACACCGAATGAAGGTTGTTCCTTCCATATTATTCTAGGAAGTCAGATTCTTGCACCTCAGAAAAGTTTATGTCACAAAAGGGGATGAAAAACCCTTGAGTATGGTTAAAATGGATACAACCAAAAAGATAGAGATCCCAATAGATTACGAGTTTCCAACGAACAGGATTTTTGTCCCAGATCCCACACCTCAATCAATACAAATTAAAAGAATAGAAACGCCTATCAAAACTATCAACAATGTGGAAATAAGAACCTCTAAGAAAGGAGAATTTTCAAACAAAAGGAAATGGTCCCCAAAGAAATGACGATAAAAATCATGGAGTGGTTGAAGAAAGATGGACCTTTGCAATTTCCACTAGAGATTCTCATTATCAACTTATCCCCAAAAGATGAGTGAGTTAATCATGTTTTCCTATGCATAGGAGAAAAACCCCATAAAAAAGAATGGTCTAAATTCAAAACAAAGACATTGGACTTAAACGGAGTAGACCCACATGCCTTCTCAGATCCTGAGGAGGATTATTCTAAAAGTTATACTCCTTTAATGCCACCAAGGGAAAAGACATCTAGTGAGACATACGTATCAGAAACACAAGAGAAACGAAATTCATACACGCCACTTTCACCTTCCAAAGACTCTTACACACCATTGACACCACCTATGAAAGTGAAAACCCATGATCAAGAAGCAACAAACTCAATAGACAATGAATCAACGAATGTTCCAAAAAGTTCACCTAAAGCCTTCCTAGCCCCTCAAATCCACTAGCAACCTTCTGCCCCAACCTCAATACAATCTAATGATGCAGATGAGTGGGAAGCACCCTTAGTACAAATATAAATGGTAGAAAGACTTCCAGATGAAGATGAGGTGAGTGAGGGAGAATTCTAAAAAGAACATAAGATGCAAGTGACCATAGGAACAAAGGATCCTATCATCTTTGAGTTACCCAAGAAATACATAGGGTATTTGATGGACATGCGGCCGGAACCAAACAAAAAAATAAGCATAATCTTTTTTCCTCTAGATGAACAAAGGGAACACAAACACCCTTTGAATTGTTTCAATTCTTGCAAAGTATTCAAGAATGTCCTGAGGTGAAAATCTACATGCAAGATGACATCGACTTACTCGTTGTGATTTTGAATTGTGATAGAGTCTTGTATTGGACTCCGTTGCATCAACAAGCCTTTCATGCCTTGTTGCATATAACATTAACATGAATAGTCCCTCAATCAAGTCATCCAAAGCAAAGTCAACCTTCAGGGCCCTACATGATAGGTGAGCTTGTCCTCCGAAAGGGGAGAATTAAAAATAATAATTATAGGAAAAAGAGGAAATTTCAAGAAGATTGGAAAGGTTCGTATATGATCAAAGAAGACATCGAAAATGGTGCCTATCTTTTGTGCACGATGGAAGGTGACGAATTTGGTGAGACGGTCAATGCCTTTTACCTCAAGAAATGCTATGTCTAAAATACAAAATATTCATAAAACATAAAAACACCAAAAACATCAAATATTCCAAAAATCCAAAAAAATTATAAAATCATGAAAATCAAATCTTCCATGCATTTTTGTTTCATCCTGCATCTTTATGAGTGACATGTTCTTGTTGGATTTTCGTTTCAGTAAGGAGTCTAAGATTACTTAGGTAAACGTTGATCCTCTTAGCTTTTGAGATCCCTTATATTCACAATTTCCATTTTATCACTCCCCTATTCACATTCACTAATGATTCTAATTAAATCCTAGCTCTTAGCTCTACACTAGTCCCAGTCTTAGAAATCCATGCTATTAAGTCTAAACAAAGTCAATCTTCAAACATATAGTACTCAATAGAAGCTTGCAAGTAGACCTTCCCCATTTCTTCTTAGTAGAAGGGAAGTTTGATTGGATAGTGAATAATTTTTGTGGCACTCAGCCCCTTATCTCTTCTGGCCAAAAACATCAGGAAAATCATAACTCTGAAGGAAGCAATCTAAAAAATGAGTGATAAAAAAAGAGTGTGAGAGAAAAGTGAGATTATAATGAAAGCACCAAAGCAACTGAATGTCCAAAGCATCAATAAAGTTTCAAAGTATCCCATCAAAAAGCATCCAAAATATCAAAAACAAATATGAGAGATTCAAGTGAGGTACTGCAAAAATACAAAAAAAAAAGAGAAAAATAAAAAAGAGATACAAAAAAGAGTGAAAAGAGAGAAGAATGTTGATTGTCTGTACTCTTGAGTGGAGATAAATTTAAGCTCGAAGCTACGAGGGTGATAATCTACTAGAGAAAGTGAGGTACAAAGAACACACATGCACTAACTGAGCAATACTAGGAGTCTAGCTATCTTTAGGGCCATATTTTATTCTAGAGTCTCTTCCTTTACCCTAGGTCTATCTTGTTGGCCATCTTCGTCTAAGTCTAGTGAGTGCTAATAAAATTTGCTACTTGTCTAAGTTAAAAACTTGTCAAAATGTTTTGTCTAGATAAGGATCAATGTTCAGCCTTTATCAAACCTTAAATTTTAGAAACATTCCATCTCCCTCATATTCCCACTTGATTTTTAAATCTAATCTTAGAAAGTTAATAAGTCTCCTATACCAAGGCAATTTGCAATCCCCTGAATCAAAAATCTTACTAAAGAGTTGTCACATTATTTGTTCCATCATGTATGCATCAATACCAAAAATTAGAAAAATGAAAAGCAATAAGTCTATGTCATAACTCATGATATTCCATAGGTTTAGAGGCGTGTTGTATTCCCTTTTGTGTCCCTAAATTTTATAGACTGCATGCATTCATATATTCCAAAAAAGACCAAAAAATATATCATAATCATTCTGCATCCATGTCAAGTTTTATAGACAATAATCACAAAGGTTTTGAATCACCAATGAGCACAAAAGATAAAGATAATCATGGTCATAAAGAGAATTCCAAGAGTGTAGCTAGTACAAAGCCAATACAAAGTAAAGAGTAGAGCCAAGGACAAAATTCTCTATCTCCCCATATCATGGGGCAAAATAGAAGTAAGAAAAACCTAGATGAAGCTCAAGGATGATTTTGACCAATAGAGACACCAGGGCTCCAACTCCTAGGTCTCCTATGACTAGTAGCATTAGAACTCATGTGGGTCTTGTGAGAAAGAGAGAGAACTCTGCTAGGAGCATGTGAAGGGCCCATTGTGTCTACTCGTGAAGCCTGTTTGAAAATTCCAAGACTTGCCATCTCGCAAAGAACAACATTCTCAGCTCTAAGTTCCTTGTTCTCGTCATGCAAAGAAGTAATCTCCTAGCTGGCATAGTATGTAGGTGCAAGAATGTATGTGTAATAGATGACCCAAGAAGGAAGATCGGCATTAACAAGTAAAGACTCACAAGAATGGCCCATGAATAGAACCAAAAGATCTAAGCTAGAATCATGAAATAGTTCCATCCCGTAGCAGTACCTAAAGAGAAGAAAGGAAGAGAGAGTTAGTCAAACAACCCAAGTGCAAAAAAAATGAAAAATTAAGAGCAAAGGAAAGAGTACTTACGAGGGTCACCCTCGTCCAAAGAGAGGTCATCTGGTGCATGATCATGAACATAAGGTATGACAGTCTCCTCTTCAAGAGGTATCTCCCTATCTTCTCCTTTGCTGACCTCATCATGATCCTCTCCTGCTAGATTGTAATCCTTGTCAGAAGAATCAAAATCATCAAGAGTAATCAATCTATGATGAGTAGACCCTCTCCTTCCCCTATGGCTGGAACTTGAGATATAAACTGTATGAGCTAGTCTATTATCAAGACTCCGGGGGTCAAGGGAGTCCATGTAATTGTCCCCTGCTCAGGACCACCCATCTCCTAAATAGGCCTATAGTAAATGAGAATTAGGGGAAAGTCCTCTAGAAAATCATTGCCTAACTATTGTAAGACTCACTCGATGTGGTGTAGCTCAACAAGACCATTTTGATCTAAAAGCTGAATAACATCCTTGCAGAACACTCTAATCTATGTGTCACTAGGCCATGTAGCCTCCATGTCAATGTAAGGATCAAAAATCATGTAGGTGTCAATCAAAGTGGCCACTACATGCAAGCTAGCATCAAAATGGCCAAGCTGACCCCATAGTGTAGCCATCAGAAACCTAGGATCAGGAAGCGATATCTCCCTCTGGAAGGGTTGAATGTGCTCATAGATCCACGTCATGATCAAGGAGGGATGACTAAAAGTAAGAGCCCCTTGACATGTAATATGATAAAAATCTTGGTAGACCATAATTAAGATGTCAACGCACCACTCAAACATAGTACTCAATTCTATACACTGAATGATTGATGCCCAACATCATTTAAGCCTGGATGATCCCTTATCTCCTAACAAATTTGAAGCAATTAAACCAATGAGGCACTTCTTCAAAGGAGAAATAGGAAGATGAGGAACTAAAGTGAGCTAGACCCATGTGGATGTCTCAAAATAAGATACTCTTGTTATCCTATTTTGCCCCCTTGGCCAAATAGTCTAAAGATCCATGAGATCCTAGTGTTTTTCCCTCTAGATTGCAAGGTAAAATTACCCAAATTGACTAAGTCCTAAAAATTTTGAGTTTGCCTTGTGTTTTCAGTGTTGTCAGACTTTTGGAGTTTAGAGTTTTGGTCTTCAGCATTCCATCCTTCTTGTCTCTGCACTTTGATCCTTTGCCTTCAATGGCCTAAGTATTGAATGTTTTTAGATGTCAGAGTTCGGCCCTTCCCTCTTCTCCCTTTTTGAAGGTGGTAGCGGCGAGAAGCTCCCATGGTGTGCCACATGTCAGTGTGGTGCAAGTTCTACACAAAGCAAAGGCAAGTTCCCCTTAGACTTGCGTCGGCCCACCACGTGTCCAGGTTCGCGATTTCAAAATCGACTAAGTGCTAAGTGTTCATCAGACTTTGGAGTTACCTTCTTCCACGTTCCTCCTTCGGTGAGCCTAATCTCTGTAGAGTTTCATGTGGCCACGTGGTGGCACCACGCTCACCTGAGGCAAAATAGCCTTGAGCTCCCCTCCAGTTTGCGCCATCGCGTCAAGCAGTGAGCCAATGCAAACTATCAAAATCCACGGAAGTTGAGCCCCTTGTGCTCGTTGAGCCTAGTGTGGCCCCCTCTTTAGAATAACTTTTATTGCATGTGCTTAAATTGTCCCTTAAGTTGTGTTAACGTGGCAAGCAGGTCAGCAAAAGTTATTTCTTTGCTAAGGCTTCCTTTTTCGGCAGGCCTCATTTTATGTTTTAGTGACACTGCGAGTTTCTGCGGAATCCTACGTGTCTTCCACATAGACTCTTCACTGAGACTCCACTCTTCATGGGGCCTTCCAAACAGCTTCAGCAAGTCTGCAAAGGATCTAAGGCTATCGTGAGCTCAAGGATTGCTGAAGATGATGTCATATTTGCACTACGTGACTACGAGATGAAGAGAAGTGTAAAGTATATCATGGCCTATGGCCATGTAACATCAGAAAATGTCCCCTTGGGGGCTTTTCCCTCATAAGGTTTAGCTCCCAGGTCTTTTATCTGCATTTAGGACATCTTGCATCATAATTTAACATCCCGATGAAATGATCCCTAAGTTTCATGACAAATGGGACCTAGGGGGATCCCTTGAACCTAACACTACCCAAAATAGGGGGAGGACTTGGGTGCCCTAGTCCTTCCCTATTTTGGGTTAGTCCCAAATTTTAAGTGTCGGCTTGTGCCCGTTATTAGGGTCCTATGCCAACACGGTAAGTGTGAATTACAAAATTATTGGCGGGAGTGTTTGTAGTTGCATATATAAGCATGTTTAGGCATTTATTTGTAAACTAGATGGCTATTGTGAACTTTATGCATTCTAAAGGTCATTCAAGGCATTCATTGTGTGGCAAGACCAGATTTGTGTTGTCTATGTGTTTGTATTTGCAGATTTAAGTATCCATCTCCTCATGGCATGAAGAGCTTCTTCCTCCCATGAGATCTTCACTACAAGGTGACATCATTTGTGTTTGTGAGCATTTATCATTTGGTTTTTGCCTCTGCCCCTCAAGGGCATGCACTCTCAATCTGACAATGGTGTTTGGAAGACTTGAATGTCTCTCCGAGGCTTGACTGAGGCAAGCTTCTAAACACCACAACCCCCTCCTAAAGTTTCTATGATTGCAGGTTACAAGTTGAAGTTATAGAAAAAGTGGAGTTGCAAGAGGGCATTATAGAGTGTCGGATTTGCATATCAGAGTTGAAAACAACACCCTAGACTTGGGCACCCTCTCTTTAGTCCTCTGGATTTCATGACAGGAAAATCTCTATGACAGCAGGAACATGTTGCAGACCAAACTTCCAAATCCTGACAAAAACCTAGGCCTTGGACTTGGGCACCTGCTCTTTAGTCCCCGATTGTTCCACTTTCGAACCCCAAAAATAGGTGCATAGTTATTTGTCATTTTATATCTTTCTGTAGCAACATTTTCTGATATTTGTCCTTTTTCTGTTGTATTTGCATAATTAGGGTTTTAAGGTATAATTGAGCATAAGAGAAGATAATTGACAGTCAAATCATAAAAATCCAAATTTTCCTACATCTCATGGTGACCTAGGGTAGGATAGTACATTGCAACTCGACCCTAGGTCCTTGAATGAAAGGGTGAAAGGAGGATACATACACAAAACTACTAAAAACTCAACTATCCAAATTCCACCCTTTACAGGCCATAATATCGATGATTCAATTACACAAAGCAGATGGCGCTAGGTGTCGAGGGATTGAAACAGTGGGGCCACAGCAATTGAAGTTTGGACGGTAGTGCATTGTCGCAGGAGAATCTTTTTTGCAGGGAAGATTCTCTACGCTACTACGAGATGTTGACACGTAGATGATTCCTAAAAGGAGAATAAGGCTTGCGTAACACAGAATCTTTGGGCCTCAATGCAGAATTAAAAGGGGAAACGATGGTCATTGATTCTAAAAGTAGATCCATCTATGGTCAGGATTCAACAGAGACTCTCAGGAATCCCAAAGGCTGGAAGATACATGGACTCGGCTAACAGAGCATTTCAAAGATTGAAATTTCAAAGGATTAGGAGCTGATGAAGATGCAGAGACTCAAAGAGTTAAAGATTTAAAGTGTTGTAAAAGCTTGTCTCTCCCTAAGATCATGCATTTCTTAGGGAGATGTACTCAACATTCAATTTTGCAAACCTGGGTAGATGAAACAGTGAGTCCTTCAATACGAGAGTACAAATGTAGATACAAGGTCAATTCACCAGTAAAAAATGAGATTTTCTGCATTCCCTCATCAATGCGCCTACCATTCATTCACACAAGCAATCCATTGCAGGCTTGTAGGCCTGACAAGGGTATGGGCTCTGCCCTAATTTGTAGGGGGTTTTTGAGCAAAATTTAATGCAACATGGTCGATGTCCCTTCTCATTGACTTCTTCTTTTTCCGACCATGGTTGCTACAATAAAAATGAAATGCTATATATACATGTCTCAAGGATGTATTAGTTGTTGGTTGTTGTTCTGGGTTGTTATGCTACCAAACTTTTTGTTGTCATAGGTCTTGTAATGTGATTGCAAGAACCAGTAGAATCTAATGCATTGTTCTTGAAGATAGGCCTTTGATGTCTTCTAGTTCATTCACCAATGAATGTAATCAGTTATTTTGTATCTATTTTTGTTACAAATTGTTCTACTTTGTAATGGTTATTTGACCTCTATGATGAATATAAACTAAATGTTGCCTCTCTCATTATTATTGTATTGTGTTTATTTGATAGATCTAAACTATGGTTTGAGGATAAAACAGTCCCTTCCATTGTTTTGTCTTTCTGCCCTAACCTCTATTTGAACTTGCATGAGTATGTGCTATTCTCCTTCAGCTTTGAGATCATTACTGTGTTATATCAGTGCAATCCAACACACTAAATCTTGGTGCATCACCTTTTCCCTTTTTGTTTCCCTCTCTCCCTTTTCTCTGGTCATCATTAGTGTAGGTTTAGTCTATTTCTCTAGGCCTTAAGCTTAGAAAGAGGAACCAGCCTTCTCTGGAGATCTGATCTTAATATTGCAGGGTCCCAAACCTTGAGATCATTCCCATTGTGTCATTAGAATGCTTGGACTCTCTCCAAGCTAGGTGCAATTCTATGTGATAATAATTTCTGGCATGCCCGGTGGGACCAGCTTGATGATCCCTATCATCTGTTGAAGGATCTGGTGTGTTCTTCAACACATCTTGCCATTCAGGGCAATCTTTACAAACACCATGGTGACTCTACTGAACAAATCTACTGGTGCAACCCGTCCAAGCACTTGAAGAACTCAAAGGATCAGGATTTCGATGGTTTTCCTAGTCTATTTTGCTTTCAAAAGCATCTCAAATCACTTGGCGACTCTCTTTTGGGTATGTATCCGATTTTGTCTTGATGCAGACCTGCTTTATCTAATTTAGACATCTTTATGATTGTCTAGCTTTTCAATGCTTTAAGATGTCAATTTTTTATGGAAATTATGGTTATTCCCCTCCACCCAACCAAAATGCAGGCTATTGGCCCCCATCAGTACTATTAGGCCCAAAATGCCTCTAATTTTATGCCATGAAACCCTGCAACAATAGAATATCAGCATCCTCATGATGCTTACCTCTCTCCCACCCCTACTCAATCTTCTTGTCAGCTAAATAATGCCTATTATCAACCCCAAGAAGACTACCTCAAGTTGCTAGAGCTTAGGGAGCATTTAGACGATATCAAAAGAGATATGGGGTATAGTCTGCCGCAGGAACCCTTTGGTTTTAACATCAGAAATGAGGATGATGTAATGGTGATACTCTGAGGTTTCGAGCAAGAGTGGGATGAAATTCAAAGGGTCAAGGAGTATAATAGACAATGAGAGGAGCTTGCTTATCAGGCTCATCTTCAACAACAACAGATGGAAGCAAAGGAAAAGGCTTACCTGGAACAAATTAAAATGTAGCTCGCAACCCTATCTGAGCACCAATTAAGGCATATGCTTGCTGGCATAGAGGGGCGAGAGGCTCTGACAGTTCCCACCATTCCCAGTTTCAGGCATCCCCTTCCTTCCACACCTGTTCAGCCTGTTGCAGTGCCAGACCCAAAATTTAAAATCCCAAGTTTCAGAGGCCCCCAGCCTTCACAGGGCCATGTTCCTACACCAAATCAACCTATTCCCCCTTAGAAGAATCTTCTTCAAGAGGCCCTTTCGGCCCATATTTCATGTCGGCTCTCTCGCCCTAGCCCCAAAGTGGAGGACATACTAGTTTTTTGGTGAGATGCTGGGTTTTATGACCCACAAAAAGAAATATTTGAGGTTATTGTGAAGCAGCCATCTATTAGTGACCCCCCTAAACTACTAAAACAAAAAGATCAAGCCGACTGCTAGAAGAAATCAAGCCAAATCTGATGGAGTAGTAGTGTGTTGAGCATGAGATTAATGTTAATTCAAGTGCAGGGTTGAGTCCTCTGGACTTTGGCTCATTTGAGGAATTTTCCCATGTTGTGAACAAGATGAGTGAAATCCAAATGCAAATGAGGCTTAGTGAAGAGTCCCAGTTGCAAGGACAAATCAAGAAAAATCTAGTGGAGTTGCAACTGAAGGATGAGGGCACTGTGGAGGAAGCTGTTGTAGATTTTACTTTGAAATTGGATGATGCCACTTTATTTCATGAACTGCCTGGCTGCATTGAAAATAATGAGGGCAAACAAATGCCAACAATTCTGGAGCAGCATGGGGATATTGAGACTGATGATAGGTTGCTGGAATGTGAAGCCAAACATGATAATGAGGCTCTAGCTCATGAAAAAGAGCATGCAAGCAGCCCTATTCTAGAAAATGCATAAGTTAAGGAAGCTAGGGTGGATCTTCTCATTCCTATGTGCTTTGAAGAGCAAGAAGACCTCTTTGATGATGAGATAGATCTTTTCTGCTCAAGATGTGACATCAAGTTGGCATTCCCTGAGGAGGAACATCATGAGCATATTGATCCAAGGGTGGAACCAGCCATATTTCCAGTTGAATCATAGGAGCCGGAGCATTTAGACCAGTAGCATCAAGAGAAAGAATCAGAGTAGAGGCATGAGATCAACTCTGTTGACTTTCATGTCATTTCAAGGGGATGCCCTATTAGGCATCTAGCCCAGCTGGAGACACATCAAGAAGAGTCACCACTTGTCATGCTTACATCTTAGCATGAAGTTGAGCATCAAAATGAGTGGGATCAACCTATTTATTTAGCTCTTGGCAACAACATTAACAATTAGTTTAGGTGGATAGGTGAGTTTATCCCCATTCTTGGGGAGTGCTCCAATTTGTTGTATGCACATCCCTCCCCCACCTCATGTTAACTTCCAGCAAGCACGTAAAACATTGTAAATTGTTGAGAAAGGGTAGTTATTTTAAAGAACCAATTAATGGTTTTGTTTAAGGTTAGTTCTGGTTGATTAGTTTAGGTGTAGGTTAGTTTTGTTTTGTTTTAGGTTTCCTTTCAATAAGTGCCTTTGCACTCTGTTGTATTCTCATTAGGAGATGCATGCTTTGTTTGTTTTGTTTTGTTCCCGGAGGCATGCCCAATTATATTGATCCTCCCCTGTTCTTGTTGCTGACCCTTTGACTCTGTGCCCAATGGATTGATAAGGCCTCTAGATCCTAGTGTTTAGGTAGCCAAAGACCCTTGCATAGCCACCAAAATGTTATCCTATTTTGCCCCCTTAGCCAAATAGTCTAAAGATCCATGAGATCCTAGTGCTTTTCCCTCTAAAATGCAAGGCAAAATTACCCAAATTGACTAAGTCCTAAAAATTTTGAGTTTGCCTTGTGTTTTCAGTGTTGTTAGACTTTCAGAGTTTGAAGTTTTGGTCTTCAGCATTCCATCCTTCTTGTCTTCGAACTCTACTCCTTTGCCTTCAATCGCCTAAGTATTCAGTGTTTTCATATGTCGAAGTTCGAGCCTTTCCTCTTCTACCTTTCCGAAGGTGGTAGCGGCAGGCAACTCCCATGGTGCGCCATGTGTCGACGCGGTGCAAGTTCTGCACAAAGTGAAGGCAAGTTCCCCTTAGACTTGCTCTAGCCCACCACGTGTCTAGGTTCACGATTTTACAATCGGCTAAGTGCTAACTATTTGTTAGACTTTGGAGTTCCCTTCTTCCACATTCCTCCATCGGTGGGATCGATCTCTACAGAGTTTCATGTGGCCATGTGGTAGCACTGTGCTCACCCGAGGCAAAATAGCCTTGAGTTCACCTCCATCTTCTGCCATTGCACCATCATACCATGTGGCGGCCTGACAGAGACTATCAAAATCCACAGAAGTTGAGCCCCGTGTGCTCGTTGAGACTAGCGTAATCCCCTTTTTAGAACTTTTATTGCATGTGCTTAAAGGGTCCCTTAAGTTCTGTCAACATGGTAAGCAGGTCAACGAAAGTTCTTTCTTCACTAAGACTTCCTTCTTCGGCGGGCCTAATTTTATGTTTCAGCGACAGTGCGAGTTTCTACGGAATCCTACATGTCTTCCACGTAGGCTCTTCGATGAGACTCCACTCTTCGTAGGGCCTTCCAAATAGCTTAAGTGAGTCTACAAAGGATCTAAGGATATCACGAGATCGCAGACTACTAAAGATGATGTCATATTTGCACTACGCGGCTGCAAGATAAAGAGAAGTGTAAAGCATATCATGGCCTATGGCCATAATATCGATGATTTAGTTAAACGAAAGAGATGGCACCAGGTGTCAAGGGATTGAAATAGTGGGGCCGCAGCAATTAAAGATCAGATGGTAGCACATTGTCTTAGGAGAATCTTGTCTACAGGGAAGATTCTCTGCACTACTACAAGATGTTGACACATAGCTGATTCCCTAAAAGGAGAATAAGGCTTACGTAATGCAGAATCTTTGGGCCTCAATACAGAATCAAAAGGGGAAGTGATGGCTGTTGATTCTAAAAGTAGATCCATCTATGGTCAGGATTCAAAAGAGACTCTCAAGAACCCTAAAGGCAGGAAGATACACGAACTCGTCTGACAGAGCATTTCAGAGATTGAAATTTCAAAGGATTAGGAGCCGATGAAGATGTAGAGACTCAAAAAGTTAAAAATTTAAAGTGTTGTAAAACCTTGTTTCTCTCTAAGATCACGCCTTTCTTAGGGAGATGTATTCAACATTCAATTCTGCAGACCTGGGCCGATGAGGGTACATGAAATAGTGAGTCCTTCAATGCGAGAGTACAAATGGAGATACAAAGTCGATTCACCAGTAAAAAATGAGATTTTTTGCGTTCCCTCATCAATGCGCATGTCATTCATTCACACAAGCATTCCATTGTAGGCTTGCAAGCCTGACAAGGGTATGGGCTCTGCCCTAATTTGTAGGGGTTTCTGAGCAAAATTTAATGCAGCATGGTCAACGTCCCTTCTCATTGACTTCTTCTTTTTCCCACCATGGTTGCTACAGTGAAAATGAAATGCTATATATACATGTCTCAAAGATGTATTAGTTATTGGTTGTTGTTCTGGGTTGTTATGATGCCAAATTTTTTGTTGTCACAGGTCTTGTAATACAGTTATAAGAACCAATAGAATCTGATGCATTGTGCCTGAAGCTAGGCCTTTGATGTCTTCTAGTTGGTTCTGTTGGATTTAGGATAGACAACTGAGAGGGGGGGTGAATCAATTGTTACCAAAAACATGTTCTTTATTTACTTTAAGCCTTCTTATATTTCAACAGCATATCAAAGATTCAATAATGGAAGCATAATGCAATAATTCATGAGTAGAAACAAATTCAACACATATAACACCAAGATTTTGATGTGGAAAACCTGGTTAAGGGAAAAACCACAGGGTGACTAACCCAAGATTGTATTCTTTGTTAGAAGAATAAAGATGAATAAAATGGCACTTGCTAGTTAGGGCTCACTACCCGAGCACACTGCTCACAAGAGGCCCACTGCCTATAGGAGATGCACTGTCTACAAAAGAATGAGTATTACATACTTGAACTGGAGATTAACATCTTCACTATGCTTGAGTCAGTTCCATTTAAGCTCAACACCTCTGCTCTACTTTTCGCTCCTCTTCACTACCACCTTCTCATCATGATCACAACGATACATTTGAATGACTTCGCAACTCTTATTTATACATGTCATTGACTTTGGAATGATCATCAAAGTTGGCACAATATACACTTATTTTATTACAAAGCAATTACAAAAATACAACTTGACTTATTACAAAAACTTCAGGTGCATCACTACACTGTTGGCCACACATAGCTAGGACTTCAATCTTCTTCGAGGAAGATGCCATGCTTCACAAAACATCTTCAAGATCATCTGCAACATTCACAAATCATCTTGTCAGCCAAGACTATGAAGAACACCATCACCCAAAGGTAGATCTTCAATTACAAGCTCAATCTTCAATGCAGACTGCCAACACAAACTGGACACAATCTAGAGTGCCCCACAAGCTTGCCTGAAACACCAAGAACATCCGCACCACTTCTGCTTGCTGTAATCATTCGCATCTTCATCCAGAACCTCAAGAACACAGTTGCCCATCACTATCACAATAGAAATATTTCTTGTGGACCTCCAAACCACGAACCAATTGAGTTGTCAATTCACATTAGCCTCCCAAATGTGCCACCAGATCCGCAGAACATGATATCATATTTTTAGATCTCACCAGACCTTTTTGTGTCACTCTTTCACCTCTGAACAGTTGCTAGAACTGGTTTTACTCTCATGGCCATAATGCCTCTATATTTTCATGTAGACCTCTCAAATCTTGATTGGATTATCTTCAGACACATATCTACAAACCCTTTGATTCGCAATCTTTGATCTTCATCTAGCTAGGATCTTCACTTCATAGAGCTTCACTGTCTTCACTGATCTTCTTTGTTTCTGATAGGACTAATTTTCTCAATATCCTTAGCACACAACTTATCCAATCCTTGACATCAATGCAACAGGAGTATGTTGACATCAATGACAACACCGGTTAGGCCCATACTTGCAACAAGTTCACCAATGAATGTAATCAGTTATTTTATATCTATTTCTACTACAAATTGTTATGTTTTGTAATGGTTATTTGACCTCTATGATCAATATAAACTGAATGTTTCCTCTCTCATTATTCTTTCACTGTGTTTATTTGATAGATCTAAGCTATGTTTTATGGATAAAACGGTCCCTTCCATAGTTTTGTCTTTCTTCCCTAACCTCTATTTGAACTTGCATGAGTCTGTGTGATTCTCCTTCAGCTTTGAGATCATTACAATGTTATGTCAGTGCAATCCAACACATTAAATCTTGGTGCATCACCTTTTTCCTTTTTGTTTCCCTCTCTCCCTTTTCCCTGGTGATCATTAGTGTAGGTTTAGTCTGTTTCTCTAGGCCTTAAGCTTAGAAAGAGGAACCAACCTTCTCTAGAGGTCTGATCTCAATATTGCAAGGTCCCACACCTTGAGATCATTCCCATTATGTCATTAGAATGCTTGGACTCTCTCCAAGTTGGGTGCAATTCTATGTGATAATAGTTTCTAGCACGCCCTATGGGACCAACTTGATGATCTCTATCATCCGTTGAAGGATCTGGTGTGTTCTTCAACACATCTTGCCATTCAGGGTAGTCTTTACAAACACCATGGCAACTCTGCTGAACAAATCTACTGGTGTAGCCCATCCAAGCACTTGAAGAACTCAAAGGATCAGGATTTTAGTGGTTTTCCTAGTCTATTTTGCTTTCAAAAGCATCTCAAATCACCTGGTGACTCTCTTCTGGGTATGTATCCGATTTTGTCTTGATGCAGACCTGCTTTCTCTAATTTAGACATCTTTATGATTGTCTAACTTTTCAATGCTTTAAGATGTTAATTTTTTATGGAAATTATGGTTATTTGCCTCCACCCAACCAAAATGCAGGCTATTGGCCCCCATATCAGCAATATTAGGCCCAAAATGCCTCTAATTTTATGCCATGCAACCGTACAAAAATAGAATATCAGCATCCTCATGATGCTTACCTCCCTCCCACCCCTACTCAATCTTCTTGTCAGCTAAATAATGCCCATTATCAACCCCAAGAAGACTACCTCAAGTTGTTAGAGCTTAGGGAGCATTTGGACAATATCAAAAGAGATATGGGGTATAGTCTACCATAGAAACCCCTTGGTTTTAACATCAGAAATGAGGATGATGTAATGGCGATACTCTGAGGTTTCAAGCAAGAGTGGGATGAAATTCAAAGGGTCAAGGAGTATAACAGATAGCAAGAGGAGCTTACTTATCAGGCTCATCTTCAACAACAACAGATGGAAGCAAAGGAAAAGGCTTACATGGAGCAAATTAAAATGCAGCTCGCAACCCTATCTGAGCACCAATTAAGGCAAATGCTTGCCGACGTAGAGGGGCGGGAGGCTCTGACAATTCCCTCCATTCCCAATTTCAGGAAGCCCCTCCCTTCCACACTTGTTCAACCTGCTGCAGTGCCTACCCCAAAATTTAAAATCCCAAGTTTTAGAGCCCCCCAGCCTTCATAGGGGTCTGTTCCTACACTAAATCAGCCTATTTTCCCTTAGAGGAATCTTCTTCAAGAGGCCCTTTCGGCCCATATTTTATGTCAGCCCTCTCGCCCTTGTAACGACCCTTGTGTTCACATTCTAGCTATTGTTTTTCATTGATGGATTATGATACTATTATGATGTTGACATGATTAGTTATTGTGTTGGATTACATGCTTATATGGTTATATACTGATAGCATTGCTTTGGTATGATTATGGACAGGAAAGGGATGATGTCATAACACTCGTATCCGAGAGGCTTACGATGTCATGACCCTCTTCTTGATGTCCTTTGATGCTTCGACTATTATATGATATATGCACATGTGCTTTGACATGTGATCGGAGTGATGTAGGTACCGAGTATCGACTCCACCTGGATTCACAGGCCTGAGCGTACTCTTAATCCCCAATGGTGGTTACTGGAGATAGTCACAGGCCAAACATCCCTAGCCTAGCCCACTACACCTGGTTAGTGCAGTGATTTCTGTTATATGTGTTTACCTTCTGGTTACCCTAATGGTAATGTCTAGATTGCCCTGGATGGTCATGTGTAGTTTGCTAGTGTGGTTTGTTGAGGCTTTTCTCCTTAGTTTCTGTTGATTGTCCATGTGGTTATTTTGGCATCGTTGTGGAGATTTAAATGGTTATAACCATATAGTTTAAATATATTATTTTAAGTGAATTTTAGTAATCATTATGGGAGAATGATATATTTCATTAAGTAATTTTAAATGATTCTTTTATCTCTTTGAGAGTTTAATCTTTTAAAATAGATTTTTATATTGTTAGAAATTAGATTTTTATTAAGGATGAAAAGTAAGTCAGTTTTCTTCATTTTTTAAAATTTTTTCCATGCCATACAATGGCTCTTGGAAAAAGTGGGTGAGCATGATAAAATGCAAAAAGTTAAATAAAAAAGGGTTTGGAGATGAAAGGGGATTCATTCAAGCATGAGAAGAAAAATCTAATTTTGGGGAGAAGAAGAAAACCCCACGCCTTGGAATGGAGGTGGGAAAGAAGATCTATGGTTTGCCAAGGATATTTTGTGGGCATTTGTCTATTGGATTCAGCATAGCATTATTGTCTTACTGCTCTATTTTGGTATCCAGCCGTGCCTTGCAAACAGAGCTTTTCCTCTTTTCAATTTGGGCAGAATCAAAGGTATTCTTCTGTCTATTTCTTGAAATTCTAAGTTAGATTTGTTTGTATGTGTTTAATGTGTTGGGAGTCTTGGCTGCTCTGGGTGTTGTTATGGCATATTGGTTTGAGATTTATTTTCAGTTTGATCATTGCATTTTATTGGAGAAAAATAGAGATTTTGCTAATCATGTTTAATCTCATATGTTTAAACTCAAATCTAACTGTGGAATTCAACTTGAAAATAGCAAAATCTAAACCGGGTCGATGGTAGATTTGTTTTAAAGTGGCTCTTATAGTTTGCATCTTCTAGTTGTTATTTTGGGGGCAGAAAAATGTTTTTAAACCTAGCCCTCTAATTCATATCATAAAATTGAAACCAAATATGAGATTCAACTAGAAACACTGATATCTCAACTGAGTCGAGCTCTAATTTTTAAATCTAGGCACTTTCATTTTTGGTCAAATTTGTGCTAGCTTGCTGAAAAACATTTTTTGAAACAACACCTTTTTCTCGGTCATAAACTTAGAAAATAAAGGTGGGTTCCATGTAGAAATGTCCATATCTCAACTGGGTCAAAGTCAAAATTTAATTCCAAGCACTTTCATTTTTCATGTTTTTGCCCAGTGTAGCAAATAAACACGTTTTTCAAAACAACACCTTATATCTAGTCATAAACTTATAAACCAAAGGTGGAATCCAACTAGAAACACCAAAATACAAACTAGGTCATGGTCAGATTTCAGATCTGGGCACTTTTATTTTGAGCATATTATGCTGACAGAACCCTGTCATTAGCATTGATATTATTACTTATTAGCTACTATCATTTTTTTATGTCTAGCTATATCTGGAGCTATCTATAGTAGCTTGTGAAATTAGTCATTCATATGCTTAATTATATCTAGAGTTGTCTGTAGCATATATGGAGTTGTTTGTAGCTATTATGCTGACGGAACTCTGTCATCAACACTATTACTTATTAGTTACTGTCATTTTTATGTCTAGTTATATCTGGAGATGTCTATAGCTATTATGCTGACAAAACCCTGTCATCAGCACTATTACTTATTATTTACTATCATTTTTATGTCTAGTTATATCTGGAGCTGTCTGTAGCATATCTGGAAATGTTTGTAGCATATCTAGAGCTGTCTATAGCAGCTTGTGAAATCAATTAATTCATGATGAAATATGGATTGTTTTAGTTATTTGTTCTTGCTTGGCTGATTTGCATATTTAAATAGCGGTTTTTACTTGACGGATTTAATTGATGATTATCATGGATTGTGAGTGATTATTGAATTGTTTGATTTGGTTAAATGCATTTCTCGTTTGGTTGAATGAGATGAGCTTATGTCTAGGATATTGAGTCCACGTGCATGGCCTTGAGTGCTTCTAAAGGCTAATGATGCATATGAGAAGGCCTATCCATCTGCGGGGCATTGATTCGGGCATGTTTGATTCTCCGTAGCACTCTAGTGTCTAGTACCTTAGTAGTCATGAGTAGTACCCAACATGTTATGCGATGATCATCTCTATGTTGTGACTCTAGCCTTATGCATTGTGTGTCATGTCTGCTCCATGATTGATGTGAATGTTGGCCTTTGTATTCCATGCCTTTATCCTTCTATTTGGGCCTTGTGACTATCTCCGAGCATGGTGGGGTGGTCTCTTTTGAGTCCACATGGTTAGGAGGTGTTGCCGTCACCATTGGGGACTGGTGTACAGGTTATTGGAGCATCAGTTGGACATGTTCTCTATTGTATTTATGTTGTCAGTGATTGTATCTTATCCATGGCTATGCCATTGTACTTATGTATATTCTTTTATGTAATTTTGTACTCTCTTGAGAGAGATAATGCAAATTATATTAATGAGAAGAAATGAGATGTTTTATCTTTGGTTTACGGTTTTCTGGTGTTTGTATTAGAACCGCTTGTACTATGATGATCATTATGGCTCTATGTTTTAAAGCAATAATGGGTATTAGGAACTTTTAGATTTGGAGTTTAAAATGAATGTAATTTTATAATGTTTTCATCTGGAGGGTGATTTAGTCCCCTCCTTTGGGTTGTTCATTTGGCCATACATGGCCATGATTGTTGTCAACTTATCGAATTGGCAACCGTCTCATGTATGTTATCTTTTTATGTCAGAAAAAATTTATCTTGTCCTCTTTTGGGTCCTTACACTTCGGGGTTGCGGGGCGGGATGTTACAGCCCTAGCCCCAAAGTGGAGGACAGATCAGTTTTCTGGTGAGATGCTAGGTTTTATGAGCCACAAAAAGAAATATTTGATGTTGTTGTGAAGCAGCCAGCTATTAGTGACCCCCTTGCACTACTGAAACAAAAAGATCAAGCCGGTTGCTAGAAGAAATCAAGCCAAATTTGATGGAGCAACAGTGTGTTGAGCATGAGATTAATGCTAATTCAAGTGCAGGGTTGAGTCCTTTGGACTTTGGCTCATTTGAGGAATTTTCCCATGTTGTGAACAAGATGAATGAAATCCAAATACAGAGGAGGCTTAGTGAAGAGACCTAGTTGAAAGGACAGCTCAAGAAAAATCCAGTGGATTTGCAACTGAAGGATGAGGGCACTATGGAGGAAGTTGTTGTAGAGTTTACTCTGAAATTGGATGATGCCACTTTATTTCATGAATTGTTTGGCTGCATTGAAAATGATGATGGCAGACAGATGCCAACAATTCTGAAGTAGCATGGGGATATTGAGACTGATGATAGGTTGCTGGAATGTGAAGTTAAACATGATAATGAGGCTTTAGCTCATGAAAAGGAGCATGCAAGCAACCCTGTTCTGGAAAACACAAAAGTTAAGGAAGCCAGGGTGGATCTTCTCATTCCTATGTGCTTTGAAGAGCTGGAAGACCTCTTTCATGATGAGATAGATCTTTTTTGCTCAAGATGTGTCATCGAGCTGGGGTTCCTTGAGGAGGAACATCGTAAAACATCAAATTTCAACCATAATAAAACTGGCTCGGTTACCCCTTTTAGCAGGGCAAATCTCCCCTGGGTGACCCTGTTGATAGACCAGATCTCCCCAAGTGGCCCTAGTGAAACATTTAAGTCAGCCCCGGTGACCTGCCTTGGTGAAAGGGGTGACCCATGGGTGACCCTATCCCACGCCCCAACATGCTAAAAATTCACAAAAATAGTAACAGTTCTACCCAATTTCGACAAACAATGGGACATTTATGCTCTAAACAACAAAACATACACAATGCGACAAAAAAATGGACAAAAATGAAAACATTTGCAAGAAAACTAACAAAATCCAAACTAGGGTTTCTAAGGTACAAAATCACATTGTTTGTACACGATTCTCAGTGAAAGAAGGATTCGTTGCCACTATTCCCATCACCTTGATGAAAGCTTTCTGACGATTGCTCACACACACGATTCCATCAACAACTGACTCCTCTTCACAAATTATTTTCACTCTTGTCTTGTAGTTTAGTTTTCAATTATGCTTTTGTAGTGTTTTGTGCCCCATTTTATGTGCTTGCATCCTTACAGATCACCATTGGTGAAGCAGACAACAAGTCAAACTTGCGACACAACTCATGGTATGTTTGTTCATTTGCAATTTCATTGTTTATCATTAATATCTCAAATGTTGAATTAATACTAGTCTTTGCAAGTATAATTGTGACAAATCAACATGTAAGGCCTATTTCAGAAACAATACCTACCTTTCATGTAGACTACCGTCCCTGAGGGGGAAAATATGTAAGCACTAAAAACACGGACAGGCTTGCACAAGGACTCCATGATGATATGTAATCCTTAACATGTACACAAAAGTTTGAATAATAACACCCTCTCAGCAGTACTCCTCTTGGCATCATGTGGTGTCTTGTTTTTCTCTATCGATTCATCAAGTTTCTAACCATTCTTCATTTCCCCTTTGTCGATTCTTCTTTTGTCACATTCTTTGCCTTGACTACATGATTGGCTTTTGCCTTTTCATGTTAATTCCACCTTTTGACATCCTATTCTGAAGGTCTCTAACCCTAGGAATCTTCTCAATAGCCTATCATACCAAACCCATGTCTTAATTTTTGCTCATCTTTTCTCCTTTTTGGGTCACCCCCTATTAATTGTTGGATCTCCCTCAACCTACTCGACCTTGCCTTTTTGTATCCTATAGCTTGACTCTAATGTCATATCACCTTCTCATCCTTTCAATAAGCATACACAACTTTCAAAACTCACCTATGTGCCCTCCTTTTTGGGTCACCCCCAGCGACCTGCCCTAGTAAAAGGGGTGACCCAGTGGTGACCCTTGCAGATTTTGACCACAAGTTTCTTCTTCAATTTGAGCCCAAAAAATCTTTGTTTTCATGCAGTTTACATGCAATTTTGAGATAAACATAGAGGAGGTCATAATTAACTCATTTAACACTCCCAATCAACTATGTTTATCTTATGTGATCTATTTTAACTCCTCCTAACATCCATTCCTCCATGAGTGATAAGCTTTTAAGCTCAGATCACTCTTCAATCAATTGAGTTCACAAGCAAATCAATTGAGTTTGACTGATCAATCAAACAATTTAACTCTCCAATCATGAGATTTAATTCCTCAATCATCCCCATCCCCCTTGTGCCAATCCAACCTATAAATACCCCCTCCTCTGAGAATTAGAGAAGGCAAATTAAAGAATTGCAACCCTTTATAGCTTTTAGTTTGCTCTCCATTAGCATCTTAGGTGCTCATGTAGGATGCATGTGCCTTTTGTTTGCCATTGTTTTGATCTTCAAGATTTCATAAGTTTCTTTAGAGTATTCTCATACTCTCATATTTCCCACAAGCCATCTCCATAGTGCTCAATTAGTGCTCTCATAGCACTCATAAGCTCACAATTGAGCTCTTTTCAATTGAAGCTTTCAAAAGCTCACATAATTGCCAATCAATTTCCATCTTCTTACTTGCCACCAAGAGGAGGAACCCACTGATGTAAGAGGATGAGGAGGTTGCTAAACAAAGGGATTCATGAGGGTAGTGCAATGCTCGTGTGCTAAGCTATTCCAGGTTCTTTTCATGTTTTTGTAGTAATTAGATAATGGAAATTTTCTCTTGAGGAAAGTAGCTTGTCATTTTGCTCTTGATAGGAATTATTAGTTTTATTTCAATTTATTGCTATAGATTGAAGAGAAATTAACTTTTCATAGATTAATTCATTTTCTTTCAATAGTTATATCTTTTCCTACTTTCCTCGATTAGATTTTGAAAATTATCAAAAACACAAAAACATAGAATAACATTCCATTAGGTAAACTTCATCATAAAGTGCATTCATATAGAATTGTTTTATTTATTCAATAAAAATACAAAAATATAGCTTGCATATCATACAGTTGCATCCATACACAAAAATACAAAAAGCACAAAAATATTAGAAAAACTAAAAGCATTCAAACCCTCAATCTCATCATGAGGCAATCACATTCATGTTAGACATAAACCCTTGGTAGTATCACAAGGTAAACATTCAAAGCAAGCAAAAGTCAACCCTAGGTCAATC
The DNA here is from genome assembly GCA_027924645.1 of Cunninghamia lanceolata. NCBI lineage: Eukaryota > Viridiplantae > Streptophyta > Pinopsida > Cupressales > Cupressaceae > Cunninghamia > Cunninghamia lanceolata. The sequence continues at coordinate 1,541,687 of BSBN01000136.1, forward strand.
TTGGTCAAAGCAAGCCAATATACACCAACTTTCTTAGAATAACAAGCGAATGTTCCTGGGACTTAGAGAGAGTGGGTAAAGATAATTCTACAAGAAGTAGAGGAGATAATCCCTAGACCACAACTCACACAAGAGAAACAACACTTCATTAGGGTCATAGAACAAGATCGATAATTCAACAACGCATACAAGCATTCAAATCTAGATTACAAAATGCTAGAGACATAAACAAAACAAATAGACACTCATCTAGGTGTTGGAATCAAAGAAATCCCAACTGGGGACAAACCACAAGTGACCCTTCGAGTCATATCATCATTTCAACAATTGCCATAGAGAGGACAAGGCAAATCCAAAACAAAAATAGCCCCAGATCAGGCCGATCGCTCTTCATGAGGTTCTGCTCCCACATGAATAGAACAACCCTTGGCTCTTGCCTCCACTCGATTGGCAATTTTCCACAAGAGCAAGAGTGAGAACAGGAACCAAGGACATGAGAATAGGAGACACGGGGAAGACTGCGATATGGGGTCCAGGAGGGACATAGGATTAAGAAGAGTAATGGTGCAAAGAAGGTCAGGATCTAAGGTTCATGAAGGATCAGGGACTCAAGATCAGGGAATGATGGGAACTAGGGATCGAGAAGGATTGAGGGCTTGGAACCTTGGGGAATGTGCAAAGGTTGGTATATGAGGTCTGAGAAGGATCAGGGACTGAGGGTTCCGAGGGAACTTGGAACTCTAGGACTAAAGGACGAAAGGAGTGTGAAGCCAGGGATTTGGGGAACTAGGGAATAGGAGGACATTGAATAAGGTTCCAAGGTTCCAAGGACCCACGGGAACTCGAAAACCCAAAAAAGGGAAAAAATGCATGAAAAGGGCCCAACACTTAGAAAAAAATTGCACCACCATGTTGATATCATCATCACCACCATATGAACCTTAAAAGAGCATGCATTATTAGGCTCTAGGGTTTGGAAGAAACCAAGGACCAAAGGACCAACAAGCCAAGGTAGGGAAAATTCCTAGGCCTAGAAAATCCCAATGTCTCAGCAAAACCTGAAAACCTAAGAATGCAAGAAAATGGATAAGGGGAAGCCACACTTAGGATTTTTGGAGGGTTTTAACAACAACTTATGGCCAAGGCACGAGGAAGGGAAAAATGACAATGGATAACCTAACTTAAGATTTAATACAATTTTTGGGGCAGATGCCAACACTGGCTCTAGTTAGGGAAGTGTCCCTCTTATAGGCACAGTGAGGATCTAGTTATCTCTGGGATGAAACCAAAAGGCCAAAAAGAGGAAGGGAGGGTGAGGAAAGCACATAAGGAACATATGTACATGAACATCTACAACCAATAACATGGAAGCACAAAGACATGTAGGTATGGTTGAAACAAAATTTGAAACACTTGCAAGTCAAACCTTGCAAAAGAGATCCATGGCTCAAGGCCATGGACAAGCTACTACAAATCATTTACCTCTATCAAAGACTAGCTTGAGGAAGGAACTTGGCATCCTCAAGCTAAAGTTGCTTCCATCTCCCAACAACAGCAAGTGAAGCTTCTTCCCAACATGCACATGTAGTGTAATGAAACAACTTGCACAATAGTTGAATATAATAGTAAATATGCTGCAAATACTTGATAATAATATGCCACTTCGAGGGGGAAACCTCCTAATCCCCTTTGAGGGGGATACCTCCAATAGTCTTCAATAAGAACACAATACTCAATATGATGATAATAACTAACCTCTACCTCCTATATATACCATACTTATCCCATGGATGCCACCCAAGCCGACCTAACTACCTATATAAGCCTATATTAATGATTATATAACTAATAAGAGTTAAGGTGGCCACAAGCCGACTACTCATAATCATATACAACTATAGAATTAAGGGCATAACATGTCCCCCACCTTTACAAAAGTGTTGTCCTCAACACTAATCAATTGTGGTAGTTTCTTCATATAATCTTCATCATCCCATGTGGTAACTTCAACTAAGAAATATTTCCATATAATGAGGCAATTTGGAATTGTTGATGTCCTTAGCTTCTCCATGTGTATCTAGAAAATTAACTTTAGCTACAAAATGTGTCTTCCTTTTGCATCTATCTCTTGATGGTGATGAATGTGTTCTTCCTTTACTCAAACCTTTTGGTGTGCCTTAGAGGAAGAGGTGAGGAATAGTAGATGGTACTCTTGCATTGGTTGAATGGATTGATCAGGATCTTCTTTAGGAAATAGTGCATTTTGAAATGCTCCAAGTAGTGATAATGCATGGAAAGATGTTATGGGTTTTACTTCTCCTTTTTCCTCTTCTTCTTCTCTTGATTTTCTTCCTCCTCCTCCTCCTCCTCCTTCTCCTTCTCCTTCTTCTCCTTCACCTTCTCCTTCTTTTTCATCATCGTCGTCATCTTCATCATCGTCGTCGTCATCATCATCATCATCATCATCTTCTTCTTCTTGTTCTTCTTTTGTTGCATCATCATCATCATCATCATCATCATCATTGTTGGTAATAATTTATGTTAAGGTTTCAGGATGTGCACCTCCCTAAAATCCAAAAAATTTCTTAAGTATTGGACCCTCTCTGTGTTTCCAGCATCATCATGATATAATGAAGGAGAGGGTCATTGTCATCATCATCATGTTCCCGGACATCCCTCGATGTTTCTTGCACGGATCATTTCTTGTCATGACCGGATATCCTGTGGGGGGTTCATGTTTTTGCCAGCCCAACATCCTGCAGAAGGTGATATTTTAACATCGGGTGATCTTAGTTCAAGATCATCCTGATGTTGGTGTTGAGAATTTGCTAAGTATGACCTGATGTCCCAAGGTCATCATATTTGAACATCGAGTGATCTTCATTAAGATCACCCCGATGTTAGTCTATCACCTTATGTTTTAACTTCCCTAATGTTGCTGACGTCATCAGGATTTTCAGTTGTCGGGGCGATATGTTTTTCAGCTTCATCATTTTCTAAGGATGGGGTGATATTTCTAAATATCAGGTATGTTCTAACATCACCCTAATGTTTCATGGATCTACAGTGCTACCTGATATTCTTGTGGGGGGTGATATTTCATGACATCCGGTGATCTTCCAAATATCACCCTGCCCCAATATGATGATGATGTCACCCCAATCTTTCGAGGGGGTCATTTTCCAAGTTGTTTAATCTGACCTTATATTTCTTGAATTGAAGAGGTCATCATCATCATCCAGTCTACAGTGCACCCTCATATTTCTGCGTCGGGGTGATTTTTTGAATATCGGGTCATCTTCCGGATATCACCCTTGTTCTAAACATGACGATGACGTCATCAGGACGTTCATATATCAGGGTGATATCTTTTATCTGGGTGATGTGATGTCAGGGTGATATTTTGTGCATCTGGATATCATGCTGCTGGAGGATGATGAAGGTTATGCTGGTGCCGTCAGGAGCAAAAGCACCGACATCATATGTGATCATGGCCATGCTTATAAAGTGCTAAAGAGACCTCCACGGGGTGCGTGTGGGATAAATGGTTCCCGCATTTTTTGAAATATCAGGATGAGGCATTTTGGCGGGAAAAGTTTGCGATGCACAGTTAACTATTTTTCCCAAGGCCGTGGGTAGATGGACATTAATGGTGGTTATTGCAGAGGTTTGGGCGATGGCATGGATGAAGTAAGTACCCGATTGAAGTTGTACATCCACGGGCAGCGGCGCAGGGCTCGAGATCTCTCCCTGTCTCCTCTCCCACCTGCTGCATTGAATGTTTGAGCGCCAATCTGAAGATGAACTATTTCTGGTGGACTTTTGACTTTTGCCATGTAATTATTGCTGAGGACCTTCTTGCTATAGGTAGCAGGTTGTGTTGCTCATTTGAGGTTGTTGAAAACTGGACATTTTGGCTCTGTAATGAAATACATCTAGTTTTGGTTGCTCTGTGCAGTGGATTTTGTGAGTTTATGAGTCTCATGCCTTATGTTTTGTGCATAAATTCATTGGTTTCATGCTGACTTACATGAGTAATGCTATATTGCATGTGTTTTGTTGTCTGTCTCCTGTATTGAATATGCTTTCCTTTTGAATCTGGATATCTAAGGGGTGTCTTGGGTTCTAGGATATAGGTTTACTATATTGAATGCTTGATCTCTTAACTTCTGTTCAAGGGATAGATTAAACTGTTTTCAGGTTAAGTATTAAGGAAATTATATTGCAGTTAGGATATCATAAATAGAGATAACTTGATACTCTGTTCTGGGATGTATCTGTAAGGCAGATATCACACAAATCCCCTTGAATCTAGTTTTAATTTGTTTATGCTGAACATTTACATGTGTATGTCTATGACTCCAAGCCCTGGATAGGCACCAATCTAGCTCTGTGTTGAGGTTATACACCAGGTCCAGCTTTGCATCCAAACACATAAAATCAAAGCCAAACTCCAAAGCAACCATTAGGACAGTAGAATTAGTTTTAGGATCCCAAGTCCTCTGTCCACAACTGAAAATATGCCCAAAGCTAGCCCCTTTGCTCTTATCTTGCAATTTTGGTCTACTTACAGGAGGACTTATCTGCTTCATATCAGCATCCCAGCCTTTGTATGCATATTCTCATGGATGTTGAGTAGGGAATACCCCCCTAGGTTTTGTAGAGCCTGAAGAAGAAGAGGAGATAAAAATAGAGTCTATCTCTTATACTGTTGGCCCCTGGCCCAGAGATACTGTTGATCATTGATGGCTACCTTGTAGGGAAATATGGGAGTAAGCATCCAGTCTAGGAAAAAACCAACAGAAATTGGTGACTCTACTGGGGATTTGTGAAAGAACCCTGATATTTTATAAGAAAACAGTTCCTAGTAATAGGTGACGACTCCGAACCAATCTCCCAACCGGTAAAGTAAAAATTTGTATGCAAGGGAGAAGATCCCAGCGTAATACTCTATTTGAAGAGTTACCCATAAAAATGATGTATAGAAAAAAGGGGACTATTCGAGCCAGTCAAGATGGTTCTCCTAGCCCCAAGAAAAATAATTTTATTCAGGATAATCCAGGATCCTCAGGGAAGACAGTACCTTATTTTTCAAACACTGAGGCTGAAATCCAGAATGTGTATGAAAGGCAGCAAGGTAATGGTTTGAGAATAAGGTCAGAGGTGTTTCAAGAACGTCCTTTTCATGATTCTCCTGACAAATTTGAAGAGGCTGAATCCCTAAGGGATGATGATAATGATGATCAGAATATGATAAAACCTTCCTCTTCTATGCCTACAGAGGAAGAACTAGCTGATGAAATTAAGAGCTTAAGGGCTGAGTTAGAATATCTGCAAGCAATAAAAATTAGAGATGATATGAGACAGAAAGTGGAGGCTTTGAGAGTTGCTCAAAATGATTCAATTCCTACCCTCCAAAATGCAAATATGCAGAGAAATCAACAAAGAAATGAGGTACAGTATCATCAGAATAATGATCAAAGATAAAATGTAGACAATAACACCAGAGCTCCATTAAATAATGTGAGAAAACATAATGCTAATAGAAATGTAAATGCTAATCAGTTTGAAAGGCACCCAATGTAGTTGGATAGATTCAGACAGCTTGTTTTTTATGGAATTCCTGGTTATCCAAACCCTATTGACAAACATGTGAGGTTGCAAGTGCCTAAATTTTTAGGAAACAATACTGTCTCAGGAGAAGATCATTTAAAAGCTTTTCAGAATACCATGGACAACTTTGAGGTTGAGCATGAGGATGTTTTCATGAAATCATTTATGCAATCCTTAGTTGATGAAGCCAAGGAATGGTATAAAAGTATACCTGACAGAAGCATTTCATCATGGGATGATTTCAAAAGGATGTTTAAGGAGCAATATGGTGACAAAACTGACCCTAGCTTTTTTGTAAATGAGTTCACTAGTATCACCAAAGGATCAAATGAACAGGTTGCTGATTTCAATGCTAGATTCATGAAGGTGTTGAACAAATTGCCACATCACATGAGGCCAAATGAACCTATGTGCATAGTGTTGTACATAAATGCTTTTGATGCCAAGACAACTTATGGATTAAGAGACAAGGGTCCTCACAGCCTCAGAGATGCCTTCAAAGTTGCAACAAATATTGAAAATAACAGAAAGGCATCTAGTAAAACAAACAGAAGGGATGATGTGAAAATTCTGCAGAATCCAAACAAACCTCAAAACACTCAAGGTAGTACATCTGCCCCTGAAGATAAAATAGATAAATTGGCAAATGTTGTTAAGGACCTAAGCTATAGACTGGCTAAAAGTGAAAGAGGGATAGGTCCTGATAGGCAAGCTTATCAAAGACAGGAGAAGAGACCATCATTACATGATATGCTATATAATACCAATTGGCATAATGGTAGGCCTGTATTGCCACATAACAACACAAATCAAAGAGCTCAACATACCAAGGAAACTCCTGATCCTTTGAAGAAGGCTGTTAATATTGTTAATGATACTCCATGGTGTATAATATGCTAGATGCCTTATTCACAGTCACAATGTATGATTGCTCAATCTCTATATAACAATGCCATGGCCTGTGATGAGTGCAATGAGCCTCATTGCATGGAAGATGATAATGTCAACATGTTGTCTACAAATAGAGAATACTCTTTTCATGATGCTGATGCAAATACAAATGGTGAAACTCAGGTCTGCCAGCAGTTCCCATATGATGAAGATGATGAAGACAACTATGCCTATGCTTAGGATTCACACAGTTTTTTGAATAACTTGAGGAGGCCTTTTGATGAAGAAATTAGGGCTTTCACAACTGCAGCAGTTGCTCAAGTCAAAAGCAACTACAACCTAAGAGGTAAAGCTCAGGTAAGTAACTCACACCAACCAGAGAGTACTTTCACAAATCAGCCAGTACACAGTCATAAAGGAACTGAGACACAAAAGAAGCAATGGAACAATAATAGGCAAAATTTTAAGCAAAAAATAGGTTATGATCCTCAAGGACCAGAAAATAGAGTTCCCTAGGTTGAAGATCAAAATAAGAGTTTTCAGAACAAGGATGACAGTCAGAGAGCCATAAAAACTAAAGCTGGATCATCTCAGGATAGAGGTAAAACTGTGGATTAGGCTACAACTGTTATTCAAAATTATGCTCCATTTGACATCACTTAGGTCTTGTCTCAAATAAAAGTCTCTATTCCACTAATGGAGCTGATGAAAGTTGAAGAATTCAGAAATAAGACTGTATCCTTGATTTCAGGAGTACCATGTCAAGCCAAGCAGAATATTGAGACTCAGGATAAGAAACAAGTTATGTGCATTGAAGAGGATGAGATTCCTAAGGTATATCTAGGGATGACCATGACAAAATGCCCTTCACAAGTGGAGCCATTTTATGTATCCTTGGTTATAAATGGAAAAGTAATTAGAAATTGTATGCTTGACTCAGGAGCATCAACAAACATCATGCCTCTAGCCATTATGCAACAAGCAGGATTAAAAATAGACAAGGCATGTGGAAAATGCTATGCAATGGATGCTAGGGAGGTACCTGTCATTGGAATCATTAAGGATGTTGATTTTAGATTGGCAGCATATCTTGAAAAGACTTACAAAATGAACATAACAGTGGTTGATATCAAGCCACAATATGGCATGTTGCTGTCAAGAAGACGGGCAATAGTCATTGGTGGAAGTATGCAACTGGATCTGTCATATGCCATGATCCCAATGAATTGCAGGAATGTCAAACTGATTAGAGAAGAAAAATCATCAGAGATAGTGGAGGATCAAGAATCAGAGGAGCATATATGTTTTGTAGACATTGATTGTGAAAATTTCAGAGTTGTCTCAGATGATAAGGAAGATAAAAGAGAAAAAATTTGCATTCAAGAGTTGGACCAGCAAGGTCTTTGGACCATGTATTTTGATGGAGCTTGTTCAAAAGAAGGCTTTGGTGTTAGAATTGTTTTTCTGTCTCCAACTGGTAAGCTTCTCCAATTCTCTTTCTTGTTGAGGTTTGCATGTACAAATAATATTGCAAAGTATGAGGCTCTGTTATTAGGGTTAAATGTTGCTTTGAAGCATGGGATTAAGATGCTCAAAGTGTTTGGTGATTCAGAGCTTATTGTGTCCCAAATTAGAGACAAGTATGCATAAGAAAATAAAAGGTTGAAACAATACAAGCATGTTGTTTGGGATACAATTGAATTGTTTGATGCGTTTTCAATAAATTGGATAGAAAGATAAAAAAATGTCAGAGCAGATTTTCTAGCCAATGTAGCCATAAGGCCAGATGATATAACTTTGTCAGATGTTACAAATGTTGAAGTCAAGCTTAGGCCTGTAGTGCTAGATAATGTATGCAGCTGGAAAGTGTTTGATGATGATAAGGATTTACTGAGATTTCTGCATTGTATTGATGAATATGAGAACCGAGAAATGGATTTTCAGAACTTTGTGGAAGTTGTAGATGGAAAAGAAACCCTTTTAGGGAAAGAAGTAATTTAGCTGAAGACTAACAAAATCCCTAGAGGGTTGGTAGCCTTAGAGAGAGCTTTTGACAATAGGGACCAATCTATTACAAAAGCATCTCCAACAAACAAGAATGATTTGGAGAAGATAAACTTGGGAACATCTCATGCTCCCAAAAAGGTATACATTGGCAAACAGCTCAAACCACACATCAGAAGTATGCTGATTGCATTACTGAAAAGGTATAAGCATGTTTTTGCTTGGTCATATGAGGACCTAAAAGCCTATAGAGAAGACTTATTTCAACATGAAATCCCTTTGAAGCCTGGAGCTAAACCATTTAGACAAAAATAGAGGCCTATTAACCCAACCATAGCTCCTAAGATGCAAGAAGAACTTATGAAGCTTAGGGAAGCTGGAATAATCATGCCCATCAGACATTCAACTTGGGTGTCCAATCTTGTCCCGGTCAAAAAAAAGAATGGAGACATAAGGCTTTGTGTAGACTTTAGAAATTTAAATGTATCTTCTTTGAAGGACAACTATCCATTGCCAAATATGGAGGCCATGTTGCAAAGAGTGACTGGTTGTGAACTTTTATCTATGATGGATGGTTTTTTAGGGTACAATCAAGTGAAAGTAAAAGAATTAGAACAATTTAAGACTACTTTCACTACTCCATGGGGAACCTATGTATATGTAAGGATGCCATTTGGACTAACAAATGCAGGTGCTACATTCAAAGAGCGATGGATGTTGCTTTTGCAGGGTTGATTGATTCAATCTTGGCTGTTTATTAGGATGATTTGACTGCCTTTTCAAAGAAAGAAGAGCAACATTGTATGCACTTGGAGCAGATTTTCATTAGAGCACTAGAGTATGGCATTTCTCTCAACCCAAAGAAATGTGCTTTTGGGGTTGTGGAAGGAAAATTGCTTGGACACATTGTTTCCAAGGATAGAGTTAGGATTGATCCTGAAAGGGTGGCTGCAATTGACAAAATTCAGATCCCTAAAACAATAAAAGGTGTGCAGTCCTTCTTTGGACAAATAAACTTTGTTAGGAGATTTGTTCCTAACTTTGCAGAGACCACAAAAGAAATTTCCAAGATGTTGAAGAAAGGTGCAACTGTTAATTGGGAGAATGAAGCAATTGAATCATTTCAGAACATCAAGGAAGCAATCAAGATGGCTCTTGTGCTGAAATCTCCTAATTTTCTCAAGCCATTTCAATTGTTTTCATTTGCTTCTTTCCATACTGTTGCTGCATGTTTACTTCAAAAAAATGAGGAAGGGTTTGAACAGCCTATTGCTTTCTTTAGTAGGTCATTGCAGGCTGTTGAATTAAAGTATGACATTATGGAGAAATAGGCATATGCACTGGTTAGAGCAGTCAAGAGCTTCAGGCCTTATTTGGTAGGCTCACAAGTAATTGCATATGTACCTCATGCAGCGATAAAAGATATCTTCACTCAGCAAGAGGTAACTGGAAGGAGATGCAGATGGATAAATAAGTTGCATGAGTTCAACATAGAGATACCGATCACAAAATTGGTAAGAGGACAAGGGTTAGCAAAGCTAATGACAGTCAAATCTAGAGGCATGCCAAGTCAATGTAGTCCAGAATGAGAATGTCAATGTATCAAAATCTGAATGGTACAAGGACATAGTATATTATTTGCAAAACTTAAACTGTCCTTCCCACATCAGTGATATTCAGAAGAGAACTTTGAAGCTGCAGGCTATTAAATACATCATTGTTCAAGGAGAACTGTATTGGAGAAATCATGATGGTGTATTACTCAAATGTGTGGATGAAAACCAGGCCAAGGACATTCTAAATGATATACACCATGGGGTATGTGGTGGACATTATCCTGCTTATACAACATCCCACAAAATCCTCAGGGCAGGATATTGGTGGCCTACTCTTTTCTCAGATGCACACAGAATGATAAGAAAGTGTGACCCTTGCCAAAGGTTCTCAGGAAAGTTAAGATATGGTGGTGCATTGCCCCTCAGGACTATAACTGTGGAAGCTCCATTTCAACAATGGGGAATTGACTTCATAGGGGAAATTTCAGAGAAATCTAGTGGAGGACATAGTTGGATTCTGGTTGCCACTGATTACTTCACTAAATGGATTGAGGCTATCCCTACTAAAAAGGCTACAAGCAAAGTGGTGATGGATTTTATCTTGGAAAATATTATTATCAGGTTTGGGGTACCAGTCAAGTTAATCATAGATAATGCAATGTGCTTTAGATCAGGGGAATTTGTTGATTTTTGCAATAAATATGGAATTGACTTGTCTCACACATCACCATACCACCCACAAGGAAATGGTCAAGCAGAGTCAAGCAACAAAAGCCTAATGAAAATCATCAAGAGGATAATGGATAAAAATAAGAAATCCTGGGATTCAAAACTGAAGTTGGCATTATGGGCTGATAGGGTGACAGTGAAAAGAGCCACTGGAAGGTCACCTTATGAATTAGTGTATGGTACAGCAGCTAGACTGCCTGTGAATAACCTCCTGGCAGTTTACAAGTTCATACAAGAGAATGATGGGGAGGTTAATGATTCAATGACTGAAAGGATCAATTAGCTGGTTGAGCTAGATGAAATCAGGGCAGAGGCACAAAAAATAAACATCAAGAAATAGCAAAAGGTGAAGTATTTGTTTGACAAAAGGGTTACAGAGAGAGGTTTTCAGATAGGTGATATGGTCCTTATGTGGAATGCAAGGAACCAGGATAAGGGTAAACATGGCAAATTTGAACCCTTGTGGACAGGCCCATATCAAATTAGAAATATCTATGGAGACTCCTACTTTCTCCAAGCCCTAAATGGTGAATTAATGGAATTGCCGGTGCACATTAAATTCCTTAAAACCTTTTTCACATAAATGAGTTACCTATATCCACAATGTAAAATAATTGTAAATATTTTGTACATACCTTGTGTGGTCGGTCCTGTTTTGAATTTTGGGTTTTGTCTGGTCTGCCCCGGAGAAGTCTGGTTCTCGCTGCAATCTTGCACCTGCATGTCCCCAATCGGAGCCTATGTTGGTAATAATTTATGTTAAGGTTTCAGGATGTACACCTCCCTAAAATCCAGAAATTTTTTTAAGTATTGGACCCTCTCTGTGTTTCCAGCATCATCATGATATAATGAAGGAGAGGGTCATCGTCGTCATCATCATGTTCTCGAACATCCCCCGATGTTTCTTGCACGGATCATTTCTTGTCATGACCAGATATTCTGTGGGGGGTTCATGTATTTGCCAGCCCGACATCCTGCAGAAGGTGATATTTTAACATCGGGTGATCTTAGTTCAAGATCATCCTGATGTTGGTGTTGAGAATTTGCTAAGCATGACCTGATGTCCCAAGGTCATCATATTTGAACATCGGGTGATCTTCGTTAAGATCACCCTGATGTTAGTCTATCACCTTATGTTTTAACTTCCCTGATGTTGCTGACGTCATCAGGATTTTTAGTTGTCGGGGCGATATGTTTTTCAGCTTCATCATTTTTTAAGGACGGGGTGATATTTCCAAATATCAGGTATGTTCTAACATCACCCCGATGTTTCATGGAGCTACAGTGCTACTTGATATTCTTGCGGGGGTGATATTTCATGACATCCGGTGATCTTCCAAATATCACCCTGCCCCAATATGATGATGATGTCACCCCGATCTTTCGAGGGGGTCATTTTCCAAGTTGTTCAATCTGACTTGATATTTCTTGAATTGAAGAGGTCATCATCATCATCCAGTCTATAGTGCACCCTCATATTTCTACGTCGGGGTGATTTTTTGAATATCGGGTCATCTTCTGGATATCACCCTTGTTCTAAACATGACAATGACGTCATCAGGACATTCATATATCAGGGTGATATCTTTTATCTGGGTGATGTGATGTCAGGGTGATATTTTGTGCATATGGATATCATTTGTTGGAGGATGATGAGGGTTATGCTGGTGCCGTTGGGAGCAAAAGCACCGACATCATATGTGATCGCGGCCATGCTTATAAAGTGCTAAAGAGACCTCCGCGGGGTGCGTGTGGGATAAATGGTTCTCGCATTTTTTGAAATATCAGGATGAGGCATTTTGGCGGGAAAAGTTTGCGATGCACAGTTAACTATTTTTCCCAAGGCCGCGGGTAGATGGACATTAATGGCAGTTGTTACAGAGGTTTGGGTGATGGCGTGGACGAAGTAAGTACCCAATTGAAGTTGTACATCCACGGGCGGCGACGCAGGGCTCGAGATCTCTCCCTGTCTCCTCTCCCACCTACTGCATTGAATGTTTGAGCGCCAATCTGAAGATGAATTGTTTCTGGCAGACTTTTGACTTTTGCCATGTAATTATTGCTGAGGACCTTCTTGCTATAGGTAGCAGGTTGTGTTGCTCATTTGAGGTTGTTGAAAACTAGACATTTTGGCTCTATAATGAAATACATCTAGTTTTGGTTGCTCTATGCAGTGGATTTTGTGAGTTTATGAGTCTCATGCCTTATGTTTTGTGCATAAATTCATTGGTTTCATGTTGACTTAGATGAGTAATGCTATATTGCATGTGTTTTGTTGTCTGTCTCCTGTATTGAATATGCTTTCCTTTTGAATCTGGATATCTAAGGGGTGTCTTGGGTTCTAGGATATAGGTTTACTATATTGAATGCTTGATCTCTTAACTTCTGTTCAAGGGATAGATTAAACTATTTTCAGGTTAAGTATTAAGGAAAGTATATTGCAGTTAGGATATCATAAGTAGAGATAACTTGATACTCTGTTCTGGGATGTATCTGTAAGGCAGATATCACACAAATCCCCTTGAATCTAATTTTAATTTGTTTATGCTGAACATTTACATGTGTATGTCTATGACTCCAAGCCCTAGATAGGCACCAATCTAGCTCTGTGTTGAGGTTATACACCAGGTCCAGCTTTGCATCCAAACGCATAAAATCAAAGCCAAACTCCAAAGCAACCATTAGGACAATAGAATTAGTTTTAGGATCCCAAGTCCTCTGTCCACAATTGAAAATAGGCCCAAAGCTAGCCCCTTTGCTCTTATCTTGCAATTTTGGTCTACTTACAGGAGGACTTATCTGCTTCATATCAGCATCCCAGCCTTTGTATGCATATTCTCATGGATGTTGAGTAGGGAAGACCCCCCTAGGTTTTGCAGAGCCTGAAGAAGAAGAGGATATAAAAATAGAGTCTATCTCCTATACTGTTGGCCCCTGGCCCAGAGATCTTGTTGATCATTGATGGCTACCTTGTAGGGAAATCTGGGAGTAAGCATCCAGTCTGGGAAAAAACCAACAATCATCATCATCATCATCATCACCATCATCATCATATTCTTCTTCTTCTTCAGCATCTTCTTCTTCTTCCGTATTCTTCATTTGTAACAGGTTTTCAAATGTCATTTGTAACAAAGAATTCATTTTCCTTGAGAAAATATTGAGTTCTTCCTTAAACTAGATGAATTTTTTAATAATTTCATTAGGATAATTCTCCCTATCTTTTGTATCCTCCTTGTCTATGGATTTTCTTGGTGTGATGGAATTCTTTCTGCCTCTTGTGGCAATACCTGCCATGATTGGGAAAAATAATTTTGCAATAAATCACACAAAACAAATCCAATTAATCTAAATTTTTTATTGTAACTTACTAGGTCTTAGATCTCACTTCTCTGAAAAAATCTCTAAGAAATTTGTTAATTTGCAGCCAAGTGAGAACAAAATTGGTTGAAACCCTAATTCTACAATAACTCACTTAATTCTACTCCAATTACTCTAAAATTTGTACTATAGTAGATTCAATATGTCATGGAGAAACCCTTTAAAAATATTTAAAAGATTAGCCAAAATGAGAGATATATGTGTTTCACAAGAAATAATGGTAGAAACCCTAATTCTGCTATAACTCACTCAATTCTACTCAAATTTCTTTGAAATCTAGACTGTAGTAGGTCCAATATGTCCTTAAAAAACCCACCAAAAATATTGAAAATATTAGCCAAAATAAGAGAGATATGTGCTTCCTAAATTGACCTCCAAAATTAAAAAAAAATCACCTTATTTTTGCCTTCACGGTGCCAAGATCATGCTCTAATACCACTTGTAATGAAACAACTTGCACAATAACTGAATATAATAGTAAAATTATATTCAAATTAGCAACCAGAAATAGGGGCACATATCTACCCTCATTTCTTGTTCTAGATCACTTTTCCCTCTCATTCCCATTATAAATTTTACCAACTAACATATCTTTTCACCTTGCAGGATGATTTTATTTTTTCGACAAGTAGTTTTGTAGAATGCGGCCCCTAACACTCTGGTGTTGCATGTTCCTGAGTTGGGGGCTCCATTCCTTCACTTGGCAACACACCATGTCCTCTACAGTATCCTTTTGGGTATACTTTTCCTGCTTATCTACTTTTAGTACTGCATTTATGTGCTTTAGCAAGCATATGCACGTAGTGTCATACGCCTGCTAAATTGGGGGCTAAATGTAATGTCATAAATTGTGCTTGCCCACAATTTCATGTTATGTTTGGTACTCACTTTAGTGTCCATGTCCTAGTGTGTTTTTAGGATCATTTCCAACCACGAGAGATGCCTTATGCTTCTTTGACCCTTTATGCTAATCATAACCAAAAGCCACAAAAGTGCCTAAATCCTGGCTTTGTCCCTAGGGAATTAGACCTTTTAAGAACTGTAATTGCTAGAACTCTAGCACTTAATGTGGATGTTTGTGCCACATGCCAACGTCCTGATAGCCTCTGTCAGTCCTGCAATCATTTTTAGAAGTTGTCTTTTCACTTGCGTGATTCACCAAGGTTTTCTAAGTCCTTATCCGCACCCAAATGGCTCTTATCCTTGATTTTTTGTCCTTGCATTCTCTATTTAAGCAAGTAGATTTGTCATTGCAAAGGATTAATTCTTTTTGGTAGCAAAGCTCTGCTAAAATTGCAATTGATTTAACTTTCATGATAAAGCTCTACAAAATTTGAGAACAAGTGATACTGTGGTTATCATATCAAGCTCTCACAATGCCCTTACATTCGAAGTTTGACAAATTCTAAAGAATTTCAATTGGAACCGCTGCCTACTGAGCGGTCTTCACCTCCTCGCTATGAGGTAATAAAGTTTAAATAGTTCTCATTTTCGTGCTTTGGTTATTCACAATCCTTTTGGTATATATCACATATCTATTGTGGGTTGTATACATTACCATTTCATCTCTTGCATGTAGAAATCATTATGCAAGCTTACTCTAATTCATTGAGTAAGTTTTTATATCATCGTTTATTTCATTTACTACTTTTGTCATTACACATTGCAATTTTGGACACGCTTAGAATTCAAGAGCACACACTATTTTATCTATCTATCAATCTGGTTGTTGTTGAGGTAGGAACACCAAAATGAGGTTTGACTAAGGCAAACCCCTATACAGCCCAACCCTTTTCCTCTATATTTGTATTTTTAGATCTCATCTGGAAGTCTAACGACTCAAGGGATGACTGAAAGATTGACACAAAGATCTAGAACTGGAATCTGTACCATGCTGCACCGTACAAACACCAACATGACGTATAGATGTATGTGCCACACGTTGCCGTCTTGGGTAGTGGGCTCCACCTTCTAGCGCCAAGTTCTCTATTACTATAGTTTTCCATCGTTGTATATCATTTCTTGAAATATTCTATATATCTCTGTATTTTCCCATTTCTAGTTAGTTTAGTTGTTTATCTTGTCACTCCATTGTAACAAAGGGATATAGACTGGACAATTTCACCCTTCCTGATTAGATAGAGGTGAAATATACGTCTTTGTTGGCTAGTATTCTAATGTTCAATAGAGAATTATTTTGATTATGAGTAGATTAGTTAGAGCATTTTTTCTATTATACAACAAGTATATTAAAGTGAGGTGAATCATTCTTAGTCAATAGATTTTTGACATATTATTTTTACTATGAAGTTTATATCCGCACACCAAGTTCACTTATATAAGCATGATCTTGAACTTGATAGCTTACACAAATTTTTTTGATTATGAGATAATAGTCTAACAAATCCAAATTTCTTGATAGAGTGATGAATCAATTTATAATTTTTGTAACAATCTTTTCTTCATCAAATTAAAAACTAAAAACATTTTTTTTTATTTATTACTTCTTGCCAATACAGGAATACTATTGCATCCATCCGATGCAATTTCTTTTACCCATTTGACCAATCATTATAGAGTATTAATATTTTTGCAAGAATGCTATAATTCATAATTAATTTTCTTATTTAATAATTTGGTAAATGTTTATCTAGTTTCTTATTGGTTCATCCTATGAACAGTCAATGTAAATATGAAATTATTATTTAAATTTTATTGCATTTAAAAAGAAGAATTGCCCACCTAATTATTTATAGGTATCCTACAAACCATAGTTTGAAGCAAAATTTGGACCACTAATATTAATTATACTTGTTCGAATGCACTTCTACAATGCCTAAATATATTATTGATGACAATAAGATAATCTTTGCTTGTTCGAATGTGTCACGTTCCAAACTGTTAGACCTTCTGGATATGGGCTATAAATAGAAATGTTAAATGTTATTTATGAGCATGTTATAAATGGATAACCATTATCTTTCTTTTTCAATTATAATGCATAGTGCTTCGGCTATTGATTTTGGGATACTAACCTATTAATGGAGAATTGAATTTAATGATGGCAGGTTGTCGAAGACAAAAGTATGGTTAAGGTAGAAGTGATTAGCCCCCTGACAGGGATGGAATGGAGAGACTCTATGTGGCACACACAAGCACTAGTGCATTGCATTTACATTTTAGGCATTCATAAACGATCTATGTGATTGATGCATTGACTTATCGTTTAGGTTAGGAAATATCCCTTTATGTTTTCTAGATGCATAATTAAATAATTTGTTGATTAAATTTAAATGCTCTTTTACCTAATTAGAATAAATTTAATAGTGATATTCTTTTTATTTAAATTGTGTTTGTGAGAAAATAATTTCTCTTGTAATATTAGTTATTAGGTGGCAAAAGTAAAAATAATAATATTTTCATTAATTATTATAATTCTAGATAATGACAAATTTTAAAAGGATAGAATAAAACTAAAAGGATAGAAAGAAAACAAATAATAAAGAATAAAACAAAAATAGAAAGAAAACAAAAAGAAAGCAAAAATTGAAAAAGAAAGAAAAAAGATAGAAACTACCAACAATAAGTAGAGGAAAATCTTTAAAAAGAAAGAAGAGGAAGGACAGGGAGAGAGGAAGGTAACCAGCGTGTGATACTACAGGGAAGAACCGTAGTGAAGAAGATACTTCAAGTACACCATCTGTAAGATTTTATTCTACCTACATTATTCTTTCAAATAAATTTCATGATGGATTTTGTCTTATCTTTTAACTCATTGTTGAATCTTGAATCGAATAACCACTATAATCTCTCCTTCTTGGCTTGATAAACTCACACCTTTGGGATAGTCGCGTCTCTGCACAATGGTTTTCTGCCATCTACTATCATTTTATAATCAATCTATTAACAAGCATTCCTTGCCTTTCAATTATAAGGACTATGTTTTCTTGAGTTAGTTAGCATGAGTAAAAGTTTATATTTATATCTCTCCCTTTTATTACAGTAGCATAATTTATTGAGGAATAATAGTATACTAAGTTGCCTTCACATTCGAATCTTTGCATAAGGGTTTCTATTGCACCATTTTTGCATCGAATGAATTGCTCTGGTGATGGATTGGCTGTTTGGAGAATAGGTGTCTGATTTGATGATCAGCCTCTTCTTTCTTTTGGGTTTTGTTTTATTCCCTTCCAAACTTGTCGCGTCGCTTCGTTTCTTTTTCTTTGACTTCCTTATTCTTCACTTGGGCTAGTTATCATTACTTTTATCGGGATTGGTCTAGCATCATAATCCCTCATGTGATGTCCTTCCTTCATCTGAGTGAGCTTAATCAACCACATAAGTATTAATTATGATTATAAAGGCATGAGTAATCCGTTGTATTTCTTCAGCCTCTGCATCCGCATTTGATTAACATATCATATAAAATTTGATCCATTTCCTATCTCTGCCATGTGTGTACCTAGAAATCTATAGGATTTCTTATCAAGTTATTCTTACACTTCCTTATATATAATGTGTCGATTCTTATTCTGACTAAACTGTCAAGAACAAATTTCATTTCATTTCAAATTTCCTTGATTAGAATTATCATAGGCTATGTCTCCCTCTGCCGCTTGTACACTCCTTATGATAAATTGTTTTTGTTTCCTTCTGCTAAGCGTTGACGTCTTTTGAAACATCAATCTCTTCACTCTATAAAATTTCATTGGTAAGATAATAGGATTTGGTTTTATGAGATCATGATTCATTGATAATATCTAATGTTAATTCTAGATGGTGTCAATGGAACGAGATGACATCAATATAAATTATCTCCTTATTCTTGCAAGAAAACTCGTGCTACTATCACGGGTTAATATGATCATCATCCACTATTGCATCTTATTGCTATCATATTTGAGGAGGTATTTTTTATGACTGTGATCATTACTTAAATAATCATGATCTTTTTGAGCTTATTTCACCATATTTTACCTTTGGAGGAACTCGAACCCATATGCCAATTTAGAAATTTTGTCTTTCCTTGTAGATACTAAACTTGTCCTTGAGTATAGATCGGCCCCTACTTTCTTCAACCAACAAATCTTATTCTAATGACCTCTGAGAGTTATATCAAACCTCACGAATTGTTGTGTTGATTTTTTTACTCTATGGTTTTATTGAGGCGACTAAGGCGCCCTTACAGTATCCTGGTAGAGATATTTAGAAATAATTACTAATTCATCTTATTTAAACCATCTAGTATCCTGCGATCACTGCATTTCATAAGATGACATCTCTATAAGGTATTCTTGTCTATGCTTTCACATTTTACATACATGTCTACCAAGACTTTTCCATCTTATATCTTTTAAAATGTCTTCACCATCTGATTGCATTTGTTTGAAAAGCCTTTCAACAATCTATTTTGTGCATATCCTACAATTATTGCTATATGTTATCTAAACAAGATTAAATACATGTTTTTAGCGGGACTCTTCTTGGGAGGGGTCGCGGATTGGGAAGGTAGTTGTGCCTCCCATAGTTTTTCCCTTTAACTATTCTTTAACATCCTATCTATTAGAAATACCTCTTAGCCTAAGCTGCAATGATGCTTAGAAATATTCTATTGATTCTTTTAATAGAATGGACAAATCTGCATTAGTAAGCACACTTTCTCGATAGAATGCTTTTCTTATCCACATTTTAGCTAATTGTTTGCAGTTAGAATAAAAAGAGAAGGAAGAGAAGAAAATGAATGAACTTAGAAAACACTTCGATTTCTTTTTAACATTTTGAATGATAAGGTAGACAAAATGGGCACACCAGTACCGATTATTAAATTGAATAATTTATATGGCAATTGCTTAATAACTCAATGTATTGATTTGCCTGATACCACGCATCATTGAGGTATTAAATATGATTTGGAAGCATGTTTACATCACATTCAATAGATAAATAACTTCACAATTGTAATGCCAAGACAAGTACAAGTATTACTAATGGTTGGTTTCATTCTCTGATTCAAAATAACATATTTTTATTTAACATATCTACACCTGGTGAAAACCCCAAACATAAATCATATAGTAGGGAGTTAATAACTTCAGCATAAGGTATTGTTTGTGATAGATTGTCTTACGAGGGGTAGTCAGGTTAATCTTCATATATTTATAAAGGTCTTCAATTAAATAGTTCTTTACAAAATTGGCATTGATCTAGTTCAAAGTGAGTGCTAGTAGGGTTGTTTTGACTTAAATGTAAGAAGATATGGTCACCTTATATGCTATGTAAACTCATAATGACATTTGCTTAAGTGGACTGAAGTGAAGGGACTGTGTGGAAAGAATCCTTGAGTCTATATGTTCTTGGTAATTATGACTGTTAGTAATCTTAGTCAAATAATATGCTATATTGTTGTTAAGAGAGTAGTCATCTTGATATGTATTGGAACTTTATGCATACTTCCAGGATAGGATGTCGAATGTGAGCTTACAGGGAGGGTAATTTTCTTTTTCAAAATTACAAAATTATTTATGCTTTGGCCAAAGCCACTTGTACCATTGAAATAGATGGATGTTAAATGCCTAGTCAATATTATATTTGTTCTCTGTCACATCATGTATGCAAGAAATATGTTCATTCTAGTTTAGAGTGCATATAGGGCATCAGGCATGCATTGAGAGTCTCCCTCCTGCCCATTTGTTCCATCTTGCTAGGTGCCTTATGCAGGGTCAAGGATTATTTGAGTTAGGAAGAAACCCGGGGAAATGTAGTGCTTTATGGTTGGGTGGAAAAAACACCTTAACCATGCTCTTGACCTTTGGCTTGCAGAAGACCGGTGGGTTATGGCGGCCGAAGACATATTTCATATGTTATGTAACTCAAAATGGATATATTATTGTATTAACTGGCTTGTTTAGCCAAATATGTAACTGTACTTCCCGTTGATGTATTATTGATGTACTTGGAAAATTGTGAAAGATGTAATGTTACTTTCCTTATTTTTCTTGTGGATGCACCTTCTAATTATAGAAACTTGAAGAATATTGTACTTTTATGGATACCTCTTCTAATAGAAAGATTCATTTCCTTTCATAGGTTGAGTTTTAATCTATCATGGTTATTCTTAGTAAGTGGTAATATCAACCTTTGCATTTGGTATCAGAGCAGTTAGGTTCAACACTTGGACCCTTGGGGCTCATTGTGAGGTTCATGAGTTGGTGAGATATGCTAATGATAAAACATTTATTTTATGCTAGAATGGAAGGGATGATAAGGATAAAAGGGTGGGCCAAGAAAACAAGCCCTAATAATATGCCCAAGATTACCATTAAGAAGGGACCACCTACATAATCAAAGGAGTAATAAAGAATAAGGGATGAAAAGGAAGTTGAGCTCTCTGATTCAGAAACACTAGCAGGTGCGCTCAAACATATTTGTCTAGACAAGAAGAAAAGGAACAAGGGGACCAAGATGTTGCCAACCCCTTCAACTCGAGTGAAAAGTAAACCCTTGGCCCATCGTGATTTCCCTTTTGGATGTGGTCGGAATGCACCCATTACGAGGAAATAGGAGATGACAGAGTACTCACAAATACAACCACCCTCCAAATATGTGTCACTCGATTCTAACAGAGAAGATGAACCAAAAGAAATTCCTCTATCTGAAAGTGATATGTAGATATTTTTTTATTTGTAAAAATAGAAAACATCTATATTAGAATAAGGATGTAAGGATCTAAAAGTGAATAAAATAAGACTTTGGTTTTAGAGTAAGTAAATGTTTTGGGAAATTCAAAGATGTTTGCGTTGCTTGGGTGTGTGTGATTTATCGTATGTTGTGCAATGCAAATAGCATGCATCTTCTTATAAGTGAGGTTTGAGAAGTTAGAATCATGAGTGGAATAGCAAAACCTATATCTTGTGGCTTGAGTAATGTTGTGTGGATAAGTAGAAATAATCTTATGATAAGAATTCAATTAGAGTCTTAGAAGATTCATTTGTTGAAGTGACTGAGTGTATTCTCTTACTCACCTCTGATCAAGGTGTAGTGTAGCATGGTACTCTCCCTTTAGTGACTAGAAGTAGTCACACAGTTCTTGTAATGTGTAATCTTTGGATTTTAAACTTATTTTATTTGACTTTGGTAAGAATTTCTAGATGATTGAATGGCCGACATTGAATTTTATTTCTATTTTATGAATAAGTATAGCCATCCAAGTTTTACATTTATTTAACTTGTGACCTTATTTACTGCTGAAATCGAGCTTATTTTTGCCTTATTATTGAAAATTTACTTTCTTCCACTTTGATATTTTACTATTTATTTTCTTATTAATGGCTATGCTGGAATGTTTTGAATTACTAGTCATGTATTGTGTTATGTATCATATTATGTTCTCTATCATGTCCATAATGGACCCTTGATGGATTGTATAAGGGAGTAGAATGCAGAGAATATACTAGTTCAGGTTGTGTGTGTACTAGAAACGTGATAGAACGAACTCTTCTGGTTGATGCTATATGCAAGAGATGGTGGATTCTTAGTTGCACGAGCACATAGTGTATCTAGATATTATGGTATTGTAGTGTCTTATTACTCTTATTGAATTGGCAACCTTGGGAATTGAGTTGCTTCAGAGTTCTCCTTAATAGTTTCCTAACTTGAGGATGGAAGAAATACTATTCTTATATGAATAAGTTGTTCCTTGTACTCCCTTGTGTGGGTGTTGGTGATGGGCCACAAGGAGGCCTTTTGGGTTAGATTTTGTGAACTTGAATCTTTAAGTTCCAGGAAGTGCTTGAGGATTTGTTGCAGTAATGGCAATTTCGACCTAGTACTGGTTAGAAGAACTGATTGATGAAGATAATTGGTGTGCTTTATGATGATTGATTCATGTTATATGTATCTAAGACGAACTAAGATTTACCATTTAGTGTGCCTTTTTGGTGAAATTTTCCTCTTATACTTTAATTGGGATAATGTTTTGACTATACTTTAGCAAGAAGTGTCATGAGTTGGTGGTTGGTTGTTATTAGTATTTAATTGAGGGATAGATGCATTGTGTGCTTTATATTGGCCATTGGGCCATGTGTGTACCTTATACTGATTGCCATGTTTAATTGAACCCCAAAATGTGGTGCGGAGAAGCCACTCAAATTCTGGGCATCAGTAAGGCACTTAATTATTCCAGAGCATGTGTAAGGCAAGGTCAAGTAGGACGAGTATTCCTTGGAAAAATGTCACATGGTAAGATACAAATAAGATAGACAAATATTTACCTCATTATGAAATTAGTAGAAACTTTTTTTCTGCATAATAATGACTTGTTTGATACATTGATAGTAAATTGTGTAGTTATCTTTGACAAGTATATAATATGACATCAGGACGATGTCTCTTCCAAGTGGGGAAGGATGTCATATTCCAAACTGTTAGACCTTATGGATATGGGGTATAAATAGAAATGTTAAATGTTATTTATGAGCAAGTTATAAATGGATATCTTTCATTTTCAATTATAATGTATAGTGCTTTGGCTATTGATTTTGGGATACTAACCTATTAATGGAGAATTGAGTTTAATGATGGCAGGTTGTCGAAGACAAGAGTATGGTTAAGGTAGAGGTGATTAGCCACCTAGAAGGGATGGGATGGAGAGACTCTATGTTGTACACACAAGCACTAGTGCATTGCATTTGCATTTTAGGCATTCATGAACGATCTATGTGATTGATGCATTGACTTATCATTTAGGTTAGGAAATATCCCTTTCTGTTTCCTGGATGTATAATTAAATAATTTATCGATTAAATTTAAATGCTCTTTTACCAAATTAGAATAAATTTAATAGTGATATTCTTTTTATTTAAATTTTGTTTGTGAGAAAAATATTTCTCTTGTAATATTAGTTATTAGGTGGCAAAAGTAAAAATAATAATATTTTCATTAATTATTATAATTCTATATAATGAAAAAAATTTAAAAGGATAGAAAGAAAACAAATAAAAAATAAGAAAACAAAAATGGAAAGAAAACAAAAAGAAAGAAATCAAAGAAGAAAGCAAAAATCAAAAAAGAAAGAAAAAAGATAGAAACTACCAACAATAAGCAGAGGAAAATCTTTAAAAAGAAAGAAGAGGAAGGACAAGGAGAGAGGAAGGTAACCGGTGTGCGATACTATAGGGAAGAACTGTAGCGAAGAAGATACTTCAAGAACACCATCTGTAAGATTTTATTCTACCATACGTTTTTCTTTCAAACAAATTCCATGATGGCATTTGTCTTATCTTTTAACTCACTGTTGAAACTTGAATCGAATAACCACTATAATCTCTCCTTCGTGGCTTGATAAACTCACTCCTTTGGGATAGTCGCATCTCTACACAATGGTTTTTTGCCATCCGCTATCATTTTATAATCAATCTGTTAACAAGCATTCCTTGCCTTTTTATTATAGCAGCATAATTTATTGAGGAATAATAGTATACTAAGTCACCTTCATATTTGAATCTTTGCATAAGGGTTTCTATTGTGCCATTTTTGCATCAAATAACTTGCTCTGGTGATGGATCGACCATTTAAAGAATAGGCATTTGATTTGATGATCAACCTCTTCTTTCTTTTGGGTTTTTTTATTCCCTTCCAAACTTGTCGCACCGCTCCGTTTCTTTTTTTTTGACTTCCTTATTCTTCACCTAGGCTAGTTATCATTAATTTCATCGGGATCGATCTAGCATCATAATCCCTCATGTGATGTCCTTCCTTCATCTGAGCGAGTTTAATCGACCACATAAGTATTCATTATGATTATACAGTCGTGATTAATCTGTTGTATTTCTTCGGCCTTTGCATCCGCATTTGATTAACAGATCATATAAAATTTGATAGATTTCCTATATCTGCCATGCGTGTACCCAGAAAGCTGTAGGATTTCTTATCAAGTTATTCTTACACTTCCTTATATATAATGCACCGATTCTTATTCAGACTAAACTGTCAAGAACAAATTTCATTTCATTTCAAATTTCCTTGATTATAATTATCATAGGCTATGTCTCCCATTGCCACTTGTACTCTCCTTATGATAAATTGTTTTTGTTTTCTTCAGCTAAGCGTTGACTTCTTTTGAAATAGTGATCTCTTCATTCTATGAAATGTCATTGGTAAGATAATAGGATTTGATTTTATGAGATCCAAGTTTATTGATAAAATCGAATGTTAATGTCAAGAATAAATTATCTCCTTATTCTTACAAGAAAACTCACGTTGCTATCAGGGGTTAATATGATCATCATCCACTATTGCATCTTATTGCTATCATATTTGAGGAAGTAATTTTTATGATTGTGATCATTACTTAAACAATCATGATCTTTTTGAGTTTATTTCACCCATTTTTTCCTTTGGAGGAACTCGAACCCTTATGCTGATTTAGAAATTTTGTCTTTCCTTGTAGATACTAAACTTGTCCTTGAGTATAGATCAGCCCCTACTTTCTTCAACCAACAAATCTTATTCTAATGACCTCTGAGAGTTATATCAGACCTCACAAATTGTTGTATTGATTTTTTTCGTCTATGGTTCGATTGAGGCGACTAAGGTGCCCTTATAGTATCCTGGTAGAGATATTTAGAAAGAATTACCAATTCATCTTATTTCAACTATCTAGTATCCTACGATCATTGCATTTCATAAACTGACATCTCTATGAGGTATTCTTGTCTATGCTTTCACATTTTGCATACATGTCTACCATGACTTTTCCATCTTATATCTCTTAAAACGCCTTCACCATCCAATTGCATTTGTTTGAAAAGCCTTTCAACAATCCATTTTGTGCATATCCTACAATCATTGCTATATGTTATATGAACAAGATTAAATGCATTTTTTAGCGAGACTCTTCTTGAGAGGGGCTGTGGCCTAGGAAGGTAGCTATGCCTCCCATAGTTTTTCCCTTTAGCTATTATTTAACATCCTATATTTTAGAAATACCTCTTAGCCTAAGCTGCAATGATGCTTAGAAATATTCTGTTAATTCTTTTAATAGAATAAACAAATCTACATTAGTAAGCACACTTTCCTGATAGAATATTTTTCTTATCCACATTTTAGCTAACTGTTCACAATTAGAATAAAAAAAGAATGAAGAGAAGAAAATGAACAAACTTAGAAAGCACTTTGATTTCTTTTTAACATTTCGAATGATAAGGTAGACAAAATGGATATCCCAGTACTGATTATTTTATTAAATAATTTATATGGTAGTCACTTAATAACTCAATGTATTGATTTTCCTGATACCATGCATTATTGAGGTGTTAAATACGATTTAGAAGCATGTTTGCATCACATTCAATAAAGAAATAACTTCACAATTGTAATGCCAAGACAAGTACAAGTATTACTAATGGATGGTTTCATTCTTTGATTAAAAATAACATAATTTTTTTAACATATCTACACTTGGTGAAAACCCCAAACATAAATCATACAGTAGGGAGTTAATAACTTTAGCATAAGGTATTGGTTGTGATAGATTGTCTTACAAGGGGTAGTCAGGTTAATCTTCATATATTTATAAAGGTCTTCAATTTAGTTCTTTACAAAATTGGCATTGATCTAGTCCGAAGCGAGTACTATTAGGGTTGTTTTGACTTAAATGTAAGAAGAGATGGTCACCTTATATGTTATGTAAACTCATTATGACATTTGCTTAAGTAGACTGAAGTGAAAGGACTGTGTAGAAAGAATCATTAAGTCTATATGTTCTTGGTAATTGTAACTATTAGTAATCTTAGTCAAATAATATGCTATATTGTTGTTAAGAGAGTAGTCATCTTGATATGTATTGGAACTTTATGCATACTTCCGAGATAGGATGCCAAATGTGGGCTTACAAAGAAGGTAGTTTTATTTTTCAAAATTACCAAATTATTTATGCTTTGGCCAAAGCCGCTTGTACCACTGGAATAGATGGATGTTAAATGCCTAGTCAATATTATATTTGCTCTCTGCCACATCCTATATGCAAGAAATATGTTCATTCTAGTTTAGAGTGCATATAGGATATCGGGCATGCATCGAGAGTCTCCCTCCTGCCCATCTATTCTAGGTTGCTAGGTGCCTCATGTTGGGTCGGGGATTCTTTGAGTTAGGAAGAAACCTGGGGAAGTGTAGTGCTTCATGGTTGGGTGGAAAAAACACCTTAACCATGCTCATGACCTTCAGCTTGCAGAAGACCGGTGGGTCATGGTGGCTGAAGATAGATTTCATATGTTATGTAACTCAAAATGGATATATTATTTTATTAACTGGCTTGTTTAGTCAAATATGTAATTGTACTTCCCATTGAGGTATTATTGATGTACTTAGAAAAATGTGAAAGATGTAATGTTACTTTCCTTATTGTGCTTGTGGATGCACCTTCTGATTATAGAAACTTGTAGAATATTGTACTTTTATGGATACCTCTTCTAATAGAAAGATTCATTTCCTTTCATAGGCCGAGTTTTATTCTATCATGGTTATTCTTAGTAAGTGGTAATATCAAACTTTACATTTGGTATTAGAGCAGTTAGGTTCAACACTTGGACCCTTGGGGATCATTGTGAGGTCCATGAGTTGGCGAGATATGCTAATGATTAAACATTTATTTTATGCTAGAATGGAAGGGATGATAAGGATAAAAGGGTGGGCCAAGAAAACAAGACCTAATAATATGCCCAAGATTACCATTAAGAAGGGGCCACCTAGGGAATCAAAGGAGAAAGAAATAATAAGGGATGAAAAGGAAGTTGAGCTCTCTGATTCAGAAACACTAGCAGGTGTGCTCAAACGCATTCATCTAGACAAGAAGAAAATGAACAAGGGGACCAAGATGTTGCCAGCCCCTTCGACTAGAGTGAAAAGTAAACCCTCAGCCCATCGTGATTTCCCTTTTGGATGTGGTCGGAATGCACCCATTATGGGTAAAGAGGAGATGATGGAGTACTCATGAGTACAATGACCCTCCAAAATATGTGCTACTCAATTCTGACGGAGAAGAGGAACAAGAAGAAATTCCTTTGTTCAAAAGTGACATGTAGATATTTGTTTTCTTTGTAAAAATAGAAAACTTCTATATTAGAATAAGGATGTAAGGATCCAAAAGTGAATAAAGTAAGACTTTGGTTTTAGAGTAAGTAAATGTTTTGGGAAATTCAAGGATGTTTGTGTTGATCAAGTGTGTGTGATTTATCGTATGTTGTGGAATGCAAATAGCATGCATCTTCTTATGAGTGAGGTTTGAGAAGTTAGAATCATGAGTAGAATAGAAAAACCTATATCTTGTGGCTTGAGTAATGTTGTGTGGATAGGTAGAAACAATCTTATGATAAGAATTCAATTAGAGTCTTAGAAGATTCATTTGTTGAAGTGACTGAGTGTATTCTCTTACTCACCTCTGATCAAGGTGTAGTGTAGCATGGTACTCTCCCTTTAGTGACTAGAAATAGTGACACAGTTCTTGTAATGTACAATATTTGGATTTTAAACTTATTTTATTTGACTTTGGTAAGAATTTCTAGATGATTGAAGGGCTGACATTGAATTTTATTTCTATTTTATGAATAAGTCTAACCATCCAAGTTTGACATTTATTTATCTTGTGACCTTATTTACTGCTGAAATCGAGCTTATTTTTTCCTTATTGTTGAAAATTTACTTTCTTCCACTTTGATATTTTACTATTTATTTTCTTATTAATGGTTATGCTAGAATGTTTTGAATTACCGGTCATGTATCGTGTTATGTATCATATTATGTTCTCTATTATGTCCATAATGGACCCCTAATGGATTGTATAAGGGAGTAGAATGCGGAGAATATACTAGTTCAAGGTGTGTGTACTAGAAACATGGTAGAATGAACTCTCCTGGTTGATGCTAGATGCAAGAGATGGTGGATTCTTAGTTGATGCATGAGCATGTAGTGTATCTAGATATTATGGTATTGTAGTGTCTTATTACTCTTATTGAATTGGCAACCTTGGGAATTAAATTGCTTTGGAGTTCTCCTTAATAGTTTCCTAACTTGAGGACGGAAGAAATGCTATTCTTATATGACAAAGTTGTTGTTCCTTGTACTCCCTTGTGTGAGTACTAGTTATGGGCCACGAGGAGGTCTTTTGGGTTAGCTTTCATGAACTTGAATCTTTAAGTTGCAGGAAGTGCTTGAGGATTTGTTGCAGTAATGGCAATTTCGACCTAGTATTGGTTAGAAGAATTGATTGATGAGGATAATTGGTGTGCTTTATGATGATTGATGCATGCTATATGTATCTAAGATGAACTAAGATTTACCGTTTAGTGTGCCTTGGTGGTGAAATTTTCCTCTTATACTTTAATTGGGATAATGTTTTGACTATACTTTGGCAAGAAGTGTCATGAGTTGGTAGTTGGTTGTTATTAGTATTTAATCGAGGGATGGATGCATTGTGTGCTTTATAATGGCTACTAGGCCACATGTGTATGTTATACTAATTGCCATGTTTAATTAAACCCCAAAATGTGGTGCGGAGAAGCCACTCAAATTATGGGCATTAGTAAGACACTTAATTATTCCAAAACATGTGCAAGGCAAGGTCAAGTAGGACCAATATTCCTTGGAAAAATGTCACATGGTAAGATACAAATAAGATAGACAAATATTTACCTCATTATGAAATTAGTAGAAAAAATTTCTCTGCATAATAATGACTTGTTTGATACATTGATATTAAATTGTGTAGTTATATTTGACAGTTATATAATATGACATCGGGACGATGTCTCTTCCAAGTGGGGAAGGATGTCATGTTCCAAACTGTTAGACCTTCTGGATATGGGCTATAAATAGAAATGTTAAATGTTATTTATGAGCATGTTATAAATGGATAACTGTTATCTTTCATTTTCAATTATAATGTATAGTGCTTTGGTTATTGATTTTGGGATACTAACCTATTAATGCAGAATTGAGTTTAATGATGGTAGGTTGTTGATATAGAAGAAATATGGTTGAAAATTACAAAAAACTGAATAATATTTCACACAAAAAAATGAACTTCTACTATTTCACTTGCTTCAACAATCATAGATTACATATGCCAATATATAGGAATTGGATCTCCTATATTATAGGAGAACTCCCATAACAAATCCCTTACATCATGGGATAACACATAACTAAACTATAACAAACACACATAAATATACAAGCTCCTAAACAAACTAACAAATATTTTTCTATGTATCCTATAATTCTAACAAACATGTGAACACTAACAATAATTTTCCCAACATTCCCCACCTTAGTGTGAACATTGTAAGAACCCACACCCTTCATCTGCAGTAAGCCCAACTCTTGTGGGTCATGATCTTGATTCAAAACAAAAGGCACCTCCCATCAAGCTTTCATGGTTTTCACATAGGTTTACCACAAACCTGGACATGAATAGGAACCCACTCATTTGTTCACCTTATGTGGTTTTCTAGATCCTCCCACAAACCCTTTCAAGATCCATGAACTGTATTATACTAGTGCTTTTGTTCATTACAATATTTTACACTAGGGGGTTAACATAAGAAAATAACCCACACATAGCAATTGTTGATGATTGTGTCACTCGATCTCCAACAACAAAGGAAATTTTCACTGCAGCTGGAGATGGAGTATTGATGTTATATCCCCCATTGTGAAATTTCCAATTATTAAAAAGCATAGAAAACAAAAGCACACTTTACAATAGAAAATGAAATGCCACCAGAGCTGATAAGCGGCCCCATCGTTGGTGACTGACGAGAGGATGCTGAGTGTCCTCCTTCCTCCGTTGCCTCCATCCTCCAGTCTTGAATTTATCTAAAACACATATTCTTCATCACTAGGACATGATAGCTCTTCATCATTTGCATTGTTTTCCCAATCAATTTATTCAGCCAAGGAAGCATGTTGATCCAATTTGTCATCTAGTAGATCATGTGCCCTCTTCTTACAATTCAAAATTACATGTCCTACTTCATTACAATAGAAGCATTTGATTTTTCCTTTTGAAGGAATATACTTGGATTTGTACTTACCTTTTCTTGCTTTGTTTTGTACATATAAAACTTATTCAGATTCTGAGTCTTCATTATCGTCAAGTAGAGTAGAGATTATTCCTTAAAGGCTAATGTTTACATTGCTTAATGTGAACACCATACCAAACATATGCTTAGGCAAACTATTCAAAAGTATTGCTTTGGTATCATCATCTTTTACTTTTTCATTGATGCTAGTTAGCTGATTTAGGCGAGAGTGAAACTTACTGATATGATCTGCCATTTTTGTACCTTTTTCCATCTTCAATCCATACAATCTCTGCTTTAATGTTGTCTTTGCACTTTCTGCTTCGGATCCGAAGAGCTTGTTTAATGACTCCCAAATCTCTTTTGCCGACTTCGCAAAATCCACATGGTATAAATATGCTTTTGATAAGTCGATCCCAAAGCTTTGTAATTTTTGATATTCCACTTAGCAAGTTCAACTGCATCAGTTGGTGTGACTGAGTTTGGTTTGACAACATCCCAAAGATCCTTTTCTATCAAGTGTAGTTGCATCTGTAGCTGCTATGTATGAAAGTCTCTACCATCGAATTTCTTGATGAAACTTAATTTATCCATGACTATTCTTTTAACCAAAGGTGTCGGGCTCAACCGATAATGCACCTTGACTATAACACTTTTGACACAAGGAAAATTAATTTTAATTGAAAAAACTTATCATTAAACAGTAAATCCAATACATTACTAATGACTTGTTTTAACACTAACTCATTTTAAGACACTATAAGAACAATATCGACTGGACACTACAATTAATGACTTGTAAGGAGAGACCCTATTCCAAAAAAATAATGTTACTTAACTTCTAAACTATGACACAAAACATAACCTTTCGATCAATATACGAAGGCACACCAAAAGAGGATCCAAGTCATTATGGTTGGGTAGCTGAAGAAGATCTTGAATATATGAGACCACCGAAGATTACCATGAGCAAATCACTCACAACATATGCATGGAGCACTCCGGAATCAATTCACTCATGCGACACCAACCATATAGCCACACCCAAATCTACAAATGGTAGTAACCCATGATATATGGAAATATGGGAGCCTCAAGTGCTGAGCACAAAATAGAATCACTCAATTAATGTGAGAATAAATCTGTGCCTTAAGATATATGCGGGCCTCTCGCATAATGCAACAAACTCACATCAGTAACAACCCATTACATGGATTAATCCCTTCAAACCATTGATATCAAACCAAAGCCATGCATACAACAATAATGTTGACTACAATCTCCATGAGCCTCATAATAATGCATCCGATGATGAACCGATTGTAAATGAAACTGCATGATCCCAAACATGGGCCATCTACAATTCCGTTGCGCCACTCTAATTTGGAGATATGGCCAAAATGGTCAATGAAGATATGTGGGTTTAGTAATAACTGTTACTCCGTCATCTAACACCAGAAAATCTTGCCTTAAAAACTATGAATAGCCCAAATATCAGGCCACAGAAAAGACTATGCTTTGATACCATATAGAAGAAATATGGTTAAAAATTATAGCAACCTGAATAATATTTCAAACAAAATAATGAACTTCTACTATTTCACTCGCTTCAACAATCATAGATTACATGCCAATATATAAGAATTAGATCTCCTATATTATAGGAGAACTCCTGTAACAAATCCCTTACATCATGGGATAACAAATAACCAAACTATAACAAACACACATAAATATACAAGCTCCTAAACAAACTAACAAATATTTTTCTATGTATCATACAATTCTAACAAACATGTGAACACTAACAATAGTTTTCCCAACAATCGAAGACAAGAGTATTGATGAGGTCAAAGTAGTGCTTTGTTAATGCATCACCATTTACTTTTATCAATCTGGAGGTGTCTAGAGCTATATGCGATAAGACTTCTTAGAATGGGGGGGTTTTGGTTGAATGTTTTGGTGAATGGGATTTGGTTTGTTGGTCTTGTCAGAATTGAAAGTGTATGCAGAAGTAAAGATCTATCTAATTGCTGAGAAATAAACACACTTTGCTGGGAAGGAAACTATCTTAAATTGTTGGAAAGGAAACACACTTTGCAGGAAAGGAAACTATCTTAAATTGCTGGAAACAAACACACTTGTTGGAAAAGAAATTAATCTATCATGCTGAAAATGTAAATGAAGATCAATTGAATCCACTATTATTCTACAGCAATGAGACACTCTGAATATGACAATGCTGATAAAGAACAGAACTATCTCTTTTTGGTATTTTTAGGATTTTTAAGAACTAACTTGCAGGGAACAATTAACAACAATCACATAGACCATTAAGGAAAAACTTAATAGAGATTAAAACAGAATTGCATAAATACCAAATAATCGAGAGATCTTCCCTTAGATGGGTAAGCGGGCCCTACTTCCCCAACAAGAGACGATCATGTTGCTCCACTAACTTCTTTTAGCAGAAATTCTCCTTCATATTAAATCATAGTCCAAAAATGGACGGAATTACAAGCATGAGGAGTTTTCCTCTTGTTACAACAATCTGGAGATAACTACTATGAAACTTAAAAACTTCGAACTAACTAGACAAAAAAAAAAATTGCTCCTACTTATACAGTCGAGCGTTATTGGAAGAAGAAAACTAAGAGAAAGTCTAGCTGGAGCGAACTGGGACTAAGGCCAGTTGCATGGTTTATTACATTCAGAATTCCTAAACAAAATTGCAGATTAGAGATCTACGTTAATTATAACTGTATGGTGAACTAGATGATTCTCCAAAAATGGTGCGACGCGCGATGGGAGTCACTTTAGTTGAGACTGAGGTCTGTTAACCGATATTTCAGTTAGTGGCCAAGATTGTGGCGTCGTGGCAATGTTACCCTTCTTAGTTGCGTGATTGAAGCACAAGTTATGTTTGCACTCAAGGATGGACTTGTGGCGATCATCGACTCAAGGGGAGGATGATCCGAGGGACGTTTTCAACATGTGGAGCTCTCTAGAGTTTAGGTTCTTCTTAGTTTAGAGGGCTCCAGAGGGATCCAGAGACCACTGGTTGTTCATACTATTGCAAGCCTTATAAAAACATTCACAACTTCGCACCATAATTCATAAAATATGCACGTTTGAAATGTAAACCAGTAAAATAAAGCAAGAGATTTCATCAAAGAAAATGAAAACTAATCATGTGCATAATCTAACCAAAAGATAAACATAATTATAATAATATGTATTTATATATGCCAAAGTGTCTGTGAAAGTTCTTAAGAGAAAGAATAACATGAAATAGATGAGTCAATTATATGGCTCATCATCTCCCCCCTACTGAACATATGCCATGTCCTCATGGTTGTGCTTAGTTTGCTTCATCCAATATGTTTTTGCCCTCCATTTTCTGGTTGTAGTCATAATCCTCATCATAGTCATACTGGGACAGTTGTCTGCCCTTTGGCTGGAACCCATCATTTTCTTACATCCTGTTGAATGACTTGCTGAATTTTCCCTCTCTCATTCCATGCCCTAGTGGATGATTCAATCGAGGAGCTGGTATTAGAATTAATGGAGGCCTGAATCTTATTCCAACCCAGTTTTTTTGTTTCTGCTGAATTAATGGTATAATCTTTCGCACCTTGTTAGTCATCCATCTAATATTGGTAGGTGAAATAGGCTCTCTCCTCTTGAAAACTTGGGGTAAGTCTTCAAACCTGTTTATGTAGATTGCAACTGCGGCATTTGGAAGATATCCAACAATGGCGAAAAAGTCAGCAATATAAGAATTCAGATTTTGCACATACTGGCCTGTAATACCTTGCCTGTAAAAATTTGCCTTGAAAGTGTTGGTAAACCAAGTAGTTTTGGGACATTCATGGCGCATCAATAACCTAATGGACCCTGCAGTAGCATTGTACTCTTCCATTCTATCTTCCCATAATCTATGGTTATTGAGCAAAGATAGATAGCTCCTGATCTGCAGTTCTCCCACATACAAATTCAGCATTGAAATGTTTACATGGCCCATGATATGACCATGTTGGAAAAACTCACAATAGATTTGGCTGGTCCTTGGGATTTTGCAAATAACACTCTACAAATTCCATGTCACTATCAAAGTCAAAAGGAAGATTACAACTTATCCTTAACAATTTCCACCTTAAATATTGCTCTCTCAGGAACAAGGCATATATACCAGATGGTGCCCTTTGAGCTAGCAGGGTTTCCCCTATTTCGCAAGCCTGGGCCAGATTTTTCTCAACTGTCAACTTCTCCTGCCTTATGGTTTCTAGCTCTTTCCGGAGCTGTCTAATTTCTCTCCAGAGTTGTTTGTTCTCCTATGCTAAATGTGAATTTTGTGCATATATTTTGAATGGAACAGGTGCAAGGCTTTGTTGAGTCATCTTTTGCCTAAGATGAGTAATCTGTGTATCCCTCTTGGCCACCATATTTTTATGATTTTTAATTTCTTTCTTAAAAGCATAAATTTCTTGTTCTTTTTCTTGTTTCTCTTTATCCACTTTTGCCATCTTTTTCTCAAATTCCTCATCTTTAGATTTTAATTGCAAGGCCATAGCCTCCAACTATGATTTACACTATTTTAACTCAAATTCAATCTTAGAATGATTGAAGGCATACCTAGTTTCTGGTGTAGTAGTGTCTTCAGAACCCTCTTCAAGGATTTCCTTGCCTTCTCTATGGCTGTGCTGCAAAGTATCTTGCTTAGTTTCTTTAGGGATATTTGCAGCCTGCTCTGTTTCCTCAGGGATGCTTTCTTCGCCAATTTCTTCAGGCATTCCACCACCACCAACCTCTTCAACTCTTTCTTCCCCCTGAGCCTCTTTTTCTACTGGCTATGCAGCAGGGGATGCATGCTCTCTTGTGATGGCTGTAGGGTTTTGTTCTTCCTCTTCATCTTAAGAGATGATTAATTGGGGGCGATAGATTCTAGTATCAGCAATCGTACTTGATTGAGCACTCTGTTCTATCCTTCTCCAGAGCCGTCTAGACTGAACCTCTGTAGGTTGTGAGGAAACTGTGATAGGGTCACCTAAAATAGATACAACAGAGGCTTGACGCTTTGCCTTCTTCCTTCTGGGTTGCAAGGCCAAGAAATCTTCCCACTTCATTTGACCATCTTCCTGTGATAGGAAGTGGTGCTTCATAATCAAGTGCATTAAACCAGGGTGAGTGATTTGTCCTTCCTTGTCCCTTCTTTTAGTCATCATGGTGACCAAATAGGCATGTAGAAAAGCAGGGACATTTATCAAATACTGAGGGTTATTGGCTCCATGCCTTAGATGGGTGATCAATCTCATACCATGGCCTAAGACTGTACCATACTATCCTTCACATATAAAGAATTTCATGACCCATAGGACTACAGTCTTTCATGGGTCTGGAAGACTGGTCCTCTCAATACCTTTTGTTGCTCCCTTGTTTACAATGTACCGGGGCAGGGGCTCAGGAGGAACATGGAAGTTTTGAATTAACTCCGCATAGGAGGGTTTACTTGCAAACATATCAACCACAATAGCAGGAATACCATAAAGTTGATTGATGACAATTGGGTTAATTTGAAATCTTACCCCTTTGACGGTGGTGAAGGTTCGATGGAAATTTGTAACAAATTCTTCAATCAACTCTGCCTTGAACCCTTCAAATTTCTGTAGGAATTCAAGCCACCTTGCTTGCTAGAATATATGTGCACTTGCATCATTGAAGATGGGATTCTCTGGTTCTGCTTTCTTCTTGTGACCCATTTGATTGTCCTACTGTGAATGATCTTGTAGTGGCTTATTACAATGCAGTTTAACCTGCTCTTCTCTTGATCTTCTAACCCTAATTCGAAATGGGAAAGAGTTATGAATGTTGTGTTGTCATTTATAGATATGTGTGCGGGATTAATGGCATGAGATTTTGAAAAGTTGACAGTTATGTTGTATGTCCTTTCATCCATCATGGTGTGTACTTTGGCGTTATGCACCGGGTTGGCTATGTGCAAAGTGCAAGTTCGCAGCCACCAGTTTAATTGTCTTTCCATTCGACTTCGGAGCTGACGCCAACATTCTCGCTTGTCATGGTACTTGCCATAAATAATCATAAGTACTGGCTATGATGGATTCTCAATATGGTGCTTATTCCCTTTTATGGTATTTATTTCAAATGCCATTTGCAATGATTGCCTAGTACTTTTAATTATTTTGGGTTACGCAAGATCTTTGAATAAGCTTACGACTGCCACCTGTCAACTGCAATGATTGTCACAATTGCCGCGGAGTGTAAAACTGCATGTGGGTACTTTGGGAGACACGTGGCATATACAAAACATATTAAAATAATTATATAAGTGTTAAGGAAAGAATATACCTTAAAATGTTCTCATGCCTTTAATTATCTTGCCTTAACTTCATTTACCGAATCAATTTCCACGATGCATCGAGAATAGCGCTCAATGGTGCTTAGATGAGTAATATTCACCGATATTTTCTGGAGGAATCTGTAGTCATCTGGAGCTATCGGGAGCTATTTGGAACTTACAGGAGCTTCACTTATTTAATTTATCATGCCGACCTGCAAATCTGCAAAAAGGAATTTTATTGAAAGGAAAGGGAATTTTGAAGAAAAGACCACCATTGTTGGTTTTTAGTCTTTCCTCTAGGCAAAGCCACCATTGCTGGTTTTCAATGATTTTTTTTTTGTGTTTTCTGACAGGAGAGGCCGCCATTTTTGGTTTTCAACCTCAACTACTTTATTCATTCAAGAATCATCATTTAGAGCACAATTCCCATGGAAGAGAGATCTTCCACGGAAAAATGTTCTATCCGAGACTAAATTTCTGTAGAGAATTCTTCTTTAGAGGTTGGTTTATGATACAACTTCAATCTATGTCTGTTGACCAGAAAAACTTTGCGATCTCCATCAATGGAACTAATTGAACAACTCCATTGCTGAAGGCTTCTTGAATTTCATAGGGCCCCAACCATCTGGTGTGTAGTTTCCCTTTTAGATCTTGGTATTTAGAATCATACAATAGGGCCCAATCTCCCTGCTTGAAGTGCTTGTTGACGATGTGCTTGTCATGCCACTCTTTCCTCTAGTGTTGAATTAACTCCATATGTTGTAGTGCCTCCATCCTCATCTCATCCAATCTATTTAACTACAATATCCTTTGTATCTATGCTTCGGTCAAATCAATACCAGATTCAAGTGTTGTTTTTAATGTCTCTACCTCATTCAATAGGCAGCACTGGGTGCTTCCCATAAACTGACTCATATGGTGTGAAGTTAGTTGTTGTCCTCTAGGTGTATTATAAGCCCAAACAACTTCTATCATTATTTTGGCCTAATCTGTCCTTTTGCTTGAGATTGTTTTGGTGAGAATATTCTCCAAATTCTCTGTTTGTTACTTCAACTTGACCATTGCTCTGCGGATGATATGGTGAATATTTTTTGTGACTAATCTAATATCTTTCCAGGAATGCTTTGATCATGGCAGACATAAATTGTGGTCCTTTATCAGAAACAAGAGTTCTGGGTGCTCCATACCACTACAAGATGTGTTTGTATAGAAAATCTACAACTTTCTCTTCCTTCGCTATAGGTAATGCTTTTGCTTCAACCCATTTGGTGGCATAGTTTGTACAGACTAGAATGTAGTGATTTCCTCTGGATGGTGGATCAATTGGTCCCACAAAATTTATTCCCCATGTTTCAAATGGCTCTAAAGCTACTTGAGGATGGAGCGACATCTCTATGGTGGGAGTTAGACGTCCCATTCTTTGACACTGATCACATTGCTTTACATATTGGTGAATATCTTTGGTCATTGTTGGCCAAAAATATCCAGCTCCCAGGATCTTGTGCCCCATCCTAATGGATGAAAAGTGTCCACCAGAAAGTTCATCGTGACATGCACGGATTATGTCATACACCTTCGTTTCCTACACACATCGACGTAATACATGATTAGGACAATTTTTAAACAAAAAAACATTTACCCACTTGTATTTGGAGCTTTCTCAAACCAGCCGTCTGATTTCCTTTGAATTGAAGTGTTGTGGGCATTTCCCTGAAACTAGATAATTAGGTAGATTTGCAAACCACAGAGATTGTATAGAGATAACGAACAAATGTTCATCTGGAAAGGCATCATCCACTGGTTCGTTATTTCCTTGCACATTCAATCTAGATAAGAAGTCAGCAACAACATTATCTTTGCCAGGCTTATCAACAATGGTTATGTCAAATTTTTGCAATAATAATAGCCATCTGATAATTCTACCTCCTACTACAGCTTTATTCATCAAATATCTTATCGTTGCATGATCAATATGTATGAAGATTTTGTAGCCTATGATGTAGTGGCAAAATTTGTTGATAGCATAAACTACTGCTAGAAATTCTTTTTTAGTTATGGTGTAATTTTTCTCTGCAGGGTTCAAGGTTTTGCTAATGTAATATATTGCATGCATACCTCCAGACTCACTCAATTATCCTAACACTGCTCCAATAGCCTGATTGGAAGCATCTGTGTGGATGTGAAACGACTCCCCCTAGTTTGGTCCTTTTATCATCGGAGTTGTCATGAGGGCACTTTTGATAGCCTCAAATGACTGTTGGCATTCTGGTGTCCATTTAAATTCAAAATCCTTTTTTCGCAAAGTGAACATAGGGTCAGCTTTTTGATTGAAATTTTCAATGAACCTTCTATAATATCCAACATGTCCTAGAAATCTTCTTAACTTGGTTTGAGTTTGAGGAGGGGGAATTTGTATAATAATTTTGACCTTTTTAGGATCTACTTTCATTCCCTCCTGTGAGATGTGGTGACCAAGTACAATTCCCTCAGTCATCATAAGGAAGCATTTTTCATGGTTTAGAGATAGCTGATGTTCTTTGCATCTTTCAAGCACCTTATTTAAACTATTCAAGGCTTCATCAAAGGTTTTTCCATGCATTATGAAATCATCCATATAAACTCTACACATGTATTTTCTAAATCAACAAAGATTGCCAAAACAACACGTTGAAATGTGGCTGGCGCATTACACAATCCAAATGACAAAACTCTGTAGGCAAATCTCCCCCATGGGAAGGTGAAAGTTGTTTTATCCTGGTCCTCAGGAGCTACCTGGATCTAATTATAGCCACTAAATCCATCTAGAAAGGATAAGTAGCGACTACCAGCTAGATTATCCAACACTTGGTCGATGAAAGGAAGTGGGAAATAGTCTTTTTTTGTAGCTTTATTCAATTCTCTGTAATCAATGTAGACTTGCCATTTTCCATTTTTCTTGGGCACTATTACTAATGGTGATACCCATTGACTGTCAGAAATAGGATAAATGAATCCTACCTCCAATAGTTTCTCTATTTCCTCCTTCACTGTCTTTCAAGGCTAGATTGATCCTCCGTTGTGGTTGCCTAACAGTTCAGACATCCTCAGTATAAATATGATGTGTATAAACACTGGGATGGATTCATTTCATGTCTTTGTATTCCCATGCAAAAGCCTAGGTGTGGTTTTGGAACAATTTTGCCAAGTGAACTTCTTCCACTTCTGTTAACCAACTACTGATAGAAAGTTGTTTGTTGGTTTGGACTGGGATTTGCTTCATGCCAGCATGGACAGAAAGAAGTTCTCTATAAGGACTTAAAAGTGTGTTTAATGGACAAAGGTGAGCTACAACTTGGTGGAGAGTTTTTGCTTGTTGATAACTTACATGCGAGGCAATCTTTTCAGAATATGGGCAATTAAAAGCTTTGAAGGATCCTTTCAGATCTCTCCAAAGCCATCCGGAGACCACGTAGCACTATATATAAAGAGTTCACCATTTGGTTCCAGCTCTTTATATTCCTCATTACATTCTTCAAAGTGTTCTACAATTGTTACCATTGCCAATGAGGAGGCATCTTCTTCGTCAAAATCCATCAAGTCATCTATCCATGGTTTGTTTTCATATTACAGGAATGGTTTGGCAGGAGGATAGATAGAAAGGTCCTTAAGTCTTTTTCCATTTGAAATGGTCATATTTCTATATCTACAGTCAATACGGGCTGTTGCGGTAGCCAGCCAAGGTCTCCCCAAGATTACTGGGTATACTGAACATTTATTTCTTGTCTGTAGGATAAGGAAATCAACTGAATAGTCCCAAGTGTCAATAGTGACTATGATGTCCTCCAAAATTCCTTCTAGTTTGGTAATGGATAGCTCTACAAGTTGTAACACAGTTGATGTTGGTTGAATGTGTGTTAATGCCAAAGCTTCCACAGTCTCTGATGTCATTACATTAATGACAGCACCCAAATCTATTAAAACATTTGAAACTGATACCCCTTTTATGTCTACCGTAATGACAAGGCTCCCAGGATCCCCATATTTTTGAGGAATTAACTTGCCTGATAGGACATCAACAAGCTTCCCTTCCACTTGGATAGTGTTGGGTAGTTTTCTTTTTCTGCCTGGAAGTTTTAGACACAAACTCTTAATGGTTTGGTTTATCTCAGGAATATCTTTTATCACCTGTAACAAAGGAACTTCAATGTGTATTTTTCTAAGTTCCTTAATTAGTTGGGAGCCATCATGTGAGGGTTGGTTTTCCTTAGATTGTGGAGGAACCTGTTTCAATCATTATGGGAATGGAACAGAGGTTTCCTTTAGAATTTCTTCTGATTCTTTTGCTTTAGCCTTCTTATTGGATTGTTGTGTATCATCTTTAAGACTCACTTCTTCTTCTTCAATGACTTCCTCAATAGGAATAGTTACAAGAACATTTCTAGATCAGAGTTGGATATGATTAATCTCCACAACATTCAAGTTTGTTGCATTTGGATCAGTATTGTACACCTGTTGTTGTGGCCTACTGTTCTTGGGGTTTGGAACTGGTTGTGCGGGCATTGATGGCTAGTTTACATGCTCATTGGAATTTGCATTTGCAGGTTGTGAAGGTCCAGGGAGTAAGGCTTTAGGTTGGTTTCCAAATCTCCTCATTCCTTGGTTGTATTGAGGAGCCCATTGTTGTTGATATTGTTGCTGATTTGACCATTGTGGATTGGTCCAAGATTGATTTGTCCAATCTTGTTGAGGCCATGGACCCCATTGCATTGGCATTTGCATTCCCTAGGGTCCATTATAAGAGTTTCCCCTTGGAGCATATTGGTTTTGAAACTGATTAAATCCATAAGTAGGTTGTTTCTGACTAATAAAATTCAGCTCTTCCTCATCTGCTGGAACCTTTTTCAATCTATTTTTAATCTTAGGAAGCAAGCCACACTCATTGGTAGGGTGATTTTTCTGGCAAATTTTACACAACTCAGTTCGATTTAAGGGGCACTCCCTAAGTGGATGTTTCTCTCTACAAAGAGGGAAGTAAATAGCTAAGGGTTTAGTATTCTTTTTACTAGCCTACATGCCATCCAAAGTGGTATTCAAATGAAGTAGGATGTCAGTTTTTAGATTTGCTAGTTCCTCCATTACTTTTGTAACGTCATTGTTACTACCCCTTATTAAAATTCTTTTGCCTACTCTTGTGCGAGAATAGTTTCTACAAACTTCTAAAATTTCTACAAAAGTTTGTTTATTAATATCTCCCTTACCCATTAGATTTAATGCTTTTCTACTCTCATCGTCAACCGCTCTTAGAAAGATGGTCTTACTTAATTCCTCATCTAGGTTGTTTCCACACCTCCTATGGAAAAATAAAAATCTATCCACATAATCTTCTAAGTTCTCATCTTCCATTTGTTTCATGCGGAAAAGTTCATCTTTTCAATCCCTGACTCTACAGTAAACCTGATATTTATCAAGAAAAACTATGTCCATTTCATCCCAGGTAGTGATAGAGTCTGCTGCTAAGCCCATGAACCATCTTAAAGATGACTCCTTAAGAGTAGAAGGGACCAATTTCAACTTTTGGTTATTTGTAGCATTACTTCATAAGTTTGATAGAGGACTTTGAACTCAAATAGAAATTGGTCTAAATCTTCTGAAGTTTTTCCCCTAAAGGTAGGTAAAAATGCAGGAGATATGTTTTTCATAGGAGGTTCATTTCTCTTAGGAATGATGGAGATCGGATAAGAGAATGTTTTGTTATTAGCTGGATCTTCATGATTACCACCATTATCACCCATTGTTGAAGATGTGGCAGATGAATTGGGAGACTCTGATAGTATAGGTGATCCTTGATCGATCAGGTGATCTGGAGGTTCTTCCAAAATAGCCTCCAGAGGTATATCTGCTATAGGATGTCTAATGAATTGACCTAAGGTGTCCCTAGGTCTTCTCATAAACTAATGGATCAAAAGTCTTATCAACACCTTAATCCTACAATGATTTGTAGATTATCCCCGACAACGGCGCCAAAAATGATGAGGTCGAAGTAGTGCTTTGTTAATGCATCACCATTTACTTTTATCAATCTGGAGGTGTCTGGAGCTATTTGCGATAAGACTTCTTAGAATGGGGGGTTTTGGTCGAGTGTTTTGGTGAATGGAATTTGGTTTGTCGGTCTCGTCAGAATTGAAAGTGCATGCAGAAGTAAATATCTATCTAATTGCTGAGAAATAAACACACTTTGATGGGAAGGAAACTATCTTAAATTTTTGGAAAGGAAACACACTTTGCAAGAAAGGAAACTATCTTAAAATAAACACGTTGGAAAAGAAATTAAT
Source organism: Cunninghamia lanceolata (assembly GCA_027924645.1). Taxonomy (NCBI): domain Eukaryota; kingdom Viridiplantae; phylum Streptophyta; class Pinopsida; order Cupressales; family Cupressaceae; genus Cunninghamia; species Cunninghamia lanceolata. The sequence continues at coordinate 1,585,602 of BSBN01000136.1, forward strand.
CTATCATGCTGAAAAAGTAAATGACAATCAATTGAATCCACTGTTATTCTACAGCAATGAGACACTCTGAATATGATAATGCTGATAAAGAACAAAACTATCTCTTTTTGGTATTTTTAGGATTTTTAAGAACTAACCTGCAGGGAACAATTAACAACAATCACACAGAACATTAAGGAAAAACTTAACAGAGATTAAAACATAATTGCATAAATACCAAATAATCGAGAGATCTTCCCTTAGATGGGTAAGCAGGCCCTACTTCCCCAACCAAAGATGATCCTCTTTCTCAACTAACTTCTTTTTGCAGAAATTCCCTTTCATATTAAATCATAGTCCAGAAATGGATGAAATTACAAGCATGAGGAGTTTTCCTCATGTTACAACAATCTGGCGATAACTACTATGAAACTTAAAAACTTCAAACTAACTAGAAAGAAAATGAATTGCTCCTACTTATACAGTCAAGCATTATTGGAAGAAGAAAACTAATAGAAAGTCTAACTGGAGTGAAATGGGACTAAATCCAGTTGCATGGTTTATTACATTCAGAATTCCTAAACAGAACTGTAGATTAGAGATCTGTGTTAATTCTAATTGCATGGTGAACTAGATGATTCTCTAGAAATGGTGCGACGCGCGATGGGAGTCACTTCAATTGAGACTGAGGTCTGCTAACTGATATTTCAGTTAGTCACCAAGATTGTGGCATCGTGGCAATGTTACCCTTCTTAGCTATGTGATTGAAGCACAAGTTATGTTTGCACTCGAGGATGGACTTGTGGCGATCATCGACTCAAGGGGAGGATGATCTGAGGGAGGTTTTCAGCGTCTGGAGCTCTCTGGAGTTCAGGTTCTTCTCAAGACAGAGGGCTCTAGAGGGATCCAGAGACCACTGGTTGTTCATACTGCTACAAGCCTTATAAAAACATTCACAACTTCGCACCATAATTCATAAAATATGCACGTTTGAAATGTAAACCAGTAAAATAAAGCAAGAGATTTCATCAAAGGAAATGAAGACTAATCATGTGCATAATCTAACCAAAAGACAAACATAATTATAATAATATGTATTTATATATGCCAAAGTGTCTGTGAAAGTTCTTAAGAGCATAAATAACATGAAATAGATGAGTCAATTATATGGCTCGTCAAGTATGGTTAAGGTAGAGGTGATTAGCCACATGGTAGGGATGGGATGGAGAGACTCTATGTAGCACACACAAGCACTAGTGCATTGCATTTGTATTTTAGGCATTCATGAATGATCTATGTGATTGATGCATTGACTTATCATTTAGGTTAGGAAATATTCCTTTATGTTTCTTGGATGCATAATTAAATAATTTGTCGATTAAATTTAAATGCTCTTTTACCTAATTAGAATAAATTTAATAGTGATATTCTTTTTATTTAAATTATGTTTGTGAGAAAATAATTTCTCTTGTAATATTAGTTATTAGGTGGCAAAAGTAATAATAATAATATTTTCATTAATTATTATAATTCTAGATAATGACAAAAATTTAAAAGGATAGAATAAAACTAAAAGGATAGAAAGAAAACAAATAATAAAGAACAAAACAAAAAAAGAAAGAAAACAAAAAGAAAGAAATAAAAAAAGAAAGCAAAAATCGAAAACGAAAGAAAAAAGATAGAAACTACCAACAATAAGCAGAGGAAAATATTTAAAAAGAAAGAAGAGGAAGGGCAGGGAGAGAGGAAGGTAACCGGTGTGCGATACTACAGGGAAGAACCGTAACGAAGAAGATACTTCAGGTACATCATCTGTAAGATTTTATTTTGCCTACGTTATTCTTTCAAACAAATTCCATGATGGCTTTTGTCTTATCTTTTAACTCATTGTTGAAACTTGAATCGAATAACCACTATAATCTCTCCTTCGTGGCTTGATAAACTCATGCCTTTGGGATAGTCGTGTCTCTACACAATGGTTTTTTGCCATCCGCTATGATTTTATAATCAATCTGTTAACAAACATTCCTTGCCTTTCAGTTATAAGGACTGTGTTTTCTTGAGTCAGTTACCATGAGTAAAAGTTTATATTTCTATCTCTGCTTTTTATTACAACAACATAATTTATTGAGGAATAATAGTATACTAAGTCGCCTTCACATTTGAATCTTTGCATAAGGGTTTCTATTGCACCATTTTTGCATTGAACGACTTGCTCTGGTGAAGGATTAGCCATTTGGAGAATAGGCGCCTAATTTGATGATCGACCTCTTCTTTCTTTTGGGTTTTGTTTTATTCCCTTCCAAACTTGTCACACCGCTCCGTTTCTTTTTCTTCGACTTCCTTATTCTTCACCTGGGCTAGTTATCATTACTTTCATCAAGATTGGTCTAGCATCATAATCCCTCATGTGATGTCCTTCCTTCATCTGAGCGAGCTTAATTGACCACATAAGTATTCATTATGATTATACAGGAGTGAGTAATCCATTGTATTTCTTCGGCCTCTGTACCCGCATTTGATTAACATATCATATAAATTTTGATCCATTTCCTATCTTTGCCATGCGTGTACCTAGAAACCTGTAGGATTTCTTATCAAGTTATTCTTACACTTCCATATATATAATGCACCGATTCTTATTCAGACTAAACTATCAAGAACGAATTTCATTTCATTTCAAATTTCCTTGATTAGAATTATCATAGGCTATGTCTCCCTTTGCCGCTTGTACTCTCCTTATGATAAATTGTTTTTGTTTCCTTCTGCTAAGCATTGACTTCTTTTGAAACAGCGATCTCTTCATTCTATGAAATGTCATTGGTAAGATAATAGGATTTGGTTTTATGAGATCCAAGTTTGTTGATAATATCTAATGTTGATTCTAGATGGTGTCAATGGAACGAGACAACATCAATATAAATTATCTCCTTATTCTTGCAAAAAAACTTGCGTTTCTATCAAGGGTTAATATGATCATCATCCATTGTTGCATCTTATTGCTATCATATTTGAGGAAGTAAGTTTTATGACTGTGATCATTACTTAAACAATCATGATCTTTTTGAGTTTATTTCACTAGATTTTACCTTTGGAGGAACTCGAACCCATATGTCAATTTATAAATTTTGTCTTTCCTTGCAGATGCTAAACTTGTCCTTGAGTATAGATCGGCCCCTACTTTCTTCAACCAACAAATCTTATTCTAACGACCTCTGAGAGTTATATCGGACCTCACAAATTGTTGTATTGATTTTTTTAGTCTATGGTTTGATTGAGGCGACTAAGGCACCCTTACAGCATCCTGGTAGAGATATTTAGAAAGAATTACCAATTCATCTTATTTAAACTGTCTAGTATCTTGTGATCATTGCATTTCATAAGCTGACATCTCTATGAGGTATTCTTGTCTATGCTTTCACATTTTGCATACATGTCTACCGAGATTTTCCATCTTATATCTGTTAAAATGCCTTCACCATCTGATTGCATTTGTTTGAAAAGCCTTTCAATAATCCATTTTGTGCATATCCTGCAATTATTGCTATATGGTATCTAAACAAGATTGAATACATGTTTTTAGCGGGACTCAATTAGGAGGGGCCGTGGCCTGGGAAGGTAGATGTGCCTCCCATAGTTTTTCCCTTTAACTATTCTTTAACATCTTATCTTTTAGAAATGCCTCTCATCTTAAGATGCAATGACACTTAGAAATATTCTGTTGATTCTTTTAATAGAATAGACAAATCTGCATTAGTAAGCGCACTTTCCTGATAGAATGCTTTTCTTATCCATATTTTAGCTAACTGTTTGCAATTAGAATAAAAAGAGAAGGAAGAGAAGAAAATGAATGAACTTAGAAAGCACTTTGATTTCTTTTTAACATTTTGAATGATAAGGTAGACAAAATGGACATACCAGTACTAGTTATTAAATTGAATAATTTATATGGCAGTCGCTTAATAACTCAATGTATTGATTTTCCTGATACCACGCATCGTTGAGGTATTAAATACGATTTGGAAGCATGTTTGCATCACATTCAATAAAGAAATAACTTCACAATTGTAATGCCAAGACAAGTACAAGTATTACTAATGGCTAGTTTCATTCTCTGATTCAAAATAATATATTTTTATTTAACATATCTACACCTGGTGAAAACCCCAAACAAAAATCATACAGTAGGGAGTTAATAACTTCAGCATAAGGTATTGGTTGTGACATATTGTCTTAAGAGGGGTAGTCACGTTAATCTTCATATATTTATAAAGGGCTTCAATTTAGTTCTTTACAAAATTGGCATTGATCTAGTCCGAAGCGAGTACTATTAGGGTTGTTTTGACTTAAATGTAAGAAGATATGGTCACCTTATATGTTATGTAAACTCATTATGACATTTGCTTAAGTGGACTAAAGTGAAGGGACTGTGTGGAAAGAATCATTAAGTCTATATGTTCTGGGTAATTGTAACTGTTAGTAATCTTAGTCAAATAATATGCTATATTGTTGTTAAGAGAGTAGTCATCTTGATATGTATTGGAACTTTATGCACACTTCTGAGACATGATGCCGAATGTGGGCTTACAGAGAAGGTAATTTTCTTTTTCAAAATTACCAAATTATTTATTCTTTGGCCAAAGCCGCTTGTACCATTGAAATAGATGGATGTTAAATGCCTAGTCAATATTATATTTGTTCTCTACCACATCCTGTATGCAAGAAATATGTTCATTCTAGTTTATAGTACATATAGGGCATCAGACATGCATCAAGAGTCTCCCTCTTGCCCATCTGTTCCAGGTTGCTATGCGCCTCATGTAGTGTCAGGGATTCTTTGAGTTAGGAAGAAACCCAGGGAAGTGTAGTGCTTCATGGTTGGGTGGAAAAAACACCTTAACCATGTTGTTGACCTTCGGCTTGCGGAAGACAGGTGGGTCATGGCAACTTAAGATAGATTTCATATGTTATGTAACTCAAAATGGATATATTATTGTATCAACTAGCTTGTTTAGACAAATATGTAACTGTACTTCCCATTGAGGTATTATTGATGTACTTGGAAAACTGTGAAAGATGTAATGTTACTTTCCTTATTGTGCTTGTGGATGCACCTTCTGATTATAAAAACTTGTAGAATATTGTACTTTTATGGATACCTCTTCTAATAGAAAGATTCATTTCCTTTCATAGACTGAGTTTTATTCTATCATGGCTATTCTTAGTAAGTGGTAATATCAAACTTTAGAGAATGTACTTCTACCATGCCTACACCTGTTCCATCTGCGACATCTTCAATTAACCCAACATCTTCTCATACCTGTTGCATCCATGGTAGCTTCAATTAACTTGGTGTCCTTTCTACACTTTCATCATCCGCGACCACCTTAAACTCTACACATTCATTAAGATTTGCATTTCCTATGTATTTGTCAAGTCAAAGCGCTCCCTTATCTATCAAATCAAATTGCAATTCTTCGACACAATATAGGTTTAAATATTGTTTTAATCATTAATATAGAAAATACCATGACAATCATTTGCTAGGTGGATGATACTTATAGATCAAAGGATTGATCACTCCGTAATGATCTATGTACCTTGATTTCTTGAAACTAGCATGAAAATTATGTAAAAGGTTTAAACATATTATAGCATACCAAGTAGTTATAAATAATGAGCCCATAGCTTAAAATATCAGTATGTGTTGCAATATTCAAACTCTTATCAAATATCTAATTTTTTAATGGTCAAATTAAAAATTATTAATGTCCCAAACTAAATTCATGCAAACTTGAAAGTGATGGCAAGATCCAATACTAAAATTATGCACAGATCGACTACTACTTTGTCCATCTTGTAAGATCTTGAGCTCAAGAGGCATGGCCTGGACTTGAACACTATTACCAACTATGAAGACATGTATAGGTTTCTTACAGATGACTAGGGACAGTTGTTCTCTTAGTTTTAGTGCTTTCCCTACTTTTTGTTTTTTGGTTATGGTTTTTTATTAAGATTCTAAACTTTGTAATGATTAAAAACTGTTAGTGTGATGTTGTTGTGATGTTTGTGGCCTTTCTGTGGCATGTTTTGCTCTGCCCTTAAGGTTTTTGTATAGAGATCAACAACCTGGTTTGTTGCTTATCTTAATCAAAAACATGAAAGTGATGGCAAGATTCAGTACTAAAGTTATGCACAGATTAGCTACTACTTTGTCTATCTTGCAGGATCTTGAGCTCAAGAGGCATGGCCTAAACTCGAACACTATTACCAACTATGAAGACATGTATAAGTTTCTTAGGGCACAAGTGTTCTCCTCGTTTTAGTGTTTTCTTGCTTTCTGTTTTTTGGTTATGATTTTTGATTAAGACTCTAAACTCTGTAATGATTAAGAAATGTTAGTGTGTTGTTGTTGTGTTGTTTGTGGTCTTTCTGTGGCCTATTTTACTCTGCCCTTGGGCTTTTTGTATAGGGATCATCACCCTCGATTCCTGCTCATCTTAATAAAAAACATGAATCATTAAATTCACTGCAATATTTATATTAATTAATTATAAGATTCATTTCATTCATCGCATCAGTGGCAAGTGGCAGGAACCTCACCAATGCATCTCTTATTTATACATTATCATCTCAACTTTAAATATAATATTTTATTATTTTTAATTATTCATTCTGGTCAATTGTATGGTAAGCTTTTATTTTCATTACAAAGACATATGAGCTGGTTGAAATAACATTGGAAACCAACACTTGTGGGTGTCGTGCCATGGAGAACTTGTCACATTGTCCACGTTGACCGGCACAATTTGTGAGTGCAGTTTATCTCTCTAGACAAAAACAACCTCCTTACCTATTTTCTCAGCATTTTTTCTTAACTCGTAAGTTATGCTCCCTGAATCCTTACCAGCTTCCACAACAACTTGCAATAAAATAAAGGTATAAGACGAAGAAAAGAGAAAAACAAAAAGATTTTAAAAAAAAAAACAAAGAGAAGTGGGGACAATCCCCAAATAAAAAATAAATTAAAAAAAAAGGAAAGTTCATGGATAGAAGTGGAAACCAGTTGAATGCGCGTAAGAGAGGAGGCATAAAAAAATTCCAGTCACAGATTGGTTCTATAGCGTCATCACGCGGAATAAGTCTTGCCCACCGCCATTGAAACTTCTCAATCCTAACGTCGGCAGGTTAAAAGGAATAAAAATCTCCCGATCTATTCTATCTTGTCACAGATCCGCGCTAACAAATTACTTGGGCGTCTCTAATTCTCAACGCGTCGAAAAACCCAGATCGCCAAATTAGGCACAGCGCAAGGCAATCCGAGGGATTGAAATCGACTGCTGAGGTCGCGGGTTCGAATCCCAGAAAATGTTGGACAAGGAACCAGAGGAGCTCCAGTTCTTGGGAGCATTGGGGATCGTGAGAGAGGCCCGTAATGTCTTTAGGGCGAGCCGAAAACAGTTTATGGCCGTCACGTTGACGCTGATTCTGCCGCTTTCTTTCGTGATTTTGGGCCATACCCTAGTTTCTGACTCCCTTTTGAATAAAATCCAGAGAAATGAGGATAAATTCGAGAAGGAAATTGACGGCCCTGATGAGGACCGAACCCTAAAAGCCTTGTCTTCAGAATGGACGAGGCTGCTTCTGTTTCAGGCCGGCTATTTTGTCTTTCTCTTCACCTTTTCCTTGCTTTCTACAGCGGCGGTTGTGTACACAGTGGCCTGCATTTATACAGGAAAACAGACAACCTATTCAAAAGTGATGAGCGTGGTTCCCAAGGTCTGGAAGCGCCTGATGATGACCTTTCTCTGGTATTTCTTAATCATGGTGGGCTACAATACAGTGCTTTTGATTGTTCTGGTTTTTGTTATTTTAATGGTGGGCATGGACAGTTCGTTGGTTTTTGGGGCCTGTTTTATTGTTCTGGTCACAGTTTTCTTGGCGGTTCATGTTTATATCAGTGCTCTGTGGCATCTGGGTAGTGTGATTTCTGTGCTGGAGGATGAGTATGGTGTGGCTGCTATTAGGAAGAGTAGGGATCTGATTAAGGGCAAAAGGATCATTGCTTTTGTCATGGTGTTTCTGTATTTTGTGGCCTGTGCGTTCATTAATGGGGTTTTTGGTAACAGGGTTGTTCATGGGGTGGGAGCCCTACAGAGGATTATTTGGGGGGTTTTTCTGGTGGGTTTATTGGTTTCTGTTAATTTGACTGGGTTACTTGTACAGAGTGTGTTCTATTATGTTTGTAAGTCTTATCATCATCAGAGTATTGATAAATCTGCATTGTCTGATCATCTTGAGGAGTATCTTGGGGAATATGTGCCCCTCAAGAGCAGTATTCAGATGGAGAATTTGGATCCTTGAAACAGATAGGAAATAATCAAAATACTTGAATTCAACATTGAATTCTATTTTGAAATTTGAAATTTAGTGTAATATTGCGTTTTGTATGTGTAACACTTGTTTATCTATAGCTTTGTTTATGAGATATCTGTAAGTGTTGCAGAGAATGAAAAAATTCATTTGTATAATTTCCTGATATGATTCCACTGGTACAAATGTTCGCATGTTTATTTGCATATTTTCCTGATATGATTCCACTCTTACAAATGTTTGCATTTTCATTTGCATGATTTCCTGATATGATTCCACTGTTACAAATGTTTGCAGTTTCATTTGCATAATTTCCTTGATGTGATTCCACTGGTACAAATGTTTGCATTTTCATTTGCATAATTTGCTGATATGATTCCTCTGTTACAAATGTTTGCATGATGTGTTGGATTGAATATGGGACTATTCAGTTTAATGGTCAAGCAACCATAATAATTTTCTTAGCGAATGTTAGAAAAATTTGTCTCCTTTCCACTAAAAATTGGAAAAAAACAAATTTGAATCATGATTACCCGAAACCCCTCATCCACTAAAAATGGGAAAAAAACAAATTTGAATCATGATTACCTAAAACCCCTCTTAGTTTGTATTCTTTGGGACGATAACATTGTAATTATTGTTAATGTGTGTCTTTAAGGGGTGATTTTATAGTTTTATCCAAAACGTGCATATGAGTATATGCTATTATGAAAACTTAGAAATAATTTAAAACTTTAACAGACCAATTATTATATTAGTTTCAGATTTAAAAAACATTTGTGAATTTTTTTTGAAAATTTCAGCATATTTTTGTAGTTGAGTTGAGAGTTTAAAGTTATTGTTTGAGGTTTTGTAACAGTTCATTGAGTTGTTTAAAAACATGTGCATCAAGGTGTGTATTATTAATTGTTTTGTATCACCATATGATTGGTTGTTTTGTTGACGTGACTTATAAAAATAAATAGTTTTTCCCAATTTTCTTGGTATAAACATAATAACCACTAATGTTTAACTTTACAAGTAATGGATATATTTAAAAAAAAAGCCATTGTCATATACTACCATAACAACTATTAAAACATGAAATCCTCTCCATTATAACATTACAAGTTTTGCAAATTTTAATTTGATTTGTTTTTAAAATGAATCATATGTCAAGTATGTTTTTTTCTTATTTTACCTCGTATAACTTTATTGTTGAGCCTTTTAAATGCAATGGTTGCAATTTGGGGTAAGGAATTCTCAGAGCATTAATTAGTGCATGTTTACAGCATTATTATTATTATTTGAGTATTATTGCAATGACTAGTTATGACAATGATAGGTTATCTGGTATAGATAAGGCAATGACAGTACAAATAATTGAGGGAACATGAGTTCCTATCTAAATTGAAACAAGTATGTCTAGCCATAAATAATTCTATCATCTTCTCTCGGTGCATAATTTAAGTGTAGACATTTTGAGTTCCTTATATATTTGATGTAATAACAAAATTTGAGGAGTGATTTAGTGTGAGTTGCTTAGATATTTGAAAGGATAAGAAGGTTTTGTAATGTGTTCAGTTAGCTTTTCTTTATTCCTTAGTTAATTTACATTCTCGAAACATTTATTTATTTTTTATTAAATTAAGAAATATAGAGTTATGGTTCTCTATTAAAGTAAATGTTAAAAGAAATAAGAAGGTGAGAGAAGTATGTTTGGTCTGGCAATTAATGATAATTTTGATAAATGAAGGGGATTAGGTGGAGGAATTACACTATTTGATTCAGGTGCCGTTTGTGTTTTGCCTCTATATCAATTGGGATGAGATCACAAATTATGATATGGCCAACACAATATTACCTGTATAGTTTTGCTAGAGTTTGAGTAGTGTGCTAGTGTTTTGTACAATTCCTCTAGTGTCCAACTCATGCGTTGGTGTTCCATTTAGTCATGACAATGTCCTCTATAATTCTATACACTTATACCTACATTAAAATGGTTGTTTTGGAGTAAATTGGTGTCTATGGTACATTTGGGGATTTGTGTTAGTTAAATCCTCAAGTTGATTCAATAGGATGTATTACAAGTTGCTAAAAATGTGTGTGCACTAGGTGTAAGAATGGATTGTGCTACTAGCTATAGTAATGGAGGTCTAGCCATGGAGGTGTCTAGTGTGTGGTTATTGTTGTATGTGCCTATGTGCTTCCTAAGTGTTCTCCATGTGTTGCTCTAAGTGTCGTTACTTTCATTCCCTCAACCCGTATCTATTGAGTCAAGTCTAATCATTTTTTACCATTAGGGGCAGATTAGAGTTTTGTGTAGGAGAGAGAAAAACAAGAGTTTAAGTAGGAAAATAATTTTTAATGTGGAGGATGCTACTACGTGCAATCTTGTTCAGGGAACATGAGCGTGATGCAATAGTGTTTGAGATGGTAGAAGGCTAGGAGTGGAAAGGGAGAAGATGTTCAAGTGTGAAAGGGGTTTTATTATGACATTTGATATAGGTTCAAGGACAAAAAAGTGTTCAACATTGTGCTTTATAAATAAGACCATTAAGATGAGTGCCACATGAGAGGGAGACATGCTAGGTTTGCCCCCACTTTAATATACATGTGCGCTACAACAAATCAAATATACTAAAGTAAAAATAGAAATTATATTCATTAAACATGATCAAAAGGATATTGAAGAGTTCTTACTTGATGTTATTTTCTTATCTTTACTCAAGCATTGTCTTTAGATCTACAAAAAGAAAACATTGAAAGAAATTAGCATACACATCAAACATATCCTGAAAGCAATGTTGTACATTATAAAGTGTTGATGCATTTTATTTTCCTTGCATTAGTTATTTACTTAATTACAAATTATGCACCTAGGATAGGATGAGCTTACTTAAATAGGTATCTACTTGAATAGGTGGTGTCTTCCTTGCACATAAGTAGTCATCTACATAGGAAGATAACACACATTCATGCATTTAATAATTGTGGTGGTACTTTCCATTTTTATGGAGATGTACTATAACTCCTTTATTCCACATTAGTTGTGAGAACTTCTCACTTGGTAGCATATCCTACATACAACCACCTCTCCCTCAATCTTAACTACATCCATTGTGCATCCATTATATTGTACTTGATCTCTCCCCTTGCACAACAATGCAGATATTGGGGATATCTCATTGTATTGCATCCTTTATTTTAGAATATCTATCATATTGCATTTTGCAAGTTTCGATTGTTTGTGCTTTTATTATCGTGGTCACTCTTATCATCAAGGTCTTGGGTTTTTTTGCCTCAATTAGAAAATCTTACATGGTATTAGAGCATTTTATATTATATTTTACATGGTATCAAAGCATTCTATACCAAATCTTACCAGGTATTAAAGCCTTTTTGGTGATCCAAGGTGTGCCCATTTCCATTGAGGATCAAGGGTTCCTATTTGTGGATTCATGTTGTAGACTTTTTTTGATGATCAATGGAGCATATCAGAGATCACCATTACATCTAGAGCATCCAAATTAGTTGATCTTACCTTTTGTTTTGTCCTAGTTAGACATTGGAGGCTAAATCTATGCAGGTTTGAAGTGGGGAGGTGCTCACAATATTTTGTAGGTCACACAATTTTTGACGCTTTTTGGGTTAGATCCAACCTTGCCATCACTCAAAATGCCTCAAAACCCTATGAACACTAATTCATTCATCAATTTTTGAGCACTTGGCTAGGGACCATGAGGAACTTTTTTTGCCCCTATTTGTAGGGACAATACTGCATAGTAGACAACATTCATTATACATCATCAATATAGTTTTGGAATATTCAACACTGCATAGGCATTGGCATCACTATTCGTAGGTTTAATTCATACATAGGTATTATATTCAAGAAAATTAAAGTTTTTAAAATATTAAGCTTTGGGGGGTTTACAATTTTTTAGTATAGGGTACTCCCCATAACCCCTTGCACTAATCATGCAACAACTCTTTTGTTAGGTGTTGACTTGAGAGGAGCATCATATAGGTGAGGGCTCCAAACACTTACAATGGTACATTATAATTCTACTGTAGATCTATAGTTTTAGCTTTGTAGCCTCATTTTAGAATTTGCAAAGCATCAAGATTAAGTCTACTTTTGTAAATTTTGCTAGTGGCAATAATACATGCACTAAATATAAAGTGCCATAATCATTTTGTGTCAAGGGTTTCATGATTAAGTAATTTAGGGGAGTGTTCTTGTGGTTATGTTTACTAGATTGGTCTTTGTTTGACTAATTTGAGGAGTGTATCATAGTTCTTCACATGTATTTCATCTCATCTTTCTGTTATTGACTTGGAAAGAGGAAAATATTAATCCTAGAAAGATAGAATCTTAAAGTACTTAAAATGGATAAACCTCTTGAACCATCTCTATGGAATTCTGTTGTTATATGAAGCCTAATTAGACTCGGAGGTTAAATTTACCCCACTTTTATTAGCGCGGTTTACCCCCCAAATTCCTACGGGGTCAAGGGGCAATGCCAGGAGTTATTTTTCATTGGCCAACATAAAAAAACCCTATTTTTGTAACTGACAAAAAGCTTGATAAAAGCAACTAAGGGTTAGGGTTTCCGTTGATATTGTATTGTAGCATTTGCAGCGGTATTGAGTTGCAGGGATTGTTGGTTGTAATCGGTTTGATTTAGTGGATAATAATATTGGACTCTCTGTTGGTGGATGTAGCCCAAGTTTAGGTGAACCACGTTAAAACTTGTCTCTCACTGTTATTATTTCTGTGTATTTTCATTCCTCTGTTTAATCATTATTTGCATTTAATTGATATCTTTTGTCAGCTAACCCCAACAAATTCTTCCTAAACCAAGTATTTTTGGTGGAAGCTTGTATTGCAAAATAAACTCATCATGTCCTAGAATTTCTTGGTTGTAATGTTGACATCATCACAATGTTTGTCACCTCAAACATTAAGTGCCCTTGTGCTCTTTGGACCAAAATTTTGGAGATATATGGAGATCCTAATGATCCTCCATTCCTAGATGATCCTAGTTTGGATTGTCTTGTTCCCTTGGATGATTTTGAGAATCCACCATATGAGAATGATATAACAATGATGCTTGATCATTGGGAAAGTCATGAATGTCATAATGACGTAGATACTTCACTCAATGCTTCTCCTCCTACTACAAATATTTCTATTAATTCTTTGGCTTCATTGAATTCTATTATAGATTTAGAGGCTTCACCTCTTTTATCTTTGTCATCATTATGAGGTTGAGGACTCTTCTACTCCTCCAACATTTGTTTCTTCAATAGAGTTAAGTGTTGCTTCATTGATCACTTCTAGCAATTCTTTATAGTAGGATCATATTTATCAACCTAATCTACCTTATTGAGATGTCTCCTCATTAGACATTCATCATTTGTTTGTGGACTCTCATCTTGATGATCTTGAGGATGTCATTGAGGACATTTATCTCCTCTTTGTTGATGGTGCTCCAATAGCTACACCATCATCTTTGGTACTTGTTTTATACTAGATTCCACATGGTTCTATGATATCACCATCTTCAGTTAAGGGTAGAAGTATTATGGTGTGTCTCACTTTTGGGACATTTCACAAAAATGAGTCTTAGGAAGCAAAAATCATTAAACATCTTAAAATGAAGGTCCTTCATTTGAAGGTATAGGGCCTACCACATGTTAATGGGGTTTGAATGCAGGTCAAGGGGGTTTAAATGAAGGTGTTTTTAAACTAATTTTTAATGTTTCAAGCCAAAAAAATACATGGGAAAGGCCTTTGAACGAAGAACCTTCGAAGGGAAACTTCATTAGAACCCCTATGTGACCCTTGAACTCTTGTTCACCCTATTTTTGACAAAAAATGTTTATTCCAGGTAAGTTTTTAGCAATCTAACGAAGTTGCCATGATATGAAATTTTTCATGATCGTGGCCCTCAAAGTAAGATTTTCAATATGTATAATCTATAATATTTTTTGTTTAATTATTATATTTATTTTTATTTTCTAGTGAACATAGGTTTTACACAACATAAAATTCTATGTTTGACATGTGGAAAATAGAAAAAAGTAGATTTTTTTGCAAAACTACACACTCTCCATATTGATGTCCTTATTTCAACAAAAATACTCGAAATATATATGAAAAGTTATGTTGATGGAAAAATATGTGTCTAAATTATAACTAGTCTAAATTTAAAAATTAATAATAGATAAAATATGCAACAAAAATTATGCATGCCCTAGATATTAGTGTTAGTGATCTATGTTTAAGAAATTATGAATAAATCTTATTTCTAGCTCAAGTTATACTATATGGAAAAATATTACGCATTAAAAAAATACTATAAAGTAGAAGAAACAAGTTATTAACAAATGATTTTTTTCAAAGTTTAAAAAATTAAGAATCTACCCAAGAAACCTAAAAATCCCTAGTTCACATCATCTTCAAATTCTTAATAGTTTGCTTGCTATAAGTGACAAAAAGTAAAAAATTTGGCTAAAAACATTGATTTGAGTGTTCCACTTAGGCCAAAAAGTGGGACACACCTTTATGCTCCTACTTAAATCTTGCATTTTTCAGCACCAACATAGCGATGGTTGAAATATTCTAGTATCTATATTTAATGGCATATCTCATGGAGTGCTATCGAGCTTTCTTTGGATGTTATGAGGGTAGATTTGGATCCTCTTGTTATTTCTTCACCTATACATGCTTCCATGGTGACATATATTATAGTTATTCACGAGTCCATTGATTTGACTTAGTAATCATTCATGTTGTTGTACATTTTGTCAAAGGAGTGGATGTCAAAGGAGGTGTGATGTGAAAGATATGATGATCAAAGACATGAGCATGTTGTTGGATCAGTATCATTTGTACACAGTTGTACCTTGTCTTCTGAAGTTCATGAATAGGTGAAGGTTGTAAAAATGTTTTGATTAATGTCATGCATTGATAATATGAAGTCATGTATGTTGCATTGTTACATATGTTGTCACTTGTTAAAAAGCATTACATGAGATATGAAGGAAAGTGTATAAGTTATCAAATTGTCAAAGGCACAGGGAATTGTATTGCAGAAGCTCAAGAGATTGTACCACATTCTACCACAGATGAAGATATGGCCTTGTGGCTTGGAGGTTAGCCAGAGACAACTATGAGGTATGCATGATCCAAGTTTCAGAGCATAAAAGTTAGTACAGATTTTTTTAGAGTTAGCAGAGTGAGAACAAGTCATGTTCCTATGAAAGGTCATCAGAGGTAGAACTAAAATATACTGCATTTCACCGCATCTACATATATGACTTGGTAGTTTGAAGATTAAGTAAATAAAAGGTACTAGATTAAGAAAAGAAAAGGTGAACCACTCTTTTGGGCACCCTCATAATTGTTTCAATGTTGTCCATTAAAATTTTTGTTCTTTCAAATTTATTAGCTATGTGAGGGAAGGCTTTTGGATAGGATCAGATGATTCTTGTTCCCTTCTTTTGTTCCCAACTTTAATTATCTTTACCCACCTATCTCTTCTAATTTGTTTCTCAACATCATCCACACAATTTCTTATCAAGTCTTCTACTTCATTATGTTCATGATGATAACCATACCTCTTGTACTCTCTCATCAAGTTGTGGATGATTTTTTAGGGTGAATTCCTATGTACATAAATGGATATTCCTAGAAAATGGACATATTCAACTACCTTATCAAATTCCTTCATTTCGCATAAGGTGAAATCACTAATCTGGATTTTCCCTTTGAGAATACCCTTTTTTTGACAATCTTTGAAGTAATACTTATCTATTGAATGCATTTTCCTTATGGCCTTTGAGAACAAAATATCAGACATTGTAGGAGGTAATTTATATGGGACTATCATACATCCTAAATAATGTGCAATTTTCAAAGATAAACTAATCTCCCCAATTGTGGTTTATGGCTCCACTTGGATTGATGATAAGGGCTTGATAAATTCCTTTACCTCTAGCAATAATATTGGATTGTTAGAGGATTCACAAAAATGTCTCAAACACATTGTATTGAGAATGATGATGATGGTTGTCCATGTAAATAGACCACATTTACACTGGTTTAGTTTGGTCACTAGGAAGCCTCGGGGAAGTATACTTAATTCCTAGTCCATCATCCTAGTAGTCTTATAGCATATACAAATGTATGTAGTACATCATTGAATATCTTCTAAAGGCCTTTTGTGTTCCCTCCTTCTTGAAGTTAAAAATGTCTTAAAGAAAATGACATGTCAAGTATTCTCTATAATCAAATAATTTATTTACAAAAGTGCTTTAAAAGTCATTTGCAAAGACCAATGCCCTCTTTGACATTTGAGGCTCTACATCCATTCCTATGAGTTGACACAACCTAATATGTGTCTTGAATTTAGATTTCAAACGTATCCATATTTAGGGAATCTATCTCCTCTTCAAGGACTGGCTCTAGTTTTTGAGGCATTAGTTGATTTAGTGAAGAGGGGACCATTTTTCTCCATAGCTATATCGATCCTTCATATATCATCAACTAGTATCCTCAAGCTGATAGGGGTTTTGGCTTATGGGTTTAAATTAAACATCCTCTAGAAAAGATCTTTATTTATAGTGAAGCTAACTTTCCCCTCAACATCTGTAACTATCTCAATCTTCTCATCATACCTTTTAGAAATCCATTCCACAATTTTTGGGGTAAGAAAACAATTTGGGACAACTAGCTTGGCTAGGTCTAGATTCCAAGCATTGCTCAATTGTTTGAACTAGAATCCTTTCTAATACATTGGTATGAACAATAATCAACAAGGATTTAGGGTTTTAGCATCTCTGATTTCTTCATTGGCATCTTCAAATTGACCACCAATTGTCCCCTTACCAATTGAATTATTTTCTTCCTCTATAGCCCAAGGAGTGAGATCTCTAATATCTTGGCTAGGGCCCATTTTGGTGTCATCTCAATGGTCTTATAATTGTTTTTAAAGGCTATGTTCTGGCTAGAGCTTTTGTAGGAATTGTTATCCTATTTTTGCCCAGGCTAAAATAGTCTAAGAGTCCCTTACAATCCTCCCTTCCATCAGAGAAATCCAAACTAAGACACTTTTAAATGGAAGAAGTCTCCCTTAAAAATCCAAAAAATTTCTAAGTCCTTTGCCTTATTTTCTCTTCAGTTGGCAAAGTTTGAAGTTTGCGGACCTCTTGGTTTGCCAACAGGCAGATTTTTTGATAGGCCAGTTCAGAGGAAGAAAAGGAGTAAGGCGGGAAAAAAATTAACTAAGGAGAGAAGTTTTTCCTTATCGGCAAAATATTGGTTCAACGAACCTTAAGTTTGCCGATTGGCAGGTTCGCCGATCAGTAGGTTCGCCGACAAAGAAGGCAAAAGACAAAGATAAGAAAAGAGGTTAGCGGATCAGTAAAATGCAAAACTCACCGATCAATTCATAATTTCTAAAGTTCACTGATAAGGTGATTCACCAACTAAGAAGGAAAAGAAAGATCAAAGAGAAGAGACTAAGTGCTTTTTGACGAACTTAGCAGTTCGCAAACTGAAAAGTTCACCGACCAAAGAGTTCACCGATGGGAGAATGGGTTGATAAAAGGAAAGCAATGGCAGAGAAGAAGCAAAGTTGGTTCGTGAAATGGAGATTTCACCAATAAAGGAAAAGAGACAAGGAAGAAGGAGACAAAAGAAAGAGAAATCGAGGAATCAGCGAAAGTGTGAAAAGGAGACCAGTTCGCGATTTCTCAAATTCATTGATAGGGCAATTTTTTGACCAAAGAAGATGGTTTGCCAAAGTGGAAAATCACTGACAAAGGGGTCAAGAGAAAGAAATATAAAGAATTTGGCTAAGACGTTAGTTCACAAAATGGAGGTTTCGCTGTCTGAAGAAAGATAGAGTGAGAAAGAAGTTTGCAATAGTGATATTTTGTTGATAGAGAAGAAAAAGAAGAGAAAATCAGCTAAGGGGATGGTTTGCGAAGGAGAGATTTTTCTGATAAGGCAAAATAATAGTCTTAGACAAATAAAGTAAAAATTAATGTAAAATTAAAGCATGTAACATAACATAGTGCGTGAAAATATTTTAAAGTAAGTTTAAAATATTGTAAAGTGTTGTAAAGGCTTTTAAAAGGCATGATTTTTTGGGTGCCTTAAAATGCGCTTCCATAGTGATGCCATTGTTGTAGGTCGAGGTCACGAAGGTGGTTGAATACTGTAGAAATTCAATGCAAAAGGACCAAAATTTAATGAATAAGATGAGGTGCCCCTACACCCATGCTTCCACAAGTCCTTCCAAGGACAAATCAACGCAGAGGGGCACAACTGCCATCCTAAAAATCTATAGATTTCGTGACAGGCTTCTGGGCCAAATTGAATGCAGCATGGGCACAATTTGTTGACTAATTTTCAATGCCTATTGTTGCACGATGGATGTAAAAGCTATATATACATGTAAGAAAGATGTAAATACTATTAGTTGTTCTTCTAAGTTATTACGCTGGTTAGATAATTTGTTGTCATAGACCTTGTAGTGTATTTGCAAGAACCAGTCGGATCTTATGCATTGCGTTTGAAGCTAAGACTTTGTGTCTTTGATAGTGGTTCACCAATGAATGTAAATAGTTATTTTGTGTCTACCTTTCTGTAACAAATTGTCTTTCTTTTGTAATGGTTATATGACCTCTGTGATTAATACAAGCAACTAATTCTGCCTCTCTCATTTTCTTTTATACTGTGTCTGTTTAAATGTTGCTCATTTATTCTGTGGATAAAATGGTCCCTCTATAAGTTTCAACATTCTTTGTTGGCCTCTGTTAAAGATTGGATGAGTCTGTGTTAGTTTATTCAGCCTTTGAAATCATTACTATGTTATGTCACTTCCAGCTAAACATCCTAAATCTGGTGCATCACCATTTTCTTTTCTGCATTCCTTATATCCCTTTTCCCCTAGTAAGTATTAACATTAGATTTAGTTTAATTATACGAGCCTTAAGCTCAAAAAGAGGAACTAGCCTTATCTAGAGGTTTGGTCTCAACTACAAGGTCCCACACCTTGAGACCAATCCCATGTGTCACTGGAATGCTTGAATGAGCTTCAAGCAAGGTGCAATTTCAGGTGATAATAGGAATAAGGTACAATGTGCACACAAAATATAGCTTAGGGCAGAATTAAAACCCATTTTGGATATGCCTCACTATACAATTTTACTAGGCTAACATGTAAATCCCTAGTCCCTAACTATTATGGCTTGTGAAAAATGATAAACCCACCTGACAATAATATAGCAATTCATTTTTAATAACAACAAGGGAAACAAATTACATACCCAAGAAGTTGTGCTAGTTGCTCTACATAAATCCTTATTTTTTGCTTAACAATGGTAGCAAAGAAAACAAGCCATGTTTAAGTAGTGAAAGAATTTGTAATTCACAAAAGTGCAAGTGCTTATTCTTTGAGTAAGCAACTTGAAATTCACAAGGGCTTATTAATGGCAACTAGAAGAATTGTATTGAATGAGAGATGATGTGACAATAGTTTTAAACATTTTGAATTTTTGAAAAAGATTACTAGTTGTATTTCAATTTACTTTTGAACAACACTTCATCCATCTGCAAGGAGAAATGACAACACTTCATCCATCTGTAAGGAGAAATGACATGTTCATATGTAATTAGGGTCACAAATAAGGATCCTTCCCACAACCAATAAGAATGGAATACATAAGTTGTAACATAATGCTTGAGTTAACATGTAATTAATTGTCTTGAAACAATTTGGTCATCATACATGGATGCTTATAGGGATTCACTTAAGAACTCATAAAACAATGAACAATGGTAATGGGAATTCCAATACTCAAAGTAATGACGTATAAAGTTGACGCTATAGGATTTGCAAATTGTAGGCTTAAGGTTAGTGGTCAATAGAGCTATTAACCATAAAGAAAGACCCAATCCATAGATCTGGTTGATGGTTATCTCAAAGTGATAAAGAACAACTTATATAGCACAATAATTGTCATTTGCAAGTCAATGAAGAATTATAACAATGAATCACTTTTTCAAAGGTTGTATTAATACAACCTTTATGTGGGTTGTAGGAAGGGGAGGGTAGATGACCCTAGGAGATTTTTCTTTTATATACTTGTAGCAACTACCTATACACATGTAACAACTTCTAGATGACCCATAGTAACCTCTAGTAAAGCTATACGTACATCTATGATCTAAGGGAAACTTGTAGTAGCATTAAATGTATACGTGCCATTCTTTTGTTGAGTCTTTATAATGTATCTTTGTTATATTAATATTTTTATTCATATTATAATACAACTCATCAAACAATGAACAATAGTTGTGTAGATGGTAGTATATCATAGTAATGATGTATAAAGCTTTGTGGGTTGCAGGCTTAAGGTTGGTGACTGACAGAGTCGTTAACTGTAAGGAAAGACCCCATCTACAAGATTGGTTTCCAGTTGTCTCAAAGTGCCACAACTTAAATAATATTATAATTTTTGATTGCAAGTCAATGCCAAATTATAATAATGAAGCATTTTTTCAAAGGTTTAGGTATTATTAAGTCCTTTTTATGGGCTATAGAAATGTGATAGTATACTTGCTAAGTTGGGACCCACAAAGAAGGACTCATTCCACAAAACTAGTTGCTAGTTGAAATGTAGTGACAACAGGAAAAAACTATTGACATGGAGACAAATGACAAGCTTGAATGTATAGTCCAGACTTTAAACATTGAGAATTCAGTAGTAAAACAAAACAAAAGCCCATAACAATCTATCAAAAGAATTCATTTAGAAGTAAATACAACAAAGAATTTATTTAACCAATAGACCACAACCATTGATATAGTCTACATAAAAAAGTATAGAACAATAGAAAAAACTACACAGGTCTATGTAATGAATCAATGATAATGTTTTATATCAATATCAATACATGAAAAAAATACAATAAAAAAATACATAGGTCTATGCAATGATAACAACTATATCACTATCAATGCATGAGAAATACGAAGGTCTAAATGAGAAATACGGTTATAGAGATTAGTTAAACAATATACAATATATAATATAATGCAAATTGACAATTAAGTATAATATTTCTCTATAGCTCACTAGGAATGGGAGACTGAAGTAGAGTTGTAGCCTCTATCTATTTGCCAACTTTTGAGAAAGTACCCTCATGTCTCACAGTTAATAGTGAATCAATCAAATAAAAATCCAAAATTTGCAAATTCTTAATGTGAGAAATGGATGAACTAAATGCATAATGAGAGAATGGAGATTTTTTTTGCTTAAATAGTAATCCATAATCACACTAAGTTTTTGGTCGCCTAGCCCACAAGAATGTAGTTAGTTTTGCATGGGTGATTAAATACATTATACCTACCTATAATTTTGTGGTGATGGCACACATTTTCCCTAAAATGCCTATAATTGCATGGTGATAATAATTATTTTCTTAAAATATTAATAATTACATGACGATTATATATGTTTTCCCTAACTTGCATATAATTTTGTTGGCGATTGTGCCGCCCTTTTCCCTTAATTTCCTATAATTTCATTGGCAACCGTACCACCTTTTGCCCTTAATTGCCTATAATTTCATTGGCGATCACACCACCCTTTGTCCTCTATTAGAAATAATGGTGGGGGCAATGCCATAAAGTTTAGGAACATGAATTTTTAAAAAGGCAGGTGTTTGAACCATAATTTTGAAAAATAAAAATTCAAATGGCAAGTGATTGGACCTAGATTAAAAGTTGCATCTATAATATCTTGACAATGGGTCCCAAATTAGATTAAATAGTGTGGTGATCTAATATTGTTCTAAGAAATTAAAAAAACTATTCTAGGGTGATCTAATGCTGTGTACAAGAAAATAATATCAAATTTGGGCGAAAGCATATGTCATCAAACATGTTCTATTCACCATTTTTGAGACCCCAAAAAGAAAAAAAATTGCTAATTGGAAACAAATCACCACTAAAAATCCCTTGATTATGAAGACACAATTTTATGGTTATATAATTCAATTTAAAAATACAAAGAAAAATCCCTTGTTTTCTCTCTAAGATGCCCTATGATCTTTTCCCTTCAAGAGCCCCCATTGTTCATTATTGAAAAACTAATTTAAATATTAGTTTTCAACAATTTGTCTCTTGTCTCTTCACATTCAAGCTAACTCTCCATATTCTTTTTTCTTCACATTTGAGTAGACTCTCCACTTCCATAAAGTGACTTTTAACCTTCATTTGTGCTCAACATGACCTTTGATCAAAGAGGAATCGATTTATTCTGCCTACTCATACATGCAAAACATTTATATCTTAACTAGCAAACCAAACTAGTTTTAACTAAGGCAATAAATAAGGCAATTCTTGGTGACAGGTTCAAGATTAGGATTAGTTAGTGCACCAATTGATTCAATTTGTGATGCAAGATTGCACTACACCTAGGATTGACAAGTAGGAGGTATTTTTGGTAGTGTGTTAAATTATGATTCCCTTACATCACAATTTAAATTGTTTGGTGAACTAACCAATTTTAATCCTAAACCTATCACCCATAATTATCTTATTCATTGCACCTTAGTCAAGATCAATTCAATCTTGTAGGAGTTCTACCATCCTAGATTAGATTGCATATGTGCTCTCGTCCCTTGGATTGGACCATGCCACGACCTAGTGCGCCTATTTCAAATTTCATTTTTCTCATTCCTAAGGCCAACTTTCCCATAATATGACTGTTATCCCTTTAGCTTGCATGCCCAAAGTCTCAAGTTATGTTTAGGAACATGTATTTAATTAAGGAGATCATCATAGGTCATTTATCATCATGGATTATTAACAAAAGAACATTTACATCAAGAGTATTGAGCCTCTATCTCAATCTTAGGTCTTAGCTTTATATTAGTCTCAATTGCATCAATAGTTGCAAATCTCTACTTGGCATGTTTTTTTAAATCTTTGTACATCAGTTAAGGGGATTGACTATTATGAAGGAATCCAATGGTCTTCCCACTACTTATAGCAATCTCATTGTGCTTTTTAGAATAATGTCTTAGTCTGCAAATAGGTACAAATGAGGTGAGAGTGTTTTTTAGGAGGTTACATTAATCCCATACAGGGTTGTACCACTCAGACTAGGTCATGTGGCGTGGCCTAGTCTAGGACTAGGCTATAAGTGTAGTTTTGTACCAAACAGCAAAATTTTTAGAACATCTCTATCATTGTCTCTCAATCTATATTCTGGTTCTAGATCTCAATTTCAATTCTTGTGTTTCAAGTATCAATTAGTCAACAAGATCAAAATCAACATCATATCAAAAATCAATTAAATTCCTTATTATTTCTCAATCTCAATTACTCAAGTCTCAAATTCTTATTTTAATCTCTACTCCACTAAATCTATTTTTTTATTTAATTCATCATTAAACCTAAATCCCTTAACATAAAAAAATCAATATATTTCATTACACATATTATAATTAATTTTAAAGATATTATTGTATCAAATTCAATCAATATTATCTGTTCTAATGTTCTTTAGCAGATTCAAGTGCAAGCTAACAAAGTTGCCTTGGAAGTGGCACACTTACAAGAGTTGTTGGATCATTGGGGGAATGCTCCCTGCACTGTGGCTCGTGTTCCTCCCTCACCTTCCTCTGTTAGAGCCCACTCTCCTACCAAACGCAGAAGTGGTTCGGCCAGAGATTCTCAACGTCGCTCCCAACCTACTCCGTGTTGCGGTGCTCACTGACGTAGGCGCTCGGCCTCTCCACGTCTGCGTGGTTGGACCTCTGGCCGTGCTGCAAGTGCAGCTGGGGATAACGCGAGGTGGCCTATTATGGATAATGCAGGTAATGTTGGTTGCCCTGCAATAGATAATGCAGGCTGGAATGCTCCTGGTCCTTCTCATCCACCAAGTATAGGGTGGGATAAGGGTAGATGCAAGAAGTTGTGTCCACTTAAGGTGGAAGTTTCAGAGTTAGAAAAAAATCCAAAATCGGGGAACGAAAAACGGGATCCCGTTTATATAAAACGCGATCCCGTTTTGCCTCGGGATCCCGAGCCTAGAACCAAAAACGCGATCCCGTTTTTCCCGGGATCCCGAACCTAGAGGCCATAAACGCGATCCCGTTACATAAAACGGGATCTCGTTATATAAAACGGGATCCCGTTTTATAAAACGGGATCCCGTTTGTGAAAAGTATTAAATTTTTTAAAAAACAGCAGAGACCCCATTTTCAACAGTGACAGGCGACACAGGAAAACGGGATCCCGAGTTTATTAAACAGGATCCCGTTTTATTCACGACCGATGGAATAGTAAACGGGATCCCGTTTTATAAACGGGATCGCGTTCTATAAACGGGATCCCGTTATTCAAAATTTGAATTTTAGGCTCGGGTTTTGCTTTGTAACCCGCTTCAGAAAATGCTTTGGGGACCCGACCCTGACCTCTGGTCCTAGTTTGACCTGCACCTTGAAGGCCCTGTCAATGTTACAACAAAATAGTGACTTTGGGCATATATTTAAAGGTCTATTTTGCAGAATATTTTGACGAAATTAAAACCCATTATAGAGGAGACAATGTAGATTCTAAATATATAATTTTTTTTACAATTAAATTATTTTTTTATTTTGTAATCAATTTATGATGAAATAGGTTCATAACCTTGAATTATCAGGGTTTTTTAATATTTTAATAACTTTTTATTAAAATATTTTTTTGTAAAAAAAATTGTATGAAAACGTACTTTAGACAATTCTTTTCAATTTAAAAAAAAAATTCAAAAAATGTTAAGTTTAGGTCATCTTATGCGTGACGTACACGATAATTTTTTAAAAGACAAAAAATGACCAATAAAAAATTAATAAAAAAAATTATTCAATAAAAAATTACAAATAAATATGGAAAACGTGCTTCAGTGAGTTACAAAGCTTTTCCCAAAAGGATTTTGAAAAATATGATTATTTAGGCAAAATATGGATGACGTACACGTACATGGTATAGTAAAAAAAAAGTGACTTTTAAACAGTGGTTTTTAGAAACGCCTATTCAAAATCAATTTCTATCATCTGGGTATTGAAAAAAATTACATATTTGGAAACTAGACTCCGAGTACTACATTTCATATTTAGTGACTTTTTCCAAGATTCCACATTTAAGTGCTTCAAATTTTTAGGTCAAATGTGACAAATTCTGAAATCAGGAAAAACACTTCCACTTTTTGGCCAAAAAGTGGACACAACTTGTTGCACACACCCATAATACTAAGGTCTTCCCTCAGTTGAATTTGGCTATCTCACCTCAGTACGAGGAGCCAAATGTTCAGAATGAAGAACATGAAAATAAAGATGGTTGGGCGATGCCTGATGTCAACCCAGACCCCGCCAATATTTGGGGGAAATCGGATGATAGGGATCCGCCATCTGCAAGGATGGCATTGACAGCTTAATTCTATTTTTTAGTATGCTTTTATATGGGTTCTGTACCCTTTGATACTTTGTTCTAGATCTTTCTAAGCTTAGCCCTTGTGACTATCGGGGTGTGCCTTTTAACCACCCATTATTTTTTTGTGAAGTGTTATTTTATTTTAATAGATAACTTGCCTTTTCATCTATATATATAAGTCCACACCTAAATATATTAATTAAAGATATCATTGCATCAAAATGAATCACTCCACACCTAAATATGGGGCTTTAATAATGAAAAGTGGTAATGTGCCTCTTAACTTTTGGTTTTGACAAAGTTGTAAGGCTCCTCAATCTTTTAAAGCAACGCATTCCATGGAAAGTTTTTTCCAAGGTGGATGGACTATTCCACATACGTGGGGCCCATAAGACAATGTCCAAAAATTAAGGAAAACGTAGTCATCTAAATTTTCTTTTATGTGAAGTTTTGCCCCGATTCGTGGCCCGTGGACGGTTTCAGACAGGTAATTTGGCCGTGAAACATGCCACTTCATATTTAAAATTCCACTATTAGCCATCTCAAAAGTTTAATCTACCTCCAATAGTCAAAAGGATAGGGTAATGCTTGTAAAGAGAAACTTAACTTAAAAAACAAACATGGAGAAAGCACTTAGGGCATCCATGAGAGCACCCATATACACATTGGCAACAACAACCTCGTACAACAAGACCTCCATTGTTAGACCACTATTGTTGTAACAACACACACTATCTTACATCTAGGACTTTTCATACACATCTCAAGTACTTTTCAATATTATTGTTGAATTAGCTAGGGGATTTGACTTCAAGGCAAATCCCCAAATGTGTCACATACAACAATTTTTCCAAAAAATAGACATTCCTAGTGCAGGTACAAGTGTATGTGTTGTTAGACACCTTCACTGTGCTTATCCCCAAAAAGGATCTGGCTCTCACCTTTGAAGATTATAGGCCTATCTCCTTATGCAACACAGTATACAAAATCATTTCGAAGGCTATTGTTAATAGACTAAAGCTTATCTTATCAGATATCATTGCTAAAGAACAGAGTGGTTTTGTTCTGGGGAGGTCTATTTTAGATGGATCCATAGTGGAACAAGAAGCTTTCCACTCAATTCAGTCATAAAAAAGGACTGGAAGGATGGTCAAATTAGATATCAAAAAAGCATATGATCGAGTTGATTAGAGATTTCTCCTTAAAGTCCTAGAGGCATTTGGTTTTAATAACCACTAGTTGGATTGGATTTTCAGTCTTATAGCTAGTCCTAGATACTCAGTCATTGTAAATGGTAGTCCTCAAGGTTTCTTCGGTGCCTCTCATAGACTTAGATAGAGACACCCTATCTCCCTCTTCCTCTTCATCATAATGGCAGATGCTTTGGGGAGATCAATTCAATTTGCTACCAATAAGGGAGATTGGGAGGGTATTGTGGTAACTAGAAATATTCCTCCAATCACGCATCAACGATTTGCTAATGACATTATATTATATGGGATATCTAAAAGAAGAGAGGCAACAACTATGAGAAGAATTTTGGACTCTTGCTCAGTGGCATCTGGTCAATTTGTTAACCCGATCAAATATGAGGTTTTCTTCTTTTCAACAGAGGTTAAGAAGCAGACCGAAATCCTCAAGATTTTGGAATTCAAGACTTTTAATGAAAGCTTTCACATTGTCATTCTTAATCCTTATAGTTAACACAATTAATTTATATCTAGTCTTATATGAACCCCTAACCTCCTAACCATATACTAAACTAAATATATACACCTAATGTATCAACACAATGATTGCACCCTCCCATAATACAACTGCTAATTTATTTTATTAATACAATAATGAAACCTAATCCTAATGGACCCAACATCTTCACTCATTAAACTACAACAAGAAGTAGTTGCCGATAAATCTTAATTGAAATGAACCCAAACCATTTTATTTAAATATAAGATAGTTTGTAGCCAACTTGAGATAGAAATTCGAGATTGAAGAATTTATTATTAAACACTTTGGACTTCCAAAGAGCACGCTTATCGAAGTCAATTGTATATGAGGAAGGCAAGGTGTGATAATCATGAACAATTTATTATAATTAATGACGTGATTGATCACCAATGAATATACCATTATCAGCTAGCGTAATTGACGGCCGATTCCACGTTTTTCGTGTTTATAAAAGTAAAATATACACGAAGAGTTGACTGCACTTATATTCTTAATCTTGCACATATTTAAAGTCTAGACTAATGAATTGAATAAAGTAAGAGTTCAGTTTTGATAGATTGAAAAATGAGTTATTAGGGACAATAGAAGATGAGGTCTGGGAAGGGAGGGATGAGAAACACAATTTAAAGAATTTGATGAGATTACTCTTTGACCTATATCCTTTAGTACTTTCATTCTTGAAGTCATGTTAATCAACAAATTATGAAAGAAATCAATCATATGTGAAGGATTAGTATTATTATCTAAATTAGCAAGATTTGATGTAGGTATTTGTGGAGTAGTAGTCATATCTTGCTTATTCATTTATGCAACATCAACATATTTGTCAAAAGCATATTTCTTCATTAAAATAAGTAATAGTATTCAGATCATCAATCTCTTCCTTAGTTTGATTCAAAGTTATTATAGGGTTTAACCAACGAGTTCTCCTTAGTGGAAATTGGGTAGGATGACGAGACCTTGGCATACAAGCCAAAAATTAAAGCACTAAAATGTAATAGAAACTAAGGGAAGGTTCAAATATAATATGGAAATAAAAAGTTAGAAAAGATTAGATCTAAAAAAAATTAAAAAATCACCCTAAGACCAAACACTAAGGGAGAAGGAACTATCAGGGTCAACAAAACGAAGAAAAGAATAAACATCTACAAAGTATCTAGGCTAATAAATTGAATAAAGTAATCAATATCACAATTAACATGGATAACGAGTTGAGTCTATATAAAACATTGAAACATGTATTAAAATTGACAAAGAAGGAAGGAGGTGGTTAGCTCCATATGCTACAACAAATTAACCATTAAAATACATGCTTTGTGATCTAACTCAAAATTCTATTGTCAGATCTACAACGATGGAGCTTTGACAAACTATAACTTGATGTGTGCCTTGTTAGAGGCTATAATTGCACGAGTAGCCTTGATATGGAAATTGGTGGCCCTGAACCAATGTGAGGCCTTGATCCTACAATGATGACCTTGCTATGTCTTTCTATTCTCCAGAAACCTCTTCTCTTGTGTGTACTTGGATTGGGTGGTGCTTAAAAGTACTAATAGGATCTTCTATCAAGTGGAGAAATCCATAACTTGTCTTGATTGCTATCAGAGCTTATGTATCAACTCAACAATGTTTGAACAAGATCAAAGACACACCAAGATAAATGAAAAATGCTTATGCATAACTATCCTTATGTACATGTAGATGTTGATGTAGTCAAAGCTCAAGATTATTTTTAATAATAATTCAATGACCAGATTGATAAATAGATGGATCTAGGTTATTAGATAATAAACTAGAGCTTTGTCATTTCATACAACACTCTAGCATTCATATATGAATATTTTGCACTTGAACCGATTGATAATGACTAGTTAGAGTCAAGTGGGATTAGGCTCATGACTAAATTTAATTATGAAAAAAGTGGATCAAGGTCACCCTCACAATCCTAAATCAATCTTAGGGCCACTCAAGCAATCTTGACCAAGGATAGAAAACAACTAGATTAAGAGTTGGGTACTTAGGTTCAAGTTGAATGCCAAAACTTGCATAGACATACACCATTTGGGCACTAGATAAAAAGGGTCAAAGTGAGTCAAAACAAGTGGGAAAAGTGTTAGGGATGCACTTTTCACCTCTACATTGAAAGTATAATAGTTAATTTTAATTAAGTTTGCATATGATATCTATCATAATATATTGAAAAATATAAAAATCTTAAAATTATTAGTGGCTATATCTTTTAGTGGCCACTATAAAGGACAAGATTGAAAGATAAGTCACTCAAAATTGTTTTAGTTAAATACAAATTCAAATTTTAAATCTAGTTGTCAACCACAATATTACAAGCCAACCCAACCAACTCAACACTCCATTAAAGTTGTGTTATATCTTAAAATGTCCCCCTAGGACTTTTACCTCCTAAGTTTAGCTCCTAGGTCTCTTGTTTTGCATCTTGCGTGATCATTTTAACTCCCGAAAGAAAATGGCCTGAAACCCATGTCAAATGGGGCTTGAGGGACATTGTGGCATTTGACGCTGCCTTGAAATAGGACCTGAGGACTTGGGAGCTCGCGCCCTAGTCCTACCCTATTTTAGGCAAGTCCCAAATTTAAATGTCGGTTGTGTGACCGTTAGAAGGTTCCGTTGCTGACATCTTAAGTTTGATTTACGAAATTTAAAGCGGGAATGCATATATAAGCATGTTTAGGGTTTCATTTGTAAACTAGAAGATGATTATGAAATTTTGGCGAACTTATGATTTTAGAGCATTCAAGATTTTCATTGTTGCAGAGCAGAATATTGTTGTTGTGTTTGTGATTGCAGATTTAGCTTCATCTTCTCATGTGTTGAAGGATTTTCATCTACATACGAGCTACACCTCCAAGGTGATATCTATTTGTGTTTGTATCATTTATCAATTTGTTTTGCCTCTATCCCGCACGGATACACACTCTTTATCTGACAATAGTGTTTGGAAGACTTGAATGTCCTTCTGGGGCTTGACTGAGGCAAGCTCCTAAACACCAAAACCCCCAACCAAACTCCTTGTGATTGCAGGTTACAGGTATCAGATTTCACGAAGTGGAGTTGTAGAGGAAGGTTGCAGGAGATAAGGATTCCAAATCTGGCGGAAAGAAGCAACCTAGTGCACTTTTGGGACTATGGCGCTAGGGGCAAAGTCCTCTAAGGTTGCAGACATAGAAATCTCCATGATAGTGATAATTAGCATCAGAAGAAGCCCTAACATCCTAAGGAATATCCTACCTTGGATTATGGTGTGAGCCCCAGTGTCCTCCGCATCTTCTGTAACAAAAATAGACGGAACAATGATCATCAATGTCGTAAGGAGTCTGCAACCCCCTAAAGAAAACACTACATTAGACTAGGGTGCAAGCCACGAAGTCCCCAAATATTTCACATCACAAACTTTGAAAAATGGTGAGTAACTAATCTCTGTCTACTATCAGTCTGCGAGCATTTGTCATAATTTATCAGTTTGGTTACGATTTTACATAATTAGGGTTTTGAGCATATTTAAACATTAAATTAATACATTAATTGATAATTTCTAAATTTCCACATCATTACAAGTGACACCCCAACCTGTAGGAAAATCCTCTTGCAAAAGTTATGATTCAACTCAGTTGAAATGTCCTTGAATGTTTGTAGTGAAAGAATGATCTAACCATGTATCCCATTGTCCCTCTTTTCTTATAAAATATTTTGGTGAACCCATGTCTTTATTGAATTTTGAACCTTGTTGAGTGTTGTACTTTAGATTTACATTCATTCATTTAATTTTCATCTTATTACATTTGAAAATTTACAAAAAAATTGAAAAATTTGAAAAAAATTGGCATCTTAGGCTTGCATTTTGACATAGTTTGCATTAATTTCATTTAATTTCTAATTTTTGCATCAGATCTGATATAAATTACAGCAGTACATCATTAATTAATTATTTTCATTGCATTTGCATGCTTCATTTGTTAAAAATTGCTTGAAATTGTGCATTTTTCATAAAACCTAGTCTTTGCATTAGCTAGGGTTTGTAGTTAAAATCTTGTTTCATATTTTACTACCCTCTTAAAACACTCATTCAAATATGATTTTTTTTGGTAGTGTTGCATTATTGTGTGTTTTTGCATTTACATTTCAAATTTTGCATTTTCACATATTCAATTTCAACAAAAACTAGCATACTCACTCATCTTTCCTTGAAATTGCACTTGCATTGAGCATTGTAGGATTTTTGCATTCTTTTAAGATCTAAGATGAGTTATTTCACATCATAAATCTGATTAGAAAACATTCATATATCATTTTGCATAGTTTCATGTCTTAATTTCACAATTAGGGTTTGAAAACCTTACATTTTCACTAGATTTTGCCTTGTCATCTATCTAGATTTGCATTATAGGTGTGTTATGAAGGATATTTTTGCATTATTGGATTGATATTGAGCTTATTATTTTCTGCCCCTCATTAATTTCTTCACAACACTTCTTCTCTTAGGCATTTGCATTGAAAAAGGTGAAAAAATTAAGCATTTTAAATCTTAAACATATCTTGTTCCTTGGGATTGTTTTATTAGTTTGTGCATTGAGTGTTGTATGCTTTTACATGAGTCTTATAACCCACTACCCTAATAGAAATATCCCTTTAAGGATAAGTATTAGATTAATGAGTTCTAGTGCCCCTCAAAGCAATGGTATTCCTACCTCAGAAAATCCATTGAACATATTCTTTACAAAAGGAGAGACACAAATTTTGCAAGATATTATGCCTCCTACAACTACAATGGAAGAACAAATATTTCATGATGTTGAGGACCCTAGTTGATGTGATAACACATGTACCTGATGAGCAAAGAAATAAACTTGATAAGGAACTAGTTGATTATCAAGCATTTATGGAAAATGAAAGGATAGTGGATGAAGCTATACCTGTGATTCATAACATAAGAGAGTTGTTAAAAGAAGGACAAGATGGTGTTAATACAATTCGAGGCTTAATGCATATAGTGCATCATAATGTTATGCCAGTGACTGAATGTGCGAATATTATTAATAACATGTCATCACCGTCTCATACACAATTATCGACACCTATACCGACTACTAAAATGTCTACATTTACATCAACAATTTTAACTACTAATGCAAGTACTTGTAGTAATGCTACCATTGGTATTGGAGTATCTAATGGCACTAATTCACAAAATTACAAAGTTGTGGGATACAACTATCAAAACTTAGCACCTAAGGTGACTTCTCTTATGAATACTTACTCTCAACCACCACTCAATCCCACTTATTCTCAACCACCTCTTACATACAACTATTCTCAACCACCTACCATTCACAATTACTCTCAACCACGTTTCATTTCCACTCACAATCAATCTCCCCAAAATGTCATGCACACGGCTTCTAATTCTCAAATCACATCTCCTAATGATGCCCTCCTAAACCAACTCTTGCAAGGCATGACTTCTTTACAACAAAAGGTGACAAGATTGACAAATTCTTCACAACCTAATATACCAACTTATCATGCTTGTAATTCTCTATCTTATGCAATATTGAGAACTCCTATACTCGAGAAGTTTGAAACTCCTCGCTTTGAAAAATATGGTGGAAAAGGTGATCCTAATACTCATGTGGCAGCATTCACAGCTATGTGTAGTGATTTCTACTTTGAAGAGGACTTGTTAGTAAAAATTTTCCCATGATCTCTTAAAGATACTTCTTTAGAATGGTTTTGTTCTTTACCTCTGAATTCATTACACTCTTTTTCACAGCTAGTTGATCAATTCTTACAACATTTTCAAGCAAACATTAGACCTCAAGTCTCTTTGATTGATTTAGTTCATTGCAAACAAGGTCCGAAAGAAAAGTTAACTGAGTTTATTAGTCAGTTTATGCACAAATTCAATATCAGATGAAGGATGAGGATGTTCAAAAGGTATTCAATACAAATTTACAACCTAACATCCGTGATAAGATTCTCTTGATAAATTATAACTCTTTTCAACATTTATGCACTGCCCTTCGTGATTACCAACTTTCCTCTAGTCAGTATGAAAACCAAAACTCATCGGCTCAAGTTGGTCAATCCACGGGTGGACCTTCACAAAACAACTTTAAGAGGAATCATAAGAGTTTCATCAAGGTTTATGGATAGAATTCAAATAACTTTTCACAAGTGTCCACTATCACTAATCTGAAGAGGACACCGTTTCATAATCGACAACAAGAAAGACAATTCACTCTGATATCTGACTCCTTACATTCTATCATGAATCAAGTTGTGAGTAACAACCTCTTAAAGCTTCCTTCGATTAAATCGTTGGATCCTAGTAGAATGCAAGGACCTTATTTCAATGCTAATGTTTTTTGTCATTACCATCAGCAACAAGGATATGATACTGAACGATGTATGTGTCTTAAACATGAAATACAAGACCTCATCAACTCAAATGTTATACAGGTATCTGGTGTGAATGATAATGGAAATAAGTCAGTTGCTCCTCCGAATCAGAATTTATAGATCTTTACTAATCCCTTTCCTAAGCATGCTGATAACAACATGATGGAACAAAATATATTAGAAGTAGAGATGACTATATTGAGTATGATGAAATAATTGGTATGATAGAAGTGGATAAGGAAAATTTTGATAACTCACCTTGTCCATCAAGAAATGGTATTTATGTTGAGGTTCCTCCTTCGTTATCCCTTCAAGGATCGAGAGATAACCAAAATGCATTAGAAAGACAAACAAAACAATCAAAACAAGATATTATGAAAATGGAAAAGATTGATACGGTACAAGATAGTCCATCTCACTACGATAGATGAATTCAACAAAATAAGAAATCAAAGGATGGAAAAAGAATAAGATGATTATCATCAATAGAAAATAACAGTGGTTCTCCATCTCGTAAGCAACAAAAGATTTTAAATATATAGGGATTTGGGAAATACACATCACATGAACTCTCTAACAACAAAGAACAATCTAATATGAACCATTCAAACTTCACACAAAAATTGATGGACCATCTCTCTAAGATGCTCATAAGTCACAAATTCTAGTATAGGCATATCAACAGGTAAGTATTTCTAACCCTTTACCTCTGTGTTGTGTTTCCCCTGTGATGTGTTGTGTTGTTTAGGCCTCCTTGGATGACCCTTGATACTCTTACAAGGTCAAGGATACTGGGAGACCACCTCTGTTGTGACCCTTCTTCTATTTGTATCATCATTCTAGCTATATTGCTCCTCTCCTCTATTTTATTGTTGTGTGTGTTGTGTCTTAGAGACATAGCATTGCAGTTGGTGACCTGGGGGCACCTTCCTACATGACAACCCTAAGGCACTTGTTCTTCT
Source organism: Cunninghamia lanceolata (assembly GCA_027924645.1). Taxonomy (NCBI): domain Eukaryota; kingdom Viridiplantae; phylum Streptophyta; class Pinopsida; order Cupressales; family Cupressaceae; genus Cunninghamia; species Cunninghamia lanceolata. The sequence goes on from BSBN01000136.1 coordinate 1,620,562, forward strand.
CTCTAGATTTATTGTTTACCTTCTTCTAGTGGTTCTATCTAGCTGGCGGATGACAAAAAACAAACATATACTGATACAGACCATGTGTCCCTTCAGCGAGTAAGCAAAAATGGACCTAGTCCATACATGACAACAGGGTTGATATATATTATCCGACGCTTAGCTAGTAGAATCACTCTATGTGATATTTTGATGATGTCTTATATTTGCTTACAAACCATAACAATATAGCTGCTCCATGCACTTTGTTTATCTTGGGTCTCACCTTGGTTATACTCAGTTCTAAGATCTCTGTAGTATAGCCCCACGATTATACTCAGTTTTTGAATTTGTAGTATAACCTTGGCTCTTGATGTGATTATGTTTGTGCATTTCTTTATCATGTGATGTGGTTATTATCTTAGAGAAAGATTTCTAACCTCTCTTGGAGGAAATTGTGTGATTGTGGGAACATTTGGTGATCGTAAAGTACATGTCACCTTGGGGGCATGGGCTTTGTGTGAGCTCTTGTTCCCTTGTGTGTTTTCTCTCTATCTTAACGTGCTTGATATTGATACATGACATCAACCACCTTAAGGTAGGGGCATATAAGGTAAGTTGTCTAATGATTTTGGTACTAACGAAGTGTGTTTGTAAGCCCTCTACGAAGGTGGGATGTTGTATCCCCGGCGCAAAATCATGCACATATTTATTTTATATTAGAAGCATAAAGATCTTTGCAGAGGCAGGATATCGTGCATATCCTTTTATTTTAAGCCCTTTGCGGAGGCGGAGATGGTGTATCTCTTGAGCTAGTGCACATCCTTTTTATTTTAAAAAGTCCTCTGAGTAGGCGGGGTTGGTGTATCCTCCCTTAAGCGTGTCTTTGGCAATTGTTGTGGCATAAGCCCAACCATCAAGTGTGCTTGTAATGTGCCTGAGATGGTGGAGGCTTAGCAATAAGTTCCTTACATCACCTTGTTTGCCTTGTTTTAGATGTATAATGTCTTTGGCATGCTATATGGCGCTCGTGTTTTCCATGTGTCTTCTGTGTGTTTGTTCCCAAGTATAGTCCAAACAGCATGGCAAAATGCCCCTCCTATGCTTTGGGATTTGTATGGTGTGTTTGTTCTCAAGTGTAGTCCAAAGAGTGTGGCAAAATGCCCCTCCTACATTCTAAGATTTGTATTGCATGTCTATTGCCCCATATGTAGTCCAAAGAGCGTGGCAAAATGCCCCTCCTACATTTTGGGTTGTGTGTTGCATTTTTACTTTCCATGTATCTGCATTCATTCATCTATGAGAAAATGAAAAAGCAATAATCACTGCAATCACTGTCTTCTCTGTGACTTGCGTGCCTATTACTATCTTCTCCATGTTTTACGTGCCTGTTACTGTTTTCACTGTGTTTGGCATGTCTATAATGTGTTTTCTCTAATATCTACCTGAGACTGGGGGTTATAAATAGTTCCCCATTCTTTGTGTATGCATTATCTTCAAGTACTTGGCATGTTGTTGTGTTTTGACCATACTTTAATGCATGTATGGGCCTTATGTTTATGCATACATTAAAGTGGGGGCTAAATGTTATGTCGTAAAATTTCCCCCTAGGACTTTTACCTCCTAAGTTTAGCTCCCAGGTCCCTTGTTTTGCATCTTGCATGATCATTTTAACTCTCGAAAGAAAATGGCTTAAAACCCATATCAAATGGGGCTTGAGGAATATTGTGGCATTTGACCCTGCCCTAAAATAGGACCTAAGGACTTGGGCTCTCGCGCCCTAGTCCTACCCTATTTTAGGTAGGTCCCAAATTTAAATGTTGATTATGTGACTGTTAGAAGGTTCCGTTGCTGACATCTTAAGTTTGAATAATGAAATTTAAAGAAGGAATGCATATATAAGCATGTTTAGGGTTTCATTTGTAAACTAGAAGATGATTATGAACTTTCGGCGAACTTATGATTTTAGAGCATTCAAGATATTCATTGTTGTGGAGTAAAATATTGTTGTTGTGTTTGTGATTGCAGATTTAGCTTCATCTTCTCATGTGTTGAAGGATTTTCATCTACATGCGAGCTACACCTCAGAGGTGATATCTATTTGTGTTTTTATCATTTATCAATTTTTTTGCCTCTATCCCGCAGGGATACACACTCTTTATTTGACAACAGACACTTTGGAAGACTTGAATGTCCTTCCAAGGCTTGATTGAGGCGAGTTCCTAAACAACACAACCCCCAACCACACTCCTTGTGATTGCAGGTTACAGGTATCAGATTTTGTGAAGTGGAGTTGCAAAGGAAGGTTTCAAGATATAAGGATTCTAGATCCGATGGAAAGAAGCAACCTGGTGCACTTTCAGGACTAGGGCGCTGGGGGAAAATTCCTCTGAGGTTGCAGCCACAGAAATCTCTATGATAGTGATAATTAGCATCAGAAGAAGCCCTGACACCCTAAGGAATATCCTGCCTTAGACTACGGTGCAAGCCCTAATGTCCTCTGCATCTTTCATAACAGAAACAGACATAATAGTGATCATCAGTGTTGTAAAGAGTCTAGAACCCCCTAAAGAAAACACTACATTGGACTCGGGCACGAGCCATGAAGTCCCCAAATATTTTGCATCACAAACTTCAAAAAATGGTTAGTAACTAATCTTTGTCTAATGTCTTAGTTTGTTAGCATTTGTCGTAATTTATCAGTTTGCTTACGATTTTTTCATAATTAGGGTTTTGAGCATATTTGAACATTAAATTAATACATTAATTGATAATATCTAAATTTCCACATCGTTAAAAGTGACACCCCAACTTGTAGGAGAATCCTCTTGCAAAAGTTGTGATTCAACTCAGTTGAAATGCCCTTGAATGTTTGTAGTGAAAGGAGGATCTAACCATTTATCCCATCGTCCCTCTTTTCCTATAAAACAAGTTGAATTAAAAGTGCTAAGATAGAACCATTGAAGTTTTTATAATTGTAAGGTCAAAAAATGCATACTTAGTAATTTCCCCCTTTTATTAGTTTTGCACTCACTTTAACACCATTTTTTGATAAGCACAATTTTGACAATTTTAGCCCTTGAAGCATGAATCATCCTTAAACTACCACCTTCCATATGAGAGGAGCCCTCAGATACACTAAATTTCCTATTTCACATCCACTCTTAGCCTTTTTTCTATCTAGGATGCCAACGTATTGTTATCTTGCCCTTCCATTAGGATCGCATGTGCTAGAATCCTTTGAATTCAAAGTTGTCCTTTCTTGGAAATGCTTGCCTTTTCATAAAACCTAACTTTTTATTTTCTTCAAATGGTCAAATAGGGTCTAGAACTGCTTATAGAGTGGGTATAGAATAAAAAGGAAGGAATCTAAAATTCACACACTCTCTATATAGATCTAGGGCCTATTTTTGGACATCTAGACTTCCACCTATTGTAAACATCATAGAACTCCATTATCACAACCACCTACACTTGAACTTAGGGATAAACATAGTCACAACCTATTTATATATTTTTCTAAATCAAGAATAAGGATTTGACCAAGGAAGATCCCAAAATGTGCCTCAAGCACTAAGTTTTCCTCTTTTGGGAATTGTATGTAAAGAAGTAGGTAATAAGTTGTATTTTTGTCACAAAAACATAGAGGACACTAGTGCACATGTACATGACAATCTTGCACTTGTATATAATTCTAGTGCATATAGGGAAAACTACCATGGAAAATAGGACACTAGCATGCTAGATAGGACATGATAGTATGTTCTTACATCCTTGATATTACTATCACAGAACACTGAATCCAAAACCTATAAAGCTGATAGTTTAAAAATTCTTTCTAGATCTTCTCTTCTAATAACTACTCTTCAACCTTTGAATTAAACAATATTTCTATCCCTTCTATTTTTTTATGCTCTTCAATTCTAGTGCTAGGTCAACCTGAATTCCATGTCTTTTTTAGGGTGAGTGCAGGATCATCGCGGGCCAAATAGTGGCAATAGAAAAAAAATCATTGTCTTTACTTAGCCAAAATCATGAAAAGGGGAAGTTTGACTTTCCTAGGCATGGATAGAATATCCGTTTGGAACGAATATCCATTTTGTGGGTCCCAAAACAGATCTCTGTTTATGGATACCCATTTTGGAGAGAATAAAAAGTAGAAATTGGGTCTGCATTTTGCAAACCCGTGGCTTGCAAAATGAAAACCTACTAAAAAATGGATATCAGAGCTTGGGAGAACGGATATCCGATCTAGGTAAGTGTAAATCTTGTTTTTTTTTGTTTTTTTTAAATTCAAGTAATTATTTTTTTTTCTAATCCTAAATGGGTATGTTTTGTATTTTAAATAGGTAAAATGGATGAACAACATGAAAACCCAAACCCTCCCCCTCCAACAATTGAAGAGAAAATTGAAATAAATATTGATCAAATAAGTAGGATTGTAGAAATTTATCGCCGCCACCCTCAATTGTCTTCAATGACACAGAATTTAGAGGGGATTATTACTCATGTTCGAACCCTCACAAGCCAACACAAATCATTTGAGCAATGACGAGAAACCAAGAAGGTAGAATATGCTAATGGTTTATCATATGATTAAGTGAAAGAGTTAGACATTACCAAAGCTTTGTTATCCCAATATTTTGTCAATCCTAAAACTAGATTGCATGTTGATGTTCATAAACCTAAGTATTTGATCAAATGGTGTACACATGAGGGTATTAGTCATAATTTTTGGGATCGTTGGTGGATGATTTTTGATAAACCACCCAACAACAATTTAGATGTACCTTTGTATTTCCTTCGTAAACTATATGCGGAGTTTGTAATGGGTCACCGTGTGAATTATTTTGATTTTAGAGAGTTCCAGGGAGTAGGTAAGGGAATGCCTCAAGATAGACCTAGGGCAATGAGACAAGTGCAAGGTCCCTTTTATTCCCCCTCCCACTATCCCTTCTCCACCTCCAATTCAACACTCGGACGTTGTTGCAAATGCAACACAATAGGGCCTCATTTCCATACACTCTTTTACTGAGCACTTGATTACACAGACCTCTCAGTTTGCACAACCACATGATGCTGGCAGTCATATTGGATCACCTAATATTACTAGACCCTCCTCATCCATGCATGTTTATGTGCCTCATCATTGTATTTTTACAATCAGTTGTGCTTAGGTCCTCTTATGGAGAGTAGTGAGCCACCACTGAACACTTCAAAGTACGATGTCCCTCATAATTCTTTCAAGAGATGAGGCAATGGGGTCCAAAACTCAAGATGGGGGGTCGGGGACAAGAGCAGAAGCACATGCATCGGTGGGTAGAGAAGGAGAGGAGCATGGCCAATCTTTTATGGAGGTAAAATTTAAAGTTAAATTTCATGGTGTATTCCATTTGAATAATATAAACAAAGATTAGTACTAATGTATCTAATGGAGATAACAGTTGATGACAGAGGAGAAGTTGATAGAAGTTCATCATGGAACTCTCTCTGCCATCCAATTTGGCTTGGACTGCCAATATATTTTTTTCTACACATCAACTTTTTTTATTGTATGCATTTAGTTCTTTGTGAGTAATTATATATTAATTTATATCTTGATGTTACTTTACTTTTATAGTCAATCCAAAATGTGAATGATGTGGCATCTTTGCCAATAGTCTTTAGTCGAACTCCTGATCGACCCAAGGGACCATCATACACGGAACGACTTTCTGAACGCCAACAAAGGGTGGAGGTAATTTGATTGAACTGTACTTTAATTAATAGTTTTGAAAACTTAAATATTTGATTATAGTCATTTAGATAAATAATACAATAGAGAATCATGGTCTTTTTTACATGTTTGATCATATAAAATAATGGTTAAAAGAATGAAAATGAGAAAGAAAAAAAGAAATGTGTATTATCCATTATTCATAATATAGCTTTGAGCTTTACTAACATATCAATTATTCATTTAAATATTAATATAGATTTTGCAATTGATTTGAAACTAATTTGATTATGTGATCCATTTTAGTGCATTGATTGATTCATCTTATGAGGATTCCATTATGACATACAATGGTCATCAATCTCCAAGATAATTGTGTGTATTGATAAATTGATGCTATATCATTTACATATGCACATCAACATATAAAAAATGCATAAACATACAAGGAAACTAAAATTTCATAAAAAATATAGATCATATAGATGCCCATGCCATAAACCAATAAATATGAAGACCAACCATACATATCATAGTGTCCAATACCAAATGTCATCAATATAACAAAAATCATAACATGATCAGGCACATATAATATTGGGGATACACCTTCTAATCCTCCTCTTTTTGATCCTCTTGAACCCACTCCAAGATACCTACATCTAATGGATATAATAGTGGGGACACATCTTCTACCAATAATCTCTATGCATTTGTGACCCTGCATCATCCTCAACCACAACTTTAATTGGCTCATCTCCATCATCATCATTATTAAATTCGTGAGTGGAAAATGGTGGTCTATCTATCTCCCAAGGCCTAAGTGGTGAGTTTTGGTGCCTCCTTTATATTTCAGGTTTTAGGGGAACATTCTACTAGATAAAAAACTATTTGAGGATCCACTTATAAAGAAAAGATTCCAAATTTATGTAGACAAATACTATTATTATGTGTAGAACTACTGAGGTGGCAATATACATGCATTGGAATACTTCATATTATATGTTTATCCTATGACAAATGTAAAATGTGAGTACAATAAATACCTTGTATTTTCTCATGAAATGTAGGAGGTTGTAAAAAATTCGATGATAGCTCATATTCGTTGAATCTTTAAAAATTAATTTTAAGGAGACTTCTTACTATATGTGCTAATGTGGAGAGTTGCATGATGAGTCACACCTCTAAACCTTAGTTGTAGATAGATAAGAGTTCATACTGCATTTCTAAAAAAATATAGGTCCTACAACATTCCATTTAACTTCTACATGGTTGTAAAGTTATCCCTGATGACTAATAGCTCCTCTCCCCTAATGCTAGTGAGCATATTTTCTTTGTTTTGTTTAAATTGATCTATTAATTTAAAAGTTATTATGATTATTTGTATACATAGAGACTTACCTTCTTGTCATTTTTCATACAGGAGATATTAGTTGGTTCATCCATGATGAGTCCTTCTCAATCAATGCAAAAGGCCTTGTTGGTGGTATGTGCTTGTTTTCTAGTAGATAAGTTTTTGTTTAGTGCAGTCTAGATTGTCTATGTGTAACACATCTAACCTTTTTTAATGTATGCATTTCCTTTTTTGTTAATAATTATATATTAATTTATTTCATCGTTCCTTTACTTTTACAATCAATTGAGAAATTGAGTGATGTGCCACCTTTGCTATCACACTTCAATAGGACACCTGATCATCTTAAGAGACAATCATTTACAGAATGAATGTCTGAACAACAAGAGGTAATTGAGTTGACTTTTTATAAATAATTGATAGTTTATAGAGGTCTTATAGTTGATTGTAATAGATAAGATTCTATTTACTAACTCTAAGTTATTTATATTTACCAGAACTAATTAATCAAATTTGTGGTTTGATTTGTTAATGCAGTCAACTTTGCATCCATCAAGTACTAGACATCATGGCATGAAGAGGACACTTTTTGAGAATCCATAACAGGTTGAGGATTCACCAAAGACATAGGGTCAAGTGGACCTTTAGTATTTGATGTAGCTATTCGGCATGTAGATTGTATATAGATTTTGAGACATGGCATATTCCACATTTTGTAAAAATGTTTTGAGTTGGCATATTTGCCAAATTTTTGTATATGTCTACCATTATGGACTACACACACACACACCTTGATATAAAATTTAATTTAAATTCCTTATGTGCATGTATTCCTACTTTGAAACTTAAAAGTTTAATGTATAATCAGTTTATAATGGTTGAGTTATGATCAATAACATATTATAGATTGATTTCTTGTTATATATGATTGTTTTTCTTGGTAGAAAGATGATATATGTAGTTTCATACCTCAATACATAACTTGATCTTAATTGCCACATGATTGTAGTTTTAGTTAGATATAGTATTTTCTTCGAACATTTGACATGTGAGCTTTTTTCATTCAAGAACACTAGCTTTGACATGTTATCTTTTCTTAGAACACTAGATTTGATATAGAAACTACTAGATTTGATATGATAATCATTGATAATTTCTCATCTTACATGTTAAACATGCAAGACACATGTTAAAAATGACAAAACTTGTGATGTTTTTCATTCAATCCAAGATAGTTTTTTTGTATTAATGAGAAAAGACATGTTTGTGTGTTTACCCATTTCGTTATCTAGTTTATGCAAAGAAATGTCATCCACAACCCAAATTCAACAGTCGTTGCATTTGAAAATGTAAATAGGTGTACATCTTAAATGGAAGTATGTTTCAATATCATATATACTCCATGTTTCAATATCATATCCTCATTTCACGGTTTGTAGGTCTGCATGTAGGGAGAGAGACACATTTGGCATGATTTGCATATCCCCATTTCACCTTCTATATGGTCTCCATGCTTTGCATATCCTCATTTCATAAGTCCACATGTTTGACATGATTCACTTATCCCCATTTCACCTTCTATATGTATAATGTATCCTCATTTCACCTTCTATATGTATAAGGTATCTTCATTTCACCTTCTATATGTTTGACATTATTTTCTTAATTTCATTTCACCTTAGATATATGTTTAACATGATTTTCCTATCATCATTTCATCATCTATAGGTCTAGTATACCCTCATTTCACCTTCTATATGGGTTATGGTAAGAGCAGAATGAGGTAGAGAGGAAGAGAGAGAGAGACATAGGGAGAGATGTACATTTGGCATGATTTCCAATCCTCATTTCACCTTCTATATGGTCTACATACTTTGCATATCCTCTTTTTCCTTGCATCTACATGTTTTACATGATTTTCTTATCCTCATTTCACCTTCTTTATGTATAACATATCCTCATTTCACCTTCTATAAGTTTAACATGATTTTCCTATCATCATTTCATCGTCTATAGGTCTAGTATACAATCATTTCACCTTCTATATGGGTTATGGAAAGACCAGAATGAGGTAGAGAGGAAGAGAGAGAGACATAGGGAGAGAGATGTACATTTGGCATGATTATCAATCCTCATTTCACCTTTCATATGGTCTAGATACTTTGGATATCCTCATTTTCCTCATGTCTACATGTTTGATGTGATTTGCTTATCCTCATTTCACCTTCTTTATGTATAACATATCCTCATTTCACCTTCTATATGTTTAACATGATTTTTCTATCATCATTTCATTGTCTATAGGTCTAGTATACCCTCATTTTACCTTCTATATGGATTATGGAAAGACTAGAATGAGTTGTGCCCTCGACGCGTTCCAATGTTTGTGGGGGAGTGAACATTTTGCCCTTGTAGACGACGAAGATGATTACATAGGGAGAGAGATACATTTGTTATGATTCACATTGGACCTAACTGATGGAGCCAATAGGTTAGGTTAGGTGGTTTTATGCTATTGTAGGCCATGTTTCATTCCCCATGTGTCCCAATCAAATCAGGCTATAGTGTACCGGCAAAGTCTCTTGAGAGACCTAAGAGAAAAAAATTGTCAAACTTTGATGGAGTAGCTCTCAGACTTCATGGCACCTACGAATGACCCATTTGGACCTACAGTTAGATGTCAGGCCCCTCCACAATAACCTCTCTTGGTTTTGACCAAATCAACATCATTTGATTGTGTTAACAACGGATGCATTCTTGTAAAATGCCTTTGTGACATGTAGTGTAAAGGTGCCAAGAGCCATATCTTGTGTTCTTCACCCCGTGGGACCTAACTGATGGTGCCAACAGGTCAGGGTAGGTGGGTTTATGCTAGTGGAGGCCCTGTTTCATTCCCTATGTGTTCCAATCGAATTGGGCTACAGTGTACCGACAAAGTCTCTTAAGAGACCTAAGAGCCAAAAATTGCTAGACTTTGACAGAGTAGTTCTCTAACTTCATGGCACCTACGAATGATTCATTTAGACCTATAGCTATATGTTAGGCCCCTCCACAATAACCTCTCTTGGTTTTGACCAACTCAACATCGTTTAACCGTGCCAACAATGGATGCATTCTTGAAAAATGCTTGTATGACATGTAGTGTAAAGGTGCCAACAGCCATATCTTGCATTCTTCATCCCATGGGATCTAACTGATGGTACTGAAAGGTAGGGGTGGGTGGGTTTATGCTAGTGGAGGCCCTGTTTCACTGTGTCCCAATCGAATCAAGCTACAGTGTACCAGCAAAGTCTCTTAAGAGACCTAAGAGTAAAAAATTGCCAAAGTTTGACAGAGTAGTTATCACACTTTGTGGCACCTACAAATGATCCATTTCAACCTATGAATGGATGTTAGGCCCCTCCACAATAACCTCTCTCAATTTTTACTAACTCAACATTGTTTGACTGTGCCAACGATGGATGCATTCTTGCAAAATGCCTCAGTGTTGTTTAGTGTAAAGGTGCCAAGAGCCATATCTTGCGTTCTTCACCCCGTGGCACCTAACTGACGGTGCCGACAGGTCGGGGTGGGTGGGTTTATACTAGTGGAGGCCCTATTTTTTCCCTCAGGTGTCTCAATCGAATCAGGCTACAATGTACTGGCAAAGCCTCTTAAGAGACCTAAGAGCCAAAAATTGCCAGACTTTGATGAAGTAGTTTGCGCACTTTGTGGCACCTACAAATGACCCATTTGGACCTACAGCTGGATGTCAGGCCCCTCCACATAACCTCTCTTATTTTTGACCAACTCAACATCATTTGACTCTACCAACTACGTATGCATTCTTGAAAAATGCCTCAATGACATGTAGTGTAAATGTGCCAAGAGCCATATCTTGCGTTCTTCACCCCATGGGACCTAACTAATAGCACCGATAGGTCAGGGTGGGTGGGTTTATGATAGTGGAGGCCTTGTTTCATTCCCCATGTGTCCAAATCAAATCGGGCTACAATGTACTGACAATGTCTCTTAAGAGACCTAAGAGCCAAAATTTGCTAGACTTTGACAGAGTAGTTTTTGCACTTCGTGGCACCTAAGAATGATCTGTTTGGACCTATAGTTGGATGTTAGGCCCCTCCACAATAAAATCTCTTAGTTTTGACCAACTCAACATCGTTTGACCGTGCCAACGGCAGATGCATTCTTGAAAAATGGCTCTGTGACATGTAGTGTAAAGGTGCCAAGATCCATATCTAGCGTTCTTCACCCCATGGGACCTAACTGATGGTGCCGATAGGTTGGGGTGGGTGGGTTTATGCTATTGGAGGCCCTATTTCATTCCCCAAGTGTTCCAATCAAATTGAGCTACAGTGTATCGGCAAAGTCTCTTAAGAGACCTAAGAGCCAAAAAATGCCAGACTTTGATGAAGTAGTTCTCACACTTTGTGGCACCTGCGAATGATCCATTTGGAACTATAGCTGGATGTTAGGCCCCTCCACAATAACCTCTCTCAATTTTGACCAACTCAACATCGTTTGATCGTGCCAACCGCAGATGCATTCTTGAAAAATGCCTTTGTGACATGTAGTGTAAAGGTGCCAAGAGCCGTATTTTGCATTCTTCACCCCGTGGGACCTAACCGATGGCACCGACAAGTCGGGGTGGGTGGGTTTATGCTAGTGGAGGTAGAAACAAGAAGATGTGTTTTTCATAAGCAAAGACCTTAGTTTTCATAGGGGGAGACGTGATTTTAAGAGGCTTTGGGATTATTTTTAAGAGGTTTTTGGGACTGATTTGAAGAGATATAGTAGTTTATTGCTAAAATATTCATGACATCAAATCACTACGTATATAACCATCAAATTTAGCATTAAACATATTAAAAAAACACACCTTAAAGATTGTGCTACTAAAATCACATGAAATGGTTATCAATTATTAGCACCAGATGTGAAGAAACACTAGGAGGATATGTGAGATGGAAACGCTATTATATTATGGTCATAATGTCCTCATAGGATATACAAAATATACAAATATACAAATCTAAAATATAAAAAATGTCTCCACGATGGAAGCTAAAATGCTTTAACCACTAATCTCAATCCCTTGAATACAATAGTTTTATAGTCGAAAAAACCTACATTTATAGGTTAAAAAATTGTTAAGCAAAGTAAACACCATCAACTACAACTAACTTAATATTTTTATAAAAAGTTTGATGAAAGATATCTTATATGTCACCTTAGGAATTATATCGAATGTCTCCAAAATGAAAGCTAAATGCTTTAACTAGTAATCTTAGTCCCTTGAATGTACAATAGCTCTATTCTCCAAAACACCTGCATTTATATATTAAAATATGACAAGCAAAAAAAACTTTAACCTACTATTAACTCAGCAATGGTGGATGTATTTCCATCATAACCACGAGTCATACTCAAAACACAGTCATGGTCTAGGTAGAATACACAAAATGTTGTTTTCAACTGCATAAGTAGATCTAAGTACTCCAACCCTGAGTGAAATACACATGCATTTATAATGTGTTAAAAATTTGTAAACACTATCAACTGCAACTGACTTAAAATAATTTGTAATAAGAAGTTTGATGGAAGATTAAGAAACACTAAGTTTAGAATTCTATCTTATATGCCACCTTACAAAATATATCGAATGTCACCAAAATGAAAGATAAATGCTTTAACCACTTATCTCAATCCCTTGAATGTACAATAGCTCTAGTCTCCAAAACACCTGCATTTATATATTAAAATTTGTCAAGCAAGAAAACTTTAACCTAGTATTAACTAAGCAATACATGACCAAATCTCACATACATAAGCAATATGATTTTAGTTGTCAAGCCACCTTGTAGCCATGATAGTAACATCTGAGGAAATATGAGGTAGGGTTGTTTTGTACAGAATGGGTAAAAATTGGGTTGTTATAGTCAAATTAGGCCTCTTTTTTAGGACTATTTTGTAACAGTAGAGGGTAAATGGATTGATCAAGTCATAAGATTTTTATGGAAGGTGTAAATAGGCATATCTAAAATGTCTAAACACTCATATTGCAATTGTAACTCAAAAAACACAAGAAAAAAAAATGCAGTCATATTGTTCTATAGAAGCCTATAGACCAAGGGTTTGATGAAAAAGACACTTGCACGTGTGAAGTAGGTACTAGAATTGCACTTCATTTTGGGGTTGCAACGTGTAGTTTTCTGTAAAATCAACTATAGAGACAATAGTTCCAATTGGAAAAAATTCTTTACACATCCTGAACTATTGATCTAACCATCGAGACATGTGGTTGTGTCTGGCATACTTGTAGAAAAAAAATTTCTTAAAATCATCAATAAAATCAGCAATACTTACCTCTCTTGTAATCAAATCACATCTAGAACCTTCACCTCCACTTTTTAAATTGTATTTCACTATCTCATATCTCTTTTTCTCAACCATTCTCTTTCCAAAATCATACTCGTTGCCCTCATGAAAACATGATATAAACTTTGATAACCCACCACATTGTAAACACTTTTCATTTAAACAATCATTCTTGTAGAAAAAGAAACCATCATCTCTAATACATAGAAATAAATCCAATAAGTCCCTAGATGACTTTGGTAGTTGAATTGCACCACATTCCTGTAACATTTCGTTAGTGTGCAAAGTAGAACGAATATTGCATAATAATTCATGATACATAGAAAACTCCACATGGTATTTGTAACATGTATTATGAATTTTAAGAGGAACACAATAAAATGGCTTAAGAGATTCAAATGCTCTTTGTGAGATTATCATGGGTGTGTTTCACAATATTGTTTGTACAATGTTGTTTGGCTACATTCCAAGTAATGTTTAGGATGTGATGTGCGATCTTTATCACCAATTCTTAACTTTAAAACATCTTTTGCATTCGGTGATACCCTAGAGTTAGTGTGCCAAAATTATTCAATTTATTCCTTTGTGCTATTGATTAGCTTCTTATCAACTCATGGAATCCTACCACTAAAAGCCCAAGTATCATTTCCAAGAGGACTATCTAGTCTTGATATTAATGCTAGTGCTTTTGACAATGTTTTATGATTCAAGCTTAAGTCAACACAAGTTTGCCTCATTAATCGAGCCTTTTTTAATTGTTTGCTCATTATTAAGGTTTTTATTACTCTATGAGCAACTCTTTTATCTTTCTCCTTTCTAGTCTTTCCAATAGAATTGAGTGCATTGAAAAGGCTTCTAACAATAATTTTATTCCGATTGGACACTTTGTTTAACCGAATCTTTAATTTCTTTAGTAAAGGTCTTGTTACTAAATTATGTTCACACCTAATTTAGCAAGGCATAAATTGCAACTATTACAAAGGGGATAAAAGAAAATTTCTTAAAGTGTATGATCACTCAGTCAAATGCCTGATATCTTGGCAAGAGAACAATGGAGGATCAGTTATCAAGATAATGTGACAGTCCAATCAGAACTGTCAAACCATCCTGATAAATGAAAATTGGTCTAAGGACAAGAGAGCAAGCATTCAAGGAATTATAGGTATCTAATTGGTTTTATCTTTCAGTTATGATGTTGAATTATTCAAATATCACAGTTTAGTGCAAAGAAAAGGTATTTATAAACTGTCATTTCATCATCATGTTTTAAACATGTGTTTTAAATCAGATTCAGTTGTTTTATCCTATGCATTTGATTTAGAAATAAAACATAAATAAATCATTGCATAAGGTAAAATAACTGATTATATTTAAGAGAACGTTTAAATATGTCCCACACAAGCCGTGGGAATGACTAAACTAAGCCAATGCAACAAAGCATGCAAGCTATACATCTGATAATAAAGAAAAGGAAAAGGACACATGAGGAAAGTGATATCCATAATTGCCTTATCGTGAAGGTTGAATATCCTGTCTGGCAGCTTGGTCTTCATGTCTTCAACCTCTTGCTCCTAATCGATACAAGTTCTTCACATGCCTTATTAGTAGATATATAAAAGTTGCAATCATTATGCATTGATACAATTTGACCAGAATCAAACACGTGCAGTAAATCAGATCATCATGAGAGAGATCAATCAGCTTCCAAAGGTATGTTTTTATGCTAACTTGTTTGTTCACTGTGCAAGTATAGGAAAAGTTATGTTGTTAATTTGAAGACATTAAAGCATGTGGAGAAAATGGGTTGCCATAAGGGTTGAGCCCAACATGCTCAAGTATTGTTATTAATGACAGTGTTACCCAAGAAACATGATTTTTTCACTCATAATGAATAATCAATCACAATGGAACAACAAATAGAGCATGTATTTTGCTACCTTATGAATATGATTTAATCTTACTTTTGAATTCATTAAAACAGTCATAAAGGACAAAGGATAGTCATGCCATTGATAAGATTTATAGTCCTATGTGAGCCAAGTCACAAATGCAGTGATGAGAATAGCTAAATGCCATATGGAACAACTATAAAGAATCCATCATGCTATCAAGAGATCCATAAAGTATAAAAGTTGTAACAGTCAAATTGCAAGGTACAAGTCAAGGACAATCATCATAAAGAAATAGTATACCTTTGAATCAAGAAGAGTACCATTCAATGCCATGCAATGAAGGATATAAATGCAGCTACATGAATCATGGAGCAGCATTTAAAATAAGGTATTTTACCACTTTTGTTGTGAATGAGATGTAAAATTGCTTTTCAATTCTTTAAGCAGCCATAGAAGGGCAAAATTAGTCATTAAGATGACTGTCTTATCAATTTAAAAGCATGTTATCAGCTGAAGGGCAGTCATATATTCCAAAAACAGTCTTGCACTTGTGTGTAATGCCTTATCAATTGCCTTTTTACAAGAGAAATCATAAGCAGAGTAAATGGGACTGCTAAAGGGGAGTTTACAATGCCATTATGAATGGGACAGTCACCCTATGACTAATTCATTCATCACATATTTACCATCTACCTCTACAAAATGGAGATAACTGTCATACCATAGGCTACAGTATAGTGCATAGAAGAACATTTGGTATGAGTGAAGAAGGATATAACATTAACACAGTCATAAAATTGAAAGCAACAGGTGGAAGGCAATCATCCTGAAGGTATGGTATGCCTTAAATCAAAAGAAGATGCCATTCACATCTATGTCAAGAGGTACGACTATGTCATAAAGTGTGCATCATTTAAGAATAGGAGCTACCATTTTGCAAAGAGGAGAAAGACATAGATCGCTTGAGGATGGAGTTAGAAGCAGCTAACAGAGATCTCGTGACAGTTTCCAAACATGTGGAACAACATTACAAGAGGACAGTCATGTCCATCAATAGAGATAGAGCGGTTCTATATGCATTAGAGAAAGTCAAACAAGTGGGAGACAGTCTTATTGCATAAAATATGGAACAGTCACCAAAGAGCTCCTAATACTATCAAAAGGAGGATGCAATCTACATAATACATGCCAACTCAATATACGGCCATATGCCTTATGCACAGAACTACAAGGATGTACAGATAGAACAAAAGAGAATCAAGAAAGATCAATCCTGCTACAGGCATAAAGGATATTGTGTGGTTGCATCATCATGAGGATGCCCATGTCTTCTATACTTTACAACATTGTGGAGTCATAAGAGAGACAGTTACGAATGTACTACAAAGTATATATACAGAAGCCAATGGGCGTGCAGAAGAATCATAATGCATTCAAAATTGCATGATTTTACAACTAGATAAATGTAAACAAGTAATAAAGTAATGTAATTATAAATTACTTTATTATTTTGTCACAAGTTGTAAAATCAAGAAGATAAGACAAATTGAAACTCATAGTAAAGTAATCATGCAAAAATTACTTTATTACTTGCTCACATATCCAAAATCATGCAAATTTGGAGGATGGAGTTAACTGAAGTCTTTTGGAGCTCTTTGCATGATCTTTTGGGTCAAAATTGGAGAGTTTGGTTCACCTTTTGGTCAAACTTATTGAGGAGAGCAATTTGGAGCTATTTTAGCTTGATTTGGGACAGTTATAGCCCTTATTTTTAGGGATTTTCTTGCTTGCTCGTGGATCAGTTTTGAGAGCTTATTTTTAGAGGCAGTTAACTATAGTTGACCTTTCTAGGTCTCTTGGAGAGATCATATTATATAATGTAAGAAAAGCTTATGCTTTTTTAGTTCTTGCCTTTTTGCTCTCTTACACATTGCTGAGAGAAGAAGGTTTTGTAGCTCATATTTTACAGTTTTATAGAGATTACCATAGGTTACAGGTTACATTCTTTATCTTTTGTGCAATTGTTTTCCTTTATTTTTCAGAAAAGCAAGTGTCTACCTTTCCATTAATGCTACTTTTGTGTATGATTTGATGAGATTTTATTGTGTTTAAACATCATAACCTTTAAAATCATTGTCTCATTTGTACTTGCATGCATTAAATAGTATTGAAATCACAGGTCTTAGGTTGTGCAATTGGAGTAATTTTCTTTTATGTTGTGAAAAACCTTTTTTTCCCTTCAAGAAGAAAATCATTTCTAGCCTCCCTTAGAATTATTTAGTGATCAAATTGCTAAAAGTGGTTTGTGTGGATAGATTTTATGAGATCTATTGTGAGTTAGATTATTAGTTTTCCATCAAAATTAGGTGCATCACCACACTTTAGATTACAGTTTTAGTGCTTTTAATAGATCCTTGTAACCCTTTTCCATATCAAAGTTACAAATCTATTGAATATTACAAGGGAACCAACCCATAATCTGGAGTTTCAAACTCACCATAGGTCACCCACAACCTGAGTTTGATCACATGTTACACAGGATTGATGGGCTTCACAGCTTTGCATAATGAGTGCAATCTTTCTTGTCAACCAGTCTCATTTTAGTAATTGCACAAAAAGTTGGCATTGTTCGGTTAATGTTTTATTCTCAAAGTATTCATTGAAGAGTTTTGAAGCCCACAAAAGAAGCATTCATGACGACCTCTTGCCTTCAAGTTTTTCCATTATGTTCTCATCAATTTCAAGTAACCATTTTGAGGTTCTTAGATGTTTTACAATTTCATCATGCTCATTCTCTTTTTGACAAACATCCTCTCTTCTTATGTAATTTGGAGATACATTGATTTTCATTGTTTCATCCATGTTGTCAACCTCATCAATTTTATCAACAAATGGATTATGGAGTGAAAATTCAACATCATGAGATTCATATCCACTTTGTTCAAGCAAACATCTACGTTGTTCTTCTTCTTTGTCCATGATATTGCTCTTATCAATAGGTGTTTCATAACATTTTGCAACATTTTCATTTGCAATATCATGGTCAATTTATTCTTATATAACATTTCATTATATTCAACATTAACACCTCCAATTTGCATGTCATTAGATGGTAAATAAGAAGCTTCACCTTGATGAGCATCCACCAAACCTGGTCTTCCAATCCTCTTCCTTGCTCTATCCTTTTCCCTAATTGCTTTAATTTCCTCCAATGTAACTTTACTCCTTTTTAATTTACAACGATTGTTGCTCCCCATTAGGGGAACAAAAATATCACCATTATGATTGTAACAAGCAAATTGTGTGTCCAAAAGTGTGTTTTTTACTGTAACAAGTAGAGATCATGGGTTTTTCGACAACAGAGGGTCTGTGGGCATGGTTGTCGGACCCAACAATATTATTTTTGTCTTTTTTTTGGTTTTTACATAACGGATATCTATTACATAAAGCCCAATTCTTTGGGAAACAGATATCTAGGTAAGGGATATCCATTCTATAAAATGGATATCCGTTATGTTTTCCTATGTTAACAAAACCAAAACTTATGTGTGGTTGAAAGAAGGTTCTGAACAAAGCCAAAGGGCCAGTTAAAGTATGAACATATTGTTGGAATTAGGGCTGACAACTAAGAGGGGGGTTCAATCAGTTGTCTTAACACTTTAATGCTTGCTGCAGTTAATTCTTTTTTTTTTTCACTTCTTAACAGATTAATGATATAACCATGAAAAGCAAAAATCAATAACACATGAGCAGAAACACAAATAACACACTTGACACAAAGATTTTTAATGTGGAAACTCGGTTAAGGTAAAAATCATGGTGAGGGTTAACCCACAAAGATTATACTCTGTTAAAAGTATTACAAAAGGGGAAGGCACATGCCTTCGGGCTCACTACCCAGAGCTCACTACTCAAAAGAGGCTCACTACCTACAAGAATGATTGCAAAAGGATTACAGATTGTTTAAACTGATGAGTAGCATCTGCCAATTAAAGAATTCAGTTTTGGTTAAGCACAAAATACTAATCTTACACACTTCATCTTTATTCTACCCTATTTACTACTCTGCCATAATCCAAACCTTAGATCTCTTCTTTTTTGCACTTTAATCTACCTTTTTCGCACTTACTCCATTATCGCACCACACTCACACCACAAAACACTCGAATCCATTGGCTATATATATCCACATCATCAAATTCAATCAACTATAGTCGGCTTCAATAAAACTTAGAACATTTATTAAACACTCTGCTCTGTCGGTTGAATCCATGCACAAATATCAACGTGGACCAAAAACTTGTGTTCCCAGATCATCAATCATGTTGGCCAATATCTCTGATTCTCACCAATTACTTATCCAACAACTTTTTTGCATCCGGACCAAGATCAATTACTAGGTTGCCCTGTTCTCCTTCTGACTGTGCTGACTGGCTGGAACCCGATACTCAGATCCTTATAGCTTTTGAATCATTTATCACCGGAGCCTAAATCTCTGGATTTGGATAGTCCTTACAATCCTTATCACTCCCTCAGATCTATAGCACACTGTGAATTACCATCGGAGAGATCTAGACCAAGATACCGAACCCTATCACATGCTCTATTTCTGACTACCTGGACTTAGCCAAATCTTCACTCTGACTTCTGGCATGAACAGATTATGCAATGAGGATGGTAGACTTAGTTGCCATCAATGACAACACCTATCATGCGTAGCAGTGTCTCTTGCCAACAATCTCCCCCTTTGGCATTAATGGCAACACTTAGTGAAAAATGATTAAGTGTCGGAACACTCCTTACTATTTACACTTGAGCTTTTCATTGATCACCAATGCTCCCCCTTTGTTGGATTCCTCATTTTTCACTGCTCTTCACTCCCCCTTTGACATCAATGGCAAAGGGTGGGATCCACAAACCAAAATTTGCACACAAATCCTATATACCAAGCTGCATATGTACAAACAGCCCTTAAGTCTTATTTACATAAACTCGAGTACATCTCCAAAAATGTTCTTCAATTGTGTTAGCTCACTATCCTAGCTCTTCTTCATAGTATTCAAAATTGAGATGTGACCACTAAAAAGAGATGCTTGTGATGCTGTCGTCCGTAGATTAATGGGATCACTTGACTGAGCTACAACTTGGGCTTCAGTTAAGGCATTGAACATTGCTTTCAATTTGGGGGGAATTAGTCACCGGAGCTCACTCATTCTTGCCTCTATCCTTTCCTTCTCTTTTATCAATTTCTTAATATCTTCAATCAGGTTGATCACTTGACCCTCCTTACTTGCCACTGATGTTGTCACTGGATCAAAAGAATTGGATACACTTGATAATTTTTACTTAGACTCCTTTATTTTATCTTCTATATCCTCTATAACCTTAGGACATGATAAGCAAAATTTGTATATATTTCCTCCTTCTGTAAGAACATTTTGAATACTCTTTACACTGGCATCTAGCACCATTCTATCTACTCCAATCAATCTTTTTAGAGCATCAAATCTTTTGTCATTGAATTCTTTCTGAACCTTGACTTCTGCAGACTTCTCTATTGACTCAAATGAGAACTTACCAAGTTTATCAAGTTCTTTAACTGTCCGAAGGGGGACGCTGAAGAATCCTTCTGATATGTTGGCATGATTTTCTCTAAAATCCCTGATGCCAGACCAAGTAGCTTATTGTCTTCTATGTGAGACTTCAAAACATCTTCTCTGGCTTTAACTTAAGCAATGGAAGCCAACTTTATCTTTTGCACCGGAGATAATGTGTCAAAATTTATTGGACCTTGGATTATGTCTTGATCTTCTTCAATTTGTTTATCCCTTTCCAAAATTTCTCTTACTACCTCCGCAGTTTCTCTTGCCCAAGATGATGATGTGTCTATCTGATTCTTACTGGTACTGTCAACCAGATTATCTTGCTTGGGTTCTTCATCATCCTTTACAATCTCTTCTTCTTTATCATTTTTCTCCTTGACTTCTTTTGCTTCTTGGTTCTTAGCCTTTTCTATTCCATGCTCTTCAATCTTCAATGAATCATCTTCAATTTGATCATATGCTTCTGTATTCATCTTTGTATCTTCTTTGTTAGAATGATCTGGAGGAGTTAGAATACCTCTTGCATCATCAGTTTCATCTGTCATTTTTACTTCTTCCCTGCTTATTGCTTCCTCTTCCAGGACAAAGGAATCATCCATTCCAAATTGTTACTCATCCTTCTGCTACTCTTCTTCATTCGAGACTGGTGTGTCATCGGTAGGCTCATCTGACACAACAAAGAAGTTGTTCTTGTCCAATGCTTTTCTCAAAATTTGTTTAGTTTCTTGGACTATTTCATCTATCTCTACAATCATCAGTTTGTTCATTCTTGTCTTACTCCTGAATTCATTTTTGACCTCTTCAAAAAATTTATCTACTTCTCTGCTGGAGATCACCAGACATAGAGTGGTTAACACATGTTCCCTTAGCTCCATATATTTTGACTTGGCTGCTTCTTTTCTTATCTCCAATATGTTTCTTAAGTATTTTGGAACTTCTGACAAAATTTCTACCAGTGCTCGATTGAATACATTCAAGTACTTGATAGTGGCTTCTTCCAAAAGTCTTTTGTTAGTGTCATTGTAAAGATTATAGAATTTAGTCAATGGTTTTAAATTCCCATCAACAGTGATTGTCTTGACAATGTTTTTCACAGAGGGAATTTGTTTCTTATCATCAGCCTCTGATCTCTGCCTCTTATTTATCTTCTTGCTTCTGGAAGGCTTCTCTTTAGATACTTTAACAACTTTAGCACCTGTGGCCTTTAGCTCCTTAAGCCCATCATATGTGTATGTCTTTTCTTCATCCTCCTTATCCAAACTTCATGTGATCTCTTTGCCTTTACTTTAGTTCTCTTCTTTTCCTTACCGGATGATATGTCTTCTGATTTCTTAGGATTGGCAGGTTTTGGGGGAACAAGGGTAGTAGCAGAGCTCCTAGTAGTCCTTAGAGTGGAGGAGGATTCTACTAGAGTATTTCCTTGTTTCTTATCTTGCTTCTCCTTCTCATCTTTTTCTATTCTTTCTCTGTTCTGCCTCACAGCTTCCTTTGTTATCCCAATGCTTTCAGCATACATTTCTACTTGCTTCTGAGCTTTTCTCTTAATCTCTGGCTTCCAGAGTTCAACATGCAGCTTTTCACCAAGCTCTTTATAAGTCCCAAACCTCTCAACAGAGTCATCCTTGGGTTTGCTCAAGAGATGTTGAGCATACATTTCCAAAATCTTCTCATCAACCTCATAACCTATAGGCATAATCCAAACAGTTTTGGGTTCTACAGCTTCCATGAGACACTGATCAGTGTCCACCATAAAATAGATTTCATTTTTGTATTTCTCAACTACTGATTTAGGGATTCTTTCCCTAGAGTGAATCATACTCTGAAAATTTTTAAAGTACCCCCAGATTGCAATTTTCTGTGCCTTAGAATCTCCAATGCTGTGTAGATGATCTCTTATTTGCATTGCAACTAGTCTGTCACTAGTCCATTGCACACCTTTTACTCCAGGCACATCATTCATGAAGTAGAAGAATAAACATATAACCAGAGAACTATATTTGAAGGTGGTTTTCTTGTCCTTCTTAATTTTTCTCAAGTTCTCAATCAGTTGGTTCTGTAACAGCTCACATAGGTCATAATCTACATTTTCTTTCAACATTTGATATGCTGCATATATGGCAGTTTCAGAGACAAAGTTCTCCCTACTAGAGTGATAATTGTTGTAACCAATCACTATAGAGGCAAACTTAACATCCAGTTCAATAATGTCATTGATGGTCATTGCCCTTTTGTCGAACTTGGCACCGATTGCATCAATAACAGTCTGGTTTTTCACATATTTCAACATGGGTAATCCACCGGTTGAATTTAACCCAGTCATAATTCTGATAACATCCTTTGTAATCTTGAAAGGTTTCAACAACCATATGAACTCATCATGCATTCAGCTCAAGATGTAATGAACCCACTCATTCTCATCAAATGTCAGAAATTTAATGACTTGTAGAAAATGTTTGCTCTTTAGTGTTTTGAATTCTAGCTTCAAATAATAGTTATCATCCTTTAGATGGTTCTCAAACAATTCCAGCACTCTCAGATTTCCAAATTCATCCACATTACAATGGATGTATGCCCTGATATCTTCTACATGCAGTACTCTGTATGGGAAACCAGAAAAAGCACCTAACGTTTCGACCTCGACTGACTTGTAAGGATGCTTCTTAAATTGTGGACGGGGCCTTTCAATAATATCAACAATAAGAGGAGTAGCCATCTCAATAGATTACAGATTCAAAGCTTCATAGAAAAGTACCTTTTTCTTCCACGGAGTTAGGGTTTATCAATTGACGATCGAATTCGTTCTTCATGCTTCTATCTCTGGATTTTCAGTTCAGATGCTCTTCTTCTTGTTCTCTTCAAATGCAAAGTGATTCAAATGCTTGAGCGAGTGACTTTTTATCCTCCAGAAAACCTAATTTGTCATTGTAATAAATGTGTTGCCCTAACTTCATCTAGTTACTCTATTTCTTGATATAGTTTCTCATGAATCGCTCCGCAAATTGCCATATCCACTTCTTTTGTTCCAGAAATCCTTCCAAATGGTCTACAATAGGCTTTTCTAACTTTAATCATCGTGCCAGATTTAGGAACCCACTTACTAGCTGGGGAAATTTGTTTTTCTATGCAGCTCCCCCTGAGCCAGAGCTCCTAATTCAATTTCTGGAGGGATTACCAACACCAGATTCCGGCGCGGACCCATTATTGTTATTCATTTCACCCTTTTTGACCCATGTCATGTTCATTTCAATCTAGATCTTATTCATATCAACTTTGCCCTTGCCTTTGTCTTGTCTCTGCTCATCCAGTTTTCTATTTACCGGACCTCTTCTTTCATTATTCCTACTTCTGCAGAATCTTGCAATATGACCAGATCTATTGCAATTAAAGCACACAACACTTTTTTTCTTATTTACTTGATTTCCTCTTGATCTGCATTGATTAGCCATGTGTCCAAATCCATTGCAAGCAAAACAGTAGCCATTGAAAGAATTGTTATTTCCTCTATTGTTAGAGTTATTCATTATCATACTTTTGCATTCATTGGATCTATGACCATACGTGTTACACTTGAAGCATTAACCAGAGAAGGATGGACCACTTTGATTTACTCTTCTTCTGCATTGAGTAGCTCTATGACCAAATTTACTACAATTGAAACAATTTCCATTAAAAGATGGATACCTTTGAACATTAGGTTGTCTTACCGGAGGTCTTCTAGGTCTATTTCTCCCATTCCTTGATTGAGAATTTCTTTGTCTTGATCTAGAGCTTTCACCTTTCTCATACCCAAGTCCATGCTTATCATTAGCCTTCTTCTGATACTCAAGCATTGCTTCAAGTTTAGCTGAGCTTATCTTGAACTTCTCCTTGTATTCATTTGCAACTTCTAGGTCATGTCTGAGAATGACAATTTCCCTTTCAAGTTCTCTCTCATTGTCTCTGCTTTCTTGTAGATCAGACTCTAGATGGCCAACTATTCTATCCAATCTACAGCATTCTTCAGTTCTTTCTTTTAGAGTTTGATTCAGGTCTTCTTCAGTCTTCTTCCTTTGCTCAATTTCTTTGGTTAGCCTCATTACCCCAGATTCCATTTCATGTTTTAGAACAAAAACTTCTTTTGTCAGCTTCTCACATTCCTTTGTCTTTTCTTCCATAGCCTAATTCATGCCATTTTCTTCAATAAGATTAGCTAGCTGATGAAGTAGTTCCTTCCTTTTTTCCATTGATTTCTTTAATTTATCTTTTAGCAAGTCAATGCAATCATCAGCATCCTTAAGGTTAGCTTTCAGGTCATCTACTTCTACTTTAGACCGGTCAAGATCTTCTAAAGCCAATTGAAGTTGTTCTCTGAGTGAACCCATTGAAACTCCTTCCCAGATCTTCCCCAAGTTGTTAGGCTTCTTTCAAGGAACCTTGCTCTGATAACAATTGTTGGAATTAGGGCTGACAACTAAGAGGGGGGGTGAATCAGTTGTCTTAAAACTTTAATGCTTGCTGCAGTTAATTCTTTTTTTTACTTCTTAACAGATTAAATATATAACCATGAAAAGCAAAAATCAGTAACATGAGCAGAAACACAAATAACACACTTGACACCAAGATTTTTAACGTGGAAACCTGGTTAAGGGAAAAACCACGGTGGGGGTTAACCCATAAAGATTATACTCTGTTAAAAGTATTACAAAAGGGGAAGGCACATGCCTTCAGGCTCACTGCCCAGAGCTCACTACTCTAAAGAGGCTCACTACCTACAAGAATTATTGCAAAAGGATTATAGATTGTTTGAACTGATGAGTAGCATCTGCCAATGCAAGAATTTAGTTTCGGTTAAGCACAAGATACTGATCTCACACACTTCATCTTTATTCTACTCTATTTACTGCTCTGCCATAATCTGGACCTTAGATCTCTTCTTTTTCGCACTTTAATTTGCCTTTTTCATACTTACTCCATTATCGCACCACACTCACACCACAAAACACTCAAATCCATTGGCTATATATATCCGCATCATCAAATTCAATCAACTGTAGTCGGCTTCAATAAAACTTAGAACATTTATTAAACACTCTACTCTGTCAAGTGAATCCATGCACAAATATCAACTCGGACCAAAAACTTGTGTTTCCAGATCATCAATCATGTCGGCCAATACCTCTGATTCTCACCAATTGCTTATCCAACAACTTTTCTACATCTAGACCAAGATCAATTACTAGGTTGCCCAGTTCTTCTTCTCACTGTACTAACTGACTGGAACCTGATACTCAGATCCTTATAACTTTTGAATCCTTTATCACCAGAGGCTAAATTTCTAGATTTGGATAGTGCTGACAATCCTTATCACTCCCTCAGATCCGCAACATACTGTGAATTACCACCGGAGATATCTGGACCAAGATACCAGACCCTGTCACATGCTCTATTTCTAACTACCCGGACTTAGCCAAATCTTCACTCTGACTTCCGGCATGAACAAATTATTCAATGCGGATGAGCAAGGTAGACTTAGTTGCCATCAATGACAACACCTTTCATGTGTAGTGTCTCTTTCCAACACATATGGTATTTTTACAAGGGTCTTTCTCTGTGAGAACAAATTGAATAATGCTACATGGGATCGAGTGCCATGTGATGATGGGCCCTTTGTATCTACTCAACTATATTTCTTTGCAAGTTTTTTTATAATCTAGAATCATATGGATTGTGGATTAAATGGTTATATGTCATGATCTTATCAATTGCATTATATTGATTGATTAGGGGATCATGCATCTTATGCATCCAATGATCTATCAAATGCATAGATCTTGAAGGCAAAATGGTCACAACCATTGATCGTAGGTTCTCATTAGTGGCCAAAAACAAAGTATGTCAGTTAAAGTATGAACATATGGTATTTTTCCAAGGGTCTTTCTCTGTGAGAACAAATTGAATAATGCTACATGGGATGAACTGCCAAGTGATGGTGAGCCCTTTGTATCTACTCAACCATATTTCTTTGCAAGTTTTTTTATATTCTAGAATCATATGGATTGTAGATTAGATGGTTATATGTCACAATCTTATCAATTGCATTATATCGATTGATTAGGGGATCATGCATCTTATGCATCCACTGATCTATCAAATGCATAGATCTTGAAGGCAAAATGGTCATAATCATTGATTGTAGGTTCTCATTAGTGGCCAAAGTAAAGAGTAAGTGAAATGATAAGAGGAATGGGAGATGAACACATGACATGTTCTAATTGTTTGTGGTGGATAGGTCAATCAAACAGTAAGATTTTTGAAGGCCCATTGATTGCTTGTAGCCATTGATCTAAAAAGTGTTACATCTAAGTTGTTGGTCAAGATTAAATTTCAAACTAGTTAGCCAATAGGATAGAATGGAAAACATGAGAGTATGGGAATAATTTAGATGCAAATTTGATCAAGAACTTAGGAATTGGTATTAATAGCTTAGTTGAATAAATTTGGTGGTGGTGGTTGAGGGAATTATTATAATTAAATGACAAATAATTGTAGAGGTAGATATTATTTGGCTACTAAGTTTTTGATAAGATATGGTACAATTGAGGAATTTAATAGGAATCAAGGCATGCCTAATACTATTCATGGAAAATGATGAAGGAAGTTGACTAATTGGTTTCAAGTTATCTTCCATCCATTTAATTGACATCAAAAGATAATTAAGTCAAGTTTCAAAAGTCATGCTACCTATAAATCTATGGAAGATTTTTCATGTCTATGAAAAGTATGATCTAAAGGAATGTACTTCAATACATGAGTCATGATTAAGTGTGTGATGTTCTCTATAATTTCTTAATGCCTAGATTCAATAGTGTAGAATGGAGTTAGTTTTTGGTAAAGTTTTTTACTTGATAAATTTAATGAAATGATTATATACTTGAGATGCAATGGTGCAAATTGAAATAGTTATTAGCTACGTGGAAGATCTCGGTAGGATTGTTGGTTATAAATGCAAGCTCTCTCTATGGAAATCTTCTTGATCCTTGGCCATTTTTGTGTATAGAGTAGAATGTACTAGTGTATTCTATGGTGATCAAATGGGGTACGTCAAAATTGAGAAAGGTTGTGGGGGAGATTTGTGTGAAGTTTGGTGGAGTTGTAAGTAAATACCAATCATTAGGGGTAGAGTTTCCATAGTTAGTGCAGTATTTTTGACAATACATGTAATCTATCTTACTTATAGCCCATCACATTTGTTGACTTCTTGTAGGTTTGAGGTTGGTCTTTAGCATCAAGTTTTAATAGGAAGCTTGTATGCTATTTGTAAATGTACTTTTCCAAACCCACATAAGGGATATTGAGGATCATATACATGGTCTCTAGAAACCCTACTTTAGTTGATGTATTTTCATTTCATTGAATTTAATTTTGGATGAATCTAAAACTAGACAAATTGGATTCTATAGTAAAGTTTTTGTTGACTTGATAGGCTTTGCATAAATATTTTTACCCTTTATTGGGTTCTTGATTCTATTTCCCATTAGAATAGGCACCAATCACAAATGGTTGATTCATCATTATTTATATTGAATATCATCATCTATTCCATGTAGATTAGTGTAATTTATGGTCCTACTAGTTTGTAGAAACTCATTGATACCTCCTTTAACCATATATATTGAGAACCTACATTTGATTAACCATCTTCAAAGAGTTGTGCATTTTTATTTCTTCACAAGTTCTACATGAAGTATGAAACTATTACTGAAGTTAGATTTGGGGATATTAATTTGGATTTACATATTTAGTTGAATTATAAC
The DNA here is from genome assembly GCA_027924645.1 of Cunninghamia lanceolata. Classification (NCBI taxonomy): domain Eukaryota; kingdom Viridiplantae; phylum Streptophyta; class Pinopsida; order Cupressales; family Cupressaceae; genus Cunninghamia; species Cunninghamia lanceolata. The sequence goes on from BSBN01000136.1 coordinate 1,649,274, forward strand.
TTGATAAGTAATCTATTGTTAAGAGATCTTTGGTCTAAAATACCAATGAGCTAGTATAAAGGGTGCTTAGTGACAAATATTAGCTTGAGGATAACGGATATCCATTTCGCAGGATCAGATATTCATTTCCCAGGAACAGATATATGTTTCCCGGGAACATATACTCGTTCCTAGCTCCCCAAAATGGATATCCGTTATTTTAATAACAAATATCCGTTAGTAAAGGATATCCGTTTTGCTTCAGTTTTGCCTTGTATTTAGGCTTGGAACTATCATAGTTGACTTTCCCTAAATTCTAACATGTTTACAGGTTTCACTCTCTTTTTCGATCACCCTTCGTGCTGACAAATTTTTTTGTTCAAATTTTATAAAACGAAAAGGGTTTATTGAAGAAATTGTCAGCTTTCTAAAAATACAAGATTTGCTTGATTATAATATTATTAAATAATTATTAATAATTTTCTATATAGTGTGTGTCTGAAATCCTAATGGACACACTAATTGAAAAACATCCATAACTTTCAAACCGTTTCACCTTTTTCAGATCCAAAAGATGTGTCACACTCTATGTTTTTCTAGCTATAGGTTAAAAAAATGGAATTCCAATTTTTTTTATCGAGTTAGGTTGGCTAGAAAATTACTTTTTACTTTTTAAAAAAAGTCACAGTAAAAAAATCATAACTAATTATTTTCTTGGAAATTTTTTTTTTAAAATATGCATCACATCCGGGCATGAGTCCTTTACTTATTTTGAAAGATTCAAAAAAATATGTTTTTTTTTGTTCATAGTTAGGTTGGCTGGAATGCTACTCACTATTTATTTTTTTCTAAAAAAATTAATAGTTTTTCATTGAAATATTCATTTTTCACCAGGTAAATCTAGTTTTTTTTGAAAAAAAATAGTAGCCCATAAACTAGATTCAATTCTCTACAAATTTTGTTCTTACATATTTTTCAAATTTTGTAGATAATCCATTCAAATTTTCACATGAACTTGATTAAGTATGTTTTTTAGTATTTCCATTGCCACTTAGAGGTATTGTTTGGCCCATGATCGTGATCCTCCACATACCCTTTAATTTATAATTATGAAATTGTGCTTATTGTAATATTTATTGTTTTAGAATAGTAATAAGATTTGGCTATAAAGGTAGCCACCCAAGATCAACAAAGCCTAAGAGCTAATCTAATTATAGATAACACAAAAGACCAATATGACAAAATAATGATATTCTTATCAAAATGATGCAATTCATACTATGAGATTGATTGATTGCTCATATGAGAGAAAGAGATGGGTATATATAGGATACACCACCAATGGATGTGAATGTAAAAACCAATATGGGATAATAGGAGATGTAGTCACATGTGTAGTACATCTCCACCAAACAAGGAAAGTACAAGTCACATGATGCTTGCAGTATAACCTCCCAAGTAGATACCTACCTAAGGAAGCTTATTTTAGGTGCACACTATTGCAATAAAGTAATACACTAAATGCAAGAAAATAAATATGTACGCCAACACATGATTTATAGTGATCATGTTATTATAGATCCATTGATTTATGTATTTAGTAGCACATTTTAAAAAGGTCATAGAGGTGCATATTTACATGTTTTAAAAACTTTTTCTTCTTATTTTATGCACAAAATGATGATATTTTTATAATACATGCATCCAGAGAAAATTTAACTGATGAAGCTTTATTAAGGTTTGATTTAAACCATCCTTCTTACACTTCATTCATGGATCTTGCATATGTTTTCATGGAGAATTTTAGTTTTAGTCCTAAAATTTGTTTACATGGTGATAGTAATCTTTCATCATCGAGTGGTTATCAAGTGGTTCCATATGCTTATACTATAATACACCATGAGCACAAGGTTACATATTCTATTAATGCTATTCATTATGAGCACATAATTCAACATAAGAGAGGAATTAAAGGAAGTTGACTAAACTAGGAGATCCTCAATGTGATATTGAAATAACTTTTGTGAGTACAATACATTAATTTGCTTCCCATCAAGCCCTTTGATACCTCTATACATGTGCCAAATAATGCAACTACTCATTACTTTTGTGACTTTCATTAGATACATGGACATACTATGGGTATACATTGTTAGATAAACAAGGGTGACTTAGCCTAACAAGTTTAACTAGGTCAAACCCTCTTCTATTAACATTGGAACACAAACCGAGCTTAGCTTTTACCCAAGAAGGAAAGCCAAACTACAAGGGTTTTTTCCCTTTGTTTTATAGAGGAGTGTCAACCAAATCTAACCAAGCAAACTAGGGCAAAATAGAAACCCTAGTTAAGCAAGATTTGTGAAAATATGACTATCAGAAACATAAATCAGAAATCTAACACCACGGTGAGGATCAGAGGGCAAAATAGAACCTGGATCTAGATCTAGGAGCCCAAAGAACTAGAGCGCTTGGGCGCCCTAGACCCTGATTAGGGTTTGGAAGAATTTGAAGTTTTTTTGTGTCTTCACCCTTCTGTGTTCCTACTTCTTGTAGCTTGTTTTCTGTAGATTCTTCCAGATGCTACCTATACACACAAGAAGGAAATTGGTTGGGTGCTATTTAAGAGATTTCCTAAGTCAAGCTCTGTGAATGGTGTTTCCACCTCCACAATAGCAATGATGAGATCTCAAAGAGTGTGTACCCTAGGAGGACAAAGGCAAATCTTAAGTAGAATGGAATGTTGTGAGAAATCATAAAGGAAAGGAGTCACCATGAGCATGAAAACCCTAGCTTGCATGAAGAGGCATCACAACTTGACTCAAGAAGTTTGTGTAGCCCATAGAAGTAGAGAGATCTTCACAAGACCTGCGATAAGTTAGTGTCGCATCAATAATCCACCATAGAGAGCTTTAGAGAAGAGTAGAGAGCGTGAGAGAGAAGAAGAAAGAGTGCAAGTGTGCCTAGATTGCTTAGATGTTCAAATGAATAAACTAACTTGCTTTTATATGCATTCCCGCTCACAAATGACAAATGAAACCAAATAGGGTCAACATGAGGAACCACTTAAGATGTCTTAAGCCGACATACCTTTAAATTAGGTTAGGGCTAAATGAGGGACCAGGGTGCTTGGGCACCCTTGTCCTTTAGCCCCAAAAACTCTGGCATAAGTCCCTTTAAGTGTGCTTAGGTCATTCTCATTGTTATTTTGTCAAGTTTTATCATCGGGATCAAGAATAATTGTTTAATGTTCAAAAAGGTGTTAAATAGGTCTTGATTAACAAGTGTAAACATTTTAGGTCCACCCAAGTGCTAAACTAGGTGTAAAGTGCTAGTGTACACATTTTGCTCCATAAGATACATATTTCACTCAAGAATAGAATTTAAGATCTTATTGCCAAGAGGTGATACAATTGAGGATATTGATATTTATGGACATATATAGTTCATGCTTCATTATGATAAGGAGGATTCTCTAAAGACTAGTGATAAGACAACTCAAGGTTGTGTGAACATGTCATCTATATCTAGTACATCATATGTCACACATAGTAAAGAGCAAGACAAGATATACATTTGAGAACACATCAAAATAGCAAGATATGGTGGTATGCTTATAAACGTACATAATGAGAATCAAAGTGAGGGCAATATTACAAAAGAAACATATCAAAATAATCACTAAAGATAGACAAGGTGATAACTCCAAAGACTAAATCCATATTGCATGACATCTTTGTTCATATCTTACAAACATTAATGGATCATACTTCACTTGTGTAACATGATATAAAAGAGGACGGTCTCATTGGGGCCAAAAATTTAGTTGATACAACGTATGGTTCCCTTTGACATAAAATCCTTTCTATTTATTAAATGTGCTATTTTATTTTCTTCCATAATTTTCACTTGATTTCATCACTTGGGGAGCAAGGTTGTTTTCTTTTTGCATATTATATGCATATTCATGGTTATTCCCATTGGGGGAAAGAGTGAGGGCATCTTTCATCTACATCCATAGCGACCATACATAGGTAAGTATCTTAGGTATACATATCTATTTTTCCTATGATTTCCTTATCACATAGTTATACTCAAATTTTTAACATTATCACACTTAGATTTTTATACTTTGATTATCATGTTTCTACTTGGTTTTTCATGCTTAGTTGATCATGCTTATGCTTAAATTCTATACAAATATGATTATGTTATCATGCTTAGTTTTTATCAAAATTTTCTCTCTCCTTTATTTGTGTGTACCCCTTTGTAGAAGACACAAAAATCAAGGGAGGCATATCATTACTAATTACACTCTCAAGTTTATGTGCAAGACATAAGTTGACTTTGGATTACTTCTCTATATATTCTACTTGAACTAGTTGTACTTGTCTTTTTGTTTTTAATTTGGTATTCTTGCTCATTTATATTCTCATCCACACCAAAGTGGGGGGAAAATGTAAGGTTGAAAAGTGCACCCCTTGTTCTATTCCCCTTTGTTTTACACCATTTTGCATGGGTGTCCAAAGTAAAATTTTCTAGCACATAATTTTCCTTGATTTGGCACTCTTAATTATGTAACTTTCTTTAAGGTAAAATAGATATAATTAATTTATAATAAGAAATTATAAATATATAGATGTATATAATTTTTTAATTAATAAATGAGGGTTCTAGATTGGGGCTCTCACCTATTTATCCCAAAGCAAACATATATATATATTACAAAAAAAGGGGTGAAATAATGTGCCAATGAAAAACAAAACAACTTTTACCCACAAGTCTAAAATTGATGAAGTCACACACAATGCTAACCCAACTAAGAGTCCAACCAACTAAAAATCTAAAATTCAAAAATTTCAAGTCTAGTTGGATATATAAACCATAGATACACCAAAGTTCATTTAATAAATAATAGGGCCTTCATTTCTTTATGTCTAAAAGAGCTTGAAGAAGCACCAACTGAGCCACCACCTCCAACCCTTGTAGATGTAGTTGAAGTAACAACCATAGAGTCCTTGCCTTGTTCCAACAATTTCCTTTGAGCACAATCCTTCTCATAGCAAAATTGCACCCCTTGATCACTCCCCATGCATTTTTTACCTTTTGTAGACCTCCATTAGACAAAGAAGGCATCATAAACTAGTTGGAAATTTCTAGCTTGCCATTTTTATGGGTGACAACTATGGCCAAATCCTTGCAAAAGGATGCTAAGTATTCCTTCTATAGGAAGACTATTCAAATTTCCTTCCTGAAAATCAAAATCTCTACTTGCAAACCACAAACTAGCTCCTCACGTTCATCATCATCTGCTACCTACTTAGAAGCCCCAACATACAACCCTACTTGCTAGCCTAGAAGGACCATATGGAAGTCCAATCCCTAGTCATTTAGTCTACAACGAACTCCCCTAGTTTGCTCTTGAATTCCATAGCAATTGAAGATCTTGACCAAAAACCCCAGGATTTTCCAAATTATCAAGGCCAAGGATGACTTTGATGAAGCACAATGTTTCAACATCAAAGAAGAAAAAGACATTTCTTATCCTTTTGTCAAAAATAGTGCCCCTATAAAATGAGTCTTGAACCTCACTATTAGACAAAGTTGAACATTGCTTTGTGGCATCACCCAACACCTCTCTTCTTAGACAATCACTAGAATAATAATTGGAACAAATCCCTAGTTGTAAAAACAAACACTTTCCATGTGACACCAAAGGAGAGAAAAACTTGAGCTTATTAAAGCCAATAAATCTAAGGGAGCCCTATCGCACATGTTGAGAGATTATGTCTTAGCATATCAAGCACCAAGCTTGAAGAATATAGATAAATGCCTTTGCCACCTTAACCAAAATATGAAAAATAATCAAATTAATTAAAAACAAAAGCATTAGAAAAAGGTTAAAAAGATAAAATAAGACAATCAAAAGGTCCCTTTAGCTAACAAGAAAGGGGCCATACTCCCCAAGCATTTGGTCTATTGTTAACTTCTATAAAAAATAGATACTGCTCAACCTTTGCACTTACCAAAAAAATTGTTGACTTACTAAATTATTGCAACAATGAGTGAAAAAGATATTATCAAAACTTTCTCAAAGCCTAAGAACATTTTCCAAGAAACTTTGGAACTTCCAACTGGAAGTCTCCCTTTTATCAATTCCATTAATAACCATGAAAAATTCTATTTCTACAATTAAATTTTTACAACATACAAAACAACTAAATTTAATTTTTCTAACAATCATACCATTTAACTTTGTTATTAAATTTTAAATATTAAAAAAAGGAACCACCCTTAACCAACCCACCCTTAAAATCTCATGAAAAACAACTAACTCCAACAAACCCAAAAATCCCTAAAAAGTTCTATCAAATTTGAGCTTGAAAAAACCCTTAATACAAAGGTTTATTGTCTACCATCATATAGAGAACTTTGATTTGCTCATATTATCTTAGTTAATTAAAAATTTACAAAATTTCTTTGGGCAGAGCATATTAACTTATATTTACAACCAGTTTCCAATAAAAAAGATTAGAACAACCAGCCCATTGATTGAAAGGTGGAGGTGGCGGTGGCCCATAACTGATAGAAGTTGATTAGAATGCTCTAAAGCAGAGTGGGCATGTGGAATTGCCCCTGCTCGCCCAGGCGCCAATACATTCATAATGGTAAACATGCCTGCACGCCAACATTTTCACATTTCTAAACTCCACCTGGAGAATGCTCTCACAGCAAATAAGACAATCATTTTCCAGAAAACCCTCTGCAATTTCATTTAGTGGGGTGGCTTCTCCCAACAGTTTGGAACAAGAGGCAGTTGTAGCAGCAACATCATCATCATCATTGTCATTATCATCATCATCCTCATCATTTTCGCCATCATCATCACTTGTGTAATCTTGGAGATCAAAATGGAAAGCAGAAGGGAAAAACCTGGTGTCTGACTGGGTTTTAAAAAGAAATTGACAAGCAAACGGGAAAAGGTGCCAGGGTTTTGGTGGTGGGAAAAGGCGGGATAAAATCCTTGTTTGATCATTGAAAACATGTTTATCCAGGCATTTATCTGTTTCTGTATACAACTCTCTTCCTCTCTCCATCAGATTTCACCTGATAGGAGGAGGTTGGAATGTGGGTGTCTTTCAATTCTGACCTCAATTCTGCATTGAGATGAAAAGAATTTGTGGAACCCATTTTTGCTTTATAAGTGTCAAATTCAGCGGTTATGATCCAAACTTCCAATCAACGAACAATCAAACGCTTTTAATGAGAGACTCATTTTTCTTTTGTGTGAAAGAGGTTATCGTAGTAAAAGACTGTAATGGTGAAATTTGCATATCCATGCCAATTTCCATTTAGTTTTGGGCTATTCTGATGAATTATTAATACAATTATCTATTGATAGGGGTACACTTGGTTTATTTTTATATATTTAATTTAATTTAATTTTTTTAAGGTTTTATATCAAATCTACAAAATCGTTTAGTTATCGATATGGAGCACAAGTCTTAGGTCCCAACACCATAGCTACTTTGGTAGAATGGATATCCCTTAATCATTGGCTTTCAGTTGAAGAGATTATCTTAATTTTATTTGTACCTATTTCTCTGCATTGAACTTATTATTAATTTAGATTTTCATGTCCATGTTCTTAATTTTGAGATTTGTATTTTCTTATCTTGGGATAATCTTGTGGCATTTGGGTTTAATCTCGAAGGGCTTGGAATTGACTTCAAATTCAAGCTTTTAAAATTTAAATTTTTAAAATTCAAATTCCCAAGTTTCTTCCTTTCTTACTAGTTGTTGGGAGTCTACTTGGTACATGTTTGCGTGACTTAGTACTTTGTCTTGATATTTAAAGACATTCAATTGTGCAATTAAACACATCAAAGAATATAACAAGAAACACATGACTAAGAAGCAATCATTCTACTTGAACACTTGGATTTTGAAGCTTAAAAAAAATCCATTGCATAAAAAAATGCATATAAGCTATCTACATGCTTGTGTATGCTATCTTCAAACATTCATTCAAGGTTGAATAAAATTGGTCCACCAAGGTAGTTGACCTAGGAGAAATTGACTTCGGTGATTTGACAACTTCTCCAAAGGTATATCTAAATACTGAGGTCCTTATACACATCCAAATATCAGAGATTGCAACAAACTAGGTTGTAGAAGTCAGTGGTTTGCCAGATTAGATCTATGTATCAGAGGACAAATCTACATTCCTTAAGATTAACCTTGAGCAACTCAAGATTGACTTGTAGGGAATTCTAAGTTTGTTTTGACTTTGAGACAATAAGCATATTAAGGACATCATTTTCTAGACATCGGTGGATTGATTCTACAAATCTTCAGCTTCCATAATTTGACATCAAATTAAGAGCTAAGTACACCTGTTGGTAGTAGCTAGTACAATGACCAGAAGTCACCGCACTTGGCCGCAAGAAGGATGTGGAGCATAAGGCCGACTAGGCCTAGTAGGAGTAGTCATCTTTTGTAAGGGACATGTCCTCAATATAGTCATATGTATATAGTAACATATGAGTAGAAGTAAGGAGAGAGAAGTAGACTAGAAAAAAGAGTAGAAAATAGATTGTACATCCTACATTGTATTACATGAAGTTTATATATAAAGAATGATATAAGGTTCATATGCTTCAATGAATATTTAATTTCTATGTTATGAATTCCTTGTTATGTTATGTTATCACATGATGTTATTTCCTACCGCAAACCTTCCAATAGTTATCTTACTATAACTACTGGGGTATAAACACAACATGCAAGGCTTTTGGACTCAAAACTTTGGTCCGTGACTCCTCATTCCTTGCCAACATTTGGTTTTGTTATCGAGACCCTAGTAAATTAGCAAAAAAGTAAATCAGAGCACTAAAAGAATTGCGAAGCAAGGAAAGTTATTAAGAAGAATATTCTAAACAAAGCAGATTTTTTTTATGATTTGCAATAGATTCTCCTAGGTGCTAACCTCGTGAGAGGGGGTCAGGCACCTAGGGGATGACAAATGGAAAGGGGCGGATCTTAAAAATATCTCTAAAAAGATGTGACTAATCAAAGTAGGCCAACCATGGGATGCATAAAGGACCAATGGAATTCCACATCTTAAATACCCATGGCAAAAGGAGATAAAAAGAAGTCAAGAGAAATTAAAGAGAATATCCAATTGGCAATGAAGTTGAACATGGAAGAAAAGAGATAAAACCAAACAAAAGAAAGACGAGAGAGACACCGCAAAAGAATGGAGAAGGTAGAAGAGATGGAGTTAGAGTGTGCTAGAAGGGTTGGGGTAGAAAAGGTTATAGAGGAAGAAATATAGCACGCCAAAGGGGCTGCAACAAAACAAGAAGATACAAATCTAGATGGTTTTGAAGAAAGAAGTATAAATGAGTATGCCACAAGCGCTGCAGCTGACAACAAACAAGTAGATATATATGAAACTCCAAAATAACTAACCTCACACCTTGACAAGGAAATAGAGATCCTCACCAAGTTAGCAGGAAGCATAAAGGAATATGGAACATCTCAAGAAATATGGGAAGAAAGTTGTAGTAGCATGGAATCTTGACCACTTCTAGTATTAAATCAAACACCACATTGTGAATTGGACTTATCTAATATTTAGATTACAATAGATGGAAATTTTGAGAAAATTTTGAACCCCCTAAAAATTTTACAATCCTTAAGATTTGATGCAGAATATTTGGATCAAGTGGTTACCAAAAGTGTGAGGAAATTAAGAGATGAGGGCTTATATTAAGTGATACAAGAGGAAAATAATAACATGTTCAAGTTGGTTGATAATGCAATTGGATTAAGAGAAGAAAACTAGATAACATCAATTTCTAACAATATGTCCTTAACTAATGAAAAGACATCTCCTAAAATGAAACACCACTTTGAAGAGTTACAATCCCTGGACCAGCAATCACCTCACGTGCCACATAAATCAAGAAGAATTTTATCATTAAATACAAGTGAAATGGGAGAAACTCAAGAACAACAATTTGTACATAACTTTGGCAAAATCTTAGGAAGGGAATATTTTGAAATACAACTATCTAGAGACAAGGGAAGAACTAGAAAAATACCACAACAAAGAATACACAAAGAAAAAGACAAACCACTAAAGCACACTACAGATAAGTAACACAAAAGAGACAAAGAGCCTAATTCAAATATGGATTCACTAGTCAAATTCCCAATGTTTGGAAAAGACACAATAGAGGCAGTAGAGCACATATTTGTCTTAGAATCATTATGGTAGAGAAAAGGAATGTAACTAGGGATCAAACAAATTTATTTTATTATGTAGGAACTCTATGAAATGAAACACTCAACTAGTACAGGAAAACATGTCCGGAACATGATAAGGAGTGGACATAGATTAAAAATGAGTTCTTATCAAATTTTGAATCACCAAAAATTCCCATTGAAAGTGTAAGTAAAATGTGGGATATGGTACAAGAAGAAGGAGAATCTATAAAAGAATATGATCGGAGATTCAAAGTTATTTCTTGCAGCAATTGTTCCTGTAGCAACTATTCCTGCAGTAGTAGTCTCTACAATAGTTATTTTTGTAGTAGTTGTTCCTGTAGTAGCTAAGGTAGAAGAATCAGTATTACTAGTGCATAGATACAATGTGCCTACCTTTACACCTTTAGCTACTACTAATACACCTTTAGTGACCTTCCAAACTTTGTCTGTAAAGGTAACTATGTAGCCTTCAGTTCCCAATGTCCTGCTGAGATTAAATTTCTTCTTAAATTAGGAACATGCCTTACCTCCTGTAGCAACCATTTATTTCCATTCTACAATTTTATTTTTATCTTACCCTTTCCAACAATCTAATAGGGTTCATCATCACCCAAATATACCTGTCCAAAATCACCTTGAACATAATCTAGAAAATATTTCCTATGGGGTGTGGCATGAAATGAAGACCCTGAATATATTACCCAAGAATCATTAGCATTATCTAAGGAAAGAATTAAAGCATCTAGTAATGAATTACTTGCAACATTTGCTTCCTTACTGTCATCTTGTTGTCCATCTCCTTGTTTACCTTTCTGAGACCAACAATATTTCTTCAAGTGTCCTAGCTTTCCACAGTGCCAACAATCCTTTCTGATGCAGAGGCATCTGCCATTCAGACCCTAACATACAAATTCAAATGTATGTCTATGCATTATCAAATATGCATACACTCTCTATTTTCTAATTATTTGTCTATCGGCAAAACATAATACCATCGGCCAAATTAACTCCTTTCGCACCGACATCCCATTTCATATCGATGTGTCCCCGACACCATATTGCTATGACCTATACCTATCGGCTTAGCAAAACACTTTCATCCCGATGCTTAAATCACCCATCGGCGAGATATCTCCCATCGGCCGACCAGTTTTCTTCTTCCCCGATCGCCTAACTCCCACCGATACCCTTTGATCGGTTAAATTGCCTATCGGCAGGACTTCCACTATCGGCGAACACCTTAAGCCTCATGTCGATCTCCTTTGTCACTCCGATATGCTGAACGCCAACTCCACCGTCGGCCAGACTATGACTATCGGCCTAACTTTAAACCCCTTCGCCGATATCCAACCTCACACCAATACACTTGGTAACCATTACACTGATGCCCCGATGATAGCTCTCATCGCCAAGACTTTCCTCATCGGTGAAACATTCACCCCTGCCTCCGATATCATATCTCATGCCAATGTGCCTACCATCAACTCGCCATCGGTAGGACTTTTCTCATCGGCGAATATCAACTTCGCTCAGCCGATACCCCGACTTATGCCGATATACTCTTCGTCGGTGACACTTTGCAATTGTCACCCCGATCGGTAAAAGTACCCCTGTCAGCTCAATGCAACTTTCTCAACCCGATGGTTCTTCTCATGTCGATGCCTTCACAAATTTGCACCAAAAACTCTGAGTTCGACTCGATCCACTTACTTAGCAATCTTGACACAAATTTGCTTCCAAGGGGGTTTCTCTGACCTGATTTACCTTGCACATCCTAGCACATACCCATGCTAGGGTTCTTCAACATCTCTGGCCTGCGATCCTGCAAACATGCATGCAAACAGAAATAGAAAACACACAACTAAAACCTAAACTACTGTACATGACCATTCCTCCGATTTGTAGAATCAACTGGGGGAATGGATAATCAAATCCATCCGGCCTCAATACAGGAAACCAGTTACACAGTGAATTCAAATGCAACAGGATCTTATTAACTTTCAAAAGATACGATTACAGTACTCTATTTTCCAACAGCACAACTCAACTAATTGATTTCAGTTACTACAAAACCTAGATGCCTTCATCCATCAAATCCCAGCGTATTTATCTAGTTACCACTGGTAGTACAGACTTGCCTCCAAACGGCTAGGAAATCTCTCCAAGCGGCTGGGAACTACAGCTATTCAACAGACTCTAACTAACTCTAACCAACTGATCTAAAAATAGCATACCTTGGTCAAATAGACCTTATTACATTTAATGTCCAATTAGGACCTTATTGAAAACATAAACAACATTAAAACTAACTAACTGCCTCATGTAGGCCACTGTAGGATAGGTGCTCCTGCACCATACTCCCCAACAGAAAAAGAACTCATGTCCCATGAGTTAGGTTGTGGAAGAATTCCACCTTTACTCTTCGCCATCTCAGTGTTCTGACCTGTTCCAGCTTTATACTCTGCTGTTTCTTGGCTGCTCCAAGTTTTTAGAACTGTAACTTGTTGTCTTGTAAGTAAACCCTCATGCCTATCAATGTAGGCTCTGTTCATACATACCCTGTGTTTGCCAGTTTGTCTTACCAGCACCTCTGTCTGAATACCTGGTTGAATAACCTTAGGAATTGCTTCTTGAACTTCTACAATGTTCAAATCTTTCTTCCTTTCAACTTTTATAGGACAAACAAGAGTCCCAACTACATTCACATCCTTGCCTTGCCAATCAATTTGTGGCTGCTCATAAACCTGCTGTTTGGTCTGTTGCTGACCTCTGTCAGTCAAAACTGAACCTTTCTTCAAACTGTTGTCCTTAAAAACTTCTTTCCCTGCAGTATCCTCAACTGCCTTTATGCCTGCTGCTGTAGGCATCTTCACAAACTCCTCCTCTCCCACTAAAATGATTTTTACTGCCTTTTGTGCTGCAGCTTCTTCCTGTAATGGTATCAACACAATAGTTTTCCCATCTTTCTTGATGGTGTAGGTATTTGCATACCCATCATACAATGCTCTCCTATCAAATTGCCATGGCCTACCCAACAAGAGGTGACAACATTCCATGGGCAATATGTCACACAAAACTCTATCATGATAATCCCCAATTTGAAAATCAACATATGCCTGTTCATATACCAAAAGTGATTAACTATCACTCACCCAAGATGCTTTGTAAGGGTTTTGATGTGGAATCCTTTCTAAATTCAGTTTATCCACCATTTCCTGAGATACCATATTATCTGTTGAGCCAGAATCAATTACAACCTTACCTTTGCTTTTGCAGTGTGTCCTGAATAGAGCTCTTCTTTGCATCATCTCCTTGGCTGTCAGCAAACTAGTTCTCCTTAGCATCAATGCTTCTCCCTCCTCTGGATACCCATAATTATCAGGAGTCTCCTTCACACTTTGCTGAGTGTTTGAGCTGCTTGCACTTTGTTTATCAGCTTCTTGGATCAGATTTGCCCTCTTTTCTCCTCCTGAACTTGTTGCTTTTGTTGGACATTTGAAAAATGGATGCCCATATTCACCACAAGTGTAACACTTACCAGAAAATGTAGTAGAACCTCTACCACCTCCAAAACTGCCTCTAGTACCTTTCCATCCACCTCTAAAATCAGACTGCTCTTGTCCTTTACCAGTGTCTTCTTGATCCTCATTGGTTTGCCTCATTGTAGGGGTTGATCCCCTTCCCCTCATATTACTGCCTCTTCCTCTCATGGGCTTATCCTATCTTCTATTCATCTTCTCCTCAATCCTAATTGCCATTTGATAACAATCCTCTACACTCCTTGGGTGAGCTAAAACTAACTCATCCTGTATGTTCAATCTCAAACCAGCCAAGTATCTAGCCACCTTTTCTATCTCATTCTCATAATGACCAAATCTCATACTCAACTTATAAAACACCTTAGTGTATGCCTTCACATCCATTTCCTTTTGCCTTAAAAATTGCAGCTTCTTAAACATCTAAATTTCATAATCCTTGGGCAAGAATTTACCCTTGATCCTTGCTACCATTTTATCCCATGAAGTGATCTTTGACTTTCCTTGTTTCCTTCTCTCGGATTGTACATAATCCCACCATACCAAAGCATGACCTCCTAACTTGGTCTTTGCAATCTTTACCTTCTGATCCTCAGCAACATCTTCACATTCAAAGTGATTATCTAATGCAGCAATCCAATCAAGTAACTCATCTTCATCCATACTTCCATTATACTTTGAAACATCAACGTTTACCTCAGGTTTCTCACTCTGCACTACCTTTAACAGTTTTGCAAATCTCTGATCTTCAGCATTCAAATCTTCAGCTACCTCTTCATACTCTTCATCAGCATCATCTTCTTTCTCAGATTCACTGTCTTCCACTTCCCTCTTTTTGTTCTTCTCCAAGGCTACAAGCCTGGCTTGAAGTGCTTGAGCAAGCTCCTTCATCTTCCTCATCTCTCTGGCATGTTTTTCATTCATCTCCTGCAACTCCCTTGCAGTACCATTACCTTTAGGAGGCATCTTGTCAACCTCTCACTCCTCTACCTCTATCTTCTCAGTGACAAAATCAACACACAAATAGCCCAGACCTTTTGCTGAGCTCTGATACCACTATGATGCAGAGGCATCTGCCATTCAGACCCTAACATAAAAATTCAAATGTATGTCTATGCATTATCAAATATGCATACACTCTCTATTTTCTAATTATTTGTCTATCGGCAAAACATAATACCATCGGCCAAATTAACTCCTTTCGCACCGACATCCCATTTCATATCGATGTGTCCCTGACACCATATCGCTATGACCTATACCTATCAGCTTAGCAAAACACTTTCATCCCGATGCTTAAATCACCCATCAGCAAGATATCTCCCATTGGCCGACCAGTTTTCTTCTTCCCCGATTGCCTAACTCCCACCGATACCCTTTGATCGGTTAAATTGCCTATTGGCAGGACTTCCACTATCGGCGAACACCTTAAGCCTCCTGTCGATCTCCTTTGTCACTCCGATATGTTGGACGCCAACTCCACCGTCGGCCAGACTATGACTATCGGCCTAACTTTAAACCCCTTCGCCGATATCCAACCTCACACCGATACACTTGGTAACCATTACACCGATGCCCCGATGATAGCTCTCATCGCCAAGACTTTCCTCATCGGTGAAACATTCACCTCTGCCTCTGATATCATATCTCATGACGATGTGCCTACCATCAACTCGCCATCGGTAGGACTTTTCTCATCGGCGAATGTCAACTTTGCTCAGCCGATACCCCGACTTACGCCGATATACTCTTCGTCGGCAACACTTTGCAATTGTCACCCCGATTGATGAAAGTGCCCCCATCGGCTCAATGCAACTTTCTCAACCTGATGGTTCTTCTCACGCCAATGCCTTCACAAATTTGCACCGAAAACTCTGAGTTCGACCAGATCCGCTTACTTAGCAATCTCAACACAGATTTGCTTCCAGGGGGGTTTCTCTGACTTGATTTACCCTACACATCCTAGCACATACCCATGTTAGGGTTCTTCAACATCTCTGGCCTGCGATCTTGCAAACATGCATGCGAACAGAAACAGAAAACACACAACTAAAACCTAAACTACTGTACATGACCATTCCTCTGATTTGTAGAATCAACCGGGGGAATGGATAATCAAATCCATCCGGCCTCAATATAGGAAACCAGTTACACAGTGAATTCAAATGCAATAGGATCTTATTAACTTTCAAAAGATGCGATTACAGTACTCTGTTTTCCAACAGCACAATTCAACTGATTGATTTCAGTTACTACAAAACCTAGATGCCTTCATCCATCAAATCCTAGGGTATTTATCTAGTTACCACTGGTAGTATAGACTTGCCTCCAAATGGCTGGGAAATCTCTCCAAGTGGCTGGGAACTACAACTGTTCAACAGACTCTAACTAACTCTAACCAACTGATCTAAAAATAGCATACCTTGGTCAAATAGACCTTATTACATTTAATGTCCAATTAGGACCTTATTGAAAACATAAACAACCTTAAAACTAACTAACTGCCTCATGTAGGCCACTGTAGGATAGGTCCTCCTGCACCACTTTCTTCCTCTGGATTAGGATCTTCCTTTCTTCGACTCCCTCATGACTTCCCATGATTTCTTGGGCTTTTTCCTCTCTCCTTTGGTCTTCCCTTGTCCTCTACATTCAAAGCATTACCTGATGTTGAAGTATCACTTGTGATTTTCTGTTGCATTTCTTCACTTAGGATAACACCAACAACATCGTCAAATTTTAAAGTATTTAAACTAGACATAGTTACTCACATCCATGACCAAGCTATTCCATCTTTATAGCAAAGAACATAGAATTAAGAGAGCCTTAACTTCTTCATCAAAAGTCACTTTTATAGAATTTAATTGACTAGTAACCATATTAAATTCATTTAAATGATTGTTACAAATCTTCCTTCTATCATTTTCATATTAAATAAATACTTCATTAAGGATACCTTATTTGAAGCTGAGGAATTTTCATACAATTGAGCCAATGCTTTCATCAGATCATCAATTATTGTTGCTTTCGATATATATCAAATGCTACAGATGGTGCTAGGCGCAATTGAATGGTTCCTAGTGCCTTTCTGTCCAAAACCTCCCATTCTTCATCTATCATTGTGGTTGCTTTCTTTGCTCTTCTTTTTCATTGCCACCACAAATGTTTCTAATACATGTATTCTTCCATATGCATTTTCCATAATTGATAATTTTGGTCATTAAACTTCTCGAACTTAAGTTTGCCTTTGTCACACCCTATTTTTAAACTAGCATACTTATCATTTTATTTCAAGAAGATAGAAGGATAGTCAATGAAATTCATATGAGGAAATTAATTTTATGTTAGAATATAAAATACATTTGAATTATGTTATTTTTATAAGAATGATTGTTTATGACATCATTAATGTCCACGTGATTAAATAATGTGATGGACTAACTACCGTTGTGTGACTGAGGTGCATGTAGGAACAATGTTTTCCCCCGCCAAGAAGAGGAGGAGAGTATCCCCATGGATAAGGTGGTAGATCGTGTGAATGTAATGATCCTTGTGCTATTTGGGATACCTACACACACACTTGCTATAGAGGTTAAGTAAATATTGAGTTAAGTCTTATTATATGTCATTGATCACCTCAGAAATAATTTTGACGTGGTGATCATTTTATATGCTTGATATTATTGCAATTAAGCTAATGGTTTAGACTTTTACGTCAACAATCAAAAAATATTGTGTTCAACTATGAATGAAAAGTTGACGTAATTAATCGACTAAATAAGTCTAACTTTGTCATAGAAAATCTATGTTGACTTTGCTAAGACTTCATATTTGAAAGTTGAGTTCATATATAGTATAAGTGAAGCATTCTTGAGGATGTATTAATACGTTTACTATGGAAAATATTATTTGTTTATTATAGCCTAGCTAAGATAGATATTTGGCTTGAGAAAGAGAGAAGGAAATCCTTCTTGGATTCTCTTCGCTTACCTTCCTTGATGCTTGGGAGAGTGGAGGAGCATAAGCTCCATGTTATCCACTTTCCTAGCTCCTCAAGTGTGGATGGTTGAAGGGAGTGGGAGATATTTACTCTCTCTAACCGTTGATAACCAGTAGAGAGAGTGGAAGAGAAGTCATTTAATAGACTTAGTCAATGAGTTTTAGGGGGTTCGTTGTTTTTGGTTTGGGGAAGAAGACAAACAATAGAGAGAGGAAGGTGAAGAATAGGAGAGATTCGATTGCACTCTCAGGTAAAATCATAACTTGAAAGTGATATTATATCGAGGTTTTTAATCAGAATGATTGAATTCAAGTTATATATTGAAGTTTCATTCTTAGTATGTGAAACATAGGAAGAAGAAACAACATTTTTTACTATCTTAAAAATCTATTGTTACTATAGTATAATCTTATCATGCTAACCACGGTGAGTGGTGATATTAATCTTATTATCATTGGTTGTTGATACAATGGTAGATCATTCATTTTATGATCAATACAGTGATGTATATCACATAAAACCTGTGTATATCTACATCACAGAATAGTGAATTCCATGTAATACTTATATATTACAGAGATGTAGAATTATGATAACATATATAACCTCATAAGTAGAGAAATACGGTATCATATGTATGCCATAGAGATAGTGATACATGTTAGTATATTTATCTCAGTATAGAGAATCACGATATTGTTTATAAACCACAAAGATAGTGAAACATGTTATCATATTTATCACAGCACAGTGAACCACGATACCATATATGTATCATAGAGATAGTGAAACACAATGACAAATGTATCACATAGGTAGTGAATTATGATATGCATGTGCAAATAACACAGTGATAGTAAAGCACTTAATACATATTATTCTCAGTTATAGTACATATTACTCATAACATATGGATTATAGTGATAGTTTATCACATATATCGAATATATTATGGTGGTAGACTATATCACAGAAACATATATAGAAAACAATGATAGAAAATCACTCAAATCACTTAGAAAATAGTGATAAAGATGGTATTTATATCTTGAAAATTTAAATCTTTTATTGATTAAGAAAGTTGTAAGACCAAAAGGTTGATTAGATATTCTTATAAAATTTTGAGATTTGAACCTATGTAAAGGTCGAATGGAAACCATGACTGGTTAGTAGAACTGAGAAATGATAATAATCATTGAGATTAAATCTTGATTGAGGATTTACCTCAAGTATTTTTAAAAGAGTAAATATATTTCAAACTAAGAATCTTAGAATGGTAGAATGTTTGATGAATGATTTAATATAATAGCATTAATAAAGCTATCTAAGGTAAAAACCTACCTTGAGTTGTCAAACGAAATGAGTATGCACTCAATGCTTTAAGTCTAGTAAATACTAGAGTATAAATGAAGTCTTATTATTATAATATTATCAGAAGTTTGTTTTGTGAAATTGAGAGTTTTCAAATACCACTTTTATTTTGGATAAAGAGGAGTCTAATCTCTAGATTTGTCTAAGATGGGTCAATAGTTTTCATAATTTGTTTTTTTTGCAATGACAATAAATAGTCATATGTTTGTTATTATCGATAAGAAATAGTCGAATGTGATCATAGACTAAGGAAGATATATCTTAGAGAAAAGAGTCTTAGGAGTCTATAGATGTCAAGAGCAATGTCTTGATGACAGAGTCAAGAAAATCTTGATAACATATAATATGTATATTAAAGAGCATGGAAATGGGTTGACAAGTCTTTGAGTAGAATGACAGGTTGTCATAGACCCGAGATTACAAGGATGCAAAAAGGGGGTCATTGTATGTTTATAAATCACCTAAGCTCTCATCTTATACTTGTACTAGAATAAGGGAATATTCTAAGTCAAATAGACTAGTATTGAGTTAACAAGTCACAATATGTGGATATATATATTTACTAAATTATAAGTCTCCAAGTCAATAAAAGAGTGTGTGAACATATGACTCATTATATGAAACTTTGGCCAAAGTAATACAAAAGTCACTTCTTGCATTGTTAGCTCATTGTGTACCAGATAGCTGAACAATTAGAGTGGTTATACATAGCTAGAGCTAGACTAGAGTTGTAAACCCAATTGTTAATAGCTAGGACACTGCACTAGTTCTTAGATGGCACAAGGAATTAGTTGATTCACATTATATATACCCTCGCGAAGGGAAGGGTTGCTTCCAGATGGAAGGTGTACGGGGGACCGTTGGTCTGTGGTTGGAGGAAAAGCACCAGGGTGATGCTCTCTCTCTCTCTCTCTCTCTCTCTCTCTCTCTCTCTCTCTCTCTCTCTCTCTCTCTCTCTCTCTCTCTCTCTCTCTCTCTCTCTAGCAGTTGACTGCCAAAGACTTGTGAACAAAAAACATTACTTATTATGTAAATGGAAATTGAAACATGGTGTAGTCGCAAGGAAAGTGACTATTTGTGTTTATACTGACAAATATGTAAAATTTGTAAGTCGCATGTGAAGTGACCATTTATTGAAATTATTTATTGAACTTCAAGGTAGCAAGTTTATTAATGATGGAATCAAGTTTATTATATATTAAAAACAATATAATTTATTTGTGAATATTTGTATTTTTTATTTAATATTCCAAATGGGATGTTACATCCTTCTTCTAACATTGCTCCCACTCAATCCTAGAAATCTCCTGTCAAATGACTAAAATACACGACTCTGATACCCGTTGTTAGGATTTGACAAATCAGAGCAATACAATTTAAGCAATACCAATGCAAATAAAAAAACAAAAATAAAGAATTACACAATAACACAAAGATTAGTGTGGTTCACCCAATGTGGGATACATCCATAGAGAAACAACCATCCTCTATTTTATTATCCAGTGCAAATCTGAACAATTACAACCTACAGCTTAATCTGTTGTTGTGGGGTACATAACAACACACTCACTCTGCCTTTTGTCTCTTGAATTTTCATATTCCATAGTCATTTATATATAAAATTAACAAGGTTTGAAGAAGCTTCACGATTATCGGTTACACAATGTTGGTTTACAAAAATAACGACTGTCAAAACATAGTTGTTAAAGTCACCAAAATATTAACTTGTTGCAGGTACCTGCAGTTCACAGCATGATTAGTCACCACAAACCAACAACCAAAGATTAGGCCACATTGGAGAAAAGGGTCTAAGGACCTTGAGAAATAAAAACCTTTTGAAGGGTTGATTGATTGTAATCTTGATTTCAATTTCTGTGAGCATTGTATTTATGGTAAACAAAATTGTGTTTAGTTTTACTCAAGTTCTCATAAATCTTGTGGTGTATTGGATCTTATTCATTCTAATGTGTTTAGTCCTATAGATGTTCCTTCTATTGGAAAATCCACATATTATGTTTCATTTATTGATGATTATAGCAGAAGGAAATGGGTATATTTTCTAAAGAGTAAATCTAAAGTTTTCAGTTGATTTAAAGAATTTAAAGTAATGGTTGAGTTGTAGACTGGAAAGAAAATAAAATATTTAAGGATTGACAATGGAGATGATTTTTTCTCTAATGATTTTGACAAATTCTGTAAAGATTGCCGCATTCATAGACAAAAGAAACTCTGTATTCTCCACAATAGAATGGAGTTGCAGAAAGAATGAATAGGACACAGATGGAGAAGGCTAGGAGTATTCTTAGTGGTGCTGGTCTAGAACAAAGGTTTTGGGTTGAAGTTGTTTCAACTTCTTGGTACTTGATTAATAGGTCTCCTACATCATCTCTTGTTGATAAAATTGCTATCGAGGCATGGTTGGGTCACAATCCTTCATCAAACATCTTAGAATCTTTGGTTGCAAGACATATGCACATGTGCCAAAGAAGAAGCAAACAAAGTTGAAAAAGAAGGTTGTGAAATGTATTTTCATCAAGTACATTTATGGTGTAAAATGATACAAGATTTGGGATCATGTTGCATAGAAGGTAATATATAACAGAAGTGTGATTTTTAGATAAACTAAGCCTTCTTCAATTACATTGCAGCTAGAACAAAGTGAACAGAAAGATGGGATTCAACTTCCTTCTATGCCTAAGAAAGTTGAATCAAGGCCCCTAGATATACAAGAAGTTGAGGAGAGATCATCTAGATTTGAATCTTCAAAAGAGGAGGAATAACCTCCACCTTAGCCTGTTCGAAGGTAGATACAAGGCATAGACAACCACCTAGAAGGTATTCACATGATGACTGGAGATGTATTTTTTCTTTGAATACTAACATGGATGAACCAAGATCTATACAAGTGACATTAGGCATGAATGATGCAGAGTCCTGGAAGATTTCCATGGATGAAGAAATGACAGCTTTGAAAAAGAATGATACATGGGATCCAGTATTATTGCTTGAAGGATGAAAACTTGTTGGTTGCAAATGTGTTCAAGAAAAAGATGGTTTAGATGTAGGTATTGAGAAGGACAAAGCATGGTTGGTTGCAGAAAGGTTATTCTTAGGTTAAGGGTGTTGATTATGGTGAGATATTTTTTTCTGTTGCAAAAATGAAATCCATTAGATTCTTGTTTTCTATTGTTGCGGCTTATAATCTAGAGGTTGAGAAAATGGATGTGAAAATGGAATTCCTTCATGGTGATTTGGAGGAGGATATTTATATGACACGACCATAGCACTATGTGGTGAAAGGTAAAAGTAATTTGGTTTGTAAATTGAATAAATCTTTGTATGGCCTCAAACAAAGTCCTAGGATGTGGTACCAAAAATTTGATACATATGTAGTGAGTTTGGGATTTAAGCATTCTAATTCATATCATTGTGTTTATTATAAATCTGATGATGATTATTTCTTATTTACTGCATTATATGTGGATGATATGTTATTTATTGGTAAAGGGAAAGGAATGATTTTAGAACTAAAGTTTCAACTTGTAGTTAAATTTGAAATGAAAGATCTTGTTGCAGCTAAACACGTTCTTGGGATGGAAATCAAAAGAGATAGAGTGAACAAAAAACCATGGCTTGGCTAGAGTAAGTATATCAATTTAGTTTTACAGAGGTTTAACATGCAGGATTGTAGACCATTGTGTGTTCCATTTTATAGTTGGAATGAAGATATTTGTTTCACAATATCCAACATCCCCATCGAAGATGGAAGACATGAGCAAAGTGCCTTACCAGGGTGCAGTTAGAAGTTTGATGTGTGCTATGCTTTGTACTAGACCATACATTGCCCAAGCAGTGGGAGTTCTTTCCAAATGTATGTCTAATCTTGGTAGAGTTTATTGGGATGCAATTAAAAGAGTCTTCATATATTTATGGGGTACCTTACAGTATTCCTTGTGTTATCATGGTAATTTGATAGGAGATAGGAATTCCCTTGATATTTGTTGTTATGTGGATTCAGACTAGGTAGGGGATGTTGATAGCAAAAGATCCACTACTGAAGATGAGTATATGACATCTACTCATGCCTGTAAATAATTTATTTAGATTAAGATATTGTGTTTATATATTGGAATAAAATAGGGTGCAGTGACAATTTATTGTGACGGTCAAAGTGTGATTTGCCTAGCTAAGAACTTGACATTTCATGTCAGGACCAAGCATGATAAAACAATAAAATGGACATGAGGATTAAATGATAGAAATATAAAAGATAGAACAATAAAATAATACAACAATATTTAAAGGATATATAGAAAGATAGAACGATAGAACAATATATGGACATGAGGATTAAATGATAGAAACATAGAAATTTATAGAATGCTAGGAAGTCAGAGAGATAAAATGATTGAAGGATTAACAATTGAATGATAGAAGGATAAATGGATGGATGGATAGAACAATTGAATGCTAGATGGATATAACAATTAAATGAAAGAATGCTAAGAAAGATGGATGGATGATTGGATACAATGATAGAATGATATAAAACTAGAGATATGGATGTATACAACTATTGAATAGTAGATGGACAGAATGATAAAATAATAGACAAATGGATGTATACAATGATAACATGATTGAAGGATAATAGTAGAATTATTACATGATAAAATGGTGGAAGGATCTAGAATGATTAAACACTAAATAGTTAGAACAATTAAATGATAGAAAGATAGAATCCTACAAAGATGGATGGATTGAATGATAGAACAATAGAATGATATGATGAAACATAGATGAATGGATGGATGGATGGATACAATGATTGAATGATAACAATAGATAGATCTAGATAAATACAAGGATAAAATGATAGAATGGTAATAGTAGAATGTTTAAATGATAAAATGATTGAATGGTAGATGGGTAGAATAATAGAATGACAAAATGATAAAGATATAAAGATGGATGTATACAACGATAATATGATAGAATCAAATTGATGGATATAACGATTAAATGGTACATTATGATAGAATGATATGGCTAAATACATGGATAGAAAGATAGATATATGTATTGATGGACACAATGATAAAATCATAGAAAATTAATTATATTGAATGCTAGATGGGTACAATGATTAAATTATTGCATGATATCTAAAGATAGAATGATTTAAGAATAGAATGATAGAACAATATACATATGGATGCATACAATGATTGAATGATAGATTAAGAGAATGATTAAATGATATAATAGTAGATATATGGATGTACATACAATAATAACATGATAGAAGGATAATAGTAAAATGATTACATGAAAGAAAAATAGATGGATAGAATGATAAAGATAAAAGATAGAACAATAAAATGATACAATAATATTTGAAAGGATATAAGTATAGAAAGATAGAATGATAGAATGGTTGATGGATAGGAGGATTGATTGATAGAAAGATAGAAATATAGAATTCTAGGAAGTTAGGGAGATAGAACGATTGAAGGATTTAACAATTGAAAAATAGAAAGATAGATTGGTAGAAGGATAAATAGATGGATGGATATAATGATACAACCATATAGAAACATAGATTGATATAAGGATAGATGGATGGATAGAAAAGTTAAATGATAGAATGCTAGAAAGAAATATGGATGGATAGAATGATAGTGATATGACAATGTATGGATAGGGAGTAGATAGATGGACGGATACAATGATAGAAGAATAGAGAGATGGATATATACAACTATTGAATAGTAGATGAATAGACTGAATAAAATATATAACAATAGATAGATGGATGTATACAATGATAACATGATTGAAGGATAATAGTAGAATGATTACATGATAGAATGATGAATGGATAGAATGATTGAGTAGTAGATCGTTAGAATAGTTGAATGATAGAATGATATATAATGATAGAATTATATGACAATACATATATGGAGAGATAGAGGGATGGATGGATGGATGGATACAATGAAATGATAAACTAATAGACAAATGGATGTATACAAGGATAACATGATAGAACAATTGAAAAAATGGTTTGCAGATAACTTTTAAAAAAAAAAAAAGTTTAGAGGAGTAGAGTATGTAAATTAGAGCCTATAACTTCTCAACAAAAAATAATAGTGGTAGTTAATAGTGCCTGTAAATTGGAATGCCTTAGGTAAGAGCCATGTAATTTAAAAAAACAAACATGGTCTTTAGTAAAAGAATTCTAATTTAGCAACCACAAAATGTGAAAATATTATGTATCTAATACAAATTATGTTAATACTATGTAAGTGATAAATGTTAAAAATAGCAACCGGTAAAAATTCATATGAAAAGTAAAAATAGTAAGTTTCTAATTTTTGAACGATAGAATCATAGGTAGATAGATCAACAAAAGGATATAAGGACTAATGCATAGAATGAGAAAATGATAGAATGATATGATGATACATGGATAGAAAGATAAATGGATGGATGGATAGATAGATACAACAATAAAATGCTATAACAATATGCAGATGGATGTATACACTCATAACATGATAAAAGGATAATAGTAGAATGATTATATGATAGAATGAAACTGATGGATAGAATGATTGACTGGTAGATTATGAGAGAATGATATGACTTGATGCATGGATAGAAAGATAGATGGATGGATGGATAAAATGATAGAACATTAGACAAATTGAATGATAGATGGGTATAATGATTAAATGATTACATGATAGAAATATAGAATAATACAAAGGTAGAAAGGTAGAATGACGTATGAATAGAATGATAGAACAACTGATGGACAAAACAATAGAATAAAAGAAAGATAGAATGATAAAATAATTGAACAATTGAAAGATATAAAGATGTATTAATAGAAGGATAAATGGATGGATGAATAGAATATTAGATTATGGAAAGATAGAGCTACTAAATGATAGATGATGGAAGGATAGAAAGATTAATGAATATAATGATAAAATGATTAATGATGCCAAAAGTCAAATAAAGTTCATGTTTAAATTATATTTTTTTAGATAATAATTTATTTGTATATTGATAATTAAAATAGAATGCAATTTAAAAATATATAACATATTATTTATATATTAATTTTAAACAATACTTGTAACTTTTTTTTAATAATTATAAAATATAATATAATAATAAGAAGTTATATAAATTAAATAATTTATATAAAAATAATAATTATTTAAAAATATCCCATTAATGGGGATGGGGGTGTTGATACCTAGCAGAAGAGAAAGGAGACATTCGGTGGACACCGCCCACAAAGGGATGGGCAAAGATGAATTTTGATGGCTCCTCCAAGGGGAATCTGGGTGCTTTTGGTGAAAGTTGCCTGGTGCGGAATCACAATGGCGATATCCTAGGAAAGGCGACAAAAAAGCTCCTGAATGGTTCTAACAACAAAGCCGAAATACAGGCTCTTATTTTGGGCCTTAACTTATGTAGCTTCCTCAAGGTTAAGAATGTAGAGATAGAGGGGGACTCGCTCGTAGTGATTAATGCCTTGAGAAAAAGGGGTTTGTTAAACTAGAAATTAAATGGTCTCTTATTGGAGGCGCTAAGTATTTTGGATGGCTTTGAGAGCGTGGTGATCAACAACGTGCTAAGGGAAGGAAATAAAGAGGCCGACGAGTTGGCCAACCTAGCAATCAACTCAGAGCAAGCTCTATGGGAGGTAATATGTAATGAAGATGCCAACTCTCTCGACTGACAATCAATCTTTTCCTAGCGTTAGGATGATGGAAGTGAAGCGTGTGAATGGGCTTTATGGAAGTTCGTTGGGCTTCGACATTGGTTAGCTCCTTCGTTGGTTAATGTGGAGATTGATAGTTAGCTTTCGTTCAGTATGGACACCCCAATTAGGCTCACATGCAAGAAACAATAGATGTCCTTCTTGGGTTGTATCATAGAGAAGCGGTTGAGGCAAGTCTTCAAGCCCAAAAGTGGCATTGTGCTCTTTGCAATAGAATGGGTATTGGGAGAGAGGTTCATGGTGGCAGAGCATAGGTATAGGGTTAATTCTGATCTGGCATTGATGTTTCTTGATGTTCTTTTGGATACAAATGAAGATAAGGCGGCCATTACAACACTCATGGATGCCTTTGTCAAGAAAGACTTATGTGGCAGTTGGAAGGAAGTGGTGAGTTTGGCCAGGTCCGGAGTGGGCATCCCTCGGGTGGACGAATTCCACAAGATCAATGTAGCAGGAGATGTCGTGACCTGGTTGCCATTTGTGGAGGAGGCTGGGGTCGAGCAGATTGCTGGGAGAAGGAAGTGTGTCGCGAGAGGGATTTTCTTTCTGAAGAAACTTGTTGGGCTCATGGCACAGGACACCTGGATGATGGAGGTGCTGGAATCTTACTATGCTAAGGATGATAATGCTTAGATGGGTCTGTTTGTTTGTAGTTTTTTATGCTGTTAGTATCGAGATGTATAGATATATGTTTTTGTTGTTAGCTTCTGGATTAGGCTAGTTGGTAGGGTGATCGTTTGCAGGGATTTTGTCCATCCCCTACTATATATTATAAGGGGTTTCTTGTATTGTTCAAAACTTTGTTAAATATTTTGTTAAATTTCAATATAATGGGAGCAGGCCCCAAACCTGCAATTTACCAAGAAAAAATAATTATTATTATTATTATTATTTAAAAATAGTAGAAATATATTATAAAAAATATAATATTAATAGTTCTTGCATGTTTGGAGAGAGAATTAATTGAATAGTTACATTGAAATTTTAAAATTTTAAGTTTAAGGGATTTTTTAAACAAGAGACACATGGCATCAGGTTCCTGCCATTGTAATGTTGAATAAAATGAATGACATGCAATTGGTTTATAATGAATGACATTGTAGATAGAATAATTAAAGAACATGCCATTGTAATGTTGAAATTATGGTTGGAAGTGAAGATGGTGATAATTGGATTTGTCAAAAGAATCATGTTATAATATTATAACTTCTTACTTTATTCTTATGAAAATGATGATCGTAAAAGAATGTTTGAATTTGATTCATTGTAAACATGTTGGATCTGCTAGTTTGGAAATGTTGATATTTTAATTGCTATGCTTACCTAGATTCAAACTTGGCTATGCTAGCATTGCATTTGACTGCCTTCCTAAGTGTTATATTGGATTCTAACTTAGAATTTGATATATCTTGCTCAAAAATACTATCACATCTTAGCAAGCCTGTGTTTGATTTAAAATATGCTTATACATTAGTATTTCTTTGTATTAATTATATTAATGCAAATATATTATATATAATTAATATATATAAATATATTATATAATTAAAATATTTATATTATAGTAATATATATTATAATATAATTATTATATAATATTAATATGAACTTATAAATATATTGATTATATATTAATATTAATATATTATATATTTATAATATATATTAATATTATTATTTATAGTATATATCAGAAGGCACACTCTTCATTGCATAAATCTATGCCATTTAGTTGACATGTATGCAAAATGTGGAAGCATAGAGAAGACCTGTGAACTATTTGACAAAATGCCTCAAAGAACTGTGGTTTCATGGAATGCAATGGCTGCAGGATATGCACAAAATGGATTTGTTGAAAAAGCTCTCCCTTGGGGTCTACCTAGGACCCACCACGTGAGATACGAGCCAGCGGAGGAACAACATGCTAATACCATTCCTCGCTCCCTCGTGAGTTACCCTGCCAAAGGCTAGCGGGCTGGCGAGGGTATCGTCCGCACTACAGCAGTCAACCAAACTAATTGTTGTGGGGTGGCAGTATCACAATGATGGAAAAGGTTGTACAATTTGGCTTTAGACTTGCCAATTGCATTTTCTTGAAAGTTTTGAAAGCCCTTTCAACAAATCCATTATGTGAATATCTTGCAATCATTGCATTCCATGAGATTACATCTCTTTGAGGCATTCTGTCAAACAATTCATGAGATTTTTCTATGCTTCCACATTTTGCAAGCGGATTGGTGGGAATTACTTACCACCATCCCCTGCTCCCCCGAGTGATAACTTTAAGAAACCCCTCTTGAAAAAAGATATAAAATCCTGGCGAATCTTCCTTTTTTTGGAAAAAAATATTAATTTATATCGGCGA
Source organism: Cunninghamia lanceolata (assembly GCA_027924645.1). Classification (NCBI taxonomy): domain Eukaryota; kingdom Viridiplantae; phylum Streptophyta; class Pinopsida; order Cupressales; family Cupressaceae; genus Cunninghamia; species Cunninghamia lanceolata. The sequence continues at coordinate 1,678,598 of BSBN01000136.1, forward strand.
ATCTTTCCTTTTTTAAAAAAATATTTAATTTTATTGGTGAAATTTTTAAATCACTAGAAATTTGTAGAAAATCCTAGCGAACATGACAAAAAATAGGAAAAATGCATTAATTACCATGGCGAATCCTTCCTAAAAACAAATTAAATTCCTATGGAAAAGTAAAGGCCTGCAGTGATTTACTAGTTTAAGGTGTAGTGCTTATGTCTTTAATTCCTTAATTCCTTAATAATTTAAATCAAACATTGAATATTTTAAATTGGCCCTAAATTATTTTTCACCACTATTGATTTTATTTATAATCTAATGGTTTGGGTTCTATTCTGTGAACCAAAATGTACTCATGGAGCTCCAATGCCCATGGGGCCCAAAATTGCATTTCAGACGTTGATATTAATGGAGATCAACGACCCAAATATAATTTTGGACCCCATGGGCATTAGAACTCCGTGGGTACATTTTGGCCCATAGAATTTAACCCTAGCCGTTAGATTATAAATTGAGATCAGCGGCCCAAATACAATTTCGGGCTCGATGGGGATTGGAGCTCCATGGGTACATTTTAACCCATAGAATACAATTGCAGTTGCTATATTATAAATAAAATCAATGATGGTGATTAAAAATTGGTGATATGGTCCTAAAGTAACCAATAATTATATAATATTATTGGCGAATTAATTTTATTTTCTATTGAAACTCCTAAAATTAGGCAAAATTGATCTAATTAGGTATCGAATATTGTGGCAAATTTTTGAGTTTAAAATTTGAATAAAATAAATATTCTAGCGATTTACCTAGGACTAAAATAAAATTTTGTAAAAATGTGGCAATTCAGGTTACCTTATAGCTTGTACTAGTAGCCAAATTTTGAATCCCCAATTTCAACTATTAGCCACTAAAAAAATCACTGCCCACGAGGTAGAGCACTAAGAGCCAGTGAGCTGGTGGGCACTTAAGTCACCGCTGCGCTTCCAAATTTTTCATGCAAGAAGGGAGGATGCTAGGAATGGTTGCAGAGTTTGGTTTTACATCCACCGGTTGCATTTGCTAGAAAGTTTTAAAGACTTTTCAACAAATCCATTTTGTGCGTATGATGCAATCCGTGCATTCCATGATACTGCATTTCTTTGAGGCATTTTATCAAATAGTTCGCATCGCACACCTGCACACCGCTCTCCCGCACATGTGTTTGAAAACCCCTAAGGTGATGCGGGGAAAGCACAGCCTTCTTCCTGCAAGCTCGCACATCGTTCCCTAACTCCTTGTGGGGCTCCGATAAATGCTCTCCTGCAATCATTGCAGTCCATGAGATCATATTTCTTTGAGGCATTTTGTCAAACAGTTTACGTGCTTTGTCTATGTTCCCACATTTTGCATACGTGTCTACTAGGGCAGTTGCCACTACAACATCTGACAAAATTTCTCTATCCTTTATGCTTTGATAGATTTCTATACCCTGTTGCAAGCCTCCCATTTTGGCACAGGATGGGAGGATGATGGCAAAGGTTGTAGAATTTGGCTTTAGACCTACCCATTGCATTTACTTGAAAGTTTTAAAAGCCCTTTCAACAAATCCATTTTGTGAATATCCTGCAATCATTGCATTCCATGAGATTACATCTCTTTGATGCATTCCATCAAACAGTTCATGATCTTTTTCTATGCTTCCACATTTTGCATACATGTCTACTAGAGTATTTCCAACTACAATATCAGACAAAAATCCCCATTTCATTATGCTTTGATAGAGGTACATACCGTGTTCCAATGTTCCCATTTTGGCACAGGCAAGGAGGATGTTGGCAAAGGTTTGTGGAGTCTGGCTTTACACCTACCATTTGCATTTGCTTGAAAATTTCTAAATCTTTTTCAACAAATCCATTTTGTACATATCCTGCAGCCATTGCATTCCATGAAACCATAGTTCTTTGAGGCATTTTGTCAAACAGTTCACGGGTCTTCTCTATGCTTCCACATTTTGCATACATGTCTACCAGGGTTGTTGCATCTACAAAATTGGTCAAAATTCCTCTCTTTTATGCTTTGATGGATGTCCAAACCCTCTTCTAGAACTTCCATTTTAGTACAGGCTATTTGTATGCTGGCAAATGTGAACTGACAAAAAACAAAACTAACTATACAGTCATCATTGCCTTGTACCTGTGCCAAGCGTCCTCCAGATTATGATTATAACATCAAGGGAATGACACTCTAAGTCAAAAATATAATAAAGAATTTCTTCCCATAGTACATTTCGTTGTGAAACAAATAGTGCAATCTAAAGTATGGAAGATACCCTACCTCCATTTACCATATGACAATGACCATCGTAAAAGAATATTTGAATTTGATTCATTGTAAACAAAACATTAGTCTTGAAGTTCTTGTCATTGCTCATAGGTCATGCCATGTTCTATATGATTGTGTTGGGATGTTCCTTCCTAGAATTTCATGTGTTTTGCACTAGAGGTTTATTTGGTGAAGCCTCCTTATGTTGACAATGTTATATGGTTTGTCTATGGGTACAACAACTTTATGTTGGATGCGCCAGTCTGGAAATGTTGATATTTTAATTGCTATGCCTAGCTAAATTGAAATATGGCTATGCTAGCATTGCATTTAGGTGGATTCCTAAGTGTTATATATTCGATTCTCACTTAGAAGTTGATATACTATGCCATACCTTAGCAAGCCTATGCTTGGTTTAAAATATGTTTATGCATTAGTATTTCATTCAATGTCATACATTGGTTACTTTAAAGAAGATTCTTAAGCTATTTTTTAGAAAAAGTTCCCTAATGAAATAATATGATTAATCATGTTATAGTATTATAACTTATTATTTTATTATTTCATTATAAATTAAAAGTATTAAGCTCCTACCTATAAATGTATATATTTAAAAAACATTGATGGTGCAAAAACAAGCAAACTAGAGATGGAGAGGTGAAATGTAGAGGTTGGAGGGTGAAATCTATGGAGCAAATGGAGAAGAAAGACCATGAAAACCTACAGACTATAAAGGAATCTGGCATCAAGGGAGATGGGCAAGGGAAATCGAGGCAGTTATTCCGATGGAAAGGGTATACCATCAGGTGAATATAGAACAATGGTGAAACCCCAAAGGTCATTTTGAAGAGCGAGGCAAGAGAATCTGCCAATTTGAAATCCTAAATTTTGCAGACCAAGACAACAAGGTCAATGGCTACAAAATCATCAAGCTTTTAGGAACACGAGAGGATTTCAAAGAGGTGGAAGGAACCCTAGAAGGGGTAGAAACAGGGGAGGGAACGGATGGCAAAACCCCCAACAAAGAAACCCCATCACTCCAACACACAAGAATGCTGGAGAATTCATGAAGAAGATGGATGCGGATAATAATACAAGGAGAACAGTAGAGCTAAATTTGACAACTCTTCAAACGAAGATTTCGAGACTGGAAAATTTAGCCCTGCTGGTCAAGTGGCACGGAAAAGACCTAAACTAGGAAAGTTTGAAATTATGGTGGTATGGTAAGTGGGGAGAGGACATAGAATTCAAACCACTTACTAATGGTTACTTTGTGGTTGTTTTCCCCTCAATGGAGATTAGGGAAGAGATAGCGAATGGAATCTAGATCTTGGATGGATGCAGTTTCTACATCCATCACTGGAAAGCCAGTTTTAATCCCCTACACCATCAGATGGAAATATTGCAAGATTGGTATGCCCTCCCTAACCTTCCATTGGAATACTGGGAACCAAAAATCCTAGAGGAAATTAGAAATGGCTTAGGAACTTATTTGTGTGCTGAAGAAAGAATGAACTCTGAAGGGGTTGGATCGCATGTCAGGATTTGTGTTGCTAATAACCCTAACAGAGTTATTTTGAAGGAAATCATGCTAGCATTGGAGCAAGGTGATTGGTTGCAAACCCTAACTCTAGAATCCATCACAATGGATACTCTGGTGAAAACGCTGGGATGGTGAAGCTCTAAGATGCCTTGAGAGTTTTTTGAAGAAAGCAACACCTCCCAGTCCTCAAATCGACAAAACTTGCCACTAGAAACTAACAAGGACCTTCATCATGAATCTATAAGTCATGCCCATAAAAAAGAAATAGAAATGCAAGATGAATCTAGAGTAGAAGACTCCATGGGTGGTAATCAAGGCAGATTAAATGAACTAGATCAAAAATTATCCGAAGTCATTGATATGCTGGGAAACAAAGTCTGCAAAGAAGATTTGGACTCTCTCATAGAGGTAGGCAATGTAATGGCTAATCTAGCCATAGCGGCTAAAAATGGATCCATCAATATGGAGGAGGATCCAAATAAGGAGAAATTAAAACGGGGTGGAGAAGCAACTGAACAATTGAAAATAAACTCAATGCTCAAAGTAGGGAAGGGTGAATCCCTTCCTGAATAACCATGAAAATCATAACCTGGAATGTTAGGGGCCTAAACGCCCCTAACAAGTGATGCCTTATTAGGCATCATCTGATTGCTATTCAGCCAGACATTTTTCTACTTCAAGAGACTAAATTAGGAGAGCAAGAGAAGGCTAACTTTGGTATGAAACTGAAGACGTGGAGGATAATTGGAGTTAATATGGATGGTTCCTGAGGTGGTTTGCTGATACTCTGGAAGCCTCAATCAGTTATCATTGAAGAACTAGCTTCAATCAAGCACTGGATCACCTGTAAGGTAAGAAGTCTAGCTTTGGATTTGTGTTTTCTACTAGTGAATGTTTATGGCCCAAATAATTGTATTCAAAAAGACTGGTATGGAATGAATTGGACAATATATGTAGTCTCCTGATTTCAAATTCTGTGTGTTGGGTGGAGATTTCAATGCAATACTAAAATCCTCAGACAAAAAGGTGGTGTTGGAAGGGAATTGCAATCTTAGATAGATTTTGAAGGTTTTGTGGAGAGGAACTTGTTAATTGATATACAAATGGGAAGGGGTCAATACACTTGGACCAATAGGAGGTTGGGTTTTTGCAATATTGTTGAGAAGCTAGACAGACTCCTCTTTAAAGGGGAACTCTACCTTTTTCCATACACCTTGGACTGTCAGATTCTTCTGATTTCTGGGTCAGACCATTTCCTAGTGGGCCTGGATATTATTGGGGAAAGGGGTCCTGCTAGATCCCCTTTAAGTTTGAGAACATCTGGTTCAAGGATAAAAAATTTCTTCATCTGATAAAGTCTTGGTGGAAGAGTGTCATCCAAGCAGATTGAAGTTGTTATGTATCGCATCCATGCTGAAAGTAATCAAGTAGAACCTGAAGCGCTGGAACAAGGAAAATTTCAAAAACATCTTCGAGGAGAAATAGAGTTGTGAAGAAGCCTTGAAGGTTCTCTCTGAAAAGATCATTGAAAAAGGGATGGACAATCAGAGCTTCATGGAAGAAAAAGATCTGATGCAAAAAATGAACAATCTATTGGCAAAGGAGATCTTCTGGAGACATAAGTCCAGGAAAGTTTGGCTCAGATCGGGGGATAAAAACATGAAATTTTTTCATAACTCAACAAAGATTCATAGGGAAATCAATAGAATAACATGCATCAAAACCAATGATGGTAGAACTTTGGATAAGTAGAAGATGTCAAACTGGCAGTGATGGAACATTTTCAAAACTTGCTAAATGACTGGACAGGGTCCAATCTAACGGCCCAAAGGGATCTCTTGGAGGACATCCCAAGTCTAATCATAGACTCTCAGAATGAATTGTTGAACAACAAATTTATAGAAGAAGAAGTCAAGGCAGCGCTTTTCCAGCTCCACCCGGATAAGGCACCCGGCCCGGATAGCTTTCCAGCAAGTTTTTTTCTGAAATGTTGGGAAATTTTAGGCAAGGACATCACCAAAGCCATCGAGGAATCAAGGAGTTTGAGGAAGGTCCTCAAGGAAATAACTAACACCTTCATTTCTCTCATATTAAAAAAGGAAAAGCCCAAGTTTTTGGATGAATATAGGCCAATTGCCCTATGCAACACCATTTACAAGATTCTGGCAAAATCAGTGGCAAATAGACTCAAGAAAATCCTACCCGATATCATATCAGAAGAGCAAACTAGATTTGTGCCTGGCGGATCGATTCTAGATAGAGTCATCATTGTTGAGGAAGCAATTCACTCAATCCAAAGATTGAAGAAACAAGCCATGTTAATTAAGTTAGATATCAAAAAGGCTTACGATCGGGTTAACTGGCGCTTTATCTTCAAGGTACTAGAATGTTTCAGCTTCAACAGGAAGTGGTTGGATTGGATCTTTGATTGGACAACCTGCCCAAGGTATTTAGTTCTTTTAAATGGCACTCCAGAAGGTTTTTTCAGTGCATTCTAGGGACTATGCCAAGGGGATCCCATCTCACCTTTCCTATTTATCATAATGGCGGAGGCACTCGGCAGATCAATCACAAGCACTTGGCAACTGGGGAAGGTGGATGGTGTACAAATCACCAGTGGCTTACCGAAATCCACTCATCAGCAGTTTGCTGATGACACTATGCTCTTTGGCATTGCTTAGGAAAGAGAGGCTCGGTACTTCAAGGAAATTCTAAACAAATATTCTCCTGCTTCAGGTCAAGATGTTAGCATAGAAAAGTCAGAGGTTTTTTTCTTCAACACCCCTGCCAGAAAATAAATCCAGATTCTAAGGATATTAGATTTTAAGAAAGGATCCCTCCCCTGCAAATATCTTGGAATTCCTTTGGCAAAAGACACACAACCTGGTAATATATGGACTGGATTGATAGAAAAAGTCAGTAACAAGACTGCCTCTTGGAAGAACTAGTGGCTTTCATGGGTTGGGCACCTGATCAATCTTAAGTCAGTGATCTCAACCTTACCTACCTACTTGATCTCATGTCTTCCTCTTTTAATAGGTGCAAGAAAAGAGTTAAACAAGAAGATGAAAAAAATTTTTGGCAAGGATCCTCGAAGCAGTTCAAATACCCTTTGTTCAAATGGAAACAAATCTGTGAAAGTAAAGAAAGGGACGGAACAAGTTTGAAAAATCTCCTTCAGAATAAGGCGCTTGGGGTGAAACTTGTGTGGGCCATCTACATAAAAAAAACCTTAAATGGGTCAAATTGTTGAAGGCCAAATATCTGGATGAGAGTGAGGACAACATTTTCACCACTAGAACCTTGCCAAAAGGATCTAGGATCTAGAACTACATAAGCAATTGGAGGGATTTGATTGTGGATTGTCTAACTTGGGAGGTAAAGAATGGAAGGATGGTTGATTTTTGGGAAGATTCATTGGAGGGCTACCCCAAGTTGGCAGATAGAATCAAGAGGGAAAATATTAAAAGGGTAACAAAATAGGTATAGGGGGATAAGGTAAGAGACTATTTATCAGTCATTTCCCAAGATGGCATTATAACGGCCCAATGGAGAAGTCCTCACAACTTGGGTTTAAATCAAAGGGAAGTTGAATTGTTTGATAAACTGATGTCGCATCATTTGCCTTAGGGAGGACAAGATGTTCTGGGTTGGGGCGGTTCTCCAACCGGGAATTATACTATTAAAGATGGATACAGAAAACTCACTGAGAACCAGGATGGAGAAGTAAAGCTTCCCAAAGAGCTTTGCTGGAATGCAGCTTGCTTACCCAAGGCAGGCATCTTCTTATGGCTGGCCTCTCAAGGTCGTGCCCTTACGGCAAATAGATTTGCTAAATTGGGTTTCCAAGGCCCATCCAGGTGTAGTCTATGTAAGGATGCAGAGAAGAATGGTGACCACCTCTTTCTGAACTGTTCTTTCACTCAAAGCTGTTGGAAATGGCTATTAGCTAAGCTTCAATGGCAGACGACGTTACCTATTAAAATGTTAGAGTGGCTCCTTTGTTGGCCATCCTTACATAAAAAAGCACTATACCACAGCCTTTGGGTTTCCAGCCCTTCGATGTTAATTTGGGAAATTTGGAAAGAGAGAAATAGGTGCTTATTCCAAAACAAAGAAATGCCCATTCAATCTCTTCAAAACAAGATTGAAGCCTATTTAGTCAAACTGGTAAACTCAAGGCTGGGGGATCTGGTCTCTACAAATTCTTCCTTTACGAAATGGGATGCAAAGATGTGTCGTAGCTGGCATGGTTTAATCGTCCCCTCCATCTATGGGGAGGGGGATCAAGAACGAAAGACAAGAGGAATAATGTTAAATGGACCCCCTGGAGTTTGGCTAGTACAAATTGAATTTCGATGGTGCCTCTTGAGGCAATCCAGGTTCCTCAGGGGCGGGATGTATCATCAGGGACTGGAACAATAGATGCATTGTAAAATTGGCTAAGCCTCTCCCAATTGGCACAAACAATTTAGATGAGTTGGAAGCATTGATTCTGGGTCTAAAGATGTGTCATGAGTTAAACCTCAAAAAAATTGTGATTGAAGGAGACTCTCTACTTGTAATCAATGCCCTTCGATCCTGCAAAATGCTAAACTGGAAGTTGTTTGCCAAACTAGAAATTGCCTTTGAGCTAATTGATAAATGCGAGCTGGTGACAATGACACATATCTTAAGAGAAGGAAATGCTGAAGCAAATGATCTCTCAAACTTGGGAGTGGATGGCAAAAGAATTAGAGAAATTGAGGATCTCTAGTGATAGAAATTGTGGGTGGATGGGTGGGCGCCCTACCCACACATTTGGTGTGGTAGGGCTGATTCCTTCTGAAGGGTACGAATAATGATGGATGAGGTGGCAAACATGTTGGTAGTAGAAATAATAGAAAAGCAAAGCATTATACACAGCCCGCCTTTGGAGGATTGAGACATCACTTCATCTTTGCCCATAGGAGTTATTGAAAGGATCAAAACTAAGTATTTAGATAGTTGCCACGAGCAAGTCGAGCTGGCTCAAGGCACAGTAGATCTCATCATTAGCTCCTACCATCATTCCTCAGTAAAACAACCGATCCCTCGACAAGAGTCATAGTGGTTTGGTGGGCATTCTGCAACTACACAAAAATCTTAAAGAGCTCCTGCAAGGCTTACAAGGGTTTGAGGAAGCATTTGCAATGGGAGAAAGATCTAAGTTTGTGGTAAAAATATCGATAGAGAATTTGACTAATATGGGTGCAGACACCCCAATTCAGTTGTCGGTCTAAGAGATGGCATTCTGTGACATGATCACTGACTAGTGGCTCAAGTGGATGCTGAAGAGGTATGACTCACTCACTCTCACGGCGGACAAAATGATTCTGGGCAAATCTTTTATTAGGAACAACAAATTCAAGAGGGTAGATACCCATATCACCTCAAGATTCTTAGCAGTCCTGTTGGAGATTCGAGTGTCAAAGAAGGATGCAGAGGCTCTGATGAAGCGGCTCTTCTATGTGGAGATGATGGTCAGTCTAGAAGTGATCCTCACCATTGCCATTTCCGGTATGGGAGTGCCACATCCCCGTGATCTTCCAACCTTCTACCAAAATGGAGAAGTCGTGAAATATTACCCCTTTATGCTCGATCTAAAGGGATTATTACTGGTTGAACACAAGCATATTGCAGTGGTTGGGGTGAAATTTCTGCTGCAGGAATTGAAGATGGAGCACTCCTTCATCTGCATCGGGGTAGCCGACTTCAAATCCTTTGCCTTTGCTAATGGCTTTATGGGATAAATGAGTTTATGTATAACAAATATTAATAGTGCTTAGTAGATAGGGGTTAGGTCTTGGGAATTTTCTTTCTGATATCCAATTTTGTCTCTATAAGCTGACCCTGCATGGTCCTTTTGGGGTGGTATTGCAAGCTGTTCAATCTGGGGTGGTGACTGCACACCCTCTCATGAAGAATACTATGTAAAGTTTTATTTCTATATTAATATAAAACATACTATTACGAATCAAAAAAAGTATTAAGCTCCTACCACATTATTTCATTCAACAAGATAGCCCCAATGCAATTCAACACATCAGTATGAAGTTCTTTACTCTTAATATTAGATTGTTTGGTGTGGAGCCTGATCAATCTCCAAGTGGGAGATTGTTGGTATGTGGCGACTAATCATGCAAGTACTGTACACTCGTAATGTATCCTCGTCGAGGTTCAGGGTTGGTTGTTAATTTTTGTTAACCAACAAAAGAAAAATGACATTGTAAAACCCTAATTCTAGAAGCTTCAAAAAAGCTTGTTATAAGCGGCTAGGATGTATGTTGCGGGTGTGGAATTTGTGAGATTGTAATATGTTTTGCAGTGGGTAATAAAATCATTGGATGGCTTAGTTTCTATAGATGTAGCCCATATTGGGTGAACCACGTTAAATTTATGTGTTGATCTATTTTGTGTTGTTCTTCATTGTTATATTTGGGTTATTTAATTTGCATAAAATTGTTAGTGTTTATTGCTTTGATCTTCCTGAACCCTAACATAGATTGATTTGGACCTAATATTAAGCTTAGGTTTGTGCCATAACATTTCATTTATAATGCCAATCAAAATATTTATCTATTAGAATTTAATAGTAGTTCCCAACATATCCACAATGCATATGTTAGCATCCAACAAACTAACCAGTCCTTAATATTAGGGCTAATTATATTGAATTATATAATTATTTCATATTATATTTGCTATGATATAAAATTGATATTAATTCAAAGTAATATAAAAATAACATAATTGACTATCATATCTATTAAAACATATATGAAAGCAATAATAATAAATATTAAAAGTAATATAATATAATCCACAATAATGATATAGATGATATGACTATTATAGCAATAATAATAATAAATGTTTTTGTAATTTATTATTTTAAGTATTGTTAGGTGTTGTAGAAATAAGGACTGGAACTTGCAAATTGGGACAGACACCTATAAGCAATTCATCGTTGTTCTAGATTGTATTTGTTGAATATGTCAATGTGCACCACCATAATCTTCGAAGGTTGCTTATTTCGAGGATAGCACAAAAATTTCAACAGATCGATCTACTTATTTGAGCATCTATTTCTTTGGCTACAAGATAAGTGGTATATGAATGAAGTAGACTCATTTGTGTTATCATCGAAAGGGTGAAGTGCAATGCATGTTTGAGAGTAAGCATCTGATTTGTGGTCGATAGATAGATACAGGACTTTCCCATTTAACTCAATTAAATTATAATAATATGGATTTAATACAATATATGAATAAGGTTTATAATAACTATAATAATTTCTAGCCTATAATAAATCAAATTAATTTATTATTATGGGTATAGTTATTATGATTATATCCTATATTCATATAATTTATTATTAATCCATAATATTTATTAGGTTAATGATTATATAAATTTAATGTTAACTAGATAATAATTAATTATATCCTATATAAGCATTATTATATTCTAAATCCATATAATTTTAGGTTTATCTATAATATAATTTAATTAGAAGATATAGATTAATAGATTCGGTTATTAATCTATTAACATATCTTAATCATATAATAATTATATTTTATATCATGATTTTATTTATATATTATTATATTTAAGATGCTTACTAAGGAATTTACAAATTTCTCAGTTATATATTAACACTATATAGGATTAGGATATAATAAATTTAGGATATAGTAACCTTATTAATACTATACTAAGTTCCATTTTAACTGTTAAATTTACTTATAATTAAAGTATAAAATTAGGAATTTGGTTCTATATTGAATATACTAATTTTGAATATAAATAGTTCAAAATTAGCATATTAATATTTATGTCAATATATATTTATAATTGATTTAATACATATTAAACCAGCATTATTACCTATTATAGAGAAATATATACATTTACCAATTGATAATAGAATCTACATTTATTATATGTCATTATGGTGTTAGGCTATGACAATGATGTTAAAAGGTATATTATTAATGCTAGACCTATTAATCCTACTAATTGATATTAATAATAATATATTATCATTATATTATAAATTATATATAATATTTGGATTAAAACTATTAAATAATTATATCTGTAAATATATTTAATATAGCTCAAATATAATAATAATATAGTTATAAATAATTAATAATATATATGAATAATGTATAAAATAATAAATTACTAAATAACTTAAATAGATATGTGTTAAATTAGTTTCTCAAATTATATTAATATATAATTCTAAGGACAAATATTAGTTATTCAAAACAAATATTATATTAATACATATAAATTTAATATATAAAATATCAATAGATTAAAAAATTTATATTAATATTGTGGGAGGTAGGGCGGGGGCCCTACACATCCTCCATGTGTAGGGCTGGATGCGAAGGATGGCGGCCACGCTTGACATAACACCCGCTAAGGTGGCAACATAGTAATCATTTTCTTCACCCCAGGAGGGCTTATAAGCAAGGGTCGATTACATAGTGAGATATAATTACTCGCCAGCCTAGAGCACGAAAGACATTTATTGCAGAGAATGTAAAATCTCTGACAATCATCCTTGTTTGTGGAGGAAAGGAGAGTTGGCTCTCCTCACACGAGTAGCACTCATGGAAAGTCAAGAACTTTCCTTTCTCACAGGCTTAAGTATGTGTGAACTGCTCATTCTACTCATCTTCTCTCGGGCGATGGACAGAGAACCAAGGATAGATTTTCCATTATCTGCAGAGAGTTTGCAGAGTAAAAGGCTTGAGTGTGAAGGAATGTCGACACCGATTTGCTTGACCAGCTCGATCAGGCAAATGGCTTTTCACAGGAAGATCACGGACCAGACGTTCCAAAGAATACTGATACAGAGAGATGCTTTTCTGATAGGTGCGGTGAAACTGATTATTGGCAAAGCTTTTGTGGAGGACTCAGAAAGATATCACGTGGACCCCGACATAGCATCCCGCTTTGTGGCATCTCTATTGGATTTGAACGTGGAGAAGGTGATCATTAGCATGGCAGTGCGGATGACCTTTAAAAATCATCTGCTAGACGAGCTTGAGGAGGTGTTGGTAAAGGTGGTCTTTGACGCGGGCATTCCTCGACCTAGAGACCTTGTTAAAGTGGACCAGAATGAAGGTGTGATTTATTATTTCCACTTTATGTTGGATTTGAGTGGTGTAGAGTTGGTGATTCACAGAGTCTGAGCCAATAAAGCATGGGCCTTTATCAAAAAATTGTTTCAGTTTGATCCCCATGAGGGCTTTGATTGGATTCCTGAATTCTGGGATTATCTTCTGGAGCAGGGCCTGGGGTAAGGGGGAGTCTGTGTTATGTCCCTGTCTATGCAAGTTTATATAAGTGTTTGTAAATATTTCTTATAGTCTACTAAGTTGTTATAGTCTAATAAGCTATTATGTGGATCGGTGAAAAATAGTTATGGTGATGGCCTTGTCAGAATCTATGGCCTTTTTGTCTGTCAACAGGGCTTCAAAGCCATTTTGGGTCATTCCTGCATATGCAGACGGGTGTAATCTTTTGAACAGTTTAATATAATATATCTCTTATGCATAAAAAAAAATTATATTAATATTATATAATAGGACTATAATATATTATATAGAACATGTAAGTTAAAAATATGAACACATAAGGTATAATATGTTAAAAATATGAAACCTTATATAATATACTTATTATAATATAGCATAAAATAATTATAAGTATTAATTAATAGGACTTATATGATAATAACATATACCTAACATTAGTTTATTATATAATATCAACGATAGATATTGTAGTTTAACTATAATCGTTTATTATATAATATCAACGATAGATATTGTAGTTTAACTATAATCGTTTATTAATATATAAATGTTATGTTTGTTATAAGGTCTATGCACATTATATTAATATAATAAACTAATAGGACTTATATGATAACTTATTAGTATATAATTAATATGATTATTAATATATTAGCAGTAATAACATAAGGATATTATACAATTAAATAATATTTAGTTAATTAATCTGAGAAACTCCAATAATTTCAAGTTTTAGCATTTCACTGGACATATCCAAATCGCATCATATTTCCTGCAAACTCATTCAAGCAATGCTAATGGCCATTGGTGGTAAAAATTTTACAAATATGTAAAAATATTTGCAATTCCCCCTTCTCATGCAATATATTTTTGCCAAAATCAAATAAAAACCAATTTATTTTTATTTTCTGCATAATTGGTTTTTATTTATCAAAAATTTTGATTTCTTACTTTCATCCCACACCACCACACATCTCTTATTATTTTCTTGCGGGAAAGCCGGAAGAAGCCCAAAATTTCACCGCTCACATTTTTACCAAAATTAATAAAAACCTTTCATCTCCCACTCACTCACAGACAATAAAATATTATTTTAGGGTACCGCCGTTGTCCCGCACACAGACTTGAAACCCCCTATGGTAATGTGGGAAGATTACTGCTCTCCTCTACATGTAGCTGCGAAGCACAACAATAGAGATCTGCTCAGGTGGGTGAACTTTTGGGTGCCTCTCGCTCTTAAAGAAGCTCTGAAAGCAACTGATTATGTCAGATGAACTCCACTTCATTTGGCAACTTTTGAAGGGGTTGAAGATATTGTCAAATTATTTCTTGAATATGGATCAGATCCTTTCCAACGAGACATTGGTGGGAAAATGGCACTACACCAAGCTATGACAAACATAAATGCTGCAAAAAAGATAGTGGAGGCGCTATTGAATCATTTAAAATGCAACAAAGAAAAAGGCTCTTCTCCTCTAGATTTTGGCAGTATGTATTGGCATTGCAGTATGTATCAGCACTTGCAGACAATAAAATATTATTTTAGGGCACCACCATTGTCCCACACACATACTTGAAACTCCTTGCAATGATGTGGGAAGATTATACTCTCCCACTCAGATTTGATATGCCTTGCGGTGATGTGGGGAAAGCATAAGATTCTTCTCACAAGCCCACACCATCTTCACCTGGCACCTTGCGGGGGTGCAGGAATGGTCTCCTGCATGTAGGTACTTTATCTCCTTGGCATATGGTGTTCAATGTTGTGCATACCTTCAATCGTTGCGCGTCGTGAGATCACATTTGTCTGAGGCAGTTTGTCAAACAGTTCCCGTGTCTTTGTCTATGCTTCCACATTCGCATACATGTCTATGTAAATCCATTTCATGCATATCCTACACCCATTACATTCCATGAAACCACAATTCTTTGAGGCATTTTGTCAAACAGTTCACGGGTCTTCTCTATGCTTCCACATTTTGCATACATGTCTACTAGGGCGGTTGCATCTACAAAATCTATCAAAATTCCTCTCTTTTATGCTTTGATGGTTGTCCAAACCCTCTTCCAAAACTCCCAAATTTTGGAAAACGGCCTAGCCAAGTTTAAATGATCTGATATACCCAAATTGGTAAGTTTAAATGATAGGCCTAAAAATTACAAGGAGGAGACAAAAACTCTAAGTTTTGCCTAGGGCTTTCCTTGGGTGAAGACAACAATGGCGATAAAAAGGGCGGTAGCGGCTATGGGTTGTTGGCGATGATGCTGTTAATAATGGCCTGGATTGCGGTGCGAGTCAGGGGGAAATTTGTGGTGGAGAAGAACAATTTAAGGGTAACTTCACTAGATTATATTAAGGGCACATATGACAGCGCTATAGGCAATTTAGAATTTCACGTCCTTTCGATCACATTTCTTATTATGCGCTCTCCACCAAGGAAGCAATTTTCATTAAGAATGCAAATCCTGGACTTAATTATCTGGTCTAGTTTAAGAAAAAAATTCAAATCATCAGGAGCATCTTTTATCCGATTACTTATACCAATTCGAATCCTCGGGAATAACATATAAATCCTTTAGAGGACACTTGTGCATAGATATGCCTAACAATAAGGTTAGGGCAGATGTGAACTGACGAAAAATAAAACTGACAGAAAAAAGAAAGTGTCAACTTGAGTACGTACTTGGACAGTGTCAACTTGGTACTCACACAATGTCAACTTGGCACTCGCACAGTGTCAACTTGGTACTTGCACAGTGCTTCAACTATAGTCATCTTGCCAAATGAGTATAATAGTCAATGCTTAGTGGTCAATTAAATTTTAATATAATTAAAAAATAAAAAATTTCATTTTTCACATTATTGTTCACCTAATTGACCAATAGCACAACAGATAAATTGCATGTATTAAATCATTAAATAAAAAAATTAACTTTCAACTTTAGGGATTTTTCCAAATGAATTTAATACTTGATTCTCATTAGTCAACTGAATTGAATTAATTGCATCACATGAATGCATTAGTATTCTTGTCTTGGCAGGAACTAAAAATTGCAAGATTTCAATCGCAATAATCTTTTTAGTTTTAAAGGAAAAATCAAAGTTATGAATTTATGACATATAAATTCTAAAATTTAAAATGTAAAACTTTAAAACATGTGATAGCCGAGGAGACAATACATGCCTAGATCTTGTTGCCCCCTTTTTTTTTTCTAAAAGGTGTTCATGTCCATTCTTTGTTTTTCCTTCTTTAAATGTCGGTCTTTTCCTTAGTTCCTTCCTCGAGCCAAATTTTACTTAGTCATTTTCTAAGTCATCGATGATCCTGTTGGTGCTTAAATCTGCAGGCACTTTCCTACAGATTCAAGCATTCAAATATGCATGCCCCTTCCCAAAAAATCTAAAAATTCTGTCTTTCAGCCTCTACAGTGCTAAAAAATGCAAAAATCAATTAAGGTGCAAGTGTCTTTGTATATACAAGGGTGTTTGTATATACATGCAGGTCGATTGTATATTAGCAGGCTTGAAAATCTCCATCAGCCTTCAGAAAATGGTGAAAAATGAGTTGTATGCATTTTTAAATGCATATCGGGCTGCATATACAAGGGGGAATATTCGCTGCTTGCATAATGGGTTGCATGTATATTTGGTTTGTATGTTCAGACATACAATGGTTAGATACAAAGAAAAGATACATCGCAGGTATATTCCATGGAAGATTCCCGCTTGTATATAGGGGCTTGTATGTCGCCGGTGCATATGCAAGGAAAATATACAAGGGCGCAAATGCATTTGCTACAGTGGTGCGGCCGAGATACCTATGGTGGGGCCCGGGGATATACAAGTGAGAATGTATGTGGAATATTCTGAATAGATTCCCTACTTGTATGTTTGTGTTTGTATATTCAGCATACAAACAAAATACGCATTCGGATATACAATGAAAAAATGTACATTCCGGACCTGATAGAAATTTCAGGTTGCTTCATAAACATTTTGGGGTCCGTGGCGTGCATGTATATAGCATTTGTACATGCCGATATCCAAAAGGTGAGATACAAGCCAAATTTCAAGGTGAATGTAATGTGTTTCATAATTTTTGAGATCCGCCTTGTATGCATGTGGCACTTGTATGTGCAATGTGATAATCATAAGAAGGAGATACAAGGCCCGGATTTGAAAGTTTTTCAAATCCGATGGATAAATGGCTGGGGTCCGCCTTGTATATTAAGCAGTTGTATGTATATGCGTTTTGCATATACAAGGCATTTTTGAAGGGTGAACAGTGGTGATTGTATATGCATCCGTTCTTGCATATACAAGGGGGCGAAAAGGCAAAATAGTGAGAGCGAAGGTCAGCGATAAAAACATAAGGTGCCTACGTAGCATATTCTCACTGGTTGGTGACTTTTAGGGCGTGTTTCGAGCCGTAGATCTCATCGATGGGAATATATCAACGGTTGGTTTTGTATTTTGCTGCAGCGATGGGTTTCTTTGTATCTACGGCCGCGTTTGGGTGGGAAAAACTCCAAAGACACGCCACTGAGGATCTGCGGGTAGCTGAGCATTAATGGCGACATTTGCAGGATTTGGGTCAACGATGGACAGGTCAACCACTAATTTTATGAAAGAAGATCTTCAAGTGGTGGCTCAAATCTCGAGTTCACTAGCTCTCTTCGTCTACTTCCCGGCTGCATTTAATTTTCAGCGCCATTTCTCAGGATGCATTGAATCTGGCTGATTTTTGATTTGCCTTGTAATAAATTTTGTCGGGTACACAGTCTTGGTATAAAAAGCCAAACTGTGTTACTTGTTGGAGGTTGGAAACTGGACAAATTTTGGTGTTGTGACACAATACAACTTCTTTGGTGGCTCTTTTCTGGATGTCTTGTGAGTTTATGAGTCTCATGTTGTATGTTCTCTGCATTGACCCACTGATATCATGTTGATTTAAATGAGTAATGCTATATCGCATGTGTTTTGTTATCTGTCTCCAAACTAAGTATGTTCTTCTTCTGAGTCTGAGCATCTAAGGGGTGTTTATGATTCTAGAATACAGGCTTGCTGTGTTGAATGCTTGATTTCTTGCTTTTACTCAAGGAGTAGATTAAATGTTTTAGATCAAGGGTTGGGAACAATATATTGCAGTGAGGATATTGTAAGTAGAGATAACAAGATACTCTATCTTGGGAGGTATCTGTAAGGCAGGTATCACATAATCCTCTTGATATCTAGTCTTTGGTATATGTTCATGCAGGCCATTCACATGTGTATGTCTACTGACTCTGAGCCCTGGATAGGCACCAATCTAGTCTTGTATTGAGGTTATACCCAAGGTCCTAGTTTTGCATCCACATAAAATCAAACTTAAACTTCAAAATCAAACCATTAGGACTTCAGGAGTAGTTTAGGACCCAAATCCTCTGTCTACAACTGAAAATAGGCCCAAAGCTAGCCCTTTTGCACTTATCTTATAGTTTTGGTCTACATAAAGGAGGATTTATCTGCTTTGTATCAACATCTCAGTCAGTCCATAAGCATATCTCATGGATATTGAATAGGGAATACCCCCCTTGGTTCTGCAGAGCCTAAAGAAGAAGAGGAGATATTATAGAGTCTATCTCCTATACTGTTAACTTGGCCCAGAGATCCTGTTGATCATTGATGGCTACCTTGTAGGGATAGCTGGGAATAAGCATCCAGTCGGATTAAGAGGTAACAGATCCTTCACATCTTTGAACAAAAGTCGGTGGGTTCACAAGTTCTTGAACTTCCCGACTTGCTGACTTGTCTTAAGGTCCCACGCCTTGAGTTTTCCTTTGTGTCTTGTTATTGAATTCTTCCTTTGTTGTCAGGAAATCGGAAGTTCTTTGAAATTCTGAACCTCCAACTCCTTGTTCAAAACTTCAACTTCTGCCGACTTGCCAACTTTGAATAGCACACTTTTTCATATGGCATTTTTCTTGCGCTGGCGTACAATAAGAGGGAATGACACTTGTCACTTTGCATTTAATTAGAAGTACATGAGAACACAGTGGCACAATCTTCGGAGGGAAACTCGAGGCATGCATTAATGAGTTTTAAAGATAAATTCACTGCCAACATTTAATATTCTTCTTCAGTGAATTTATGAGAAATGACTTTGATAAGCTCTTAATCTTGCCTAAGGTGATCTCATTTTACAAGGGAATGCGTTGCAGAATGTTAAACGGCTAGTTTGCTACGTGCGAGATATAATTACAATTCCATTCTTACAGGTCAACATAACTAGCAGCTCCCTCTCTTTCTTGTTATAAAGGCATAGCACCCTCTTTGGGGAGTTAGAAATTTTTATTCCCATGTATCTATGTAAGGAAATTCCTGTTAGTATCTTGTATCACCCTACATTATCTGCATATATTTTGGAGTCTTTGGTGTTCTGGTTTCTCAACTATATGAAGATGAAGTTCAAATTCCAAGGGGTTCCTGTGGCCTCTATCATGGAGAATGGCTTGTCCAAAGTAAAAGATACTAATTTCGGCCACGTTGATTTGGATGACTTCTGGAAGAGAATGCAGTCTGAAAATTAGACTCCCTTGGTGAGAAAGATTACCAGTAGCGGTCTAGATAAGGTTGGTGGTTTTCCACCTGTTGTGCATTGTCCCGAGTTGATGCTTGCATGTGCCAATAGGTATTTTCTGGAGTCTCAAGAGATAAGGACCTCCAGTGGTGATGTTGTGGCAAAAATTGACTCTAAATCTATCACTCTAGCTTTGAATTTGGAAGAGTACAAAGAAAATGCTGATGTTTCTGTGTCTTCAGCCTGGAACTATTACAGTGAAAGGAAAGATTGGTGTCATACCTATGTTGCTAAGAATTGGTCAAAATTTGAGAAGACTGGTAAATCTCGGCTTCCCGCCAATTTAAGAAGGAACCATTTTAAGGAGGATATTTCAGACATGATAACTTTGTTAAACAGAGTGGTTGGGAGCCCCGAGTCGGATCCTTTCAAATTTTGGATGTGTAGATTTTTTCTACTGATTTGTCGAGATCACTGCATCAACTGGCCAAAGATTATCAGTGAGTGCTTGCATGAACAACTGATGAATTTTGCAATAAATATGAGCTTCCACATGTGTTCCCAGCTAGTCTATATATTGGCTCGAAGAGAGGCTGCTTGGCCTGGTTTGAGGATTCAAGGGAGTCCTACGACAAGCATGCCAGTGTATCATGTTTTCCCTCAGTTGCAGAAAAGTGAAGGTATGAAAGATTTTAGGCGTGTTAATGATGCTTTTTCCATGATGTTAGCCAAAAAAATTGATGGCTCAATAGAGCGAAGATTTTTCAGTTGAAGAATCTTCCCTAGTCATGAAATTTGGTAGTTTTTATATACAATTTGACCGCTTCTCCTATTTGAGGATCAAGGGTTATGAAAATGCTCCATTGAAATTGCCAAGGTACCTGCCTGATTATTTAGTGTTGTTGGAGCTTTGCCACCAAATGGCGGTTGTGAATGTTAACTACCAGGCCATGAAGAAGAAAGGGTACTCTTTCTCTATGAATTTGTCTTTTTATTCTTGTAAAAGTAATGATGGGGCCAAGAATGTTGACAAATTATTGTCAGAATTCAGTCTCCATAGTTTGTTCCCTCACGTGGCTTTTGATAGTAAGAATTTTATAAAGGAAAACATGCATGGGGGTGGTTCTTACTTACACTAGCCTCAACTCAAGGATTTTTAGGAGGACTGTGTTGACAAGAGGGAAGTTCAGAGAAGAAAATGGATGAGATTGACTATGGATCAAGTTTGAGCCCTCAAGATGAATCTCTAAGTTCCTGATATGACTAATGATTTTTTAGATATAATCAATGAAGGTTATAATGTCGTGTCAATGGAACCCCTGCCTCCTATGAAATGGTCTAAAAAAGAAGTCACTGACGTTATGTTGCTTTCTCTGCATGTGTTAAGAAGAACAGAAAAATGGCTGAAAGGAAAGGTCAAAGAGTGTGTTGGCTCCATGACACTGAAGGATTCAACCTCTCAAAACCAAGCCAGGTCTTAGACTGCCCAATTATATAGAAGATCTTCTAGTTTGGACCCGACTCTCCAGAGAGTCAGCTCACAATCAAATGGTGATGACGACAGGCCACCTGAAGAGACTGGAAAGGTGAAAACAACTTGTGAGAAGGATGTCCAAACAATGAAAAGAAATACTAGATTGGTTTCTTTGTCATCCAAAGCAGACCATGTGCCCCCATCTAGTAACCATGTAAGTGACTCTGATTCTTTTATTTTCTCTCAGATTGGAGAAGATAATTTGTTACACTCTTTGCTCAGCCCGCCGAGTTCCCCACATCAAAAAGAATTGCCAGAACAAAATTCCCACCCTGTGCCTTTAATTGCTACTTCTAATGCTGCTAATGTATCAGCCCAATCTCCCAATTGGTTGAAAAAGGTAGTTCAGAAAAAGAAGACATATACTCCTTCTACCGATGAGGGTATTGATATTGTGGCTAGTTTGTTGCAAATGGTTCCCAAGCCCAAACGAGAAAAAAAAATGTCAAGGATAGTGACTGATTCCACCTCAGGAAACCAGTTTCTAGAGATTGCAGACCCACTAAAAGATAAGAATGACGATGAAGTGACAGAAGCTAACTTCAGAGTGAGTCAAGTGGATCTGGGACCGTCAACTATTGAGGGAGATTTGTATCATGTCCAATATTCAATTGATAACATATCTAAAAGGGTAAAGGGATTGCAGGAAGAAAATCTAAAACTGTTGTCACATGTAAGCTCCTTGTCTTCTTTTGTTGATTCAATTGCTAAAATATTAACACCCTCAACTAAGGCCTCCTCAAGTGCCGACCTCTATATATTTGATTCAAATTTGCTCCAACAAGTCAAAACTTCTCTATCTTTGAGAAAAGCTATGGATCAATAGGTCAAAAAGGTTATTTTTGATAGTCTCATTTTTATTGAGGAGGTAGTGAAACTGTTTGATTCTATACATACGAAGAGGGAGGTTTTGATAGTAGATTTTGAGAAAACCAAAAGTGATCACCATAGTTTGACTATAGCCTCTAAGGAAATACAAGAGATAGCCAACATGGATCCTGGTATCTTGATGGCTGAAGAAGTTATAGCTAATCTTGGAGAGCTAGACACCCTTGTGTGGTCTAATACAGTGGAATGGAAACTTTGTCTTATAACCGTAGTAGAAGAAGAGATAGGGAAAGGAATTGCAGTCTATTACAAGGAGATGATGAGAATCAAAAAGGATTTCACTGCTCTAGAGGTGGAAGCCAATGGGTCCGACAATGAGAAACTCTTGGACGTCAAAGTAATAAAACAAAATTTCAAGAGGATGGTAACTGAAGAAGTAGTAAATTATGATGCAATCACAAGGGATTCATTGGGAAAGATATCTAAAATGGCAGCTTATATTAACAATTGCGGAAATGGGTTTGATGAGGTGCATCGTAAGGTGGCAGACTCCGACATGGCAATCATGAAGAGGAAGCGTCGTATTAGTATGACAGGAACGCCACCTGGCATGTCATTGGCACCTATCATCAACAAGTATAGGGCATATAAAGCAAGGTTACGAGCACAGGTACCTCAAGCGGTGCAAAGTGTCATAGGAGAAGGTGAGCAATCGAAGGAAGAGGAAGAGATGGATGAAGTGGATGATGGCGATGGGGATTTAAAAATCCTCAATTAATTTCAAATTTCATGTTTAGTTATTTCATATTTGCTCTAAAACTATTGGCTCTGGAGGGCCCCTTTTATTATAATTATTGTTTAAATATCTTTAAATCGATTGTTTCAAGAAGCCGTTATGGTTTTGATGACACTTATAATTTGGTTTAGCTATAAATTCTGGATGGCTAGTCGAATTATGGATCTTTTGACAAACTTTGTTTTGCAAGGGTGATAGTTAATTTTGGTTTTAGCTACTTTGATATATGTAATGAAAGTTAATACAGTGGAGATTTGGGTGATCATAGACTTTGTGTTGTGATTATTTGAATTCATATTCTTCTTAAGTTGAATGTGTTGCTACTGGTGTTAATAATATTCATATGTCTTGGTGGTTGGATATTTATGAATCTTGCTCACTGCTGAGAACCATTTATCTGTTGATATATCATTTGAAGTGGTGAATATATATATGTGTCTGTGTGTGTGTTGTCGATTTATGTTATGTGGCTGGAAGTCTTTGAACTCCTAGTAATTGGGTTGTAAATCTGCCTTTATTGCTTTCTGGTCAAAAGCTCTATCTTTGTTTTTGCTTTCTAGTTAAAAGCAATTTTGGGTTTTCCTATTCATTAGAATATCTATCGAAGGTAGTTGTACCTTTTTAAATAAGCAGAGAGCCTGTGTAAAACACCAATATATTAGGCTCAACTATTGATTACATTTGTCACTTGTCTAGGCATGAGTATATAGAGTTAGGTGACAAATCTGTTAACCAACAGATTTTTGGTGACTCTACTGGGGAAATTGATATATCAAGTTCTTTTGAGTTGCTTGGTTGAACTTTATGGTTCTTCGTGGAAGGCGTACGCTAGTTTTGTAGCCTAACGTTGATTGGCTGATAGGAGATCAGAAAGATATTATTACTAGCCTTAGACTTGTTGCCTGGCAGACCGGAAGAAAAAACTAGCAGTACCACCAAGTTGACGAGGTATTAGAAGGAGAAGAAGAGCTTGGTGAAATTATAGAAGAAAATGCACGTCGTTTTGCTGACGCTCAGGAGATAATTTTTATTAAAGGAATTGTTCTTGTGCCAAGGAGAGAAAGGCCTTTGTGAATCAAAGCAGTTCCTGACAATAGGCCAAGAAACCCCACTGCTAGACCAAGGAATCAGATTCCTGCAAGACCAACTCTCCCCCGTAACAACCAATAAGTGGTTTGGCGACTCTACTTAATTATTTTTATTGATATACCTTTAGAAGTGGGCTATGAAAAGATATACATGAGGAGATAGATAAAGGGGTATAGTTGATATTGACTTTGATTTACTTCAATCTTTAAATTTTTCTCCCTTCCCTCCCACGAGAAGAGACAAATCTTTAAGTAGACCATCCTCTCCTCCATCTACAAGAGGTGCTGCTAGTTCATCTTGTCAAAGCTTGACTCTGCATGGTACTATCGTACCATTACAAGTAAATTTCCCTCCTTTTAATATGGCTCACCCACGACCTCCACCTATTCCATGGGGTGTTGCTATTGGACCACTTAGGCTTGGTGAGAACCTACATGACCTGCCTAGGGGATCGAGTAAAATCCTACCTAAGTTTAGGGGTGATGGTAAGGTTACTCTTGAAGAGCACATTAATGCTTTCTTTGCTACTTGTTCTATCCTGGGAGTCCAACATGAAGATGTGTCTGTCAGGCTATTTGTTGAGTCACTTGTTGACACAACTGTTAAGTGGTTTTATCACCTTCCTAATTTCTCTATTAGAGATTGGGCTTCCATGAGGCAAAAATTTGAAGATAGATTCAAAACTACCAATAATGAACATACATTGGTAGCCCAACTTTCTTCTATGAAGAAAGAGATTCATGATAAAATGAGGGAATATGTAGCCAAGTTTAACAGACTTGCAAATATAATTCCTACCAATGTCAGACCCAGAGACGGATCATTGATGTGTTTCTTTATCAATTCAGTACCACCTGATGTCAGCTTTGCTATTAAAAGACAAGGAGTTCCTAACCCGGTTGACACTTAATCATTGGCTATTGTTGTGGAAGATGATCTAATAACTGCAGGAAAATGAAAAAGAGAGTTGCAAACAGGCAAACCCTTAGTAGCTAGCTCCAGCGACCTTGTCATTCAGAGGTTGGCAAATGACATTATTACTTTGAAACGTTGGATGCCTAAAGGTCCTCAATAACCTCCCCAAGGGGATTATAACAAAACATTGCAACTACCTGGTCCTACCCAAAGGTTAGCTATTGAAGGAGGACCCTCAACTAGCAAAAATAATCATATGGTATGCAACTTTCATCTTACTTATGACCATGATGGAGCGTCCTGCCCCGAGATGATGAGATTTATGCAAATGATTTCTATGAATGAGCATGCATAGGAGCCTCTTGTGGAAGAACCCCCTACACCTAGTGATGTCAGTGTCAATTTCTTTGAATATGAATCAGATGAAGGAAGTGGAGAAGATGTATATACTGAAGTTGCCAATTCCAACTGTGCAGTATTTACTAGGGGTCAGTAGCCACAAAGAGGGCAAAACTCTCAGAGCCCGCCCAGTAATGCATCCTCTACTCCCAAATATATCTTGACAAGGCAGAACAATGCCAAGAAGACAGAAAATGTGACACCCAAAGTCGTAGTTGTTGAGGTACCATCTACTTCATCTTCTAAAAATTGTCTCAAGTTGATTTTATATTGTAGAATCATGTAAAAATACAAAGATTGAAATTTCCCAAGCTGAGTACTTGAGACTTAATCCATCTGAACTTGATAGACTAGTCAGATATGTCAGACAAGAACCATCTCCTTCAAATTGTAATGCTCAAGTGTCTCGTGATAATGAAGTGCTTGCCAAGAGCCAAAATTGTTCAAACACATGTTCTCAAGATCCTAATCTTCAAGATCCTTTTAATAAACCAGAACCTTTTTATGTCTCTTTGTACATTGATGGTTACAAGCTTAGTAATTGTGTCATTGATTCTAGAGCCTCAGAGAATGTAATGCTTGCTCAAGTTGCTAAAGCCCTAGGCTTATCCTATACACCCTCCCATGGCAAGTGCTTTTCAATGGATGGTTCTCTGGTACCTATCTTGGGTCAAATTAAAGATGCTCAGACTGCTTTAGCCACTTTTCTAAGGAAAAGATTGAAGCTAACCATTTTAGTGGCAGACTTACCTGCAAGTTATGGCATGCTCTTGAGTCATAGTTTTTTGCAAAGACTTGGGTGGAGAAATTCAAATGGATTGGTCACATGCCCTAATACCTATAGACGGGAAGAAAGTTCGCCTTAATCCAGAACCCAAGGCTAAATTTACTGTTCTTAAATCTAGAGACCCTAGAGCAGACATTCTGTTTGTAGAAACTAGACTGGGCACCTACATGTGCACATCAACAGATAATGAAGATATAAATCTAATCAGTCCCAACCTGGTTGATGAATTGTGGACTTTAGAATTTGATGGCAATTGTTCTACTATAGGGTCTAGGGTAGGGGTTGTTTTGATTTCACCTGATGGTTATGCCTTTCCTTTTACTTTTAAACTTGAGTTTGAAAATATAAATAACAAAGCTGAATAAGAGGCATTATTATTGGGATTGGAACTGGCCAAGGAAAAGGGTGTGAAACAGTTGAAAGTCAAAGGTGACACTGAATTAATTGTTAAACAAGTTAGAAAATTGTATACAGTTAAAAATGGTAGACTGAGGCATTACCAGAATAAGGTGTGGGACTGCATTGAAGACTTTGATGCTTTTTCTATAGAGGCAATACCCAGAAAATAGAATACTAAGGCCAATTCCTTAGCCATTTCAGCATCCCTCCTCTTACCACATCCAGATTTCAAAGATAAGCCATACAGGATTGAAGTGGTATACATGCCTAGTGTTCTTGACAATGTTAATCACTGGCAAGTTTTTAATTTTGATCAACAAATTATTTCATTTCTTGAAAAGGTTGAATCTTTTGCCAATATGTTCTTTGAAGGTAGTAGTGATGAAAGTAATGATGTTTTGGAAGGAGAAATAAAGTCCTCTGATGACCCAAGCTCAGGAATTGTTCAATTGAAAGGGAATAAAATTCCTAAAGGACTAGTCTCTCTTGAAGATCTTTTAAATCGACATGATCAATACCTTAAGAAGAAGAATAAAATTTCCATCACAACTTCAACTGATTATGATAGGGTGAATATTGGCTGAAGCTAATTCAAAGGTTGGGTGTATTGGAAAATGTTGGTCTCAAGAAGGAAAGGAATGTTTGATTTCTTTGCCTACTAGGTATAAGGATGTTTTTGCATGGTGTTATGCTGACCTAAAGAAATTCAGGAATGGAGAAATGCAGCATCATATTCCACTGAAGCCTGGCGCCATACCCTTTAGGCAAAAGCAGAGAACTTATAATCCAAAGGTAGCTGAAGCCATCTTTAATGAAATCGATAAAATGCTTAAAACTAAAATCATTTACCCTATTCACCATTCTACTTGGGTGGCAAATATTGTACCTGTTAGGAAGAAGAATGGGGAGATCCAGATTTGTGTTGATTTCAGGAATCTAAATCAAGCTTCTCTGAAAGATAACTATCCCTTACTGGTGATGGATCACATTTTACAAATGGTGTCTGGTTCAGAGATGATGTCCATGCCTGATGGATTTTCAGGATACAATCAAATTGGAGTGGTCCAAGAGGACCAGCACAAGACAACTTTCACTACCCCAATTGATGTCTTTGCATATAATAGAATGCCTTTCGGTCTTATTAACACTGGAGCCACATTTCAGAGAGAAATGGATTTGACCTTTGGTGACTTGAAAAACAAGATCATTGTGGTTTATCTTGATGATTTGACGGTCTTCTCTAAGAAAAGAGGTGATCACTTGCATGATCTAGAAATAGTTTTGCAACATTGCAGAGAAAATGGCATCTCTTTGAATCCCAAGAAATCAATCTTCGCGGTTACTGAAGGGAAGTTGTTAGGGCATATTGTTTCAAAGGATGGAATAAAAATTGTTCTAGAAAGGGTCAGGTTGATTCAATAGTTGAGTTTACCCATGACCAAGAGTAAGACATCCTTTTTTGGCCAGGTAAATTTTCTAAGAAGGTTTGTCCCTGACTTTGTTGAGTTAACTAGACATATTGCAGAAATGATGAAGAACCATCCTATCTTTAAGTGGAGTGATGAAGGAAAGAAGGCATTTGAAGATATTAAAAGATCCATTGCTAATGCACCCACACTTGTGCATCTTGATTTTCAAAAAGACTTTATCATCTATTGCTATGCTTTAGAACATACTCTATCAGCTATTTTGCTACAGAATAACGAACAAGGAATAGAAGCTCCCATTACCTTCATGAGTGTGCCATTAAAGAAATATGAGCTTAAGTACTCTACTTTAGAGAATCATGCATATGTTGTGGTCAAAGCCTTAAAAAGCTTCAGATTTTATATCTTGCATTCACATGTTGTTGTTTATGTCCCAAAATCTGTTGTAAAAAGTATTCTCACTCAGCAGGAGATTGGATGCAATAGTAGAGGAGCTTGGATAGCTAAAGTTTAGGAGTATGATATTGAGATCAAGCCCACCAATTTTCTCATAGGCAAAGGGTTGTGCAAAATGATTGTTGAAAACAAGGTTAATGAATGTGAATAATTACCCTTGGTTCTTTTTACAAGTAATACTAATGACTGGTTCTCTGATGTTTCTTATTTCTTAACTTATGGCGATTGCCCATCTCACCTCTTGCCAAGGAAAAGAGAAACCTAAAACTCAAGGTATAGAAATATGTCATATGGGGAGGTAACCTATATAAAAGGGGAGTAGATGGAACTTTTCTGAGATGCGTAGATAAGGAATAATAGAAGAAGTTGCTAGAGACTTTCCATGATGAAGCCTATGGAGGACACTTCTCTACATCAGTAACAACCTTCAGAATACTGAGGCAATGTTTTTACTGGCTTGGTATGTTCAAATATGCCTATGATTGGGTCTCGAAGTGTGAGAAATGTTCAAAGTTCACAGGTAGACCTCAATTAGCTGCCTTGCCTCTGAGACTAGTTGTTGTAGACGAACCATTTCAGCAATAGGGATTATACTTCATTGGACCAATTAATCCTAATTCTAGTGTTGGACATACTCATATCCTGACAGTGACTGACTATTTTACCAAGTGGGTAGAAGCTATCCTGGTGAGAAGTACTACTTCTGAGGTAGTGTGTACCTTTCTCAAAGAAAACATTTTGGTCAGGTTTGGCATACCTAGGAAGATGGTGACTGATAATGCTTCAAATTTTTCCTCTGCCAAATTTACTCTTTTTTATTATGATTTTGGTATTAGCCTTTCCCATTCATCTGATTATTACCCACAAGGCAACGGGCAAGCAGAATCAAGTAACAAAAATCTCATCTCTATTGTCAAAAAGATGGTGGAAGAAAATCAAAGGGGATGGCATAAGAATCTGTATGATGCTCTTTGGGCTGATAGGATAACATATAAAAGGGCCATTGGTATGTCTCCTTTCCAGTTGGTTTATGGTATTGATAGTGCATTCCCTATTCCCTTAGAACAGTCTGCATTGAATTTACAAAGGGCAATTGAAGATGAACAGTTTCAATCAGCACTAGAGAAGAGGATATTGTATTTGAGCCATTTAGAAGAGCAGAGAGAGGTTACTGCAGACAGAATTGCCAAGCATCAATAGACTGTTAAAAAGATCTTTGATAAAAGGGCTAAACAGAGGAACTTTGTTGTAGGAGATTCTGTGCTTTTATGGGATAGGAGAGAACCAAAAGGTGCCCATAAGAAATTTGATTCTTTGTGGAAAGGACCTTTCAAGATCAGAGAAGTTGTAGGAGAGAATGCATTTTTGTTGGCTTACGCTGATGGAACATCACTACCTCTTGCCTACAATGGGCAAGATCTGAAATTATGTCGCTGGTAATGTTTTTGAGTCCTATTATGTACCATAGTTTCTTTCCCTATTTTTCTATTGTAGTGTTGTCCCATTTTTGGTGTCACTCTATTGCCCCTAGAATAAGGCTTGTT
The DNA here is from genome assembly GCA_027924645.1 of Cunninghamia lanceolata. Classification (NCBI taxonomy): domain Eukaryota; kingdom Viridiplantae; phylum Streptophyta; class Pinopsida; order Cupressales; family Cupressaceae; genus Cunninghamia; species Cunninghamia lanceolata. The sequence goes on from BSBN01000136.1 coordinate 1,708,526, forward strand.
CACCATAGTTTGTTTGGATTCTCTGCATCCTCCTGAGTCCTTGTCCCCAATTAGAGCCAGTTGTTGCCCCCTTTTTTTCTAAAAGGTGTTCATGTCCATTCTTTGTTTTTCCTTTGTTAAATGTCAGTCTTTTCCTTAGTTCTTTCCTTGGGCCAAATTTTACTTATTCATTTTCCAAGTCGCCGATGATCCTTCACATCTTTGAACAAAAGTCGATGGGTTCACAAGTTCTTGAACTTCCCAACTTGCCGACTTGTCTTAAGGTCCCACGCCTTAAGTTTTCCTTTGTGTCTTGTTATTGAAGTCTTCCTTCGTTGTCGGGAGATCGGGAGTTCTTTGAAGTTTCGAACCTCTGACTCCTTGTTCAAAACTTCAACTTCTGCCCGACTTGCCGACTTTGAACAACATGCTTTTTCATATGGTATTTTTGTTGCGCTAGCGTATAGTATGAGGGAATGACACTTGTCACTTTGCATTTAATTAGAAGTACGTGAGAACACAGTGGCACAATCTTCAGAGGGAAACTCGAGGCATGCATTAATGAGTTTTAAAGATAAATTCGCCACCAACATTTAATATTCTTCTTCAGCAAATTTATGAGAAATGACTTTGATAATCTCTTAATCTCGCCTAAGGTGATATTATTTTACAAGGGAATGCGTTGCAGAATGTTAAATGGCTAATTTGGTACGTGCGACATATCTGCACAATTCCATTCTTACAAGTCAACATAACTAGCAGCCCCCTCTTTCTTGTTATAAAGGCATAGCACCCTCTTTGGGGAGTTATTAATTTGTATTCCCATGTATCTCTATAAGGAAATTTCTATTAGTATCTTGTATCACCCTACGTTATCTGCATATATTTCAGAGTCTCTGGTGTTCTGGTTTCTCAAGTATATGAAGATGAAGTTCAAATTCCAAGGGGTTCCCATGGCCTCTATAGTGGAGAATGGTCTATCCAAAGTAAAAGATACTAATTTAGGCCATGTTGATTTGGATGACTTATGGAAGAGAATGCAATCTAAAAATCTGACTCCCTTGGCGAGAAATATTACCAGTAGCGGTTTAGATAAGGCTAGTGGCTTTCTACCTATTGTGCATTGTCCTGAGTTGATGGTTGCGTCCACCAATAGGTATTTTCCAGAGTCCCAGGAGATAACGACCTCCAGTGGTGATGTTGTGGCAAAAATTCACTCTGAATCTGTGGCTTTGGCTCTAAATTTGGAAGAGTACGAAGATAATGCTAATGTTTCTGTGTCTTCAGCCTAGAACTATTACAATAAAAGGAAAGATTGGTGATGTACCTATGTTGCTAATAATTGGTTAGAAATTGAGAAGACTAGTAAATTTCGGCTTCCCGCCAATTTAGGAAGGAGCCATTTTAAGGAGGAAATTTCAGACATGATAACTTTGTTGAACAGAGTGGTTGGGAACCCCAAGTCGGATGCTTTCAAATTTTGGATGTGCAGATTTATTCTACTGATTTGTGGAGATCACTGCCTCGACTGGCCAAAGATTATCAGCAAGTGCTTCCATGAACAGCTAATGAATTTTGCAAGAAATCTAAGCTTCCACATGTGTTCCCAGGTAGTCTATTTATTGGCTCGAAGAGAGGCTACTTGGCCTAGTTTGTGGATTCAGAGAAGACCTACGGCAAGTATGCCTATGTATCATTTTTTACCCCAGTTGCAGAAAAGCGAAGGTATGAAAGATTTTAGGCATGTTAATGATGCTTTTTCCATGATGTTAGCCAAGAAAATTGATGGCTCAATAGAGCGAAGATTTTCAGTTGAAGAATCTACCCTGGTCATGAAATTTGGTAGTTTTAATATACAATTTGACCACTTCTCCTATTTGAGAATTAGGGGTTATGAAAATACCCCATTGAAATTACTGAGGTACCCACCTGATTATTTGGTGTTGTTGGAGCTTTGTAGCCAAATGGCAGTTGTGAATGTTAAGTACCAAGCCATGAAGAAGAAAAGGTACTCTTTCCCTGTGACTTTGTCTTTTTATTCTTGTAAAAGTAATGATGGGGCCAGGAATGTTGATAAATTATTGTCAGAATTCAGTCCACATAGTTTGTTCCCTCGCGTGGCTTTTGATAGTAAGAATTTTATAAAGGAAAACATGCGTGGGGGTGGTTCTTACTTGCATCAGCCTCAACTTGAGGATTTTTGGGAGGACTGTGTTGACGAGAGGGAAGTTTAGAGAAGAAAATGGATGAGACTGACTGTGGATCAAGTTCGAGCCTTCAAGATGAATCTCCAAGTTCCTGATATGACTGATGATTTTTTAGATATAATTGATGAAGGTTATAATGTCGTGTCAATGGAACCCCTACCTCCTATGAAATGGTCTGAAAAAGAAGTTACTGAGGTTATGTTGCTTTCTTTGCATGTGTTAAGAAGAACAGAAAATGGCTGAAAGGAAAGGTCAAAGAGTGTGTTGGCTCCACGACACTGAAGGATTCAACCTCTTAAAACCAAGCCAGGTCTCAGAATGCCCATTCATATAGAAGATCTTCTAGTTTGGACCTGACTCTCCAGAGAGTCAGCTCACAATCGAATGGTGATGACAACAGGCCACCTAAAGAGACTGGAAAGGTGAAAACAACTTGTGAGAAGGATGTCCAAACTGTGAAAAGAAATACTAGATTGGTTGATTTATCATCCAAAGCAGACCATGTACCCCCATCTAGTAACCATGTAAGTGACTGATTCTTTTATTTTCTCTCAGATTGGAGAAGATAATTTGTTACATTCTTTGCTCAACCCGTCAAGTTCCCCACATCAAAAAGAATTGCCAGAACAAAATTCCCACCTCGTGCCTTTAATTGCTACTTCTAATGCTGTCAATGTATCAGCCCCATCTCCCAATTGGTTGAAAAAGGTAGTTTAGAAAAAGAAGAGATATACTCCTCCTGCCGATGAGGGTATTGATACTATGGCTAGTTTGTTGCAAATGGTTCCCAAGCCCAAACGAGCAAAAAGAATGTCAAGGATAGTGATTGATTCCACCTCATGAAACTAGTTTTTGGAGATTGCAAACCTACTGAAAGATAAGAATGAGTATGAAGTGACAGAAGCTGACTTTAGAGTGAGTCGAGTGGATCTGGGACCGTCAACTACTGAGGTAGATTTGTATCATGCCCAATATTTAGTTGATAACATATCTAATAGGGTAAAGGGATTGTAGGAAGAAAATTCAAAACTATTGTCGCGCATGTAAGCTCCTTGTCTTCTTTTGTTGATTCAGTTGCTAAGATAATAACACCCTCAACTAAGGCCTCCTCAAGTGCCAACCTCCGTATCTTTGATTCAAATTTTCTCCAACAAGTCAAAACTTCTCTATCTTTGAGAAAAGCTATGGATCAGTGGGTCGAAAAGGTTGTTTTTGATGGTCTCATTTTTATTGAGGAGGCAGTGAAACTATTTGATTCTATACATGCGAAGAGGGAGGTTTTGATAGTAGAGTTTGAGAAAGCCAGAAGTGATCACCATAGTCTGACTATAGCCTCTAAGGAAATACAAGAGAGAGCCAACATGGTGTTGCAAGGTGTGACCCTTGGTCTTCTTGTTTAGTGTTGTGCTGTGGTAGTTTGTGACAAGGGCTTAACCGCCACCCGTGCTTGTTAATTCAAGTGGTTGTATCAGGCATTAAGAGGTCAATCTTTTGGTGCAACGATAGCTAATAGTTGGTATCAGAGCTGAGGTCACGGGTTCAAACCCCGTGCTTGCACTTGGGGGGGGGGTTGTTGCAAGGTGTGACCCTTGGTCTTCTTGTTCTGCGCTGCGCTGCGGTAGTTTGTGGCAAGGGCTTAACCGCCTCCCGTGCTTGTTAAGTCAAGTGGTTGTATCGGGCATTAAGAGGTCAATCTTTGGTGCAACAGCAGCTAACACATGGATCCTAGTATCTTGATGGCTGAAGAAGCTATAGCTAATCCTCAAGAGCTAGACACCCCTATGTGGTCTGATACAGTGGAATGGAAACTTGGTATTATAACCGCAGCAGAAGAAGAGATGGGGAAAGCAATTTTAGTCTATTACAAGGAGATGATGAGAATAAAAAAGGATTTCGCTGCTCTAGAGGTGGAAGCCAATGGGTTTGATGATGAGAAACTCTTGGACATCAAAGTAATAAAACAAAATTTCAAGAGGATGGTAACTGAAGAAGTAGTGAATTATGACGCAATCACAAGGGATTCATTAGGAAAGCTCTCTAAAATGGCAGCCTATATTAACAATTACAGAAATGGGTTTGATGAGGTGCATCGTAAGGTGGTAGACTCCGACAGGACAATCATGAAGAGGAAGCATCGTATTAGTATGATAGGAACTCCACTTGGCATGTCATTGACACCTATCATCAAGAAGTACAGGGCATATAATGCAAGGTTACTAGCACAGGTACCTCAAGCGGTGCAAAGTGTCACAGGAGAAGGTGAGTAGTCGAAGGAAGAGGAAGATATGGATGAGGTGGATGATGGCGATGGGGGTTTACAAATCCTCAATTAATTTCAAATTTCATGTTTGGTTATTTCATATTTTCTCTAAAACTATTGGCTTTGGAGGGCCCCTTTTATTATGATTATTGTTTAAACATCTTTAAATTGATTGTTTCAAGAAGCCGTTATGTTTTTGATGATATTTATAATTTAGCTTAGCTATAAATTCGGGATGGCTAGTTGAATTATGGATCTTTTGACAAACTTTGTTTTGCAAAGGTGATAGTTAATTTTATTTTCAGCTACTTTGATATAAGCAATGAAAGTTAATACAGTGGAGATTTGGGTGATCATAGACTTTGTGTTGTGATTATTTGAATTCATATTCTTCTTAAGTTGAATGTGTTGTTATTGGTGTTAATGATATTCATGTGTCTTGGTGGTTGGATATTTATGAATCTTGCTCACTGTTGAGAAGCGCTTATCTATTGATATATCATTTGAAGTGGTGAATATATATATATGCAATGAAAGTTAATACAGTGGAGATTTGGGTGATCATAGACTTTGTGTTGTGATTATTTGAATTCATATTCTTCTTAAGTTGAATGTGTTGTTGTTAGTGTTAATGATATTCATGTGTCTTGGCGGTTGGATATTTATGAATCTTGCTCACTACTGAGAACCGTGTGTGTGTGTGTGGTGTGTGTTGTTGATTTATATTATGTGGCTGGAAGTTTTTGAACTCCTAGTAATTGGGTTGTAAATTTGCCTTTATTGCTTTCTAGTCAAAAGCTCTGCCTTTATTTTTGCTTTCTGGTTAAAAGCTATTTTGGATTTTCCTATTCATTAGAAAATATGTCGAAGGTAGTTGCACCTTGTTAAATAAGCAGATAGCCTTTGTAAAACACCAATATATTAGGCTCAACTGTTGATTACATTTGTCACTTTTCTGGGCGTGAGTATATAGAGTTAGGTGACAAATCTGTTAACCAACAGATTTCAAATCTCAAATTTTAAATTTTAAAACATTTAAGCATTGAGAGCAATATTATGATAAACTTTTAAATTTCAAATTTTAATGTTTGAAAAAGTGTGCCAAAATTTGAGGCAATCAATAATACACATATGAGACAAAACTTAAAAGCTCCAATATTCTCCATGCCACTTGGATCTTTGCAACATTGCTATCTACATTGCCTTTTTTTATGCGAATCTTTCTCTACAATTGTTGTTGTCTCTATTGCTATTTCATTAGATATCAATTAAATGCAAATAAAGATTAAACATAGGAATGAAAATACACAGAAATAATAACAGTGAGAGATAAGTTTTAACGTGGTTCACCCAAACTCGGGCTACATCCACCAACAGAGAGTCCAATATTATTATCCAGTAAATCAAACCGATTACAACCAGCAATCCTTGCAACTCAATACCGTTGCAAAATGCTACAATACATCAACAGAAACCCTAACCCTTAGCTACTTTTATCAACCCTTATGTTGGTTACAAAAATAGGGTTTTTTGTCACTGCCCCTTGACCCCGTCTTGGGGGCGTTGCCCCCAAACCCCCGCAAGGGGTACTACCCCTTGACCCCGTTAAATAATTTGGGGGGAAACCGTGCCAATAAAAGTGGGGTAAATTTAACCTCCGAGTTTGATTAGGCTCCGTATAACAACTATATCCCACTTGGAGACTGGTCAGACTCCACACCATATCATCTCCCACTTGGAGACTGATCATAACACCGCTGACCCTATAGCTCCCACTGGAAATAAGCACCCTAGACTCTATTGTTATGATTTTGTTTGTTTTCAGTCTTGAAGACCAACCAAAGCCGAAGAGGAGCTCAACTTCTCCCTTTTCACTGTCGTCGTAAACATATCCGCTAAATTTTCATCGGTATGGATCTTTTCCAACCGTAATTCTCCATCATCCAACACCGACCGGATGAAGTGATACCTTAGATGTATGTGTTTGATCTTTGAATGCAAGGCAGAATTCTTTGCAAGATGTATGGCACTTTGACTGTCTGTAAACAAATAACTGTTAGCCTGTTGTTTGCCCAATTCTTCCATGAAAGATTGCAGCCATATCATCTCCTTGCTTGCCTTTGTTGCAGCTACATACTCTGCCTCCGTGGTGGATAAAGCAACCACCTTTTGCAAACATGAGATCCAACTCACTGCTGTCCCACCTATAGTAAAGACATAACATGTAGTACTCTGACTAGTATCAATATGCCCTTCCAAATCTGAGTCCACATTGACTATTAAATCAGTATTAGAGCCCCTAAAACATAAGTGTTTATTGGATGTACCTCTCAAATATCTGAGAATCTATTTTACCGCACTCTAAAGCTCCAATCTGGGATGACTCATATACCTGCTTACGACTCCTACAACATGTGCAATATCCAGTCCCGTGCATACCATGGCATACATTAAACTTCCTACAGCTAAAGCATATGGTACCTTGGTCATTTTTTCTTCCTCCTCCTATTTCTTAGGACACATCTCCTTAGTCAATTTCAAATGACTAGGCAAAGGTGTGCTGATAGCTTTTACATTCTCCATATGGAATCTCTACAACACCTTTTCAACATAATCAGCCTGAGATAGAGTCAATTTTTTGTTCTTCCTATCTCTGTAAATTCTCATACCAAGGATTTGTTTTGCTGCCCCCAAATCCTTCAGAGCAAATGACTGTGTTAACTGTTGTTTTAACTCTCTTATGTGATCCATGTTAGACCTTGCTACAAGAATGTCATCAACATATAAACATAAAATAATGTAGCTATCATTATCCAACCTCTTAAAATAAACACAATGGTCAGAATTACACTGATTGTAGCCTTGCTCAGCTATAAAACTATCAAATTTCAAATACCATTGTTGAGGTGCTTGTTTCAAGCCATATAAACTCTTCTTCAATCTGCACATCAGTTTCTCCTTACCTTTGACGTCAAATCCCTGTGGTTGTTCCATATAGATCTCCTACTCCAAATCACCATGGAGAAAGGCAATTTTCACATCTAGCTGTTCCAAATGCAAATCTTCAGCAGCCACAATACTTAAAATAGTACGAATAGAAGTCATCTTGACAACCGGAGAAAATATCTCATCAAAATCAATACCCTTTTTCTGTGCAAATCCTTTGACAACTAACCTGGCTTTAAATCTTTTCTTCCCTCCATCTTCCTCTTTCAGCCTATAAACCCATTTGTTTGATAAAGTCTTTTTACCTGCAAGTAACTTAAATAATTCCCAAGTCTGATTTTTCAATAAGGAGTCCATTTCTTCTTTCATTACAAACTTCCATTGAACCTTTGTATCCACTTGCATGGCTTCATCATACCCTTCAGGTTCAAAAGCATCTGTTAACAAAATAGAATACAAAGAGGGAGAAAACCTTTCAGGAGGTCTTCTTAGCCTTGTTGATCATCTAACATTCACTGAAGTTTGTGGTATTTCTTGTTGTTGTTGCGGAGCATGAGGAACCACTGGAACATCACTATCTGGAGTATCATCCAGCACCACATAATCCTTTTATTTCTTCTCATGTTGTTGCAACTGATATTTGTACAACACCTTCTCATTGAATATAACATCCTTGCTTCTCACAATTTTCTGATTTTTAAAATCCCAAAGCCTATAACCAAATTCATCAATGCCATATCCAACAAAGATACACTTTTTTGATTTTGCATCCAACTTGGTTCTATTTTTAAAATCTATATGTGCAAATGCTTCACATCCGAAGGTTTTGAGAAAAGAATAACTCACCTTCTTACCTGCCCATGCTTCCTCTGGAATACCACAGCCCAAAGAAACTGAAGGACCTCTATTAATTAAATATACAGCGGTACTGACAGCCTCTGCCCACATGTTTAAATGCAGCCCAGCATGCAATCTCATGGTCCTTGCACACTCCATTATTGTCCTATTCATGTGCTCAGTCACTCCATTCTCCTGTGGAGTCCCTGGAATTATTTTCTACCTACGGATTCCATTAAAGGAACAATAATCCTCAAATTCTTTGTTGCAATACTCACCACCATTATCAGATCTGAGACATTTTAATCTTTTACCCGTCTCATTCTCAACCAAGTTTCTCCATTTCTTAAATGTTTCAAATACATCAGATTTATGTCTGAGGAAATAAATCTAAACCTTCCTAGTTGCATCATCTATGAATGTAACATAATACTAAGAGCCACCAAGAGAAGATACCTGAGCCGGTCCTCATACATCTGTATGCACAAGCTCCAACTTTTCATCTTTCTTTTGCTTCCCATCCTTGAGAAAACTAACTCTTTTTTATTTTTCATACACACAACTTTCACATAAATCCATATTAATGCATTTCAAACCTGGTAAAACTTTATTAGAATGAAGTACCTTCATACCTTTTTCACTCATATGCCCAAGTCTGTTATGCCACAGTGTTGTCTCAGAACCTACATCAATTATTTCAGTCTCTTCCTGCGAACCTGCAGCAACTGTTCCTGAACCTTTTTTTTTATTTGCAACAGCTAAAGTAGAAGGAATAGTATGACCTGTACAAAGATATAAGGTGCCTACTTTCACACATTTTGCTACTATTAAGACACCTCTTGAAACCTTCTAATTTTTATCAGTAAATGTAACAATGCAACCTTTATCAGCTAGCTGCCCTACTGAAATTAAATTCCTACTCAGCCTTGGAATGTGCCTTACCTCTTATAGTAGCCAATGATTCCCATTCTGCAACTTCAATCTGACAGGGTTCGTTATCTCCCAAATAAACCAGCCCAAAATCCCCTTAGACATAATCAAGAAAATAACTTCTATGGGGCATAGTATGAAATGAGGCCCCTGAATCTAAAACCCATGAATCATCAGCATTATCTAGGGAAAGAATCAAAGCATCATCTTTAGATTTATTACTTACCATATTTGCCTCATTATTGCCTTCTTGTTTGTCTCCTTCTTTATTCTTCCGAGACCAGCAATCTTTCTTCAGATGACCTGGTTTCCCACAGTACCAGCAATCCTTCTGTCCTCTGGATTGGGACCTCTTGTCCTTTGATTTTCCTCATGACTTCCCATGACCTCCAGAACCTTTTCCTCTCTCCTTTGATCTACCCCTGCTTTCTGCATTCAAAACACTACCTGATGTGGACCCTCCTGAGATTTTCCATTGCATTTCCTCATTAAGGATAACACCAACAATGTCATCAAATTTTAAAGTATTTGAACCAGAGACAGAGTTACTTACAACCATTACCAAGTTATTCCAGCTTTCTGGCAAAGAACATAAAACCAAGAGAGCCCTCACCTCTTCATCAAATTTCACTTTTACAGAAGTTAACTGACTGGTAATCGTATTAAACTTATTTCAATGATCTGTCACAGATCCACCTTCAATCATTTTCAGATTAAACAAACGCTTCATGAGAAATACCTTATTTGAGGTTGAGGGTTTTTCATACAATTTAGCCAAAGCTTTCATCAATTCATCTGTTGTCTTCGCTTATGTTATATTGAATGCCACTGATGGTGTCAGGCACAACTGAATGGTTCCCAGTGCCTTTCTGTCTAGAAGATTTGAATCCTCATCAGTCATTATTGCCAGTTTCTTGGCTATTCCTTCCAATGGCCTCCATAAATCCTTCTAATAGAGATAATCCCCCATCTGCATCTTCCATAACTGATAATTCTACCTATTGAATTTATCTACCTTCAATTTACCCTCGTCTGCTATTGCTCCCACTCAATCATGAGACCTTCCTGTAGACGATAATCAAACACAACCCACTCTGATACCACTTGTTAGGGTTAACCGGTAGAAGATATCAATTAAATGCAAATAAAGATTAAACAGAGGAATAAAATACATAGAAATAATAACAGCGAGAGACAAGTTTTAACGTGGTTCACCCAAACTCGAGCTACATCCACCAACAGAGAGTCCAATATTATTATCCAATAAATCAAACTGATTACAACCAGCAATCCTTGCAACTCAATATCGCTACAAAATGCTACAATACATCAATGGAAACCCTAACCCTTAGCTGCTTTTATCAAGCCTTATGTCGGTTACAAAAATAGGGTTTTTTTATGTCGCTGCCCCTTGACCCCGTCTTGGGGGCACTGCACCCAAACCCCCGCAAGGGGCACTGCCCCTTGACCCCATTAAATAATTTGGGGGGAAACCGCGCCGATAAAAGTGGGGTAAATTTAACCTCTGAGTCTTATTAGGCTCGATATAACAACACAGTATTTTTAAAAGTTTAGTAGTAGTAGTTGTGACTTTAAGGTTGTTAGTGTTGATTATAAGTACTAATAATTGAATGATGTGTGCCCTTTAGATCTAAAAAGCAACCAATCATGTGATGCCACATCAATGCACCAATGAAACATGACTTAATGCACACCTACTGGTCCACTCTTTTTTGGGGGGAACTATTTGACACCTCAACAAAAAGCATGCTAATGTGGCATCATATTTTGATGATATGACCCTGAAACCTTAGTTATAAGCAGGGGCCTTACCAAGTATGATTTTGAGAGGCGTGAAGTTAGGGTGCTCAACTATTGGGTCCTCTCCCCTAACAGATATTTATTCAAACTTGATTTTTGAATACAAATTATTTTATTAAAAAATTCTTATTAGTCCAGTACAAAACTTGTAACAAATTTGAATTGCATTTTAAAAAACTAGGTCAATATATAATGGAAAAACATAAAAATAGGTCAGTAAAAGCAATAAAACCAAAGAACTATGCGAAAAAGTTGGTTTATAAATAACTTTTCTACAAAAATTAATTTTAGAGGAGTAGAGCATGTAAATTAGAGCCTAAAAATTTTAGATGAATGGAATGTATAACATTTTAATCAAAAATAATAGGAATGCCTTGGTAAAAGCTCTGTATTTTAAAAAACAAACAATTTTTACAGAATCAATTTAATTTAGTTATTATAGAAAGTGGAAATCTCATGTATCTAATACAAACTATGTTAATACTATGGAAATGATAAATGTTAGTATGAGCAACCGGTAGAAATTTATATGAAGAGCAAAAATATTAACTTTCTAATTTCAGTAATTCAATTTTAACGAAATTTTATCTACTATTGTTTAACTAATTTCTATTAGATTTCTACTTTATATTGTTGCTACTTATGATAAGAGTTTAGAGCAAATGGATGATAAAATTATATTTTTGTATAAGGATCTTGAGGAACAAATATATGAAATAACCTAACAATTTTATATTAAAAGGAAAGAAAACTTGTTTTAGGTGTTAAAATAGTCATTGTATGGTCTAAAGTAGTCACTTTAGATGTGGTACTAGAATTTTGGTGCCTTTGTATTGAAACCTTGGTTTGTTAGGTGTGAATGTGATCATTGTATTTATTTTAAATTGATTGATGATTAGTTACTAATCATTATCTTATATGTTGATGACATATTCATTAGAAATATTAAGGGAATGACTAGGGAGATCAAAACTTAGTTAACTAGTGCTTTTGACACATGGATTTGGGGGTTACAAAATACATCTTAGGTATGGAGATTAGTAGGGATAGGGTTGTAAGAAAGCTTTGGCTTAGAGTAAGTATGTTTAGATTATTTTGTAATGGTTTACTATGTATGGACTATAATCCAATAAGTATTCTTTTACCCATCAACACTAAGCTATCATTAGATCAGTGTCTTAAGTCAAATGATGATTCAAAGGATATGTCTAATGTTCCTTATGCTAGTGTTAAATGTATGTCATGGTTTGCACAAGATCAAATATTTCCTAAGCAATGGGAGTTATTAGCAAGTTTATATCAAACATTGGTAGAGAGAATTAGAATTATGTGAAAAGGGTTTTCAGATATTTATGAGGGACTTCAAATTATTGTATTTTCTATCATGAGATTGATGATGTGGGAAAGTTGCTTGATATACAAGGCTTTGTTGATTTAGATTGGGGGAGTGATTTGGATAATGGGAGGTCTCATGAGAAATTATGTGCTCACATTGTTTGGAGTTATTAGTTGGATAAGTAAGAAATAACCTATATTTATTTTTGAAAATATTCTAAAATAATTTATGTCTCTATAATAAAGTATTATAAAATGATACATATTATAAATACAAATATAGCAAGTCAAACTATATGATCTAATAAATTTTAAAATTGTACTTTTTCATAATAATATATTTTTATTGAAATATTATCTATTATTTTTTCAAAGTTTATTTTATTTATTGAAACATTAGTAATATGTTTGTAAAGAGAGAGTGTTTATTCTTTTATAGTAACATTTATATATATTTTTATATTTAAGTTTAATATTGTACTAGAATCAATTTAAAGAGATCTCATCATAGATAATAATTTATTAAAAAGTTAATTGTTAGTTCAGCCTTTGTTTACGATGTGTTCAAGTGAAAAAGTGTAGTTACTTTTAAGTGAAAAATTAAAAAATAATCATTTACTTATAAAAGTAATTTTTTATTAAATTGATATTTTCATAGATAACAAATTGTTAAACAAAATTATTAATATTTTGTTTTTAATTTAATTTTCAAGTTAAAAATTTAAGGAACACTTTGAAGTAAAATATTGGATAAAAATAATTATTTATTTTTAAAAGTAATTCATATTTTTAATTGAAGTTATGAAAAGAACATTATGATTATTATTTTGATATTGAATGTCAATAAACTCACAACCATTAGAATTATGAGGAGACAATAGAACTTCCAAACCCAAATTCACCTACTTATTTTTGTGAATATGGTGTATTATTATCTTTATACAAAATAATATAAATAATAATAATTCATATATTATATATATAATGCAAGATAAAAAAAAAAGCTCAGTCAAATCACAACATTGTTATCTTCTCTATTTAATAAAAAAAGCTCAGTCAAATCATCAATCCCTGTTGAGTTCTAATAAATAAACACATTAAGTTATGTTAGAATGGGTTGATATTGAAAAACTTGGTAGGTCACAAGTTTGAATCTTGTTAGGGGTAGGGTATGTATGCCTCATATTGAAGCAAAGTTAGGTGCCTCCTTCAACCCCAATAGGAGTATGAGGTAGTCCCATATGCTACAAGCCACTATAAGTTAGGTCGTGCGGGTGAACTATAAAATTCCATTCCAAACAAATGAAGTATTCCTGATATCTTTTATAATCGTTCTATATGTTTAATGCTTATTAATGTGAGGAAATAAATTATTTTTTCATTTGTTTTAATGCTAATAAAATAAATAATTGAGAGAGAAACGTTTTTTTATATAGAAGATTAGAATGTGATCATGGCCTCCAAACAGGTCGACTGCAATCTGTTAGAATTGCACCAAAACCTTTTCCTCTGAGCTGTTGTTGCCTCTCACTCTTGCAACTTCGCAAGCCATCAGATGCCAAACTCTGCCGTTTCCCGTCATTTTTCAGGCACACACAATATTTTGTAGTGGTATTTATGTTACAAATCTTGAAAAAAGGATGGTTGAGTGCTTCATCTGCACTGGGTCTTTGTTTAGGATCCCACGAGCACAAACGTTTAACCAGATCAATGGCCTCATCACTCGCATTTGGCATCAACTTACGCAGATTACGATGACAATCAACACCTTCAAATTCTTTTGGAAACTTGTAACCCATTTTATCTGCTAATTTTAGCCCTTGAGGCCAAGTCTTATCATTTGGGCATCCTATAACAGAGCAAATGTTGTAAATTTGTTGTTGTGGATCAGAAGAATCTGAAAAGATTGGATTTACACTGTAAAGCTGAGCCATAATAACTCCCACAGACCACATATCAATGGCAAAGTCATAGGAGGAGGAATTAAGCAGAAGCTCAGGAGCTCTGTAGGGCCTTGAAACAACATATGGATGGAGGGGCTCTCCCTTAGTTATACTCTCCCTCATGTTAATTGCATGACCCATGTCTGCAATTTTCACAGTGTTCTTACTAAAGAGCAGATTTTCAGGCTTCAGATCACAGTGGCAATACCCCTGCCCATGCATGTATGACAAGCCTTTCAAAACCTGATAACATAGCCTTCTTACTTTTGTTTCTGGAAAAGGTTTCAATCTTCTGTTAATCATGTTGAATACATCAGTTTCCATATGTTCTAACACCATATGCAGATGCCCATTTTCCTTGTAAGTGTCACAGAGCTTCAGAATATTTGGGTGGTTGAAGGAGCGTAAACACTCTGCTTCTCTCCTAAACAAAAATTTATTCCATTCATTATGCACTGTATCTTTCAGTTTCTTTACAGCCACCACTTCCTGAGTTGGCTTTTTAATGGCCTTCCAAACACATCCAAAAGTTCCTTGCCCCAACTTGTGAATAAGGCTGTATTTTCCCATAGTTGTTTGTTGTTTTCCTTTTTGTTTCCCTTTTGGTGAATATACTGAACCTGAAATTTACAGATCTAGAGTTGTTTCCAAGACAATAGTGACTTATCTGAAATATGCAGGTTGCAGGAGGGCTGATCTTAGTTGGAATAACTCTACAAAACTTCTAGGCCTTCTCTCGTATATAACAGGGATAGTTCTGTATATTATATTGCTTTTATCTTCGCAGTAAAAGTGTATAAATATTATTCTGTCTTACATATAAGCAAATTCTGAGGGTCGGCCATAAAAAATCTTATCGGCTCTTTTATAGCTCATCTCTTTTGCTTTTAATAAGGTTCTGTTTTTAAAAGGCTCTCTACTAAGAGAGCTCAAATAACCGAACAGTGTAAGGTATAGATTCATTCTGGACCATCTTGGAGTGCATGTCCGAGAGTGGCTATTCTTAAATGTCATTTTCTTTTTGGGACATTCTTAAATGTCACCCACTTCAACAGTTAAAGGTTAATTTTGGCCAATAAAAATAGGACAAATATTTACCATTTTTGTTGTGAATGAGATGTAAAATTGCTACTGACTGGTTGACCATTGAAATGGATGATATTTAAATAGAGTGCCCAAGAGTTTGGAGTGCATGTACAACCTCCTGTACAAGAATTATTTGAGCCACTTTAGGTAAAAAAAAATTCAAAGTATAAGATACAACCACCTTCACAAATGGGAATCACCAAATTTAAATAAAGTAACATAATAACTCACCCAGGCATCAAGTAAGTCAAAAATCTTATAAGTTGTTCTAGTTACCACACAAGCTTAATTCAGTGAGCCTCCAACTTATTTTTATTGCAAACTTTGATTCTTAACCACTGCCCTCAAACAAGACTCAAAATAATATACCAACAAAACTTTACTAATGGAGACTCACAAAATCTTCCCACAAAAATCCTTAACCATAAAACCCCAATCTCCCCTCATTTCTTCAAAAGGAGCTTATATATAATGGCATCCTTCTAGACTTACTGTTGTGATGTCATTTTTGGGACCCCAACCCAATTACCTATGGGTAGAGTATTTGGGGAAAGGTGTAAAATGTATTTTGAGATTTGTGGCATACTTTGACAGTTCGTAAAAAGAACAATATTTATGACTTGCCATAGGTGGTTAACTCAAAGCACACCAAGTCAACCTATGACCTTCCAAATATATTGAATGGAGAAATGAACCCTATGTTTCTTGGAAGAGACTCATGTGAACAAAGATGAATAGTTATGTTTATTTAATGTGATGTAAAGAAGGTTAGTGTGTAGTGGGGAAGGCGCCATGTGTTTCTGTCCTATTGGATGGAGAGAAGTGGCATACTCTTATATAAGTCTCTCATTTTTCCTTTATGGGAGATTCCTTCATTTTTACTTTTTTTGGGGAGTTTAAATTTTTTGGTGGGATACATGGAAGAGTAAGAATAGTTTGGGGAAGATACCCATGGTTTAGAAGATATCTAGGGTTCACTTGAAAGATTTTGGTGTCACTAATGTTGGAGAGTAAAGGGAAGGATTCAAGTGGAAGAAGAGCCTTCAACTTTCTTCTTGTTTACCTTGAGAGGTAAGCTTCCTCCTCCATATTTTATTTATTTTTGAGTTATAGTGTAAACATTTTTATGGTTTTTAAGCTTTTGGTTGACTTGTAAGTTTAGTGTTAATTGTATTTGATTGTTTTATAATTTTTATTTTTTAAAAGGTACATTTCTTTATGTAGAAATGTGTTGAACATCTTATCAATTTGTGTTGATTCTCGTTACCTAAATTTTATGTTTTACAATGCGATTTATAACGTGCGTGAAAGTTTAGCCATGTGATTCATTATGGGTGTGAGAGTTTGTTCATGCAATTTATAATGCATATATAAGTGCTTACTTAGATCATGGTTCATTCTTTTGGCTCAAAGTATGGTTGGGGTCAACATTTGCCTAGTAGGTTAAAGAAAATTTGGCTAGTAGTGTGAAGAACACACATATTTGCACACAGGAATCCCCTGAAGTAAACAAAGTACATAATAACTCATCCAGGCATCAAGTAAGCCAGATATCTTATCAATATGAGTTGTTCTATCTACCACATGAGCTCAATTCTAATTTGACAAGCCTCCAAATTATTTCCATTGCAACCTTTGATTCCCAACTGCTACCCTCAAACAAGACTTAGAATAATATACCAACAAAACCCTACTAACCAAGGCATTTGATAGCAAGAAAACCCATAAAATCATCCCACCAAAATCCTTAACCATAAACCCCCCATCTCCCTCCATTTATTCAAAAATAATTTATACATAATACAATCCTTCCAAACTTAGTGTTGTATTGTTATTTTTGGAACCCCAACCCAAGTATCTATGGGAAGAGTATTTAGGAAAAGGTGTAAAATGTATTTTGAGATAATTTGTGGGATATGTTGATAGTTCTTGAAAATTTGATATTTATGAAGGCATAAGTGGTCAGCTGAAGGCACACCAAGTCAACCTATGACCTTCCAAATATATTGAATGGGGAAATGAACCCTCTATTTTTTGAAGAAACCCATGTGGATGCAATTGAATAATCATGTTCATTTAATGTTATGTAAGGGAGGTTGGTGTATAGTGGGGAAGGTGCCACATGTCTTTGTCCTATTAGATGGAGAGGAGTGACATGAAACTCTTATATAAGCCTCGCCTTTGGCCTTTGTGGGAGATTTTTTTTTTTTTTTTGGGGGGGGGGGGGGGAGCGGGAAGTTTAACATTTTTGGTGTGTTATGGGAAGAGTAAGAATGGTTGGGAGAAGATGCCTATGGTTTAGAAGATTTCTATAGTTCACTTGAAAGATTTTAGTGTTGTTGATGTTGGAGAGTAAAGGTAAGGACTCAAATGGAAGAAAAGCCTTCAACTTTCTTCTTGCTTACCTTGATAAATAAGCTCCCTCCATCATAGTTTTTTTTTTTTAAGTTACATGTGTAAATTTTTTATGTTATTTAAACTTTTGGTTGACTTGTAAATTTGGTGTTACTTGTATTTGATTGTTTTGTACTTTTTTTAAAAAAGGGCTGTTTCTTTGCTTAGAAATGTGATGAATATCTTATCAAATTGTGTTGATTCTCAAACCTAAATTTTATGTTTAGCCATGTGATTTATATTGTGTGTGAGAGTTAGCCATGTGATTTGTTATGAGTGTGAGAATTGGTACATGTGATTTACAATGTATATGTAAATTTGCTTACTTAGATCCTAGTTGATTCTCTTGGATCAAAGTATGGCCAAGGTTAATATTTGGTTGATAGGGTGAAGAACATTCTCTCCCTATTGGCCTTCTCTCTCAAGTTGGTTCATGTTTGCTAGTTCATGGAGCCCTCCTACAAAAAACTATGAAAAGTACATTGTTGCATGAATAGTTGTTGCATAAACAAATTGTTTTAGATGAACATGTAATACTCAATAAAAATTAGAGATCTTGTCATTTAAAAGATTTGTTACACATCTTAAAATGTAAATCTATAGTTAAAGCTTGAAGAAATTATTTGTATTCTACATTTAATGGGTTGTTACTGTATATCATTTTTGGAAGAAACAATGTGACATTGTAAAATTTAGAAATGTTTTTGAAATTTAGAGACATTGTGTTGGACTTAGTCTGGACAATTGAGAGGGGAGGTGAATCAGTTGTCACACAATTTAAACTTTTCTGCCTTTAATCTTCTTTTATAACTTACAATCAAATAAACATTAAAGCATGAATCAATAACACATGAGCAAATACATAAATAACACACTTGACACCAAGATTTTTAGCATGGAAACCCAGTTAAGGGAAAAACTGCGGTGGGGGTTAACCCACAAAAATTAATACCCTATTAAAAGTATTTTTACAAATAAGAATGCACATGCATTCAGGCTCACTGCTCAAATAGAGGCTCACTGCCTACAAATGATTACAAGAGAATAACAGAGATTTTGAACTGATGAGAAGCATCTACTAATGCATGAATTCAGTTCCGGTTAAGCACAAAACACTGATCTTACACATTTCATCTTCACTCTGCCCTGTTTACTGCTCCGCCTTCATCTGAATCGTAGATCTCTTCTCTTTTCACCTTTACTCCATATTTGCAACACATGCCAAAATCATCCAAATCCATCGGCTATATATATCTGCATCCTGATCTTTAATTACTTTTCAGTCGGCTTCAAGAACACTTGGAACTTTATTGAATACTCTGCTCTGTCGGCTAGATCCATGCATAACTTGAGACGCGGACCAAAACTTGCACTCACAAATCATTAGTCAGGTCAGCTACTATCACTGATCAACACAACTTGTCCAACCAACAACTTCCATACATCCGGAACCAAGATCAATTACAATGTCAGCATGTTCTTCTTCTGTCTATTCTATCAAGCTATTAACCTGATACTCGGATGCTAATAACTATTGACTCCTCCATCATCGAAGGCCAAAATTCTAGATTTAGATTTTCCTGAGAATGCTTATGACTCCCTCAGATCTGCAGCAAACTCTATTCTACTCCTGAGGAGATCCGGACCAAGATATTAGACCCTATCACACACTCTGTTCTTGACTTCCTGGACTTAGATAGATCTTCAATCTGATTTCCAGTCTAGGCAAATTATGTAATGTGGATGTGTAGAGAGACTTGGTTGCCATCAATGACAACGCTTATCATGCCTATCAGTGTCTCTTGCCAACAATCTCCCCCTTTGGCATTGATGGCAACACTTCATGAAAAATGACTAAGTGTTGGAATAACTCCCCCTTTGCTTGTGCTCCATACTGTTGTTCACACTGCTTTTCGGTGCTCCCCCTTTGTTGGATTCCTCATTTTTCACTAATCTTCACTCCCCCTTTGACATCAATGGCAAAGGGTGGGGTCCGCAAGCCAAAATTCACCAAAAATTTTGTGTATAGTGACGCATATGTACAACTAATCACTAAGTTCTATTCACATGAACTTGAGAATGTCTACAAAATTGTTTTTCAATTGCACAAGTTCATAGGCCCAAGTTCCCTTCATTCCATCCAAAATTGAGATGTGTCCACTCAGCAAAAATGCATATGCTTCTGCCTTAGTCAGATCTGGAGGATTACTTATCTGAAGTGCAGTCTGAGCTTCTGATAAGGCATTAAACATGGTTTATAACTTGGGGGCAATCAATTCCCAGAGCTCACATATTCTCTTCATAATGTTACCTTTTTATTTAACAATCCTCTTTATCTCATCTGTCAAGCTAATTACTTGACATTCTTGACTTATAGGCAAAATTGTTAGAGGATCAAAAATTTGAGAAAGATTTGACAATTTATGTTCTTTCTCCTTTATCTTCTTCCCAATATCTTCACTAACTTTGGGCCATGATAGACAAAATTTGTACATATCACTTCCATCATTTAGAGCATTCTGAATACTCCTCATGCTAATGCCGAGTATCATCCTATCATTTCCTATTAGATTATGTACTTCATTAAATTTCTTATCAAAAAATTCCTTATGAACTTTTGCCTCTGCAGATTTTTCAAAAGACTCAAAATGTGTACTTACAGCATTTACAAGATTCTTTAGGTGACAGGAGGGGGAATCCAATGGACTCTTTTGACAGGTTGGCAATATCTTCTCCAATACTCTGGTTTCAAGCCTTAATAGTTCACTATCCTCCATGTGAGATTTTAACAGCTTCTTTATGGCCTTGGCTTGAGTGAAGGATGTAATCTTCATCACTTGTACCGAAGAGAGAGCATCTAGATTAAATGGTCCTTGGAGTAATTCAAGTTCATCAAACTCAAGCATCTCTTTATCCAGAAGACTTTTCACTGCATCTGCAGTGTCTCTTGCAACAATTTTTGGAACACTTTCCTCTTCTTGGGTTTTCTCCAGACTATCTTGTTTGGGTGCTTCAACATTTGCACCATCTTCTTTTATTTTCTCATCCTTACTCTCTTCTTTCTCTTTCTCTGCTTCACCTTTCTCTGTATCATCTGTAGTAGGATTCTCTCCTTTGTCCTCACAATCTAAAATTTGTTCCGGAGGATCTAGTGTGGTAGCAGTATTCTCAACATTATCTTCCTTTTCTGATTGGTCAGGAGGAGTTAGAGTATCACATGCATCATCAATTTGGTCCACCATTTCTATATCTACTTTGTTTATTTGCTTCTTTCCTCAAATAGAGGAGTCATCAATCTTTGTTTGTTGCTCATTGATGTTCACTTCTTCAACAACTGGAATTGATGAATCAATTCCATCATCTGTCTCCTCATACGTTTTCTCTAGAGGATCTAGAGTATTACCTTGGTCATCATTTCCCTTTTCAATCTCTTCTTCTAGAGCTTCTTGTTCCTCTGAAATAATATAGTATTTATCTTTGTCAAGGGCTTTTCTCAAAATTTCTTTTGTTTCCTTTACAACTTCCTCAGTTTCACCAAGCATTAACTTATTCATACGGATCTTGCTTCTAAATTTCTCCTTAACTTCCTTGAGGATTTTATCAACTTCTCTTCTAGTCATTACTAGACACAAGGTGGAAAGAACATATTCTCTAAGTTCTATGTCTTTGTCCTTAGCGGCCTCCTTCCTCATTTCTAGTATTTTCCTTAAGCTTTTGGGAATTTCTTGTAGAATTTCCAATAGAGCTCTATTGAATTTATTCAAGTACAGGATGGTGGCATCCTCCAATATTTTTTTATTTGCTTCATCAAAACTATCACAATATATTCTGATAGGCTTTAGATTCCCATGAATTGTAATTGATTTTACAATTTGTTCAACAGTCATAGCAACCTTACCAGTCTCTTGCCTTTTACTTGCCTTAATGCTTTCGGAGGGTTGGTTCTCAAGGGCCTTTGAAGTCTTGGATTTCTTTGATCTTATCTCTTTAACTTCATCTATTTTTGTTTCCTCATCATCTTTTGTGCTCTTGTAGGCTCTTGTGGCCTTGGTTTTCTTCCTCTTTCCTCCTTCATCGGATGGTGTGGCTTTCAGTGTCTTAATGGGAATAGACTTGGATTGTTCTGAGATAGTTGCAGAGCTTCTTGTTTTCCTTAAAGTGGAGGATGGTTCCACTGGAGCATCTTCTTGTTTCTTGTCCTGTTTTTTCTCTTTCAGCCTTTTCAATTCTTTCTTTATTTTGCTTCACTACCTCCTTGGTTAGGGCAATGCTCTCAGCACACCTTTCAACTTGCCTCTGCACTTTCCTTTTGGTCTCTAGCCATTTGAGCTCCACATGCAACTTTAGACTTAGCTCCTTGTATGTTCCAAACCTTTCCACAGATGTGTCTTTTGATTTTTTCAGGAGATGTTGAGCATACATTTCCAAAACTTTCTCATCAACCTCATATCCCATTGGCATAATCCATACTGTTCTAGGTTCTATAGCTTCCATTAGACATTGATCTGTGTCAACCATAAAACATATCTCATTCTCATACTTTTCTACAACTGACTTAGGGATTCTTTCCCTTGCATGCATTAGACTCTGAAAATTTTTGAAATGCCCCCAGATTGCAGTCTTTTATGCACCTAAATCTCCAAGGCTATATAAATGAGATCTTATCTAGATTGCCACTGGCCTGTCATTTGTCCAGTACACACTTTGCACTCCAAGCACTTCATTCATAAAATAGAAAAATAAGCATATAATCCAGGAACCATACTTGAAGGAATTTTTCTTATCTTTCTTGATTTTGTTTAAATTTTCAAATAGTTGAACCCGTAGTAGCTCACAGAGGTCATAGTCTGCATTCTCTTTCAGCATTTTATATGTTGCATATATAGTTGTTCTGGAGACAGAGTTTTCTTTGCTTGAGTGATAAATCTTATACCCGATTACCATGGAAGCAAACTTGACATCCTGTTCTAAAATGTCATTGATTGTCATGGCTCTTTTATCAAATTTTGCGCTGGTTGCATTAGTGACAGTTTGATTTTTGACAAATTTTAACATGGGTAGTCCACCAGTTGAGTTTAATCCGGTTAGAATTCTGATAACATCTTTGGTGATCTTAAATGGTTTCAACAACCATATAAATTCATTGTGCATTCGGCTCAACACATAACAAACCCATTCACTCTCATCAAATGACGGAAATTCAATAATTTGCAAAAAATGTTTGCCTTCTAGGGCTTCAAATTCAGGTTTCAGTTGGTAATTGTCATCCTTTAGATGGCTCTTAAACAACTCCAGTAGTTTCAGATTCCCAAATTCTTCTACATTGCAATGAATGTATGCCCTAATGTCTTCAACATGTAAAACCCCATATGGAACACCCGAAAAATCACCTAGCGGCTCGACTTCAATAGATTTGTAAGGATGCTTCTTAAATTTAGGATGGGGCCTTTCAGTGACATCAACAACTAAAGGTATAGCCATTTGCAGAGATTGAGAATTCAAGAAGTTTCCCAGAAAATAGAAATACCTTATCCCACAGATTAGGGTTTTGCTTGGAGATCCTCTTCGCACTTCAATTCTTGAGAATTCTTAGCTCCAAGCTCGTTCACTCCTCTTCTTGCTTTCTTCCGATGCAAAGTGATCTAAATGAGGAATTAATGACCTTTTTATGCTCCGCAGTGCCTAATTTGTCTTTGTAATAAATGCTCTACTCTAATACATTCGGATACTCTGTTTGTTGAATAGTTTCTTATGAATTACTCCACAATTTGCCATATCCACCTCTTTTCTTCTAGAAATCCTTCCAAATGATCTGAAACAATCCAAGATCTCTTTTCTCACTGTGCCAGATTCAGGCACCCACTTATTGGTTGGGGGATTTGATTTTCAATGCATCTCCCCATGAGCCAAAGCTCCTAATTCAATTTCCAAAGGAATTATCAGCACCGGATTTCAGTGTGGACCCATTACTATGGTTCATAATTATTTTCTTGACCCATGTCTTGCTCATTTCATTTTGGATCTCATTCTCATCAATTTTTCTTTTGCCTTTGTCTTGTCTTCGCTCATCCAGTTTTCTGTTTACCGGACCCCTTCTTTCATTAATCCTACTTCTGCAAAATCTTGCAAAATGACCGAATCGGTTACAATTGAAGCACACAACATTTCTTTGCCCATTTGATTAATTTCCTCTTAATCTGAAATAAATGGCCATATGTCCAAATCTATTGCATGCAAAGCATTTTCCATTGAAATAATTTCCACTTCATCTATTTGATGAGTTACTCATTATCACACTTTTGCATTCATTGGATTTATGACCATACCTCTTGCAATTGAAGCATTGTCCGGTGAAGGATGGATTATTTTGACTTACTCTACTTCTGCATTGAGTGGCTCTATGACCAAATTTATTGCACTTGAAACAAATTCCATTGAAAGATGGATACCTTTGAGCATTAGGTTGTCTTACCAGAGGTCTTCTAGGTATGTTTCTCTCATTCCTTGGTTGAGAGTTTCTTTGTCCAGATCCGGAGCTTTCACTTTTCTCATATCAAAGACCATGCTTGTCATCAACCTTTTTCTAACCCTCAAGTATTGCTTCAAGTTTGGTTGAACTTATCTTGAACTTTTCCTTGTATTCATTTGCAACTTCTATGTCATGTCTGAGAATGACAATTTGTCTTTCAAGATCTCTTTCATTGTCTCTACTTTCTTGTAGATCAAACTTTAGGTGGCCAGCTATACTGTCTAATCTATAGCATTCATCACTTCTTTCTTTTAGAGTTTGATTCAAGTCTTCTTCAATCTTCTTCCTTTGCTCAATTTCTTTGGTTAGCCTTATTGCCCCAGATTCCTTCTCAATTTTCAGAATAGCAACTTCTTTTGACAACTTCTCACATTCCCTTGTCTTTTCTTCCAAATCTTCATCCATGCCATTTTCTTCAGTTAAACTGGATAACTGCAGAAGTAGCTCCTTTTTCCTTTCCATAGATTTCTTTAATTTATCCTTTAACATTTCAATGGTATCATCAACATCTTTAAGTTCACCTCTTAGATTACTAATTTATGTTTTAGACTGAACAAGATCTTCTAGGGCCAACTGAAGTTGATCTTTGAGTGAACCCATTAAAACTCCTTCCAAGATCTTTCCTTAAGTTGTTAGGCTTCTCAAAGGAACCTCACTCTGATACCAATTGTTGGACTTAGTATGGACAACTGAGAGGGGGGGTGAATCAGTTGTCACACAATTTAAACTTTTCTGCATTTAATCTTCTTTTACAACTTACAATCAAATAAACATTAAAGTATGAATCAATAACACATGAGCAGATGCATAAATAACACACTTGACACCAAGATTTTTAGCGTGGAAACCCAATTAAGGGAAAAACCATGGTGGGGGTTAACCCACAAAAATTAATACCTTGTTAAAAGTATTTTTACAAATGAGAATGCACATGCATTCAGGCTCACTGCCCAAAGCTCACTGCTCAAATAGAGGCTCACTGCCTACAAATAATTACAAGAGAATAACAGAGATTTTGAATTGATGAGAAGCATCTACTAATGCATGAATTTAGTTCTGGTTAAACACAAAACACTGATCTTACACATTTCATCTTCACTCTGTCCTGTTTACTGCTCTGCCTTCATCTGAATCTTAGATCTTTGCTCTTTTCGCCTTTACTCCATATTCGCAACACACACACCAAAATCGTCTAAATCCATCGGCTATATATATCTGCATCCTGATCTTTAATTACTTTTCAGTCGGCTTCAAGAACACTTGGAACTTTATTGAATACTCTACTCTATCAGCTAGATCCATGCATAACTTGAGACGCAGACCAAAACTTGCACTCACAAATCATTAGTCAGGTCAACTACTATCACTAATCAACACAACTTGTCCAACCAACAACTTCCATATATCCAGAACCAAGATCAATTACAATGTCGGCCTGTTCTTCTTATGTCTGTTCTGTCAAGCTATTAACCTGATACTCAGATGCTAATAACTATTGACTCCTCCACCACTGGAGGCCAAAATTCTGGATTTAGATTTTCCTGACAATGCTTATGACTCCCTCAGATCCGCAACAAACTCTGATCTACTCCCAAGGAGATCCGGACCAAGATACCGGACCCTGTCGCACACTCTATTCTTGACTTACCAGACTTAAACAGATCTTCAATCTAATTTCTGATCTGGGCAAATTATGTAATGTGGATGTGTAGAGAGACTTGGTTGCCATCAATGACAACACTTATCATGCCTAGCAGTGTCTCTTGTCAACACATTGTGCATATGATGTAAAATCAATAATAGGGAGCACAGAAAAGGATGTAAAAATTGTGGAGAAATGTGTAATTTAAACCAAACACCCTCATCCACATGTTTATATATTTGATATTCAATCCTTTTTTATTGTTGGAAAATTTTAAATATAGATACATATATAGGTATATATATGTGGCTAGAGAGACCACATGTTTGCAACCCTAAGTATACCTCATGAGCATATATATATATATATATAAGGAATGAATATACATATGATTTAATAAAATGAAATTTTAAAAATTGAAAAGGGTGAGGGCATCGCCCATCCCTTAGCAGTGACCTTGTCCATTGGAGGAGCTTAGCCTTATGGAATTCCATTTTGTATCCTACAATCTTGGTATATCATGAGACCACAGTTCTTTGAGATGTTTTGTCAAATAGTTCATGTACCTTTCTATGCTTCCACATTTTACGTGTATTCAACTAGGGCAACTGCAAATGAACCATATAATTGAAGCTTGTCAAATTTTTGTATATTATATAAAATGATATTAAAAAAAAATAATAGAGAACAATAAATAAATCAACAAAGAAGTTAATAAAAAATTAGTAATAGCAAATGTTGGGTGCGGCCTTCTCTGTGGGAGGTGCAACCCTTGTGGGGGATGCCCCCACCATACCTACACCACTTCATTTTAATGGCACCTTCATTCAATTAGTGCCACCCTTTAATCCCTTTATATGTCATTCCATACAAGTTGGTTGTCATTATCCCCTCTGAACCCAATTCATGTCTACAACAAGCAACAATAAAAATATATTTAATATAAACCAAATGAATAAATAATAATTTAATTTCTTTCAAATCTTTTTTGACCTACAAATATTGTTGTTCTTTGCACATCCAAATCCCCTTGTCATGGACTTGAAGTGCAATGGGCACACCAATAGGCACCTGAACTTAGTGAAGATATGAAGGAGATGATGTTTCTTCAAGGAGGTCTAAGCTATGGGCAATCTCTAATTATTCATTTTGAGCCCTAGGGAATAAGAGGATTGCCAAGCCCCCAAGTTCTGAGACCTACCCTATATATTTTGTAACAATAAATTGATTTGTTGCATATTTTGTTACCAAGTGTCTTATGCAGTGGACTTTAAATATGGAAGAGTATGTTTTTTATTAAAAAATGTACAAATATATAAAAATAGTGTTAATTATATATATTTTTTAAAGTTTATAATTATTTAAAATTAAATGTATACATAATTTCATGCTCTAATTATTTCCACCATAACATTTCAATTATTTATGTACATTATTTCAATAAAATAGATTTAATTTTTAAATGCTCATTTTTTTTAAATAACCAAAATTCTATTTTCTTTAAAATCCAAGCAATTAAACATGCTTTTATATGGTATAATAAAAATACTAAAAAATATGGTGGATTTAGTGAAATCATGGTAATTGGTAACCTTGGTTACTTCTTTTACAAATATATACAAAACATATGTATGGTTTTTTGACATTCAATTGTAATGTTTTGGATTTTCAAATTGCCTATGTTTTTGATAATGGTAAGAAGGGATTTTGAAAGGGCTCAAACCCTTGTACAAAAGAATAGATATAACAATGAAGCCCAACAAGACTAAATAGAGCCAACAACAGACAAACAGCACAACAGGAGCAAAACAGCTAGAAAACCAGACATAGGATCAAGCACCCTAAGCAAGAAACTAATTGAAAGTCAAGGTGGTTTGAACCTAAATTGCTCCAAGGAGCTTTGCATCTTGATCTTGAAATCTTTGTTCTCAGATCTTATCTTCTTAGGAGAGCTAGGATGATTCAAAGGTCCACTCAGGGTCCCATTATCACATTGCACCTTCATCTTGTCTATAGAATTGATATCCTTCTGTTGATGCACCATCGTCAAAGGAGTCTTCATCATAGCTTCCTCCTTCTCCCTACTTGTCTCCTTCGACACATCCTCTTTAGTAACTTTGCAAGCATTATCAGTTGTTGCACCCTTTTCCTCCACACAAGATGGTTTATGTTGGATCCCTAGCAAACATCAGCAACATGACCCACTTTGTGGCAATGATCACAAATGACTAAAGATTTCTCAAAATCAATCTTTTGTACCCAGTTACCAAACTTGGAGGACAAAGTAATCTGAGAGGGGATTACCCTATCTATCTCCACAAAGACACAAAATCTGGCAAACAACAAATGTCTCTTGAATTTAGTAACAACATCCGCCACATTGTACTATCCAAAGGCACTGGCAATGCCCATAAAAACCTCCTCATCCCAATATTCTAAAGGAAGCCTGGGCAGCCGAACCCAGACTGGAAACTTGATGGAGCAATCTTCCTCTGGGTTGAAGCTAAGGGACCAAATTTTTAAAAATAGTCCATTCTACCCCAGGAACTAAGGACCACCCAAGAGAATCCTAGAACTATCTTCTGGGTATGAAAATGAAAAAAGGAAGAAGTTATTTGGTAGAGCTATTACCTCCACCTGCTCCTTAATCTTCCAATTTCAAAGCACCCACCTTTTGCTCACATCGATATTGGGATGATTACCACAGAATCTCCCAACCAATGAACTCCAAAGCCAAGTAGCAGATCTATCAACAACAGAGTCAGGCACAAAAATCTGGGAATCCCCAGAAGCAAATGAGACCCCATGCAAAGGACCTGACTCAAATGATAAGCCCTGCTCCTGTAGAGAAGAAAAATTCCCTCCACCTTCAGGATCATCCTTCTGACTTCGTAAGAACATCAGGTGAACTAAGGAGAGACAAGCCCACAATCTAAGAGGGCTCAACCAAGCCACTCACATTCAAGAACCTAGGAGAATAGAAACCCTCCTTGGAAAAGACACAAGGATTAGTCAAAATCCCTCCCTTGCTAGAAACACTACCTGTGTTAACCACAGGGCAAGAAGCCCCATCGTGCACATCCACCACTCGTCCATGGGAGGGAAGGAGGAACCCCTTATGAAGACCATGGCCCTTAGAGCCACCAGTGACCACCTTCTTAGTTTCTTGAAGATCCCCAAAACTCACGCAAGAGGAGACATGGATCTTTCTGGAGACAGCAGAACCCACACTCCTATAGGTCTCAAGCCATAGATCGAGCAAACGCACATCCTCATCCTCATCGGAAGATCCAAACCAATCATCTACTTCTCCTACGTAGTCTGGATCGAACTCCACTCCATCATCAAATTGCCCATGTACTTATTCTACGGCAAAGATGTAACTATGCTTTGAAAGATAAATATCAAATAAAAACAAATCATGTAAAACAAGGTGTCTTTGTGATGCTTGACATTACCCTTGAATAAAAAAGAAATATTGATCTTTGACATGATATATTAAGTAAATATTGTTTTAGAATTTGAGCGTGATGTTTAAAACCTTTGTGGTTTACTTCTTGAACAACATGGCTAATTAGTGTGGGGTCTAAGCATGGGTTTCTTAGGGGTGGCATGCGCTATGGCAATTGAACCCTTCTTAACATCACATTTTTTGCTTTAATTTCTTGTGGTCCTATGGCCCATTGTATATTTATTTGCACAAATTGCTCTCATATGCACATTGTAAATGGGACAATAAAAAAGAAAAGGGAAACGTTTATAACAATCCAGTTTATGAAATTCCTTAAGAGCTACAATTTTAGTTACAAGTCCATTTCTAACTAATGCAATAAGGTCTCCAAAGATATCTTTGCTAGTGTCTAGTTTTTCTCCATATAAATTTAGAGGGAATATATTGATTATGAAGAACAATAAATTGGGTCAACCTTCTAAAATCTTCTTGCAAATTACATCTAGATGTTACAACAAACCACCAATGACAAGATCAAAACATTGTACTATCTCTATTAAGTTCTTTGATACTTCTCTAGTCAAATGTTTTACATCTTCCTTCTGAATCAACCTCCTTGTTTGTTGGGGTTTTGTCAACCAGCTATTGAGGACAAGCCTATTCTCTATGTATATTTCCATATATACAACACCTTAAATGTATTTAAAGATGATGCAACGCATCCTCTACTCCACCAACACCAAAAAAGTAAAAAAAGTACTTTGAGTCCATTAGGATAGAGTGTTTTCAAAAAAGATAAATGGTATGCAACTATATCTATTTGGAAAGAATCACCTAAACATTACAAGTGACTAGTCTGACAAGAAGATCCACGAGTGTGATATCTTTCAAATCCTAATATAAATTATATTATATAAATATTGCACATAATATAATTACAACATAATATTCTTCTTATGACATATCACCTTAAGAAAATGCAACATATACTAACATTTTAGCAGCCCTTACGAAACCCCAATACTATAAGATTCACCTTTTGAATAAAATTGTAACATCCTTTTTGTTAGGGTTAGCCAGCAGAAGATATCAATTAAATGCAAATAAAGATTAAACAGAGGAATGAAAATACACAGAAATACTAACAGCAAGGGACAAGTTTTAATGTGGTTCACCCAAACTCGGGCTACATCCACCAATAGAGAGTCCAATATTATTATCCAGTAAATCAAACCGATTACAACCAGCAATCCTTGTAACTCAATAACACTGCAAAATGCTACAATACATCAATAGAAACCCTAACCCTTAGCCATTTTTATCACAACTTTTGTCGGTTACAAAATAGGGTTTTTTTTATGTCGGCCAATGAAAAAATAACTCTTGACACCTTAATAAAATAATAAAAATCGTGTGAGGTTTCAGGGGTGTTGCCCCTCGACCCCACCCTGTATCGCGACAGGGAGCGTGCCAAGGGTGCTGCCCCTTGACCCCATCTTGGGGGCACTACCCCCAAACCCCTGCAAGGGGCGCTGCCCTTTGACCCCATAGGAATTTGGGGGGAAACTACGCCAATAAAAGTGGGGTAAATTTAACCTCTGATTCTGATTAGGCTCCATATAACAACACTTTTTATAAGTCCATGTAACATCTATATAATTACACTAAATTATAACAAGTATAATGGAAACCCCTTATTTTTGGGCTACAATTCTGTAACATAATTTTTTTACACAATGTATAAGGTGTAATGGACAAAATTTATTCTATCCATGTAGTGAAGAGATCTACAAAATTTACACCTTCACCAACAAAACCAGTAACAAAGAGGAGTGTTATGTTTACTTCTAATTGATGCAAGAGCATCCTAGGTTGAAAGACAATCTTGCATCAACCAAAAATATTTGATTTCTTTTATTTTCTTGCATTTCAGTCAGTTGTAGTTTTAGCATTTTGCACCGCATTCTACTGCATTATCAATTCACATCTCATAGAGTAGAATTTAGACTCTACACTATGTCATCTACATCATATCCAGATTTCATGAGGTTTGGAATTGTCTGCGAAGAGTTATCACTATCAAGACATCATCAGAACTTACAGAACAGAGCATTCAGTATGAGCATACAAGGTTTGTGGATCATTCCCGTGACTTGTGGAGCCAAATGGAACATCTTGCAAGGCAGTATGGGACTAGATAGACCTTCATTGAGAACCACAACACGTTTCATCCAATTACAGAACATTACCACATGTTGTAGGCTGACCTACACGTTTCATCATGTATTAGAGTTTGAAACCTCTTGATGCCGACGCAGAGCATTCTTTGATCTAGAAGATGATATATAAGCAATCATTAGATGCACTAGGAGGATATACGATATGAGAGAAAAAATTTAGTCTTTAGTTGTAGATTTGCGGAAGGCACTTCAAAGCTATATCTTTCATGTAATTTGTAGTAAGCCAGAGGACAGGCTTGCGAGCCCATATCAATCTGCATGTTTCCAGCATATGAGTATTATAACTATCTGAGATATTAGATATATAAATATTCCATTGCAATCTATTCTTATGTATTCTTGTGTTGTTTCTGTTGTGTTTACTCAAGCTACATGATTGGATAGTCCATTCTTTGGACTCTCCATCCATGACTGCACCAAGTGGTATCAGAGCAAAGTTTGCAAATCCTTTGGGAGAGAAGGCATTCTAGAAGATCTTGAGGTGAATAGATCACCTACCTGAGGTAGTCTACTTGTGTTTGTCAATAGAGCGTTGATTGTGAGGTAGTCGCAACCTTGTAGTCAGATCGTTGAATTGAAGCAATTGCACCTGATCCGAGGAAGAGATGCCACCAAGGAGGATGCCTGCTATGGCCAATGTTGCTGGAAAAATGGAAGAAATGATAGAGATAATGAGAATGATGAAAGTTAGATTAGATGTTGTAGAAGAGGATAGAAGAAGAGGATTAAACCCTAGACATGAGGATGAGAGTGAAGATGATGAATTTCAAGTTGCCGACCAAAACTAAGAAACCCTAGAAGAAGAAGAATCAGATCAGGTAAAGATGTTGAAAGCTATTTCTAAGATTGGTAAGAGACCAAGAATGGAAATTTCAAACTACATCAAAAATTTAAACCCTAAGGAATTGAGTGATTGGATAAATGATATGGAGGAATACTTTGAATATGAGGAAATTGAGGATTCAGAAAGAGTGAGATTTGTAAAAACTAAGTTGAAAGGACATGATGCTATTTGGTGGAAATAAGTTCAATTGGACAGAAATAGGAGAGGAAAAGATAAAATCACAAAATGGGACAGGATGGTGACAAAATTGAAAGAATCAGTTCATACCTACTGACTATGAGTTGGAATTGTTGAAAAGATTGCAAAACCTAAGGTAAAAGGAGAAGACAGTGAAGGAGTACACTGAACTAAGTTTGGTAAGGATGACAACAGTGGAAGAAGCATATCAATTTGTGTTGAAAGTTGAAGAAAAATTGAACAAAAGACATGAGCAAAGATAAAGGGGTAGAGGAGGAAAATTTCAAAGAGGTACAACACATTCCAGAGAAGGAAGACCATATGCGAAGCAAAACAAGGAGACTAGCCCATACCGCAAAGAAGAAAGAGACAACAATTCATACCACCGAGTTAGAGATGACAAAAGTTTCTACCATAATAATAGAGGAAGTCATAATTCTTACTGCAATGAAGGATACTAGAGAGATGAAAGAGGATTTGACAAGAGATCATTCAAAGGAACTTGTTTCAAGTGTGGATGCGAAGGACACCAATCATTTGAATGTCATCAAGGGAGTACTAGCAAGAGGATAGAGAATAGTACAAGAGAAGCATATGCGGAGGAAGAACCTGTTGGATCACCTAGTTCAATAGGAAAGCGGGAGAAGGGTGAGTCATTAGTCATGAAGAGAGATTTGTTCCAAGCAGAAACACCTGAGGAGCCACCGCGAAGGAAAAGTTTGTTCCGAACAAGATGCAAATCAAGAGGTAAATGTTGCAAGGTTATCATTGATAGTGGTAGTACAAACAATTTGGTTTCAAAAGAGATGGTGAGGAAGTTGAATCTGGAGAGGTTGAAATATCTGAAGCCCTACAAGATAGCATGGATCTAAGATGAGCATAAGGTACTAGTGAGTGAACAATGTTTGGTGAAATTTCATATAGGATCTTATGTTGATGAGATATTGTGTGATATTATACCGATGGACGTATGCCATATATTGTTGGGAAGACCATGGAAGTATGATAGAAAGGCAAGATGGAAGAAAGAATACTTATACTATAACATCAAATGGGAAGAGACATATCTTGATACCTTGAGGAAGAGAGTAAAAGTGAAGTATGTGGCAACGCTAGGATCTGTCTAGTGGATGGGAGGAAAGTTTTGGATGGATTGAGACATGAGAACATGTGTTTTGCATTGATTTCGAAGAAGTGCAGTGACCTAAGTGTAGAAACTGCCACCACAAAAGAAGAAGAACCACTACTAGGGGAGATAACTGAATTGTTGACAGAATACCAAGATATCATTCAGAGAATGTGCTAGAAGGATTGCCACCAATCCGAAGTATCATTCATCATATGGACCTCATACCTAGAGCCAATTTGTTGAACAGAGTGGCACACAAGATGACACTAGTAGAACATGCAGAGCTAAGCAGAGAAGTATAGGAGCTATTGAGGAAGGGATTGATTAGAGAAAGTTTAAGCCCATGTATAGTACCAACAGTACTAGCACTGAAGAAGGATGGAGAATGGAGGATGTGTACAGACTCAAGAGAAATCAATAAGATCATAGTCAAGTATAGATTTCCATTACCAACGATGGATGACATCATGGACTGTTTGAGTGGAGCAAAATATTTCACAAAGATAGACCTAAAGAGTGGATACCATCAGATCAAGATCAGAGAAGGAGATGAGTGGAAGACTACATTCAAATTAAATGAAGGATTGTATGAGTGGTTAGTCATGCCTTTTGGATTAACTAATGCACCAAGTAGCTTCATGAGGTTGATGAATGAGGCTTTGAAGAAATTCTTGGGTAAGTTTGTTATTATCAATTCAGATGATATTCGAATTTTCAGTAGAATAAAAGAAGAACATTTGTAGCATATTGGACAAGTATTGCAAAGGCTGAGGGAAGAGAAATTGTTGATTAACATCAAGAAATGTAGTTTCATGAAGACAAAACTAGTATATTTGGGATTTGTGATTTTTGTGGAAGGATTGAAGATGGACCTAGAGAAAGTTAGAGCAATTGTTGAATGGCCAACACCTGTGAACATTGGAGAGGTAAGATCTTTTCATGGACTAGCAAGTTTCTACTGGAAGTTCATTAGAAGTTTCAGTATTGTATGCACATAAATGAAAGAGATAATGAGGGGTGATCAGAAGGATTTAAGTGGACATCAGGAACACATAAGAGTTTTGAATTGTTGAAGCAAAAGGTAACAGAGCAACCAATGTTAGCATTACTGGATTTTGACAAAGTATTTCAAGTTGATTGTGATGCCAGTGGGAATGAAATGGGAGTAGTGTTCAGTCAACAAGGAGGACCAATAGCATATTTCAGTGAGAAGTTGAATGATGCAAGGAGAAGATATTTAGTATATGATCAGAAGTTCTATGTCATAATTCAAGTATTGAAGAAGTGGAGACATTACTTGTTACTAAAGGAATTTGTGTTATACACTGACCATCAAGCTTTACAGTGTTTGAATAGTCAGGGTGAGCTAAATCATAGACACATGAGATGGGTAGATTTCATGCAAAGTTACACATTTGTATTGAAGCATCGAAGTGGAAAGTCGAATAAAGTTGCAGATGCATTGAGTAGAAGAAGGAACTTGTTGACAGAGATGAGGGTAGAAGTACTAGGTTTTGAAGAACTTAATCACATATATGCGGATGATCTTGATTTTGTGGAAGCATTAAAAGCATGTAGAGAACCTGTTGTGACAGATATAAACAAGCGGTTGGATTATTTCATTCAGGAGGATATGTTGTTCAAAGGGAACCAATTGTGTATACCTAGGAATTCAATGAGAGAGAATTTGATCAAAGAGAAACATAGTGGTGGATTAGCAGGATATTTTGGTATTGATAAGACAGTAGCTTTGGTTAATGAACATTATTTTTGGCCTTGGATATATAAGGATGTAAGGAAATTTGTTCAGAGTTGCAAAATTTTTCAAGTTACAAAAGGGAGTAGTCAGAATATTGGATTGTACAAACCTTTGACAGTACCAAAGAGACATTGGGAAGATATAAGTATGGATTTCATATTAAGTTTACCAAGAACACAGAGGGGACATGATTCTATATTTGTAGTAGTGGACAAATTCTCAAAGATGGCGCATTTCATTCCTTGTAAGAAAACAAATGATGTTGTACATGTTGCTAGCCTATTTTTCAAGGAGATTGTGAGATTGCATTGATTACCAAAGAGTATAGTTTCAGACAGGGATACAAAATTCATAGGATATTTTTGGAGGACATTGTGGAAGAAGATGAAGACAGACCTAAAGTTCAATTCAGCATTTCACCCACAGACAGATGGACAAACAAAAGTGGTAAATAGGAATTTTGGTAACTTGTTGAGATGCTTAGTGAGAGATAAGACATGAAATTGGGATATAATTCTATTGCAAGTAGAGTTTGACTACAATAACTTAGTGAGTAGAAGTATAGGGAAGACACCATTTGAAGTTGTGACTAGAGTACAACCTAGAGGAGTTATAGAGCTGAGAGACATCAGTATGGATAACAAGAGAAGTGCAAAGGCAGAAGAATTTTTAGGATACATGGAGACAGTACACACTCAAGTTCGGAAGCATTTGGAAGAGATGAATAGCAAGTATAAGGGACAAGAAGACATAAGGAATTTTCTGTTGGAGATGAAGTTATGGTATATCTTAGAAAGGAAAGATTTTCAGTGGGGACATACAACAAGCTGAAGATGAGAAAGTTTGGACCATGTAGGATTCTTAAGAAGTTTGATTCAAGAAATGCATATGAAGTGGAGTTCCCGAAGGCATTTGGTATAACATCTATATTCAACATTGCAGATCTATATTAGTATCATGAGGGAGAATCAAGTGATAGCACTAAAGTTGGTTTAAAGGATCAGTTACCATAGCAACAACTAGAGCAGATAGAGCAGATTTTGGATAGTAGAATTGGATGCAATACAAGAGGAAAGTAGTACAAAGAGTACCTGGTTAAGTGGAAAGGAAGACTAGAAGAAGATTCATCATGGATTTCTCAAGCTAAGGCAGACCATATTGGTTTTCCTCTAGCCCCAGAAAAGAGTGGGGCTCACTTTTCAAACAACCCCGAGTGTCTGATGCAGGAGCATCCCAAGTTGAAAGGCATTCTTGCATCAACCAAAAATATTTGATTTATTTTCTTTTCTTGCATTTCAATTAGTTCAGTTTCAGCATTTTGCGTTGCATTCTACTACATTATCACTTCACAACTCATGAAGAAGGATTTAGACTCTACACTATGTCATCTACATCATATCCAAATTTCATGAGGTTTGGAATTGTCTGTAGAGAGTTATCGATACTAGGACATCATTAGAACTCACAGAACAAAGCATTTAGCATTCAGTATGACCATACAAGGTTTGCAGAGCATTCCTGTGACTTGCGGAGCCAAATGGAACATCTCACAAGGTAGTATGGGACCAGATAGACCTTCATTGAGAACCGCAACATGATTCATCCAATTGTAGAGCATTACCATATGTTGTAGGCTAACCTGCATGTTTCATCATGCATTGGAGTTTGAAACCTCTTGATGCTAACACGAAGCATTCTTTAAGCTAGAAGATGATATATAAGCATTCAATAGATGCACTAGGAGGATATACAATATGAGATAAAGTTTTTAGTCTTTAGTTGTAGATTTGTGTAAGGCACTTCAAAGCTATATCTTTCATGTAATCTATAGTAAGCCAAAGGATGGGCCTGTGAACCCATATCAGCCCGCATGTTGCCAGCATATGAGTATTGTAACTATCTAAGATATTGAATCTATAAATCTTCCATTGCCATCTATTATTGTGTATTCTTGTGTTGTTTCCATTGTGTTTACTCAGGCTGCATGGTTGGACAGTCCATTCTCTAGACCCTCCATCCATGACTGCACCACTAATGGTCATGCTTTATGGGTACCTAAGAAAGCTCTTTCTTTTGAGAGCAAGTTACCTATAGAGAAAACAATGTTTTGGCACTAGAGAATGGGCCATATAGATGAGAAGGGTCTAAAGACCGTAAAAAATAAAAATCTTGTTGAGGCATTGAACGATTGTGCTCTTGAATTTAATTTTTTGTGAACACTATATATGGTAAATAGAACCCCATTTAGTTTTATTCTAGTTCTCAAAAGTCTTTTGGAATGTTTGACTTGATTCATTAAGATGTATTTGGTCATGTTAATGTTCATTTAATTTCTAAGTCTTTGTATTATGTATCTTTTATAGATGATTATTCTAGAAAGATATCCAGGTGTATTTCTTAGGAGTAAATCTGAAGTCTTTTGTTAGTTTAAGGAGTTTAAATCTCTTTTATAAAATTAATATGGTATGAAGATTAAGGTTTTGAGGACTAACAATGTTAGTGAATTTTGTTCCATAGATTTTGGTATTTTGTAAAGAGCATAGGATTGAGAGACATATGACAACTCCATATACCCCTCAATAGAATGGAGTTGTAGAGAGAATGAATAGGATGTTGATCACGAGGGCTAGGAGTATGCTTAGTGGAGTGGGATTGGAACAAAAGTTCTCTAGGAAAAAGAGGTTCCCATGGGTTGCTACCTAATTAAAAAGTCTCCTACATCAGTGCTTGTTGATAAGACTCATATAGAGGCATGGATAAACAAAAATCCCTCATTACAAGATCTTAGATTTTTTGGTTGTGAGGCATATGCACATGTGCCCAAGGAGAAGTAACCAAAGTTAGAGAGCAAGGCAATGAAATGTATCTTCATTGGATATGGTGTTAGTGTGAAAGGGTACAAGCTTTAGGGCCATGTGGCCAAAAGAGAACTTTTTATATAGCAAAAGTATTATTTTTATAGAGATTGAGCCTTCTTCCATAGTGTTTTAGCTAGAAGAGTATGGGAAGAAAGATTTAGTTCAACTAACCCCAAAGACTGAGAAGATTGAACTGGAAGCTTGTGAAGGACTTGAAGAGGAGGAGAGATCAAATAGTTTTGATAGTTTAGAAGAGGAGGTAGAACCTCCACCTTAGCTCTTAAGGAGATCCACTCGACATAGATACCAACTAGATATGTATATTCCTCCTCATTCAAGATGTATTTTTTCTTTGATTACTAATGTCAATGAGCCTAGAACTATGAAGGAGACAATGTATAAGGGTGATTCTAAGTCCTAAAGAGTGGCTATGGATGAGGAGATGGTTGCACTAAAGAAGAAGAAGAAGAATGACACACTTGGTACTACTGCTAGAAGGAAGAAAGGTTGTTGGATGTAATTGGGCACTCAAGAAGAAGATTGATTTAGAAGATAACATTGAAAAGTATAAGGCAAGATTGATTGCAAAAGGATATTCCCAAGTTTAGGGGATAGACTTTGGTGAGATTTTTTTCCTAGTTTCTAAGCTGACATCTATCAGGTTCTTGTTATCTATAGCAACAAATTTTGATTGAGATAGAATAGATAGATATCAAGACAATATTCCTGCATGATGACTTGGAGGAAGAGATCTACATGACACAATCAAAGCACTATGTTTTTAAAGGAAAGGAGTCTTTGGTTTGTAAATTGAAAAATCTATGTATGGTCTTAAACAATCTCCTAGAATGTGGTACCAAAAGTTTGATTCATTTGTGTTGGGATTAGAATTTTAGAGACATAAATTGGACCATTATGTTTATTATAAAATGGATAACTTGGTAAATTCCTTATTATCACATTGTACATAGATGATATGTTGTTTTTTGGTAACAATAAGGACATGATTTGTGATATGAAGTCTCAACTTTTAGCACAATTTGACATGAAGGACCTAAGGGTTGTCAAGTATATTATGGAGATAAAAAGAGATAAAGCAAAGAGAAAGCTTTGGTTGGGCCAAATTAAGTATGTGAATTTTATATTGTAGTGTTTTAACATGGCAAATAGTAGACCATTGAGTGTGCCTATTTCCATTGAACTAAACTTTTAGTTGAGAAATGTCCTACGACACCCCAAGTGATGGAGGATATGGCTTGTGTTTCTTAGGCTAGTGTATTTAGGAGTTTGATATATTCTATTGTCTATATTATACCAAACATTGCGCAATAATTAGGAATCTTGAGTTGTTTTACGGATAATCCTAGATGAGATCATTGGGATGTAGTTAAGAGGGTCTTCAAATATTTACAAGTTATTTCAAGTACTCTATTAGAATTTATGGTAATTCTATAGGGGACCAACACATAGTGGATATTCATGGATTTAGATTAGGTAAGAGATGTTGATAGCAAAAAATCCACCAATGGATATGTGTTCAGTTTATTTGGTAATGCTATTATTTGGATGAGTAAGTATTAGGTTGTGGTAACTTTGTCCACTACAAAGGTTGACTTCATGGTAGTTGCACGTGCCTATAAGGAGGTCATCTAGATTAAGAGATTGTGTTTAGATGTGGGGATGAGTTGGGGAGATATAAGAGTTCTTTGTGACAATTAGAGTGCCATATGTCTAGCAAAGAATCTAATCTTTCATGTGAGGATGAAGCACATAGATGTCCAATACCATTTTGTTCATGACATGGTAGAGGATGGGAGGCTGATGTTGGAGGAAGTTGACATTTTTTAGAATGTCACAAATGCATTGACGAAGCTAGTCAACACATAAAAGTTTAGGTGGTGCAATAAGTCTATGGGCCTCTTGGCCCCTAGAAGATAGTTAACAATGTTGATGTTCCTTTTTCTATTTCAAGGTGTTTGACAAGTGGAAGAATGTTAGGAAAGGTGTCTCAACCTTGCATCCTAATGTTAAGAACAAAAAATGTAATTTTTAAGGCCCTAGAGGTTGATTTTGGTAGGGAAAAATGTTGAAATAGGCCTTAACTAGAGAAAGATGGTTAGTGTGACATGGACCTCTTCGACATCTATAATTTTAGAAAAAGGCTCAATCGGCTTCCTGGTTCAAAATTTATGGCCTTTGGAAGTCGGTCCCCCCACATACGAAGCGTAAGAGCATCTATGACACATAAGAGAGTTGTAAGAGGGAGTTACACTTGTTGAGAAACTTATGACACATCATAAGGCATCTTTAAATGGAGATAATGGAACCAAAATGGAGTGCCCAAGTTGGTGAATGGATTATGAAAAGCTTATGGAAGGTCGAAGAAATATGTTTTTTTAGCCTTTGGACTCATCTTGAGATCTGGGTATTGGATTTTGACTAAGGATTTGGGTGCCACATTTTGGGTGGTTTTAGCTCATAGTTTCCTAATTTCTATTTTATGGTTTCATGTATTGCTTCTCCTATTTATTGGGTGCTTGAAATGGAGGTTTCATAGTGAGTTGTGTAAGTACTATTATGATACTAGAATTTCTCCACATCTCTTATTGGTGATACTCATGTAAAATCTTAGACTCTATAAGTATATTATAACCATTGATTACTAAATAATACATTGAGTTGCTTTGGAGTGTGGAGTTTTCTCCCAAAATGGTTTTCCCCGTGCATAAATAACTATGTTACGATATATTTCTTTTATATTTATTTCCTTGTAATTATATGATCAAATTATTTTTTTACAGAGACCTCCTCTCATAGATTACCAATAGGAAGTGTATTCTACACCTTTGCTTCCTTTTAGTAGCTTCTTTAATCCAAATTGGCATAATATACTTAAAAAATGTTGCAATGTTCATTTACTATTTTCTTCTTGCTTTTCTTATTGAAAAATATTGTTTGTTAAGTTGATTTGTAAAACCTACAATGCTCTTTGAATTTAGTTTTAAAGTAACACATTTTGTTAGGAGGATAGAATTAATGAAATGTTTATCAAAATTTTAATGCATTTGATCCTTCCTTCCCACATTGTTTACATCAAAAAAATAATACCACATAATGTCCACACTAGTCTCAAAAGTACTAAATCAGATGAAAAAATGTTAATGTGTTGGTCATTTATCATAGATAAACACACCTCTACTATTTTTTGTTGCTTTCCATTAGTAGGCATAGGGTTTTCAAAAAGTACACTACATCTTGCCTAGTTAGGATATCAACAAATAGCCATAAATATATAATAAATGAACATAGATACATTTTGTAAGAAGAATAGTTTCTGTATACACCTATTTATGACATGCAATATGTGTTATGAATTGTTTTTGTTGTCCAAGTATACTCAATCATAAAATAAAAGAACACTTAGAAGAAATGGATTTAAGAAATGGGATAAATGGATAAGTTAGAAGAAATAACTTGGATAAATGGATCTTTTGACACTTGGAATTTGGTCAAGGATGCTTATAATGAAATGCAATGTGATATGTGTTGATGCATAAATCTGTGGGTTTAATCCAGCAGCAACATGGGAAACTCTGAGACGTGGGATTGCTCCTCAGAGTGATCTCCAGATTTTAAGGAAGCTGGCTCTTCCGTTCTTCAATAGGGGGTTTGGGAGAAAGTTAGAAAGAAAACCATATTTGCAGAAAACAAATGCCTAATCTATGGCGATCCACCAGATTTGAAACAATTAGTTGTGTTAGTGTAGGTTTTTATTTCCTAGAGGGGTTATTTATTTTTCCTATATTCCTAGGTTTTTCCTACACTTCTATTAATCTCACTTAGCTTAATAAAGCATGTCTTATTAGGTGAGTGGTTGCGAGGTGTCACCTTCCTACATGTGAGCATCCATTAGCTATCTTGGGAAGATACTTTGCTATCTTTAGTCCGATAGATGGTTGCTCCTCATTGGTCGGTGTTGCCACCTCCTCTCTCTTCCTAGTCTATATAAGCATGCTACCTGGCTTGTATTTGGCATCTTTTGCTTTTGCATCCTCTTA
Organism: Cunninghamia lanceolata; assembly: GCA_027924645.1. Lineage (NCBI taxonomy): Eukaryota > Viridiplantae > Streptophyta > Pinopsida > Cupressales > Cupressaceae > Cunninghamia > Cunninghamia lanceolata. The sequence goes on from BSBN01000136.1 coordinate 1,750,951, forward strand.
ATGCTATTTTGCTTCTAGCATTTGCATTACTCTCTTGGAGACTAACTCTGTGTTGCTATTTTGATTTCGTATCATTTGCATTCATAGTTTTAATATCTATTCTTTGCACTAGTTTTCTAGGTTATTAATATTTTCAGATTCTAACATGGTATCAGAGCTATTCTATGTGCAAGAGTAGATTTTAGTTTCTATATTTGAGAGATTCGAGGGGGGCTAATAAATCTTATTACAGTTTTTTGAAGAACCCAGTATGCTCTTCTCTTGCATCTTCGGATGATCTTGAGAATCAGAAAAGTTTGACGGAAACTTTTTTAATCTCTAGGGTTTGCACATGTGTTTATGAAATCTAGGTGATTGCAGCATTTTTGGTTATACTGGCAGCATTTCCGTCTGTTCCAACGCGTCCAGGAGGCTTGAGAAAGTCAGATTTGGCTTTCGTTTCACCGAAATCGGAGATCATCATACACAGTTGCGGAACCGGGGTTTCGAGCTCAAATCTGACAACCAGCTTGCATATTTGGTCTTTTGAATCAATATTGCAGGTTCCAGCATCTGATTCAGCCTTTGCATGTCATTTTTTGGTTGTTGGGGTCATTTTTTGTAGCTAAAGGCGTTCAGTTTACACTGGAGCAACATCGTATGTGTATTTGCAAGAAAAATGCCTTCTGAGTTTTGTTCGCAGCACAAAAAAACCATCTGGGTATCTTTCTATTTTTGCATGCAGTCTGTATATTTTGCAAAAACGCGCTCAAAAAGCTACAGCAGAACCCCTCTCCATTGGCAGCTGCAGTTTTGAAGACAGTTTTCAAATGCTCCGTTCTTGCTCATACGGACTCCTTTTCCCACGAATTTTTTTTTGATTTTGGTTATTTTTTCGTGCTCTATGCACTAATGGAGTCATTTTTTGATTTTGATGCCAAGATTTTTCAAAAATTGTAGATTCTCAGTCGTGACATTGCATGGTTCTCGTTTTGGGAACTTCAGAGGATAATAACTTTCACATACGACCTCGTATCGAGGCGATTCTTTTTTTGAAAGTGCATGATTTTTTGAGTAGATCGCAGTGGTGCTATTTATGTCTCTAGATAAAGTTGTATTTTCAGCATATGCTCTTCATGAGGGTTTTGTAATGCATTGAAATCAAGACCACTTAGTATTTATTGCTAGTGGTAGTTGTAAATGCACTAATATAAAGTGCCAAATCATATTTTCTTGGGGGGGTTCTTTGATTGAGTGAAAAGGGGGGGTTGTCTTGGTTGGGTTCTCTTCTTTTCGGCACTTCTTCTCTGCATTTCTTCATCATGGATCAAACAAATCTGCCTACCCTAACTCTATACAATTACTTTGAGTGGAAATCACGCATGACAATTCACTTAAGGAAAGCTAGATTAAATAGGATAACTATGGGACTTGAAACTGAACCTGCTAAAGATGAAGATAAGCCTAAGTGGTTTAACAAATGTGATGAGGCATATGGAACATTGTGTTTGTCTGTTTCCCCTGATTTGCTCTTTCACATTGAGTCTTTGAATACACCAAATAAAATCTGGACAAAGCTAGAAACACTATTTGGCACACAAGATTCAATGAGGGGTCATATGTTGGAAAATGAACTAATTAGTTTAAGTCCAGGCAATTTCAACACAATCCAGGATTTCTTCACCAAATTGAAATCACTAAGGCTGCAGTTAAAACAATGTGGAATTGAAAAGAAAGATGAACAACTGATTCTTAGTATTCTCTCTAAGCTAAGTTCAGAATATTCTGTGTTTGTTTCTACTTTCTATGCTACTAAGGGTGCACTTGGTACTCAATTCACCATGCCATCTTTAGATGATTTTGCTGTCAATCTCACTCAGGAACAGGACAAGCTAATCCAGATGGGCACTCTTAAGTCCTCTAAGTCACATGCCTTGGCTGCCAACCAAGGCACAAAAGAATAGAAAGGACAAAGTAGTAACAACAATAGTAAGGATAAGAAACAAAAGAATAGCAAGGAGAAGAAGGATCAGATAACGGTTGCTTCAAAAGCAACTAATGAGACCCAATATTCCAAGGGCAACAAGCCTAAGAAAGAGAGGGTCCAATGTGCCTATTGTAAAAGACCTGGTCATGATGAACATAAATGTCTGAAGAAACAAATTGATCACTTGACACACATTCTTGAGAAGAATAATATCAGTATTCCTGAGTCTATCAAACAGAGTTCTAATGAGGGGTCTAATAAAGCAAAAGAAAACAGCAAGGGAAAAGGAAAGGGCAAGGCCCTTGTTGCAGTTGCTTCTTCACCATCCACTTGGGTTCTTGATTCAGGTGCTTCGCACCACATGGCTTCATCTAAGGAAGAACTTGCATCCTTGGAGTCGTGTACATGCCTTCTATTTTGATGGGTGATAACACTCCTGTTGAGGTGTGTGGGACAGGGTCTGTTGATGTGGGGGATGGCACATTCCATGATGTTCTTTGTGTGCCCTCATTATCAACTAATCTCCTATCGGTATACCAGATCACTCACACAGGTTCAGGCAAGTGGGTTGAGTTCACTCCTGATTTAGTGGAGATTCGTGAGTTGCATAGTGGTTCTACAGTTGCAGTTGGGAGAGCAGATCATCAGTCACGGCTTTATCTATTTTCTCACTTTGTTCCTGATCCTCCTTTGACTGTTTTGCTCACTCATTCTAATGATGTGAGTAGATTATGGCATGAGCGGTTTGGCCATCTTAACTTCCGCTACTTGCAGCAGCTCAACCAGCAGAGCATGGTCACAGGGTTGCCTTCAGTTCAGTTTTCAGGTGGTGTTTGCCAAGGTTGCATTCTTGGTAAGCATCCTAAGGAAAAGTTTGACAAAGGTAAGGCATGGAGAGCTTCACAGATACTGGAGTTAGTTCACAGTGATTTGGCTGGTCCATTTCAGCATCCTTCTTTCAACAAGGCTAGATATGTCCTCACATTCATTGATGACTTTTCTTGAAATACTTGGGTGTACTTTCTCAAACAGAAGTCAGAGGTATTTGATCATTTTCAAGACTTCAAGACTTTTGTAGAAAAGCAATCTGGGAAAGCCATCAAAGTTTTGCGCACTGACAATGGTGGTGAGTATGTCAACCATCGGTTTGAGAGGTTTTGCACTTCAGAGGGGATTGATTTGCAACATTCAATTCCATACAATCCTCAGCAGAACGGTGTTGCAGAATGGAAGAATAGGTCCTTGAAGGAAATGGCGAACTGCATGATTCACTCCAAATCTCTTGCACCACAGTATTGGGCAGAGGCCATTAACTGTGCTTGTTATATCCAGAACCGTGTTCCTCACCGAGCCTTGAAGGGAGTCACTCCTTTTGAAGCTTGGAGCGGTCGGAAACCATCAGTTAAGCACTTTCGAGTTTTTGGTTCTCCTGCATGGGCCCACATTCCTACAAAGAAACGCAAGGCCTTGGATCCGCAGAGCAGACCTTGCATATTTGTAGGTTATCCTGATGGTGTGAAGGGTTATCAGTTGCTCCACCCTACTACACATGAGTTGTTCATTGAGAGGAGTGTTCAGTTTGAGGAGGGCTCTTTGAGTTCACTTTCTATCACTTCTCCAACTCCTACTTTGACATTGAAGTCACTTGGGATACATGACAGATCTTCTGATGAGTCAGATTCACCTGAACAGTCTTCTACCTCCACTTCTGATGCAGAGAGCGATTCAAAGGACACACCTCCTTCCTCTCCTAGTCATCATTCAGAGGTTGATGATTCTCCATCTTCCGGTCCACTTTGGGCTAGACAGACCTTGCAGTCTATAGGTGATTGGGCTGGGGATCCATCAGACACCAGGTGAACTCGTTCACAGTTCCAGGATGCTCCACATGTCTTCATTGCTACTGCCTCAGATCCACAATCTTTTCATGAGGCTTCTGGTATTCCTGAGTGGGATACAACTATGCAGGAGGAGTATAGTTCCTTGATGAGGAACCACACTAGGGATCTTGTCCCTCTTCCTAAGGGAAGAAAACTTGTTCGATGTAAGTGGATCTATCGGACAAAATTTGCAGCAGATGGGTCAGTTGACAAGTATAAGGCTCGCTTGGTTGCCAAAAGATTCTCCCAGGTTCCTGGGATTGACTACTCTGAGACTTTTGCGCCAGTTGCCCGAATGACTTCTATCCGACTTATTCTTGCCATTGCTACAGCTAATCGTTGGGAAGTACACCAGATGGATGTGAAGAGTGCTTTTCTTCACGGTGACCTTCAGGAGGAGATCTACATGGAGTAGCCACAGGGATTCCTTCAGGATTCTTCACTTGTGTGCCTTCTTCGGAAGTCTCTCTATGGCCTCAAACAGGCTCCTCAGGCCTAGTATGCCAAGATGGATTCCTTCCTTCTATCAGTTGGGTTCACTCGGTGCCATTCTGATCCCAATGTCTACATTTTGCAGTAGGATGATTCACTCCTATTTCTGGTTCTGTATGTTGATGACTTGCTGATCACAGGGAGTTCTTCATCCACCATTGGGGCTGTCAAAACTGCCCTTCATGACAGGTTTTTGATGACTAACTTGGGCTTGTTGCATTACTTTCTCAGGATTGAGATCTACCAGTCTTCTTCCGGGATCACCATCACACAGTCCAAGTATGCTCTAGATTTGCTCTCGAGGTTTCATATGGCTAACTGCAAGCCTGCTCCGACTCCCTTTCTTTCTGGAGTCAAACTTGAGGCTCAGTGTTCTTCTCCACTTGTTGATGGCACTTTGTACCGACAGTTTGTTGGGAGTCTCATTTATCTGACTCATACGAGACCCGACATTTCATATGTTGTAGGCATGGTTTCACGATTCATGCAGGAGCCTCATGAGCTGCACTAGAAAGCAGCCAAGTGGATCCTTCACTACATTCAGGGTACTCACAGTTTTGGGATTCACTATGCAGCGGGCATTGAGCTTGACTTGGTGGGCTACACAGATTCAGATTGGGCGGGCGATTCTCAGGATCGCAAGTCTACTTCAGGTTACAGCTTCTCACTTGGTTCAGATCCTGTTTGTTGATCGAGCAAGAAGCAATCTGCTATTGCTCTATCTTCTACTGAGGCCGAGTATCGGAGGGCTGTGAATGCCGCCACTGAGGCCATTTGGCTTCAGAATCTTCTCACTGAGTTTGGCATCTAGATCAGACGGCCATCAGTCATATTTTGTGACAACCAGAGTGCCATTCAGATCTCACAGAATCCGGTCCATCATCAGCGGACCAAACACATAGAGGTCCACATGCACTACATCCGGGAGCTTATCCATGGCCACGTCATCGACCTTCGCTACTGTCTGACTTCCGAGCAGGTTGCTGATATCTTCACCAAACCCTTCACTGAGAGCAAGTTCCTTCATTTGCGAGCTTTGCTGGGGGTGCGGGATGCTTCATCTTCTGGGGAGGCTTCTTCCTCTCACTCGGAGTCCTGACTCTCTCTACTTTTGGGGGGTTTCTTTTCTCTCTCTTTGGGGGGGAATTTTATGTACATGGGTACCTCATTAGGCTTGATTTGTCGGGACCCATTTCTACATCCACCTAAGCTTCGCTTATGGGGGGTGTTAGTGTAGGTTTTTATTTCCTAGATGGGTTATTTATTTTTCCTATATTCCTAGGTTTTTCCTACACTTCTATTAATCTCGCTTAGCTTAATAAAGCATGTCTTATTAGGTGAGTGGTTTCGAGGTGTCACCTTCCTACATGTGAGCATCCATTAGCTATCTTGGGAAAATACTTTGCTATCTTTAGTCTGATAGATGGTTTCTCCTCATTGGTCGGTGTTGCCACCTCCTCTCTCTTCCTAGTCTATATAAGCATGCTACCTGGCTTGTATTTGGCATCTTTTGCTTTTGCATCCTCTTAATGCTATTTTGCTTCTAGCATTTGCATTACTCTCTTGGAGACTAACTCTGTGTTGCTATTTTGATTTCGTATCATTTGCATTCATAGTTTTAATATCTATTATTTGCACTAGTTTTCTGGGTTATTAATCTTTTCAGATTCTAACAAGTTGCATAGTGTTAACTTTGAAAGATTTAACTGGAATTAAAGAGCATAAATGCATGATTAAGACCTAGTTTATAAACAGATTAAACAGAAGGAAAAATAAACAGAGATATCAGAAACAAGAAACAGAGACTAACTCCAATATGCACAAAACATTATCTCTTTATTTGAATGATAACAGGTTACAAAGGCAAAGTTTGTTGCATAGAATAAACTATTTCAATCCTTCTAAAAGAGAAACTGTTAAGGTAAAAGAAAATCTATGTCTGTTGCTACATCTTTTCTGTATGTGTGGAACTCTGAATGTGTATATCCAACTGTGTCTCAAATCTACCCATTTATAACCTGAAAGACTAATGACAAAATCTCAACAGCCTCCGGCATTCTTTGCAACTGAAACTCCACAAAATCTGGCATAAAATCTGGCAAAATGCAACTGCAACTGAAGTGGCAACGAAAAATCAGAACTGAACTGTGGCTTTCATTATCTCCATGGCTGAAAATATCTCTGTGCTTATCTTTGGCCTGCATGAAGAGGAAATACTTCCCACCGCTATCCTCCTGTAGCTTATTATAAAATGAAAATGGTTGCTCGTATTTTAGGGTTTCACTTCCTTTTCACTTTTGTTTCACATGAGTCAAAAATTTAAGCCTCACTTTATAACTTGGATCCCACATTTTAAATAAAGATAAATCTTTATTTAAAAGTGAAATTAACATCTCCCGTGGCATGAGAGGCATTAATACTTAAACAAAAAATAAAGTTTTGACTTTATGAGAGGGGCCCACCATATTTTATGAGAGACTTTAGTAACTCATGAAACATTTAATAAAATGAAACAAAATTATTATCTGTGTTGTGCTCGGGCTGCTCCATGTGGTGGCATCATTTTTTAGCTGCTCTTTATTGCTTCCGCTTTTGACATCTGGTAGCCTCCGCTACTTTCTTTATCTACTCACGTGACTCCATATGATGTATTTATTAAAATGCAACAAAACATTTTATTTTTCTATGCTCGGCTTGAGCCACGTGGGGAAGTTTGCATTATTTTTTCTTTTCCCCTAAAGCTTTTGTTGCTGCCATCTGTTAAGCTCCACTGTCTTGTTGAGTTGCTCTCTTATTTTTTCTGAGCCATTAGATTTCTTTGTATCAACAATTGATGTGCATCATAATTTTCAAAAATGGTTTTCAAAAAATGGTGTGTATTATTACACAACAATATGTATGGACGTGGAGTTGTCATCTTCGTATACAAGTTTTTGAAGTACTTTGTTTCATCATTGAGCTTTTAAAATGTTCTAAGAAAATACAAGCATCTAGGTATAATTAAACTAAGATGACTTGAGTATCTCTTACATGGATTTTGATATAGCAAGTTAATACAAGCATCTAGTCAAAACTGAATCTAGATGACATGAGTATGCCTTGCATGTGTCCCTGTTTCATTTTTAGACATAGAACGTCCTCAATGATCTTTTGTTGATCACGTCGTTAGACAAAGTCGTCACATTACTAAAGATTGATCCACAAATAGAAAACTGTTGAATGTCAGGAACACTGAGAGGGGGGGTGAATCAGTGTTCTAAAAATCTTTTCATGTACTTTAACTTCTAGCCATTTCCCAAAATTAATTAAACAGAGGCACAACATGCATATGAACAGCAACCATAAAAACATGATACATGAACACTAAGATTTTTACGTGGAAAACCCAAAAAGGGAAAAACCATGGAGAGGATTAGCTCTCAAATATGTATTTCAATCTTTACAAAAATAATGTTTAGGCTTGGTCACTCCATGCGCCTAGAACATGTTGGCTCACTGCCATGAAGTACAACTAGGTTTAGCAGGCTCACTATCTCAACCCTAAACCTAGCAAGTTTACAATAAGGGTTGTTAAACTATGAGGGCTGTTAAACCCTATTGAAGGCTCACTACCTTGATGATGAAAGCTTGCTTCCAATCATATTGTACATGAAAACTGAATACTGCTTAAGCATCTACCACTATGCCAGGGTGCAGTCATTTAGCAACTAAATTCTGAATCCTAAGTCTTCATCGTTGTTGATCTTCTAACTCTGCTCTGCTATTTCAATGCTCACATCACATCCATGCATTCTCTACTCTGTTCTGCCTCTACTCTGCTCTGCTTCTTCTTTGCTCTGCCTTTTTGGATCTTTCTTATTTTCTTCCCATCTTTGCTCAAGGACATCTTTTCCATGACTCAACTACAAGTATTTATACACTTCATCAACCTTGGAATGATCATCAAGGTCGGCATTACAATCATCAACCATTGGAACAATCTCCAAGGTTGGTATTACAAATATTTACAAAATAGGTCCTAACCTATTACAATATTATGCAAAGGAAAGAAGTAAAGATGTATGCGGATCACGCCACACCTTAGCTGGGACTCAAACACAATCTTCCACACTTCAACACACTTCCATGATCTTCAAAGGATCTCCGCAATTATTGGAATTAACCAAGTCAGCTAAGACTAGTTACACACTGCCTTATCTGGGAACAATCTGCAAACATGATCTCAATTCCTTAACACAGACCAAAATCAAGATAGGAACATGATCAGGAGACATCCACAAGCAAGTTATAATCATCAGGAGCAACCGCACAAACCTTAACCACTTTAACAATAGGATCTTCACACCGGAACACAGGAACTTCACTCTCTTCAACTGTCATAAGAGAACGATAGCTTGCGGACCACCAGAACATGAACCACTTCAATTGTAGGCACTTATCCCAGACTTCCTTCTAGAACCGTAGAGAAAAATACTTTATTGCGAAGGAATGCAGAGAAAAACACTTTATCCTTGTCACCAGAGAATAATCAGGAGTAGGCTTTACTCTGGTGAATGCAACTTTCTCACAACTTCACAACGGAGGCTCAAACTCAGGATTTAGCATCTTTAGACATTCCTTTGAACAACTTCCAATCTACGGACCCAGATATGTAAGCAAAAGGAAATGCGGATCAATCTACTAGACTATTCTTCAGCATACAATTCTCTGTCTATACTGCACTTCACTGTAACTTGCTTGATTCTTCCAGAGAGGCCAATTTTCTCAATATCCTCAACACATAAGGCTTCTAAACAAGTAATAGAATAGAACACAGTTGACACCAATGACAACAAGGATATGTTGACATCAATGACAACACCGATTAGGCACATACTTGCAACACAAACAAACAAGATAATTATGCCCCCATCATAGCTCATCTAGTTTTGGACATCCTTGAGTAGTATAAAAGGACATAATAACAAAATTCAAGACTCTGTGACTTAAACCTTTTTAATAAGCACAAATTTTCTTGCCATAGTTATGTTTTCTTGCAACGAAAATAGATACAATCATCATGGTGGTTGAGGCCCATTGTCTCTTGTTTACAGATCTAGTTCTTGCATCAAGCATCTTGTTGAAAAAGTGTGTTTGTAATGTTGCCTGCTATCTGGCAATAGTATCGCGATCCTTCTTGTTATCCTCGGAGGTGCGTGACATTCAACAATCTAATTCTCCAACTAGGTCAAGGATTTGCCCCCAGTCAAGTAAAGGATTAATTTATTGTGGATGAACTAACAATAGATATGAAGAAACGGGCCCTAAGGGACTGAACTAGTGCCTCGGGAGCTCATTGATAAATGGCCTTGCCTATGTGATGACACAGAGGCAACGTAGTTCGGGGTATGGATCATGTGGACCTAAGACCTAGGCAATGGGAAATTCTTGGGTATTCACATTGTAGTATAATCTGATTTTTGTTATTATGTCTTTTTATGCTACTCAAGAATGTCAAAAACTAGAGGAGCTATGATGGGGGCATAATTATCTTATTTATTTGTTGATTGTGAATCAATCTTTAGTAATGTGACGACTTTGTCTAACAACATGATCGGCAAAAGATCATTGAGGACGTTCTAGGTCTAAACATGAAACAGGGCAATCCTTGTTTGTTGACACATGCAAGGCATACTCAGGTCATCTAGATTTATTTTTGACTAGATGATTGTATTAACTTGCTATATCAAAATCCATGAAAGAGATTCTCAGGTCATCTCGGTTTAATTATACCTAGATGCTTGTATTTTCTTACAACATTTTAAAAGCTCAATGATGAAACAAAGTACTTCAAAAACTTGTATACGAAGATGACAGCTCCACGTCCATACATATCACATTGCATTTCATTATAAGCATTGCATCCTTGACCAATTTCCAAGTGTCGAAAGATCCATTTATCCATTTATCCCAATTCTCAAGTCCAATTCTTCTAAGTGTTCTTTTATTTTATGATTGAGTATAATTGGACAAAAAAAAAACAATGCATAAAACATATTGCATGTCATAAATAGGTGTGTACATAATTAGTTCATTATCATTTAGGTGCATTAGTAGCCTTAAACATTTAAATCATGATAGTTATGTAATTTATCCACAGATTGCATAACATTTCACTTCAAAAAAATCTACAAAAACATAGATATCATAGTGTTTGCATATTAGATCATCATCCATACATAATATAATTAAACCATCATGTGTTGCATTTTACAATATCACCACAAGTGTGCATTAGTTCATAGTAACATATCAGCAATAGGATCATAAAATGCATATAAGGCATCATGTCCATCGCATGTTGCATGAAAGTATCATGTCACATATCTATCAAGTGCATAATAGAATCACACAAACATGTTAGAAGCATCACATACAACCATTAGGATAATAAATAAGTCCATCCATAGAAACACATGCATGTAGTACTTCGAACTCATGTAGATCATCATCATATATCAAAATAATAATAAACGTCCACGTATACAATGATATCAAAAACATAAGTACATCTCAAAGTGTCCATAATGTAGTGTATACAAAATCCCACTATCAAAATGATACGTGTCTCAAAGTCACATCTAGGTGGCACTGTCTCTTGAAGGCGCTGGCTGCTGTGGCTGACCATCCCCACCACCACCTGAGGTCCTTGCACCTAATGTCCCCCTGTGTGGTCCCATCACCCCTCCACTCTCTGTGAAAGTCCTATGAGACCTACTGTGATAGCTAGATCGAAAACTAATTGCTTGCCGCTCTGGGGGCACGGCCTGATCATATAACCCTCATCAGTAGAATATCTCCTGGCTAGCCCTGACCATCTCTAGCATTGTCTGTCCTGTAGGCCCCTATGCTGCAGTCTGTTGCACCTGCTCAAGTAACCCCTCTGCCCTGGTATACCGCTGGATGGTGGCATCCCTCTCCAGTCTCGTTGTCTGTAACTCACCCTACAGCTGGGTGATTTGTTTGTGCATCTGCCCTAACTGTATCTACATCTGTGCTATCTATACCTGTTGTTGAGCCACCTGGGCTTGTAGGACTACAACCTCACCATGACCCTATCCCTGTGCCTGTCTAGGAGGTGGCATTTTTCCAACCTGTGCTTGTGCTTGTGTCTGTTTGGGAGGCAGCACCTGTGCCTGTGCCTGCAAGGCGGGATCTCTGTCAACCTGCTGTCTAACCCTCCTGTCATCTCCATCATCATCGTCATCACCACCATCTCCTCCACCACCTCCACCATGATCACCACCACCTCCTCCACTGCCTCCACCATCATCACCACCACCCCTACCACCTCGTCCACCTCATTGCCTCCATCGTTGTCGTGGACCCTCCTCATCCTCCTCCCGATCCTCTAGTCTCGGGGCTCTCTCTCCAGGTCCTGAGTATCGAGGGAATGGGTGTGTTGTGAACCACACTATGTAAGGTCTCAAAAATGTAGGTCACTAGTCCTAAGAGGATGCCAGGCTCTATGATCAAACTTGCAACATTTTTGAGCTAACGAATGGAGTTAACCTATATGGTTAATAACTCCCTGCACTTCAAGTTCTGCTAAACCTAGGTGGGTGGACCTTAATAGCTAATGAAGTAAATAAAAGGAGTGTATGACTCAAATGAATTTAGGGATCTACCCATAATGGCATAAAGTGTGTAATAGATGAAAGCTTGCAAACTACTTCTACTTCTAATACTAAGATCTAAGATGTAACTGTTTGAATAAGATTTTATGGAAACCTAGAGTGGAATTGGTATGACTAGTGCCTATTTCTATTGGGCTAATGGACTCAAGGTGTATATGATATATGATTTACTTACTGTTACAATTCTAATTGTTTGGCACTTGTATTTGTTTATACCTTGTATAAACGTGCAAGAATGTGACTAACAAACTCTACTTATTAATCCACTCGATCTTACCAGGTTACTGTGACTTATTGAAAGGATTTTAATCCTTCCTTGAAGGAACCAATCAATAGAGTCACACAATGACAACAAGTCTGTATTGACAAATGGAGTAGATCCTCAATTTGAATAACAAGACAATATCAAGTTGGAGACAATATGGCAATCTTGTCAATTATATGGCTCTTCTTACTGATCCAAATGTTACTTCCAAGTTACTGTAATCAATCAAAAAGATTTTAATTCTTTAATAGAAACCAATTAATTCAATTACACAAAAACAACAAGTGTGTCTCGATGAAACTGAAATATCAACTTGGAAACTTAGGTTCAAATAACAGAGAAATGATAATGTGGAGACAGCCAAATAATTGTTTAGTTCAACAAACAATAGACACCAATATTAAATCACCAATTTATGCATTCTTCTCAATTATACAATTTCAAAAGATTTTACAATATACGGCATAATGTTTTATTATGGCAACTGATCAATCCATCCAGTTATCTAACTCCTACTTCTGATCATGATGGTTTTCTAATCTACTGATGATGATTTTCTAACCTACTCCTTCCTTCCCTTTGCTTGATGATTTCATCTGGTATATATACATTATATCTTCTAGGCTTATGACCCTTCATACCCATCCTGTGCATCTCTTCATTTGTCGTGATAATGATTTTTGCAAAATATTTTGCAAAACATTAGTCTCTTGTTTGTCTTTCTCCTTAATTATTTTCCATCGTCTAGGTAAATAAATTTGCTAATTAGTTATCTTTTGTCCACAAGTTTACTTTGCATTCTCACCCAATCCGGAAAATATAATCTTTGGGTAAGAAAGAATTTACCCCCTCCATGAATTCCTTGGCAATCAAAAATTACCTTTCATTTTACATTCCGTGAAAAATTATTTCACCCACATATTCTGCAATAATAGTCATAAATGACTATTAATATTCCCCCATTCATATTTACATTTCACCCATTTGCCATTTAGAAAATTCATTCGTTAGGTAAAACAAGGTAAAATAATTACTCATTGGTTTAACCCTCCATGTGCAAATATTTTATTTTTGGGTGAAACATGTTATACTCCTCAAAATAATCATCTTTTCCCATGCACTTGCAAATATATTTTGAGCCTCCACATTAAAAATCTTTCATATTTATCCCGCACAAATTATTTCTAGAGGCACTTTATATTTAATTACTTTTTACTTCCACTATTGTCCCGCATTATTTGGTGGGAGTCTCCACGGCAATGTGGGAAGGGTCTTCCGCCCTCCTGTAGCCATTTCATTTTCCTTTTGCGGGAGGGCGGGAGAAAATATGAGCCATAATATTTAAATATATTTCTTTACTCCTCTTTCAGCTCCCGAACTATATTTTATTTCATTTGTCTTGCCATTGAAATTACCACTTATCCCGTGCGTGCAATCATATTTATGTTTCATTTTATTATACATTCCACCGCTACCCGCAGGTATTTTTCTTTTATCCGCGGCAATGCGGGAGCCATCCCCAAAATCACCACTCACTCGCATTATACCGCTCATCCACACATAAATTTGGTACCACCTGCGGTAATGCGAGGAAGCATTTCGCTCTTCCCGCAAGCCCGCACCTAAGTTAGATGATCCCTGCAGGAACACAGGAAGCTTGCACCTGGTATTTTCAATTATAATATTTGACAGATCCTCCTTTGATTTAGACTTCATGGTTCAGCACCAGTTGGAAGGAGGCTACGAAATGGTTGTGAAATCTGGCTTTAATATTAATGAATTCCATTTATTTGAAGATTTCCAAAGCTTATCAACACACTCATTTAATTGATATCCTACAATCCTTCATGCCAAGGGAGTATCAAAATAAACCAATGCAATTGCAGACCTTTCACTGTGGCAGCAAAGATGTAATTCATTTTCCTCCTTTTGTGACAGTGTATGTTCTGCAATTCATTGTCCAATTATTACTAGCCCTTTCATCCTTGATCTGAGTTGAAAAAGTTTTTTTACAATCATAATCCTTGCCCCTCTGAAATAATTTGATAACACTACTTCCAGCACTTTTCGGCTAGTCCATATACAGAAAAAAAAACATTGAATTAAAGAGATTCATTTTAGAATCAAGCAGCTCCAGCAATGGAGTTAATTTCCCCTCGTGAATAATAGCACACAATATATGTTGTCTTTGTTTACAAAGTTAAACTTTATAAACTGCTAATATATTTAGGGCTTTCAAAAGCTATCCAAGTTCACTTTAAAACATATAAAATGTCTTAAAATTTATTTCATTTGAACTTTAGATCTTAGGGAAAAAATTTTAATTTTGGCTGGAAGGCAAACAAAGTAATTTCACTATGGGCACATGGACCATCTTGGAGCCACAAAAATTTGCAAGGGACCATAATCAATTATTTCAGAAGTGGGTTTCCAACGAATTTTGAGCAGCTCGCTAAATTAGGGTACTTCCTTTGTAAACTGGCCCTGCCGGAGCATGTAGCGGGAAAAGTGAAGTTTAAATTAATACACCAAATGAGCTCAGAATTTGACAAAATCAAAATTAGAAATATTTGAAGCCAAAACATCAACTGGGTCACTCTCAGAATTTCAAAATTTATTATTTTTTTGGAGTGCCAAATCTAGCCCGGGAGCAGTCACAAAACAATTAAAAAGCATATCAAAACTCCTCGGATGACCATGAAAATGCACAAACATATAGACATATGATCCAAAAATTTATTGCAAAAAACGGCTCGGCAAAACTCATTCTGAGGTGCAAGATATCCAATCTCAAAGTATCTCATTCAAACTTTTTCTGCAACTGCACCTGCCAAAAACCAACTTGAGCACACCAAGTCACCTCTTTGAAAAAAATCAAACCTCCTTGAAAAAATATCAAACCTCCTCCTGGGAAGCTGTCACTGGAAACACTTGTTCATTTAGATCCATTGAGCATGTGCACAAGAGGGATTTCCTTTAATTTGTTTGCTTCACAAGATATTCAGGGTCAAAGTTGACCTCTTTGAAACATATAGGTGTTAAAACATGACAAAGTGCATTTGCTTTTGGCATCAAAAAAATAGCAAATCTGATCCTAGGGTTCTGAAACCGGACTAGGTAGCATATGAGTATGAGGGGAATGTAGAGAACCAATCCATTTGTCAGGATCATTATTCAGCTGCTAGATATTAGCCTCCAAAGTTGGCTTCCCAGGCCGATTTCACATTGTGCCGGTAGCAAATTTTACCAGAACACTTTAACTTGACTCCTCAAAACTCAGTCAAATCTTGTCATAGGAAGCTATAATCAGACTTGTGCATTCACATATGATAGGTAAGCATGCTTGCAAAGTGGTTTTGCATGAAAATGAGTAGGCTCTGAATTATGATCCCTCAAAGAAAGCTCCTCAGGTAGATTGCACAAGTGTATTTCTAAGAGTTGTTGATTTTTTCACATGGAAACCTAAATTTTTTTGCAAAAATTGGTATGCAATTTTAGGTTCCAACACGTTGCATAATCCTGTGTCATGCCAGCATCTACAACTGTTCTCCTCATCGACCATGGCTGGTATGGTAATTGTGTAAACTCTACCCGAGCCTGCTCAAATGAGGCACCAAGACCCCATTGTGGATGCTCCTTGTGCGTCCTGGAAAAGATGGCATTCCCTTGGGGAATCCCCTAGATCTTGCCAAACTATCGGCACACACGTGAAATGATGTACCTCTCAAGAATATAGGGAGTCCTCCCTATCAGCCAACTTGTCTGAAAGCAAAATGGTAACTCTGATGCATCATCCTCCCATACCTCGCAATCTAAGTACAGGCGCCAAATAACCTGATCCACATTGTCAAATGCATGCCTCCAATACTCTAGCTTCCCCAGCTTGGGTTGGGAAAGACTCTCCTAGAACATATACAAATAAGGTTGATCTCAGCCTCAAGGAGCCATACCAATGGGACACGTGATCGCAATGTGGCACGAAGCCCATGTCTGTAGCAAGGACACTCTGCAAGATAAACTGGTTGCACCATCATAGACAAACTAATGCAGGTCATGATAGAGGTGTGCTAGCAGGCACGGACCCCAGGCAAATTGAGTCCCCTCTGTGACAATCCGCTCCAAAGTCCTCCCCCTTCCAACTACAAACCCGTGCGATCTCCTATCGGGGCACACTATCCCTCTGATCAACCTAGCAACAACAGATGAAAGAGGCTCGTAGTAGGTGACCATGTCTGCCCAACTGATCTCTATCCCCTCGATGGTGACGTCATCAAAAACCTTGCAGCACTCATCTAATCCAACCCCTATCTGAGACTCATACTCAACAAGCTCTCAATTTATTAGAATGTGTAGAATCTGATGGACATCCTCCAATGTCACTGTAATCTCCCTAGTAGGAAGATGAAATGTCCCATCCTCGCTGTGGAAAAGCTCCGACAGTGCAATCAACATCCCAAGATTCACCTGAATCTTTGGCATAAAGCAAATGTATGACAAACCCGTTAATCCTAGTACCAGATGGTCAATCTCTGTCAAGTAAGGTCTCAACAGCTATGTAACCAGAAACCACTCCTGGGACATGAGTACGTCATTCAGCTCCTCCTGCAAGCAACCAAACACGCGTTAACAAGACATAATCCGCTAAACTACAAATCTATCAATCAAGCATCAAATACTTAGCTATTTTATCAGGATACCTATCCTATCATCTGTCCTAAGATTCTATCAATCTCAGCGATGAATTATCAGTTGGCGAACATCGACTTCGATGCCGAATTTATTAAATTCCTAAGTATTTTGCTTCCATCAATAGATGCGCAATTCTGTGAGGCATTTGTGCAGCTCTAGGGTGAATGTGCAACATCCCCCATTATTTGCGCAAGATTATTCAAATGCGCAAATTCAGACCACATTTGTGCAGCTATACAGCATTTGTGTAGCATCATAACAAGTGCGCAGCAATAATTTAAATGCGCAGAAACCCTTTGTATTTGCGTAGGACTGACATTCATTTGCACAAACCTAGTATTTGCGCAAATTCCGTATTTGTGTAGAATCGGGTCATTTGCACCAAATCGCAAGGTAAATGTGCAGATTCACTTCTACTGCACATTCACAACACCTAAGTTTGACCTAGACTTTTGACCGCAATAAATGCACCTAAGCTAAAAATTAAAGCGTACTTACTGATGGACCATACTCTGCTGGATGGTTGAACCGTCAGATCCTCTCAAAGTGGTGTAACTCAATGGGAACCTACTGCATTGTCGCTAACTCTCCTTAGCACCTGAGCTCTGATCTCCTAAAATCTCTCCAACAAAGACAAGTGTGCAAATGACGAGGAATGTGACCTCACACTCCTATTTATAGCGCATTTAACCCTAAGTGGAGGTGTTTAACCTTGTGCATGCTAGGGCACATTCTTCATCCCATTTTTCTTTCGCATCGACCATTTTCTTCTCCAGTCTATCCTGTCAACCTATCTCATCGCGAGATTATCTATCATCTTGTCGTCACATTTTTCCCGTCCAATCTCCCGATGGGGCATCCTATCATTATAAAACCTATACCAGGGGCAAACTGGGGCATGTATTAATCGTAGAAAATTTTTATTGTTTGAAACAACGTGATAAAACACATTGCATCAAAGAGGGGCAAAATGTATACACCTAAAAATGGTTAAGTCAAATTAAATAAATATTTTAATATTTATTTTGTTCTCATTCATCTATCAATTAAATAAATATCCTAATTTATTTAAATGATTCACATCCCTCCAATAATTAAATAAAACCAATTTATTTAATTAAGTTCCCTAATTCTTCTAAGGTCTCATATAATTAAATAATCCTAAATTATTTAATTAATCCTAAATTCTTTTATTCCAAAGTCCTAATTTCAGAAATCCACCTCACCATTCCACCTCATTCTTCCACCTCACCATGTTGCACACATAATTAAATATTTTAATATTTATTTAGCTAATATCCCCTCACCCACATGTCCTATTTATCCTCCAGTTAAATTAGTTAACTCATCAATCAAATATGTTAACTAATTAGTCAATTGAGTTCACTGATCAATCTATTCTGATGACTCTTCAATCATCTCAGTTAACTCCTCAATCTATTCTGTTAACTCCCATAACTCATGAAAGGAGCTTGGACACTTGTCCTCTCCTGATTCGCGCACATTCTCTCAAGTCTTCTCAACTGTACACATCACAAGTAATTCCTCCAGTCATGGATCTATTGACACTTGGATTTGGTCTTCCCTCAACCTATATAAGCAAGGTCTTCACACCCATTTGTATCCACTCAAGCATTCATAATCTTACTCTGTAGGAATCCTACCAACATGCCTTTGGCAAAGTTATCTCCATTTGCATTTACACAACCTCATTATCATAATCATCATCCAATCATGTCTCCATCAATCCATATCCATTAGTATTGCATTGTAGTGTGATCTCCATTGCATTGTCCGCCTACAGACATTCTACTCTTGTCATCTTCAACAACAAAGAAGTACACACTTCTGAGAGCTCCATTACCATCAAGATCAAGAAGAGATAGGTGAACAATGGAAGCATAGAGGTAAAACGGTCTTCGAAGGTATAATCTTTGTTTACTTGTATTTACATCAATTTCCATTGAGTTATTGGATGATTAGTTGTTTAATATTGTTGTTCACATTTTCCACTAACAATTTCTTCCCTTGAAGACTTATTCCCTTAAAGACTATCTTAATAAAAAATAAATACATAATAGATTAAATAAATACAAATAAATATTTTTTAATATTAGGACTTGCAAGGTGTATGACACATTTAATTTCAACATTCTCCCACTTGTTGTATACCTTGAAAGAGCAAAAGGAAAATATCAACAAACTATGAACTATCTACCAAGGGTATAACCATTCTTCACCAACTGACTCCTCTATGCTCACAAGCTCAACCAAGCATTTGCAACATCCATCAAGTGATCACCAACAACTTAAATAACAACCACAACATATTACTAACACATCCAGCTAGCCTTACCTCAAAATTAGGGTACAAATCATAAGTAGACCTTCTTCTATCAACATATCCAACGTAATTCACAATCACAAGTCCTTGTATATTCATTGTCTTGCACAAAGTTTGTCTCCAATGCTAACAAGCACATAGACATACAAAAAACTTGAAGACCTTTGTACCATAGTCCAATGACACATATACCTCCCTAGGACTCCCATTGTATGAGAAATGTCTAGTCTTAAAAATACAAAAGCATCCAAAGAATCAACCAATAGCATTCGCATAAAGGATGCGGCTAAATCCTCTATCACATAGTGTCGAAGAACATACACTGATCTAAAAAACTACAAACAAAACTACTGCAAAACTCTCTCCCCTAATCACCATAACTCTCCCAAGTTCTTCACATCACATAGAAGATAAAGATTAAAGAGCTCCAATCATCCTTACTCTATTTAAAAAATAACGAAGTACAATAATAGTAAATGATCAAGTATACAAAATATCAACTCCAACATGAAATGAACCAAACCTTTTGGATACACAACAAACTATAAAGAAAAAACCTATAAATCAAACCATGTCCTTCTACCAACACCAACATGTGCTCAAGCTATGATAAGCAATATCTCCTTGTAAATCCCCAAACAAAAAATTGTCAACGTCTAACCATTCAAACATAGCATGTTCAATATATGTAAGCCTTTCAAACCAAACGAAGATCAAACAAAATTACCATTCCCACAACAAGGGAATATGCCCAAAGCCACTAACCATCTCATGTACTCTTCAAAATACATTGACCTCAAAACCAAAACTACAACTCAAGATCCTTGAACATAAGGAGATAACAAGAACCATAATCATACATCTACTCCTCAAAAAAGTCCTATGAATTGACATCCATAGCTCAAGACTCAAAACACATGAGAAGGCAAGACACAAAGAAAGAAAGCATCTAAAAATTAGGTGGGCAATACCTATCAAATAATTTGCGACCAAGTGGACCAAGGGTGGGGTATGAGATTATTTTTCCTCTAAAGCACAATCTCCTAAATAGGTCCATGTTAAACTCGTGTTCAACTCCAAGTGTAGGTTCCTCAGTCTTTTGTGAAAACAAGTCAAAAGACTCACCATTCCAACACATGATCTCCAAAATCTAGAGATCTATCCTCACCCAAATTTGATATAGGTGTGCAACCAATTATCTCATGCCAACTAAACTCCAAGTACAACACTGCAATAACCAAAAGCTCACAAGGAAAAATGATCACAGCACTCATCTAGTAGATTACCACAAACTTCCACAAAAGCTCCCACTATAAAATCAATACAAAATCCAAGAACTTACCATGACATCATGGTTTACCTCATAAACACAACTCAATCAAAAGATCCAAGAGCTCTACATGGAAATAGGTTGTCCATATCTTCAAAAGCATAAAGATAAGCATCCTCTGTCAATAGAACTAAAGATGTCAATGAATTCTCATTGCACACATAAAGTGGGTATTAAGAGCTCCTCACGACACCAACAACCACTACAAAAGATCATCTATCACAAAATGATAGATCTGTATCACTGCCAAAGCTCCCATTGAAGGTGGTCTCAAGCTATACATGGCACTAGAATCAACAACTGTAGGTCCCAAAATACAACTTTTTAGGCACTTGAAACACCATCTCTATGTCTCATAGAAAAAGATATACCAATGCACTAATGTGACCAAGAAAGGTCAACCAACAAAATCCACACTAGATAACCCACAAGATCTACACACATGCAAAATCTTGAAGGTGATAGAAAAGCATGGTCAGTGCTCCAACTGAAACCAAAGAAATAAAAAACACACAAATCTCGAATAATGCAATAAATGGATTCATCACCACATTAGTAACATGCAAAATAGAGACAACTAAAGATAATGTGTAGATTCTCCATGACTCAAACACTAGATCAACTCTAGATCCAAATTGTTGCAAACCCATAACAAAATAAGCACAATTTAGGAACGTAATAAGAAACTTCATAGAAATGTTAAGTGATGAAACATGTACCAACACTTCCACACTACAACCAACCTCCTCAAACCATGCATGAAGCATGCATGCAAATCTACAACTGTCTCCATCCAAAAATTCATGAACAACAATCTATTCACAGATCTACAAAATCATATATTTTGGTTAACATGCAAAACCATCCATGCAAATCTAAATCCACTTATACATCCAAAAACCCACAAAACTAAAAAACATCAAATCTATAATATGAAACAATGGAATATCACAGATATGTAAACCCACATATTTTAAACAAGAAATTTGTAAAACCTACAAATTCAAATAACATGGGTCTAAAACATACAAGTACAAATATCCAAAGGATTAGAAGGTTGTTCAAGAAATCCAAGCCACCAAAAGACTAATTACATAACCATCACCGAGTACGTGCAAACAAAGGAACCAAGTTGTCTAGGAGCTTGCCACAAAGAAAACCAACTCCATAACATGCATGCAACCAAGGGCTAATCATCTAGTGCTTTCATGAAACCAAGGGCTGAAACCACAAACCCAATATAAGCACTCCATATGGTAGTCAACACAGCTAGTGCTTTCCTATGTGACCAAGGGGCCAAAAGTAGGCACCCAACATGAACACTTCCACTACACATAACCACATGATCAAGAAACATAGCCACCATGTTAGAGGGTAGTCACATACTACCAAACGGAAGCTTTAGGTCACAATCATGTAACATGCATATACATGACCAACTCCATTGAACCTCTCTACCATTCCACCAATGCTTACCATACTATTTCTTGAAATAACAAACCAAATCCACTACAAAATCCCACTCATACAAGGATTAATTATTAGCCAATACCTTCCAACAGATTCCCACAAGTTTGCCAGACTAAGAAATCAACAATGGAGGAATACCCAGAACTAAATCACCATGGATCCATCACATGTAATGACATGCAAATACATGCTTGAGAAACATGCAATCATGTGCAAGCAACATGCAAGTTCATGCAAGCAACATGCAAGTTCATGCAATTCACATGCAACCATGGAACCACATTTGCTCGGATACCAAATGTTAGGAAAACTATCCACAAACCCAGCTTATCAATTAAACAAAATTAAACATAATTGTTAAGCATTGTAAACATTTCCACATTAGCTCTTTTGAGGAGATTAACACAAAAAGCAGATCTACTGAAATTTCAGCATGCAAACAACACTTAACTCCCTCTCTTCATGCTCTTTCCACTCTAGCAACTCTTACGCACCTAACAAGTTGTTGTAGTTGCATTTAGCAACGTCCATGACACTAAGTGATAATTACAAATTGATAAAGTACAAACTACAAGCGATACATAGTGTCAATCCAAGTGGGATGCCCCAAATATGTGTGTGCATAATAAACTAATAAATACAAATAAATATATGTTTCAAATATTAGGACTTACAATGCGTATGACACACCTAATCCCAACACATGAATGGTATCCTCTAAAACTGATGATCCAATAACTTAACCAAGTTCATTATCCAGATTGCTTCCTTATCCATGCTTTTACATTCTTGTATGGAGTCTAATGTTAAGTGAGCTCAGCATATTAGAGTGCACTGCAACAACAGATCTCTCGGTTTGTCAATAACCATAATAACCTTGCCAAGCAAATTTAGGACCTCAATGCCTCTTCTAGTGGCTTCAGCAAGCTGGGACGTACACTGCTTGAACAAGGGAAGATCAGTCACCAAGCATTATAGTATATCCGTAATGTTCACAACACTATTGTTGATTTGGTCACAAAACTAAGAGCAAATCACAACAATCCGATCAGGAAAGAATGGTTCATTGTTCCTGTTAGTTTTTAGTACTTGTTATTTCATATGATATTTCCCTTTATTTCCTTTTGGCTCACTTTATTGAGGGCCCGTGTACTAACCTATCATTTTGACACTTTCCATATCATCCACTTCCACTTCTCTTGTATCTACCAAAATGCGCCATACCAATCTTTCTGTTTGTGCACATTTCCACATAGACTTGTCTAGCAGCAGAGCTCCTTCCACTTCCATCTTCCTTCGGGGACTCTTAACAAATTTGTTTCAAACTAAATATTCAAAAAACACAACTTATAAGATTAAATGATCAAGAGTTTAACGATCAACCAGCTATCTATGTTGATATTCGGAAAGGCAAAGAAGTGTAAATACAAAGAACTAAACTGCACAATAAGAAATTATTCATAGTGTAATAATAACATACTAATTCATGATGTGGTCATTGAACTTATATTGTAGTTACAAATATGTAGTCAGACTCAAATGACAGTTGACAGTAGAGCTCTCACACAAATTTAGTGTAATAACCAATCAGTCTGACATGACTTGGAGTTGATAACTTATCTAATTCTAGCTTATCCTATCATAATTTGTCTTTTAATTACTTGTTGTCTAAGTGTAATTTGTCTTATTGAATTGTTGTCTAATTGTAATTTGGTGGATTTTTGTTTCAAAACAAAGCCAAGCAACAAACAATCTCTATATGTGCATTTGCTAATGGTGTAGATGAGAGCACAAACACAAGTCCAGCAGAGCATTTGAAGTGGGAATAATTATAACTCTATGCTATGATGGTCGTTTTGCAGAAATTGGCAAGATGGAGATTCATCTATTGATACCCCACGTAGATTTTCTATCCTCAACAAAGACACCTGGTAATCATGTGTTGGCGATCATGGCAACCATATCTTAGTTTCATACAGTTGAGCAGTTCTAATAAAAGAATGTTCCGTGATGACACTTCATACAATGAACGAGAGTTTTAAGTAACTTGAATCAATCAATGGCTTCCTTGTGGAGAGTCTTGTAGTTAATAACCTCCTCTTGTTTTCGAGAGAAAAGAACAAAAAAGCATATCAGAATGTTATGATGTACACTGTTGTAGCATTTTTTTGTTTGAGGTGTAGTGGAAGAAAATACTAAAACAATGTATTCTCAGGCTGGGTTTAATCCAGGGAGCTTGCAAGATTTGCATTCTGATTCGGTATGTAAACTCACATATTACCATATCATAGTTCTGTAAAATTATCAGGCTTCTATAGTTGCAATTTCTAGAAACCCCACAATCATAAGTTAGTAACTTTCGATCTACAGAAAGTATATTAACTGTTTTGTTTGCTTAACACATAACATGTATCATTTCTACTTCATAATTGGGTTAGTCCAGTGAAAATTGTGAGGCAAGGCTGAATTATGAGGTATTACATTATCCAATAAATTTTTAAAGTGGAAGAGATACTAGAGAGTCCAAAACCCAAAGCAATGGATTAATTCAGTATTCCTTCGGCTCAAGTACAAAGCTAACTAGTATTTTTTATTGTTCTTCTAGCTCTTTTAATTCTTGAAGCCCTTATTCTTATGGGTAGAGTAGGGACAAGAAATTGTTTTAAAAAACTATATATAATACCAAGTGTTTTCTACCAGCTTGTGGAGTAACCCAGATGTTTCCAGTGTTAATATCTTGTTTTTTTTGTATGTTGTGTTTCCTTGTACCTGTCCAGTGTAGATTTTTAACAATGTGAGAGTTTTTTTTGGTGTGTGTGAGAGAACAGGATTTGGGTTATTCTTTTACAAGGCAACTGGTGTACCCATCTTGTCCTCCCAAGCGGGATGGATTTCCTGCCACAGTGCTTGATCAATCATTGAGATACCAAGAATGTTCCTCAATCAATTCCATGGTTAATATGACTCCTTGGGAGCTTTGGGATTGGAGTGGAGC
The DNA here is from genome assembly GCA_027924645.1 of Cunninghamia lanceolata. NCBI lineage: Eukaryota > Viridiplantae > Streptophyta > Pinopsida > Cupressales > Cupressaceae > Cunninghamia > Cunninghamia lanceolata. The sequence goes on from BSBN01000136.1 coordinate 1,776,058, forward strand.
ACCTGCAGGTAATGTGATAAATTCTTCTGCAATCAATTAGCTGAAATTCCTTCCACCCAATATTGATCATGACAGTGGCACTCTAAATGTGCAGTAGCTTATAATTCTGTAGAGGAAAACCTGCATGATTTAGGGTCAGAATCAAGTAAACACATATCCAAACAGGAAGCTGTGGCATTTTCAAATTCAGTTAAGCCTTTGGAGACATGGAATCAACCTATTGCAACTCTAGCCAAAGACCATTTAAGCTTGGAGCAAGAGCAAACAAATTGCATCTTGAGAATGAAGAATACAAAAAAGACTTCTAGCCATTCTCAACATCACATTATGGCTGAAAGGAAACGCAGGGAGAAGCTCACACAGCGGTTCCTAGCGTTGTCTGCCATAGTCCCTGGCCTAAAGAAGGTAAGGGTCGAGATATAAAAGAAATCCGTTTCACTAAATGAAGAGCTACATTTTGGTAAAATACAGTGCTTCTTAATTGTAAGTTCAGACAAATTTAAAATATTAACTTTCATAGATTTAGTGTGATTTGTATTACCTTATTGATTGCAAGCTCACACAATTGTACACATCATGGATACAAACAATACAAATCGATTGTTTGAACTAAGTTTAAGCTTTTTGTTACTCCTGATTTAGCTAGCATTCCCATCGATTTTGTTGGTTATTGAGAATTGTCATCCGTGTGCCCAGTAACTTATTCTTTGGTGAAATATTCTTTATAGACAGATAAGGCCTCTGTTCTTGGGGACGCCATTAAATATGTAAAACAGCTGCAGGAAAGGCAGAGATTTTTAGAGGGACAGATACCCAACCCAGAGGTGAGATCAATTCCAGGATCTCCCAACCCCAAAGATGACAATTCATCAGGAGGAAGAAACGAAATGGGAGAAAGCACTTCATCAAGTATCCCACCAGAGATCCAGGTTCGAGTCCTGGCCACGCAGGTGTTGATTCGCATCCATTGTCATAAAATGAAAGGGGTAATCGTCAAAGTATTTACAGAGCTCGAGAAGCTTCAGCTATCTGTGGTGAGCGCCAATGTCCTCACGTTTGCAGAGACTGCGCTGGATTTGTCCTTGACTGCTGAGGTGACTATGTTCTTCCCCTGTACCAAAGATGAGATCCTTATTGGTTTAATATGTATCAATTATGAACCCCACTGACATGAAAAATTGGGCTTTTGTTAATCTGTAGATGGAGCAAGGCTGGAATTTGACAGTCGATGAGATCATCAAGGCCTTGACAGCCACCATAGACCGTTAACTGAGTCCGTTGTGTTTGGTTTTCTCATGCAGAGTTTCATCTTCTCTTCATGAGGAGTTCTGACATTTTTAATGACAGAGAGAATATATAACAGATATACCTGAAACAAGAGATTTTAGAAAGAAAATAATGTTGAAAAAGTATGAAAAAGCTTTTGGGCCACCTTCATAATATTGATGAATTATAGAGAATGGGTTGTACTGAGTCGCCATAACTATACATAAATTTGGTTTTGGAGTTCCAAAGACAGGTTGAAATTTCTCAACTTGTTGAAAAATAGCCAATGTAGAACATAATTAACTTTAGAGGGTAGAGAGCCTTGGAAATATTTTGGATGTACCTAAATCTGTATAAAGGAAAACTAAGTTCAATTGCAGTGGGAGTGCATATTTATTTCTTCCAATTAAAGAATAATAAACCAGTGTGTCATGTAATACCAGAATTTTCAACATAGGAAAAATCCAATTACAATCCAATTAATTCAGAAACCATTCTTCTTTATAACTCACCCTTTGTCTCACAATCCCACTAAGTGGGTGGAGGAAGTCACCCTTTGTCTTATATTTCTTATTAATGTGTGTTAAACTTCAAAAGAAACTTCAAAATGAAAATAAATTTTCCTTTGTAGTTAATAATTCAATCAAATACATATAATTAACTATAAACGAACTTAAAATAATAAGTGACGATAGGTGACTGATAACTTAGATAATATATACAGTTTGTTATTTTAAGAAAATAAAAGAAGATAGAGATACTCAGTTCTATGACCAAAGAGTGTGTGTCAATAATAAAGATTCTGATATAATATAGTAATATACACAAAAAAGGTTGCCTTTCTATTAGATAAACTCCATAGATTATGTGTTGGTTATGTGCTTTGTCAGAGGACAAGTTTACAAGTCTGGGACAAGTTTGCAGTCGTAGACTAGTCCCATGAGTTTGGGTTCATCCCTATGCACAATAGAATTCTACTCTTTTGCTCACCTAGTGGAGTTTTGTGTTCTCTGCCTTTTTTGATGTCTATGGGGTTAGCGCTATTTAAGAATACCTTGATAGGGTTGTCGTTTCATTACAAGGAGACAATTTTCTCCTGCGTCAACCCCCAAAGATGTGCACAAGATTGGAAGACAACAAGAAAGCCTCCAAAGCTGACACATGCAAACTCTTTATTCCTTTTAGTGTACCAAATCAAAATGTGTTGCTATTGATTGTTCCTTTAATGCTCTAGAATTAGAGAGAATGGTTCAATGTGTGAGGATGATAAATGAATGCAATTAAATGACTTCAAATACTAGCACATAGCATCAAGTTTCATAAAATGTATGTATAGTCAACTCGAGGTAGCATAAAGAGGGTTAAATTCAGCCAATTTTTGGCAAGGAAGGGCTAAAGTCCACAACCATGAGGCATGGAAATGTCCCAAGGTTGGAAACTATTAGATTGAAGTTGGTAACAACTACATGAAGATAAGTGCATAGGTGAATGTGATAAATGTGAGGGTAAGGCACGAATGTAGAGAAGTGTGTACATACAAAGATAAGGTAGGTGCTAAGTATGTGGGATGAGTTTGTACCTAGGGATAGACTAAGGATAGGGGAATGAGCCCAAATTCACATAAGATTGTGCAATTTGTCAATATGTACATGTATCAAGACATTTCCTCAAAATGGGCACAAGACTAAATTGTAAATGACATGTGGGTTTCACCATTACTTTTAGCCCCTTCTTTGAGGTGCATGTAAATTCTAAATGATCGTGCATCTCAAAGAATGTATCACTCACAAACATGCATGTAAAGGAAATATTCAACTATTAAAGGATATGAAGGAGGGGTCCATATAAAGTAATGGATCTGCAAGGTGTTCATTGTGTAAGTGTGCCCTTCGTTAGATTGTATCCATAGGAACCTACAAAATAGAAAAAAAGTGCACAATAAGTAGCTCCTTTCCCACAAGTGAATATTAAGTACAAAATAGGAACTTGCTAATTGTCTAGGACATAGGAACAACAACAAATGAGTAAAGTTAGAAAATTCTACCTATTTGGAAAATGACGATGGCATGTTTAACATGGAAGCCGTGGGATGACAAGGCACATGAAGCTCAAAGTTTGCCATGTGATAATATTTCATCTAGTCATGGTAATTGAGTCTATGTAGCACCTATTGCTACTTGAAAAATCAACACACAAATGTTAGTGACAATATATGCCCCCTTAAATTTTTTGATTCCATAAGATGCAAGGAATTGGAGAGAGAAAATTGTACATGAAAATAATTGTATTCTATGTGAGCACATAATCAATTAAATTTACAACAATAGTGGATGCATCATATAATAAGCATGTATGGGCTAGAGATAGAATCTAGGAGGTAAAGTTGTCCCCTGCATGGATAATATAAAGATGGTGATGTGGTCCTCAATGGCCAAACACACCAAGTGGATGTAAGTACATAAGGCACTATAGCGACATATGCTCCCAATATGGCACCCAAGAGCATGAGTGCACAATGATGTAGGTAAGGCAACAAGCCCCAAGTGGGTGTAGATAGGAACAAGGTGGGGGTGGCATGATGCCCTAGTGTATAAGGAACATATGGTAAAAGATATGGCTATGAAAACCTAGGATACATAATAAAGGGAGAGGCATGAAGCCTTCAAATGTAATGATGTAACCCTAAAGGTGCAACTAGAGAGGAAAGACATGATACCCCCATTGTAAATATGTAACAATGAAGGTGCAACTAGAGAGGCAACGCATGATGTCCCCAATGTAAGGATAAATGCTAAAGATGTGACTAGAGGAATGCAAATGGTATAAAAGGGATGTTCTAAAAGCATGATATAACAATGAAAGCTTCATAGATGACTCTAAATCATGTAATGTATTAGTGTAGGCTCCACATGCAAGTTCCAATAAGCACATGATGTGTCAACATTAGCTCAATAATTGATTATAAAGGTGTAATGTATTATGTAACCTCAGTAAATGTAAGCTTGACATAAGTAAGATATAACAAGATGAGATCAAATAGGACATTTAAGTATTGGTCAAAAATGAAGGAACAAACATGGGTATTAAAGGATAGAATAAAAGATAAGAAGCAAACATGGGGAGGCAAACATAATGAAAGGGGAAAGATCATAGAAGCATAAGAAGCAAACAAGTATGTAAACTAAAAAGCATGGGCATAAAATTAAAGATGTATGAAAAAGATGTAAAATGATCAAATATAAAGAGGAAAATGCAAAGGCACATAAAACAAGCATATGAAAAAGAAAAGGCATAATAAGTGAAGAAAGGAACAAGTGAACGGGGTTGTGCTTGAATGGCAAAGGCCGTAGGATTCTCACGATGGAGATCCAAGTTTGAATCCCCCAAGTAACATGTGGTTTCTATGTGGCTTCTAAGTTGATTAAGTTGGTTAAGTGGATATGTTGATGGGGAGGTCCCCCTTGTGACCTCCAATGCTTATAGAACAAAAAAAAAATTGAAGCAAGGAACAATGTAAGCCAAAATGCCTCTCAAGTGGGGGAAAACAAGCATTTAAACAAATATAGAAGGTGAAATGATAATGAATCAAGCAAGATATAATCAAAAGACCAAAGCATAAAGAAAACTAAAAAAATGTAAAAGGGTGAAATCTAAGCTATAGGTATATGTTGATATATGCTATAGTTATGCTCATAACTCATTGAACAAATCTTATTTTAACTTTGGTACCTCTAGCTATGGCTCATACATTAGATCATCACTGTCCCAAAAGTAATAATCTAATTTGTCTTCTTTTTCTTTTGTTTTTTTCTCTTCTTGTCTTTTCAATGACACATTTCTTAAATTAATATTCCTCCATTAGGTGTAAACTCTTGTTCAATAGGTGTAATTAGGTGTTTTCTTCTTTACCCATTCTTTTTTCTTGACTTATTGTTATGTTCAAAATGTTAGCAGTTGATGTGCCACAGTTTATTGCTTTAGTTTCCATATATTATTTTGTGCATGAAATCAAGTGCTTGTGTTACCTTTAATTCTTTTGTACCCTTCTTTTATTTTTTCTTTATGTTTTTCTTTTGTAACGATGCTCATATGGATCCTTGGAAGGCATGTATATATCAAGACCCATGTGATTATTAGCCTTTGGTTACTTGAAGCTCTTTTGGTTTTGGATAGTATTTATCTAAGCTCTTTTGAATCCTTTGTCATTCCTCCAAATGTATATTTTATAGATCATGTGTAGTATCATCTCTCTCATAAGTCACATCTTGTGGTGTTTTCACAAATGTCTCTAACATAAAATGGCTAGCATTAGACACTAGTTTGTAATGAGCCCTTTCTATTTTTACAAATTTTCCTTCATGTACAAATTTTATGCATTGATGCAAAACAAAAGGGACAACTTTACATTGCTCAATCCATGGCTTTTCAAGTAATACACCAAATCTATAGAATGATGGTATCACATGATAGAATGTTGGTAATTCTTTTGGTCCAACTTTCAATTTACAATAATGCATCCCAATGTATTAATTAACATTCCAATAGTCATTTTCAATTAAATACCTAAACCTACATATTATTGATGCCTAATATGAGTATCAAATAATGATTCTTTAGTAGTACAAATGTTATATTGACATCCCAAATGAATAAGGAATATCATAAGGGATGAGTTTTTTAAATTTATTGAACTATGTATAATGGACCATATTGTTTTGTGTGATCTCATCAGAAAATGTAATCAATGGTGAAATGGGAGGAGAGAAAGATCTAGAATTAGACTCAATATTTCCCATAAAAATGTATTCATGTGATATGCTCTCATGTTCCACATTATCATCATTGTCATCCCTATTATGTGCTTCAACATTATGTGAATAAGGTGGAAATCGATTCGTGTAAATTTTCAATCTACTATTAGGGGTGCAACCAATGGCTTTCCTTTATCATTAACCCCTTCAACTTTGGTTGCATTATTGTTAAGGTCATGTATCTTATGCTTAAGACCTATGCAATAGTGTGTGTAATGCCCTTTAACTTGATGACAATTGAAAAATGCTTGATCATTATATGATTTAGGAAGTGGTTTACTAGGATTTAATAGGTGAGCATATGGGAATGTAATTAAATTAGCACTCAACAAACTTTGAAGAACATTGTCCATAGATTCTTGAAGATTGGGAAACTTCCTAAAAGCATTTGGTTTAAAAGAAGGAAAAGAAGTACTAGAAACTTGATTCACGTTTTCCTTCATATCATTACCCTTTGAAATTTAGATGTCTTTTAATATTTTGAAGGGTAATATGTCTTTTAACTTGAAGATCCAAACTTAAAGGAATTACGTGCTAGAATTTTAATTTTATAGTTTTAACATGTGCACACAAATCCATAAAAGAAGAGAAACTATTTAGATACACATTTTCTTGAATTGGTTTTAGTAGCCCCTTAATAAAATGTTTTGTAAATCAAGATCATGTAAGGGGATGATCAATTTAAAACATAAAGACTAAAATCAAATAGCATAATCACTAATGTATTCATTTGATCCTTGGGCACACTCAAGTAAATTGGCAACAATTACACTTAGGTCCATATTAAGTTTGAATTACTTAAGAAATACTTTAGTGGGATTAGCAAATGAATGTATAGATCCTCGAGGAAGTGAAAAGAACCACTCAATAGCATAATCCTTTAAAATGTTGGAAACAACTTCATTAATATATTATCTACATAAAGGAATTATAAACATACTACTAAATATGATCTTATATGAGTGTTACGGTCACCTTTACCATCATATATTGGAAATCAAGGTGCCATAAAACCCATAGGTAATGGATATGTCACAATATCAAAATATAGAGTTGTATGTCTAGGATCCAAGAATTAAACACAATATTGTCCATTGGGCTTTGCATCCACTCTCTTTTCTACTAGATCTATTTTATGAAATGGTGAATCAAGGGTAGAGGAAGGAATGGTGACTAAAGAGGATTGGGCTTCAGTATAGTGTGCGTGAGTGTAAGCATGAGAGATAAGAGGGTTGGATGAAGGGATGGTTTGGGATAATTGCATAGAAGAGGAGAGGTACTTAATGGAATTTAGGGTATGGGATGTAGTATTGAGTATGGAAGTGGAAAAGGGATACGTACTAAATGGGGGAAGACTAGTAGTTGTACTATGGGGGTGGAAGTAGCAATGGTAGAGGATGGATTTTTAGTAGAAGTATGGGTGGATGGAGATGCACTAATCATAATATATGAATTAATCTTAGAGAAACTACTTGTAAAGTCTCTAATACATATTGATTGTTAATAAACATATCATGAAACATATCTACCAGTTGTTTAAGATTTTCTACATTAGCCAAACTAGCGAATTTAGTTGTAAAATCTTGATTGTTCACATGAGCATCATGATCATACTCCTCTTTTTTTTCTCATTATGAGCATCATAATAGACTTCATTCTCATTGGTTTAAGAAATGTTATCATTTAAACAAACATTCCATAATGAAAGATTAGGTTCTCAAGTAGCTCATGGCATGAACAAAAGATAGGAAGTAAAGCTCAAAAGTACACTTTTAGATTTGAAAAATTAGAATGATCAAGATATATCATATTTGAAAGCAAAATCTTAATATGATGGCTAAGGGTGGGTGGCAAAGATAGGACAACAAAGCGCATAAACCCTAGTAAAATAGCATGTAACAATGTAAAACCAATGCAACAGTGGGATGTAAATAATATATATATATATAAATAAATGCATATCTAAAATCCTAATGTGGAAAAGAAACCCTATAAGAAGATTAGGTAATGTAAGATCATGTCACATCCCATATTTTATCCATGGGTATGCGCACAAAGATGGGGGACTAAAAAGTCGCCAAAAATGACTTTTTGCTCCAAATAAGGCATAACACAATCACATTACAAATAACACGATTGCATTTGTTAGGAATTTATAGGTAGATCAAACCAATTCCACATAACCCAAAGGAGATAATGATGCATACAATCTTACAAATTTACCATAATGCAAAGATCAATAGACAATCAACAAGATAACACAAGATATACCCTAAGAAAACCCTCATTGAGGGAAAAACCCCAGCCTCCAAAAGCATCCATACTCAATGTATTATTCAGCAATAAGAAATTACAATACACTCACAGAGTCTCCATGAACACCTCTGAAACATCAAGCTCCTCTAATGCATCCTCCATGTATCCAAGCATGAATCCACACATCCCATGCCATGCTTTATAATATGCACTCTCAAGAGAAAAATTCAATACAATGATAGCCTCTCACACAACCTATAAAATAAGAGCCAACCCTAAACCACTAACCTTGTGCTTGCTTTTATAGACTCAAGCTCACACAAATACAACTTGTGGTATTAGATAAAAACAATGTGACTCAAAACCATGAGCACAAAACCATTGACCCCAAAATTAATTATTTTGCACAAATAATAAATATTTGCCTTATATAATGGGTTACACTTTCTAGGACATCCTATTTTTTGCTGAAATTACATTTTTTTAGAAAATATAATGTTTTAAGCCTTGAAAGGTTCCATTTAAAGGATTTTAATTGAAGAGGGTTTGATCAAACCCCTTTAGATTCAAACCCCCTTGGATAGAACCCCGCTAGTTTTAAACCATACCTATAATGGAGTCTCCTCTACACCTATCAAAATGCTAATAAAAAACTAATTTTGATTTATCTTTTGAGGGATCAAATGAATTCATTTAAAATTTATGCTTTGTAAGTATGTAGTCCTTATTATAAGCTTCCCAAAAAATATAATTTTAAATATATTTAATTTGATTATTATATTTATTTTTTATTTCGTGTGAATGTATGTTTTTCACTGAACATCAAGTTCTCTATTCTACACACATGGAAAATTAGTAAATTACTGAAAAAAAATTTAAAAAAAAATCTATGCACTAAGTATTTATGTCCTTGTTTCAACTAAAGAAAACAATTGAATTTTGATACATACAGAAAAAGTTATGTTTTACGGAATACGCCTATGTCAAAATTATAATTTGTTTGACTTCAAAAATTAATTAAAAAATATATATTCAACAAAACATTATGAAACCAAATGCATACACTATATATCAGTGTTAACAATCTAAATTAAAAAGAATCAAAATTTTATCCTTTATAGAAAAAAAGTTATGTGCTACAGAGTACACATCACTTTAAAAAATATTGTTTACTATTAAAAACCAGTTATCAAAGGAGATGCAAAAAAAAATTGCAACTTAATTCCAATTTTTTTTAAAAAAATATATTTAGAATCTACAAACAAAATCTCACAAATCACTAGTTCGTATCATCTCCAAATTCCTAATGGTTTAGCGGCTATAGGTGTCAGAACGTGAAGATTTAGTTCAAAATATTGATTTCAATGTCAAGTTTGGCCAAAAAGTGTAACCCATTATTGTGGGATGACCTGTCTCCCAATGTAAAATACAACTTTTACAAGTGATACCAAATAAATATTTAATGTGGCTAAACACATCACTTAAGATGCACCACAAAAGAATATTTATTTTACATAATTAAATTAATTAATGTTATGCAAGGTGAACAACACTTTTTTCCCAACAGCATTATGGTTTGGTAGTGACTAGCCTTAGGCTTAGTAACTACTAAGACAAAATGTGCTCGCATTATAATGCAAGCACATTTTGGATTGTTAAAAGCCAAAAAATAAAACTTGTAGGCCTCATTCTCCCATTTTGCCCAAAATGCAATCCTAGTATTATGCTAATGCATTTTCTTCACGTTGTAGCTAATTCAAGGAAGGATCCATGCTACCACGATGTTCAAGAGGTGATTTAATATTTTTTATACAAATTTCAATTAAAATGAAGCATTTTTGTTTATATTTTATGTTGATTTGAGCTTTTTTATTTTCAGCAAACAAAAAACTATAAACACCTCCAAACCCTAATCCACCCGATCAAACACATGAGGAAACTCCTATTGAAGAGCATGCACAAACCAATCCCACTCAAACTCCTTCATCCATTTAGAGGCATCCTTGTGAGACCCAAACAACCATATTAGGGGAATTGAACAAAACAAAAGAGAGCTTCAAACATTGGTTGATACATTGAAAATTTTAATAGATGCAACTTTCAAACATCAAAGAGCTCTTGCAACATCCCTTGAATTTATTTATTTCTCACATAGATTCAATTAGTGGCCAAATAAACACATGGACCAATCATAGAGAGAATTCTCAACAATACTATTCTTCAAAACTCTCATACAAGCAAGTAAAAGATAAGAAAATGACAAAATCTAATTTATGTGCATTATTTGTCGACCCTAGTAATAATCATCCCTTACACGCAAGTTGCAAATGATTTCCTATTCATTATTTCTAACACCAAGGAATAAAGGATAATTTTTGGGATAGGTGGTAATAACAATGAAGTACCTTAGTATTTCTTGAGGAAACTCTATTGTGGGTTTGTCCTTAATGAAATTCCAAATTATTTTGACATGCATGATTTCCAAGGCAGAGGTAAAGGCTTTTCATAGGATAAAGAAGGGGTGTGTCATGCCCAACACCTACTAGCAAGACCCCTTGCCTTCCCATCTATTCAACATGTCACAATCCATTATGTTGTGAAGGAGAGTATGGAGGTGGAGACCCTAGAGTCCACTAGTTCCCTCACCCATACCTTGTTATAGCATAGCAAGTTTCTTTCACAGGGTGATGAGGGTGAATGTTCTAGACATCAACTCTCACCACACATTTGCCATGCTTGTGGATTTATGTGTGACTATAGGTCTAAGGATTATTTGATGAGGTATACAGTGTTGGCCTCATTTTTGACCCCATAAAATTTAATCTTTTCACATCAAATTAGCAAGCATCATCGTGCGTCAAGCCCCTCTATCATGTCAATCTTGTTTACAAATGCCACAATCATCCTCAAGTGTCCAAACACTCACCAAGTTGTAGTTGGTAATGTGTATTCATAGTTGCAAGCAATTAATAGCTAGATCTTGTCTTCCTTAAGTGTCGCATGTATTCTACACCAAGTCATCATAGCTTGTTCATCTTGTAATTTACACGAGAATATTAATGCATTTGATCCATTTTTTATTGAAGGTGATACAAGTTTTGACTGAGTATAAAGGAGGATGTTTCAAGCATAAGTTACTCTCATCAATTTCGACATATGTTCACGACTCATGGTTGAAATTCATTTTCAAGTCACTTCATTTAAAAATATTAAAGTTTCAATAGTGCGATTTATTACATCCCTCAATTTATGGAAAAAATTGTTATGAAGGTGCATCAATTCCACATTTTGGTCTTGATCACAGGAAGTCACGACGAGTTTTAAAAATTCTTTGTACATGGATTTATTGGAGAGTAAATTCTTGATATAGTGTAATAATTTTTCCCACTTTCACCATCAAACAAATGTCTCAAGACAATTGCAATAGTCACTAGAATTCGGTGGAGCATGCTTCTAAAAAGGATTTTAAAATGGACAAAGTATTTTATGGAATTCTCGCAACCACTCAAAGGGGGGGGGACAACTTCAATTTTCATAATCACTCAAAAGTCTAATGCAAATTTGGTAGAAAAGATTTTAAAATTGAGAAATATCACTTGGTCGACAAAATACATTTTGTCGGTGAGTTCAAAAGTTCAAGAACTGACCAAAATGTTGAATCAATATACTTTTGTCAGCAATTTCATGGTTCATTGAACCTCTAAAACCTAAACACTATCCTTTGTTGGTACTTTTATAAGTTCAAGAACTCACTAAAGGGTTGAAATACACTTTTATTAGTATTTTTATGGTTCTTTGAACATCCAAAATTTTGAAATGCACTCTTAATCAACATTTTTACAGGTCAATGAACTTGTTGACCCCTGATAATCACTAATCAGGGAGTTTAATGGTTCAAGAACTTCTTAAATCACCAACACATGTTTTTCCCTAAAAATAGTGATGTAAAGTGGTTTTCCCTATGACTCCATGCCCTTTGCTATTATCCTCCTTCTTCTAGCACAAAAATGGAGGCTCTCGAATAGATTTTAGATGTACATCAAAATGTGAAGAAGGAAGTTTATCAAAAGTTGTAGTGGCAGGTACCATGATAGTGGTTGTGCACTTCACAAACCCTATTAACCACAAAGATTGTAAAAATATGCATAAAATGAACTTGTTAACTAGTTTTACCTATTTAAAAGGTGTTAGAAAATTTCAAAGCAAATGCAATTGGTAGGTGTAAAACCCAGTTCCACAACCTGCACCTGTGCAAAGAATAGATGAATTATGTCAGATGTTGTAATGGCAAAGGCCACAAACGTCCTTACAAAATACCTTGAAAACATGTCATTCCATGGAATGTGAAGATTGAAAGATACGTAAAAAAATTGATTTGTTGAAAAGGCTTTAAAAACTTTCAAGCAAGTGTGTTTAATAGGTGCACATTGTGAAGGATATGCACATTACGAATTTTCTACAACATGGGCTTCAAAGTCTGAATCTAAAAGTATATTATTTGACTTGACATCTCTATGAATAGTAAGTGGAGAGAAATCATGATGAAGGAATTTTCCAAGGCTTTTGTTGGGCATATATTAGAGTAGAAGCAAAATAGTTGCACTATATGGCGATGACAAGTTCTACCCAATGACTGAATCTTTGTAGAGAAGTTGTGATCATGTGAAGAAAATCCTTTGCCTGTTCCTAGAATTCATTTTATTACAACTTTATCTCTATCAAACATAAGGCCCTTATATATTGTTCCAATTCCACCTTTACCTATAATAATATCTTCTTTCAAGTATTCTAGAACATCTTCACAAGAAAAATCAAGCCTCTGGAATGCAATAAGCTTCCACGGCCTTGAAGTGTTGTCCTTTCTAAGAGTTCTTGCTTTAAAAATGGTAGATATTGCAAATTCCATAAAACAAATAAGAAGACCTATGACTAAAAGAATCTCGAAAGTTGAAGAAAATAGACCTTTGACATGGGTTTGTGTTACAAAGGGGTTGTAATTGCAAGGCCCCAAATATGGTCTACAGAGCTCAACATTGCCAATGAAGAACGTTACATTAAAATAATTGAATTGCCCCATACTTGTAATTAGATCAAAGAGATTGTTATAGGAGAAATCCACAAAAGTTAAGCTCGACATGCTTTTAATTTCTTTAGGGATACTTCCAACCAAATGATTTCTAGAGATGTTGAGATAATTGAGAATACACAGCTTGGTGATCTCTAGGGATATATGTCCTATCAACTCATTTATACTCAAATCTACAAAGGCTAGAAGCTTACAATGACCTATCTCTAGAGGAATTACTCCTAGAAATCTATTGTTGTTGGAAAGATATACAAAAGTGAAAGAAGAATGGTACATTTGCATGCCATACACACCCAAATTGTAAGGACACCCTGTTGAGTTCAATCAACCTAAAACCATTTTAGAATGGCAAATTTATAGACTATGGTAATATATTGCAAGTTTAAAACAAAATATACACATCTCTTAGCATGATTGTAACATGTGACCATGTGATTACTAATGAATAAATTGGAAAAGAGACAAGCTAGCATGTTCATTCACTATTAGATGACTTCTAGCATGAAGAATTTCTTGGCAATGATTTGACTTTGAAGAATGAGACACAAGTATGGGATAACATGGATAAGGACATTAGAAAGGACAATATTATCTCAAATATCCTTTCTTTGAACTTTCACATTTGAGAAGATGATTTAATAACTAGTTCCCATGATGTTGTTGCCAAAGCATTGCTTGGTGAGAAAGATAGAGTTAATGGTTTCCCAAAGATATGTCAAGCTTAAGGAAATTGCAAATAATAGGTAGTCTAATTCTCATTTGTTGAATATGATGGATCTTCTAGAGAATCAAGTCATTTGTCAAATTGATTTCTAGTAGACAACTACCAAATACATGGTCAAAAGGAAGAGACATTTTGGATGAGAAAGAGGGTTATGATCAAATGAACAGACCATTAAATGATGGGATTGAATATGATCAAGGAGAATATCAAATACTGACTAAAAGAACTACACATTCTCCTCTTCCCAATCATCATCTTCTGTTTCAAGTCAAGAGTTGAAAACTCATTTCACTACTTGTTGAGTTCCCCTATTTATGTGGATTCGATTGATTCAGATATCATCATTTATGATTCTTGTTAACTTAAAATTTTTGACATATTGTTTTGGGAATATTCATCTACAACCAAAATGCACATGGATTGTTTGATGTAATGCTACAACAACCAAACACTTGTCAATTTTAAAGAAGATTCAACATTTTATTATAAAGTTAATTTTACTAATTTTAAAGCACATTTATTTTAATGAGTTGATATGTATGCTCATTAAATGACTTTGTAGTGTTGTTTTGAATCTTTTAGAAGGTCTAAAAATTAAGTCAGTTATGGGTCAATCACAAGGGGGGGAAACTATAAATGTAATCTTTTTTAAAGTAAAGGGGTTCTTCTTTTCTAGAGACATTGATTCTCTCACATTGTACAAGGTAAAAAAGAGTCCTTGAGCTCTTCATTTTTGGGTTGAATAAAGAATGGTATGGTTGGTCTATGAGCTAATGTATTGTCTCTTTTTGCTGTAAAATTTTCTTATGTTGAATTTGCAACCATTCTCTCAATGATTTTTTATCATGTGAAGAATGTAAATATTTTCATTCAATATACGTGTTTAACCCATGCAACTTGGATGATATAATAGGCTATTTTCTGATCTATGAGTCATGAAACCTAGTGTGAATGCATCTTTGGTTCCAATTAAGTTTTTTTATTGTCCAAAAATTTTAGGTGTTATGGGCAAATTTTAAATTTAAGGCTTGTCTATGCATTTTTCTCAATTGTTGGTTTTCTTAATTACCCACTGTAACATTTATGAAAATTCACTAGCTTTAAAAAGAAAGGATAATTTAAATTTAAGTTTAATAACTATTAATAATAACATTTGCTCTTAGTGAATAACTATTAATATGATTTTAACACCACCATGCTTGAGAATTTCCAACCATGGCTGGAGAGGGAGTGGGAGTTGGCGCAAGAGTTGGAATTTTGAATTTGGGCAATGGCAGATCTGCAGATGGAAAGAAGGGAGTTGGTGGTAGTCTGGCTGCTGAGAGCGCAGGGGAGGAGGGCCCATCTAACATTGGGACTTTTGATGCCTCTGACACTGGTATAATTTTTAAAACATCAGTCGTCGGGAACAGACCTCCTGATCCAGGTGGTACCTTGTTTGGCGTGATACCTAGTTTGAAAGGACTGGTAGACAAGCAGGATGTGGTTGATAAGTTAGGTGTCCCCTTTACGCAAAAGAATTCCTGAGCGTCACTTTTTAGGTCAAAACTGAGAGGGAAGAGTTCTCTTCCACCTATCCTCTACTCTCTAGTCCTAGGCTCTGGTGAGTTTTCTTTGTCTGTTCCTGGCTGTATTGTTGATAAGGGTATATCCTGTATGGATATGTCGTTGGTCAGGAAATTTTGAGGCCCCAGGCCTAATATTGAAATCGTTAGATCTTGGGCCCAAAGGAAATGGGGGATCAAAGGGTAGGTGGATATAGCTGCCTTGGAAAAAAGGTTTTTCTCCTTCACATTCTCATGTGAGGAAGATCGGTTAAGCTCTCTGTCAGGAAGACCCTGGATTATTGGAAACTCTACCTTAGCCCTGAGGAAGTGGGAACTAGGTTTCGATGCCTCCAAGAATACTTTTAATGTTTCTCCAGTTTGGGTTAGATTACTTGAACTACCCATGGAATTCTAGGATGAGGAGGTTTTTAAAGGTCTAGCAAGTGCCTTTGGCCAGTTGCTAATAGTGGACCCCATAAATATTTCTAGGAAATGTTTGGTCTTTGCTAGGATGTGTTATGGTGGATCAATCAACTAATCTTCCCACCTCGATCAAGATTAAGTCTAAACTTGGTGTGTGGGATCAAGCAATAGAATTTGAATCAGTGCCCTTTGCTTGTTTCATATGTAAAAAGGTGAGGCACTAGGCAAAGAATTGCCCATCCAAGAATCCTAAACCTAAGCAGAAAATTTGGCAAGAAAAGAAGGCCAAAGATTTCGTGGAAACCCAAACCTCGGAAACAGGAATACGAATAGAAGGATTGATGAGTGATGAAAAGGAGAATGAGACCCTAGAAGCCCAAATCGATCCCTTGTATCTGAAAAGGAAGTCCCAGATAGATCTCTGGGATATGGAGGCTCAGGAAAAAGAGTTAGGTTTAAAAGTGAAAGACAAATCAGAGGTTCAGGTTTTAGATGGGGAAGTCAAACTCCCCATTTTGGGGGTAGCCCGAGAGGAAGTTAGGGGTGCCGATCTAGGTGAAAATGAGGATGAATCAAATGGGAGGTTTCAGGAAGATGATGACACCACTTCATAAGAGCTCCACACCCCCTTTTAGCCTCTTTCCCCTTTGGAAGGAGAGGGTTTAAAGAGCTTGGAAATTGTAAAGAAGCAGATAGAGGAACCTTTTGTCGATGTGAAGGGAAGGAAAAAGAAAAAGAAGCAAAGCCCTCCCTTCCCTGGGGGAGTTGCAACTAGAAAAAGTGCCAAATCTGATTTTGGATCAGACAGGAAAGGTCCTGGGAGACCTACTACCCTGACAACCAGGGAAAGGGACAATAAGAAGAAAATTGCGGAGGGGATGAAAAAAACCTTCACAGACTTGTGCTCTAGGGGCACAAACTCCAAGAAATTATAAAGATTATTTATTGGAATATCAGGAGGTTAAATAATAGCCATAAACATGACCTCCTGTCAAATTTGATCCGGGACCATAAATCAGATATCTTGTTGATCCAGGAAACCAAAATGCAAATGGATAGATTGTTAAAGATTAAGAATAGATTTTTGTTGACTATGGTGTTCATGGTTGTAGCTTTGATGGTGCTTCAAGAGGTGTGGCTACCTTTTGGAACCCGCAGAGTGTGAAAGGAGTCCCCATTCTTGAGGACTCTAATCATGTGGCTACCCAATTTTCTCATATTAGGGAGGACACTTCCTGGATTATCTCCAATATTTATTCTCCTAATGTTAAGAATGCAAGAAAGAAACTTTGGAAAAATCTAGGCCTTTTCAAGAGCTCTCACCAAGATATAAAGTGGATGGTTATGGGAGATTCTAATAGCACTTTTAAGGAAGATGAGAAGAGAGGTGGATCTCAAGTCCCCTTGGATAGAAGATTTGATTTGATGGAATTTGTGAATGAAAAAGCTCTCCTTGATTTGGATCTTCAGGGTGCCTTGTATACTTGGTCTAACCGGAGATCCAGAGAAAACCTTATTCAAGTCAAACTTGATAGAGCCCTTATTTCTATGCACTGTCTTTCATCCTACTTTTGTTCCCTTTCTGCTCTGACCAGACTTGGTTCTGATCACTTCCTAATTGCTCTTTCTGCTAATAGGTTGGGAAAAAGGAAAAGGTTTCCTTTCAGATTTGAAAAAATGTGGACCTGGCATCCTAATCTAAAGGATAGAATTAGGGAGTGGTGGGGAATCTTTGTGGAAGGAACAACCATGTTTTGAATAGCTAAGAAACTTCATAACATCAAGAATAATGTGCAGATATGGAATAAGTCTTCCTTCAGGCAAATTTTAAGGAAAAAGAAACTATCAAATCCAAACTGGATGAAATCCAAACTGGATGAAATCCAAAAGGAGATACAGAGTATGGGTATGAGCCCCACCACCAAAGATAAAGAAGCTGACCTACTTAGTAGCCTTCATGGGATCATTTCTAAAGAAGAAGATTTATGGAAGAAAAGGTCTAGAGCTATCTAGTTGAAAAGTGAAGACCACAATACTAAGTTATTTCATATGGCGACTCTTAAAAATAGGGCTGCTAATAGGATTAAGGTGATCCACAATAATGACCGGGTTGTGAAAAGTGAAGAGGAAATTCATAAAGAGGTTGTGGAGTTTTTCTCTAACCTCTGTAGCATTGAGGCCCCTCAAAATTAGGATTTGGAGGATCAGATCTTGGATGTTATCCCAAAGATTGTTTATGAAGAGTCTAACAAAATGTTGATTAAGATACCTACGGATGAGGAATTTAGTTTGGTTGTCTTCTCTTTTGAAGGTAATAAGGCGTCTGGCCACGACAGCTTCCCCCATTTCTTCTTTCAAACTTTTTGGGAAATTGTGGCTAAAGATGTGTGTGATGCTCTGAAGGAATTCTTTTGAAGTAGGAATTTGTTTAAAGAGTTAAACTCTACCTTCTTGGTCCTCATTCCTAAGAAACATGGAGCTAATTCTTTTGCTGACTTCAGGCCTATTAGCTTGTGTAACTCCTTTTACAATATTTTATCCAAAATTTTGGCCATGCGGTTACAGGTTATCCTTCCAGATATCATTTCTATTCAGCAAAGTGGCTTTGTTCCTAGTAGGCAGATCTTGGATTCAATTATCATAGTGTAGGAAGACATTCACTCTTTGACTACTAATAAAAAGGAGGGGTTTTTCTTAAGCTTGATCTCATGAAAGCTTATGACCTGGTGAATTGGAACTTCTTGATTAAAGTCATCACTAGGTTTGGGTTTAATAAGAAGATCCTTGACATTATATATCAGCCGGTGTCTTCTCCTAAGTTTTCAATTATTATTAACGGTTCTCCTTCTGACTTTTTCAAAAGCTCCAAAGGTTTCTTGCAAGGAGGCCCGATTTCTCCTTTCCTCCTTGTGATTATGGTGGAGGCATTAGGGAGGAATATTCAGAAAGTGGTTGTGGCTAGTCAGCTTAAGGGGATTCATCCCTCTTCCTTGGGCCCCTCCTACTCACATCAACAATTCATTGATGATACTATTATTATGGGTGAGTCATCGTTGAAGGAAGCTAGAACTTTAAAGCTTATTCTGCAGAATTATGAAAAGGCCTTTGGTCAGAAAATTAGTCTTCTTAAGAGCATGGTTTTCTTCCTTATTACGCTCCTGCATAGACAACTGAAGATTGCTTGTATTTTCTAATGTAATGTGGAGAACTTCCCCTTAGTTTATTTGGGACTGCCTCTCTATGATAAAAGAATTCTTGATTCCTTTTGGTCTAGAATTTTGGATAGATTTCAATCTAAATTAACTGGATGGAAAGGGGTTGTGTTAATTCAAGAAGGAAAAATTTAACTAATCAAAGCTACTCTCCAAAATATGTATGTCTATGATATATGTCTCTATTTAAGATTCCTTGTGAATTTAGAGATAAGATCGAGCATATTCAAAAGAAGTTTTTATGGGCGGGCTCTGAGGAAAGGAAGAGAATTCCTCTACTTTCCTAGGATCAAGTTTGCAAACCCAAGAAAATAGGCAGGCTAGGAATAAGGAAATGAAAAGAATTCAATTTAGCCCTATTGGCTAGGAATGCATGGTGCCTCATGGATGAGAAGAAAGAATGGACTGAGATTTTAAAGAATAAGTACTTAATTGGTTATAACAACTTCAGAGAGGCGTTGGATAGGAACGAATCGTCGGATGGTTCTGAGATCTGGAGTGTAATATCCAAAGTTATAATAACTCTATAAATCCAGTTTTTACCAAGAAGTAAAATTTGAAAAGGTAAAAGGTTGATAAAAAAAATTCTTTTTCAAACATTGAAGTTTAATCGACAACTTATATAAGAATCATGTTGGTACTATGATACACAATGGGTCTATTCATTTTCAATGATTTAACAATATGACAAATATTATTCATAAGGAAAATTACAAATTATAACTTACCAAGAGATCACTACATCTCAATTGTTGACCTCCATATTTCAAGCCTCGACAAGCCTCTGGTTGAAGAGAGAGAAAGCATCTTTGGAGAGCTTTACCTCCATCCATAGACTGATGGTCTCCCACACACCTTCCTTTCCAAAAGTGGCCCTACCCTTCATGAAGAGGATAGACCTAGGATGACCTATGGTATTTTCCATCTGAGTACTAGTGTTTGTGACCTACGCAACTTGTTATCACGCACCCCTAGATACCCTCTAGTCAAGCATGACCATATCCACAAGTTATGTATTCCGGTCACAGTGAACCGACAATGCACTAGAGGCAAATGCATTACTTTGGCCAAAGTTTTCAATATAATTAGCATTGTGATCAACGCAGTCATTACGTTCACCCACCCAAGTCAACTTGAATATTGTCGCAATCCTACAGTTAACTGATCAAGAGAGTTTTCTTAGCCTTCCCAGCTCGACAAGCTTCTAGGCAAAACTGCCTGACCTACTGCAACTCTAGGGTATGTGATTCTGCAATAGATTATATATGGCATTCCTACCATCAATATGGATAAGGCATGAAATCTAGTTATTTAAATTCATCTAAGTAAGCTACTTTTTCCTTTGTAGGCCATTAGGGTTTGATCTTCAATCGAGTCTTCTTATCACTAAGAAATAACATTATACTATCAAGCTTGGTCTTCAATTGGTATCTACTATTATCGATTTCAAGGTTTAATATAATCATCATCATGAGACTGACATGACTATTTCCTATGATTTAACATAAACATCATAGGTCAAGAAACCCTAATAAAGGTTGACTTTATATTCAAATACTCTCGAATCCAACTATTCAAGTTATCGAACCTAATTTTGATACTCATAAAGTTTGATGTATCATATGTCGATATAGTATTTTATATACTAGGTTGGCTGCCTAGAAAAGACTTTAAATTATAGAATCTTAAACTGGCCCCTTTTCTTTAAAAAAATAAATAATAAGAAAGGTCACCATGTTAATCATGCCTACAAAATATTTTATTTTTGAGGGACTAAGTTATCCTCGGGTTGATAGACCATTTCAAAAGTATACTTCCTATCACATAAAGTCAAGAATGGTAGTAGGAAGTGAGATCTCTAGGCATTAATTCCTATACTAAACTCCATGTGGTCGATAGGCTTTGGTCTTGACCACATGACTTTCATTATCCCTCAATACTATGAGTTAACCTCTCGATACCATTATTAAAATGCCAATAAAGACTCGACTGTCCTAAACATTATAAACTGAGACTATCTTCACACGGTCTCTAAAGAGTATCATTAACAGATGTTTAAAGAAGTTAGCATTGATTAGATTTAGGTACTGACAGTAGTTTAATAACCCAAAGAGAGAGTGTAGTATATATGGGGCATAAAGATCCCTGAAAACTCTATGCCATCAACCTATAAAGTAGGGGACACATTAAGCAAAAGATAATCTTCTCTTAAGGTTCAACTGTAGCTCATCTTGCCTTAAGGAATTTGAAACTTAATCGATTTACATACGTTTAGCTCTTTTCACAGAAGTAAGCATATCTAAGGTGGCAACTGAGCATAAATCACAGCACAAAGGATAACCTAAACACTGGAATACTATTAACACATCTATTAAGTATACATGGTTGGGAAAAAGAAGCGTGTGCTTAAATGATTCTAAGTTATTCTTCATTCTTCTCCACGCAGCTATTTGAAATAATAATGTAGTTGTCTACTGTTTATACAGGAGCTTATATTAAGCTATCGTTTTATACATAAGTTTCAATCATGCTCTTCAAAAATCTATAGCTTGCATTCCAAAAATGATTACATTCAAACTATTACTTGACCATATGAAACAACATAAAGAAGAAGCAAAGACATTGTGGTTGCTCACAATTAAAACAAGACACAAAGGATATAGATATGATACGCAGAAAGAAAGAAGATAATAACCTGTTACTGTCTGGGCTCCAAGATCCTTCTGTTTTCCTGAACTTGTCCCAGCTTAACCACATTTTCTTCCTCACTCTATTGTCCATGGTCCTTCTCTACTTCAACTGCGAATGTCATTTTCAAAAAGACTCCTATCGGCTTAAAGAAGGCAAGAGATAACTATTCTTGGGCTGTAACTACTTCTTGTTCTTATCCCCTTTCAATGTTATCATAATTTCTTCAGTTTAGATTGGCATTTCGGCCTTTGTGGCAATACTTTTGTTGTTGCTCGGGGTCCCGGTTAGTTATGCCTGTTAGATTCAAGACAGACAACTGAGAGGGGGGGTCAATCAGTTGTCTCAAAACTTTCTTCCTATTAATCACTTAAATCCTCTTTGTGATTCAGTAGAATAATAATAAATCAATCATGAAAACATAATGCAACAATTCAAGAGCAGAAACACATTAACACATATGACACCAAGATTTTAATGTGAAAAACTTGGTTAAGGAAAAAACCACGGGGTGATTAACCCAAGATTGTATTCTCTATTAAAAGAATAAGAAGAACAAAATGGCACATGCCAATTAGGGCTCACTGCCCGAGCACACTGCTCACAAGAGGCCCACTGCCTACAGGAGACACACTGTCTACAGAATGATAAATATTACATACTTGAACTGAAGAATAGCATCATCACCATGCTTGAGTCAGTTCCATTTAAGCCCAATACTTTTGCTCTGCCTTTCGCTTCTCTTCTCTCTACCACACTCTCATCTCCACCAAGATGCCTTTGAAATGACTTCACAACTTCTTATTTATACAAGACATCGACTTAGAGATAATCATCCAAGTCGGCACACTTTACAGAGCAAATACAACTTGACTAATTACAAAAGACTTCATGTGGATCATCACACTGTCGACCACATAGATCTGGGACTTCAATCTTCTTTTAGGAACATGCCATGCTTCACAGAACATCTTCAAGATCATCTGCAGAAAGTGTAACTCATCTAGTAGGCCAGACTTAGGAAGAACATCACCATCCGGAAGTAATTCTTCAATTACGAGCTCAATCTTCAATGCGAACCACCAACACAAATTGGAAACAATCCAAAGACCTCCACAAGCTTTCCTGAATCACCAAGAACATCCACACTACTTCTGCTTATTGAAATCATTCTCTCCTTCATCCGGAACCTCAAGAACACAGTTTGTCATCACTGTCATATTGGAATAGATGCTTGCGAACCTCCAGACCATGAACCAATTGAGTTGTCAATTCACATTGACTTCCTAAACACTCCACCAAATCCGCAGAACAAGATATTGCATTTATGGATCTCACCGGACCTATCTATGTCACTTTGTCACCTCTGAGCATCTGCCAGAACCAGTTTTACTCAAGTGGCCATAACTTCTTCAGATCTTCATACAGATCTCTCAAATCTTTACTGGATCATCTTAAGACACATATCTACAAACCCTTTGATGCGCATCCTCTGATCTTCATCCTAGCTGGGATCTTTACCTTATTGTCTTCACTATTCTTCTTTGTTCTTGATAGGACTAATTTTCTCAATATACTCAGCATACAGCTCATCCAATCCTTGTCATCAATGCAACAGGAGTATGTTGACATCAATGACAACACTGGTTAGGCCCATACTTGCAACAATATCCCCCTTTGCCATTGATGGCAACATATGATGTGAAAAAATATTTTAACCATCAAGACAAGAACTTCTCCTCACTGACTGACATAACCCCCCCTATCAACAACAACCATTCACATGTCTTCTCTTCCTTTACTGCTCCCCCTTTGATCAGCAACCACTTTTTGTTTTTCACATGTCTTCTCTCCCCCTTTGACATCAATGGCAAAGGGCACATACTTGCATCACTTCAAAATCATACCAGTTGCTCCCCCTGAGTAGCAGCTTCCCAACATCAATCCGGACCACAAGATATGACTGTGAAATCCACTAGATTGATGCACATTAGTGCACTTTAATTCAGAATCGGAGGGGTAATAACCCCTAACTTCTCCTGAGATACTCAATAGAGTCCTTAGGTAGAGGTTTAGTAAAAATGTCTGCAATCTGATCCTTCGAGGGCACAAACTCCAATCTGACTTCATTCTTGTTCACCTGCTCTCTCAGAAAATGAAACTTGATGGATATATGTTGTCTTTGAATGCAACACCAGATTTTTTGATATATTTATTGCACTTGAATTATCACAAAAGATTGTGATAGGTTCCTCATACTCCACTCTGATGTCTCTTAGCATTTGCTTCATCCACAATACTTGAGTGCAACTACCTACTGCTGCAATATATTCTGCTTCTTCAGTGGACAAAGATATTGCCTCTTATTTCTTGTTCAGCCAAGAAACCAAACTTTTTCCCAAAAAGAATGCTCCACCACTGGTACTCTTCCGATCATCCACATCTCCTGCCCAATCCACATCTGTATATGCATGAAGAGAGAAATCATGATCTCTAGGATACCATAAACCATACTCAACTGTCCCTTTTAGATATCTAAGAACCCTCTTGATTTCCATGACATGAGATTCTCTAGGATCAGCTTGGAATCTAGCAACAAGACCAACAACATTCATAATGCCAGGTCTAGTTTGAGTGAGATACAATAATCCTCCAATCATTGACCTGTACTTTTTCTGATCAACCTTAGGAGATTCATCATCTTTGCTCAATTTACATCTAGTTGCCCTGGGAGTACTCATTGGTTTTGAGTCTTCCATCCCAAATTTCTTCAACAATTCTTTCACATATTTGGTTTGTGAAATGAAGATTCCTTTCTTTGTTTGAATGATTTGCAGACCCAAGAAGAAATTTATTTCCCCAAACATGGACATCTCAAATTCACTTTTCATTTGATTTGCAAACGTTTTGCACATACTATCTCTTCCTCCAAAAATGATATCATCAACAAACACTTCAACAATCAAGATATTTTCATGATCAATTTTGAAGTGCAAGTTACTGTCAGCAGTACCTTTGTTGAAACCGATCTTCAAAAGATGCTTCTCCAATCTTTCATACCAGGCTCTTGGGGCTTGTTTGAGTCCATACAGTGCTTTCTTCAATTTGCAGACCATATCACCATGATCAGACAATTGAAATCCATCCAGTTGCTCAATATATACTTCTTCTTCCAAGTCACCATTCAAGAAGGCAAACTTGACATCCATCTAATATACTTTGAAGTCCATGAAGGCAGCAAAAGCAAGAAATAATCTGACTACTTCAATTCTTGCCACCGGAGCAAAAGTTTCTTCAAAATCAACTCCTTCTACTTGAGAATAACCCTTGCAGACCAATCTAGCTTTGTTTCTGACTACTTCACTATCTTCATTCAGTTTATTCTGGAAGACCCATTTGGTTCCAATCACATTCTTGTTTTTAGGTCTAGGAACAAGATCCCAAGTGTGATTTTTCTCAATTTGCATCAGCTCTTCCTCCATTGCTTTAGTCCAGCTTTCATCATTGCATGCTTCATTCACTGACTTTAGTTCAATCTTTGAAATCAGACAATACTTTTCTAAGTCTTGAGCAATCTTTCTTCTTGTTTGAACACATTTGCTTTTATCACCTATGATCTGATCTTCAAAGTGATTTAATCTTACATACCTGGGAATGTTGGGACTTTCTTGCACTTCTATTTCTTGCACAGGTTCATTCAAACTTATCTCTTCTTCATGATTCTCTGGATCAGTCTGGATCTGAATTTCAGAAGGGGCTTGGACTTCTTGGACCAAAATATCATTCTGATCATCTTCATCATATTCATAAAACCTTGAGGGTTTTTCAATACCTTCATCAACCTTCACATTTGTACTTTCTATAATCTTTCTCAATCTCTTGTTATAGCACCGGTATGCTTTGCTTTGAGTAGAATAACCCAAGAATATTCCTTCATCACTTCTAGCATCAAATTTGCCAAGATCTTCATCTCTTTTGATGTAAAATTTGCTACCAAAGACTCTGAAATACTTCACAGTGGGAGTGATGCCAAACCAAAGTTCATAAGGGGTCTTACCAGTATTTCTTCTAATTTGTACTCAATTAAGAGTATAGACTACAGTGCTTATAGCTTCTCTCCAGTAGATCTAAGGAACATTTGCTTCCATCATCATGGTTCTAGATGCTTCCTGGATGGTCTGGTTCTTTCTCTCCACTACTTCATTCTGCTGTGGAGTCCTTGGAGCATACAACTATTTTTTTATCCCATGTTTCTCACAGAATTCTATGAACTCACCAGATGTGAATTCTCCACCTCTATCAGACCTCAAACATTTTATGTTCAATCCAGTTTCATTCTCTACCATAGCCTTGAATATTTTGAATTTCTCAAGAGCCTCTTATTTCTCTTTCAGAAAAGTCACCCACATCATTCGGGAGTGGTCATCAATTAATAACATGAAGTATTTATCACCTTGCAAACTTTTGATTCTTGTCGGCCCACATAGATCAGTATGAACTAAGTCCAATAATCTAGTAGAAGACTATTCCTTACTTTTGAATGTGACTCTGCTCTGCTTACCCAACTAACATTCTTTGCACAAACTATTAGTAGGTTTCACCAGTCTTGGAAGATCTCTTACAGCCTGAGTGTTGCTTATCTTGATGATATTATCAAAATTTACATGACACATTCTCCTATGCCACAACCAACTCTGATCAATTTGAACAAATAAATAACTTTTACCAGTACCAACCAAGTGGAAGATATTACCTTTTGTTTGAGTACCAGATGCAATATTTGTTCTGGAACTTTCAAAGATCTTACATTTTCCATTTTTGAATTGAAGATCATAGTCTTTGTCCACTAACTATCCAACACTGAGAGGATTGTGCTTCAGACCTTCAACATACAGTACATTACTGGTTTTGTTCTTTCCATCAAAAGAAATGGTTCCTCTACCTCTGATTCTGCCAGCAGAATTATCACCAAATTTTACCACTTCTTCATATCTTTCCATATCTATGAACTTATTTTTGTCACCTGTCATATGGTGGGAGCATCCACTGTCAATGACCCAATCATCCTTTTCTTCAACTTGGGCAGCCAGAGCTCTTTCTACCATTTTATGATTGATAGATTCAGAGGGCATTGGATCTTCTTCCTTGATGGCAATAAACACCCAGTCACTTCCGGATTTGTTTCCTGTCTTTGATTCATCATCTATTACTCCTTCATCATCATCATCATCTTCATGAACATAGTAACATTTCTTTTGGAATCTTGATCCGTTAGGATTTGATCTTGAAAATCTTTCCGGACACCTTGAGGCAAAATGACCAATCTTATTGCAGTTAAAACATTTAAAAGGCAATTTCCCTTCATACTTACCGGATCCTCTTGGTAGTCTTTTTGCAATAAGGGCTTCAAGTTGAGCAGCTTCTTCTTCATCTTCTTCTAGATCTTTTCTTGCTTTTTCATACCATGATAGTTTCTTTGAAGAGTTCTCTCCCAGATCAAACTTTTTTTTCCTTTTACAGAGGCACTAGCTTTGAATGCAAATTCAGTCTTGGGGGGGGCATCTCCAAACTCAGCCAATTCAAATGCAGCTAATTTACCAACTAATTGATCTCTTGTGATATTTGAAGAAGATCTGAATTCTTCAATAGCAGTAACCTTGTATTTGTAAGAATCGGGAAGGGATCTGAGAACTTTGGAAACAATCTTATCTTCATCCAAGATTCCACCAGCACATCTAATGCCACAAACAAGCTCATTTACTCTTGGCATAAATGTAGTGATATTTTCATCTTCCCTCATCTTCAAGTTTTTGAATTTTCCTTTTAGACTCTGTAGCTTGGCACATTTAACATACTTGTCTCCTTCATGCAGAAGTTCCCATTTTTCCCACATCTCATATGCAGTTTTCAGATCTACAACATTTGTCATCTCTGAATCAGATAAGGCACTTAGTAGAGCTTCTTTAGCCCGAAGATTATTTTCAGCATCTCTGATTTCATCTATGGTTTTTGGACCATTCTGTGGAGGAACATACTTCTTTGAAGTTATGATCCAATATTGCATTCCCATACATTGCAAGTGACATTCCATGTGGCTTTTCCAAAGAGAGTAATTGGTTCCATCAAACCTCAGACTATCCTTCTTGTAGGACATCCTGGATCTCCTCAAGCGGTTAAGCTATTTTAGAGGAACTTAGCTCTGATACCAATTGTTAGATTCAAGACAGACAACTGAGAGGGGGATGCTGAATCAGTTGTCTCAAAACTTTCTTCCTATTAATCACTTAAATCCTCTTTGTGATTCAACAAAATAATAATAAATCAATCATGAAAACATAATGCAACAATTCAAGAGCAAAAATACATTAACACATATGACACCAAGATTTTAACGTGGAATACCTGGTTAAGGGAAAAACCATAGGGTGATTAACCCAAGATTGTATTCTCTGTTAAAAGAATAAGAACAAAATGGCACATGCCAATTAGGGCTCACTACCCAAGCACACTGCTCACAAGAGGCCCACTGCCTACAAGAGACACATTGTCTACAGAATGATAAATATTACATACTTAAACTGAAGAATAGCATCATCACCATGCTTGAGTCAGTTCCATTTAAGCCCAACACTTTTGCTCTGCCTTTCGCTTCTCTGCTCTCTACCACACTCTCATCTTCGCCAAGATGCCTTTGAAATGACTTCACAACTTCTTATTTATACAAGACATCGACTTAGAGATAATCATCCAAGTCAGCACACTTTACAGAGCAAATACAACTTGACTAATTACAAAAGACTTCATGTGGATCATCACACTGTTGACCACACAGATCTGGGACTTCAATCTTCTTTTAGGAACATGCCATGCTTCACAGAACATCTTCAAGATCATCTGCAGAAAGTGTAACTCATCTAGTAGGCCAGACTTAGGAAGAACATCACCATCCGGAAGTAATTCTTCAATTACGAGCTAAATCTTCAATGCAGACCACCAACATGAATGGACACAATCCAAAGACCTCCACAAGCTTTCCTGAATCACCAAGAACATCCACACTACTTCTACTTACTAAAATCATTCTCTCCTTCATCTGGAACCTCAAGAACACAGTCTGTCATCACTGTCATATTGGAATAGATGCTTGCAAACCTCCAGACCATGAACCAATTGAGTTGTCAATTCACATTGACTTCCTAAACACTCCACCAAATCCACCGAATAAGATATTGCATTTCCAGATCTCACCGGACCTATCTGTGTCACTCTGTCACCTTTGAGTATCTACCAAAACCAGTTTTACTCAAGTGGCCATAACTTCTTCAGATCTTCATGCGGACCTCTCAAATCTTTACTAGATCATCTTAAGACACATATCTACAAACCCTTTGATGTGTATCCTCTAATCTTCATCTTAGCTGGGATCTTTACCTTACTGTCTTCACTGTTCTTCTTTGTTCCTGATAGAACTAATTTTCTCAATATCCTCAGCATTCAACTCATCCAATCCTTGTCATCAATGCAACAGGAGTATGTTGACATCAATGACAACGTCGATTAGGCCCATACTTGCAACAATGCCATCGTGGCAATGGCAAAAAGGTGGCCACTCAAACTTCCTATTATGTTATCATCACAACGATAGCATTTACAATGTTTCCCTAGATCGAAGTCTTAATATAATTAAACATGATGATTTTAATAACTTGCCTCGATATATATATATTTATAAGAGTCGACTATAGTCGATGGTATTTACATTAGTTGATCTCAACAACACAAATCATCATTTTAAACCTATCGAGCTATAATAATAATAATAATAATAATAATAGGAATGGCAACTTTCATTCCTTAACCACCATTGTCCTATATATATAGTGCCAATTTAAAGTGTTACAGCTATGATATTTATCTGTCAACTTACTGACGTTGGAGCAAAAAGAGTTTAACAAACACAATGGTTGACCAACACAACCGCACCAATGTGCAAGTTAAAATTTTGCAACATGCAAATGGTTAAAGTTGTTTACGACAAAGTTTATGGTTAATGTATCGGGGTTGAGTTTTATCTCCCCCTACAAAATAATTTCAACATTTTTACGTCGAACAAGACTTAACAAGGACGTGCCAGAAGATATATACATAATATCTAACTGTCATCCATGTTCAACAACATGAACTCAAAAGATTATGACGTAGATGTCAAATGACGACATCCGTTGCGACAACAGCATTCAGACAACTTAACTCATTCTTGAAGTCATCGACAACTACGTCAAGGTAACTTGACTTGACCAAAATTAAAACTTACCTCAAGACAACTAAAGTCCACTGCCTGATATACCATACCTAGTGGCAAATACCTTTTGGTAATCTAGAGTCTATACTCTCCTTCCCCGAACATACTTTCTCTCCTCTTTGCTTCTCAGAGAGTCAGATCCAGCTGTTTCCTGTCAAACACTCTTACATGCAAATTGTGGTCATTATACCGGTGTCCCGATCAAATAATATCATAATAATAACATTTAACTTTTCCACATTATAAAAGACATTTTTATCCAAATCATCGAATTAATCATATTTAAGAGGTAAAATCATGATTCCATAGAGTTAACATTTCTAAACATAGTTAATTGTTTCCCATAAGCATAACATGTATTCACAGGTCTATTTCTATCCATGAAACAAGTAAAGGTAAAGAGTAAAAATAGTCCAAAAAGGGGGATGTAACATGGAGGAATATTATTCAGACTAGGTTCATCATCAAGCAAGGGACTAAATGAAAAATCGGGAATGGATCTCTGGTTGACTTCTTGGAGGATCAATGGTATGGTAACTCCCCCTTGTCTAAGCAGGAATGGGCTAGCCCCTTCAAGGATATTTGCTCTAGACTCTTTGGTAGATAAGTTGTTGATTATATAGATAATGGGGGATGGAAGAATTTCATGGATGTTGAACTGTTGATGGTTAATTTTCAATCCAAACTGAACTTGTTTCACTTTCCTTCCTTCCCCAAGGAAGATCAACTTTTTTGGCAACGGGCCCTCACTAGTGAGTATTCGATGGCTTCAGGATTTGATATGATGATAGATACTCCTGGGGATCCCCCTTCTGGGCCAGACTTTGGAACACCAAGTTGATTACTAAGATTAATATCATTTTTTGGCTACTTGTTTCAAAATAAGGTGCTAACAACTGACAATTTATGCAAGAGGGGTTTCTCGTTGCCTAATAGATGCCCCTTATACCTAAGGGACTCTAAAGACTCTATTCACTTGCTTCTTGGATGCTCTTACTCTTCTTCTCTTTGGGGGAAGGTTCTGTCAATGTGGAATCTCAGTTGGGTCTTTCCTAATTCCTTCTGCCAGGATTTGATTGCTCAATGGTCATGCCTGTCTTCCAATCCTTCCCTTAAATTTCTGTGGTCTTTAATTATCCCCCATATGGCTTGGGGTCTCTAGAAGGAGAGGAATAACAAGGTCTTCAGGGATACAAGCATGGATGTTGATGGTTTTCTTTGCAAGGTGATGAGATGCATAAAGGAAAATTTCTTTGTGGGGATTGAAGACCAACTTTCTCATAGGCCTAATTTACTTGTGTCTATTCCAGATCTCGAGATATCTAAAAATTGGAACCTACACTGTGATATTTTGACCCCGTTCAGAAAGATGAAGCAACCTAGAGAGGATGTGGTTTGGAAACTTCCCCCTGTGGGATGGGTTAAAGTTAATTTTGATGGGGCGGCAAAGGGGAATCCTAGAGCTGCTAGAAGTGGTGGAGTGACGAGAGACAATCTTGGTATCTTTTTATCATTTGTGGCACTCTCTTTGGGTACCCAAACCAACCATTATGCTGAAGCTACGGTGACCTATCATGGAAAAAAACTTGCTCATTCTAGAGGTTTTAAGAAAGTCTGGATCAAGAGGGATTTGAGAAACATTATCAATTGTCTAAAAAAAACCCAAAAGCCTAGTTGGACTATAGCCACCCTCATTGAAGATTCTCTTAAACTTATGGAAACCTTTGAGGAATTAATCATAAGCCATATATTCCGCCAAGGGAATAAGGTTGTTGATGTTCTAATGTTGGTGTCACTATTCAAATCTTGCAAATATGGGATGCCATGGAAATGATTCCTATAGAGGCCCAAACATTGATTAATAATGATTGCAAGCAGGGAAGCCGATTCGAGGGTGTTTAATGCTATGATGCTGGAGATGTATCTAGAGATTGGTTGTG
The DNA here is from genome assembly GCA_027924645.1 of Cunninghamia lanceolata. Classification (NCBI taxonomy): domain Eukaryota; kingdom Viridiplantae; phylum Streptophyta; class Pinopsida; order Cupressales; family Cupressaceae; genus Cunninghamia; species Cunninghamia lanceolata. The sequence goes on from BSBN01000136.1 coordinate 1,808,313, forward strand.
TAATGATGAAGAGAAAGGTTACATGTATTATGGGTGTTTTTAGCGACCTTTTCAGACTGAAGAGTTACCATTCTTATAGCCTTTGTTACTAGAAGTTTATCCATAGCAATTTGAAGGTGATTTTGAATATGGGTGGGGACAAAAATTGGGTGGAACCCTCATCCTGTGATGGGGTCCGTAGGAACAGTAAAGTTTGGAAGATTGTTGAAAAAGGGGTTTGACGCAATATATGGAAATTCTTCATGGCTCTGACGCCATGGCAATGTCATTATTTTCTAAGAGTTGGAAAATTGAACTATGACTACCTATGGGTGGGAGCTGAGCATCACTGAGGACCTAATTGGTGAAATTACTAGCCTCTCTACTAGTGGCAAGAAGTTCATTAAGGAGAGGAAGGTGAGTGACGAAGCCATTGCCCAATTCTTCAAGGGTAATGAAAGGGGTAAGCTTGTGAAGCTTCAGTCGAGGGTTATAATCGTATGTCAATCAAGCCCATTTGGGCTAAAGTGGCGAAGGTCATTATGAGGTACATAACCCTCGATAGTAGATTCATTGCTCTGTATAATTTTCATTTCAATCCTCTGAATCATTTTCAACATAAGATGTTAGAGTCTTTTCCATTTTATCTTTTGGGTTCTTTAGAATTTTCTATTAAAGAAAACGGCAGAAACCCCAAGTTGTCTATGCTTCATGAAGGTTTAATCCTTCTTATCATGGAATATATGAAAGATAATACCCCCAAGATTGGTGTGAAGAGTAAATTCTCTTTGAAGAAAAATGTGTTCTCTATCTCTAGTGATTCAGAGACATAAATGGGGGAGAAGGAATGGGTTGAAGAGGAGGAAATGGAAGATGAGGCTAAAATGTCTGGGAAGAAGAAGAAGAAGAAGAAAACCCTTATGAAGAACCAACAGCAAAATAGGAAAGATATCCTCATTTTTTGGTCTAAGGGTTCCCAAATTGGGGATGATGTGGAGTTAGAGGGTAGGAAGGATAGTTTATGTGGTGAGAAAAGGAAAGCCATGGAGAAAGGGAAGAGCCCTGTGATAGCTAAGAAGGTAAGTGTAAACCTTCTATGGAGGTGAAGAGTAAGCCTACTTTGGAGTCGAGTACAGGTAAAGGGAAGAGTTTACATTCTATGTAGCAGAGTGTTGGTAAAGGGAAGAGTCTTATTGTGGAGCTGAGTGTTGGAATTCCTTTCCCCTCTATACCTGACCCCTCTCCTGGAATTTCAGAGGATTTTGAGGTGTTGGTTGCTAGGACTGATAATCATGATGATTTATCTGAATCCCTTGGTGTGGTTAGAGATGTGGTTGATGGCAAGCATAAAATGACTAAATGGTTCTTTGTGGAGATTAATAGGATCAACATTAAGTTGAGAACCCTACAAGAGAAGTTAGACCGTTTGGGGGAGATTAATGATGAGCAAGATAGGGAAATTATGTAGGGGTGGGAAGCGATCCCAAAGATGGAGGAAATGGAAAGGGAACTCAGAATTAAGGAGGACTATGGCAGCAAGATTGAGAGCATGGAGGAGAAGTTGGTCAGGATCAATGAAGAATGAGTGGTTAAAATTAGCTAGTGCACGATCCAAAACAACCTTCAAGGTATTCGCCTTCTTACTGATAAATTGAAAGAGTTACGCAAGGATTAGGTCAGGGACCCTACAATTGGGGATACTCCTATGCAGGAGGATATTATGTTTGCCCAAAAGAATAAAAGGGACAATGAAAAGGGTAAATAGGTATATTAATAGCATATTTATATTAATAACTTTGAGCGACTATTTTTATAACTAAGAACCAAACTTGTGCTCTACAACTCTCCCATCCAATTTTTTTTTTGAATTCAAGCAGGAATGGTGTTTGACAGCCTGGGAGGGCCTGTACCTCCCTTGTCTCCTCTGATACGTTGTTCACTTGGTACTACCTCGAGTAGCTCTTCTAAACACATGACTACAATCTCAGACCTAGGGCCTAAAGGCTGAAAGAATGTCCTTGTGGGAAAAGACCAGGGGGGCAAGCTTTTAAGATTGTTGTCTCGTTGTTGTGAGAGACTGAGGAAGGAACAACTCTTAAGTTTCTCAACTTGAACCTAAATAGGATCCTATTGACCATGGAGAATGCCTTGGTTAGGAAATTATTTTTCTATCGCCCCGACATTGGTTTGGTCAGAAGATAGATAACAACCCAATGGAAGTTGAAAGGCAATGTGACCATCATTGTCATGGCTAGAGGTATGTTTCTATTTAAATTTACTACTAACGAGGACCTTCTCTAAATCTATTGGGGTGGCCTGGTTATATGGGAAGTATTCCCTTTCTGTATGTAGGTGGAAGCCAAGATTTGATCCCAAGGTAGATTTAAACAAATCATCTTCGGTTTGGGTTAGGTTAACTGGCTTACCTTTAGAGTTTTGGGACGAAGAGGTTTTTGATTGGATCGATAACTCCTTTGGGAAATATGTTACTGTGGATAAAGTCAATAAGGAAAAATAGGCTTGTCTTCCTACCTCCATTATCCTTGATTCGAGACTCAGGAAATGGACCTAGAGCATTCTTTATGAATTCTAGGGTTTTCTGCCAAAACTGCATGAAACCAAGGCATATCATTACACAGTGCAGAGCCCCCATAAAGTCGAATGAATATATGGAAAAGATGAAGAATGTTTTTGATGAATACTCCTTCAAAGAAGATATTTTGAATATCATCAGCTCACTGCCCACCTCCCTAGAGAAGCCCATCTCGTCGAAGAATGTTATAGAGAAGGAAACTAAGAAATGGCCTTTGCATATTAGTTTGGTCATGTCTGACAAATAGCAGACTAATAGTAGACCAAAGGAGGATTTTGAATAGATTGCACTGATTGATAAGGAGGGAGAGTAGACCTTGCCACCTAAGGCTGATAGAGAGGAGGGAGAAATCCCCTCACAAAGTGAGGGTCTTGTTGTTGAAAAGGAACCTAAGGAAGGAAAGGGTTCTAAGGAAAATCAGGCTAACAGGGGAGAGGGAGAAATCCCATCCTAGAGCGAGGTTCCTATGGTTGTGGAGAAGGAATATAAGGAAGGGAAGGTTCCTAAGGTGAATCAGAGTTGTACTGAGGTGGCACATAGTCCACTCAAGAATGTTAATAGGTCACGGGCTGGAAACGCCTCTAAGGATAGCCACTTGGACATGACCTTAGAACAAGCAAAGGCCTATAGCCCACTTAAGAAGGGAAGTGAGTCACCAAGAAAGGAATGTCTTAGTTCCCGTTTCAGACTCAAACAATTTTCTCCATCTCCAACGATAAGGCCTAGCAAGACAAATTCTGATGACCTTAAGGGTTGGTCTACTACCAAAAGAAAGGGCAAAGGGCAAAATAGGCAAACGGTTGATGTTGGGGTCAACCTGAAGATTGGGAGGCCTTCACACTAGGAAACTAGACAAAGGGAGGTTCATAAAGAGATAGCCAATGGAAGGCATACCACTTTCTCAATGCCTTCCAAGAAGCTTTGAAATTGAAGATTTTCTCCTGGAGTATTCAAGGACTTAACAGTCCTCATAAACAGTTTTTGGTAAAAAGTGTATTTTTGAGAATAAGATTGATATTCTGTTGTTGCAAGAAGTTAAGATGGTGGAGGGGAATTGTAATACTACTTATTGTTAATAATATATGGCCTAATGCGAATTTTTGTATTAGTGAAGCTCAAGGGGCATTTAGAGTCATTGTCACTATGTGGGGATAAAATGTGAAAGGATCTTATGTTGCCCATACCAAACACTATCTTGAGGTCTCCTTCTCTTCCTAGAATAGAGAATGGACCATTGCTAACATCTATGCCCCTAACACTAGAGCTGCTAGGAGGGAGGTCTGGACTTATGTGTTTTCTAGAATCAAGGATAACAAGGAGATTCATTGGATGCTTGTTGGAGATTTTAACACCCCACTTTTTCCTTCTGAAAAAACTCGAAGGTACAATAAATTACTCTAACAATATGGTATCTTTTGTTGAGTTTCTAAATGATATTGGCTTAATGGATATTGATCTTTCAAGCCAATCTTTTACCTGGACCAATAGACGCCAGAGAACACCTCATCGAAGTCAAGCTAGATAGATTTCTTATCTCTTCTACTTGGTCTTCAATTGGTATCTACTATTGTTGATTTCGAGGTTTAATATAATCATCGTCATGAGACTGCAGGACTATTTCCTATGATTTAACATAAACATCTCGAGCCAAGAAACCCTAATCAAGGTTGACTTTATATTCAAATACTCTCAAATCCAACTATTCAAGTTATCGAACCTAATTTTGATACTCATAAAGTTTGATGTATCGTATGTCGATATAGTATTTTAGATATTAAGCTAGGTGCCTAGAAAAGACTTTAAATTATAGAATCTTAAACTGACCCCTTTTCTTTAAAAAAATAAACAATACGAAAGGTCACCATGTTAATCATGCCTACAAATGAATTATTTTTGAGGAACTAAGTTATCCTCGAGTTGATAGACCATTTCAAAAGTATACTTCCCATCACATAAAGTCAAGAATTGTAATACAAAGTGAGATCTCTAGGCATTAATTCCTATACTAAACTCCATGTGGTTGTTAGGCTTTAGTCTTGACCACATGACTTTCATTATCCCTCAATACTATGAGTTGGCCTCTTGATCTCCTAATGATGGATCACATAGTGTGATCCAAAAATGTTGAGTAAAAAACTTACACACAGTTAAATCCTAAAGCTCTCAAGAATAATATCATGGACTGTGGAAATTTGATGTCTATTAATAAAGACTCGATTGTCCTAAACATTATAAACTGAGACTATCTTCACACGGTCTCTAAAGAGTATCATTAACAGACATTTAAAGAAGTTGGCATCGATTAGATTCAAGTACTGATGGTAGTTTAATAACCCAAACAGAGAGTGCAGTATATATGGGGCATAAAAACCCCTAAAAACTCTATGTCATCAACCTATAAAGTAGGGGACACATTAAGCAAAAGATAATCTTCTCTTAAGGTTCAACTGTAGCTAATCTTGCCTTAAGGAATTTGAAACTTAATCGGTTTACATACATTTAGCTCTTTTCACAGAAGTAAGCATATCTAAGGTGGCAACAGAGCATAAATCACAGCACAAAGGATAACCTAAACACTAAAATACTATTAACACATCTATTAAGTATACATAGTTAGGAAAAAGAAGCGCGTGCTTAAATGATTCTAAGTTATTCTTCATTCTTCTCCATGCAGCTGTCTGAAATAATAATGTAGTTGTCTACTGTTTATACATGAGATTATATTAAGCTATCATTTTACACATATGTTTCAATCATGCTCTTCGAAATCTATAACTTGTGTTCCAAAAATGATTGCATTCAAACTATTACTTGACCATACGAAACAACATAAAGAAGAAGCAACAGCATTGTGGTTGCACACGGTTCAAACAAGACATAGAGGATATAGATATGATACACAGAAAGAAAGAAGATAATAACCTATTACTGCCCGAGCTCCAAGATACTTCTATTTTCCTAAACTTGTTCCAGCTCGACCACATTTTCTTCCTCACTCCACTGTCCACGATCCTTCTCTACTTTAGCTGCAAATGTCATTTTCAAAAAGACTCATATCAGCTTAAAGAAGGCAAGAGATAACTGTTCTTGGGTCGTAACTACTTCTTGTTCTTATCCCCCTTTCAATGTTATCATATTTTCTTCGGTTTAGATTGGCATTTCAGCCTTAGTGGCAATGCTTCTACTGTGGGTCGGGGTCCCGATTAGTTATACCATCATGGAAATGGAAAAAAGGTGGCCACTCAAACTTCCTATTATCGCTATCATCACAACGATAGCATTTACAATGTTTCCCTAGACCAAAGTCTTAATATAATTAAACATGATGATTTTGATAACTTGCCTCAATATATATATATATATAAGAGTCGACTATAGTCGATGGTATTTACATTAGTTGATCTCAACGACACAAATCATCATTTTAAACCTACCGAGCTATAATAATAATAGGAACAACACAACTTTCATTCCTTAACCATCATTGTCATATATATATATATATATATATATGGTGCCAATTTAAAGTGTTGCGTCTATGATATTTATCCGTCAACTTACTGACATTGGAGCAAAAAGAGTTTAACAAGCACAATGGTTGACCAACGCAACCGCAACAATGTGCAAGTTAAAATTTCGCAACATGCAAAGGGTTAAAGCTATTTACGACAAAGTTTACGGTTAACATATCGTGGTTGAGTTCTATCTCCCCCTACAAAATAATTTCAACATTTTTACGTCAAACAAGACTTAACAAGGATGTGCCATAAGATATATACATTTAATATCTAAAAGTCGTCCACATTCAACAATGTGAACTCAAAAGATTATGACGTAGACGTCAAATGACGACATTCGTTACAACAATGACGTTCAGACGAACGATGTTGTTTCTTCACAATGACACAATGAAGGAGTGACGCATTCCTGAAGTCATCGACGACTCTGTCGAGGCAACTTGACTTGACCAAAATTAAAACTTACCTAAAGATAACTAAAGTTCACTGCCTAATATATCGTACCTAGTGGCAAATACCTTTTGGTAATCCAGAGTCTATACTCTGCTTCCCCGAACATACTTTCTCTCCCCTTTGCTTCACGGAGAGTCAGATCCACCTGTTTCCTGTCAAACACTCTTACATGCAAATTGTGGTCAACGTACTGGTGTTCCGGTCAAATAATAACATAATAATAACATTTCACTTTTCCACATTGTAAAAGACATTTTAATCCAAATCATCGAATTAATCATATTTAAGAGGTAAAACCATGATTCCATAGAGTTAATATTTCTAAAGGTCGTTCATTATTTCCCATAAGCATAACATGTATTCACAGGTCTATTTCTATCCATGAAACAAGTAAAAGTAAATAGTAAAAATAGTCCAAAAAAGGGGATGTAACATGGAGGAACATTATTCAGACTAGGTTCATCATCAAGCAAGGGACTAAATGGAAAATCGGGAATGGATCTCTGGTTGACTTCTAGGAGGATCAATGGTATGGTAACTCCCCCTTGTCTAAGCAAGAATAGGCTAGCCCCTTCAAGGATATTTGCTCTAGACTCTTTGGTAGACAAGTTGTTGATTATATTGATAATGGGGGATGGAGGAATTTCATGGATGTTGAACCGTTGATGGTTAATTTTCAATCCAAATTGAACTTGTTTCACTTTCCTTCCTTCCCCAAGGAAGATCAACTTATTTGGCAATGGGCCCTCACTAGTGAGTATTCAGTGGCTTCGAGCTTTGATATGATGATAGATACTCCTGGTGATCCCCCTTCTGGGCCAAACCCCAAGCTGATTACTAAGATTAATATCTTTTATTGGCTTCTTGTTTCAAAATAAGGTGCTAACGACTGACAATTTATGCAAGAGGGGTTTCTCGTTGCCTAACAGATGCCCCTTATACCTAAGGGACTCTGAAGACTCTATTCACTTGCTTCTTGGATCCTCTTACTCTTCTTCTCTTTGGAGGAAGGTTCTGTCGATGTGGAATATGAGTTGGGTCTTTCCTAATTCCTTCTGCTAGGATTTGATTGCTCAATGGTCATGCCTGTCTTCCAATCCTTCCCTTAAATTTCTATGGTCTTTAATTATCCCCCATATGGCTCGGGGTCTCTACAAGGAGAGGAACAACAAGGTCTTCAGGGATACAAGCATGGGTGTTGATGGTTTGCTTTGCAAGGTGATGAGATGCATAAAGGAAAATTTCTCTGTGGGGATCGAAAACCAACTTTCTCATAGGCCTAATTTACTTGTGTCTATTCCGGATCTCAAGATATCTAAAAATTGGAACCTACACTGTGATATTTCGACCCCGTTCAAAAAGATGAAGCAACCTAGAGAGGATGTGGTTTGGAAACTTCCCCCTGTGGGATGGGTTAAAATTAATTTTGATGGGGCGGCAAAGGGGAATCCTGGAGCTGTTGGAAGTGGCGGAGTGATGAGAGATGATCTTGGTAGGTTTTTATCAGCTGTGGCACTCCCTTTGGGTACCCAGACCAACCATTATGTTGAAGCTACGGTGACCTATCATGGAATAAAACTTTCTCATTCTAGAGGTTTTAAGAAAGTCTAGATCAAGGGGGATTGAGAAACATTATCAATTGTTTAAAAAAAAACCTAAAAGCCTAATTGGACTATAGCCACCATCATTGAAGATGCTCTTAAACTTATGGAAACCTTTGAGGAATTAATCATAAGTCATATATTCCGCGAAGGGAATAAGGTTGTTGATGTGTTTTCCAATGTTGGTGTCACTATTCAAATCTTGCAAATATGGGATGTCGTGGAAATGATTCCTATAGAGGCCCAAACATTGATTAATAATGATTACAAGCAGGGAAGCCGGTTCAAGGCTGTTTAATGCTATGATGTTGGATATGTATCTAGAGATTGGTCATGTAATGATGAAGAGAAAGGTTACACGTATTATGGGTGTTTTTAGCGACCTTTTCAGACTGAACAGTTACCATTCTTATAGCCTTTGTTACTAGAAGTTTACCCATAGCAATTTGAAGGTGATTTTGAATATGGGTGGGGACAGAAATTGGGTGGAACCTAATGAGACAATTTATTGTCTCATCTATTAGCTAAATAAATGCATGTATTTCACTTAATTAGTGCCATTCTATGTATTAATTTTATTACATATTTTACCTTGTAATCAACAATCAGCAGACTGAAGAATAAATTCAGTTAAGTTGAAATGCCAACAAACTTCCTAAAAAGAAGCACGAAAACAGGGAGTTAGAAAATGTAGTCTCAGTAAAATGGTGATATCTCCCTCGTTTCTCAACAAAATTTAGAATTTCAAAATGATTTTGAAAGCCAGGAATGAGGGTAACAAAACCCATAAACCTTTTGAGGAGATTCATCAAAATAAATGTGCAATTTGTGACTAAATTTGACTGAAACAAAACTAGCGTGAAAAAAGGCAGTGAAATTAGATGAAGAAGATTTAGTTTTTCTCCCCAAAAATGGGATCTCAGATCCACATTCTTGGTAGATTGATTGAGAATAAGAATTCTATAAATTCATTGTAATCAAGGAATCAATTGGGAAGAGTTTTATGAAATAATAAAGTTCAATTTTTTAGCAGCAGCAATTGTTTGTAGTTTCATTTTTTTTAGCAGTCATTTCATTTCTAGTTCTTTACATTTCCAGTATTTCCCTTCACAAGCTTTTTAGGATAGATTTGTTTCCAGCAATTTAAGATAGTTTCCTTTCCTGCAAGTGTGTTTCCTTCCAAGCAAGTGTGTTTATTTCTCATCAATTAAATAGATCTTTATTTCTGCAGATTGCTCTAGACACCTCCAGATTGATAAAATTTTGTTTGTAGAAAAGAATGTCATGTAAATGATTTATTCTCCCTATTGCATATCGCCATGGACACTGCCTTGGATTGACATTTTTAATTAAATGATAAGGACTGGAGCCACCCTCATCATTTTTGGTGCCATTGCCGGGGATAGGTGTCATTAGGGAGTTGTTGTTGATCTGGTGACAACAGGTCAAAAGAGAAATTTGGTTTGGCAAGTCTTTTTTTAGGTTTATTATTTTAGAAACTCCCCCCCAAAACAATAGATCTAAAGGAAGAAGTTCTTGCATGCAAAGGTGACAGCTCTTATGCAACTTCCTCAACTGGAGGACCATGAATTCAAGCCCTAGCAAGAAAAAGATTACTGTTTGGACACCTTCAAAGTCCAAGGAGGGCCGTTCGATCAGATTTTTGAAGGAAAAAGAGTTGCATCCAATCATGCATGCAACAGAATGTGAGGAAGGATTGCATGATCTTTCCAATTAGCCCATGCATCTACTTGAATCATATATTATGGAGAAGGATACCATTTCAAAGGAAGGTGAAGCATCAGAGTTCAAATATTCAGTTATCTTCTCATGGTTTTCCTCTTCTTTCAAAATGTTGAATGCATGGATCCATCTTTTGAGAAAAGGATGTTATTTTACACAACTAGTTAATGGTTTTGTGTAACCTATCTCTACATCAATAAGTAGAGTAGGATAGAGTAGGTTTCTTTTCTACAAATAAGTGCTTTGCACATGCTATGTCTTCTTCTCTAAAGCTCAAAAACATGCATTTCTACAAAAAAAATTGCTCCCAAAAGGTTTTGCAAATTTCTTTTGGGATTTGGAGGTATTCTAGATCTCTCCATAGCTATCCATGGGCTCTATTTCCATCATTATACCATTCTAGATCTCTCCAGAGCCATTAAAGGAGGAAAAACAGTTAGCTCTGGATAGCTCCGGAGAGCCCTAGAGTAACTCAGAACCGACTATGGAGAAAAGAGAGCAAGCTCTAGATAGCTCTAGAGTGACTTAGAACATCTTCAGAGCATCTCCAATGCACCTCTCAGAAAAATCTTTAGAGCAATTGCAATAAAGGTGAAGAAATTGGCTCCAAAAGCTCACTGAGTTGCAAGAGGACCTGCAACACTTCAGGTGTGGGGGAGATGATGAGATAATTTATTGTCTCATCTATTAGCTAAATAAATGCATGTATTTCACTTAATTAGTGCCATTGTATGTATTAATTTTATTACATATTTTACCTTCTAATCAACAATCAGTAGACTGAAGAATAAATTCAGTCAAGTTGAAACGCCAACAAACTTCCTAAAAAGAAGCACGAAAATAGGGAGTTAAAAAATGCAGTCTCAGTAAAATGGTGATATCTCCCTTGTTTCTTAACAAAATTTTGAATTTCAAAATGATATGGAAAGATGGGAATGAGGGGAACAAAACCCATAAATCTTTTGAGGAGATTCATCACAATAAATGCATAGTTTGCAACTGAATTTGACTAAAAAAAATGGCGCGAAAAAAGGCAGCGAAATTAGATGAAGAAGATTTAGTTTTTCTCCCCAAAAATAGGATCTCAGATCCACATTCTTAGCGGATTTATTGAGAATAAGAATTCTATAAATTCATTGTAATCAAGGAATCAATTGGGAAGAGTTTTATGAAATAATAAAGTTCAATTTTTTAGCAGCAACAGTTGTTTGTAGTTTCATTTTTTTTAGCAGTCATTTCATTTCCAGTTCTTTACATTTCCAGTATTTCCCTTCACAAGCTTTTTAGGATAGATTTGTTTCTAGAAATTTAAGATAGTTTCCTTTCCTACAAGTGTGTTTCCCTCCAAGCAAGTGTGTTTATTTCTCAGCAATTAGATAGATCTTTATTTCTGCAGATTGCTCTAGACACCTCCAGATCGATAAAATTATGTTTGTAGAAAAGAATGTCATGCAAATGATTTCTTCTCCCTCTTGCATATTGCCATGGACACTGCCTTGGATTGACATTTTTAATTAAATGATGAGGTATGCAGCAACCCTCATCAGAACCCTCATCCTGTGATGGGGTCCATAGGAATAGTAAAGATCAGAAGATTGTTGAAAAAGGGGTTTGATGCAATATATGGAAATTCTTCATGGCTCCAACCCCATGGCAATGTCGTTGTTTTCTAAGAGCTAGAAAAATTGAACTGTGACTGCCTATGGGTGGGCGCTGAGCATCACTAAGGACTTGATTGGTGAAATTACTGGCCTCTCTACTAGCAGCAAGAAGTTCTTTAAGGAGAGGAAGGTGAGTGATGAAGCCATTGCCCAATTCTTCAAGAGTAATGAAAGGGGTAATCTTGTGAAGCTTCAGTCAGGGGTTATAATCGTATGTCAATCAAACCCATCTGGGCTGAAGTGGCGAAGGTCATTATGAGGTACATAACCCTCAACAGTAGATTCATTACTCTGTATAGTTTTCATTTCAATCTTCTGAATCATTTTCGGCATAAGATGTTAGTGTCTTTTCCATTTTATCTTTTGGTTTCTTTGGAATTTTCTATTAAAGAAAATGGCAGAAACTACAAATTGTCTATGCTTCATGAAGGTTTAATCCTTCTTATCATGGAATATATGAAAGATAATACCCCCAAGATTGGTGTGAAGAGTAAATCCTCTTTGAAGAAAAATGTGTTCTCTGTCTCTAGTGATTCAGAGACAAATGGGGGAGGAGGAATGGGTTGAAGAGGAGGAAATGGAGGATGAGGCTGAAACATCTGGTAAGAAGAAGAAGAAAAGCCTTATGAAGAACCAACAGCAAAATAGGAAAGATATCCTCATTTCTTGGTCTAAGGGTTCCCAAATTGGGGATGATGTGGAGTCAGAGGGTAGGAAGGATAGTTTGAGTGGTGAGAAAAGGAAAGCCATGGAGAAAGGGAGGAAAGCCATGGAGAAAGGGAAGAGCCCTGTGATAGCTAAGAAGGTAAGTGTAAACCTTCTATGGAGGTGAAGAGTAAGCCTACTTTGGAGTCAAGTACAGGTAAAGGGAAGAGTTTGCATTCTGTGTAGCAGAGTGCTAGTAAAGGGAAGAGTCTTATTGTGGAGCTGAGTGTTGGAATTCCTTTCCCCTCTATACTTGACCCCTCTCCTAGAATTTCAGAGGATTTTGAGGTGTTGGTTGCTAGGACTGATAATCGTGATGATTTATCTGAAGCCCTTAGCATGGTTAGAGATGCGATTGATGGAAAGCATAAAATGACTAAATGGTTCTTTGTGGAGATTAATAGGATCAACATTAAGTTGAGAACCCTACAGGAGAAGTTAGACTAGCTGGGGGAGATTAATGATGAGCAAGATAGGGAAATTCTGCAGGGGTGGGAAGTGATCCTGAATATGGAGGAAATGGAAAGGGAACTTTTCAGAATTAAGGACTATGGTAGCAAGATTGAGAACATGGAGGAGAAGTTGGTTAGGATTAATGAGAACCTTGAACGAGTGGTTAAAATCAGCTAGTGCGTGATCCAAAACAACCTTCAAGGTATGTACCTTCTTACTGATAAATTGAAAGAGTGGTGCAAGGATTAGGTTAGGGACCCTACAATTGGGGATACTCCTATGCAAGAGGATATTATGTCTATCCAAAAGAATTAGAGGGACAATGAAAAGGGTAAACAAGTATATTAATAACTTTGAGTGACTATTTTTATAACTAAGAACCAAACTTGTGCTCTACAACTCTCCCATCCAATTTTTTTTGAATTCGAGCGGGAATGGTGTTTTAATGGTGTTTTACAGCCGAGGGGGCCTGTGCCTCCCTTGTCTCCTCCGACACGTTATTCACTTGGTACTACCTCAAGTAGCTCTTCTGAACATGTGACTACAATCTCAAACTTAGGGCCTAAAGGCTGAAAGAATGTCCTTATGGGAAAAGACCAGGGGGGTAGGCTTTTAAGATTGTTGTCTCATTGTTGTGAGAGATTGGGGCAGGAACAAATCTTAAGTTGCTCGACTTGACCCTAAACATGATCCTATCGACCATGGAGAATGCCTTAGTTGGGAAATTATTTTTCTATCACCTCGACATTGATTTGGTCAGAAGATGGACAACAACCCAATGGAAGTTGAAAGGCAATGTGACTGTCAATGCCATGGCTGGAGGTATGTTTCTATTTAAATTTACTGCTAATGTGGACCTTCTCTAAATCTTATTGAGGAGACCTGGTTATATGGGAAGTATTCCCTTTCTATATGTAGGTGGAAGCCAAGATTTGATCCCAAGGCAGATTTAAACAAATCAGCTCTGGTTTGGGTTAGGTTACCCAGCTTACCTTTAGAGTTTTGGGACGAAGAGGTTTTTGCTTGGATCGATAACTCCTTTGGGAACTATGTTACTATGGATAAAGTCACCAAGGCAAAAACTAGGCTTGTCTTCCTACCTCCATTATCCTTGATTCAAGACTCAGGCAATGGACCTAGAGCATTCTTTATGAATTCTAGGGTTTTCTACCAAAACTGCATGAAAACAAGGCATATCATTACACAGTGCAGAGCCCCCATAAAGTCCAATGAATATGTGGAAAAGATGAAGGATGTTTTTGATGAATACCCCTTCAAAGAAGATATTTTGAATATCATCAGCTCACTGCCCACCTCCCCAGAGAAGCCCATCTCCCTGGAGAATGTTACAGAGAAGGAAACTAAGAAAGGGCCTTTGCATATTAGTTTGGTCATGTCTAACAAATAGCAGACTAATAATAGACCGAAGGAGGATTTTGAATAGATTGCACTGATTGATAAGGAGGGAGAGGAGACCTTGCCACCTGAGCCTGATAGGGAGGAGGGAGAAATCCCCTCATAGAGTGAGGGTCTTATTGTTGTTGAAAAGGAACTTAAGGAAGGAAAGGGTTCTAAGGAAAATCAAGCTAATAGGGGAGAGGGAGAAATCCCAACCCAGAGCAAGGTTCCTGTGGTTACGGAGAAGGAATCTGAGGAAGGGAAGGTTCCTAAGGTGAATCAAAGTTGTACTGAGGTGGCACATAGTCCACTCAAGAATGTTAATAGGTCACTGGCTGGAAATGCCTCTAAGGATAGCCATTTGGACATGACCTTAGAACAAGCAAAGGCCTATAGCCCACTTAAGAAGGGAAGTGGGTCACTAAGAAAGGACTATCTTAGTTCCCCTTTCAGACTCAAATAATTTTCTCCATCTCCAAGGGCAAGGCCTAGCAAGACAAATTCTGATGACCTTGAGGGTTGGTCTACTACCAAAAGAAAGGGTAAAGGGCAAAATAGGTGAACGGTTGATGTTGGGGTCAACTTGAAGATTGGGAGTCCTTCACACCAGGAAACCAGACAAAGGGAGGTTACTAAAGAGATAGCCAATGGAAGGTAAACCACTTCGCAAATGCCTTCCAGGAAGATTTGAAAATGAAGATTTTCTCCTAGAGTATTTGAGGACTGAATAATCCTCATAAACATTTTTTGGTAAAAACTATATTTTTGAGAATAAGATTGATATTTTGTTGCTTCAAGAAGTTAAGATGTTGGAGGGGAATTTGAATACTACTTATTGTTAATAATATATGGCCTAATGCTAATTTTTGTATTAGTGAAGCTCGGGGGGCATTTAGAGGCATTGTCACTGTGTGGGGATAAAATGTGAAAGGATCTTATGTTGCCCATACCAAACACTATCTTGAGGTCTCCTTCTCTTCCTAGAATAGAGAATGGACCATTGTTAACATCTATGCCCCTAACACTAGAGCTTCTAGGAGCGAGGTCTGGGCTTATGTGTCTTCTAGAATCAAGGATTACAAGGAGATTCATTGGATGCTTGCTGGAGATTTTAACACCCCACTTTTTCCTTCTGAAAAAACTTGAAGGTACAATAAATTACTCTAACAATATGGTATCTTTTGTTGAGTTTTTGAATGATGTTGGCTTAATGGATATTGAGCTTTCAGGCCAATCTTTTACCTGGACCAACAGACGCCAGAGAACACCTCATCAAAGTCAAGCTGGACATATCTTTTATCTCTTCTACTTGGGATATTATTAATCACACCAAGTTGGTTGTTCTCCCAAGAATTGGATCAGATCATAACCCTTTATTATTGAATTGGTTGGAAAGAGTTCATAGAGGACCATACCCGTTCAAGTATGAGATAATGTGTGCTTCTCATCCAAACTTTAGAGACTATATTTTCAATTGGTGGGGGATCCCTATCCAAGGATCGACAATGTTTAGTCTGGTCCAAAAACTACTTAATGTCAAAAATTGCATTAAAGGATGGAATAGAATCTCTTTTAGCAACGTCTTGGAGCAGACAAAAGTTTTAGCCAACAGGTTGTCTAAAGTTCAAACCAAAATGTCTGAGGGAGATAGCTCGGAGGGAGTCTTTGCTATTGAAAAAATCCTTGACCTAGGAATGGTATTCTATCTTAAAGAAGGAGGAGCTCTTATGGAAACAAAAATCTTGAATCCAATGGTTAAAAGAGGGTGATAGGAACACTTATTTCTTTCACCAATCCACCTTGCGACATAGAAAAAGAAACACTATAACCAGGTTATTATCCTCGATGAGAAAGGAATGAAAGTCACAATGGATGTGCAGATTGGGCAGTTGGCCTCTAGGTACTTTCAATCCCTTCTTGTTGTTCAGGCCATCAATTTTTTCTCCTCTGAAGAAGAATCTATGTTGGATTTTATTCCTTCGCTCATGTCTGATGAGGATAACTGCGTTCTCACTAACCTAGCCACTAAAGAAGAAGTTTAGGCTACGGTGTTTTCTATGGGGGCTTTTAAAGCACTAGGACTAGATGGGTTTGCTCCTACTTTTATTTAAGAATTCTGGGAGATTGTGGGAAAAGATGTTACTGATGTTGCTAGAGACTTCTTTAGGACATGAAAGCTATTAAGATAGCTAAACAATACTTTCATTGCTTTGGTCCCAAAGAAGTCTGATCCTATATCCATGGCTTATTTTAAACCTATAGGTTTCTACAACACTATTTACAAGATTTTCACTAAGATCTTGGTGTTCAGGCTCCAGCCTTTATTGGACAAGATTATTGTTGTTAATCATAAAGGTTTTGTCCTGGGATAACAAATTCTGGATGTTGTCATATCTACTCATGAAATCATTCATTCCATGGACATGAGTAACATTCTAGGTATGGTCTTTAAGCTTGACATTTCCTAGGCATATGATTCTAGAGTTAGTTGGGATTTATTAACTAAGGTCCTCAAGAAGTTTGATTTCAAGATAGAGTCATAAACCTAATAGAGAATGCATTTCTACTACTAAATTTTATGTTCTTGTTAATGGGATCCCAAGAGGATTTTTTCATACTGGAAGAGGTAAAAGACAAGGGGATCCTCTATCTCCTTATCTCTTTATTATTATGGCTAAGGTCTTAGGGAGAATTGATATTAACATGTTGAGGTTGGGCTCCCTTCAAGGTATTAAACCAACTTCCTCATTACAACCTTCAACTATCCAACAGTTTGTGGATGATACCATCCTCTTTGGTATTGCTTCAATGGTCAAGGCTAGAAGATGGAAAAAATTATTGAATGACTATGAGGTTGTCTTGGGGTCAAAGTATCAATTTTGAGAAGGGTCAAATATATTTCTTCAATACTCCTAGTGAGTTGCAACATAAAATTAAAGCCACTTTAGGCGGCTCTAGTTCCCAACTCCCAGCCTCTTACCTTGGGCTCCCTCTTACTATCATAAAAGTCACTCCAGCTTATTAGAACTCAATTTTGGAAAGAGTTAAAAAAAAATTCTCTGGTTAGAAGGGAAGATTGCTTAGCTAAGCTAGGAAATTCCAGCTCCTTAAAGCTTCTCTTCAGGGCATTCCCATTTACTTCCCCGGTCTTTTTAAAATCCCCAAGTATTTGGCAAAGAAGTTTGAAAATATCCAAAAAAATTTCCTATGGTCGGGGGTGAAGGATAAAAAGAGAATTGCCTTGGTCAGTTGGGATAAGATGTGTTTGCCTAAAACCCAGGGGGGATTAGGAATTAGAAAAATTCACCTGATTAATAAGGCCTTAATGGCCAAGATTGGGTGGAACTTGGCTAATGATAATAAGGGCTTGAGTTTAATTATGAAATCCAAGTACCTTAGAGGTTTATTGTGTATCAAATTTCTCTCAGAACCTGTTCTACCCAAAGGTTCTATTAATTGGAATAATACTCTTAAGATTAGAGGTCTACTATAGAAAGGCTTTAAATGGAAGATTGGTACTAGTAGATGCATCAAGTTTTGGGAAGAGAAGTGGTTCAGGGATCAGCCCCTTAAAGATCTCCCTTTTGGTAGACTAGCTGACAAAGCTAGCAATTCCGTTGGTTCCTTTGTTGTTGACTATGTTCACCATAATCGCTCTTTGAGCAACTGGAAATGCCTGATGGATTGTTGTCTAGACCAAAATGAGTTGAGTCAGTTATATTTAGAGCTCATAAGGAATCTTAATAACTATAGACTTCCTTTGTTCCCGAAGGAGGATAGTTTTGTTTGGGAAAGAGATAGCAAAGGTGTATTCACTATGAGAACAACCTACAGTCTACTGTTAGACTCTACTATTGATAGATTTTGGAATAGAATCTGGAATCATAAGTTGATTCCTAAAATTAATTTTTTTTGGTGGGCTACCAATCATAACATAATTCTCACATTAGACAATCTCCAAAAAAGAGGATTTCAACTTCCCAACAAGTGGGTTTTATATCAAAAAGAAGAGGAATCAGTTTCTCACTTGCTCTTTTTCTTGTGAATTTTCCAGGGATATTTGGTGCCCGACTTTGCAGAAATTGGGAACTGTATGGGTCTTCAATGATAATTTGAATTCCTTTATTAAGGAATGGTCTCCCTCGTTTTCCTTTCCGATGGTTAAGGAGCTTTGGAAACAAATTCCTCCACACCTTGGGTGGAGCCTCTAGAAAGAAAGAAAACACATAATTTTTAGGGATGCTACTAGGACCCCTCTTGAAGTCAAATTGAGGTTAAGATTGTGAACAAATGAGGTATTCCTAAAGAGCTCTCTAAGGTGGATAACTCAAAGAAGCTTGCTAGGGCTTATACTTGTTGGAGACCCTCCCAAGTGGGTTGGTGTAAGCTAAATTTTGATGGGGCTGCCAAGGGCAACCCAGGTTAGGCTAGTGGTGGGGGGATTATTAGGTCTGACAAGGGAGATTTCCTAGCTGCTTTAATAGGTGGGGTAGGAATCAGGACCAATAATGTATCAGAGGCTTTGGCCATACTTTGGGGTGTTAAATTGGCACACTTTATGGGAATCACTAAACTTAATATAGAGGGAGATTCTAAATTGATGGTGGATGTGGTGTTAGGCAAAGCCAATCATAGCTGGTAGTTGTTGGATCTTTTCAGTGATATCAAAAGTCTTCTTAGTGGTTTTGAAGAGTATGAAGTTTCTCATATCTTTAGAGAAGGTATCAAATTTCGTAGATGCTATGGCCAATTTAGGCATAAACAACACTTCTTGGAGGTGTTGGAGGCAGATAGGAAACATCCCAAGCAATATTCAAATCATAATAACTAAAGATGTTGATGGCCTTTACAAATAGATTTGATTTCCTCCCTTCAATGGTCCTTATGGCTTTAGGTTCATTGGTTTGGGGTGGCCTCAAGGTCAAGACTTCCTTTTTCAATTGTAATTATGATATTCTTGGGAATCTATTTGATAATCCTAAAGGAGTTGTGGGTCATTGGAACTCTAATCCTTATGTTAGTCTTGATTCTCAAATGTTTCATTTTGGCAAGATGACAGTTGCAGAGGAGAAATTTCAAATTTATCACTTTATTATGAGGAGTAGGCTTGTGAATGATGACTGGAATTGGACGAGTCAGCAGGATGCTGATTGGACTAAGAATTCACATACCGATGCTGATAGAAAGACAAGTTGGATGGGAAGTAATGATTACAATGCTTTCCAAAGGATTTGTATTAATTATGATCTAAGGTGGCAGGCGTACTTCCTCTACTTGGTGGCGAATAGATGTGAGTTGAATACTTTGAATAACCCCCATTGTTTTAATTCCCATGAGTTCCAACAGAGCAATCATTACTTTGCCACAGAGAGAAGGGAAGGATTGAGAAACCCCCATCATGAAATTAAATTGCATATTTTCTTAAGGATTTGTAAAAGGGGTGAAGATTTGGTTGTGGAGTTGTATTGTTATCCTTTTCTGAGTTTGAATTTGAATTTACTACTAATTGTTGAGAATAGTTTAGCAGTCATGGGAGGTGACAAGGTAAGGATGGAGCCCTTATCCTACAAAGAATTTAAACAAGAGCCCACATTGTGGTATATTTGTGAGGAGGGTGGTGTGTCATCTTTTTTGGAAATGTTGAATGACCATGACGAGAACCTTTCTCGGTGATTCACTGACTCGTGGGACGATCACCATGTTTGTCTGGGTGGCATTGGTTTTGAAGTAATAGAGGAGGTGATTGGCTAAGCAACATGCCTATCATGTAAAGGGGAAAAGCTTCACCAATAGAGCAAGGTTCTGGACCTTAACAGTATGACTACCTTTTTCAAGGAAGGAGAGTCCTTGGTGAAGTTGCAGCCTAGCTTTGAAAGGGAGAAACTCCCTAAACCCTCAAACTAGGTTTGTCTCATTATCATGAAATATATAACTTTGGAAGGTCATTTCAAGGTTTACTTTCAGTATCATTTCACCTTATTGAATCATTTTCGGCATAAGGCTTTGATAAGTTTTCCTTTTTACCTGTTATTGTCCCTTGAGATCTCCATACGTGCTACTAGAGAAGCTCATGATAAAACCCTAACATTCCTATTATTCCCCTTCACCAGGGATTAATATTCCATCTTTATCATTTATACTTGGCCCTTTGCCCCCTAAGGGCCATCAAAGTCAATGTGTTGGAGGAAACCCCCTAGTTATGTTGTAGCTACTCCTCTAAGTGCTAAGGTAAGAGTAAAAAGTAAGTGTTTTTGCAAAAGAAGGTGGATTCTTCTCCTACAACCCCCCTGCCTAATAATCCTTCCAACTTGCCTAAGATTGAAGAGGTTGAACCTGAGGGTACTCCATTGGCCTCATCCCCTAATCCTAAATCCACTGTCAAACCCAAAGGTAAATCTCCTAAAACCTAGGGTAAGAAAAAATCCCAAGTTGTCAGTCTGGGTATTCTTAAAAAAGGTGAAACGTCCTCTGTCAAAATAACTTGTGAGGGGGATGAGAATCAGACTCATAAAAATTTGAAAGAGAACCAGATGGTTTAAGGGGTTCAGTATGTGGTGACGGATTCAAAATTTTTGGACATGAATGTAATTGTTAAACAGGGGGATAAAGGGACTGAGGAGACCGATGGGGTGAAAAATAGGAAAATACAATAGGTGAGAAGGTGTAATCGTATTGTAAGAATTCAATCTAATGATCCTATCGATGTGGATGTGTCTAGCAATTCTAAATTTGAGGAGGAAATGTTTGGGGAGGAGGACTTTGGCACGCTTGAAGTCTTCTATGAAGAGGAAGGTAATAGTTTATTCCCTAAGATGAATATTCCTTATTATGAGGATGAAGAGGAAGTCCAGGCTCAATTGGAGCAAGAGGATGTCTAGGTTCAATCAGAGGAGGAGGAAGTTCAGGTGCAACCTGTTGAGAAAAAGGATTGTAACATGTGTGAGCAAACTACTAAGGAGATTGTTGCTCTAAAAACCAAGTTGACAGACCTAGAAAAGAATCAAGGAGGGTGATGGTGAGCTTCACTACTAAAGTGTTGCATCATTTTTCTACTTCATTCTTGGTTACACAGGAGCTGGAGACAAAGATCCATGGCATGGATGTTGACTATATGGAGGACTATGAGAAAATGTTCAAATTCCTCAATCAGGACAAAGCTAATGTTTGCTCTTAATTTCTCATGTTTTGTTTGTTGCTTCATGTTTTTTATTAAGTATTGTTTATATGCTCTGAACTCTGGTTTTAATATTTTCTATGAACTCTGGTTGTATTATCAGTTGTTAGTTTGCTGCTGATGCATTGTTTCTGGTTGGTGTGGGCCTTTTTGCTCTACCTTTTTGGTTGATTTTGTATCTAGGGATCTGGACCCTTTTTTCCAGCTTAATCAAAAACATATTTATATTAATAATATAATAATATAAATGGGAAGGTTATTATGATAATTGTTGCAAATATGTGCCTAAGTGGTGTTGTCATTGTTGTCAACATATCCTTGTTGCCATTAGTGTCAACCATATCCTATTTTGTTATCTATATAGAAGACCAGACTGTTGAGGATATTGAGAAAATTAATGACAATCAATGCATACAGACCACATAGCTGTGTAGAGGATTGTCAGAGGTTGCTCCAGTTAAGTTTTGAGAAGTCTGCATGAAGATTTGAAGAAGTTATGGCCATCTGAGTAGAACCAGATTTTGCAGTATTCGGTAGAGACAGTGTGTCAGTAAGTTGGTCCGGATTGCTCCGTGGTGAAATATTATGGTCTGCAGATCTGAAGGCATGTTTGGGAAGTCAGTGTGTGTCATCAACTCCAGTTGTTCATGGTTTGGAGGTCCACGAGATATCTTTCTAGTTTGACAGTCACGACATATAGTGTTCTTGAGGTTCCAGATAAAGATGCAAGTGATTCTACTGAATTTGAGGAGTGCAAATGTCTTTGTTGAATTCAATGTGCTTGTGGAGGTCTCTGGATCGTGTGGCTACTATGTTAGAGGTTTGCATTGAAGTTTGAGCTTGTTGATTGAAGATTTCTTTCTTGAGGATGATGTTCTTCCCAGTCTTGGCCGACCAGATGTTCCTGGCATGTTGCAAATGATCTAAGAGCATTTTGTGAAGTGTGGCATGGTTGTAGAGGAAGATTCAAGTCCCAGTTGCATTTGGCCTACAGTGTGAAGATCTGCGTTAAGTTTGGCTAACCTTGTTGATCATTCTAATGTTGATGAAGTATATAAATACTTGTTGAAGAGGTGTTGAAAACCATCCTTGTGCAAAACAGATAAAATCCAAGGAAAGGATTAGGAGCAGAGCAGAGAAGAAAAGGAGTGAAAGCAGTGTAGAGTGTGAAGAAGAATTTGAGGCAAAGCGAAAGTCTTGAGCATTCATTGAAACTAAATCAGGCATGAAGTAGATGTTATTTCTTAGTTAATTCCTTCTAAATATATTCTATAGGCAGTGAGCCTCTCTTGAGCAGTGAGCTCTGGGCAGTGCGCCCGAAGGCATGTGCCTTCTATTTTCTTAAGTACTTTTAATAGGGTATGCATTTTTATGGGTTAACCCCCACCGTGGTTTTTCCCTTAACCGGGTTTTCCACGTCAAAATTCTAGTGTTATGTGTTCATGTTGTTTCTACTCAAGTGTTGATTAATGTTTTAATCTTATTATCATTAATTTGATTGTTAAAGTTTAGAATTTGGGACAACTGATTCACCCCCCCTCTCAGTTGTCTCGACTGTTTCTAACAATTGGTATCAGAGCCAAATCCTCTTCTAAAAGCCTGACTGCTTGAGGATATCCACGATGTCAACCTACAAGAAGGATAGTCTAAGATTTGATGGAACAAATTATTTTGTTTGGAAGAATCGCATGGAGTGCCATTTGCAATGCATGGGTGATGCCTATTGGGCAATAACTAGTGTTGAATATAAACCTCCAGAGAAAGGTCCTTCAACTCCAGATCAAATCAAAGATGCTAAAAATAATCTTCGAGCTAAAGAAGCCTTGTTAAGTGCCCTGAGTGATTCATAAATGACAAATGTGTTCGGTCTAAAAACAACCTATGAAATCTAGAAAAAGTTGGAGTCTTTGCATGAAGGTAATAAACATGTCAAATGTGCCAAGCTGTAAAGTCTGAGAGGAAAATTCAAAACTATAAGGATGAGCGAAGATGAAAATATAAGGATGAGCGAAGATGAAAATATCACAAGCTACATGCAAAAGATAAATGAACTTGTGTGTGGTATCAGGTGTGCTGGTGGAGTATTGGAAGAATAAAAAATTGTATCAAAAGTACTTAGATCTTTACCTGATTTATACAAACATAAGGCTACAGCCATAGAGGAGATCAGGACTGTTGCAAATATTACTAGAGATTACCTGGTTGGCAAAAATTTAGCTTTTGAATTAAGTGAATTTGGTGATTCTCTTCCTAAGCCTAAATCAACATTCAAGGCCAGTGTGCATGGAAAGCAAAGATATGATCTGGGTGAAGGCTCTTCAAGAAAATCAAGCAGATTTATCAAAATAAGGAAGGATCTTGAAGATGAAGAAAACGAGACTGCAGACCTTGAAGCTCTCATTGCCAAATGGATGCCAAGAGGATCCGGTAAGTATGAAGGAAAGTTGCCACTAAAGTGCTTTGCTTGTAATAAGATTGGTCATTTTGCTTCAAGATGTCCTAAGAGGTTTTCAAAACCAAACCCTAACAGATACAGAAATAAGAAGAATTGGCACTATGCCCAAGAAGCAGGTGAAGAAGGGGTCACAGATGATGAATCTGATCATGGTGAAAGTGATTGGGTGTTCATTGCTATTAAAGAAGAAGATCCAATATCTATTAAATCTGCTAGCTGTACAAACATGGAAAGCGCTTTGGCTGCTCAGGTTGTTGAAAAAGATGAATGGGTGATTGATAGTGGATGCTCTCACCATATGACTAGTGACAAGAGTAAGTTTGTGAGTTTTGAAAATTATGAAGGAGGATTTGTGAAATTTGGAGACAATTCAGCTGGTAGAATTCATGGCAGAGGATCCATCTCTTTTGATGGTAAGAATAGCACTAATGATGTTCTGTATGTGGAAGGCCTGAAACATAATTTACTCGGTGTTGGACAATTGGTTGACAAGGGTTATGATCTCCCGTTTAAGGATGGAAAATGCAGAATCTTGGAAAGCTTTGGAACTGAAATTGCATTCGGTACTCAAACTAGAGGTAACATCTTTCACTTAAAATGTTCAGACAAAAGTTGTTTTATTTCTCAATTAGATCAAAGTTGGTTATGGCATAGAAGGATGTGTCATGTGAATAACATTGTCAAAATAAGTTCCACTCAAGCTGTAAGAGATCTTCCAAAGCTTGTGAAACCGGATAGCATTTGCAGAGAATGTCAATTGGGCAAACAAAACAAAATTTCATTTAAAAGTAAGGAACAAGGTTCAAGTGAGAGATTAGAATTGGTACATACTGACCTTTGTGGTCCTGCTAGAATCAGGAGTGTACGAGGAGACAGATACTTCATGCTGCTAATTGATGATTACTCCCAGATGATGTGGGTAACCTTCCTAAAAGAAAAATCAGAAGCCCTTGATAAGTTTAAGGTGTTTAAAATGATGGTTGAAAAAGAGATTTATGGGAAATTAAAGTGTCTGAGGTCCGACAGAGGTGGAGAATTCACTTCTGGTGAGTTTGATGCTCTTTGTGAAAAGTATGGAATAAAAAGACAGTTATCTGCTCCTAGGACTCCTCAGCAAAATGGAGTTGTGGAAAGAAAGAACATGACTATTCAAGAAGCTGCCAGAACCATGATGATGGAAACAAATGTTCCTCAAGTTTATTGGAGAGAAGTTGTAAGTACTGTTGTCTACACTCTTAACTGAGTGCAGATCAAAGGCAACTCTGGTAAGACCCCTTATGAACTCTGGTTTGCTCATCCTCCTACTGTGAGATATTTCAAAGTTTTTGGTAGTAAGTGCTATATCAAAAGAGATGAGGATTTAGGCAAGTTTGAAGCAAGAAGTGATGGAGGAATATTTTCGGGATACTGAACTCAAAGTAAGGCTTACCAGTGCTTCAACAAAAGATTGAAAAAGATTGTTGAAAGTGCTAATGTTAAATTTGATGAAAGCAAAGAAGGACACTCCAGGTATTGTGGTTATGATTCAGATGATCAAGATAAAAGTCAAAATCAAGGAAGACAAGTTCAAATCCAGACCTAGTTTCAGATTGACCTGGTAACACCAGTAACTCAAGAAATCAGTGTAGAAGATGAGGAACAAGTTCAAGAAATAGAAGTTCAAACAATTCCCAAAACTCCCAGGTATGTAAAATTGAATCATCTTGAAGATCAAATCATAGGAGATAAAAATAGAGGTGTTCGAACTAGGAGAAGAGTTGCTGAAGATGAAGAGACTTGTCTAATTTCAAAGATTGAACCTAAATCAGTAAATGAAGCTTGTAATGATGAAAACTGGGTTAAGGCAATGGAAGAAGAACTGATGCAGATTGAAAAGAATCACACTTGGGATCTTGTTCCTAGACCTGAGGATAAAAATGTGATTGGAACTAAATGGGTTTTTCGGAATAAACTAAATGAAGATGGTGAGGTAGTAAGAAACAAGGCAAGGTTGGTATGTAAAGGTTATTCTCAAGTGGAAGGAATTGATTTTGAAGAAACTTTTGCTTCAGTGGCAAGAATAGAGGTAGTCAGATTATTTCTTGCCTTTGTTGCTTTCAAAGATTTTAAAGTCTATCAGATGGATTTCAAATCAGCCTTTCTAAATGGAGATTTGGAGGAAGAAGTTTACATTGAACAACCGGAAGGATTCTAGTTGTCTGATCAGGGAGATATGGTCTGTAGATTGAGAAAAGCCTTATATGGACTCAAGCAAGCTCCAAGAGCATGTTATGCCAGATTGGATAAGCATTTGCTTAAGTTGGGATTTAGCAAAGGAACTGCTGACAGTAATCTGTACTTCAAGATAAATCATGAGGACATTTTGATTGTTGAGGTCTTTGTTGATGATATCATTTTTGGTGGAAATGAATGCATGTGCAAAGCATTTGTTGATCAGATGAAAAGTGAGTTTGAGATGTCAATGTTTGGTGAGATGAACTTTTTCCTAAGACTGCAAATTGTTCAAATAGATAAAGGTATCTTCATATCTCAGTCTAAGTATGTAAAAGAATTGTTGAAGAAGTTTGGTATGGAAGATTCAAAGCCAGTAGGCACTCCTATGGTAACCGGATGCAAGCTAAGCAAAGATGATGATTCCCCAAAGGCAAATCAGAAAAGGTATAGATCAATGATTGGAGGACTGCTCTATCTGACTTAGACTAGACCTAACATCATGAATGCAGTTGGACTTGTTGCCAAATTTTAAGCTAATCCAAAAGAATATCATGTTGTGGCAGTCAAAAGAATTTTCAGATATCTTAAAGGGACAATTGATTATGGACTGTGGTATCCAAAGGACAATGACTTCACTCTTCATGCATATATAGATGCTGATTAGGCAGGAGATGTAGATGATAGAAAAAGTACTAGTGGTGGTGCATTCTTCTTGGGAAGAAGATTGGTATCTTGGATGAGCAAAAAGCAAGAGGCAATTTCCTTGTCTACTGCCGAGGCAAAGTATATAGCAGTAGCAAATAATTGTTCTCAAGTTATATGGATGAAGCAAATGTTGAAGGACATCAGAGTTGTGTTTGAGGAGCTAGTCACAATTTTTTGTGATAATTCAAGTGCTATAAGCATCTTAAAAAATCCAGTATTGCACTCCAAGACAAAGCATATATCTATCAAGTTTCACTTCTTAAGGGAGAAAGTTAATGAGAATGAAGTTAAGTTGGAGTTTGTATCCTCCAAAGATCAGATTGTGGATATCTTCCCTAAGCCTCTTCCCAAAGATTCTTTTGAGTATCTTAGAGAAAAGTTAGGGGTCATTACCCCTCATGATCAGAACTCAGATGCACTAAGGTGCATCGGTCCGGTGGAGATCACATTCATATCCTGTGATCTGGATTGATGTTAAGGAAGTACTACTCAAAGGGGGAGTAGTCAGTATACAAATTTTGGGAATCAATCTGAAGGGGATAAAAGATAGCAAATATGTGCCCTTTGCCATTGATGTCAAAGGGGGAGAGAAGTCATGTGAAAAATCAGTTGCTGATGTAAGGGGGAGCAGTAAAGTAAGAAGTTGCAGAAGTTAGAAAGGAAAGGGGGAGAAGTTCTTGTCTTGATGGTTGAATTCAGTTCTTCACATCATATGTTGCCATCAATGACAAAGGGGGAGATTGTTGCAAATATGTACCTAAGTGGTGTTATCATTGATGTCAACATATCGTTGTTGCCATTAGTGTCAACCATATCCTATTTTGTTGTCTGTATAAAAGACTGGACTGTTGAGGATATTGAGAAAATTAATGACAATCAATACATGCAGACCACATAGTTGTGTAGAGGATTGTCAGAGGTTGCTCCAGTTAAGTTTTGAGAAGTCCGCATGAAGATTTGAAGAAGTTATGGCCATCTAAGTAGAACCAGATTCTGCAGTATTCAGTAGAGATAGTGTGTTAGTAAGTTGGTCTGGATTGCTCCGCAGTGAAATATTATGGTTTACAAATCTGAAGGCATGTTTGGGAAGTTAGTGTGTGTCATCAACTCCAGTGGTTCATGGTTTGGAGGTCCACAAGCTATCTTTCTAGTTTGACAGTCATGATAGATAGTGTTCTTAAGGTTTCGGATAAAGATGCAAGTGATTCTGATGAATTGGAGGAGTGCGAATGTCTCTTTTGAATTCAATGTGCTTGTGGAGGTCTCTGGATCGTGTGGCTACTGCGTTGGAGGTCCGCATTAAAGTTTGAGCTTATTGATTGAAGATTTCTTCCTTGAGGTCGATGTTCTTCCCAGTCTTGGTCGGCCAGATGTTCTTGGCATGTTGCAAATGATCTAAGAGCATTTTATGAAGCATGGAGTGGTTGTAGAGGAAGATTCAAGTCTCAGTTGTGTTTGGCCGACAATGTGAAGATTTGTGTTAAGTTTGGCCGACCTTGTTGATCATTCCAAGGTTGATGAAGTATATAAATACTTGTTGAAGAGGTGTTGAAAATCATCCTTGTGCAAAACAGATAAAATCCAAGAAAAGGATCAAGAGCAGAGCAGAGAAGAAAAGGAACGAAAGCAGTGTAGAGTGTGAAGAAGAATTTGAGGCAAAGCGAAAGGCTCGAGTATTCATTGAAATTGAATCAGGCACGAAGTAGATGCTATTTATCAGTTAATTCCTTCTAAATATATTCTATAGGTAGTGAGCCTCTCTCTTGAGCAGTGAGCTGTAGGCAGTGCGCCTGAAGGCATGTGCCTTCTCTTTTCTTAAGTACTTTTAACAGGGTACGCATTTTTGTGGGTTAACCCCCACTGTGGTTTTTCCCTTAACTGGGTTTTCCACGTCAAAATTCTAGTGTTATGTGTTCATGTTGTTTTTGCTCAAGTGTTGATTAATGCTTTAATCTTATTATCATTAATTTGATTCTTAAAGTTTAGAATTTGGGACAACTGATTCACCCCCCCCCCCTCTCAGTTGTCTAGGGATTGTTTTTAACAATAATAATAATATTATTATTATCATATATAAATACTTAATTATTTCATATAGGATAATTAGTTATAACATAAATAATTATATCATACATGTAATTATTAAACATAATTATATAACACATAATTTTAATGATGACATAGTTATTATTATACACTAGTACTTATTTATAACAAGAGACGAATTTCATTAGGTTCCTGCCATTGTAATGTTGAATACAATGAATGACATTGTAATTGATACTAAGTTTAAAGATTTAGTAGCAAAAGCATTTAGATTAACGATTAGTGTTTACGGTATAGAGATTAGTGTTTAGTGTATAGTGTTTAGGGTTTATTCATAAACCATTTAACTTTATTAACATAATTGTATAACCTAAATATGTAAACAAACATGTAATCTATTTTAACAAAATTGATTGTCAAAATTTCAAATTTGTTAATCTAAATGCTTTTTCTACTAAATCTTTAAACTAATGCAAATCACTGCACCATTAGAGGAACGTGACGCATTGTTATATAATATATTTAATATTAATACTAAATATATTATATTATTAAATATGTAATACATTGAATAATTATCATTAATATATAATATTTTATTTAAACAATATTTATTATATTTAAACTATTATCTAATAATTATTAAAGAATATTAATTAATAATTGATACTTTTCATACTATATTTAATATATATAATATATTTAATAATTATTTCATATAATTTAAATATAAAAGCACATTTAATTGTTTGGATTTTTAAGAATATAGAATACCGGTTATTTAAAAAAAATAAAGTTGTCATTAAAAAAACAAGTCTATTTTATTAAATCAATGCATATGAATAATTAAAATGTTCTTAGAAAAATAATTACATTGTGAAATAATTAAAAAAGCCTTTAATATGACCTGTGACTCATGGTATGGTTAACGATAGAGAATTAGAAACAATAGCATGAAAAGTCTTATGTCTCTAGAAGGCACCCATAAATTCTGATTGAATGGGAGGTCAGCTAAAATTAAAAACATTTTTGGCGAAACACGTGGAAATTGCAAGGAAAAAGTCAATGTAGAATTGAGGACAACATTTGCGAAAAATCTTTCAGGTCTCCACATTTGAATAGTTGCTTATCTATTTTAGCACGGCATGTTGTGCTTTGCGTTAGGCAGCCGCCTAGTTCCTAACTCTTTCTTTTTTTAAACAACAATATAATATAACATGCATATATCTGTATAAACCAAAACGTTCACTGATTGCTATATTCATTTTACGGATAATTATTAAGGTAACTAGAAATCGCACCTCGATGTGCAATGGGTATGTCGAAGGTGTGGAAGATTCATTATGGAAAAAATTGGTCCATTGTTTGGATACATTTGTGTAATACGCGAGATCTAATGGTAGATCATTTAACAATTATGCATTCACTTACAGGGATTGAAACACAACTGAAAGAAAACCTTTGAATTAGGAAGATAATTAGTCTCCATTAGCAATAGGCTAATGTTATGCTTGCAATAAGTGACCTATAAAATTGACCTTCAAAGAGCCATTAGAAATAAGAATTATGCATGTACCATATTTACCTTTATTGTTGGGTTAAGTTGCAAAATTAATGGATCTGTTGAAATAAATACTACCTATATTAACAAATAACAGTTGAGACACCATCTTAAAGACAATGTGTAGAATATTTAGGAGTCTTCAACTTCTTCATTATGCAATGGCCATGGGAGATGGCCACCTATGCAGTAAAATTAAAACTTTGAAAAGATTGCATACCCTTCGTTGGGACTTCATATCTTTTCAATGCTGATTTCATTTTTTGCCATTTGCTTCGCCATCTTTTCTCTTTCTCATTGCTCTTCTTATTTTTCCCAATCTGTTATTTTGTTTACTTTAGGTGTCTAGTTCCTTTCTTTACTTTAAGTGTCTGATTCCTTTCTTATAATTCTTTCCATCAGCAATGATGACTCTATATGTTGCATGATAAAGTTTTCATTTTTTTATATGTTGTCAAATAAATTTCTAAATTTAGATTCAATACAACTTCCCTAGGAAATTAAAAATTAATGGACAACTTCTTAATTATGGACTGACTTTGCTACTTGTCCAAAATCTACCAGGTGCTGAAGTGAAAGTAGATTTTCTAGAGGAAGAGGTGGTGGTAGGCTTTTAGGTCATTATATTACGGCAAAATTAGTGTCTTAAGGAATTATGCCACAAAAAAATTAGCTGGAAACCAAACTGTACAAGATTAAGAGATTGGTTCAAATGAGTCAGGGGCACCAAATAATGCAGTTGGCATATCCAATCTATACAACATTTTCATAAATTTTGTCGAAAATGAGAGGTGTTGATTCTTTGAAAGATGCTACTAATTACTTTTGGTAGGCGTTAATATATATTAAGAATATCTCTTTTCTTATGCTCAACAATGGTTGAATGAAAATAGTGGATGCAAATGCAACTAAATAAGAGGGTCAGAAAACGTTGAGAAACTATCTTGCATTTGTTCACTCTTAAATTTAAAAAGACATTATTTGTGGATACAATAAGCAAGCACTCTACAGCAGTTGTGCAAAAACATAACCCAAAATTTTCAAGATGTGCAGAAAAAAGCAAATCAAGCACAATAGCCCTACAAGAATTCTGTCATCATGAATTTTGTTCTGATTTTTATATAAATAGTAACTTTCATGTTTAACCTCTCAAATCACATGGTGAAAAATTTAGCATATTGCTAGTTGAAAATATTGATTTGTAACGTTTAGAACCTTCTTGATACATTTTGTTTGCAAATGAAACAATTACATGGAATTTGGATATGTTTCTATTGGCAAGTGTAATCTCTGATATAACATTGACAAAATTGGCTTCAATGAATTACTATAATACTTGGAAAAGGCTTAATAAGGAGGAAATTTTAGAAAAAAACCTTGATGGGAGATGTAACAGACAAATTTGGTGATGGATTGTCCTTGATTTCTCTTCTCAAGGTGAAATTGATTACAACAAAATTAATTGCACTACGTGTGGGAATGAAATGATCACCCTACTACAAGGATCATAACAAACAGTTTAAAAATATCCTCCACTTAATGTTGTCATGCTAAATTAAGATAAACAGTCATGTACTATCAATGTCATGCAATACAACATATAATGGAAAAAACATGAATGACAGACAGGAATCAATAGGTCACCTCTATTCCTTGATTTTGAGCATTGCATGAGCAACTTCCAGGAAAACTACAAGGCAATATATCATGGTGATCTTGTTTCTTGAGCAAAGGAGTGTTAAACATTAAATTTGCAAAGAGAAAAAATCTATTCAATTTGTAATGAATAACTTTTAGCAAAATTCACTATAGATGTGGTCCAACATCATAAATGATAAATGTAATAAACCGCTAAGCTAAGTTCAAAATTAACTAACTGTAATCATAACTGTAAAGTGTAAACTTAACAAAAAATCAACTATCATAAGTAGAAGCATACTCTAGTTCAAGCAAGCTACAATCTCAACTCGGAACCAATAAATTCATCCATAAAGATGACAAAATATCTTAAACATTTACATTGTAAATTATAAAATGAAAATGTTATATTAGGAGTCAGGACAATTTGTTGTATCAACTATATTCAATTCCACCAGCTACATTGACATAGTTAAACTTTACACACACTTGACAAAGAGTTCTTATAAGAAAAGATTGAACTAAATTTGATAGTATTCTAAGGGTTTCCTCCATATCATTTAGGGTCAGTCTGCCATCCTATACAACCTATGTTGTTTTTGGAATGTGATAATTTTTATTTTTATTTATTGTCATGGTTTCTTATCTTGATTGGGAAATAAGTCAAAAAAATGCATGGATTATAGAATAGCCATTTGACACAAACATGATGTGAAATTAGCCTTAAACTTTTCATCATAACAGTCATAAGTATAATAGTGTTGTCATCTAGTTAGTGATGCCATATATTTTTAGTAGACATGGTCATTATACCTCAAAGCCTAAACACAAGATAATAACATACTTTGCCTTTGGATATTAGTTCTATGTTGTCTTGCTCTTCTCCCAAACCTCCACAATCTGATCTTTGACTTATGTTTTACCAAACCTCAAGAATGTGGACCTTGGAACCTTTACATTTGACTCACCTGAGCTACTGCATTACATACCTTAGATCTATGACCTTCCCTCACAAGAAACATTGTCTATTTGGTATTTCATACCTATAAACCTTAGAAACAAGTAGTAATACTCTATTTTAAGATGGAAGCAGTTTTATCTCATCTCTCTCAATACAACAATAGTTATAAATGATCCTCATATATCAAAGTACCAAGCAAAGAACTAGTGCTACATATATTTGAGGTGGGGTTTAAGAGATGACATTACTTTTTAATACTATTTAACATTACAAGAAAGTACTATGCTTAAACTAGCAGGTAGCTAGTTTATATCATCCCAACAGTAGTTGTAAATCACCCTCAAATGTCAAAGTACCAGGCATAGATGTAGTCCTGCATTTATTCACTCTTAAATTTAAAAAGACATTGTTTGTGGATACAATAAGCAAGCATTCTAAAGCAGCTATGCAAAAATGTAACCCAAATTTTTCAAGATGTGCAGAAAAAAGCAAATCAAGCAAAACATCCCTACAAGAATTCTGTCACCATGAATTTTGCTCTGATTTTTACTTAAATAGTAACTTTCATGTTTAACCTCTCAAATCGCATGGTGAAAAATTGAGCATATTGCCAGTTGCAAATATTACCTATGAACTGGATTCTAATTTTGCTTAAAAAGAAAAAATCAAAATAGTGCATATTAAACTACACATAGAATATAATTTTATGCAAAATGAACAAATTGGTGAGAAAAAGTACATGCAGTGCATCCTTATAGCATCACACATGCTCTCCATTTGGAAACCTCCCGCATCGTTCCTTCCTGGCCTTCACATGTAACACCACATCGATACCTAGAGAGCTTTTGGTAGGTTTTTTTAACACTTCAAGCAAATTAGCCTTTTTCTGTCTGCATAGAAAGTTATCTGGTTTCCCATGAACAACATTATGGTTTCAGGAAACTCATACCCTAAAAGTCGACGACTTCAAATAATGCAAATCTTTAGATGGTGGAGTGGCAGAAATTGGTATCGTCTTTAATGCACACGACTTCAAATAACACAAATCTTCAGATGATGAATGGGCGAAAATTGTTATCACCTCGTAGGCGCCCCAGAAGCTCTACCTATGCTCTTCCCAGTGGCCGTACAATTTTTTTAGTTTTTTAGTGAAGCTTTCTATGTTTATTTCGTAGCCGCCGCCAGAAGATTTTG
Organism: Cunninghamia lanceolata; assembly: GCA_027924645.1. NCBI lineage: Eukaryota > Viridiplantae > Streptophyta > Pinopsida > Cupressales > Cupressaceae > Cunninghamia > Cunninghamia lanceolata. The sequence goes on from BSBN01000136.1 coordinate 1,842,365, forward strand.
AGGGTTTTGAGCCCCCATTTGCAGCTTTTGCCATTTCTACATAGCTTCAAACCTTGATGCACAATACCATATGAATCTAGGGTTTGAAAAATTATAAGAAAGTATTTAGAAAACCATATAAACTTAGGGTTTGTGGATTTTAATATGGACCAAAAAGAATAAAAACAAAGAACACAGAAAATATGATTTGATTGAAGAACTTATCGATTAGCGGTTAGCTAATTCCAGTCCTGTAAGGGTTTGCAATTTTTCTTCTTTTTCAAAGATCTCCAAGTGCTTTCTGTGACAATAAAACCAGTGAATGCTCCCTCTCATTCTTCCATTCTATAAAATGCTAGTTATTTTCAATCTTATCAGTTTAGAAGTAAAAGGACGGATCGCAGACTCTGAGTGTTGTCTAGTATGTGAGGAGCAGAAACCAATAGCAACGGGTAAAGCAGCGAAAAACAACGATAGCCGAAAAAATGGCGAACATAAAAAAATGGTGAAAAATGATGAACTGCTGAGATTGGTTTCATTGTCTTGCATTATATGGTGAGTACAAGATAGTGCCAACATGGTACTTATCTATTAAACTTGCATTGAATATTTAAATTGTAATATAATTTAAATAATAATTTTATTTTTTACCCTTACTATTCATAGGATTGTCCAGTAAGGAAACAAATAAATCACATTTATTAAATTATCAAATAAGAAAATTAATTATAAACTATAGTATATTTGTAAAATGAATTTAATACTCAATTTTCATTGGTCAAATGGGCAAAACAAATTGCATCACATGGATGCATAAGTAATCCTTCCTATGGCAGGAACTAATAATTATTATACATATATCATATATTACACATAGTTTTTATGTCACATCTCCAAATAATGACATTATCATAATTATTAATTACTATTATTAATTACAAGCTCAGTTGGGATAAATTGTCATATATATTCACATATATATGTATAATAATTAATAATTATGTTAATAATATGTAATAATAATACATTAATATTAACATAATAATATATTAATTTTTAATATTAATATATCATAATTATTAATTAATTAACCCATTTACATATATCGATATATAGATATGCAATTACAATTGTTCTTAACTTACATGATTTTCCATATACAAAATAAGTTTTATTTATTTTAATTTACTTTAGAACCATTTAAGAATGATTTTATTTTATTTGGATTGTTTACTTGAAAAATTATTTTTATTAGTAGGATTTATTTTTAATTTTAATTTTAGTATTTTATAGTTTTTAAAAATATAATAGATATTAATTTTTAATTGGAATTTATAATTTTTAGAGTGTTAATTATTATATATATTTTAGTTTTATAAAATCAATACATTATTTGTAATTTTTCAATTATTAAATTATATTAAATTTTAAAATTGATATAATATTTTAAATATTAAATTGTCATTCATTTTCAACACATTAGGTTGCATGAATCTAGTCCCAAGATAGCTTTGCCAATGTCATGTACAATTGAAATCTTGACTCACGGTATTGACTAACTTTAAAATATGCCCACCATTTGTGAATACAATTTCATATGGCTACTTGGGTATTCCACTAAATGGAGACCTTGCTCTACCAATAATGAAATGAATAATAAAATGTCCCATGGCTTGTATTATCAATCAATAAATATAGTCAAAATAACTAAGCTTTAATTTAATAATAGAAATTTGTCAATTATAACTTTAATTATAATGCATTATACTTAATTTATTGTTCACTTTTGTTTATGTAGGTTTTGTTTTAGGTACTTATATTAAGCCATTGTATACAAGTACTTTTACAATATAATTTTTTTTGTTCCTTAATATTTAACACATATTTATTCTAAAGAACAAACTCAACTTCAACTATGCTAGTACGAATCAACTTTAGTCCTAACAACTATAATCTTCACCGACCGAGTAAAATTGTGCTACATTTAGATTGCACGAATATGTTATTTTGAATTATTATTTGATCTTCCTCTAAATCGCTATGGCTCATTTATCGTTAGACAACAAATACTACTATTACAATTCTACAAAGATAGGGACTCGCCAATATGTGACACTTGTTTAATTGTTATACTTTAAAATTGTCTAAAAAATATTTTATTTCATTCTACTTTAAAACCATTCAAAAAATATTTTATTTTATATACATTATATACTTTATTTTTATCAAATTTATTTTTATTTACTTTTTTAAATCAGTAAAATGCTCCCAAAGAGGATGCTCCCATTCATATTATAACGAGAGTTTAACTTTAAATGCATGAATTACAGTATTTGCTTAAACCAAGATTATATACTATGTATATATCAGGATACTACTACATCCTGTAGTCTACCAACCCTATCCGTTGTATATTCTATCAGAATAACAAAACATTACAAAAAAACACCTTGGATTATAGACCAATCTCTTCCATTGGATCAACATCAAAGCAATCTACCAGGTCCTCGACCCCTTTCAACTCCACAATCCAGAGGACCTTATTCATAAATTCTATCCCCAACCTAGCCTTCTTATGCCTCTGTATCTCCTTTTTCGGCCTATTGGTCGAAATAAACGGGAACCATTTAACCATTTCCCTATCGCCAACAGTTTGTGATAGTCTATCAGCAATGGAACCCCATTCCCATAGTGAGCAACTTACAAAACTTCATCCAAACCGCCCAATAATTATTTATTGATCGAGGATGAAGCAATGTGTTTTACATCCTCTTTTGGTTCCCCAAGGTCAAGAATAATGGCGACGAACATCGAAGAAAGGTATGAATTAACCCTATAACGATGCTTGGTGATGAGATATTCATCGCCAAACACCCATTGAACTGTGAACAATATCAACCCATTTTGTGTCGTGAAGACACTCTGCAACCTCTTCTCCACTATTAAGCCTATAAATGTCATCTACCTATTATCACCTTGCAATCTAATCAGAGTATCCATACTTCTCCTTAAAGAAACAAAGATCCAAAACTATCTTCGCTAAGGCAACTAACAAGAATGAGATATCAACATCGTGACTTGTCCTAACAATCTTACGAACCAACCTATAAAGAAGTGACGAATTATTAATTTCCCATGTATAAGTAGTCCCTCTAGCTATATCTCTGGCACCTCCTTAATAGGAAATGATTGCATATCCATCATTAGATGGGAAGATATAATTGCAGATGCCACTATGAGTTGAACACTTCCATTTATAATTTAGCCTCCCTTTCAACTGCTTGGTTGGCCACACATTAGTTTTAGAATTAACTTCCTTACACACGTGGTCGAGAGTATATTCCTCCATCTTGTCTATGAGATCGATAGCTTCAAGGAGTAATGGTCTAAGTTTCCAGCACTAGGTCATTCTAGTCGTAGCAGCGTTGATGACAGACATAGAGTCACCTTCAATTTCGACTTTTTTCAAGCTCAATTTTAAACAAACCTAAAGCCCAAGAATGAGAACCTATAACTTGGCTTCATTGTTGATCCCAATACTTAGTCTCTTCGAATCTCTACATATAGATACACTCTTCCAATCCCTGACCAGACAACCAACTCCAAAGTGTCCTGGGTTACCTTTTGAGGCCCCATCAAAATTTAGTTTCACCTAACCCTCCATCGGTGCTATCCATTTTGCTTCCTTACATTTTAGGATGGTCTGAACACCACTATTCCCATTAATGGAAGGAGTTCTTAAAACACTCCAATGTTTTCTCATTTGACTCTCCCATATTGTGAACTTGTAGTCTTTAGTAGAAGAGGAGAAGATGCGGCAATTTACCAATTCCACTATTGCCACTTCAACTTTGTTCAAGAAAGAGGCCAACATCATTTCCTTTTCTTGGAAAATCATCCAATTATGTTCTTTCCACAATTCCCATATCAAGATGGAAGGCAAAATTATCCAACAACAAGCAAAGGTGGCGTTGTTTATTAACACATGCCAGGACTTGAATAGGCTAAGGATATCATTTGGAAGGGCCCTAGTCCATCCTAATTTTGCACATAACCACCTCTAGAATTATTGAGCAAGAGGACAACCCGATAAGAGATGATCTGGGTTTTCCTCATTGACTTTACACATCAGACAACGATTGGGGTCGTGGAAACCCAACTTAGTGAACTTGTCACCTGGGAGGATCCTTTTTTTGTACGGCAGCCCAAGTGAAAACTCCAGCCTTAGGCAAGCATAACGTATTCCAGCATAGATGGATTGGTCTTTTAGTCTCATCCAATCCTTCTTCCACCACTAAAAAACCAATCTTGGCCGAGTATTCTCATGTTTTTGAGAAATTCCATTTCAAGTTGTCTCACCCCACTCTAAGGCAGACTCTCCTTAGATTAAGGACTTCCTTAAGTCTTCTAGCTTCATTCATGGGGATTCTAGTTGACTCCACATCCTACCATAACCATTTGGAAAGCCCATTCTTCTCCGTCTTAACCACGTAGTCACATACATATTTCCCCCATAATGCTGAAAGAATTTGTTTTGTCATTTCAAAGTCACTACTCGTTTCAATGATTAGGTGCCCATTCCACGCGTCCTTCTAGAGCAAACATTCCTTCCATCCTGAATATCCCAAGAAAAATGTTCTGTAATGATTGGTCTACATGCCATAATAAAATCCCAAAAGCACGATCCTTTAGGTAGATTGGACATAGTAAGGATCCTAGATTGATCATTACAGTCTAGGTACTTGTTTTGAAGAATCCATACCCATTTAAGTTCAGGTTTCATTTAGACTCCCCATACTAATTTGGCGTCCAATGCTTTGTTCTGTTGCATTTGATTTCTTAAACCAACACCTCCTTCCCCTTTAGGTTTATATATTAATTCACATGCAATCAAATGAATCTTTTTCCCCTTCGAAGTGCCCTACCAAAAGAAGTTTCTCATCTTCTCATCTAGTTTTTGATTAACCCTCGCTGGCAATTTGAGACATGACAAAAGAAAAATTAGTATGGACAAGATAGCTACCTTCAACATAATAATTCTACCTACCCAGGAAAGCCATCAACCCTTCTAAGAGCATCCCACAATAATGGGTTACACTTTTTGGCCAAACTTGACATTGAAATCAACATTTTGAACTAAATCTTCACTTTTTGACACCTATAGCCATTGAACTGTTAGGAATTTGGAGATGATACAAACTAGTGATTTGTGAGATTTTGTTTGTAGATTCTAAATATATTTTTTAAAAAATATTTGGAGTTAAATTGTAAAAACTTTTGCTTCTCCTTTGATAACTAGTTTTTAATAGTAAACATTTTTTTAAAGTGATGTGTATTCTATGGCACATAACTTTCTTTCTACAGAGGATAAAATTTTGATTCTTTTGAATTTAGATTGGTAACACCAATATATAGGGCATGCATTTAGTTTCATAATATTTTGTTAAATATATATTTTTTTAATTAAGTTTTGAAGTCAAACCAATTATAATTTAGACATAGACGTATTTTGTAAAACATAACTTTTTCTGTATGTATCGAAATTCAAGTTTTTTTTGTTGAAACAAGAATATCAATACCTAGGGCATAGATATTTTTCAATTTTTTTTTTCACTAATTTACTAATTTTCCATGTGTGTAGAACAGAGAACTTGATGTTCGGTGAAAAACCTACATTCAGAAGAAATACAAAATAAATCTAATAATCAAATTAAATATATTTAAAATTATACTTGTTGGGAAGCTTATAATAAGGACTACATATTTACAAAACATAAATTTTAAATGAATTCATTTGATCCCCCAAAAGGTAAATCAAGAGTGTTTTTTTATCAGCATTTTGATAGGTGTAGAGGAGACTCCATTATATGTATGGTTTAAAACTAGTGGAGTTCTATCCAAGGGGGTTTGATCAAACTATCTTCAATTAAAATCCTTTAAATGGAACCTTTGAAGGCTTAAATCATTATATTTTCTAAAAATATGTGATTTCAGCAAAAATTGGGATGTCCCAGAAAGTGTAACTCATTGATGTTGATGTCTTCTTGGAGTATTGTTCCAACAACGGTTCCCAAGGACTAGCCCCACATCCACCCTTAAAAAGGAGAAATTCCAAATATTTAATTGGCAGACAACCACTTTTAAACTCTAGGATTTTAAAATATCTCTTTGCTTCTTGACCTCTGTATTAGAAAAGAACACTTCCGACTTGGTTGCACTGACCTGCTTCCCTAACACTTCCGAGTAAGTGTTTAATATGCTCTTAATGGCTTCAACTTCTCTTCTCTCAGACATTCCATATAGCATTGTATCATCCACAAATTGTTGGTGGGTTAATAGAGGTACATTCTTGGTCACCACCACACCATCCCAGAGACCCTCGTTGGTAGCAAGTTGAATCGACCTTCCTAGCACATCAACCATGATAATAAATAAAAGAGGGATATAGGGTCCCCTTGCCTAAGTCCACGGGGTGAACCAAAGAATCCCTAAAGACTGCCATTGACAATAATTGAGTATCTGGGGCTAGCAACCATGTTGAATATCCAATCCAACTGTTATTTGTTGAAACCGAAAGCATCAAGAAATTTGGAAAGAAACCTTCAATCCACCCTATCATAGACTTTTCTCATGTCAAGTTTTAACATCATGCAAAATTTGTTTGACAACTGAATAGAGTGAATGGCTTCCTGCGCTACAATCTCCCCGTCCAAGATAGATCTCCCAAGAACAAACCCACTTTGTTCTTTTGCTATTATATTGGGCAAAATGAGTTTTAACTTATTAGCCACCACCTTCGAGATAATCTTATACACTGTATTACATAGAGAGATAGCCCTATAGTCATCAAAGATTAGAGCTTGGTCCTTTTTGGGAATCAGGGCTATGAATGTATTGTTCAAGTCCTTGAGTAAGGTGCTTTTTTTCAAGATTCTTCTTCTGCCTCAAAGACATATTTTCCAACTATGTGCCAACATTTGTGAAAAATCTAGCCAGAAAACCATCTGGTCTTGAAGCTTTTTTTGGGTGAAGTTGCATTGCACCCATCTTTATTCCTCTTCTGTAAAAGCGTTGGAAAGCAGTGTATTGTGTTCATCCTTGACCAATCTTGGAATATTCTTATAGAGGTCTAAACCCTTCTAATTATTTAGAAGATGCTCAAAAAACTTTATGGCTGTCACTTTGTTGTTATTCTCATCCTCCAAAATAGTGCCATCCTCCTTTCTGATTTTGGAAACTCTATTTTGGATTCTTCTTGCTCTAGTTGAGTTGTGAAAAAAATTAGAGTTTCTATCTCCATCTTTGAGCCAGACCTCTCTTGACTTCTACTGCCAATAAATCTTGTCCCTAGATTGAATCTCTAAGTACTTTGACAACAATTCCTTTTTAGTAAGAAATCTTTCTTTCAATGCATCCCATGCATGAAAATGTCTTCATTCATCTCCTTGATTTGAGTCTCAAGGATGATCTTCTCTTCGAAGATGTCCTTAAAGTGCTCCATGTTCTAGACTTTTAACTTTTCTTTGATCAATTTTAGTTTGAAGAAGAGAGAAAACATTTTAGTGCCTGCCTGAGTCTTTAAAGCCTGCCACTTCTCCATGTTAGGAATGAATTCAGGGTCTTGCATCCACATATTTTCAAACTTAAAAGGGCATCTATTAGGTTTCTTGTCTTCCATAAAACTTAGTTACATGGGGAAATGATCTGAACTAGAAAATGGGACCACACTACATTCCAAAATTCTAGGAGCGTCCCCCATATCCTCCAAACACAAGAATCTGTCCAATCTTTTTGAGATGTTGCTAAACCCCAATTTGCAGTTAGTCCAAGTTTATTTAGCATTTGTTAAAGGGATATCCATCAAGTTTGATCTTGCAACAAAGTCTAAAAAGTCAAGATGAGACTATATTTTTTTTAACTCCCCCAACTTATCATCATCATATAAAATGGCATTGAAGTCACCCTCAATAATGAAGTGAGAATGGGGGTATGCAACAAAAATTTGTTCTAACTCAGACCAAACTTGTTTCTTCTTGGAATAAATAAGGGGGCCATACACATTGATTAAAATAACTAAAATTTAGAGGGGAGACATTTGACTTTACATACCATCCAATGTTTCAAGCTGACCAAATGCTCCTGAGAGATCTTAGTCAATCACCAGAAGGTCACAATGCCTCTAGACGCCCCATCCGGAAACACAAAACATCCTTCCCATCTTTTCATTTTCCTTTGCATAATCATTGCTTCTTTACTATTCAATTTTTTTTCTTGTAGAAGGAATACATTTTTATTTGATGTATCCATTTGGTGCTTTACCAAGTGCCTTTTGTTGGGGGCGTTGAGGTCCCTAAAATTCCATGATGTAATCCTCATTGATCCCTGGGAAGGGTGCTTCCCTTCCAAGATCTCATCATTCTACTAGTCTTTTGTTGACCCTCTATATCTCCATTAAGGACAATTTCTCCCTGTTCGGTTTTCTTCCTTTCTTCTTCTATTCTCCCACATCAACCTTATCCATAGTTGTTGAAGTCTATTTAATTCCTCTTTTTTCCAAGTTCTCAATTAAGTTTTCTTTTAGGACATTATTTAGGGATGCTCCAACAACCCTAGGAATTTCATAGTCCTCCAATTCTTCAATCTATAGGGGGGAGGTCTTCCTCAGTCCTAGCCCTCTTGATAGCCTCTTTTGGATATCAATGGTTATCTTCTTTTGGTTTGCCATGTCTCGCCCCCTACCTGTTTTCATTTGTGATGCCAAAAAGCTTGCAGGTAATTTCAAAGATGTTTGAATTATCTATTTTATCATTTCAGTTTTGGGTAGGGGAATGACCTTGCTCTTCCTCCTCCGACAACCATTCTAACTCCTGCTCACCTTGGGCCTTCCCTGTTCTTTCTTCTTCTTGGGGGGGAGGTTGATCCATATTCTTCTCTTGGTTAGGGTTTTTCTCTTTATTGTCTTTAACTGCTTAGGTCTTAGGATAAGAGGGGCCTTCAATTTCCATCTTTTGGGTCCAAGAATCTTTTCTCAAGACTACTTTAATCTACGAGGGGATGCCCTCTGCTAAGTTCACATTCAACAAATCTTAGCATAGATACTAAATTCTTGATTTCTTGTTGGGCCATCCATGTAGTCATAAAGGAACCAAGACAATCACCAATCCCTTTCAAGATTTCTTCTTACTAGTATTCTGCTAGGTGATTGTACAATCTAACCCACATTGGAGTTACTTCAGTCTTTTGATTCAATGGATCAAAATCAGCTTCCCAATATTTTATGTAGAATCCTACACCATCCATCATCCATGGGCCTCTGCTAATGATCTCATATTTGGCTTCCTTCATTTCACACAAAATAAAGAAGAAGCCCTTCAGTAGATTTCTGACGGTGATCTTCTAGCCCCAATTGGATTTGCACCATTCAAGGATTCATTCCCAGGCTGGCCAAAGGTTGTCCCACTTAATGATGAATGCCTTCTCCCTTAGATTTTTAACAGAGGTTTCTAGGGTAGTCATGTTATGAATCTTCAACATCTTGAGCTATACCCTAACCCTTAGAGGAGTTCAGTTCGCCCCTGTAGCACATGTTGGAATTGAAGAAAGATTCCCAACCTCTTCCATATTTTCTTGAGGCCTTGTGTTTTTAGCTTTCCACTCCAAAGATAGAGCTTTGTCTTACCTCTTCCATGTGATCGATTTGCCCATTTGGCCCTTATTTCTATCATTGCTCTGTAAAAAAAATACCATATGTTTGGCAAAAACTTTGATCCTTCGCTTTGGTAGTTTCCTTGCCTTCTCCCCTTACTGACGCTTTTGCCCTCCTTATCCTAGTATCCATCTCACCTTTCACCTACTGGGTTCCTTGTCCATTGTTGTGTTTGCCTCTTAAACGAAATTCACTCAAAATTTTGGTTGCGAGCCATTGCTTGTTTTTAAAAATAATTAAATTATTAATTAAATTTATTTTATTTTACTTTAGAACTATATTATTAATTAAAAAATCCTAATATTTTCTATCTTTTACTTTATTTTTAGTATGTCAATTATAAATTAATTTTTAAGTGTGTAACAATATGTTAGCCATGTAATATGAATGCCTTTGAACATAATTATATAACCTAAATTAAAACAACAAAATAGTATAAAAATTATATCATTACTAAAGGGTTCTAGTCAGGCCTGGAATTTGATGGTCACCCCTGCCTTCATATAATTTTTTTATGACGGTTTGGTCATTTAACTACCATTCATTTGATGTTTTAAGAAAACTATAAGTTGTCAAAAAAATGTTGAGTGTATTTTTTTATATTGAAATAATGCATGTTACAAAAAAGTAGTCTAAAGATTGCGAAAAAGAGCAACAATCAACAACACAGTCACAAACAAAACTACAAACAACAAGACTAGCAACTACCAACCATTTCAACAACTGAAAAGATGAAAGTGCCATAAAAAAATACAACCATCTACTGTCATTTCAAGGTAGAATGTCTATTTTTTGTGGACATTGAATATTATCAAAAGGGACATAAAGACATAAATTCATTTTTATTGTGTAAATTGAAGTCCTAAAAAACCAGTAAGTATAAATTGAAAAGACACACGAAGGATTTATTTTTTTCTTGAACCAAACACTCCAATACAATTCCCACTTGTAAATTGCACTCATTCAAATGAAATTTCAAAAAGATAGAAGGCAATAAGTTTCACAAAATATTGGATGTACCTTAAGAGCAGCCCATCCACTCCACAAACCAACTTGCCCTCCTTTTGAACTATGAGAGAACTTTCAATCGCCACACTGTGCTTAGGACTTGACTTGTCCATTTGTATCACTGCTAAGAACATTTCCAATTTGGCTCTAACGTAGGCATCTTGGTGCATTAACAGAAAGGTGACCTTGGCGAATTGAATGACAATGGAGGAAGCAACATCAATTCTTTTTTATCCTTGTAATTGTAAATCAACTCTTAATTACAGCTCTTCTTAATCTCTGTAATTGTAATTTGCAAAGTTAGTACTTATTGCACACATAATAAACAATGAATAACATATTAACAAGTATAGACAAAGCAAATATTTGTTTCTAAATTGATTTTTAAAAATATAAAAAAAGAAAAATAACAATTGATTTTTAAAAATAAAAAAAAACAATAAAACAAAGCAAAGATTTGTTTTTAAATTGATTTTTAAAATTTATTGAACATAAACATTGTGAAAAAAATTGTGGAGTTTTTTTGCATGGATGTTTCATCACACTCGTAATCCATCATCAGGAAGAGTATAAAAAAACTCAATTTGAAACTTGATGCAAAAAAGCTCCATAGTTTTTTCCAATCATGTCTTTAATCATAAATTTTTTTAAAAATATTATATTTTAATATATATTTCTATATCAATTTAAAAAATGTGTTTTTTGGGTGCTTTTGGACAACTCATGTAGTTAATTAGGCTACATCATTAATATCATGACCCAAAAACAAGAGCTTTAAACTCTTAACTCAAATTTTAAGATATGCTGAAATTTTCATAAAAATATGATATATTATTTAGTAGGGGCGAAATAATTACATTATTTTAAAAATGAAACAAAGAAAGAAAACAATAGTTATTGACCTAAGTTATAAAAAAAATAAAGAAAGAAAGCAAAAGTTAGTGACCTAAGTTATAGAAATGTGCGCCGGGAACTTCTGTTTCTTCCGACTTATGCGACTGCCACTGCCACTGGCACAGGCGGCAAACTAGTCGCTACTATTTTGTCCAGTGCAGATTGATACAGGAAAAATAAAACCCACAGGTAAAAGAACAAAAAAATTAAAATTTAGCAGTCATTTTCATAGCTATTCTATAATGGTTTAAAAATTGTTCGTATTTTATGTAATATCTCCTACATGTACAGGTACTCAATAATAGCTGCAGCACCTCAATAACGAAGTATTACAGTATCTGTGGTTACAATTTTTTGATTGGAGGGTTTGTGATTGTGTTTCTGTTAAGAGAAAATGAGCTGGGACGACGAGAGAATAGGCCCAGATGTGAGTGCTGCGGGGCGTTTAGTGAATGATTGCATAAGCAGAGGCTGCTACACTTCTCCTGATTTGGAGGAAGCCCTCGAAGCTTCCAGATACTCCAGTCATCCTTACTCTTCTCCTCATAAAGAGGTAAACAAATGCCGCCCTTTTGTATTTCTCAAAAATTTGAACTTCACAAAAACCCACACATTTTTTAACCTCTCAAAAACCAACCAAATTTCAGTTCACAAAAAGCCCAAAATTCTTTACTAAACAAAACGACCAAAAAAATATCAACTTTACAGAAAATGCCCAAAAATTTGAACTTTTCAAAAGCCTCCAAAATTTGACTTAACAGAAACCCCAAATCCTCGTAAACTCAAAAAAAATATACTTACAAAACCCCAGAAAAAATTCTGAGATTTTAGTAGGGTTTTGAGTTCTGCAATTGCTTCTTCATGTTGATGTTCTACATTCGATAAATCTCGTGTTTTAGGTGGGGAAATATTATTTTCATTGTTGCTATTCTCCATTTGATAAGGTTCTTTTGTTTTAGGGGAAAAATGAACCGGGCTAAATTAAGTACACGAAGGCTCCTTTGACCGATATGTGGTTGCATTTATCACAGTATCAGCGAAGAACTTATATTTTCTAGGATGGAGTACTTGTTCCAATTCTGCATTATAGAAATCTGCTATATTTTAGGGGAAGAATTGGTTGAGCTGCACTAGGTGACTGTGGCTACTGTGCCCTATACTTCGTTGCTTTTTTATACTGTTAGATATTGCTCTTCTACATTGGAGAAATGTCTTGTTCTTTAGGGGAAAGAATGAGTTGAGCTAAAACAGGTGAGTGGTGATGCTGTGCCTGGTAATAGGCTATATTTCACATCACGTTAGGGCAGAAGTTGTGTTTTCGGAGGATTAGGTCCTTATGTTAAAGTGGTTATTAGAAGATAGGTATAGAAGTTAGACCTGAAATGTTGAAGTGACATCTAAAAGAGGGGTCTAGAAGTAAGACTTGAAATGGCAGAAACTAAAGAGACAGCACATTTGGTTTCAGATAAATGTGCCTAGAAGCTAGATACGAAAAGCTAGAAATAAAAGAGTGTACAACACAGTTGGTTGCAGATAAATGTACCCAAATGTTTGCCTGTGGAAATCTCAAAGATCTAACTAGATGTCATTTCTGTTGGGCATAGTCATACAATGTAGGTTGTGATGCCAATGCAAAACTGGGACCTTCTTCTTGAACACCTTAATATGTCATTTTTAATATTCATGATCAAACTTGATAATGTTGTAGGCAAAAAGATGTAATGGGCTGAACTAGGTGACTGGAGCCCCTGGGCTGTATATTTTGATGCATTTCTCACAGAGCTAGGGAAGGACATGTATTTTATACAATGAATTACTTATATTGAAGTGGTAAAGATTTAGAATTTAGATCTGAAACATTGGGAATACAAGATTATAAAACACAATTGGTTCTAGATAAATATACTAAAAATGTTTAGATTTGAGTATCTCTAAGATCTAACTAGATGCCCTTTCACTTACACACAATGCAGGCTTCAATGCCTGTTCCAAATTGTGGCCTACATGATCATCACTGTACAGAGTGTTTTGAACTGTTTTTATGTTAATTGTCAAGCTTATGGTGATGTTTCCTGTGACAAGAGTTAAAACCCACATGCTAAGGATTGAAATATTATGTTGAATTAGCACTGAACTGCTTTTATGTTAATTATCAAGCTTGCGGTGATGTTCTCTGTGGCAAGAGTTAAAACTCACATGCTAAGGACTAAAATATTATGTCGAAGTAGCTTTGATCTTTTCCTTATGTGAGATGCTATTCAGAAAAATGTTGTGGTAAGAACATGATAAATATCTTACTACTTGGTGTTTACAAAGAAAACTTAAAAGCTGTTCTTCTGTATAGGATACTTTTGAATAAGAGTACAATCTTATTGACTGTTTATAAGGTCAATCCTCCTTGCTGCTCAATTAAAATTGTGCTAATGATCAAAGTGGGACCTTGTTTTTTTGCGTGTATCATTTTTTGTTTGCATCCATATTATTTTGACTGCATGTATTTTATCTGCTGGTCGGTTGAGATTCCTTTCTTCTGTGTAGTCGAAAATCCTGTTCACCACTTCTGCCTAATCTTGATCACTCTTAACTTCTCAAGTGAGGTTTAACATATCCAACTGGGTAAAACTCCTGCAAATGCTTTGTCTGCTGATTGGTTGAGATTTCTTTCAGCCGTTCAGTCAAACATCCTGTCCACCACTTCTGCCTAAATCTGTAACACTGTATGGTGAGGCTCAGTATACCCCACTGGGTAAAATTGTTGCTCATTATCTGTACTTGCAAGTGGTTGAAGTTTTTACCTGTCTATTGATTGTTATCTATTAATGCCGGTTGGTTAGAGCTCACGTTGACCATTCAAACTCCCATTCCCTCAAAGTTTCAACAGTAGATTCTTAACTTTTAGAATGTTGTTAATCAGTTTTGGTGTTTCCTTCATCCAGTTATTTTCTTCATATTCGGAGTGTCTTTTTTTGGTATAAAGGTCTTGCATTGGAAGCACTTTTACCATGTTTTCTGGTTGTGCCTGTTTTTGGCATTAAGTTGTAGCTAAATTAACTTGCATTAAAATCACATTTAACCGTGTTTTCTGGTTGTGTTTGCTACTTTGGACAGTCTTTACCAAATATAGCACGTCATTTTATTTGCAGAGTTCGTGGCAGAATTTCCCATTGCAGAGTTTGAGTTACAATTCCCCATAAGCATCCCCATTGCTGGTAGATTCTATATTGTAGAATTGGTCTCTTCTTTATCATATCCAATAAGATAATATGGCTTGTAACATGCTTCAGGCCAACCTGGCCTGCTGGACCTAAAATGTGTTTACTTGTTTTAAATATTGCATTGATGATTCCCTAGTTTTAGATTAAATTCCCAATGTTTGTTTGATTGTCTTGATGTCATTAATAGGTTGTGATTGAAAATATCTCCTCAATTGTGTGCAATATCATCATATAATGGGCACTTATTTGTGTTTAGTATTCTGTTTCATTTATAAAATTATATTATATACCTAACAAATTCTTTGCACTCAAGGTGTCTTTGGGCGAGTTCATCAACCAGTTCCACTTTGAAGTTCATGGGAGTTGGTTATTAGTTTTGCAATTACAATTTTTTTTTCTTAGATTGGTTACCTTATACAGGTAGGTGGGATGCCCTAGTTTGGGGTTGATTTTTTTTTTTTTTTAGTTTTTACATTTTAAAGTTTTTTCTGGTCTTTAATTTTTTTCATTATTTCAGAGGTTGGGAGTGATTTTAGTTTTGAATATATGAATTTACATTGTCCAAGCCTATAAATATTAAATCATGAAAAGTCATCCAATGCTTCAATCATTTATCCAGGTCTTTTTGGCCAACATTTTTTTAGTTGTAGATGGATTAAGTGTGATTGCTGGGTAATGGCTGGAAGCCTATTTTGACCAAGCTTAGCCAACTTATTGTTTTCTTGCCAAGGTGTGTTATGAGCCAAACTAAATTCTGAAACTTGCAATTTTGGAAATGAAAATTTGCCATAAAAAAATTGAGATATTATTTTTTATGGTTCACTGTAAATCTGTTCTTTTGGCAGACTAAAGATACTGAAACTCTGATCTGTTTGCAATGAATAACCAGCACAGTCCAATCTCTCAGGGGAGCCACTCTCAATGTCGAAGACAACCAATCTTCTATTTAGAAGTGCTAGTTCAACAATATCACACAATTTTACTTCTCATAAATTAACAAGTCCCTATTACAGTTTGCCCCAACTGCTTTTAAACAAGGAAACCTTCTCTTAAAATAACTAATAATCTAATACTTACACCCTTTTAAAACAATCGAAAAATTCATTTCCTTTGTATTGTTTCAATTCTGTATCTAATAAAACCTTATCTCTTAACAATGCAATTAACTAGAACAAATTCTATATTTCTATCACGCAAACTTATCTTTTACTTGCAATGATGTTATCCCTAAGATCCTTTATTCTTTTCTGCCTGGATATCAATCTTGTGTTTGATTCTTATTTCTGTTCATTTTGCGAGATATGTTGGGCTTGCCATAATTTGGCCCTGTATGAATTGATTGGTCTACAATCATTGTAAATAATGAAGGAGGATCTTTCAGTTGCACCAAATATTCTGTAATAACTAAGAACCTCCTTTGTTAGTCTTTTGTATCTCCATTTTCTGTTAAGGTGGAAACCAGACTTGAAACCAGATTCGAGTGCAGTCAAAATTATGTATTCTTCATCTGCGTCAAATTACATGGAAAGAATGCTAGAAGGTCTTGGCTCGCCAATTTCTAATATCAAACATTCTTAAACGCTGCATTGGTACTCCTACATTGATTGATGATGATATTGTTGGCTCCTCCAACACGTTCCATAATATTGACACCTGCGGATTTGAGTTACTTACTTAGAGGGTCTTCATTTGCATCCATTACTTTGTGGGGTCTTCCCTTGGCACATATGCTTATATTTGTACTAGTTTGGGGGTTGTTTTTATGTTAACCCCCGTGGGTCTATTTTTTTGTTTTTTCTTGCTTTATTGTATTTGCTTTGTGTCTAGCCCCCTTTTGCCCTAGTCCTTTGCTATTGTGCCTGTTGTGCGTTCTAGCCCCTTTGACCTATTCTTAGACATTTGTGGATTTTAATATAAGTTTTGTCTTTCTTTATTTCTTTAGTAGTTTTGAACAAATGGATGGTAGCATTTGTTGCATATATTAGTTTTGTTTCTATGATCACATTAAATCACATTAAAAAATTGAAATCAATGAAATTTAGTGAAGGCATATTTTTGAAAATTAATGAATTCTGTGAAGATGTCATGTCCCCATTTTCAGAGTGATCACCTATTGGAGTTGGCTAGTCTATTTCCATTCCCGTAGGCTAAGCCAGAGGGCTCAGGGAATGACCTAATTGGCGAGTTTTCACACTTAGCCAATTTTTTAGGGCAAAACGATTGTGGAAGATGATTTGGCATAATTTTGTGGTATTTTTGATGAAGTCAACACTAATGAAATAATTTTCCCTAAGGTGGAGCGACCCAATTGGAGGATGAAAAATAGATGAAAATGCCCTTGGGAAAAATAAGAATAATTTATAATGATTTATCCTTGTGGAAGATGACTTCATTTGAGGTCAAAAATATGTTATATCATTTGCCTAAATGGTTCGCTCTTGGAGGATAGAAATATGGAAAAATAATAAAAAAATAAACAAGGACATTTCCTTATGTTTTGGGCACCCAAAAGGAGGTCAGCCTAGGAAAAAGGAAATAAAATAAAATAAAAAAGATGTATACCTTGAGGTCAGCCAGCTTGAGGAGAAAGGAAAAACTAAGTTACCAGTTCGCTGGGTTTTGAGGCTGGGTACCGGTTCGGTCCGCACCGGATCCAGATCCAGGTGCGGTTCGTGCAGGGGTGCGTCCAGGGTCCGGTCAAATGACTGTGGATACCTTGCCGACGAACCCAGGCCAACCAGAATGAACCCAACGCTGTTTTCTGTGACGCCAATAGAATCTGCGCGACTTTGACAACTTCTAATAAATTTTTTTGCATTTTAAAATCGTTTGAAGTGATTTGATTTTAAATCCACTGCGTTCCAAGGCATTTGATAGACAAATTGGAGACAAATTTCCTTGCCTTTCTCTGCTGCTGTGAATGGATTTTCATTATTTTTCTGCGTTTTTTATTATTTTCTTCATACCTTCCTCCCAATCGTGTCTTCTGCATATTCATTATATGTATATTATGTTTGAATAAGGTGTTTTCAATTATTTCGAATGTATTATAAATATATTTTATATTAATTTATTTTTATAAATAAGAAATATAAAATACATTAATATAAAATGTAAATATATTAATAAATTAATAATATTAATATGAATATAATTATAACTTATATTAATATAAATATATATAATGAATATATAAATATAAATATAAATAACTTATATTAATATGAATATAATTATAACTTATATTAATATAAATATATAAATATAAATATATTAATATTAATAAGTATAATTTATATTAATAATTTAATATGAATATATTAATATTAATATATTTATAAATATATTTCTATATTTATGTATTTTTATATAATTATATATTCTCTTTTCTTAATATATTCATTCATATTAAAGAAAAGTCTTATATATATAATTTTTTATATGTTTTTATATGGACGAACCCAAAACGAACCCACACCCAATTTTTTTTTTTTGACCGAACCCGCGAACTGAACCCCCAAACTCGAACCAATACCAGTACCAGATTCGGTAACTTAGAGGAAAAATCATGTATAAATATAAGTTGTTTGGAGCTCATTTCATCATCATCCATTCATATTCCTTTCATTTGAGATTCATCTCTCTTGGCTGCAACTTTTAGTTCAGCACCCTCCTAGGATGAAAACCCTAACGAAGATAAGTGGATTGGACGAAAACCTAATCACACTTTGGAGGTGGACTCATACGGAGTTCATAATTGCACTTCATTGGAGATTTGTGGAGGAGAAAAACCTAATTGCATATTCAGATTTTGGATCAGCATTGGAGGAGATTTCATTGTGGCATTTGTGTTCATTTGGCACTAGGGTTTACCCTAGATTTCTGCCTTCACACTTGGAGGAGCATTTCTGTGGCATTTTGTGTGTTCATTGCATTAGGGCTCACCCTAATTTGGAGTGCCACACCTAGAGGAGGGTGACTTGGCCTTTGGAGGCATTTTCTTCATCATTGAGGGTTTCTAAACCCTAATCCGAGCAGCAGCCTAAATGCCATAATTGTTGAGGGTTTGTGGAGCTTCATTCTATATCATTTTGGTATGTACAAACCTATTATTAGGTCTGATTTGTAATGGCAGAATTCTGAGATGTATTTGGGCATGTTTGGCCTATGCATTGTGATGTAATTGCATATTCAGAAGTTCTGATTTGTAGCAGCAGACTGAATAATTTAGAAATCAGATTTGCTCCATGTATATGTTTGCATTTTGATGTCATATATTGATAAATGAGTTCGTGATTGAAGATATAATCATAAGGGTTCATTATTGCTATATTATTTGAGCATTTGGATGCATATATGTTTATAATTTTATTTGAAATCAGAAAATTAAATCAGAATTCTAGGGTTTGAGCAGAATTCTAAAAGTGCAGAAAACTAGGGCTGTAATATCCCCTTCTAGGAACAATACTAATTTTACCCTAAATTAACAATTTTGTAATGTCCCCTTCTAGATTTGCCCTAGATTAAACTATGTTGTCATAGTTATAATAAATTAGGGTTAGGAAGATGACTTACAGGTAGTTATTTCTTCGTTATGCTCTTGAATATAAACCCTGCACTCATCACATAGAAAACACAAGTGCATACATATATACATATAAACTAATGCCATTGTTAGGGTTAGCTAAGCATATATTAAACTTAGAATACAATTTCAATATTACTATTACTATCAAACACATTTGGAGCATAGGGATAGGGACATGATAGGTTTGACCCAGCTAACCCATACTAAGCCCAAGAGCGGAACTTTGGCCCTCCTAGCTTTGGTGGCAGGACTTAGACGTCCACCAAAGTGGGGTACTTAGTAGAGTGCTTGTCTTGCTTCCCTATCCATGTCTTATCCCTTACAATTAATAACTCATCATGGTAGGAATGGTATGGGGAACGTAGTGGGGTTCTCAGTTTATCCAATCTAAGCCCAAGAGCGGGACTTTGACCCTCTTGGCCTTGATGGCAGGGCTTTGACATCCATCCAAGGTGGGGTACTTAGATGGAAACCTTATACCCTCTTATCTACGTCTCCTTCCCTTCCTCCATGATGAGGTTTAATATTATTTACATCTGAAATACATTAAAGATGATTATTCATTGATACATAATAAGTACTAACATTATCATCTATTTGTTCACATTTATCCATTCTACATAAGTAATGAAATCTGAAAGAAATATCGGTTCTTTGACTGTAACTATGTTATCAGATTTCATGGTTATTAATATACCTGCTGCTTTCCTACAATTGTATGTCTTTCTTGTTCGCTGCTTTCCTCTCTTTATGTCTGTAGATTAGATCTTAGATTATTAGTATATTCTGCCCCCCTTTTCTTCACATTCATAAGCTATATTTATATTACCATATCTCCATGAATAGATACATCTCTTTGAATGGAGTCTCTAAAGGGTCGTCACCTTTTATAAAGGAGTGATCATATCTTTTTAAAACTATATTATAATCCCTTTATGCTTTACTCAAGCACTGCCTTTTAGGACTATTAACGATAAGCGCTTGAATGATATCAATCGCTGCTGCCTATAATGAATCACTGTCTAATAATAACCACTGCTTCTAAATAATCGTACCCTTTTTATGATTATCACCTTACCTTCTTACTTCAGCGCTAATCATAAAGGAGTCTTAATTCTTTCATTAGTATCTTTGACCCAAACCTTAGCCTTTGATAAATATTAATTGCTACCATATGAATCATAGTATATTTAATAGTTTCCACTAAAATATTTATTTACCGTATACTTCTTCCTTGAATTGTATTTCATATTTTCATGTATGAATCGTACTACTTCATATGCGGCCCATAGTCGCTGCCTTAACAAAACTGCTTGCTTCCTTATTAATATTTGCTGCCTTACAATTATAAATTGCTGCCTATTTGGCTACTTCATAATATGTATTTTAGGTGAGACATTAGATGGAGCGCTTATTATTTTATGATATGGATAAGGCTTCTCATATATGTTATAATTTGTTATTTATATCTATTTTTATATAATATAATAATATATCTAATAATATTATGTATGTTCATTAAATATTAATATATACACAAATTATTGCCAGAAGCCCTTTCTATCATTCGAATTGATTGCATTTCAAGGAAACGACTTCACTGTTACATGACGAATTAATTCTTTAATTTAAACAATGCCTTAACTTTGGGACATCACAAGGGCAGAAATCAGAAAAGTAAAATTCAGAATTTAGGGCAGATCCCATTGGGGATATTACAGAAGACAAGGTAAAAGCAATTTTATTCCTCAAAACAATGTTGTAATCTAAGTCACAAGGTTAATGTTTGTGTTTGAGTTCGGCAAGGAAAAATTTGAATAAAAAATTTGTCCATGATAAAATTCAAAAACATAAATTTGTGATTTAAGTTGAATAATATAAATCTAATTTTTTATTTTATTTTATTATGCTAATAAAAATACTTAGTAGAATATTATTCAATAATATTAAATATTTGAATGTTTTTATAATATTCAACATCATATAAAAAATTAAAATAAAATTTTATGAAAAATTTAAAACCAAAAATATAAATTGTAATGCTTTAGTAACATTTAAACACAGAAAAATATAAGTTATAGTTAATTTAATAAAACTGGAAATTATAATAATTATAATGTTACAAAAGCCTAAAATATAATATCGTTATTTAAATAAAAAAATTAAATTCATTAAATTTTTTTTACATAAGCCTAAAATATAAATTATGTTCAAAAGTCTACTGTATAAGTTTATAACCTGTCTGTGACATGTTTCCTCCATTTCGGCCTAATCTTTCTTGCTTGTGTATGCTACCGCTTAATTATTGCCGGTCAGCTTTCGAATCTAGAGGCCTTCTCCGCTGTACCTGTGCTTTACACAAGGAATAAGATTTAAATTGTAATGCTTTAGTAACGTTTAAACATGGAAAAATATAAGTTATAGTTAATTTTATAAATCTGGAAATTATAATAATTATAATGTTACAAAAGCCTAAAATATAATATTGTTATTTAAATAAAAAATTTAATTTCAGTTGCCGTTAAGGGTGTGGTTTGGTGGTTAAGTTGCTCGGTTGTAGTGGCGGCGACCAGGGTTCAAACACCCGTTGGGCCAACGAGCTCGCAGGCCTTACACCTTTGCTAGGCTAACGTGCTAGCAGGATTTGTGCCTTCGCTGGGTTGTTGTGCTCGCAGGTGCTAGGCCTTCGTTGGGCCAACGAGCTCGCGGGTTTCAACCTCCAGCGTTAATGCAGGTGTTCATGCTAGGGCTTAATGCCAGGGGATGAGGTGCCCGGTGTTGTGGCTTCACCGGTTCTTTGCTCCGGTCAAAAGCGAATTTAACCAAACAAAACAAAAATTTAAATTCAATAAAAAAATGTTACATAAGCCTAAAATATAAATTATGTTCAAAAGTCTACTGTATAAGTTTATAACCTATCTTTGACATGTTTCCTCCATTTTGGTCTGATCTTGCTTGCCTGTGTATGCTACTGCTTAATTATTGTCGGTCATCTTTTGAATCTAGAGGCCTTCTCTGCTGTACATGTGCTTTACACAAGGAATAAGATTGGAACCATGGAGAGGTTGGGGTTGAACAACAACATGTCTCTCTCCATTGACATATATCTATCTATATCTCGTAGGCTTGCTATTGATATTGGAATAGACACACCTATTTTGAGACGATATGCGTTCGACAAATTTGAGTTGCTGTTTGTGAAAAATGATTGGAATCTTCGTGAAACAACAATTTTTTTAGGGTTTCTAATAAAACCTTATGTGTTCAAATGGTGTCATGTTCCCTCCGCCCAAAGGGCATGATATTATTATTAATATAATAAAAGTGTTTTTAAACACTATACTTATATATCTTAAATATTAAATATAATATAAATTAATAAAATAATAAAATTAAGTAAGAAATTCAAATTTGAATTTGGGTGCCCAGTTTTGGGCCCATGCGTCTCATATGGAGGAAGGTATATCTACCAATTCATTCTTTCATTTGGAGGATTATGCTGAGTTTTTGAATTTACATACTTGAATCCTTTCAAGTTGAACCCGCGAGGACGAAAACCCTTATAGGCAGATTGGGTGAGGACAAAACCCCTTTCCCATTTCGTGCAGCTCCACTCAGGCGCTGCCATCGTGCCGATTTGATTAGATTGTGATTTGCAGGTGGTGAAGGCGATCAGGGGCACTTTCTAGGAGATTTGCTCATCGCTGTTCCTCCATGATCATTGGCAATAGACAGCAGTTTCAGTCCATTTGGCAACAAATCTAATCGCCATTCAATTGCTGGACTAGGGCTTTGAACCGCATTTGCCACTCAGGTATCTAGGGCATCATCAAATTGATTAAAGGAAGATATTGCGATCTGGTTGATTATTTTGGAGGAGTCTCATCCTAGCTGCGTGAGATCTAGCATAAACCCAGGGCAATTTTGTAGCACACGAGCATATCATATCAAGGAATCTACAGAGGTCAGTCCGTGCCCTTATTTCCTGAATTGTGGCACCTATACCCTAGGTGAGAGTCACAGAGTAAAGCGAAGGTGATTCAGGATACTTAGGCCAGTTTGTACACCAGTTTAATAGACGAAACACACAGTTGCGGTGCAAGTTTGGCAATGGAAGAGTCATTAAACAGTGAGCCCTTTCTGACTTAACAGGCGTCATTAGCTTGTTCCATAAATACCTTGAGTTTTGTAGTGCCATCTTCCAGGCGAAGACCACCATTTGACAGTGGAGGTATTTGTGAATTTTCCGCCTAGATCTGCAAACTAGGCTGCTATACTATCACGTAGGCATCACCAAATTAAATCAGAAATTCTGGACAGGGCATGAGTTTGTGAGTTTTTGTTCATTCATATTTTAGTGAATTTGGTTCAAATTTTCCCAATCTGCATATTGTAACCGAACTCTCTGAAAATATATATATATATATATATATATATATATATATATATATATATATATATATATATATATATAGTGTATTGGCGTTTCCCTACTATTACAGACATCAGAATTGTTAACGATTTATGAATTGAAGTTGAGTTTTTGTTCAAAACCCTATTTTGACTGAATCAATAATACTATTGGCTGCTCAGATTTGTTATATTCTGTGAAAAACCCTAGATCACTCATGCTCTAAGGGGCGAATGTGTTAACAAAGTAATATCTGTGTTAGGGTTTAATCCAACAGATTGAAACAACAAATAAACCTAGCTGAGCAAGAGTTATATAAGGGTTATTTCAAATGGACAATTACTATAGATGAATTTAAATGAATTTTTGGGGATTGTAATGGTATTTGCCAGATTTTGAACTTTTTGGTTGATATGCGGCGGACTCTATGACACAGATTGTAATTATGGTGAAATCCATGAAAGATCCAATTGAACCCATTATGTTGTGGTGTCTATTATATGGACTGTTTGTGGCTAGCTTTGCATTGGAGAACGGGGAGATCATTCAAAAAAGAGTTAAAGAGCATATCAGAAAGAACCCATGATTACATCAAAAGCTCAGCACTTGCAAAGCATGGTCATGCTACATTGGTGTATTTGTGTAGAAGCAAAAAATCCCAGCAAAGGAAGAACACTTAATGAAAAGTAATTCAAGAGAGGCTATAGAGATTGGGAAGCATGCTAACAATCTAAGTGATTAAGAAAACCTGTCCATCATATGCGAAGGACTCATAAAGGTAAATAATTAAACGAAAATGAAAATAATTAATGCTACATTGGTAATTATTTAATAATGTCGGTGAGCATTAATTATTGGATGATATGTATCATTCTCCTGCTAATATTGTAATTAGAGTAATCTATTCAAGGATTCCTTGTTTGTAATCTTATCGTTCATCCTAATGAGAGACCACAAAATGTGGTTTGATATGTTGATTCTCTAATTCTCTTGCATCACAATTTTTCTTGAAGTCTTTCTTCAAGTCTCTAAACTTAAATTTTATCTGTTTTTGAGGATTAAATTTTCTTGAGTTCAGAATTAGATCTTTTTTTTTGAGGAGAAGAAGGATATTTATAAACTTGTTTTGATTACAACCAATTTCAAAACAGCCCAAGCTTTCAGGTGAGCCAAGTTCAATTTCTACAACAAAAAAATCTAAAACAATCTTTTGTATAGAAGTGCTAGCTCAATCAGATCACACAACAATTTTCATAAATCAATTATCCATAATCTCCTTTTATATTTCTTCTTGACTATTTATAAACAAGTGAATCTTCTCTAAAAGTAACTAATCTTTGCTTCATCGTAAAACAGTCAAAAAATCTTATAAGAAATCTATCTAAATTCTTTGCGTGGCTTTATTTGTTCTATTTCCTAAAATAAAATAAAATTTTATTTTCTAAACGTTGCAACGTATTAAACTAAAACTAATTCTATCTTGATGTCATGGAAACATATCCTTTATTTTGCAAGGATATTTATCTCTCATATCTTGTATTATTTTTTCCATGGGTAGTATCATTAATATTGGTCTGAAACTGGATCAGTTAAAGTTAGCTAACTTGGTTACCTAAATGTTCTCATTGAAGCTAACCCCTTAATGCTAAGCAATCTTGAAGGCTCATTCTTGCAAATGGACACCTAAATTGTATTTTAGAAGATGACTGCTGAAGAAAAATAGAGGGAAAGATGCACTGAAAGACTTGACTACTTGTTGGTAAACAGATATGTCACTGCAATATTTCGCTGAAAATAGTGTGATTTGTCCAATGGGCAGCAATGAATGCTTACTATAGTTGGATAAACCGTAATAAAAATAACGATTTTCCTCTATGTTTGAGAGGGGCAACTTCCTTGTATGATGAGTTTTTTTTTTTGGTATGCTTTTAATCGGAAAGTAGGAAAAGTATGAAGAAAGTAAAATAAAATAACGGGGAAACCTTAGATAGGGCAAGGATCTAGTTTTTTCTCAAGAAAATGCAAAGTTTTTTTTTTTAAAAAAAAAATTATTATTATTAGCAAGGAAGAAATAAACACAAAGATTTAATTCCCTTTTTTAAATTATTCGAAGTAAAATTCTGCAACAAGGGTTGAATGGAGGAATGTTATCTAATATAAGAAAGATACATTCACACAGGGTTTTCAGACTCATAGATCTGAAAATAACCTATTATTTCATCCAATGTTGCATAGGTAAAATATGTAACTGAAATATAATTCATTGTATTCACCACATCACAGAAAATATTCAAAGATAGGCTTCAAATTTAACATAAGAAGAATTTGTGTGTGGGGTGTGGTCAAGTGGCTGGGCCACTTGGTTATCATGATGGATATTGAGGTTCAAATCCCCCTGAGGACACGTTACCGTTGAATGGTGTGTTGAATGTATACTGTTGTTTCAGAAAATATTCAAAGATAGGCTTCAAATTTAACATAAGAAGAATTTGTGTGTGGGGTGTGGTCAAGTGGCTGGGCCACTTGGTTATCATGATGGATATTGAGGTTCAAATCCCCCTGAGGACACGTTACCGTTGAATGGTGTGTTGAATGTATACTGTTGTTTCATGTACCTGGTTCATAGCTTTGGTCAAAAGCGTTTGCTCAACAAAAAAAAATTAACATAAGAAGAATCTGCAGCATAAAGACAAATATATAGGCTCATAGACCAACAATGTTCTTCTTTATTATATTCAAGAAGAAGAGCGCTAAAGACTTTCTGTTTTTGTACAATGTGTAAGAATAAAAAAAATCCTTTCTTTACAAAAAAGCGTTGTATATATAGCCTTTCTCTCTCATAACTGTTTTACAACCAACTTTTGAACTAACAACTTAACAAAAATTAAAGTAAACTTTACTTTTTCTAACTTTGAGTTATAAAACAAAGTTCACTTTATTAAGTCATAGTAAAAGACTTAATTTACAAATAGATAAAGCAACAAAATAAATAAGGACAAGTCTTTAGCTTTGCTGGGTTGAATCTTGTTCCTTTGAAGCTTTAGACTTTGGAGGGTGTGATTGTTGGGGAAAGGATTTTGCCTTGAAAATTCTGAATTGTTTGACTATTGGTGCTATTAATTTAGCTTCTGGTATGACAGTGTTTAGGAGGCGCAATTTCCAAGTAGTCAAAGTTTCATCTATCTCTTCCAATCTTTTGAGAAAAGTTGTAATATCCTTGTGACAACCAATCAAAGAAGATGATATTGTGCTAAATTTCCTCATGGTATTGGTGTTCACAGTCTCCTTTTTGAACAACTCTTCTACAAACATATCTTTGAAGTTCTTCTTAATTGAATGAATGTCTGCCAATTCAACTTCATCTTCTTTAATAATATCAACATCAAAAGATAAACAATCAGCCCATATCTCAGACTTTATTTGATCACAAAATTTGGAAAGCTTCTTAAATTCTGTTAATGCTTCCCTCACAATCAACAACTTCCAATCCACGCTCTTGACCCATGCAATGAAGTCATTCTTATGTATTTTGTTAAAGACCTTCTCGGAGATTAAAATATTCACATTGGTTTTTGCCATCTCCTGGATATCTCTGATTACCGATTGCCATACCACTTCTTCTTTCTTTGCAAGCTGAATTTCTGAATTTATCTTCTTTTTCTCTTCTACATTTTTGCATAATTTTATTGCCTCCTTGATAAAATTGAGGCCATCAAGGGCGAGTTGTTCAATCGATGATTCAGTTGCCCTCATATTTGCTAATTTTCTCTATAGTCTCCTAGCTTACATCCTCTAGAACCGAGCTAGTAAAAGTTGAGGATAATATCATTAGGAGCTTTGTGGATGTACATGAGAATGATGGATTTGACATATGAAGTCAACACATGTATTTGCTCCTCTAGTTGTTCCTTGGTTTCTTTTTCTTTCTCTGTTCTTTCCACCAGCTTGGCAGCTGACACTTGAAAGTTGTGGATATCATTCTCATGTGTGGCTGGGCCAAGATCAACTCGGGAGATACAATAATCTGCTTCCGTCATTTTTTCCTCATTTTTTGTTTACTATGGTCTTGGCAATTTCTACAAACTATATGCCAGAGGAAGAGTCTACCATCAACTTTGAAGCAGTGTGGGCCTTCTTGGGTTGAGGGACATTTGTAGCAATTTTGCTATTGCATCAAATCCAGGATTGACAACTTGTACATGTTTTCTTTTTTTGACAACCATCTTTGTTTAACAAGGCGAAGCAGAAGTGCAGATCCTGACTTGGGATTGGAAGAAGAGGAAAGAATGATTGGTGGTCGGGTAACATTAGGGTATCAACACTTGTATCAATTGGCGGTGGAGAAGGAGGGGGAGATGGTAGAGGCTGAAAGGAGTAGGAAGTGGTGGTGAGGAGGGAGTAGCATCATCAATGGTAGATTTTACTTTGTCAGCCATGGGTGCTTGGGAAACAACTTTAGTAACTTCCTTAGCAGAGGTTGATGACCTTTTAATGTCAAGCTTCCTCCTTGGCTCAATGTCTCCCTCATTGCAAGTGCGCTTCAAATCAATTCCCTTATTGGGATCTTCTCCATCACCACCCCCCAATGGTTCTAGCTTTTGATCTGGTGGTATAGAGCATAGTGAAATGCTGTGTTCCAGAAGTCTCATTGTGCCTTTCACTTTGCTTTTGCCTCCTTGAAGTGTTACTCTTGGCAGGAGGTTTCGTTGTAGTATGCTCAACATTCTTAGCATTTAGCCATTTTTGAGTTTTTTGCAGGACAAAGAGTGACCTCTCTCTAATTTCCTTTACTTCTTTCTTAGCCTGGTTGCTAGGTGTGAGTGGCTATAGTTGGATGGAAGAGGTAAAGACCTGATCTATCGTGTCGATGCCATCATCAATGATATCCTGAACATCCCAACCCAAATTAAATACTTTTATTTAGTCAATTGTCAGCCCCATCCAATCTCTTCTTCGAACTTTCAAATCATCTTCGTAGTCTTCCTAAAAATCTTCCAAATGAGGAATGTGATGGTATCCTGGGCCGAGGTGTAGGTTATCTTTCACATAATTTTTGTTGTTGAAGGGGAACCTTGCCACATAGAAATACATAGAAACTTTGGCAAGGTTTTTATGTACCTCTTGATATTCTGGGCATTAGAGAATGACTAGCAGGTGTAGTAGCCGAGGCCTATGAGAAAGGGAATGGCCGCCTTTTTTGTTTCTTTACATCTCTTGTTTATTGCCCCAATTTTCCTACATACTTCTATCAATACGAGATGATCACTCACATATTGAGGTAACTTGTATGGGTGGTATTCAAACCCACCAATTTTGATATATTTTAACCTCGGGTATTGAATGAAGTAACTCTCATACTGAGTGATTAGATTGGTTGTTTCAGGTGAAATTTTGAGTCCAATATTTCCATCCAGCTCCCTAATTGTCAACATAGTGAACACATCATTAACCCGCCTGAAGTTTTTGTTGCTGACTTCAAGCTGTAGCTGCGGGTAGAAATCATTTCCATGCTTGGTCTTACTCTTTGATTCTTGTAAAACTCACCAAGAGACATCATTGTAATTAGGGGATTCCTTAGTGTTGGGAAAGCAAGTTGGTTGTAAAGGCATATGTTGTTTTAGTGGCTTAGCGTATGAGTCTTGGAGAGTTGTAGCAGGATCTTGGGAAGTGTGAAAGCATTGGAGAGCTTGTATGGTATCTGGACATTGTTGTTTTGTGCAAGAGAAGTCCATGAAGACCTATTTGAAGGTAGAAAACTATTGTAACAGCTCACTAGATAGTGGCTTGGGGAGGAGACCCCCATTCTTCTCGAGTCTTTCCCCCCTTTCTTTTAGTTTCTCCAGATCATATTGCTGTTGTCTTTTCATTTTTGTTGTTGTTTATGTTCTTTGCTTGTGGGTACATGTTGCTTTTCATTATTCATTGCATAGGTCAAAAACTCGGACTCAGCAAAAACCTGGTAGGCCTAAAATTTGACTTGGACTCGGGACTTGGAAAAACTTGACAAAATTTCTGAACATTTAAATACACATAAATTTGTAAAATAATCTTTAAAAACACATATAAAATGGAATTTACAGAAGTGATAAGTAGTTTTTCTTTCATTTATGGATGAAAAACCAAGTTCAATGCACATCATAGTGTCTTATGATTATAAATTATAAATCTGTATTAGTATTTTTTACAAGTTTCATCCATGGAAAACATGGGCCCAATTTTTTTTTTTTTTTTGATTATTCACCTTTTAAAATCAGAGTAAAGGTTTGGGGGCAGTAGGGCCCCTCGTGGGGTCTAGGGGCAGCAACCCTTGCGTGTTCCTTGTCATGATATAGGGTAGGGTTGAGGGGCAGAGCCCTTGCCACCAAGCCCAAATTAAGGCCTTCAAGACCACATAGACCTTAAGATTCATGAGTTTTTGATGATTTTGTCAATGTGTCAAAGGAGTGAGCGCTGAAAGAAGGAATTGTGAAAAGTGATTGTCATTATGCAATAGTGAGTGAGTTTTTCCCACAAAATTGTGAGTTTTGGTAAGTAGTGTAGAGTTGATTAGAATAATGAACCATAGATCAAAAACTCGCCAACTTGCGGGTACTTGTGAGGCAAACCCTTAGGCGAGTAACTTGCCTGAAAACTCGACTGGGTGAGTAACTCGTAGAGAATTTGCCAGAAACTCGCTGTTGAGTTTTATGGTGAGTTACTTGCCTAGGAATTTTGCCGTACTTGCAAGGTGGTGAGTTTTTGATCTATGGTTCATTACTCTTATCAATTCTAGACTTCACATATAGGGGCTGTTTTCCATATTTCTGCACATGGAACAACTTATACAAACACTTTACATTAAGATGGATAGGATTTGTTTTGGTGAATAGGATTTGTTTTGGTGAATATGTAGTTGATAGCCACACTAACTACATATCACATATCCTTTATTCTATTTCTCATGGATATCACTCTCATGTTTGGCTCTTATTTCTATTCTTTTTGTAAGATTGTTGGGCTTATTACGATTGTCTTTTTTGAATAGATTGGTCTATAATCACTATAAATGGTGAACGTAGATCTTTTCATTACACCAAATATGCTTTAAGTACTTGGTTCCTTAGTTGTTTATCTCTGTCTATTGGCCATCTAGTCTTCTACAATCATGTTTTGATGCATCTTTACTTTGAAGATTTAATGAGATCTTATTGCCTGTCTCTTTCATGTTTTAAAAGAATGAAGCCTTTGTAGTAGAAGAGGACATGTAATAAATCTGATTTGTAATCAAACACCATCTTGATGGAGTCATGACCCTACCAAATCACCTCTTCTTCTGTATATATATTCCATTCCTTTTACCTTGTAGCACATCACTCATATTCTTTTCTCTGTTTAATGCCTTATTATTTTTCCTGTTTTTACTTTTTTTTGTTGGTTTGTAATTGTGGACTTGGGGTCCACTCTCTTATGAAAAAATGAACGAAAAATAGGCATTGACCCTATTAATAGGAGTGCGACAAAAATACAATTTCCTACTAATCCTTTTCAGAGTTTCTTTTCTTGGACAATCTGAGCGTCATTTGATGCTTAGTATTTCTATGAGAGGATACCTTTTTTTTTTACCTCAGTCCAATCATGACCAGACAAAGTTGGCAAGTTGGGCTTGATGAACTCCGTTTTCGTCACTTGTCGCCACCTCCTCAGAATTTGTCTTTACTAGTGAGCATGCTGGAACCTTGGTATCTATTCTAGTTTTGTGCATGGTTGAAGTCTCTTGCTCAGATGGAATCTAACGATAGCAATGCTTGAGAAATTGTGCACAACTGGAGAAGGAGAAACTTCAGATGAAGAAATGCAATCTGAAGGATCCTGGGGGGGATTTGGCTGAGGCTGAACACCAAGGGAAATAACATAGTGATGAGACTTGGCCCCAGCCCACCAAGTGGGACTCACTCGCAATGATTGATTTCCTTGTTTGTTGATAAATTTCTTGTGGCATTGAGAGGTGTGATACTCCATGGAGTAACATTTTCTGCACCTAAAAACAATTCTTTTGTAGTCAACCAACCAGTTTCCTCCATCTTCTCTTGCCTACCTTTTGGGAAATCTCAGCTGGAAGCCCTTTGGAGAGATCCATCTCCACACATGTAAGTGTGTAAGTGGAACATGCATGGTCAACAGTCTCTTTTGAGATACAGTGATACTTTCCTAACCTATTGACAATAGCCTATAGGCCTTCAATTTCCCAAAACTGCAGAGGTAGGTATGGTAGATGAACCTACAGGAAGGCTGAGGTGAAATAATCTGTTTGTGTATCAAAGTTTGGATAGCATGGTTTCATGCATAGGGAATCACCTTGGAATACCCAAGGGCCTTCCTTTAACACAATCGCCTTATCCCTGAGAAAATAAAGTTCCAAAATAAATAAACCCCTTGCACAGAGGTAAATGCTTATTTCTTCCTCTGTGGCCTTTTTCCATCACTCCTAGATCTAAGTATGCAGATCACACAACTTGGGCCACAATCTTGCAATCTGCAAGTGAGGGCATAATCTTGTAGGTATTCTTCACAGTCCAACAATTTCTGCATCCATGCCGACTTTGGGGATGTGATTTGAAAGGTGGAAGGAAAGGGCCCTGCCTAGATTTTGATCACTTGATATTTTCATGCCCTTGCCAGAATTGGTGGCTGCCTTGGAACCCAGTGGCTCTGCATCCTAGTTCAAAGTCCCAGATATCCTTGTTTTTTCCATGGCAGCAAAAATCTTTTGGGGGAAAAATTCAATCGGGAATTTTTTTTTTTTAAATAACACAAAAAGAATGAGAAAAACTTGCATTTTAAAATTTAAAGGCATTTTAATAGCATAGAAATATAGAGAGCAAATAAAAACGAGAGTTTAACCCATGAATTGTGGAATATAGATTTTCTCATTTATGTTTATATTGCTGATTACATTACATTGCATTGAAATTGTGGTAAATGCAATAAGAATTTTGAGTTAATAATTGGGGATGTATAAGATGGCAACCGTATGATATTATAAACTACCCTTTATAAACTGGTAAGATTAACAATGTCTCCTATAGTTTATTAATTGGTAATATTGTTTTTTTTGTGAGTAAAGTATTTGGTTAGAATTCTATGCATTTTGCTATATTTAGGCTTAATTACGAACCAAAATGGATTCAGACTATTTAATCCTAAGTTTATGGTGAAACCTGCTATAACAAGCACATATTTTGAACTTGAAGTCTGAAGGAGCAGTCCTTGAAATTTGAAGTTGTTTCGAAACAAATGTAGACAATGTAAAACGTGTTTGAAACAAATGAAAAAATGTGTGTAAAAGTTAACCTAAGTTGCCAGTTTAGGTTTGGGTTTGGATATGGGTTCACAGTTTGGGTCTAAGTCACAAGGTTCCAGTTCGAGTTCGAGTTCGGCAACTATAAAAGTCGGATGAAGTTCGGCAAGGGGAAAAAAAAATCGCCTTTAAATTCGCCTATATAAATTTGATTTTAAAAAAAAATATAAGTAGTTTAAACTTTGTAGATAGCAATAGGCTATAGCATCATAGCACCATGATAAACTTATCAGCAATAGATCTATCATTATCATATATAAAAATAAAAATATATCAAATTTATATTTTAAAATTAAATAATAAAATATAAAAATTACTTAACTCTATTTTAAAACACATAAAATTTATATATTATATTTTAATTTTTATTTACAAACAAAATAATTTTTTTATTAAATTCATATTTTAACTTTAAATAAACACTAAAATAAAAAAATTAATAATTAGCCGATAGGCTGATATGTGGGAGATTTCTCCCTTGAAAGTGTTGGATGCCCGGAAAACCTTCGCCATTCGTTCTTTCATTTTCGTGGTTTTCGGTCATTTTCACGGTTTTACGATCAGTGTACTTGTCAAAAAATACAGTCTATTAATTAGACTTTCACTCGCCGTTTAAAGAGAGGTGATTATTATTAATTAGCTTTATTCGCTATTTACTCTCCGTTTAAAGTACATTTGAGCGCGGTCATTTTGGATAATTTCGACGTGATAATTTATCAGTAACACGGTCATTCTTGATAAAGTACATTAGAGATCCATTTGTTTTTAGAATGAAATAGAGGGAAAAGTAACGCGAATTGTCTATCCAACCCTCTGGATGCACATTTGACCGTATTTATTAATTAATTGAAATTCACAATACTGTTGTATTGTGAATTTCAATTAATTAATAAATACGGTCAAGTGTGCATCAACCCTCACGTTGCCAAAGTAACGTTTTCTAAATTTTAATTTATTTTTGGGTTAAATTTGCATCGATATGTTAATAATAGTTTTTATTGCATTTTAAGTTTTTAAAGTGTATTTTAAATAAAAATAATAATACATGTGAATTATAATTATAATTTTTATATTTAATATTAATATACATAATAATATATTAATACTATAATTTATTAAAATATATTATATTAATACTAATATACTTATGGATAATAATATATATACTATGTTAATAATAGTTTTTATTGCATTTTAAGTTTTTTAAGTGTATTTTAAATAATAATACATGTGAATTATAAATTTTTTTAATTTAAAATATAATTTTGATAAAGTAAATATGTAATTTTTTAATTAAACATAATAATAAAATCAATTAATAAAAATTATTGGCATTCCTATTTATTTAAAATTTATAGTCTTCACATTATTTAATGTATACACTAATAAACTTTGTACAAATAATAGTATTATATAATATATTAATATATAATAATTTATACCATTATTATATTTTACATAATATATTATAGTTATATATATTAATATCAATATATAATATTAATATACATAATAATATATTAATACTATAATTTATAAAACTATATTATATTAATACTAATATACTTATGGATAATTACGGGGGTAATGGAGCGAAATTGCGAAAAAAAGCTGGAGGTAGGATTTAATTCAAGCGAAAGGGAGGCAGAAGGAAGCGGCGAAAGAAAGGAGGAAACAATAGAAGGAAAGGAGATTGGGCGATCTTGAACATGGGCCGAAGAAGCAGAAAAAGAAATTTTGATGAGAAAAGTTCAGGACAGAGCGTCATTAGAACCATGGAGATCGACTACAAGACAACAGAATTGGCGGTTTCAGGACAGAGAAAATTCTCCGAGATGTCCATGGAAAAGATGGGACAAGCAAGCGCAATGGAGGAGTCAAAGGCGAAATAATAGAGGTCAGGGGCGTGACCGATGGGGACAACCCAATTTTGGAGAGGGAGGCATTGGTAAGAGATCTACAGAATTCAGGTACGGAAACAAAAAAACTATGGTGTTAGGAGCAAATTTGTTAAATCCTTCCATTGATCGTATGAAAAAACTAGGGCTTATTGGAAAATGGTATGGACCCAACTTGGATCTAGAATATTTAAGAAAATGGTGGCAGGGAAGATGGGGAAATGAATTAACCTTAAAAGCCCTAGCGAATGGTTTTTTCTTTGTAAAGTGTCCCTCTGTGAAGATCAAAATGGAAATTTTGGAAGGGATTTGGCTCATGAATGGATTTGGTTTCTATTTCTGTGAATGGTTTGTGGGTTTTGATCCAAAAAAGCATAAAATAGATCGAGTTCAGGATTGGTATAGAATGCCTAATCTCCCGTTAGAGTTTGGGGATCATAAAATTCTAGAAGAGATTGGGAACTATTTGGGCAGATATATCTGCGCAGAGGAGTGGAAGGATTTAAAAGAAGGTACGCATGTCAGAATCTGTGTTGAAAATCGTCTTTTTGAGCATCGCTAGAGAGAAATTGAAATTTTCACAGATTGGGGCATTCTGAGACAACCTCTCATTCACGAATCTAAGCCTCAAGGAAGCTGGGTAAGCACGATAGGATGGAGATCCTGGGATCCGGTTCAAGTCAAAGACAAAGGGAAGTCATTGGAGGAAGAGGAAGCTCAGGATAAAGAATTAGGGAAAGAATTGGAGAATAAGGAAGATGTAAGGAAAGAGGAAAATATCTCACAGGGGAATCGAAACCCTGGTTTGGAGGAAGTTGAGATTAATCATAAGAAGGTTCCAGCAGAGAACTATGGAAAAAATGTAGAAATTGATAAGTGTGAAGATACTCTGGAAGATGGGCTGCGAAATCTTACAAGGGTGGAAGAATTCGTTAATTTATCCCAAAGCATCAACAATAAGATCACAGAAACAATTGAGGCAATTAAACCTAACATGCAAATGGAAGATTTCGAATCTTTATTCGAGGTAGGTAGTGAATTAGTGCAATTAGCCAGGGCCGTTAAGGAGGGTTCGATTAGATCAGCAGAGGAAATTTTGGAGGAAGATTGGTTGACTCATGAAGGAAAACGGATTGAAGAGCTTGGGTTAGAAGATGAAGTTAATTCTCCAGTTCTCAAAGCTACAGGAGAAAAGAACTCTCCCAGATTCTCGGAAACCTTAGGTATTGGTCAAAGAGAAATTGATAAAATCTCTCCAGACTGTGGCGATGACAAATCCAGGGGCCGTATCCTAGATAGGGAAAAATTGAAGTGGGACGGTGAGGCTAGTGGTCAGCTAAAGCTACATGATTTGTTGAAAGTAGGGAAGGGGGGTCCCCTTCCTGAACAACAATGAGGATTCTGTTGTGGAATGTTAAGGGCATGAATGCCCCTAACAAAAAGTGCCTCTTAAGGCACAAGTTGAAGTCAATCCAACCAGATATCTGTATGATTCAGGAAACCAAATTAGAGGAAAGTGAAAACCAAAATTTTGCCAAAAATCTAAAGCAATGGAAAATGATTAAAGTCAACTCCATAGGTCCCTCTGGGGGACTAATGACTCTTTGGAGACCGCAGTCTGTTCTGATAGAAGAAGTAGCTTCCAGCAAGGGGTGGATTGCTAGCAAGGTAAGGAGTTTGGCTTCGAGCTTG
The DNA here is from genome assembly GCA_027924645.1 of Cunninghamia lanceolata. Classification (NCBI taxonomy): domain Eukaryota; kingdom Viridiplantae; phylum Streptophyta; class Pinopsida; order Cupressales; family Cupressaceae; genus Cunninghamia; species Cunninghamia lanceolata. Next base: position 1,879,093 of record BSBN01000136.1, read on the forward strand.
AGATTTCTTCTAATAAATGTTTACGGTCCTAACTCTCAAATTCAAAAAAAGGAGTTATGGGCTGAACTAGATCCTATGTGTGATAATAGCGATTGGGATCTCATCATTTTGGGGGGGCATTTCAATGCTATCTTGAGAGCAGAAGATAAATTGGGAGGGGTGGGTAGGAAACTCCAATCTCAGAAGGATTTTGAAGACTTTGTAGATCGGAATGAATTGATTGAAATATAGATGGGCAATGGGAACTATACTTGGAACAATAGAAGACATGGTTTTTGTAACATTACAGAAAAACTAGGCAGGTTTTTAGTAAAAGGAGACTTAAGTAATTTTCCTTCTAGTCTAGATAGCAAGATTTTAACGAAATCTGGTTGTGATCATTTTCCAATTAGTTTAGAAATACAGGGTGAAAGGAGACCAGTAAGATGCCCCTTCAAATTTGAAAATATCTGGTTCAGGGATCCTTCTTTTCTGGATTTAATAGAAGATTGGTGGAAAAATTGTAATCCTGGTGGAGTGGGCTTATTCAATATTGTCACCAAGCTGAAACTCATCAAAGCAAATTTAAGGCAGTGGAACAAAGATCATTTTAAGAATATCTTCAAAACTAAAAGGCAGATTGAGGCAGATATGCATTTATTAAACGAAAAAGTCATAAAAGAAGGAATGGATAATGTATCATATAACAGGGAAAAAGAATTGATGGGCAAGTTAGAGGACATATTGGCCAAAGAAGTTTTTTGGAGGCAGAAATTCCGGGAGGTGTGGCTTAAGGCAGGAGATTCTAATACTAAATTCTTCCATAATTCAACTAAGGTTCGAAGAGAGGTTAACAGAATCTCTACCATTAAGACAAGGGAGGGTAGGGTGACTGAGAACCTGGAGGAAATTGGTAAAGCAGCGGTGGATTACTTTCAGAGACTCTTGAATGAAGAGGAAGGTTCAGATTTACAGGCCCAACAGGAATTTATAAGAAACATTCCTAAGATAGTGACAAAAGATCAAAATCACATGCTGAATAGTAAGTTTTCAGAGGAAGAAATTAAAGAAGCTCTTTTTCAACTTGGTCCGGATAAGGCCCTTGGACCCGATGGGTTCCCAGCTGCTTTTTTCCAGAAATGCTAGAATATTGTTGGCAAAGATCTAACGGAGGCTTATGAGGATTCCGGAAGGGAGGGAAAGGTACTCAAAGAAATTAGTAATACATTTATAGCTTCGATCCCCAAGAAAGATAAGCCAGAGTTTTTTGAAGACTTCAGACCAATCTCCTTGTGTAATGTGGTCTACAAAATCTTGGCTAAAGCAGTAGCTAATAGAATCAAAAGAATTCTCCCAGATATAATAGCTGAGGAACAGACTGGTTTTGTACCGGAGAGGTCTATTTTGGATGGAGTAATAATAGCCCAGGGGGCTATTCATTCGGTGCAAAAGAACAAATCCCCCTCAATGCTGATTAAATTGGACATTCGTAAGGCCTATGATAAAGTGAACTGGAGATTTCTGTTTAAAATACTAGAGGCATTTGGATTTCAGCAAGAGTGGCCCAATTGGATTTTCGAGTGGGTCTCAAGTCCAAAGTTTTCAGTTCTCATTAACAGTTCTCCGGAAGGTTTTTTCAACATTTCAAGGGGATTAAGGCAGGGAGACCGCATTTCACCCTTCCTCTTTATTATCATGGCCGATGCCCTGGGAAGATTCATAACAAAATCCTGTCAGGAGGGTCAAATTACAGGTATTCAAATCACAAGAAATATGCCAAGGTTCTTTCATCAACAATTTGCGGATGATACTCTTCTTTTTGGGGTTGCCCAAGAAGGGGAGGCTCTAAGGTTTAAAAGGATCTTGAATTTATACTCGAAAGCTTCAGGGCAAGAAGTCAACAAAGAAAAATCTGAAGTGTTCTTTTTTAACACCTCTCCCGGAAGAGAGGAGATAAGGACCAGATTAGAGTCTTGGAAGAGCAAGTGGCTCTCGTGGGCACGGAGATTGACTCTAATCAAAGCAGTTATAGCAGCAATGCCCATTTATATGATGTCTTGTTTACCTCTGGCAAGCAAAATCAATAAGGATCTAATTCAGAAAATGAGATTTTTTTTGGAAAGGATCTTCGGAACAGTTTAAATATCCGCTTGTCAAGTGGAAGCAAGTTTGTGAACAGAAGGAAAAAGACGGGGCTGGTGTAAAAGACCTGCTAAGGCAGAATCAAGCTCTTGGCGCTAAGCTGGTATGGTTTATTCATGACAAGCCAAACCTCAAATGGGTTAGGCTATTAAAGAACAAATACCTAGATGTAGAAGAAAACAACATTTTCACTTCTAGACAACTTCTAGATGGATCCAGGATTTGGAACTTTATCAAGAAAAGCAGAGACTTGATTATCAACCATCTAACTTGGGAGATCAAGGAAGGTGGGGAAGCTAGGTTCTGGGAGGATTCGTGGGAAGGGTTTCCAGCTTTAGCTAGAATTGAAGATCTGGCTCCCATTATGAATGTTACCAAGCAAGTGTGGGGAGAAAAGGTTTGCAATTACCTCTCCTTTCCTTAAGGAGATAGAGACATTCCTACTTGGAAAAGTGTGCGGGGACTTGGTTTAGACATTGGTTTGGTAGAAAAGTTTGAAGAAGAGCTGGCCAAGCGAACCATCAATTTTAGAAGGGGTAGGGACAGGCTTAGATGGAATGCCTCAGCTTCTGGGGAGTATTCGGTCAAAGAAGGATACGTGGCTCTAGCTGACACAAACGAACCCTCATGATTGATCCCAACTAAGCTTTGCTGGAACAAACAATGTCTCCCTAAGGCAGGTGTTTTCACATGGGTGGCTGCTCAAGGTAAGGCTTTAACAATGGATAGATTGAGAAGGATGGGTTTTGAAGGTCCTTCGAGATGCACTCTTTGTAGAGAAGCGGAGGAAGATGGAGATCACTTATTCCTTCATTGCCCCTTCACCTTAAGAGGTTGGCAGTGGCTTTGTAATAAGTTTCAGTGGAACACAGCGCCCCCTAGAAATCTATTGGACTGGTTGTTAGCCTGGCCCCTTTTGTATCAGAAAGCAATGTTTGGGGGTCTGTGGGTCTCAGCACCCTCCATTCTGATTTGGGAGATATGGAAAGAACGCAATAGGAGAATCTTTTAGGAAAAAGAAATGCCATGGCAATCTCTTCTTAGCAAAGTTGAAACAAGCATAGTGGAGGTAGTAAACTCCAGATTAGCAGAGCGGGATCCGGCTCATCTCATCCTTACAGGTTGGGATGCAGAGATGATTAAAAGATGGAAGGGGCTCTCTCCGGCTCCTCAGGTAGGAGAAGGTCTTAAAACTCAGGAAGCAAGGAAAAAGATTCGATGGTCCCCCCAGAGGCCGGTTGGATGAAACTAAATTTTGATGGGGCTTCACGAGGAAATCCGGGCCCTTCCGGGGCAGGGTGTATCATTAGGAACTCAAATGGAGAAGTGTTGGGAAAGCTGGCTGCTCCTCTCAGGATTGGCACCAACAATGATGCATAAATTCAGGCTTTAATCCTAGGTGTCAGGTTGTGTAGGGATCTCAAAATAAGAAAACTTGAGATAGAGGGTGATTCAATGATTGTCATCAATGGGTTAAGAAATAAGAGATTAGTAAATTGGAGACTTCAAGCTAAATTGGATCAGGCTCTTTTCTTGTTGGAAGGCTTTGACAGTGTTACATTCAATCATTTTCTGAGAGAGGGAAACCAAGAAGCAGATAGGCTGTCTAACATCGGGGCATATGGGTTCTCAGTCAAAGAAATCTTCTCCGCAGGAGGACTAGTATCATATTAAGTAAGGCTCGTGTGGGAGGTTGGGAGGGAGCCTTGCCACATCAACATGGGTGGCAAGGCCGAGGCAAAGGAGTCAGGATAAATCATTGCATTGTATGGTTTAAGATGACATGGACAGAGGGAGGATAGGCATTAACTTCACATAAGTGTCAAGCCTTGGCATCAACGGGAAATCATGTGTAGGAGTGCCTTCGAGAAGCTTTGTAGAGAAGTTTGGAATAGGGATATTAGGGAAGGAGGGTTTCTTCATTTTGCAGTTTCTTTCTCTGTTCGCTGGCAAATGCCTTCTCACTTTTTAGCCATCATCTTGGCAGAGTCCATCCGTTGTGGGGGAATGGAAACCCCAATCAGACTGGTCAGTAGGAAGAGGCAAATGGCTTTCCTTGGCCAAATCACCGATCTCAGACTACAAAGGATGCTTCGCAGGTCGGATGATCTAATGGTGGGGGTAGTTAGAATGATTTTGGGCAAAAATTTCATGGTGAATGAAGAAAGATATCGTGTCGACACGGATATTTCATCGAGGGTATTGACAATGTTACTGGAAATGAATATGTCGAAGGTAGATGCAGAATCCATTATGAGAGGCATTTTCAATCCTGAGCATTTGTGTGAATTGGAAGCGACTTTGCAGGCTGCCAGCGTTGGTATTGGTATCCCACGGCCAAAGGATTGGCATCTCCTCAGTGATCCCGGTGAAGTGATTAAATTGTATCCGTTTATTCTGGACGTCAAAGGGTTTGATCTTGTGGTGTTGAAGGAGCAGGCTCAAGTGGCAATCACTTTCATCAGAATGGTGCTGGGTATGGATGTGGTTGAAGGCCTCCAGTGGGTGGAAGATTTCAGTTTGAAGCTAAATGAATATGATAAGTAGCAGCTGGTCCCGTGTTTTGTTTTCTCCGTTTAATACCGTGGCTTCATTTTGTTTAGTAGAAACCTGTTGATAAGTAGTCCTAGAATGTATATAGTATTGGGCTTCCTTTAGATATTAGTAGTTCTGACCCTGCGTGGTCTTCTTATAATACAAGTATACAGACTGTGAAGGTTGTTATTTTCGGTTAAACTGCTAGCCATGAAAGGGCTGAGGGAATGTTCCTTTTTTGCATACTACTGAATATAGAAAATTTCTATTATGAATAAAAAAAAAAAATACTTATGGATAATTATGTATATAATAAATACTATTTAATATAAATATATGTTTTTTATATTAAATTGGTTTTTGATGTATTATATTATTATTATAATTTATATAATATATTAATATATAATAGATTATAACATTATTATAATTTACATAATATCAATATAATATTAGTATATATAATAATATAATGTAATGCATCACTAGGTCCCATTGTGTATTATACAAAATACATCAATCAAGCGATACATGACATTAGATTTATAATTAACTTCCTATTATATTGATTATGATCATTGTTTTAGATCTCTCTCTCTCTCTCTTTGATAGGCCAAAAAGTTTTTTGTTCTATGATAAACTTGGGCCTATGGTCAAGCATTCTAGTTTTAATCTCCAAAAGTGTCCAGTTGTTATACGCCAACGTCTTGTGCAAGTGTTGTTTTGTATATATTGTATTTATGATCTTGATGGGAAAGTATATAATAATAATAATAAAATAATATATCCTCCACGGACACCACACATACACAACACCTACCCACATGTCATTTCCGATGGTGGGACCTTGATAGTCATATGGCTGTATTTTTGCCTTAAAATACAAGTGAAATTTTAAGAATACTATATCCTAAGGGGAGATCTTGTGCGTATAATGTTAAAAAATTTAAAATATTTAATTTATGATATTTTGTGTTTTAAATAAATTATATCAACATTAATATATATATTTGAGTATTATATGGGATTTTAAATAATGCATAATTAATATATGTATATTTGAGTATTATATTTTAAAGCTATATATTTAGATTAAATATATTATATAATTTAATAGTTATAGATATCTATTATTTAGTTATATATGTTTTATATATAAAATAATAATACAATAATTATATATATTGTATATATTTCATATAATGTAAACTATTAAATTATTATAATAATATTATAAAATTGTATATTAATAATGGCCCCACCAACCAAAAACAAAAACGAGAAGTGACTTTAGGCCATGAGTGATGGGTACAATTAAATTACAGCACGATTAAGGTCATAAATTAGTTGATGTTACAGAAGCATTATTGTCAACCACTACTGTCAATTGTGGAAATATTAGTTGTCTCCTTAACTCCAAACAATTAAAATATGTTATTGAATCTGTTTATTTATAAATCAGTTTTCTTATCGAAAGGTAAGAGAGAGAGAGAGAGAGTTGTTTAATCATTCAGGTATGCTTTGTTTTTTTTTAATTTATTGAATTGGTTAAGTTTACTGTATATAATAATTTATTAAATGTAAAGGTATTGGAAGTGTATAATTTATTTCAGTTGTATAGTCAATCAAAATGTTCTAATTTTTTTGTTTGAGTTCTTTAAATTTTATTTTTCTTAGATTTTAAAATACAAACTCAAACACCTCATTTGCTTACAAATTATGTGGAGAATACTTGATTCTCTGGCCAAGTGAATATTATTTTCACAGATGAATACATAAGGTATTCTTCTTTAATTGACTATAAAGGCATGGTTTTCTTATTATTTTTTAAAAGCGGCGACAACTGGGAACCAGCTACCACTGCTTCCCATTTGTACTTGCATTTGTTTTTGGCTTAAGCTTTTTTGTTTTTAAACTAGTCTCTTCAAAGTTGAATTAGCTCTATAGTATTAAGTCTCTAAATATTTCGTTGACAAGAAAGCTCTATTGGAAGTGTATAATTTATTTCAGTTGTGTATAACTGAAAGTTTACCAAATGGAAAGCTATTGGAAGTGTATAATTTATTTTAGTTGTGTAGTCAATCAAAATGTTCTAATTTTTTTGTTTGAGTTATTTAAATTTTATTTTCCTTAGATTTTAAAATACAAACTCAAACACCTGCTTTGCTTACAAATTATGTGGAGAATACTTTTTTTTTTTAATAATAAAAGAGGGTAAAAACTTTATTAATCAAAGAGAGCAGTACAAAGCATAAAAGCAGCAAGAGGCCCAAACGGGCCCAGAGACAACAAACAAGAAATCAAGAAATGGTCATGCAACATCTCACATCCTCCGTGACTAAATCCACCAAATCCTGAGCAAGATCCCCAGGTAAATTGTCCCAATCATCCATCAGCCAGGTCCCATTCTTCTCAGAAGCCCATTTGGCCAATCCATCAGCCACCTTATTCCATTCCCGAGGGATATGAGAGAAGGTGATATAATCAAATAAATCTCCAAGACTGGTGATTTGCTTAGCTACCACCGCAAGCTGCCAACTAACATCATCAAACGGCCTTCTATTTACCAAGTCTATCACCACCTGAGAATCCGACTTGAAGATAATCTTATTCCAACCAAGGGCATATGCCTTCTTCAAAGCCAAAAGAATAGCCAAGGCCTCCATAAGATTATTAGAGTGCAACCCCCTATATTTCGAGAAGAAAAACACAACCACCCCAGAACTGTCTCTGCCCACCCCACCAATGCCAGCGTGCCCAGGGTTCCCCCTTGCAGACCCATTGGTATTGATTTTCAAGACTCCAGTGGGAGGGGGCAGCCAATGCCCTTCCCTAGAAACCTTCCTTCTAGAACACCTGCTCCGCCCAATCTTGGGCCTTCCGGGACCCCCAACAAGAATCCTTAGATTATGAATCACTCTAGTATCACCAGGATCCACCGGGGTTGACAGATCACATTTAGCATACAAGGTCTCCTGCAAAGCCCCAAGAATGCGAGACCAAACTTGACCCACTAGCAACTTCTTATCCAGAAAGACCTTGTAGTTGCGCTCCAACCAGATGTGCCATATAATCAGACTAGGGCCAATTGGCCATGCTATGTGTAGAAACGAAGTCCTCACCGGAATGGGCCCAAAGTTCTGCCAAAACTCCTCCAGAGAAGAAGGGTGCCTGCACTGCAAACTCCAGGCCCCCCACCAAAAATGCCAAATAGTCCTAGCAAAAGGGCACTGGAAGAAAAGATGTGAAACAGTCTCAACATCTTTTAGACATAAGAAACATAAGGAAGGACCTTGGAAGCCACGCTTACAGAGGTTATCCCAAGTCAAACACCTGCCATAAACCACCAGCCAAGAAAAGAAATTGCATTTTGGCCAAGAGAATTTATTCCAAATATTTTTCCACGAAGGAACCTCAGCACTACCCCAGGCATGTCTATCCAAAACACGATACCCTGAAGCAACAGTGAACTTCCTTTTTGGATCTGGACCCCAAGCCAGCACATCCCACTCTGGGAGGGAACAACAGACTCTATCAGCCAAAATGGAGGACAACTCCCTCCTATCCTCCAAAGATCCACCCATGGGCCATTCTTGCATATCCTTCCATTGGTAAACAATAGTCTGCCCCAAAGCCTGAGGGGCTTTGAAATCCATCACTCTAATCCAACTAGCCTGAACAAAAATCCTACATAAATCCCCCAAGTGAGGGTGCGAGGAGAGGATAGGCGGGAAGCCATCCTAGGAGTCATGCCAAAAAAGAGCATCAGAGCCTCTATTGCAGATCCAAAACAGGCCTTGTTTAACGAGCGCAACCCCCCTCTTTAGAGTATCTTAGATCATAGAACCTCTCCTTGAAAGACTAAAACGAGGCACCTCAGCACCCTCCACCTCCCCAAGGTACTTGAAGTTAAGGATCCTGGCCCAATATTGATGCTGATATGAACACCATCTCCAGTATAGTTTAGCAGCCAAAGCCTGTCCATTCCAATTTGTCCTACGCAAACCTAGACCGCCATCCTGCTTTGGCCGGCAAACAACTTGCCACTTAATTAAGCTCCACTTCTTCGAAAGGAGATTACCCGACCAAAGAAACTGCCGACAGAGGCCCTCAAAATCTTTGATGAAACTTGAGGGAGTAGTCAACACAAAGCACCTATATAAAGGAAGGGCCTGCACCACGGACTTCAACAGAGTAACTCTTCCAGCCGTAGATAACCATCTATAGGTCCAGTGACAAACCAACCCACGAAATTTATCCATCACATCCTGCCAAAAACACCTAGGAAGTGGGCGCACATCCAGAGGGATGCCAAGGTATATAAAGGGAAGTTTCCCCACCTGAAACCTTAAGATCCTGACAATATGCTGTTGAATAAGCCTGGGGGTATTAAAGAAATAAATGCAAGACTTACTTTCCTTAATGCTTTGACCTGAGGCAGCTAGGTAACAATCCAAAATTTGACGCAAAGCAACCGCTTCAGCCACCTTAGCAACACCCATCAAAGCTGTATCATCCACAAACTAAAGATGAGTTTGAGGAGGAAGAGAATTGCTCCATTTCCATCCTTGAAAGAGCCCATCCATAACACGGGACTTAATGAATCTCCCCAAGCCTTCAGCCATCGAGATGAACAAATATGGGGATAAGGGGTCCCCCTGTCGAAGACCTCTAGAAGCACCAAACAGATCCGAAGACTCCCCATTTATGAGAACAGAAAATGAGGAAGTCCTCACACAGCTCATGACCCAATCAATCCACTCACAACTGAACCCGAAGGCTTTGAGAATTTTGATCAAAAAGCCCCAGTTAACTCTGTCATAAGCTTTACTCATGTCCAACTTTATAAACATAGCCTTTTTCTTAGAAGAGGCCATAGAGTGAATAGTCTCAGCCGCAATAACTACTCCGTCCAAAATCTGTCTACCCGCAACAAAGCCCCCTTGTTCCTCTGAGATCAACTTATGCAGACATGGCTTCAAACGTTCAACAATTAGCTTTGTAATGATTTTATACACCACATTGCACAAAGCAATTGGTTGAAAAAGATCTAGAGAATCAGCACCCTCGCGTTTTGGGATAAGAGCAAGAAACGGGGCATTCATGGCTCGCAACATTTGCTTATTCCTAAAAGACTCTTGCACCACCTCCAATAGATCAAGGTTGATGACTTCCCAAAATTCCTGAAAGAACTCAGCCGGGAACCCATCAGGACCAGGAGCCTTCCCTTTTTTCAACCGAAACACCACATCCTCTAACTCCTTCAAAGAAATAGGTTTAAGAAGAGAAGCATTCATATTCGTAGTCACCAGAGAGGGAAATCAAGCCAGGATAGAAGCTTCCTCCTCACTAGCAGGCGGGGTATCTTCAGAAAAGAGAGCAGAGAAAAAACGAACCGCCTCACTAGAGATCCCCGAAGAGTAAGAAAGAACAGAACCCTCAGGAGAGCAGAGAGAAGAGATAAAGTTACCTTGTTTTCGAGCCTTCACCGATTTATGAAAGAAGTATTCCTGTCCCCTTCCTGAAGCCAATCAACATGGGCCTTCTGTTTCCAAAAAAATTCCTCACGAAGCTCCCATTCCTCGAGGTCTTTAACCCTACTAACCCCAAGCTTGCTTAAATTCGCATCAAGACCCTGATCTCGAATCTGCCTGGTAATAGAATCCAAGCGCTCCTGGGCAACCCTTTTCCGTTGAAACACGTTGCCAAACGGATACTTATTCCAATGTTTCAATTTATATTTCACATATTGAAGCCTCTTCACAAATGAGTACATAGCTGTACCAAAAGCATGTCGTCCTTCAGTCCACCATCTAGAAACCAAGTCAAGAAGACTCTCCTCCCTGAGCCACATAAGCTGAAATCTAAAAGTTTGTTTCTTAGGACCACCAGCCAAACGGGCAGAGAATTTGATCGGCCAATGGTATGATCCTCGCCAATCTAAAATTTCAGAACTTGACAGCCACTTGTCACCCACCCAAAACCAGGAAACAAGAAACCTGTCTAACCGTTCAGAAATGGCATCATCCCTAAGCCTCCTATTATTCCAAGTAAACATGCCATTCAAAGGTTTGATATCCACAAGCCGGAGCCGAGCCAAATTATCCCTTAGAAGATCAGAGGAGGGGTCCAAACGAGGCACACCCCCCTTTTCTCCTCGAGGGAGGCAATTGCATTGAAGTCACCTGCCATAATCCAGGGGAGGAAAGGATCCAACGATCTCAAAAGATTGATATGAGACCACAGGAGAGTATTACTAGGGACATTCGACGGAGCATAAATGTTAGAAAGAAGAATTCTTTCCCCTGTCTCCAAACTAATTGCAACCAGAGAAATGGAAAATCTACTAGACATCCACCAAACAGGAGAAATTCGCCGAGGATCCCAGAGGCAAGCAAGACCCCCTGAGCTGCCTTGCATAACCACACACTGGCAAAACCCTCTATTCCAAATCTTAGAAACACACTGCATCATACCATCCACAATAACTTCGTCTCTTGGAGGAAAACCACATCCGGAGAATGAGTACTAACCAAGTCCCGAATAGCCTTTTGTCTAGGGATGCTATTCATACCCCTTACATTGCATGATAACACAATCATCGTGAAGGGTGAGAGAAGTGAGTATCCAATGTTTTCACCGACCCAGAGTCCACTAAAGTCTCTACAACCATCTTAACTTTCTCCTGATCCTTCTTCCTCCCCACCTTTTGGGGCTTATCAGGAGCACACTTTTTCAGGGATTTTTGCTGTAGACCCAGACTAGGAGAAGAAGAGAGGGCTTTTTTCTTACCAGAGTCTTCCAAACTCGGTCCACTGGCTAAACTCACCCTTTCATCCGAAGAGGCCATGGGGGTTTCCACCAAACCACAATAGTCCCCAAACCCAGCATTGGGGGGAGAAGCAATTGAATCCATCACCACCTCGGAAGCCACCATAGGAACTAGGACTGAGGTAGTGACATGCAAAGACTCAGAATTATGAGCAACTAAAGGAGAAGCTTCAACATACATGTTAGAAGAAATCCCCTCCTCATGGACTAATTCATCCAAAGCCTCAAACTTGTTAAAAGTCTCCTCTTGACTATCCCGAAGAGTCCTCTTCTGACCCCGATTCTTGTTTCGTGCCTTAACTGGCACAAAGCTATCTTTATCCGGTACCACCCCCTGCATGGGTGCTTTACCCTTTTCCGCCCTTGGATTAGACAAAGCCTTCACATTATCTGAACCACGAGCACCTGAGGCATGAGGGCACCTCCTTTGAAGATGGCCATACTCATGGCACAACCGGCACCTGATAGGTAAAGTTTCATAGTCTAACTGTTGAGTCCAGGAGCTAGACCCAACAGTCAGATCAATAGAATCTGGCAGAGGCTGGCTCAGATCAATCTCGACACAGACCCGAGCATAGGAAAAAATTCGCTTCTCCAGAGTTTGCTGAGATGGGCCAATAGGCTTCCCTAGCAGCAACGCAATTGATTTCAGAATATCCTGTCTCCAACATTCCAACGACAACTGAGGAAAACGAACCCACACTGGCACCTTCGAGGGCAGCTCCTGCGCCGAATTAAAGCCTGCATGCCAAGGCTTCATGAAAAGGCCAACTTGATTATAAAAGTAGGGCCTTCCCTCAAAAATCTTGTTACGCTCAGAGATACATGAAAAAACCACTAGAAAGAAGTTATGCGCAGCTAGCAAGATTTCAAAATCACCTTCCAGATTCCATGACTTGCGAATCCAGGGTTCCAGAAAAGGCATCGAAACCCTCAATCCCATAAATTTGCAGATTAAAACATGTTTGCTATAATACCGCAGGTCCTTGGCTACCGCCTCTGTTTGAATCACCAGCTTCAGACGAACTTGAGCTCTTTCCAAGCATCCGTTTATCTTGTGCAATTTCAAAGCACCAGTGCTAAAAACCCCAACATCAGGCGGGGATGGATGAGGAAACCTGTCACCAACCTCTGCCATAGCAGCATCCGCCGACGTCTTACCCAAAGGCACAGACCCTGCCATTAAAAAATCCCCTCAAGCCCTTGCACCCCACACCTGCACCGAACAACGCACACACTCAAGAAAAAAAACCCCCGAAAGTTAAAAAACCCCACCCCTCGCTGGAAACAACCCCACAGAGCCCGATCTGCAAAGAAAAAACACATGCAACAGAGAACAAACACATGCAGACCGCGACCTGCTACAGGTCGCGGGACTGCACAGAGCTCCCGCGCACACGCTCCATCTCCAAAAAATCCTCTCCGGAGAATACTTGATTCTCTGGCCAAGTGAATATTATTTTCACATATGAACACACTTTCTACAGAAGACATTTTTCTTTACTTGACTATAAAGGAATGGTTTTCTGATTTTTTTTTTAAGAGTAGCGACAGCTAGGAACAACTGCCGTTGCTTCCCATTTGTACTTGCATTTGTTTTTTTCTTAAGCTTTCTCTCTATTGAACTGGTCTCTTCAAAGTTGAAGTAGCTCTATAGTATTAAATCTCCAAATATTAGAATAAAGATGAGTCAATATTGTTTGCATAAATGTTTTTCTTACACGCTAAAATTACTTAGAGGCTATCAATTACATTTTAAGACACTCCCAAACAATGGAGGCAACTAGACAAATACACTAGAAAACAAGCATGGTCAAACCATATAATGCAATGTGGTCTCCACCTTCCTAACACTTTTCAAAATGACACTACTTGGAGAAGAATAATGATTTCACTATACAATTAAAGTTTCAATAGTGCTTTCCACTCTTTGACAAACGTGGGGCTAAAAATCCACTCCAAAACATATGAATCCAAAGGAAATGTACAAATTCCCTCCTCTTAAAGTTATACGTACAAAATCTGTTCAACAATCCACTTGGTGCGTCCAATTTTGTGTTTGAGTTTGTCACAGTAGTAGTATGTAGTCATTCCAACTATTACATAGCTATTTATTACACAACATAATGTAATTACAAATTCGTATTTCTAAATTGCAAAACATAGCATGACAGCTGATGCCATAGACAATTTCAAGAAGGATGCAACAGAAAATTGGCTACATAAATACACGCAAGAGGAGCCACTATATTCTGAGAATTGATACTCCCTTGCAATGCCTATAAATCACAAATTACACTACCTTCCTCAAACAATGCAATGCCAACGAGTCATGAAACACAATCACTTCTCAAAAAATATTTACTTTACAAACAAATACTCCCTTACAATGCCTACAAATCACAAATTACACTACCTTTCTCAAACACTGCAATGCCAACTAGTCATGGAACACAAACACTTCTCAAAAACATTTACTTTACAAGTAGCCTATCGACAAAACCGTTGCGCATTCCCCCGTGCAACTACTAGTTTTAGAAGTTAGATATTATATTATTGTTTTTTATTTACAAACTAATAAAAATATTATAAATATTAAATTAAATTTAAAATACTATATATTATACATTAGATATTTCATTTCATATTATAATATATATTATATTAATAAATAATGTAATAATAAATTATTAAATACTAAATAGTAATACAATAATAATAAAATTTAATTAGCAATACATTAAAATCTATATTTAAAAGATAAAAACCTAAACTAAATGTGATTAAGGCCTGTCTTTCTTGAATGCGGAGCTGAAGGAGTTGTCCGGCCACCGTGAATGAAACCTGAGTTGAAACCTGAGAGTCGAGCTGAGTTGTTGTTGAGAGCCGAGGAGTGCTTGAAATACAGAGCCGTGAGAGCCGCTGAAAGCCGTGAGAGACGCAGAAAAAAAGTCGCCATCGCCGCACAGAGACAAAACAACACGGGAAGGGAAGAGGCAAATGTTTATATTTTATTTAAAAAAACCTAAAACGCTTTTTGACTTAAGTTTTAAGTTATATTTTATTAAAAAAAGCGCTTTTACCAAATCCAAATTTATTGCGAATTTCTTGCGAATTTCATAGCCCCATTATAAGTTCGGCTATTTTTGAACAGCAAGGCAGAAATTCGCCGAACCTTGTGACTAAGGTTTGGGTACACAATATGACAAATTTTTTTCCTCCTAGGTTCAAGTATGGGTTCGTATATATATATATATATATATATAAATAATATATGAACTTTAATATAAATATAAAATTTTATAAATATATATTTATAATCTTATAATTGTTAGAAGATACAAAAATATTCATAATTTGCAAAAGAAAAAAAATTCATAATTCATTTGTTTAAAATAAGAAGGCAACATTATTTAAAAAAACCAAAAAAAACCATAAAATAAGAAGGCAACATTATTTAAAAAGAAAAGAAGAAGAAAAGGCCCAATAAAGAATAGGGCACACATTGTTTAAAAGGGCAATTTTCTTAATTAGAATTGGTGCAAGCCTCTTGGATCAGAGTTTCTTATGAACACAGAGAAAATTGATTTCTGCCATGAGGATAGATCGATCTCAAGCTTTGATCTTGGTAGGGACACCAATAATGAAAGCTGCTTGTTTCCTGGTTTTCTTAACCCTTACACCAATATGCCAACTCTTGAAGTAGCCAGGGGGCTTGAGAGCCCATTGCGTTCATCCATGGAAGAAACATAGAACACGACTTATCCAATTCATCCACTGTTTCTATGGAACCCTGTAATAGAGGTTAAAAACTTAAAACCCTATCTTGACAAAAAAAAGCTTGTCAAATTCAATCAACTAAAAATGGTAAAAAATGCAATAACATGCAACTACATGCAATTTTGACTTTTTTTTGCCCTTTTTATGATAATGCGGGAAAAAAATAGTAAAAGAACGTTGTCTGTGATTTATTAAAAAATGTGATTGGGGGGGGGGGGGTGGTGTGCGGGATGTGTAACTTGGCAATTTGCGATTCTACGATTAATTGTGATTTTTTCGCAATTTTTGCTTCTATGATTTTTGAAGCCATGCCAATTGAGATCTATAAGGGTTTTGAGGGGAGATGGTGCAGGAGCACCCCTTCAACAAGCCAACTATACATCTGAGGGAGAAGACTAAGGTCTTGATATGTTGTTATGTTTTATGCATTTCTATGTTTGTTCATGTTGTCATGTAGTTCTTGTTGTTGTGATTTCATGTTTGTAATAAAGACCCCACCATGTGAACCAGTGTCACAAATTTGGCATCCTGATAAGCCAATTTGGACATCTTGGGCAATTGGGGTATGTGGATAATCAAATCAAGTGTGTTGTGTTGTTTTTAGGTGTTTTGTTGATGTTCTAGGGTGTGTTTAAATCATGTCTTATAATAAACATGTGTCTTGTGATTAGTTAGTGTTTTGGCTTACACCCTTGGTTAAGCCAAAATATGAAACATGGAAGTTGTAATGACTCCAACCTCTGGTATTCCGGTTGGAACTGAATGGGAAGAGACCATAAACACCTTGAGGACGGGGATCCCAAGGTAGAGGAGATTATTGATGAAATTTGGGGAAAATAGAAGATTGAGGAAAAATTATACATTCTGTGGAGACATCGAAGTTTAATTCAGTTTGTGTTTGCAGGTTCTGTGTATATTCTCTATATTTAACTGTTCTAGTTTTCTGTTGTCAAAGATGCAAAACTGAGACTATTCCACTGGTGGATTTCTTTGAAATCAGTGGAATGGACCCTGTACATAGTTTTCTGTTTTATTTTCTTCTTGTTCGTGGTCATGGCAGAATGGAATAGAGGATCTGATCTGTAGAAGAGATGTCGTAGTAGAGAGCCTAGCATCTCTATGTGCTAGGGTTCGACAGATAGAGACTACGAGATTTGTTGCAGAGGAGGTTATTGGCGGGAGATTCGTGGTGTCATCAAATATGCATTTTGTGTATATACTGCAATTGCATGTCGAGAACATTGAGTGTGTATATTGCAATTGTATATGAGGACATGTGTGTATCTTGCAAATGAATGTCGAAGATTGTATGTTGGAATGTACATTTAGAATATACAAGCGTCGAAGGATACAAGGAGTGACCGGTAGAAATGGTAGAAGGAACCGGCACGGCAAGTTAAGTAATGTATGTGCAGAGTTGAATGTATTGGTGCATCGTCGAAGGCGGTTTGAAGAGTCGTCAGAGTGACTCTAAGCGTTGGGGTGAAGCATATCGAGGGCACCGATAATCCATGTCTGGGTGATGGAGTATGTCGGAAGAAAAATAGATTTCTCTTGCTGATAGAGAGAAGCATCGTGACTGTGGAGTTCCGGGAATTTGAGATAATCTCTTGGAGCTCTGCATCAGGAGAGGCCTACAAGTATCCATATTGCCCATTCTTAACTGCAAATCCAAGACTGTGCTATGTGATTTCTCACCTTGCAACAAGTTTGTGCCCAAGACCCCATGGTCTTTCGAAGCCGAGAGTGCCTCTTTTTAATTGCGTGCAAAGTGTTGAGAAGGGGTGTGTGTATCGTTGTTCTCTGTGAGAGACAATTTGGTGTCTTTCTTTGGTGGGAAAGGATTAGGGTTCAAAGAGTTTCAAGTTGCAGAAGGTGCAACAAAATTGTGAAGTGTGGTAGACATTATAATTACCCTTATTTTGGTGTAATATTGCTTGTACTTTAACTAATGAGCATATATTGTAGGTGTACTTCATTCTATTTCTTGGAGCCTTTTAGGAATATTTTTATTTATTTTCCGGTTTGTCATTCTTTTTGTGCCTTAAGGAGACAATATTTATAGGTAGGTTGCTTGAAACATTATGACTAAATTGTTTTAGGTGACCTGTTAATTCTTAAGGATAAATTTGTTTTAGGTAGGATGGGTATGGTAGAATTCATTCGAGTCATGAATTTGTGAGCCTGAGTCCTATAGGAAGATGACATTAGGTGTTCAATGGGGCCTATCCAATATTTCCATGATGGTTTTCATATTGTCATACATCGGTCCACAATATAACGACTTGTTAGCATTTCTCATGTATGTTTGCTTATTAGTGCTCAGGTAGCCTTGCATTTCACATTGTTTTTGGAGGTGTTAACACACACATGTACGTGTATATGAATTATTTTTGTATGTATGCACTTAAGTATGTATATATGTGGACATGTATCTCTATATACAACTCGCTCTTGCCATCTGTCTTTGTAGATATGAGAGAGAATCCATAACAATACTCAATAAGGGCATTGACATAAGCTTTGTGTAAAGCGCATGGCTCGCCCTTGCGAAGCTTCTTGGCCAAGTTGACCTATTTGGAGCACTTTCTCCTCAATTTAGGTGGAGCAGTGGTTGGTTTCCCCTGAATAAATTTGGCATTTCAAGTTAGGAGACTCAGGCTCCCTTATAACTAGCTCAAGGTTTTCTCCCATTAGTTGTGCATTGAGTACGATCGTTACATTGCGCATGTTGATAGTATTTATTGCTTCTGTTGCCTTCATGAGTTGGACAAGGATTGATTTATTAAAACTTTAAAGGTTCAGGCAAGATTCTACTATCTACTTATAGATACATGGGGTAATATTGACACACCATTTAGGAACATTTACTGGAGATGCATATTTATTGAAGAGATTGTTACCTTAAAATGCAAAACACTCAAGGTTCCAGAAGGGGTTGACATGCTGATCTCTTCTTCCCCTGGTATCTCCTTGAATGGGAGCACAAAAGTGGAAAGTGACTACGGATGACGTTTATGAAGATCGCATTAGACCTGCTGACTTTGAGTTTCATAGCTTGCTGCAAATCCATGAGTTCAGATAGATTCACTTTCATTACTTGTAACAAAGTTCTCTTAGTCATTGTTCCAACACATCATTTTCTTATCCCTTTCTCTTGATGACATTCCAGATGCATATTCGGGGCATGAATTGTGGTCATCAAGTATAATTTTGGTGTTGGATGACTAGAAAAGGATTTCCTCCCACCTTTTTTTGTGAGGATTTCATTCTTTTTCTTTATATAGCTTTTAGGTTTGTCAAGGTATATCGAACTTTTTATATTTTGTCATTTCTAGACATTAATGTAAAATTTCCTTTCTTTCTTACATTAATAGTCTCTGTAGTGGTTAAGTTGGTGGTCCTGGTTAAGTTGGTGGTCCTAGTGGTTAAGGTGGCTATCTTATCTTCTGTATTCAACTATGTTATTGGGTTCTTCTATTTATTCCTGTGTCTTGCAAAAATTTAGTTCTGCTATGGGTACAGGTCTAGTACAACGTTGGGTTCATTGTGTGTTTGTTGCGGGTTACAAAGTTGCCTTAAACCCTCAATTGTGCGATGTGCATGTCTTTTCCTAGCATCTAAACCCTGAACATGTTGTTTCATCAGCATTTGCTTATGTTGTTATGCTTGTCGCACATTTTATAGTCCTTTGCCACTCATCTCAGCTTCTGTCGGATGATTTACAGTCCTCTTTGTAAGAGTTGGTATAGAATGCTCTATACCATGCAAGATTTGGCTATGAAGGTAGCCATCCAATTTCTAGGAGCTTCAATGAAAACACAAGAGAGACCCAACATGAAAGAATAATTTTATTCTATCAAAGGATGCAATATGCATACAATATGTACATCAATATACATTAATATAAAATTTCAAGGAGAAGCCCTTGGTTATGTAGGCCAAGATGAAACATAGGACAACGTAGGATTATGATTATGACAAGTGTCGTAATCATATGACTTGAGACACAAAGAGATAACTATCTTTAGTGTACTCTAAATATGCCCTAAGTAAACTTAACTAGACAAGTGTGAATAGGACCTAATGTGGAACTAGTTAGCTAATATACCCTGTTCACGCCAACACCCTCTTTAAGTGCAACTTAAGGAGAATATGAAAACATGCAAAGATGCAATGATGGGTTTCAGTTACAAGGCAATGTTATGTACCTATGTACAAACAAATCTCTCACAAATAGAGTAAAGGAGAAAAACGCATAGGAAAAAATCGCACCCCAAAAGAGAGAAAAACACAATAAAGATGCTTTCCATGTATGAGAAAGATAAACCCCATGTGAGGAAAAAAGTCCCCTCCATAAGAGAGAAGAAGAGAGACCATGTAGCCCCCCCTTAATGTAGAATCTCTTGCACTGATGGTGGATGCTTAACAATGAATGCTGAAGATGATCCAAGACTGTCGAATAACGTACCTCCCCTTAGGAAGAAACAAAGCCATTGATGAATGTAGGATGTCTTCCCATTCTTGAAAGGAATATGAAGGTAGAAAGCTCAAGATGTATGATGTCTCTGAAAGTTGCTCAGGTGTTGCCATGTCGGTGCCAAAAGGTGCCACAATTAAATCAAGTGTCCCAGGCCAAACTGAAGAAAGTGACAATCCAAAACCTAGTGGAACCGGATGTAGAACATGATCCAAAGACAAAGATGAGTCCTTCGAATGCTGCTCAAGGATCTCTAAGCCAATGCCAAATTGTGACAAATGATCATGAGGGTCTGAAGGTTCCCTCATCACATTCGAAGAAGATGATGCAACTCCATAAGAGCTAACATCAAAGAGGAGGTGAATATCCTTAATAGTGTCCTCCATATCTGCAAGATGGGACTCACAAAACAAATCTGCAATACCTATCAAGAAATTATCTTACAAAAGCTGAATTTGAAAGACGATGAATATGATCCTGTTGCATTGAAGTACTGGAAGCCATAGCAACACTAAACTCTAAGGAAGTAGGAGGTGGAGGAGATGGAAGCTTAGCACAAGTCTCAAGAACCAGAGTGGATGAAAGAACACCAAGGTTCAAGTGACCAAACTTCTCTTTAGAAATACAATCCACACCAGATGCATGAGTGTGAATATCAGTCAAAGGAATTGCCATATCATCATTTGTAAAATGTGAAAAGGTGTACAACTGAGATGCATGATCAATCATCCCAATAGTAATGATCTCTATACTCTCCAAGTCTCTAATAAACATTGAATTAGGTGTAAACTCAACACTTCAACTTGCTCCACCATGAGTAATGTGATATATAGAAAAGAGGTTGTTTGACAAAGAAGGTACACACAATACATTATTGAATGCACCCTCTCTAACATCAATAGATCCCTTTCCAATTGCATTCATGTAAGTATTGTTACCCATCAAGATAGGTGGCATAATACAAGGCTCAAATGGAGATAACTTGTGAAGAAGCCATATGATGTAATGAGAAGCTTCGGAATCAAGAAGCCATCTCTGTGATTGAAGACTTATAGATGCAAAAAGTGCTTGACCCTTTATTTTTTCTATCCCATTAGCAAATCTAGCTGTCCTTGACGGTGTAGATGATGATGGTGAAGAAGAGGAAGATGAACCAGATGACATTGTTGAAGGCAATTTGATATTGTTCTTTTGAAGAAGATTTTTCAACTCATCAATCTGTTTTAGATAACAATTATGTTCATCATGCCCAATTTTCTTACAATAAGGACACTTGGGCTTCTTATTATGTTTATCATCTTTAGAATAGGAGGAAGGCTCATTAACTAAACTTGATTATGTCTTAGGTTTTGTTTTTTTCTTGCCTTTGCCTTTGGATGATTGTGCTACCAACTGACTCTTGGGAAGTGCATCTAATTGGATAAGCTCAGCATGCTTTCTAGTCAAACGATCACAAAACAACTCCAAAAAAGGAATAGTGAATGCATTACCTGCAGCATCCATAGTGGAATAAAAGGTAGATGAAAATACTCCATATGGCCCTTTTAACTTAGACAAAATAAAGAATATGGATTCTTGTAATGTCCCCTTTCCGTCGGTAATTAACTTAATAATAGTTAGCCTTGTTTCCATGAATTTCCCGAAGGCTAACTAGGTTATTTTAGGGGAAATCACTTTGAAAATAATTAAAATTAAGTTGTCCTTGATTTTAACTTTATATTTTAAAGTTGACAACTTAAATTATTTTAAAAGTGTCTTTTCTAGCTTGGTGAAAAAGATTATTTTATTCTTTAAAGTGAGCAACCCACTTTAGTGGGAATTAAATACTTGTGAAGCCATAATGCAATATTATATTTTATTTATCCTTGGCATGCACGGGAAGTTGTAAAATGGAGTTTTGAACGCTCATGAGAGTTTATGCATTTCCTGATATGAATTTTTATGGAGAGCTACCGAGCTTTGTCCTGTGAGGTTGCATCCCTCATTTTCCTTTTGGTTTCGGTTGTGAAAGACCAACCCTAGTTGGAGTATTTGGTGATTTTAACTCAGAAATCACAAGGAGCTTCAGTGGAATTTGTTCGCAACAAAGTTGGATTGATTAATTTTGATATGTTTTGAAGTGTTTTGCTTTGAGCTGGTTTGCCTTATAATTTTGGTGTGATTTAATATTGTTTGCAGAAGTGTTTGAAGGATTTTATCATAGCAGGGCCGTACCATTCCCTTGAGGGCTGCCGTACCGTTTTCTTTGCAGAGTGTATCCGTAATCAAAGTGGCTGGAAATTGCAACTATAATTCTCTATAGACCTAGATGCTTATGTTAAGAGTGATTTTGGAGATTTAGCAAGGAGATACGACAATTACCAGTAGGCCGTACATCTAGAGCTGGCTGTATCGATGCAAGTGAGGGACATGAGGGTAGAAGGGGTAAAACGCTCCTATTTGGGAGTCTATTCTGCTATGAAAGGAGGCGCCTAGGGCGATATCATCTATTAATTAAGGTTTTGGTGTGGTTTTTGCAGTGTATGTGGAGTTATGGGGAATTTTCAAGGTTTCTGTGTATTTATAGATTTCTGATTTTTGTATCAGACCTGAGTTTCTTGCCGTTAGAATGCTTTTAGAGGTGTAGCATCAATGTTTGAGAGTCATTACATCCATATCCAGTAACAAAGCTTCATGGGTATGCTTTTGGGTGTTGTCTGGGGTGGCTTCTTCACTCTCATATTCTGATTTTGTTGCTACAATAGAGATAACTGGTAAGAATAAGAGTTTTATAATCATTGCAGCGTGCCCTAACCCGTTGTGTTATTGTTATTAGTTGCAATATTTATGAATGTAACCTTGGATGGTATTACCACCAGTGGAGTGGTTGTTTTCTGCTCATTTCTCACCCATTGGATAAGTGGTCTAATTCTTAATGGCTTCCCGCTGAATAAGTGGATGTGCCTAACTTTACTTTCAGTTTTCCCCCACTGAACAAGTGGTGATTCCAATGTTTAAGTGGATGCCCACTACGTAAGCGGATGCCCACTGAATAAGTGGGAGTTGTTATTATTGCATGTTGGTTTGAAATGCTTAACTTGGAAGCACTTGTATGCTCTCACTTTATCGGCATAGGGATCTAGGTGATCAGAAGAGTGTGGAAGAACTTAACCATTGCATCTTCCTTTTTGTGTGGAACTTTCAATAAAAAACTAGGGTGCCCATTACAATTCCTTATTAGATTTATCTTTCTCACAAGTTGCCAATCGAGATCTCAAAGATTTGAACTTAACCAAATATTCCTCAATGGAAGGAAATGCATCAGGAGAAAGAGATGTCAATTTCGCCTCTATTTGCAAAGCATAAAATTCACTAACTTTACCAAATAGGTCTTTGTACTTATCCCATACTTGCTTAGGTGTTGTACGCTCCTCAATAGGGAACAACAAGCTGTCAGAACATGTAAAGCAATCAAACTAATGGCCTCATCAAGTGTGTTCCTATGGGAAAATCTTTCATGCTCCTTAGTAAACTTAGGTTGATTGTCACTCAAATTAGACCATAAACCCTTAGATAGGAGTAATCGTTGTATCTTGATTTTCCATGAGTGATAGTTGTGAGAAGTGAGGATCTCAAATGAATTAGAATCAACCATAAGAGAAACAAACACCAATAGAGCAAAAAAGACAATTTGCAGAACCATATGATCACCCCCTCAAATTTACTCAATCAATGATCCTCCCTAACAATATTCGATTTTGACACTTTATACGTAGTGCAATTACAACTGCCACTAGCCAAAACAATAAAATGGTCTTTATCTTAGTACATGTAGATGCCAAATTAGGCCATAAATTGAAAGTACAATTTTTATGCAAAATGAGATCAATCTGATTACATCACTGAGAGTACATGAAAAAATATGCACTTTAAAAAAAATTGCATTCAAAAATGTTACCAGAGACCAAACGGAGCTCTAAAAGTTTCCAAAATGAAAACTACTTAGCAACAACTGTAAAAATCTGCAATTTCGGGAAAAACCAAACACTAAAATTAAAATCTGATTTCATAATTGCAAAATTCTGCCCAAACTAAAATAAAATAAAATTGCTCGCAAAAAGGAGTGTATATGATTGAGAAAGAGGCTTGCAAAGATCAGCACCAAAATCAAAATTGCAAATGGGAGAGGGGGTTTGGTTGGAGGAAGAAAATTGATGATGTTATCATGACTTCATGTTGATGTCAACAAATGACGATGAAATATATTCTCTCTGTAGACGGAATATACCTTGCAGACATCGAAACTGCCAACCCTTTTTTGAAAATTGTCTTCTGCATCGCCAAACTGCTATTTTGAAAGCAAAACCACCTTTTGTTGGTGCAAAACTGGATACTAGGCTTATAGGGTGGTATAGGGGGAATATTCTTCAAAATATTCTTCGCCGGTTAGTTTTCGAGGCTTGCAGGCTGTTTTTCTTACCACTGGGCAGTTTGATCATTGGTGGCAGGGTCTCGTGCCATGCGGTGCCTAGTCAATTGGTAGACAGGTACCTGCGGTACCAATGGTGATGCGGGTACCTTCAACCTACATAAAAAATCCGCAGAATAAACTAATTAACTAGCGAATAATTTTTTTTTAACTAGCAATAGGAATTTTTGCACAACAGACAATAAATGGTGCCCGATTCTGTTGAGTATATTCGTTGACGCCCACAAGATTTTGAGGAATATTCTGTCTATGCTTTGTACGGCTGAGAGGGCAAACTTTTTCTTTGATGGCCGAAGGTAAAATTTTTTCTCCGATGGCTGTAAGAGCCCTATCTAGTACTGCCCTGAATTTTGAGTTTTAGTGTGTTCACATTTTGTCAAGCACTTGTCATGCAATGTCACTGTATTATGATTTCTGAGTTTTGTGTTTGGTTTTGATTCTTGTTTTAGATGGATTTCATTCAAAATACATATGCTAATATACAGGGAACATAACCAAATACTTTGCATGCATAAACATCTACCAACACTAAATATGCCTTTATTTTCATCAAATCAGGTCTGATTACAATGTTTATCAGGTCTAATACAGACTGTAACAGCAAATGAAATGCTTATTCAAATTAAATATTTGAATACAATTTTAATGGTTTACATCAGCATTGCAATTTCCAACATACCCGGAATTAATCTTCAATGGATGATGCATATGTGATGCCAAAATGCCAAAGAATGAAGACTGATATAAGAGCTGATACAAATGTGTGACTGCTGTGATTTATTTCTGAGCAGATGGGGACTGCTATAACATTAATTACTTCATCCAATACTCCTCCTAAGGCAGTGATAAGGAACCCAGGGCAGCGATTGGACCTCCAAGGGCTACGATAAGGTTTGGTACTCCTTTTGACCCTGTTTTTACAATAGCTTAAAACCCCTTTGAAAATCTGCAAACAAACCCTAGAAATATCTCCTTGTAAGGTGCTGGCAACTCAAATATGCAAATATGTGTTCAAAGATGGCGCTAGGGTTTAGTATAAACCCTCTAAACTCCTCCATTAAACTCCATAATAGATGCAATGAATTTCTCCTTCAAAATCTTGCAAAATATATCTCTTTGAAGCTCAAAAATCTTCCATAAATTGATCCAATCCCAAATTGGTATTTGACACAAATCTTCCAATTTGGTGATGAAACCCTAGCAGCTGTAATGTGAAAAAACATTGACTTTCCCGCTCTTCTACAATGCCAAAATCTGCAATAATGCTCAATAGTAAATCCTAGGTAGATTTACCTCTCAAGTGGTATTGGGTTTTCATCCAAACCACAAATGTTTAAGGGTTTTCGTTCTTAGGACAAGCTGAACTAGAAGTTGCAGTAGAAAGGAAACACTCCAATATGCAATTGACAAAATGATAATGTGATGAAATGATCTCCAAATGACCTCCTTATAAAGCCTCCAAGAGGTCCGCTCCATTTTGTCAATTTTAATTCTTTTTTGACATCCATAATAAAATAATAATTTATTTTACATTTTATTACATTTTATTATGTTACTTTTTCCCTTTCTTCAAGTGACTTTAAAATTAGTTTCACTTAACTTTCTTTTCTCCAAGTCACTTTTATAATAAAAACAGGCCTAGCTAATTAATTAAATAGAAAAAACCCAAAAATGACTTAGGATTATTTATTATTTAATTAATCAAATTATTCCCTTATATCTCCCAATTTAGCCTATAGGAATAAAAATAGGCTAGTGGACCCCGCTAGATGATCATTCGGAAAATGGGGACATTACAAATCCTCCCCACTCAAAGATTGCTTGTCCCAAGCAACCACAACTCAAACAACTCCTGCATACAATCATTGAGATTCCAGGGTCCCAAATCAATCTGAAGAAGGCTCCATCAAGTTTCCGTTGCTCCACTCTGATACAACTGTCATTGAACAAATAATTGTTAAGCAATCCACCAACCATATCAATGCCTGGATCCCAAATTATTGTACCATCATATAAGCGGAAAATGAAAGGGTAAGCATCTCTCATCAAGTGATCATCACAAGTTATCCATCTAAATCTACATTGTTTCACATGGACTTGAACGGTGCCCACCATATGTGCATAACCAAGCATGCATATCTTCCCTAGACTGCTGGTACAAATAATGATAGCACTGTTAGGACTAAAAATCAGATTTATAATCATCTTGGGAATGCTTCCGCTGTCATAAACTGATAAGATCTCATCATCACTCAACCTCCAAGTACGGTAGTAACAATCCCATGCACACAAATCCATGCAATCAACTGCACTCATCAATGTAAAGTTTGAAAAATTTATGATCAACATTATAGAACAATTACTAGACCTGAATGTATAAGCTGAATTTCATTGAACCAAGTCTAAAAATTCTCTATTCCCATGATTAACTTCATGCCTTGGATCATAGTCTAGCTAAATTGACTTTTTTGGACACCATGAATTCAATGGTGAGCTCAGATTTGCACCAACTTGCTCTAAAATGAATTTTCAATAAAAAGCCACAAAGAAGAAACCCTCTCAAATCTGGTATTTCTATCATGTTTTTTTTGATTCTTCAGGTCATCATATGATGCAAGAGAAGAGTATACTCAACTTTTCAAGAGCAACCAAAATTTGCATCCTAAATCTCTTAAAAAAGACTAACATAAAACAATCCTACAATCTCTGATACCATGTAAGAGTTGGTTTCGAATGTTCTATACCTTGCAAGATTTGGTTATGAAAGTAGCCACCCAAGATTTAGGAGCTTCAATGAAAACACAAGAGAAACCCAACATGAAATAATAATTCTATTCTATCAAAGTATGCAATATGCACACAATATGTACACCAATATAAAATTACAACGAGAAGCCCTTGGTTATATAGGCCAAGGTGAAATATAAGACAACATAGGATTATGACAAGTGTCATAATCGTATGACTTGAGAAACAAAGATAACTAATCTTAGTTTACCTAAGTATGCCCTAAGTAAACATAACTATATAAGTGTGAATAAGACCTAATGTGGAATTAGTTAGGTAATATACCCTGGTCACACCAACTTTCTTGACATTCTTTGCACTTGTATCGTGGTTTAGAGACTTAAGTGGCTTGTTATTATAAACCAGTGGGCTTGTTTCATTCTATTTTTTTCCATCGCAAAAGATACTGCGTTTGGTACTTTATCTCTTGCCAAATCTTCCAATCAAAGTTGTTCCTGTCATGTCCCTTTTTTTGAAATAGAGCCATGGAGAAGACCTCTAGCCTATTTTTATTTCTCGTAGGCTAAGAGGGAAAATAAGAAAAATAATTTATAATATTATTTTAAGTTGGGCCCGACAAATATAAATTTAAGGGGCAACTTAAATAATATTATTATAATAAAATAAAAAGTGTTTTTCAACACTAATAATAAATAAAAGTATTTTTAATTGCTAAAATTAAATTAAAAAAATTTAAATACTATTTTGGAGGGAATTTAATGAAGGGCTCAAAAATGGAAATGTTTAAAAGGAGGCACTTGGCTTCCATTTGGATCATTGAGTTTTCATTTGGCATTTTCATTGTGAGCTTTGACATTTGAGTTTTGGCATCCAAGGATGAAAACCCTTGGCTGTTTTTAGCGATTCAGGGGGCTGAAAAATTTGTTGGCTATTGATTTCCGGAGGTGAGGATGAGAACCCTCATCTTTGGCATTGGCAAATTTCACCTAGGGTTTGGATGTTGAGTTAATTTGGTGAATTGTGCGAAATTTCAGGGATTTATCAATTGGATTTGCAAGAAAATATTATTTGTGATTTTTGGAGGCTTCATCGCTGATTTTTGGCATGAGATTGTTGCTGATCTGCAAGTTGCATTGTCAAAATTGAGATGCCAACAAAGAGGAGAATTTTGACACATTTCATTAAACATTTTCCATCCAAGTATAGTCTATATTGCATCTATTTTCAGTCAAATTAATTATTTTGGAGGGCGAATTAACACCAGATCTGAGGTGTCAGCAAGGAAGGCAATTAATTTAAGGTATGAAATACTAATTCCAGCATTGTATAGATCTGATCCAAGCCATTGTTGCTGCTGTACAGATCTGCCAAGGAGCCGTACAAGTAAAAGTTAATTGTTATTTGAAGGGTGATTGTTGTTAGTGCCTTCTTTTCACCTAGTTGGCGCTGTACAGTTCTATCTAGACAGTCACCACCTATTTGGGCAGCCATACATATCATAATTGCAGCCGTACAAGTCTGATGACTAGCTCCAGGGGTCTGATCAACATTTTTATTCAATTTGTGTGTTGGTTTTACATTGAAAAATCTGAATATTATTTGTATGATCAACATTGTACTTATTGATAGCATCTAAAAATCAGATCTGGACTTCATAATGATGTATTCAATCCTGTAAATCAATTCCAACAGTTGCACAGTAATATAATCAGACTTTAGCATTCATATTTGGTTCAGTTTTGCATATTTGGTGTGATCTAGGGTCTGTGCCAACAAACATAATTAATATTATTTGGTTCAGATTTACTATGTGATGTGATTAAGGGTTTGTTAAAATTTTTTTAGTAGATTGTATGCAAGTTTACTTTGTTGTTCCAGTTTGTTTCCTTTTAAAAAACACACAGACACAAAAAAAAAATCAGAATATTGCAAAAATTCTAATTGGGGACATTACAGTTTTATTGTCTTTACAAGTTTTATTTATTTATTTATAGCATCCAGATTCCCTATGAGTAATTTTTTAATTGTTTTTTTTTTCAATAAGCCATATTATCGATATTGTTATTAATATTATTAGGTTGCTAAGTTTGCTGTTTCAGTTTGTTTCCATTTTTAAAAATAAAAAAAACACAAAAAAATCAGAATATTGCAAAAATTCTAATTGGGGACATTACAGTTTCATTGTCTTTACAAGTTTTATTTATTTTCTTATAGCATGCAGATTCCTTATGAGTAATTTTTTAATGGGTTTTTTTCAATAAACCATATTATCGATATTGTTATTAATATTATTAGGTTGCCAGGTTATTTTTTATTTTTTGGATATATCAAATTGGCACAAGGGGACCAAACCCAAATACAAAATGAACCAGAATAGTAACAACAGTCCAACATTGGTTACAAAGATTTACAAAATTCCAAAAATCCAAAAAAGCCGTCGATCTATCAAAATGCCCATCTTCACTGCAGCATCAATAGACCTCCATCGCCATCTCTTCTTCCTTTCCGTCCTCCTTCACAACTTCTGCATCGGGAAGGGCTAAAAGCCTTGGGACTCCCGCCACTCGATGTAAACCTGTCAGCTCCTTCAAAGCTGCAACATAGCCCCTAACCACCTTCATCCTTGAGTCGATGTGTAATGTCCCCTTTTGTAAATGCCCTAGTTTTTGCCCTAAAATCACAATTCCAAGCAAAGCAAGAAATGAAATAGAAATAGCAATATCATTTACCAATTTAAATTGTTGAACAAGATAGATCCTGGTTGAGACCCTGCAATCATGTTAGATAATCATTGAAAACACAATCCATAAAATAGCTCTTTCCTACTAGGGTCTAGGAACACTATCTTAATTATATGATATACCTCATTCATTAATGGAATCCAACCAGAAAGGGTTAGGATAAGGGGGCATGATAGGGTGCCTGAAGCGATCCTCTACCCTAGGCCCAAGAGCGGATATACCATCCCTCTTGGCCTCATGTGGCCTTTTGCCATCCGTATGAGGGGGTGTACCTAGTGAGGAATCCTATAGCCGTTCGCCCTCATCTTACCACGCTTATTCTCCTCCCTATGATTGGGACTCCTTAACCCAATGGCCAACCATAGTAGAGGTTTGAGGGTAACTACAATAGGGTCTCCGGAGTATCCTTCCTTTCTAAGCCCAAGGGTGGGGTACACCTTGCAACCCCTTGGCCTCATGGGAGTATTAGTCTTCAACCATGAGGTGGTGTGCTTAGAAGAGGACCATCCAACCCTTCCTTGTATTCCTCATTATTGCGCATGGTTGCTTGATGAGAGGTACAAACACTAAATATATATAGATTCATAGATATTATACAATTATAAATATATCATTATACACAATAATCATGATAGAGCATACCACAATATTCATTTAAACATAAGACTGCTATATTTTCATGAGCAATTGTATTGACTGCTGATTCTGCCTTTGTCTGTTGAGTTTAGATATATTTCTGAATCTGTTCTGCTTTTTGTATTCCCAATAATCAGTCTTGATTGATTGATTGAATAATAGAACAATAGAATAATCGAATGATAGAATGATAGAATAATCGAATGATAGAATAATCGAGTGATAGAATGATACATTGATAAAAGAGTAGAAGGATAGAATAGAATGATGATATAATAATAGAATGATGGGATAATAGAATGATAGAATGATAAAATAGATATGATATAATGATAGAAGAATAGAATGAAAGAATGATATAAGAATAGAATGCTACAGTGATAGAAGAGTAGGAGGATAGAATGAGAGGATGATAGAAATATAGTATGATAGAATGACTGCAATTTATACTTCTCTGCTGTAGATCTTTATATCTTTCTTTATTTCTGCTTATATATTTTCTTGCTGGCTGATCTGCTCTTTTAAACTCAGAAATATCTTTCTTGAATTCCTCCTTTCAAAACATATTTCCACTAACCTTTTATAGCTCTTTAAGGGAGGCATCCTTCATGAATTGGTATGTCTTTTACCAAAGGAAATGACTCTTGATTAAATCATACCTCTTCAATACAAATCCTGCCTTTATGAGAACACAATACTCTTATTCTAATTGCATCACTTTATATATGTTAATCGCCTCACGTAACATATCTTAATCGTTGCTTGAGTATCTTTTGATCACATCACTTTCTAGTAATATTAATCGCACCTCATCTTATAAATCGCATCCTTTCTCATATGCTTGATCGGTCTTCCTTAATTCAAATCGCATCACACTTTCAT
This sequence comes from Cunninghamia lanceolata, assembly GCA_027924645.1. NCBI lineage: Eukaryota > Viridiplantae > Streptophyta > Pinopsida > Cupressales > Cupressaceae > Cunninghamia > Cunninghamia lanceolata. Next base: position 1,910,315 of record BSBN01000136.1, read on the forward strand.
TAATTACTAATATACAATCGCATGACTTGTATTTGTGTGAATAAGACTTTTGTCTTGTTGTCTTTAAGCGCTGCCTTGTCTAAGGTGATTGCTGCTTTTTAAATACTTTAATTACTTCCTTTATCTCAATCGCTCCATTTAAAGAATTGCTGCAATATCTAAACTTTAATTGTTGTTCGTCTAAAATAATCACTGCCTCTTAATTGTATCACTTCATAATTTGTATTTTGAATAAGACATGCTGCTCTTATATATCTGCTGCCTTAATTTGTAATTGATTTCTAATTATCAATAACAGAAATATTGTTTTCTTGTAAACAAGTTGGAGCTCATGGAGTTGGCCCATAGGGGGAGGGGACATGACACGATGTCTTCGCCGACGCTCCACACAATAAACGAAATCCATGGGCCACTATAGCTCCACGTGAACGTAGGCCAAATCCCATCCGGTGGGTTGAGACCCATCCCCGGCACCGCCCACTCCAATATCTTCTCCATCCCGACTCTCCAATGGGCTTTGACCCATTTCTGCATTAACCACTTCGTCACCTCCCGCCCCTCGCGTGCTTGCAACAACCAGGCGAGAGCCATCGAGGTCACATCACTGTTAACCATAAACTTGTAGTTGGCCAGCAGAAAATGGGCGCCCAGAATGCCTTTAACTACCTCCATCATTTCGTCGCCATTGATATTGAAGACTTTCTGGAGCCGCTGGTCGAAAACATTGTGTCTGAACGCCATCTGCCTTTCTCTTGCCTCCAAGCAGATTGTGGTATCCATCGTATCCTCCAAATGTAGGTCCCTTCGAACTCTTAAAGAGTCATCGCCGCCACCGTTCCCTTCATTCAGGCAGTTGACAAAATATTTATTCTGCCATCTTCACTTCGGCCTTCGTCGCTCGTGTGAGCACTCCCTTCAACCTCCCATTGTCTTATCAATGGCTAGATTGGATAATCTATCCGCCTCCCCGTTCCCCTCCTGATAGATATGAGATAGTTTAAATTCATCTAGGGAATCTATGTCCTCCCATATCCATTTTATAAAGTTTTGAATCTTCTAGTTGGGCGTCTCCTTTTTCCAGATGGCGTTGATAATGATCATGGAGTCACCTTCCAGATGCAACCTTCTAAAGCCCATTCTTCTACACAATTCAATTTCTATCCAAGCTGCTTGGACCTCTCCCTCATTGTTCGTTCCAGTCGGGAGTGATCTTGCTTCCTCCGCCAGTGTTTTCCCTATATGATACCAGGGAATACACTCCGTCCCTGATGGTCCTGAGTTGCCCCTTGAGGCCCCGTCATAATTCACTTTCACCCAACCTTCGTCTGGCGGTTGCCATTTCACATCTTTCCTTGGGCCATCAGAAGGATCAACTCGAGGCTTCCCATAAATGGGGGGGGATCTTCAGTCCTGGCCACACCTTCATCAGCTTCTCATCCCACAGAGTGAACTAGCTCTTATTTGCTCTCTGATTCCTTGCTGCATTATTCACTACTTCACTTATAGCTGAATCAATTTTCCTTATCAATCCATCCACCGCCCTTTCTTTCTCCTGGAAGATCCTTCGATATCTTTCTTTCCAAATCTCCGAGATTACTATTGATGGTGCCACTTTCCAAACACTCGAGAAAACTGCCCTCTTTCTCAATCCTGGCCACCCATTAGGTTGCCAGGTTATTTATTATTAATCAATTTATTATTTAAAAAATATAAATGATTTATTTATTTTTAATATATTATATATAAATCAAAAAATATATTTAAATTTTTTTATGTTATATTTATTAATTTTTAATTTATATAGTAATTATGAATATTTCTATATATTTTTAATATTTATTGTATGGCCATACCCAGCCGTACCAAACCTGGGAAAAAAATCTGCCGAATTGTGAACCCAAACCTGAACCCGAACCGGCAACTTTGGTATTTAAGTTATATTCCATTTCATTAATGAACTTAAGCTTTCCTCTTTAAAAATAAGTGTTACTATGTCCACTTCTTTGTTTATTGTATGTTTGTTGTTTCCAGCTTTTATGCCATTCTGTTTTGTTACTGTTGGTATGATGTTTTGGGTCTTTATGCAAGTCATCTCATGTGCTTCTTTTCTTGAGGTTACCACTATGTTGCTGCTGAGTTCATTTGCAGTTGATAATCATGTACTTTCAGCTCAGTTTCATAACAATCTTTTTTTGACATTCAAACCAGAAAGTATTTTTTCTATTTGTTTATACTGCACTACAGTTGTTCAAAAATTTACTGGAGCATGTTTGAATTGTCTTGCAGTGGGCTCGTTTTATGGAAGTTGTTAATGCTAGAGAGTTGCCAGCTGTTTTAATAGACCGTTACAATGCAGCCGGAGGTGAAGGAACAGCCCTTTGTGGTATATTTCCTGAAATTCGGAGGGCCTGGGCTTCTGTTGACAATTCTTTGTTCCTTTGGCGGTTTGATAAATGGTAAACTTTTTTTCCAGTTTATTGGAAGCCTGGCAGAAAAGAACTACTCTAAAATTCTACTTAGGTTTCTTCTTAAGGATTCTTCTCTGTTTTCTTAAGCTGTTTGCATATCTTTTTTGATAGACCGTTCTTGTTCTTGTGCCTGAGTGTTCTTGACATTGATTGAAGTATCATCTTATAATGGTTTCTTGGATAATTTATGTTGTTTGAAACACCACAAAATATCTGCAATCTGATATAATATTTTTAAAGAATCATTTTTACAATTTGAAGATTGCATTTTAATGGTGTATTAATAAATAATCAAAATTAGGAATTGCCATTCTTCTAACAATTTTGTTGTTTGCATGACTTACCATTTCTCGAAAATATTGTGTTTTTTTAAAATTTATTGTTTCTGCAGTGCATCATTATGTAATAGCATATTTCAAGAATCAGCTGAATGTTAATATCCATTAGCAAGTCAAGCTTTATGACCCATCTTTTATGAACAGTGGTTCACATGATCCCATCTAGGTGATGCTCAAAGGGGTGAAGCACTGGGAATTCTTAGGAGATAACCCCTCCCAGTAGTTTATGGGTTCTAGTGCACTTGTGTTGTTCTAAGAAGAGCACCAGTAGTATGTGTTTCTTCCATTTCATGTCCAAACATTTATATGGTCTTATATTTTTTAATTCAAGAATTGCTGACATATATGCAGTGGATGTGTGCACTTTATTCCAAGTTCATTTGTTTCACAGAACTGTGCTTTAGTTTTGCCAATTGCTTAGCAATTATATTCATCACTAGCATTTCAAATCTTCAGAAAGATATTTACTGATGCTGAATGATTAACACTTCTTTCTGATATTTGGAAGGTTGTATTATTGCAAATCTGAAAAGTGAGAACACAGATAGAAAAATAATTTAGTGGGAGACAATGTGCTTTCAACTTATTGGCTTATTTAGATATGTTTTCATGTAGATGGATCTGCTAAAATAACTCATACAATACTCTTGTATGCTAGCTCTCCACAGAGATCAACTTTGGAATACTTTATTTTTTGCCAGGTTACTAAATCTGCAGGAAAACAGGCTGTTTTGGGGTATGATTTGTCCTGGAATCATTTTCTGAATCGAATCGCCTGTGGAATTGGGCAGGGTTCAGTTTTTTTGCATCAGAATTGTTTGGAGTCGGCAAGGAACGAACCCGAGCAATTCCAGATTAGTTTTGGTGATTTGAAGGCCTTTTTGTCACGATTCCAGAAGCGGGTGAAGATTGCAATGTGTTTTTAAAACTTATTAACATAGTTACCAGGAGACGCATCTCCCACCCCTTGGTACGTGTACTGGAGACTGATATTAAAAAATATATTACAAAAATTATATATACTTAATATTTATTAAATTATATTAAAAAATAAATGGAGTCTCCAAGTACCCCGTCTCCTATTTTAAAACAACAGATGTACCAGTACCGGCACAGTCTCCCGTAGCGGTACCAGTACCGGTCTCCTAGCAACTATGCTTATTAAGCATGGCAAAACCCTAAACTACATTATTATCGACACTGGTTTGTTTATCTGCGCGTGCAGAACCATCTGAGTGAAGCCCTGGCCGTCATATGCAAGCACGATTAGAGTATTTGGCCAAGTTTAGATCGATTGTATCGGCTATTGGCAAAATTGAAGCTAGAGTCACAATTTTTATTGATTGTATTGCCTCGACAACTGCAGCACCCTTGCTTGATATATTTCTGTGAACAGAGGAGCAGCTTTAAGTTAAAAGATTATTTTTGGAATACTTAATTTTAATTTTGTATTGATTAAAGATTTGAAGCTTTAACTTTAAAGTTAATTTAATAATTTATAAACTATTATTAATATTAACATTTTTTAGAGTTTATAATATTTTTATTTTATTAAGTTTTATGATGAATTTAATTTTTATAAGGTAATAATAAATATTAACATTATTAATAAATTATATTATTTGTTATTTAGCTGTATATATATATATATATATATATATTTGATCCTTGAATTAGGCTTAAGGGAGCCATACCCAATAAGCGAGAGAGCAAAAAGATATTGTTAAAGGCTAGTCAAAATGAGGGCTTGTATTATATAACTGAGATTTTACATTACTAAACACATTTTATACTTGCTGTGTATAGACTTCACTCTAAACTATTATAGAGAAAACATATATATTTTAACTATATATGCCTAACTCCCACCCACCTCTGCCTCCATTTCCAACTCACTTGAAGATTCAGTCTCCACCTTCTCGACGCAGTCTACTCCTCCATCTGCCAATCTGGCCATAATCTTCAAGAAATCTACTCCCCATTTTGCCTCGTTCCTTTGGAGCTCCTCATATGCACCAGCTGCAAGAATGATGAAGGGGATCCATGGTCCGTTGTAGACTAGAAGGATAACTGGTCACGTCCCCTATACGGGATGAAAATTGAGCCCCGATATTGCTAAATCCAACATTTTATGTAGATTCCCCCTCCATTTCTCCTTAATCAGAGCGTGGGCCATTTCCCAGACTATATCCTTGTACTCTTCGAAATCCAACAAAATGCCAACAAACATGGAGGCAATTTCCGAATTAACTCTGTACCTTTGCTTACAATCCGTGAAGGTTGAGCCCAAAATGTCATGTCCCGATATTAAGGCATTGTTTAAATTAAAGATTTAAACATCATGATATACGATTGCTTTCTTGAAATATGGTCAATTCAAAAATTTTGTTTTAATATATTATTGTATTTATAAAATAATAAACATAAATATAAATATAAATATGATTAATTTAGATATTATTATAACTATAATATAATATATTATTAAATATAATATATAATATATATAATTTAGATATTTGACAAGATATAAATATAAATATTAAATATTATTATTATATAAATTATAATTATTAAATATTGTTATTACTATATAATAATATAAATATAATAAAAAGCAGCCATCAATATTTAAATAAAGGCAGCGCTCACAAATATAAAAAAGAAAAGAGAGTAATATTAACAATGAAATGAAATTAAAACCAAGACAATGATTTCATATGTAGAGGGCAAATATTAGTATTTATCAAAAGGGGCTACAATTAATATCTTCAAGGCAGCGATCATGATGAAGGGACATCACTCTTCAAAGGATGCCTCCCTTCATAAGAAAAATAATATATAAATTCAGATTGGTGAGGAATAAAAGGCATCAAGGAGTATCAACGAATATATGACTGAAAAAAAGAAGAATATCTGATTTGGAATATGAAAAAGGCACCTACAGATCTGAGTTTGGAAAGATAAAAGGCAGTTGGAAGAATATATGTTTCCAAATAAAATATATATATCTGATATATTTGTCAAGTGAACAGGTACACTAGCAGCCTTGTATGAAGAAAGGAACAATATATATGGTCAAGGTAGATTTATAGAAGGATGAATAAGTAGATTTGAAACAGAAGACATGGGGATTAAAGAATAAATGTAATATTCAATCAGGAGAAGATAGATATATATTTATATATTGAGAATAAAATATATATTTTCCGGTATATTCATCAAGAGAAGAGGACATATGCAGATCTGCAGTCAAGGGATTAAGTTAGGACCAAGGCAAGATTTAGGGAAGTCCCAAAAGGGGACATTACACAAAACCATACCTATAGCGTGCAGGGCAACAGGGGATTTTACTTTGAAGACCTCCTTCATGCGTTGTTCCAAAATCCCACCTAAAAATGCCATCTGCTGCTTCTTGGCAACCAAAAACACTGTTGAATACATTTTGAAGAGAAAACACAATAAATTGTGTGTTTCAAAATGTTCCTTTTCATCTCCGCTTCGGTAGCTAATTCATTCTTCCCACGAGCCATCATTCACACCTAGATTAGCCCTTGCACTTCACGGTACCAATTTCCAGCTTTGGCCTTTACTTCTCATAATGTCAAGTGATGAGGAAAAGTACACGCATCTCAATCCAAGAATTCACACACTTTGCTACAGTTCACCATCCTATCATAAAAAATTGTCCATCAATTGGTATCCAGGGATGCTGCCACGCTATCGTCTAGAGTGGCTTCCACGTTGGACATAGAAATATTACCACTATTTCCTTACAATATCTCCATGGACATCGGGGAGTTCGTGGTACCTAAGTCCCTATTATTATACTCTAACTCTTAGCGAAGGGAATTCTCCAAGTATGGAATGCATCTTTGCCTCTTTACGAGTGAAAAACTTATCATCGAATCTTCTGTTAATCATTCGCCTCTCTAAACACATGAGTGATCTTATAATCTCTAAACTTATTCAACAAATCCAGTCCTAGAGCCAACAAATTGTTTAACTTTCAATTTGTTGTCTCCCTCCTATGTATGATGTTAATGGTGATAAGTGAGTCACCTTCAATATGAATTCTCCTTGCCCCTAAAGAGAGACCCAATTGCATACCTGTGATAAATGCTAGGAACTCCGCCTCATTATTTAATTGGGATCCAATTCATTTTGACACTGCCCCCAACAACTTCCCAGATTCATCCCTTATCACACACCCAACATTGGCCGGTCCCGGGTTGCCTCTCGAGGCACCATCGAAATTCAATTTCACCCATCCTAGTTCTGGAGGAGCCCACCTTGCATTCTTCCTTTGGTTGATACTCAGATCATCCCGAGGAGCCCCATTAACGGGGGGAACCAAAAGGCTAGACCAACTACATGTCATCTCTCCATCCCAAAACGTGAATGCCCGATCCCTGCCATTTTGATTCTTTACTACATTGTTGGCCACTTCCACAATGCTGTGTTCCACTTTCTTCCATAGATTGTCAACTTCCATTGCTTTATCTTGAAAGATCCGCCTATTCCTTTCTGTCCAAATTTCTCATATAAGAATTGATGGGCTAATTATCCAAAGATAGGAGAATGAAGCTTTCCTATTTAGAATAGGCCATGAATTAAAGGTTGATAAAAGATCACTTGGCAAAGCACTCTTCCACCTGAATTTCTCCTTTAGTTTTTTCCAACAAAAATCCGCATAATTGTATTTCTTGAGTATATATTTGAAGTTTTTCTCATTTTTGCACAAACTGCACCTTAGAGGGCCTAAAAATCCAAATTTCCTTAGCCTATCCCCTGTAAGGATTTTATTTTTGGAGAGCCGTCCAAGCAAAGGCACCAGCTTTGGGCAGACATTGTTTATGCCACATTAGGTGAGTAGGCCAATCAACCTTATTTATGGCATTCTCCTCCACTTGATAACCTATTTTGACACTATATCTCCTTGACTTCAATCCACACCAAATAACCTTATTGTCCTCCTCAGAGATATAGATCCTCCTCTTATCTAATTCCTGCTCCAGCCTTGTCTGCAGTTCTTCTGAAAACCCCATATCCCTAACGGACCTCCATTTCCACTCCTTAATACCATTCATCTTGAGAGGATAGAGATAATTTGTAACCTTAGTCCCTCAACTTTGAGTGAGGCAATCTTTGACCTCCTGGAATTCTTGGATATCCTTCAAAGCAGGAAAGCCATTCCAGGAATCCTCCCAAAAGAGGGCCTTCTTCTCATTTCTGATCTCCTAAGACACATGCTTTGCAATCAAATCCCTGCAGCTCACCAAAAAATTCCAAACTGCAGATCCAACTGGCAAATTTTTGGTGGTTAGGATTCGGATAGGATCTCTGGAGTCCAAATATTTGGTTTGTAATATTCTAGCCCATTTGCAATTAGAGCTTGCATACACATTCCACACTAACTTCGCTCCTAAAGCTTTATTAAAAATGTGCCATTTTCAGATCCATACACCCCCTGCTTGTTTAGGAGAACATATTTTGTCCCAAGCAATCAACGAAAACTTCTTCCCCTCAAAGGTTCCATTCCAAAAAAAGTTCCTCATTTTCTTATCCAAGTTTTCCCCTATTTTCTTTGGGATTTTCATACATGACATAGAGAAAATAGGTATGTTTGTTATGACCGATTTGAGCATCAAAATTCTCCATGCCAAGGTTAACCATTTCCCTTTCCAAGAGGTCATTTTAGATTTACAATTGGACTCCAAGTGATCCCAGAGTTTAGATTTACTGGCCCCATGAAAAAGTGGGATTCCCAAATATTTACCTGGTAGTTGCTTAATCTTAAAGCCCAGTCTAAGAGCAATTTCTCTTTGTTTACAAGACTCCGTGTTGAAAACGAAGATCTTTGATTTCTTCCAGTTTATGTGTTGGCCTGAAGCCTAACAATACTTCTCCAGTGTCTTTTTCATCACTATTGATTCCCTCTTACTAGCCACTCCAAACATCAGCGTATCATTTGTGAATTGATGATGAGTAACTGCCTGCACATCAGGAGCAATTTTGATGCCTTTCCATCTCCCCATTCTAGCTTCCCCTTGAATGAATCTTCCAAGAGCCTCCGGCATAATTATGAATAGAAAGGGGGAAAGAGGGTCCCCTTGTCTTATGCCATTGGAGGTTTCAAAGAAACCTTTGGGGCTGCCATTGACTAATATGTAGAATATGGAGAATTTTGGCGTCGAAATACAACTTTTAATCCACTGTACCTATTCTTGACTGAAATCAAATTTCTCCAAAACTGACAACAAAATATTTATTTTTACTTGATCATAAGCTTTCCCAATATCCAACTTGACGACCATCCTTTCCGCCTTACTTCTTTTGACAGTATGGATTGCTTCATGGGCTATAATGATCCCCTCATAGATAGATCTTCTTGGTGGGAATCTGCTTTGCTCCTCAGAGATGATATGCGGCAGCACTTTCTTTAACTTGTTCGCCATTGCCTTGGCAATAATCTTGTAAACAGTGTTGCATAATGATATAGGTCTGAGTCCTCTATTGATTCCAAGACACTTTTCTTGGGGACCAAAGCCACAAAGGTGTTGTTTAAGTCTTTGAGCATGGTTGACTTCCTCCTCAATTCCTCCACTGCCTATAATAGCCTGTAATAAATCCTTCTTAATAATGCTCTAAAACTTTTGGAAGAAAAAGGCTGAGAAACCATCTGGACACGGGGCCTTATCAAGCGCCAAATGAAACGTAGCCTTCTTAATTTCTTCCTTTCGAATTTTTTTCATCAAAAGGTAATTCTTTTCCTGATCTATAATGTAGGGAATTCTGCTCAAAATGTCTACCTTCATCTGGTCATCCATGTAATCTTCTAAGTTAAGGAGATTTTTAAAGTAGCTAATCGCTATCTCTCCAATCTCCTCCGCCTTGGTAATCTGATTTTCACTATTGTCCTTGATGGAAGATATCCTATTCAAACTTCGTTTGATTTTGGTGGAATTGTGAAAAAACTTGGTATTCCTATCTCCCTTCTTTAGCCAACATTCCCTAGATTTTTGTCTACAAAAGATCTCTCTAGTCGATATTTTATCATACTTTTGTCTTAGATTCTTTTCTTTCAAATATGTGTCTAGGTCCATCCAATCAGCTAAGACAACTTCATTTAGTTCTGCCAATTTGGCTTCCATAAGGAGTTTTTCTTTGAAGATGTCTTTGAAATGTTCTTTATTCCATTCCCTGATTTGTAGCTTGATGAAGCTCAGTTTTTTGTAAATTTTGAATAGCTTTGAGCGTCTAATATTGGAGGCCTGAGACCACCATTCTTGGATCCTATCTTCAATTTCGGGGTCTCTTAACCACATTTTCTCAAACTTGAAAGAACTACCTTGGGGTCTGCTATCAAGGTCCAAACTCAGCAGCACTGGATAGTGGTCAGACCCCGAGAAAGGGAGAATGGATGACTCAAAAAGCAATTGGAGTGTGGGCCATTCACCTCCCAACATAAACCTGTACAGCCTTTTTGCTATGTTTGTAAAACTTTGCCTTCTATTTGTCCAGGTGTATGTTTCATTCTTTGGAATGATGTCTTGTAGATGATTTGAATTGACAAAATCTTGAAAATCAGTTTGTACTTGGGTGCATCTTGAAAGACCCCCCGTTTCTCTGCCGTATCCAAAGTAGCATTGAAGTCTCCTCCTAGAATGATTCTCGCCTCACCTAGAGCTCGAATAACAATAGTGAGCTGATCCCAAACTAATTTTTTCTGGTCTGTCCTAATTGGTCCATACACATTGATTAGTATGAAATTGAAGTTATCCACCATAGAACTGATTTTGCTAATCTGCCAAGCTTCGTTTGATTGCATCTCCTCCAGCTTAACAGAATACAGATTCCGGACCACACGTAGGCCACCCAAGGCTCCTCTAGTTGGGACAAAAGTTCCATGCCATTGCCTCCAACTTTTCATTAGGTTAATTGCTTCATCTTTTGATAACTTAGTTTCCTGTAATAGGATAACATCTGGGTTCCTCAAATTTATTTGAAGCTTGAGCATTCGTCTTTTTTTAGGGGCGTTGATGCCTGTAACATTCCATGAAATGAGCTTCATTGCTCCTCAAGAAGGGAAAATCCCTTCCCGGATCTTAGTTTCCTTTGTCCGTTGGTTCTTCCTGCCATCTCCAACTTGACCTTATTTGTTTTTCTCCCCCTTATGATTTTTCCCCCAGTTTTTGTTTTTTGAACTTCGAGTTTGACTGGTAGATGGTTCTTTCCTCAAATTTCCCCAACTCATCTTCATTGGAATAGGTCTCGACCTTCGGATCCTGATCTGCTGTTGGGCAAGGAGTGCTAACTACCACTCCATCATTATTCTACTCCATAGAACAGACGGGGGCTTTGATACCATTTCTTCATTACCGAGCCCCCCTATGTCACATACACCCCTGTATATGTGTTTTGCTCTGTATGTTTTTTTTGGGTATTTTGCTGTTTGATGTTTAGGGTTTCATGGGTTGTGCTTGCATGTGTTTTTTTTGCATGAAATACATAAAATATAAAACATAGAGTGAAAACCCAGAAAAACTAGAAGAGATAACAATGAAATATTAAATACCCAGATGATACTGTAGCAAAACATGAATTATGGTTACATACCCATGATGAGATTTGCAACTTCATAGTCATACAATGGCTGTAGTAGATCAGCACTATAAACCCTCACGAATCAGCTCCAGCTATCAACAAATGATGGAAACTAACAATACAAACAGGCATGAGGTGTTTGCAGACCCCAGACGTCCCTTTGATGATGATATGAAGCAGCAAATATGAATTTTATCAATGCCTGGCAACCCGACATCTCAGCCTGTAGTGTACAGCCCTACTGGGAGGTTAAATCAGTTCTTGATGCTCATAAACTTCACTAAAATCCCTCTGTTTTCCACTGTTATTGACTGCTGCATATAGGTTGCCCAGCTCAAAGTGATATTCAGCCAAAAACCAGTCACAAACTCCCACAAAATCAGTGCACGGATGGTACGGCCAGCCTGCGGAGGTACGGCCCAGCTAGGAATTGATTCACAGCCACAAAACCTTCAATATCTAATGAAATCTGTCCTTTGAAATCAGTTTTCTCAATGATATCTCAAAACCCCTTCGAATATCTTCATTTCAAGCCCAAATCTTTACCAAAATGTAACAACTGAAAGCACAAATGAGACTCTTGGATGAAGCCTCCAAGATCCTCTCTTGATGCGGTCTTTCATGCACGAAGAAAGACGATTTTGCAGAGGTTTTCGTCTCCACAAATCGATATAAAACCTTAGAGCCAAGCTCCAAGGCAAAGCACGAGAAAATCTCAATATGAGAGTAATTTTCATAAAACATAGCATATCAAAATGAAGCTCATTTTGCCCTTTTTGTTTCCTCTCCAACCCCAACGCCCAAGATGGTTTTCTTTTTATTATTTTAATTTATGACTTAAAGTTCCCTTATGTCCCCTTTGTACCTTGGGCGCCCATCTCCTAGACATGTCACTTTTAAGTTACAACTTCATTTTATAAAGTGACTTTATATTATAACTTAAAGTTATATTATGTCTTATAAAATATCATAAGCTAAATCTTCAACTTAACTTATATTATATCCAATGAAGCTCTAAATATTTCGAAACCATAAACTCCCGTGCCATGACCATCAGCCACTACCCTGTCATTAATAGTAAGTGCCCTGGTCCTGACTTACTATAAATGCTAAGTCCCTAAATTGACCTCCTAACCATTGTTATTAGCCTACGGAAGTCATGTGATAGGCTAATCTCCACCATCCGTGTGATTGGGCTGAATGGGGGACATTACAGTGCGCCCTCCCCAAGATTGCTTGGCCTCAAGCAACCTCAACTCAGGATGTTGTAATTTCTGTTCACTCTCTCAAGTGGCATCCTCAACTGGTAGATTTTTCCACTTTACCAGGTACTCCCTGATGATCCGTTTTCCCAGATTCCTTTCTTTGGTGTCAATAATCGCTTTTGGTACCAAGATTAGCTTCCCCTCATCCAATGGTGGAAGCTCAACTGGAGGAATCACATTGTGGCCAAGAGCTTTTTTCATCTTTGAAACATAGAAAACATTATGCACTTTACTATCAGCTGGCAACTCAAGCTCATATGCCACTTGTCCCAATCTTCTGATAATCCTAAACGGACCATAGAACTTGGGTTTTAATTTTTCTGCTCCACTCTTTTTGAGAGTGGACTGCCTGTAGGGCTGGAGCCTCAAATACACCATATCTCCAACCTCAAAACACCTCTCTACCCGGTGTTGATCAGCATAGATCATAGTTCCACTGAGTTTCGGTGATGGGAGGTCTAATTTTGGGTGCGGTGGGGGACCGCCAGGGGGGGGAGGGGTGCGCTGAAATACATATAGTACTTGAACAATTAGTTATAAAAAGATGTATAACTATAGAAGTCTGAGGAATAACTTAATAAGTAAATTTCAGAGTTTAAACATATTGTGCTGAAATACAACCTTTGCCAGCATCCTCCTTGGTTGTGTCAAAATGGGAGCTTTGGAATAGGGTATGGACATCCATCAAAACATAAATGATAGAGGAATTTTGTCAGATGTTGTAGTTGCAACTGCCCTGTTAGACATGTATGCAAAATGTGGAAGCATAGACAAGGCATGTGAACTGTTTGACAGAATGCCTCAAAGAAATATGGTCTCATGGATTGCAATGATTGCAGGATATGCACAAAATGGATTTGTTGAAAAGGCTTTAGAAATTCAAATTTTAAAGCAAATGCAATTGGCTGGTGTAAAGCCAAATTCCACAACCTTTGCCAGCATAATCCCTGCCTGTGTCAAAATGGGAGCTTTGGAATAGGGTATGGACATCCATCAAAACATAAAGGATAGAGGAATTTTGTCAGATGTTGTAGTTGCAACTGTCCTGTTAGACATGTATGCAAAATGTGGAAGCATAGACAAGGCACATGAACTGTTTGACAGAATGCCTAAAAGAAATGCAGCGGCGAAACGGGGGGATGGCGGGGGACGGTGCGGGACATTTCCCTGAAGTCTCCCCATCCCGGAAACGGGGAGACTTCGGGGACGATTGTATTTTAGGGGGGACGCGTCCCCGTGAAACTAGGGCATAAAGCTTTTGCTGATTCTGTGCCTGCTGGATGTTATCTTTGAGTCCTTCACTATATCCTGACTCTCCTATAATAGATCTTTTGCCTTTGGCACCCGACTATCACCAAGTAGCAATTTTGTAAGGCATGGGGCATTATATCCATACAATGCCCTGAATGGAGACATCCTGATCGACATGTGGTATGCCTTGTTATAGCAGTACTCCCCCAGGTGTAACCATCAAACCCAATCCTTTTGTTGCCCTGCCACATAATTCCGAAGATACCCCTCCACCCATTTGTTCACTATTTCTGTCTGGGCATCTGTCTGCGGGTGGTAACTGGTATTGGGAGTCAACTTAGTGCCACATAATCTGAATAATCCCTACCAAAACAAACTCAGGAACTTGCTGTCCCTGTCACTCACTATACCTTTGGGTATCCCGTGCAACTTGAAGATCTCCCGAAAGAACAAATCAGCCTCCTGTACAGCTGTGTATGACGCTGAAATGGCGAAGAAGTGTGCAAATTTGGTCAATCTGTCGACCACAACAAATATGCTGTCCTTCCCCTGCACCTTAGGTAGCCCTGTAATAAAATCCATAGAGATATATTCCCACTTTTGATTGGGAATCGGTATTGGCTGTAACAGTCTTGCAGGATAAGTATGCTCATGCTTATTTTGTTGACAAGTGGGGCATTCACGAACATACTTGAGGACTTTATCCTTAAGTCCTTTCCATGTGAATCGTTCCGAATTTGCCTGTATGTCTATAAGAATCCGGGGTGGCCAGCCATGGGAATGTCATGAAAAGTCCTTATGATCTTCTGTTTAAACTGTGAATTAGGCACCAGAAATATTCTATCTTTGTATATAATTAAATCCTGCACTACAAAATACCTGTCATCCTTAATGGTGCCCTCAATGACTCCTGCTGCCCAAGAGTCCTTAGCATACTCTGCTGAAATCATCTCTTTCCAATCAGCAGATATCTCACTGAATAAGCACAAGTGGGGCCTCCTTGACAAAGCATCAACAACTACATTTCTTTTCCCTTCAACATATTCGATGTCGAAGTCATAAGCTTGAAGTTTGCTTACCCACTTTTGCTGTCTATTGTTCAAGTCCTAGTTCATAAAATACTTAATGATGTTATGATCTGTTTTGATTATGAATTTGCCTCCAACCAGATAAAGCTTGAACTTGGCCAATGTATGCATGATGGCCAACATTTCTTGGTCATATATCGAGTAGCTCTTCTTAACACCTCGAAGCTTCCTACTCTCAAATGCTATTGGGTTCTTCTCCTGCACCAATACTTCCCCTATCCCTTTTCCTGAAGCATCACACTTTAGCTCAAACGGCTTAGAGAAGTTGGGGATTGCCAACACAAGGCAAGTAGACATCAAGTGCTTGAAGTGATCAAAGCACTGTTGAGCTGTGTCATTCCACTCAAAGACTCCTTTCTTTGTCAAATCTGTCAACGGTGCAGCTGTCTGTGAGAAGCCTTTTACAAACCTCCTGTAGAAACCACAAAGCCCGAAGAAGCCCTTAAGCTGTGTGAGGTTTGTAGGTGGGGGCCAACTATTGCCTTAATCTTTTCTGGATCTACCCTGACACCAACACTGATGATGTGGCCCAAGTAAAGCAGCTCAGTCATGCCAAAGTCGCATTTGGACTCCTTGGCATAGAGGGACTCACTCTCCAAAAGACTCAACACCTCCAGATGTCTCATGTGCTCATCCCAAGTCCTGCTGAAAATCAGTATATCATCGAAGAAGATCAATACAAATATCCGAAGCTACTGTCTGAAAATCTGGTTCATGCAACTTTGGAAGGTAGTAGGGGCATTGGTTAACCCAAATGGCATCACCAAAAACTCAAAGTGGCCGTAATGACACCTGAAAGTAGTCTTCTCTATATCCTCTGCCCTCATACGACTCTGGTGGTACCATGAACTAAGATCTATCTTAGAGAAATAGCAAGCCCCATGAAGTTCATCAATGAACTCATCTATGTGGGGGATAGGATACCTATTCTTAATAGTCTTCTTATTCAATGCTCGATAGTCGATGCACATCGTAATTGTCCCGTCCTTTTTGACCAGAACAACTGTAGAAGCAAAGGGACTCTTACTAGGCCGAATATGTCCCATCTCGAGCAACTCCTTGATCGTCTTCTCTATCTCATCCTTAAATCTCTTAGGATGTCGATAGGGGGTAATCATGATGGGCTTGGTCCCATCCTCCAGCTCTATGACATGCTCTTTACCTCTGTCTGGTGGCACTCCTAGAGGTATATCTCCAAACACCTTGCTGTGCTTGGTTAAGAGCTTCTAAATGTTCGGATGGTAACTACGCTTTGGTTGTGGTGGGGACTCTGGCATGATAAGGCATTTTGTTGCCCACTCTACCTAGTCATGTCATAGCATTCTTTCCATTCTCTTAAGTGACACTGCTCGTGGTCCACCATCTGATAAGCCTCTAAGACATATTTTCTTCCCCTTAAATTCAAATTTCATTTCCATTTTGTTTACATTCATGGTGAACTCTCCTAGCTGCCTCATCCAATGCATGCCTAACACAACATCTGTATCCCCAATACCAACAACATAGAAATAGTCAACCAGCTTATATTCACCCATAACAATCTTTAACCCAAAGATTTTCCTGTTGCATTGCATTTTGAACCCGTCGGCTACCATAACTTTGAATCCTTCAAATTCCTCTACCTGCAATCAACGTCGAGCTACCAACCCCTTATCGATAAAATTATGTGTAGCCCCTGTGTCAATGAGAGTGATGATACGCTGACCTCCAAGTACTCCTAGCACTCTGAAAGAGCCAACTGTTTGAAAACTAGAAAGCTAGGCGAGGGTCCCATCATTACCAGCACTGTGCTGTGATGCTCTCTCATCTCCACTGTCCTCATGGTTTGAAGGCTGATCTGAAGGCGAATATGATGCCTCCGACTGTGTCTCCTCAGCTGAATAATATTCTATCAGTTTGGCCTTAGCTTTGTGAGGGCATTTGTGTGAAGGATTCCATGGTTCTTTGTAGTGAAAGCATAGTTTTTTCCTTCTGTATTCATTGAGCTAATCATCTGTTAGTTTATTTGATTTTTCCTTTGTGTGCCCAAAGTCTTTCTGGAAGGGTCTCCTGTCCTTCTCCTTATCCCTACTAGCTGAAAACCCTTAGTTTGGAATTTGCTTGTCCACACTGAAGACTCCATGTCCCTGGCCTTTTTCATGGTCTCTTGTAGTGAAGAAGGGTCCAAACCCTTGACCCACCCACGCAATGGATCTGTCAACCCGTCAATAAAGTGCATGATCAATCGACGCTCTGAGATATTTGAAACCATCACTGATAGGCCCTGAAACTCGGATATGTATGAATCCACTGAACCAACCTGTCTCAATTGTGCCAGTTCCTTAAACTGCATTTTTGGATCCTTCTTATCGAACCGGTCTATCAACTTGGCAATGAACTCAACATATGAGGTAATCTGATCATGACCCAGAGTGACTTTGTCATTACTCCACCATTTGTGTGCACTACCCTCCAGGTGTAACGCTGCATAAGTTATGGCATCCGTCTCTGGCATAGGGCTGATTTTAAGATAACTGTCCAACTTTTGGACCGAAGCTCTGGCTGAAGTCTTACCAGACCCATCGAAATAAGGCAATGGCATTTTGCTTACCTTCTTTTGTAACTCCTGATTCTGTTGCCTATTTCCTCTGAGGGGTCTATGCTTCATTATGAGATCTGAATACTCCCAAACGTCATCTCAGCTCTAAACTCCTCGCTGGATGCTTGCCAGTCCCTCAAGATCTCATCCTGGAACTCCAACTGTGTGCCCTCCTGTTCAGGAACACTATTTCTAGGAACAAAAGTAGGAATGCCTGGTCTATCTCCTGCGGTCAACTGAGAGGCTCTTCTCTGTGTGACTGAGGCCTCACCCTCATCATCTTTGTCTCTGTATCGATATCCATTATGCCTGTCACCATTATGCCTATCTGCGTTATTTCGATCACCGCCATTGTTGGCCCTATTCCTTTCACCCATGTTATTTCTGTTCCTGTCACGGTCATTGTTGTTGTTCCTGTCATCTTGAGGTAATAACTTGTTGAGAATCTGTGTCAACTCCCTCTGTGATTCCTGTATTGTTCGCTCTATGGCGAGCTGTCCCCTAGCCAATGAATTCAGGATATCTCGCATATTAGGCTCCTCAACTTCCCTGTCATGCATTTCTTCAACCTGTACTGGAATTTCACCTGAAAATGGGTCTACCACTGGTACTGGATTCTCTAGTTCTTCTATCTGTGGTACTTGTGTCTCTTGTTGTAACCTGTTTCTCCTGGTATTGTAATGGTGTGTCAATGACTGCATAGGTAACATATCTCAGTTTTTCATCTGCATGTCGGTATTTCTCTCAGTGGATGGCAGAATCTTCTGCTCTGATACCACTGTAACATACACCCCTGTATATGTGTTTGCTTTGTATGTTTTTTTTTTGGTATTTTGCTGTTTGATGTTTAGGGTTTCATGGGTTGTGCTTGCATGTGTTTTTTTTGCATGAAATACATAGAATATAAAACATAGACTGAAAACCCAGAAAAAATAGAAGAGATAACAATGAAATATCAAATACCCAGATGATATTATAGCAAAATATGAATTATGGTTACATACCCATGATGAGATTTTTAACTTCATAGTCATACAATGGCTTTAGCAGATCAGCACTATAAACCCTCACGAATCAGCTCCAGCTATCAACAAATGATGGAAACTAACAATACAAACAGGCATGAGGTGTTTGCAGACCCCAGACGTCCCTTTGATGATGATATGAAGCAGCAAATATGAATTTTATCAATGCTTGGCAACCCGACGTCTGAGCCTGTAGTGTACGGCCCTGCTGGGAGGTTAAATCAGTCCTTGATGCTCATAAACTTCACTAAAATCCCTCTGTTTTCCACTGTTATTGAGTGCTGCATATAGGCGACCCAGCTCAAAGTGATATTCAGCCAAAAACCAGTCACAAACTCCCACAAAATTAGTCCACAGATGGTACGGCCAGCCTGCAGATGTACGGCCCAGCTAGGAATTGATTCACAGCCACAAAACCTTCAATATCTAATGATATCTGTCCTTTGAAATCAGTCTTCTCAATGATATCTCAAAACCCCTTCGAATATCTTCATTTCAAGCTCAAATCTTTACCAAAATGTAACAACTGAAAGCACAAATGAGACTCCTGGATGAAGCCTCCAAGATCCTCTCCTGATGCGGTCTTTCACGCACGAAGAAAGACGATTTTGCAGAGGTTTTCGTCTCCACAAATCGATATAAAACCTTAGAGCCAAGCTCCAAGGCAAAGCACGAGAAAATCTCAATATGAGAGCAATTTTCATAAAACATAGCATATCGAAATGAAGCTCATTTTGCCCTTTTTGTTTCCTCTCCAACCCCAACAGCCAAGATGGTTTTCTTTTTATTATTTTAATTTATGACTTAAAGTCCCCTTATGTCCCCTTTGTACCTTGGACACCCATCTCCTAGACATGTCACTTTTAAGTTACAACTTTATTTTATAAAGTGACTTTATATTATAACCTAAGTTGCCGGTTCGGGTGCGGGTGCGGGTTCGGGTTCGCGGGTTTGGTTTGCGGGTTCGGTCAAGTTTTTTTTTGTGGGTTGGGTTCATTTTTGGGTTCGTTTATATATATATATATATATATATATATATATATATATATATATATATATATATATATATGCAAAAAAATTAAGCATAGAAGCAAGAATTAAGTGTAGAAATGCAAGAATAAAGTGTAGAACACCACATAGCATCATATAATCAACAAAACCACCATCAACTTAAATATCATAAAACATAAAACTCGAACTTCAAGTTCAATAACAACATTCAAAATAATAATATCATGTTCAACAATCAATTTTCATTGTTTCAATGTCAAATGACAACTGTCAATCATCATATGGATTTGCTAAATCCTCCACATCATTATCATCATCTTGGACTTGGACATTAGCAGGATCATTTGAAGAACCAGAACCAACACCACTGCCACTCGTTGAAAAAGTGTGCATATAAAATGGACTATACAATCAAGTAGATAAGCTATTTAGCCACTTCCAGCTGGTTTTCCCTCCATTTGGAGATTTTCGGGACAAAATTTTGAGTGTTATCTGTGTGTGTGTTCATTTAGATATTGTTTATTGTTGTTTACACAATCAAAATCACTTCTAAAACAATGAATTATTCATTCTAATCAGAGCAATCAATAAGTTTTCTGAGATTCTTAGTTTCAAAAAACTGTTTGATAAAATTATGGATCAACCACCAAATGCTGGACAATTGGGAGTCTTGCCAAATGAGCACCTCCAGTTCCCAAGTGATTTTATCATCTATGAGGCCCTTCAAATGCTCAGTCTGCTTCCTTCTCTTCACTTCTTTGTGTTGTGTTGCTTACCATCTAACTAATCCCTCATGAGAGGAATCTTCACTGATAAAATTAACACCCATGGCATTTAAAATGAACACACACACAGATAAAATTATAAAAATGAGTTTTAAGTTAAAAAAAAATTAAAAAAAAAAGACCGTGGGCGTGGGTGCGTCATGGGTGCTGCTTTTTCAGACCGGGTGCGAACCCAGACAGCCCGGGTGCGTCCGGGACGCACCCACCCCCCTTTGCACGCACCCTGCCCGCACCCACAGGCGCACCGCACCCGCACTCGGGACGAATCACACCCGCACCCAGGAGGCTGGCAGGCGAACCCTGCAACATAGATTATAACTTAAAGTTATATTATTTCTTATAAAATAACATAAGCTAAATCTTCAATTTAACTTATATTATATCCAATGAAGCTCTGAATATCTCGAAACCATAAACTCCCGTGCCATGACCATCAGCCACTGCCCTGCCATTAATAGTAATGCCCTGCTCCCGACTTACTATAAATTGTAGGTCCTTGAATTGACCTCCTAACTATTGTTATTAGCCTACGAAAGTCATGTGATAGGCTAATCTCCACCATCCGTGTGATTGGGCTAAATGGGGGACATTACACCCTAGCTCTTCTGATTCAAGTTGAGATTTTCTCCTTACATTCTCCATGCACACTATCAACATTCTCCTTTCGTGAATCTAGGAAAGAATCATCTTTCTGGCCTTGATCCTTATGGAAATTCTCCTTATTCTCTTGTTGGAGATCTTCCTTTGGGTCCAAAACTTCTAGGATAGGGTTTTCTCTACTATCCTCCCAAACCCAATTCTCCTGTCCTACCTTAACATCCTTATTACCCCTATCGCGAAGGACCTTGGCGTCCAAGCCTTCACACACTTCAATTGTCTCTGTAAATGGACCCTTATCCCTTGAATCTACCCTCATTTCTTCATCACCTTTTTGTTCCTTAATATTTTCTTCGTCCCGTCCATTTACAATCCAATCAACCTCCTCCATTAAATGTTTAGTACATTCCTTTGCCATATGCCCTACTTTTTTACAGAGTTTGCATATCGGTGGCAATTTCTCAATTTCTACTTGTCTCCAAATGCCTGACTCCGTTCTGATTTCAATATTCCACGGAAAGGGATTCTTCAGATCTACTGTTAGACAGATCCTAGCATACATGCCCACTTCCCCTTCTGATATCTTATCATCAACCTTGATGAAAGTGCCCAAATTTTCTCCTATCTGCTTTAGGATTCCCAAATCCCAATATTCCATGAGAAGATTATAAAACCGGATCTACATTGGAGTGGTCGAGATTTCATGTTTAACTGGATTGAAATTAGGTTCCCAGTCTTTGAAGTATATTCCAACCCCTTCCATAAGATATGGGCCCTGGCTCAATATTTCCTTTTTTTTCTCAGCCAAAAGACATTCTACTAAAAAGAAACCTCTAGGCAAGGATTTGATTTTTATCTCCTTACCCCATTGTTTATGACACCGGTGTAGGATTTTTGCTCTAGCTGGCCATGCCCCCGACCATTTAATAAAAAAAGCCCAAGCCCTTAAACGCGCCACCGAATTAATTAAATCAATATTGTTCAAATCGAAGGAAATGCAATTGGTTGTGGGTTTTATACTTACTGGTATGGTGTTGGCCCTAGTGGTAACGGCTTCTCCTTTAGGTACGCACACCTTCTGTTCTTCCTCCTTACGCTTAAGGGAACCTTCAACCACTTTACCTCCATTTCCATATGACTGCTCAGGGAATCTCCTTTTCGAAATTCCATCTTGCCAACTCCTTTCATTCCTCCTATCCCTCTGCCAATAACTCTCCTGCTCCTTTCGATCCACACCAACCTGGTATCGCTGGAGTTGAGGCCTCCTTTCCGCATTTCGAAATTGCCAATCTGCACTTGCCCTCCTTTCGAAATTTTGGTACTGAGCCATTGTGTATTTAATTCAATTATTTAGCTGTATATATTATTTTATAAAATAAATTAAAATTAATTTATTAATATTTTAACATATTAATATTATTTATTTATATTGTATTATTTAAATATTATTATATATTTATGATTTTTATACATTTTTTGTATGGATGTACCCAAAATGTACCCAGCCCTCTCAAAGATATTTGCCGTGTTGGCATATTGTACTTGTGTGGCTGTATGTAAACCCGATTCTGATTCGGTAACTTAGTTTTTTTGATATAATAAATACTTTGTTTAATGATGATGACTTTGCCAGCAGAAATGATCAAGACAATATTAACCACTTGAGATGTTAAAAGTAATCCTATTTGGAGTCGGTTTATTACTAATGAGGTAGATATTAATCAGGTGAAATTTGTTTGAGCAAAATTGTGTTGGTCCAACCTTGGACATACAGCAGATTCTAAATTTGATTGTAACTTCTCAATAATTTATTGTGTAAACGTTACAAGTTTTAAGGTCACTTATTGAAAAGCTACTCTAGTTGACGAAAACGAGTTTTTTGTTATCCATGACACTAATAACATCTGATCAAAAGCTCAGAAAAAATTATAATTTCCAGTGAGGTGGCTAGTGCCTGGAGGAAGGAACTATAATAATGTTGTCAGAAGATAAATATCTCAAATCTCTAGTAGAATTTAATGACTGGGAATCATGATTTTCTGTTTCGCCACAATAAAGAAGATATAGAACATGTATTGAGAGTTGAGACATTATCACTAAATTATACCATTGAGTCCTAAGGCTATCTGGTGAAGGATTTCTTTTGTTATGACGTTAGAGCTTGTTACTTGCATTGGAATGGCCTAGGATAAGGCCATAATATAACTGATGAAGCTCATATAACTTAATAATTTCCAGTAACAGCAAAATTGCTCCCTTTCCCACCTGTTGGCATGAATTGTATTGAAGCAACAAGTGCTGATTGTTTTCATCTTAGCAGTGGAGTGTGTAGAAATTAATAGCTCATTTTAATTTTTTTTGGCCAAGGTACCCAGGGTTAAGGGACCCCATGCCTGCAAAAAAGTGTTGCTTGAGATACCAACTCCCAGTTGGTATTAATTACAAATTAGGAAAATAAAACTATGACATGAATGTCAAAAATCAAATTTAAGCATTTGCTTCCTGTCTACAGGAAAATCTCCCTTTTCAGTGCCAAGCATATTCTAGTTGCAAGAGAGTTAGCAAAAATAGAAGCTAGTGTCTTTTGTCATTAATCCAATACTTTCTGGTTTCTTTAATCATTCTCATTTGTTCGATAAACGTTATAAGCTGTATAGAGTGCACATAAAGACAGACTTTTGTATACAAAAGTCTCTTCTCTCTTTTAATTGCAAGTTTTACAAATTTTAGTGAAGAGCTTGCTCTAATGCTTAGGCACAGTCTCTGATATTAGTTATTATGCCATGGAGTGAAAAAGTTGAATATAGATCATCTTGTCCAATGTTTCCACCCTGTAGTTTGTAGCTAGATCTGCCACTGTATTTCCTACCCTTTTGTTATGTTTGTATGAGATCTTGAAATTCTTTATTTCTCTCTTAATTTTTGAATTATATTGTTTATTTTCCAGCCATGGCATTCCCTTTTTTTGATTGCTTCAATAATTAGGATGGAGTCCTCTTCAGCCTGAAGTTTCCACCATTCATTTTAGTTAAGCTAGTTCTATTCATTTCAAGAGAGTCATTTCTTCTGCCTTATTATTTTTATTCAGTTCCAGTCAGTGACAACATTAACAGGGTTGCCCAGCATCATCTCTAAAGATCCACTCCCTTCCTGCTTATCTTGGATTGCCTTTCATAGATCTATCAAAATTGTGCTTAACCCAATCTTTTGGAGGTTTGTTCCACACATCTTGGGCCTTTTAGCCCATTCCCAACACACCCATTATAAGGTATCTCGATTAGCTTATGTTTGTTTTAGAATTTTCTCATCTTCGTCTGATAGCTTATTTGATATGAGCTTCTAAGTATTGACCAATTCTGATATTGAAGCCTCTTTTTTCTCCCATATTCACACATTTGAGAACCATATGGAAGAGGCTGTAAAGTGAATCACCTTTCCATTTCTTAACTTTCTAAGTACTTCCATTTGTTCATCTTGTTCTAAAGAATGTGCTTTTTTATGTACTCATCATACCATCTTTGCTCCCAAAGCTAAATTCATGACCATGTGGATCTCAAACAAAATTCCTATTTTGTATTGCTTGGACTTTTGTCTTGGCCACTTGGGGAATATTTTTCTGCTTTCTCACTCCACAAATTCTTTTTGCAATATTTTGAGACCTTCAACAATTTTACTTTCCTCTTGGAATAAAGATATCATGCATATGGGGACTGCTTGTAGACATGCTTTAATTAATTGAATTCTTCATTCTTAGGTAAGCTAGTTTCCTTTCCATGTTAACAGGTTTTCCTGAATTCAGTCTACTACTCTCTTCCAACGTTCCATCTTTTCTTCTGAAGAATTCCTCAGTAGAGATAATTGGTAGCTTAGAAATTAAAAAAAATCCATAATCCTGCAAATTCTTTCCTGTAATTCTACAGGCGTATTAAAGAAAAAGATCTTTGATTTCTCCTTGTCAATTTTCCAACCCATATTAGTATTTTAAATCTTCAATATTTTTTTAAAATTTCATGCTTGCTAAGTAGTTGAAGCTCCTGTTATTAGAGTATCACCTACAAATTGAGAAGAGGATATTGGATCCACTGAGGAAGTTAGGTTTACATCTCTTACCCTTCCTTTTTTAATCTCTCTTTCTAGAGCATTTGCTATTATATAGAAAGGTGGGAAGAGAGTGGATCTTTATTTACTTAAACCCCTTGATGCACAGAAATATCCAATTGACAAGTTATTAACAAAGGCTGAAATTGCAGGATTACTTAGGCAACTTCAATTCATGTCACCCAATCTTGTGCAAAGCTAAGCTTCTTTACTATTCTAATAAATTCACAATTAGTTGAATTAAGTCTATCATAAGCTTTGTTCATATCCAGTCAGAGTTGGGTCTTTTTCTGCACCTGGACCTGTCACTTATTTCCTTACTTCTAAATCCGTTTTTGGCATCATCAATTTGTTATCCTCTTCTCATAGGTTTGTTTGAATATTTGCCAGCATTTCGTCCTGCTTCTTTTGTCTCTCATTTTCTTCAGTTTGCAAGGTTTTGAAATATTTCTTAGGTTCTCTTCTGATTTATTTATTGTCTTCTATGATCTTATATTCTGGAGTCTTTAGCCTATTTGTTCTGTTTACTTTTTCTCTTCTCACTATTGTTTATAGATGAAAGTTTTGTTTTTCTATCTCCTTCCTTTAACCATTAAACTCTTGACTTTTATCTCCAAAAGTTTCTTCCATCCACGATACCCTTTAGATCTCCTCCATGTTTTCTTTCTCTTTCTGCTGTAATGCCTCATTCATCTCTTCCTCCTTTTTGTCTTTCTGAACTCCTTTCATTTCCTTAGTCAACTCTTTCTAATATTTATAAAGGTTGTCAAAAGTTTCTTTTTCTCATTCTATGGCCTTTTTTTTTTCACTTAAGCTTCTATGCCAATTTCTATTTTTCTGATTCCCTAATGTCTATGCTCCTCCATTCGTTTGGCTTATCCTCCAAATTTGGATCTTAGGTTGACGTCATCTCAAATTTAAATGAATTCCTATTGGCAGAGTTGCAAGGACACGGATTTGGATATAACTATTTTTAAATCCTGGAATTTCAGCCTTTGTTAATAACTTGTCAATTGGATATTTCTGTGCATCAAGGGGTTTAAGTAAATAAAGATCCACTCTCTTCCCACCTTTCTATTATAATAGCAAATGCTCTAGAAAGATTAAAAAAGGAAGGGTAAGAAATGTAAACCTAACTTCCTTAGTGGATCCAATATCCTCTTTTCAATTTGTAGGTGATACTCTAATAACAGGGGCTTCAACTACTTAGCAAGCATGAAATTTTAAAAAAATATTGATTATTTAAAAAACTAATGTGTTGGAAAATTGACAAGGAGAAATCAAAGACCTTTTTCTTTAAATCATATCATCTTTTGGAGCAGAATTCGGATCTTCTTTAAGCAGCATTTTATCTTCATCTTGGAGCAGCACTTGGACATCTTTTGGAGCAGAATTCTGGAGCAGCATTGGAGATCTTTTGACCAGACTTGATTGCTCCTTTGTAGCAGCCTTTTCTGGTGGGTTTGGTCACATTGCATTAGGGTTTATGCCCTAAACCTAGAGTGCCACCTTGTGAAGGGCAAATTTGGTTTGTGGAGGCTGTTTTCTCATTGATTAGGGTTTCCTAACCCTAGCCATAGCAGCAGACCTATGCGCCAGCCATTGGAGGTTTGTGGAGTAGCATTTGTCATAATTTGGTATGTAAAAACATTTGACTTTGGTTGGAGTTGTATGGCAACAATCCAACTATGTTTGGGCGTGTTTGAGCCCTAGAACTTGGTGTAATCTTCCTTTCAATACATTCAGTTTGGAGCAGCAGACTTGCATACTCAGAAATCGGAATTGTTTGTCATATTGTTTGGCTCTTGAATGGTTGTTGATCATCATTGCAATCATAGCTCATACTATCTACTTGTTTAGTATATTTTGTGGATATTTGTCACATGTATTATTGGCTGTTCCTAAAGTATTCATATTCAGAAAATAAAATCAGATTGCAGACTTAGGGTTAAGGCAGAAAATTAAATCCAGAAGTGCAGAAAATCCAATCAGATCCCAAGGTTTTGAGCAGAAATGAAAATGCAGAAATTTATGGCAGAATTCACAAGTTTGAAATCGGAATTTTAGGGCAATATCCATTTGGGATATTACACTCGAATTGTTGGACTCCTCAAGGTCAAGCTCCTCCAAAGCAGTACCAACCAACCTTGTATGTGACATCTTCATCCACTTGTGCTGGTTCGTTTGGCCCTACATCCCATAAGGCTGTTGGACTCTCCTTGTACGTAAGTGTGTTGTGGTCAATGAGATGCAAGGTGCTATTGTAAAGCTACAAGTTTCTTTGCTCTCCTAGAGGTAAGTCTATTCCTCTTAACATAGTGGATGAAAATATAAGTAGACTAGTTCCTCACAACAACAGAAGAACTAGAAACTTGGGATAGTAGACGAATGGCTAGTGTGGTGGTCAAAGAATTAGGCCCATATATAATCCACCATAGAATTGCATCCTTTTGTGCCATAGTCTCCTCTAAATATCCCTTAAGATTGGCAAATTCTGTCCACTTAGTATGAATGATGCTAGTTTGTATAGGATCATATATCTTCTGAATGGCCTTCATGAACCTTGCCTTCACCTTAACATCTTGTATTGGGGTAACTTTGCTAGGCCTTTGCACATACCACGTCAGGTTCAATGCATAGGCAGCCATGTGCAAGGGAGTGTTGAGCTTCTCCCATCAACGATGAATGATTGGCCGAATGTGTTCATTGTAGAACTGTAATGTTGGGTCCTTCTCTTGTACAATGGCCTTTATCTAGCCAAGCATATTGTCGATACACTCATACACCTCTCCAAGGCTAGGTGCATTTGCATCCCCATATCTAATTACTTTGAAGACTGGACTGATGATGGCAACAATGTATTTTGCATCAGCCCAAAAAATGTCACTCTTCACCACCTCCTTCACCTTCCTCCCCTGCTTTGACTTAGAATTGGGCCACCCATTCCACTCTGTTGTCATGGCCATTAGTTGCAATGCCTCTTGCAACTTAAAAATCTTCCATAAAAGAATGAAATATGAGGCATATCTAGTCTCTATAGGTTTTAAAAACTCCTTAGAGAAGGTCCTGAAGAGTGCATGTGACTTATGGTGGTTGCAGATAAACATCTGCATATCTCTAGCATCATTCATCCCCTCCTTGATTCATTTGATTTTGCCAATGTCCTTGAGTGCATTATTCATGGCATGCACACAACAAGGAGTCCACCAAATATGCCTGCAGACTGCCTCAATCAATTTCCCTGCAACTTTGTACACATGTTGCATTTGTTACCACTTGCACCATATTCTTTGGCCCAACCTCCTCAATAGTATCTCTAAGGATTTGGAACTGAAAATTTGCATCCTTGTGGTGCTTTGAAGAATCAACCACCCTAAGGAAGTAAGGGCCCTTTGTACATGTGACCATAATGTTGATGAGTGGACAATTATTGATATCCATTCACCCATCCATGATTATGATGCATCCACTAGTGATCCATGTGGCTTTTATTTTCTCCAAGATTATTGTCCTCAAGTTGGTCTCCCTTGGTGGCACATATGATGGTCTTGCTCTTATTATTTTTGCTACAACCTCCTTGTAATAAGGAGAGTGAGCCACATGGAATGGAATGCCATTGCATCATCTACCTCATCCTTATTCTACACATTAAATAATTTTGTCACCGTGTTTGTAACATCACTAGTGGTACTGGTCTTTTTGCGTTTCCCCTTAGTGTTGGAAATATTGTCATTGATGTCAGGAGTGTATTGACGAGACTATTGACAAGATCGTTGTCATAGATGTCAGAGGTGCATGAACATGTTGTCATTGATGTCAAGTAGCAGTATCATTGTATGCAAGGTAATCGTCATCATCATTCAGTGGCATATCTAAGACAAAGTGGATAAACTGTTTGAAGAATCACATTGGAGTTTTTATCATCGGGCCGATCTTTATCATGGCTGACTACTCGCGAAGATAGTGCTAAGAGAATGTTTAAATTAAAGATTTAAACATTGGATATTTAATAGGGCCGATTTATCCTTGGGTGAAAATGTTTGAAGGTTCGATCTTATAAGTTTTATAAGGCCGACCAAATCAATGCAGCGACCATGTATGATAAGCCAAATTGTTTGTTTAAAGTGTGAACATATGAAAGAGGATAACATTGAATATATGGGATAGCAATACTTATATATGGACAGTGAAAGATAGATGGACAAAGATATATATATATATATATATATATATATATATATATATATATATATATATATGAAGGCACAACAATGAATATAAAAGGAAGCGATCTGTTCTGAAATGTATTAGAAGGCAGATTAGAGGAGGCTGATTTTGTTAAGAGGAATTTGTAATGAAAATAAAAAGAATATAGCGATGGATATATGGAATGACATTGTAAGCATATGGCCAACCTCCTTTCACTTTAAGCGCCACATATAAAGACAAACTTGTTAAGTGGGGCCGACCTCCCTATATATGGAGCACCATATATATTTAAGACAAATTGTCTTACATTGATTGATGATTTTCACATACAATTTGTATAAGAGAAAAGGCAGTGATTAAGGAGCGATCACTAGTAATGATTGAAAGGTGCAATTTCAATAATACTAAGGGCAGTGACCATTGTATGAAGAGGTATTTGTTTTGAGAAGGGCTGTGATTTGTGAAGAGGTGCATTGATAATTAAAGGTTGTCTTTTTAGCATAAGATATGGCTGTTCATTAAGGACACCTCTCTTGAGAGGATATAAAGAAGGAAAGGAGTGTTAGAAGAATTCCAATGATTTATTGAGTTAAGAGCAGATATAGAGGAAGAAAAGGGGCAGAAATATGAAGTGTAATTTCTGATTTATTCTAAAAGGAACTATGTGTGAATATATGAAGATGATATGAGCAGAAATTTATGTGAAGATATTGCCATGTTAAGATCAGTTTTGTGTAAAGATGTTGTGCATGATTTGAATCAGATTTGAAGGGAAGAAAGTGTGCAATCAGATTTGAGGAAGAAAGTATATGTGTGTGAACTTGATTTGAAAAGGAAAGATTTACATCATATAGAATCAGAAGTAGTAATCAGATTGTGAGTAAAAGGGAACAAGATCATCCATTGAAGAATTCTTAGGTTGGTGCCTAGAGATTGGTGTCTCTTATTGAGTTGGTGCTCAGTTGTGAGGGTTGGTGCCTACAGATTCTACAAGCGGGGATTGGTGTCTCCAGTGGGTTGGTGTTCACAAAAGAAGAATTGTAAGAAAAGTAGGTTTTCTCCCGCAAGGGTTTCCACGTAAAATCGTGTGTTCTCTTTGTGTTCTTAATTGATAGATCTTGCATATGTGTAGTTGTTGTGATTGATTAATTTTGGTATCACTGTGTGCTCATAGTAGATTTAGGACAAGCTGAAACTCGTGGATATGGGGAAGCCCTAGTACCAGGAGTAGGGGCCCTCAATGGCAAAGCACCAAGTACAAGACTTTGGTCATCAGCATAATCCCAAAATTTATTTATTTCAATTCCTTTTTCAAGTGACAACCCCTTACATACTCCTACACCTTTTCCTGTGACATAAAGGTGTGCATTAACTCTCGTAGTGCGGCCAAAAATTTCAAGTTGGTAGAAATGACATCTCCATAGCCTAGTACCCCCATTTGCCCTTAGGTTTTGCTGGCAATCTAGTTGCAAATTGTCTTAGTGACGACTTCTTATCAAAGGGACCCTTGGCAAACTCCTCTAATAATCTGGAAGGACAACTAAAATGTGCATTGTCAATAGAACTAGTTGTCTCACCCCCCAACATCTATACTCGGAGTTTCAGATTCAACTCCGATAGGCTCTACCTCTTCTTGACAATCTTCATCACTCATGCTATAAGTAGAACTCATGGTGACACTGCAAAAAATAAAATTTATGGTTACCATACATGTCATAATGTCATTAAATTATGCATAGGCTCAAGACAAGGATTTTCTTTCAACTTCATCAAACAAGAATTTTGCTTTTGTTTTTCTTACTTCAGGTTGGATGAAGTGCAGAATTAGAGAATACACAGAAGACAAAATCCTAATTTGACTTGTATATTAAATATTTAATACAATTTTAAAAAAAAAAAATTTATAAATAATTTAATAAATAAATTTTAAACACCTAAATACTGCTCTTATAAAATTAAAAAATTTAAAATTTCATTTGTAAATCTAAAATTTAAATGATTAAATTGTTATATATATATAGAGAGAGAGAGAGAGAGAGAGAGAGAGAGAGAGAGAGAGAGAGAGAGTCAAATTTCTATAAGTTAATGGACAGCAGTATAACAACAATATAACAGCAATAAAATTAATCATGACAGCAGTATAATAGCAGTAATCATGACAGTAGTTTAACAGTAATAAAATTTAATTATGACAGCAGTATAACAGCGGTTGCATCATGACAATAGTATTTCATTGTTCAAATTTTAAAGTTTAAAGTTTAAAATTGTACTCAAAGTGTCAAACTTCAAATACAACTATGCCACATCTGGGCTATCAATATCAAAAGAACTATCAGTGTTACTCTCTAGTTGAAGTTGTGGTTCATCCAACAGAAGCCCGACCAATCTAGGTTGCACCTTCTCCTCGTCAATCTGCCTAACACCTTGAGGATCAACATCCCAACGTGTTGTTGGAGTATGTCGATTCTCAGTTTTCTGTCGATTTTGAAGTCTCAAGGCACTATGAACTACAACTAGTTTTTTTGCTCATTTAAAAGTAAGCCTATTCCTCTTAATCGAGTGGATGAAGCCTTAGGTGGACCAATTTCTCTCTACAACAAAGGAACTAGCAATATGTGAGAGTAGATAAATAGCAAGATGCTTCAACTTTGGGGTGCCCTTCCCATGAAATTTCTACCATCCAATGGGGTTTTTTTGTGCAATAGTGGCCCTCTCCATCCTAGCCTTTAGTGTGCTGAATGTAGGACTCCGATGATCGGAAAATTGAAGCCATTGCTCTCGAAGTATTGTTGCCTCCTTAGTGTTATACATCTTACGAAGGGTCTTTATAAACCCTTTTACTACCTCATCATCTTCTAAAGGAAGAATTCGACCAGGTTTAGGTGTGTACCACTTGGTATTAAGAGCATAGGCAGCCATATGAAGAGATGTGTTCATTGTCTTTCACCTCTTTGTGACAATTGGCCTGATATGCTCCTCATATAATTGTAGTCCAGGATTGTTGTCACGAATTGCTTGTCTTATTTGATCAAGCATGCTATCAAAAGTCTCATAAATCTCTAAGGCTAGAAGAGTCTATATTTGCATACTTGATTACCCTCATAACAGGTGATATGATAGAGCAAATATATCTGCAAGCAACATTTAAAAATTATAAGACATTAACACTATTAATAATTTAAATGTTAAACTAAAACTAAAAATAAAGTAGAAACATATTAAATAAAAAATTCTTATCTAATTTCGACCACCAAGCGTCATTAAGCACCCTTTATGTCACCTTCTTCCCTTGTTTTGTCTTTGATTGAGCCCACTTTTTTCACTCTCCACAAACCACCATGAATTGTAGAGCATCTTGCACCTCCAATATCCTCTCCAATAAAATACATAGCTAGGATATCTAGTCTCAATTGGTTTGAGGAATTCTTTCTTTGAATAAGATCAGTATAATGCAAGTGAAGTGTGTTGGTTACATACAAACATTTGTATGTCTCTAAGACTCTACCTCTGGCCACTGTTACCTTCACTTAATCTATTTTGCTAATATCTTTTAAAGAATTATTCAAAGCATGTACACAACATAGAGTCCAAAAAATATGTTTGTAAGTGCTCTCAACCATCAAACTAGCTAACTTACAAACACTAGTTGAATCTGTCACAACTTGCACAACATTACAAGGCCCAAACTTCTCTATGGCCTCCTTCAAAAGGCCAAACTAGTAATCAACATCCTTAAATTTTCTAGAGAAGTCAATAGCTCTAAGAAAGTATGAACTAGCAGGACATGTAAGAATAATATTAATGAGTGGTCGACGCTGAATACTAGTCCACCCATCTATGACAATGGAACAACCAGTCCTAATCGATGTTTGTCTCATCTCCTCCATCAATATGTTCACCTTTGAATATTGTTTGTCAAGGAGGGAGGTACACAATCTGCGTTCTCCACGGGGAACATAAGAGGATCCAACTGCCATTGCATCTCTCAACATACCTTTGAAATAAGGAGACCTTGCTGAATGAAATGGGATGGCATGGGCATAAAAAAACTTGGCCACTGAATCATTTGCTTGCTCACATTTTTGCAAATTCATTAACCCTACCACAATATTTTTTTCACCTGTAGTAGAAGTGCCCTTCCTCTTCGCTTTATTATAACCCTCTCCAACTGATAGATTGGAATACTAATGAATAGATTCCAATGTTTTGGATGAACGTTTCTTAGTAGCACTAGCATTTTTTTCCTCACTCTCCCCAACCAACTTTACCATTTCAACTTGTTCTTCTAATATTATATCTTTACAAACTTTAACTCCATGTTCTCTCTCACCCAATAAATGGTGTCCAACCCTACTATAGCTCCTATGATAATTAGTGTTACAAACATGACACAACTTATGCTTGCTGCCCCCTGAATTTTTACCCTTATTAATGTTTAAATTGGTGACAAATTGTAGCAAGGGTTTTTGGGGATTGAAAGGGCCTTTTGCAAATTGTTGAAGAGAGGATGAAGGGCATGCAAAATGGTTTTGTGGAGTAGAACTTGTGTTTGGATTTTCAGAAGGATGATCCATTTTGTTTACTTAAACGTTTTCATTGCCCATCTCATTCATATTGTCATCAATGTTGCTAGTGTTCTTTTTTTATGTCAGAAATGTTTCAAAATTTGAACTTTGTAGTGTTTTTATGTGACAACAAATTGAAATTAATTTTTTTTTTAAAACTAATTACAAACCCTCCTCAAAAGGCTAATTGTTATAAGTTTATAACTTATGTATAAACAACATAAAAATAAAATAAAAAACAACAAAAAAAACCTCGTAAAAGAGACATACCTTGATACCAAATGGTTGAACCAGTTGATATCTTCTTTATATTAAAAAAACTGGCTTCTTTATATTTATTGTTGATACCTTGATGCCAAAAGAGCTAAGTCTAAACTCTTTGCTTCCAGGGTAGGGCTTTAGCTTGAGCCTTGAAGAAATCAGCAACAACAGTAGTTGGCAACGCCAAAATGAATTGAAGCCTAAAAACTTGCAATGTTAAAGATTTAGGGTGAATAAGGGGTGTGGGAGGGTTTGTGGGACCCCCATGCCCCTTTTAATATATATTATTGTAAGATTTGGCTATGGAGATAGCCACCCAAGATCTAGAGGCCTAATAGAAAACACAAATAAAAGAGAAGATCAATATGACAAGAATAAACTGTATTCCTATCAAATAATGCAAATACAACAATATACAAGATTACTCTCCCATTATAATATGCTATGGCATACTTTGCTTATAAAGACAAGGTTGAGAGATAAGATGTAGTCATGTGACAAGTGTCTTAATCCTATGACATGAGACAATTAGAGGATAAGACAACTATCAACAACTAGAGACAACTATCAACATCTAGACACAACTTGAAACAACTAGAATGCTTCTTAAGTCAACTTAACATGTGAATATGTATGTGAATATTATTTAGCTAATAAATAGTTAAATAATATGAATTATTCACACAAGGGGAAACTAGCTAGGAAATATCAAACTAGATATGAAATACCCCTATTCACACTAACACCCCCCCTTAAGTGCAACTTAGGGAGAAGTTGACAAATGCGAAGATGCAATGATGGATGGGTCCCGGCTACTAGGCCGTGTTAGGTACCCATGTACAAACAAATCTCAAGTGGAGTAAAGGAGAAAAACTCATGGGAAAAAAATTGCTCCCCAAAAGCGAGAATGCAAGAAGTGTGGAAAGGTGGATTCAACATGAATCATATGCTACCAACTCCAGCACATATATACAATGAATAATCCCCCCCGAAGAGAGGAAAAGAAGAGAGACCAAGTAGCCCCCCTCAATGTAGAGTCTACTGCACTAATGGTAGATGCCTGAAAATGAATGGTGAGGATGATCGACGATCGCCGAACAATGTTCCTCCCATTAGGAAG
Source organism: Cunninghamia lanceolata (assembly GCA_027924645.1). NCBI lineage: Eukaryota > Viridiplantae > Streptophyta > Pinopsida > Cupressales > Cupressaceae > Cunninghamia > Cunninghamia lanceolata. The sequence continues at coordinate 1,945,581 of BSBN01000136.1, forward strand.
AAACAAGACCAAGAATGTATGCAGGATTTCTCCCCATTCCTAAAAGGAATATGAAGGAAGAAAACTCAAAATGTATGAAGTCTCTAAACTTTGGTCAAATGTTGCCATGTCAACGTCGAAAGGAGCCACAATCCAATCAGAAGTCTCATGCCAAACTGAAGAAGGTGACAATTCATAATCTAATGGAAACTGTGACAAGTGAAGAGAAGAAGAAAGAACAAGAGGGTATGAAGGTTCCCTCATCACATTCGAAGTGGATGAATCAACTCCTTCAAAGAGGAGATGAATGTCGTCAATATTGTCTTTCAAGTTTGCAAGATGAGACTCACAAAACAAGCTTGCAATACCTGTCAAGCACTCATTCCCAAGGAGATGTATCCGGAAAACAAAGACTATCCTGCTGCATTGAATCAACATAATCCATGGATGTAGCAATACTAGTCTAAAATGAAGCAATAGGTAATGGAGATGAGATCTCAATGCATGTCATCTGACTACACTGCTCATCATTCAATGATGTGTCCACACAAGATGTTTGAGTGTGAACATTATAGGTATATGCCAATGTTGGAATACAAGAGTCCTCAGCCTAAAGATGTTGACTTATAGATAAGGAAGATGAACCCTTTAATTCTAGATTAGGAGCCATAGAAGCCAAAGTCTCAATAGAAGTCTCTGTAGGAGAAGGGGCATCAATAGAAGTCTTTATGTCATCACAACATTCAAGCTCTTCCCATTCATTTAGCGCTGCAACTGTATTATGATCATATGGTTGAAAAATATCAAGTGGTAGAAGACAATCCAAGGAGGGATCTTTTGGGAATGGAGGATCAACTGGATCTCCATATATCTCCCAAATTTTGATCCAAAGGTCACGAGGACACTCAATATCAGCAATAGCCATTTGGGTGTCTATATCAACACTGCAATCAATCACTCCTAGGATGTGTTCAATCTTAGAATCCCACACAAATTTCTGCCAATAGGATGTAGGTTGAGGAATGAGTCCATAAAGATGGGGCGAATATGAAGCCACCTGAAATGCGGCAAGATTCCATCTTGCCAAGACTTATAGTTTCCTCTATCCAATCTTATTATAGTAGGATGCCTTTTAATACCCATTGGTTAACTCCTCAAATTTAGTCACATAATAGACCAATCAAGAGACTCAATCCAATAAAAGCACAAGATTACCCCCCCCAAATTTAATTAATCATGAGAACCCCAGCAACAAATTATGATCATGGCACTGTATACTTAGCGCGATTACAACCACTAGTCAAAAACATCAAAGTGGCCTTTTGATTTTGGTACATGCAAATGCCAAAATTAGGCTATAGCTGAAAGTATAAATTCTGAGTAAAACTAGACCAAACTGATTGCAGATCTGAGAAGTACTCGAAAAAATATGCATTTTCAAAAAAAAAATCACTAGAAAATGTTATCGTATGACCCCAAACGGAGCCTCAAAAGGTCTGAAATTATCTAGACACCAAAACCAAAATCTGTTTGCACCACTGCGAAGCTTGCGAAATTATACCCCAAATAAAAAAAAAATGCACCAAAAAAGAGTCCGGATGACTGAGATACAAGCCTGCAAAGTTCAGTGGCCAAAACCAAACTGCCAACGGAGCCTGCAGAAAATTTCTGATTAATTTTGCTTATGATTTGTTTGCTGCATAAAAAAACTAACAAAGATAGTTTTTCAATTCAATGGACAAAACCCAAAAAGTATTTTTCTTTTTGACGTGCATAAGATGTGGATCTAATGTCAAAAAATGCCTCTAACAACAAAAAATGACATGTAGAAGATGGATCAGCCACCTAAGTCAAGCAAAGGCATGCCGCAACTTGCAATACAAGGCTACAAAGAGGAAAATCCTCCAAATCTGATATTTCTATCAATTTTTTTTGATTCTCAAGATCATAATGTGATGCAAGAGAAGAGCATACTCAATTTTTCAAGATCCACCATGATTTGCATTCAAGATCTCTCAATAGACTAACCAAAGGCATTCTACAAGCTATGATACCATGTAAGATTTGGCTATGGTAGATATATGCCTATTATATGCATGCTTCTTTCTGTTGTGATGCATAAACACAAGCATGTGTGCAGGCTATGACATACCCTAAGTTTCAAAGTTGTGTATTGGTACCTAGACATTTTTTAGGTGACCATGGCTTCTATTTAGAAGCTTTTGGTGCTTCCCAATCACAGCCAACTTAGCTTCAACAAGAGAATTAGAAAACACCTGATATTGACTACAACCATAAAGTCCACATCCATGGCTTTGAGGTTTCTTGCAACACCTTTATGTGTGAAAGAGGTATAGTTTCAGTGCTACTAAATCTTGGATATTTATTTCATTAGGGAGTTGCATTCTAGTGACGTGAATCATAGTTCACACACTCGGACTCGGCAAACCAGAACTTTCAGACTCAGCAAGAGTTCAAACATCTTAAAAAATACTTAAATTTTTGTAAAAAAGCATAAATTTATGGAAAATACAACTATAAAATCTATCAAATGAGTTTGGTGGGGGTTTGGGGGCAACACCCCTGGCAGGGTTGAGGGGCAGTGCCAGGACCCTCAACACATTTCCTCTCACAATACAGGGTAGGGTCGAGGGCTGGAGCCTTCTTCACCAAGCCTAAATGAAGACCTTTGAAACGACACAGACTTTCATGGTGCACACCATTTTCATTATTTTTAAAAAGGCAAAAGACTGTATTTTCACTCTATTTGCACAAGAATACTCATTCTAGGAAACCATGTTTTTTCAATGTTTATGCTTTGTTTTTGGCACTTTCGGTTACCTGTTCCATGCTTGGCGAGTTGCATGCCTGGACTTGCCAATTTTCCCTATCGCTACTCGCTGAAAACTCATCACCTTTGATCGGTGAGTTTACTTTGACTTGTCGATTACTCGGTGAGTTTTCCAACTATGATGTGAATAGACACGGTGCTTCTTAGCAATCAATACAGAGGATATGTTTGGAGATATATCTGGTGAATATCTAGAGAAAGAGAGCTTTAATTCTTGTGTAATAGTTTACTAAATAAATGGAGAAGCCGATGTCTTTGTAACAGCTCCCAACATGAATATATAGATAAGAAATGCCTTTTTTCTGTTATGCATAATCCTTAAAATGCACTCACAAAAATTCTCAATCCACAACTTATAAATTTATTTTTCCAGCTTCTTAAAATTCTAAATGAGTTTGATCCAATTCTTGATGTCTTTGGTATCGGTCTTTCACAACCCAAAATGCATTGATTTTGATTATTTAAGTTGTATTCAATGGTGGCCATGTAAACATGCTAGTTCTAGATATCAGAAAAGATTATTACAATCATCTTAATAAGACTTTTTTACTCAGGGATGGACAATGCCCAGAATATAGTGGTGAGGAGCAAGCCATATGTGCTGTGGGCCTTGCAAAAGCAAAGCCTGGTATTTTTGTTGAAGCCATACAATATCTTTTGGTGCTAGCTACTCCTGTAGAGGTAAGCCAATCCTTATGGTTCATTATTTTATCATAACAATATTAATGTCCCTTGACACTTTAATTTTTTTGCTTGTCATGGTCTGAAGAATGCCTTATTAAAATTAAACTTGATAAGGAACAGCCAATCATCTGATTCTTTAATTTGGTAACATGTTTTGATTTATTTTTTCTGCTGTACTGTAGTTGAACAACACTAATGATTCTTTCCTGTTGAACAATCAGTTAATCATTTGAACATCATGGCTAACTTAAGATTGTATTCTTGAACAGTTGGTTCTTCTGGGAGTGTGCTGCACTAGCAGTGGTGATTATACAGATCCATTTGATGAAATTTCTTTACAACCATTGCCTGAGTATACAATACCAACAGATGGAGTTACTATGACTTGTGTGGCGTGCACAGACAAAGGCCAGATCTTTCTTGCTGGGCGTGATAGCCACATATATGAATTACAGTATTCTACAGGTTCGGGCTGGCAGAAACGTTGTCGCAAAGTCTGTCTTACAGGGGGACTAGGCAACCTTTTTTCAAGGTGCTAATATATAATGTATCATATTAACTTGACTTATTGTTGGTTTACTTTTATTGATCATTTAAATTATTGGTATGTTGTATGTTTGATTCAAACCAAAATATCTCTTCTGAACCAGGTGGGTGTTGCCTAATGTCCTGAAGTTTGGAGCAGTGGATCCAATTGTGGAGTTAGTAATTGATAATGAAAGACATATTTTGTATGCACGAACACAGGAGTCTAAGATTCAGGTATTTGATCTTGGGAAGGAGGGAGATGGTCCTCCTAAGAAAGTTGCAGAAGAGAGAAATTTGAGCGATCATAGGGATAGCCGCTATGGAGGTGGTCGGTCAACTGGAAGTAGGGCAGCATCTAGGTTGTCTAAGACATCTATTGTCTCACTTGCAACTGTGTCTACAGTGGAGTCAAAATGGATACATCTTGTTGCTGTTGCTTCAGATGGTCGCCGGATGTATCTCTCTACAGCTTCAAGTGTTGCAACTACTGGTCCTGTTGGAGGATTGACTGGGTTAGGTGGCCATTATCAAAAACCATCAGTTTTAAAGGTGGTAACAACACGCCCTTCCCCCTCAATTGGACTCGGAAGTGGTATTACATTTGGGACCCCTTCGGTCAGTGGCCGTTCTCAGGCTGAAAGCTTGGTGATGAAAATAGAAACAGCTTACTGTTCTGGTGGTGTTCTTTTGCTTTCTGATGCTTCGCTTCCAACCATGTCTAGGCTGATAATTGTTAATCGGGATTTGACCTCATTGTCAGGGACATCAGGTAACTTTACTTTAGGTGGAGTAACAACCACAGGTAGAGGCTCTCGTGCATTAAGAGAAACAGTAGCTGAGTTGCCTGTTGAGGGTAGAACTCTTTCTTTGGCTGACGTCTTGCCCCCTCCAGAGTGCACAGCTGCTGTGCAAGCTTCATTGTTGGAATTATGCGACTCTGGAAGCATTGAGGAGTCCAGTGAAATGACTAGAGCCAAGAAATTATGGGCACGAGGTGAGTTAGCTACACAACACATCCTTCCAAGGAGGAGAGCTGTCGTTTTTAGTACAATGGGGCTGATGGAAATTGTATTTAACAGGCCTATAGATATATTGCAAAAGTTATTGGAATCCAGTGCACCAAGACCTTTACTAGAGGACTTCTTTCAGCGTTTTGGATCAGGAGAAGCTGCAGCAATGTGTCTTCTTTTGGCTGCGAGAGTTACATCTAGTCAAGAGAACATAGTGTCACATGTTGTTGCTGAAAAGGCTGCTGAAGCATTTGAGGATCCAAGACTTGTAGGCATGCCCCGAATGCAGGGTGCAAGTACATTGATGAATAGTATCACCCCTGGAGCTGGATTTAATATGGGGCAAGTTGTGCAAGATGCTGAGCCAGTTTTCTCTGGTGCTCATGAGGGTCTATGTTTGTGTGCATCAAGGTTGCTCTGGCCTGTGTGGGAACTTCCAGTTATGGTTGTTAAGGGAGAGTCTGGAAGTGATATGGATATAGATAATGCAATTATTGTCTGCAGACTTCCTATGGATGTGATGCAGATTCTTGAAAATAAAATACGTTCATTGGAACAATTTCTGAGGTCAAGGAGAAACCAGAGAAGAGGACTGTATGGCCGTGTTGTTGGTGTGGGAGACATGGCTGGTTCTATTCTGTACAATGCAAATGAGAGCTTTGTGACAACAGACCAAACTGGAGGAAGACATGTGTTAAACATTCCTGTTCGCAATGGGGAACAAGGAAGTATCCCAGCACCATCCAACAAAAGACAGAGGGTTCCCTACAATCCAGCAGAGCTATCTGCTTTTGAGGTGCTGAAATGCCCTTTTTAGGATCCCAATTTTTCTTTCTGAGTTTTATTTCTGATTAAGTAATTTTTAGCATTGACTTATCATACCTGACCCAATTTACAGATCACAATCTTTTTAGTAATTTTGTGAGTTCAAAAATTCTTTACATGAATATTAGGTTATGTACTCTAATGAATTTTGCTGTTAGGTTAGAAGCATGGAGTGCATAAGGCGATTGCTAAGAAGATCGGGTGAAGCGCTTCTTCTTCTTCAACTTCTTTCTCAACACCATGTTGCTAGGCTAGCACAGAGCTTGGATAGTAACATGCGACGGAAATTGGCTCACTTGACATTTCATCAGCTTGTCTGTTCAGATGAGGGTGACCAGATTGCCACAAAACTAGTTGCTGCATTGATGCAGGTATGCTCTTTCATTGTTGCTCTAGGTTTTGAATTGTTCTTTAGTTTTTATCATATTCATTTTACTGTTAACATTAAGGGCAATTGCTGCTTTTATCCAGATATTTTAGATGCTTTCCACTGCTCATTTCATGGAAAGAAATAATTTCTCCTTTTGTTTTGAGCTTGTGCCTTGTGGTTTAGTAATGATTTGTCACAATATATGTCTTCCATCTTTTTATCATTTCTACTTAAAAGTCTTTCTACATGTTTTGGTTGTTGGATCATTGATTGTGTGCGTGCTGGTTGACTGCAATGGTCTCAGTACCCAAATTTTTTCATCTTCCTATCCAATTTTCTCTCTTCATGCATATCCATGTATTATAGGCACTCACTTTGGTCCTTTGTCTCCAGTATTATATTGGGCCAGATGGTAGAGGAAGTGTGGATGACATCAGTGTCAAATTGAGGGATGGATGCCCAAGTTATTACGATGAATCAGATTACAAATTTTTTCAAGCTGTGGAGTGCCTGCACAGAGCTAACACCGCTGTGGATTCTGAAGAGAAACAGAAATTGGCAAGACAAGCTCTGGATCTCTTGGTTAAAGTTCCTGAAGCTGCTGATTTGCTAACTTTATGTCAGCAATTTGAAAATTTGAGGTTAGTTTTTATCTGCATGGTTTTCTCATCAGACTGAAATATTTGCAATACATGTTCTTGTTTATTCATTTTATCCAAGGATGCCGAAAAAAGTTCAATGCTTTGATACTTATTTTGATGAGTTGTAATGGAACCCCGGAGAGTTGTATCAAAACATGTGGATTGAATTATCTTTGTTTGCTCAAAGTTGTCTAGATTCTAGAGTTCTTAATGATTTCTGCATTTGAAGTGGTTTTCTATTTTTCTCATATTTAAGTAAGATCATTGCTGGGGCTAGCTTTTTGTGTCGATGTTTCCTAATTTGGAAACTTTTCTGCCATTGCACCCCCTTTCCTGCTCATTTTATGTGTATTTGGGGGCCGTGTGTGTTCAGACATGGGGTCTACATGATCCCCTTTAGTAAAAACTTAATTGTCATAAAGAATTTTAAGCTGCACAAAATGTGGAAACAGGAATGGTTTTCCTTCAGAAAGCAAGCCTTTTAAATTCATCAAAAATAAGGAAATAAATCAAGAAATTACAATCTAAAAAAATAAAAAAATATATAGAGTTAAAAATTTTATACTCAAATAAGAAAAGAAAATGACAAGTGGGTGAAAAACAGATTTAATCCCCTCAGAATTGCAAGACTTTAAACATCTTGAAAATGAGGAAATGGAACAGGAAATGACCATATATATATATATATATATATATACAAAAGAAAAAAAAAGAAAAGCAAAAGAAATGACAAGTGCATGAAAAAATATCTATATGTATGCAGCACATACCCTTTTAGTTTGTCACATCTCTATTGAAACATGAAAAAATAGTTTATCATAAGTATAAGTAGGAATGTGCTTTGGAATTTATGAGAGTTTTGAGAGTAGTTCATCATTATGAACATTCTATAATTATGTATAAGTGGGAATGTGCTTCAAGTTTTTTGAGATGAAGTTTCAAATTTAAACCTCATATTTTTTCTCATCATCATTAATGTTGAATAGTTACAGTGTGGAGATTGCTGCCAGAAGATGTTCTAATTCAGTTTGTAGCGGACCACTGAAAATTTCCAACCCTAGCATAAGTAGGTTTTGTACTCAATAAAGCTTTTACTTAGTTGTATTTATGCTGTTAATGACACTGGCATAATATAACTTCTTGAAATGACATAGTTTGTGGAAATAGTTTTTTATTTTGATTTATTTGCAGGTCACAAAAAGTTTATGTTCTTTTAATGCCAATGCCTGCCAGTTGAATCTCTCTAAAATAATTGTTTCCAACAAAACTGTCTGTTTGAGAGGCAATCGAGAAGCACTGCAATATAGAGGACACGCCAAACATTGTCAGAGGGTGGCCTTTAACATATATCCTTGTCCAATGATGGTCATGAGTGTTATACATGTTTTTCAATTTATTGTTGTTTTTGAATTGAATATTAACTGAGTGGGTCATGTACATCTTGTGTGGCATCAACACATTTTCCTAAAATATCTGAAATTGGTTGAGAAGGGTCTGAAGCAACTAGAAACTTGTTGGAATTGTTTCCCATGGAGTTTCCAAGACAGGAACTGGTAAGTGAAATGTTTTTAGGTGTACCAAGTGCATATCTATTTCCAAACACTTTTAAGGATAAAATTTTTACATGCATGCCAAAAGAATGCCTCTTGTAAAGACCATGGTTTTTTCAAAATGTTTCAAAGATTGAAGATAGATCCATTATCTTATAGTATCAATTAAAAATGATCAGGAGTAAATGAAAGGTCTTCAACAAAGAACAAGGTGTCTAAGTTTAACAGGCTATTTGTTTGATTGTTCCCCATCATATATTTGTAAATAGGATTGGCCAGAAGAGCCATTGATGTGGTTATCTATTACTGCAAAAGGGCCAAATGCTTGATGCCATAATGCTCATTAGGAATGTTCAGGATTTAGAGAGTTTGGCTGGCTAATCCTAGGCAATTGGGTGCTCCTGCCTTCATGACCTTGTCTATTGACAAGTGGAATCCCCTAATTCCAAAAGGATCTGGTTTTCTATATCATGGCAAAGTAAGGATTTGTGTTGCAAGTCTAAAAACAAGTCTTTAATGGTGTCAAACTTTGAATATTATTGTGTATTTGGATTCCTCTTGAAATTTTATGCAATTTATTAAAACAATGACACCTTGTTTTGAATTTGTATGTAAAAGTTATGGCTTCTAGAAGCTGGGGGACTGTCAAAAGAGGCTTTTACAATTTCTCTAGGGCTTTTTTGAAATCTCCACGGCTATTGCAAAATCGTGGGTCTGCGGGAAAGAGGCAATTTCATCACGCATCAGTTCTGCATCCCATGAGGTTCCAGCTTTTGACGTCTCTTTATTTTTCTAGATCTTTGACTTCCTCTTGCATTGTAACTCTCTGTATGGCCAATTGTGGCTCAAATTGAGAATGAAGGAGAGCATTTCAAGGGATTTACAGTAGCATTTTGCAAGTTTTCTAAGTTCCTAAGTGATTGTGTAAGAGCAAGTAGTAGGGCAGCGGGTTGTGTGAGATTTTGGAGCTCACTCGGGATAAACCAGGGTTGATTAATGCTGTTATTACAAGCCTAAGAGGCTTAGACCATTAGATTTTCCATTTTGGAATAGATTTAAGTGGGAGTTTGTTCACATTTGTTGGAATTTTTCACCCATGAGTGTGTTTCTTCAGGATATATCAATGTTCTACTTTTTTGTGGTGATGGATCTCTATTTCCTACAAATTCTTGTTATATTCATGCTTAATAATCAGTCTTTGTTACTCTTCTAAGTTAAAAACCATTTGTTGATGACTATCATATGGAATATCCATTGTAGTTTATGGATCATCTCCTTCACACTGAAAGGAAGCAAATCCATTCCACCTAAAATAGGGTTGAGAGGATTAGGAGATTCTATAGTAATACACAAAAAGGAATCATGTTTCATTGATTTGTTCTTATCAACTTGTGAATTGGTTGTATCGAACGGGAGCTTATTGTCTCCAAGTTGAAAGAAATAAATAATCAACTTGAAAGTGCTATGGGTTCTTTTTAAGCATCTATATCTATAAATGATACTCTTAAAGAAAAAATGTCACTTGCCTCTAATGAGGGTACTAGAAGAAAGTGGAAAAAGACCAACTTGAGACTTTGTAGAGATAGTGGTATCTCCCTCAAATCTCATAGTAGGTGGACATCTAAAACTAAAGTGTTTCTAATCTCCCTCCTAGAGGGGGCTAAAATGTTAGATCTTGTTGCTTTGTGAAATATGGTGGGTCTCAACTCAAACTCATGGGAGCACACCCTCAGTTAGTGAAGTGGATTCTTCAATCCATGTGATCAGTGAAGTTGGAGATCCAAGGTTGATTGATGATAACATCTACAATTTGTTAGAAAAACTCAACGTAGAAATCCAACTTAGGAAATGTCCATGTGACTTGAATGTATATAACCTCTTACGAGGGAAGAAGGTTAGGAGGGGCAATAAGCATTACATGAATGAAGGAAGCTAGTTAATAAAAATGGAAATTGATCAAAGGAACCATTTGGTCTCAAAACATCAACAAACATGACGTGTTGTGGGACCCAAACAAGGAATTGTTTTGAGAGAACAAAGGTTTAAATTTAGATACCTATCCAAGCCTATGGTTGACCTATCCAATGCATTGATGAGCCATTTGTTTGCAATGAAACATATGCTGAAACATGATTCTAGACCTGCTCAATGCAAGTCCATTTAGTAGATCCCAAACCAAGGCACCAACCCTTTGAAACATAAGGATTGGTAGGGTGCATTTAAGGGGCACATATTTGAAGGATATCTTGGCAACACACATGAAAGCATTGATGCTCTAGGGCAAAAAGTGAGGCATGCCTCATGTGAAATGGGCTAAGAGGCAAGCTTCACACTAAATGACGATCCAAAGATGTGCACCTATAAGGAGGTGTAACCTATTGTGATTTCCAAGATTTCTCTTTCATAATAAAGGAGTATCCTTGGATGCATTGAAGATCATGACATTTGTTTAATAAGGTTTTGCCAAAGTTTGTAGAAATGAGGAAGGGTATTAAGTTGTCTTTCTAAATCACTACTGGATGAGTGAGGAGGAAAATAACTTCTGCAAAATGCAATATAGCAATCAAAACATGATGTAATATGCAATTATCATCACCATTAGTATTTTTTGGGAGAAATTCCTTAAACTCGTCTATGTGAATGCCAAAAAAATATATTTAACTTGGTGTTTCTTGATATTTTGTATATAGGGAATGTGTTTCAAGTATGACGAGTTTTTTTCTGGTTTTTGGGATGGCAACTAAAATAATTTATAAACTTATATTTGAATATCTCTCATTTGAGTGAGGGAGTGACAAGTGGCCTTGCTATAACTTGGGATTTCTATTCTAGTTGTCTTGCTATCGCTTAGGAATTCTTTTCTAATTGCCTTGCTTTCATTTGCTTTATCAGTCTCCCTATGATTCGAGAATTTTTGATGGGTGGCCTCACTATTGCTCATAAATTATTGATGATTGACATCACTAGTGTTTGGATGGTTGCCTTAGTGGTAGGAGGAATGAATGGTCGAGTACTCCTAGCAAAATAATGTAAACAATCTAAAAGAAAGTGAAATTTCAAAAAACAACTTTCTAAGTTGATCTATGTTCCAACATTGAATGACATGATCATAATGATTATGTTTAAAATGAATAGTATATACAAAATGGTAAACTTACAATGATAATGTATTGATCCAATGATCCGTCCAATATATATATATATATATATGGAGAGAGAGAGAGAGAGAGAGAGAGAGAGAGAGACCTAGCAATTAGAATTATCATCAAAAGGAAATGTCGTGAATTGCTCCTCATCATTGGAACCGCTATAATCTTATTGCTCTTGCAATAGGAATCCGACCACTCTTGGTTGCACACCTTGGTCCTCTTCAAGTTGTATGTGCTCCTTGTGCTTTACATCCACTATACTAAAGCTATATGTAGACCAAATCCTCTTATTAATAGAGGATAACTTACCAAAGGAGGTGAATGGCTAGTGTTTAGGGCACAAAAAAGTTGTCATTTTTCATCTTGAAAATTGGAGGTTGCAGGTTGGAAAGCACAACTAGGGCTTTTTTAGTTGCAAAACTTCAAAAATTGCAACAAAAAATATCAAAATCGTCGCCAAAGATAAGTCTAAAAATCACATTTTTTTGGGGGTAAAAAAATTGGCAAAAATATTGAAAATTATGGGTATTTTTTTTCCAAGTCGCAAGTTACAACAATAAAAAAATCCAAAGGTTTTTTGTTAAAAATTGCACAAAAATTAGGTTGTTTAAGGCAAATGATTTTCCAGTCACAACTAGGACATTAGATGCGAAAAACATATTGAAACAATGTAGCTAGGGCATGCAAAAAGTGCAGGTCAGAAATTTTAATATTTTGCAGCAATTTTTAGGGCACAAAATTCATCATTTTTGCCTTCAATTTTCAAAGTTGCGGCTAGGGTACTATTATTGCGTGGCTAGGGCACAATTTTGTGTGGTTCACGACCATCTACAAGGCCAAAAATACCAAGTGCGAGGGCATGTGACAACAATTTTCAAGTATTTTTTTTTAATATAAAAATTCCCTCGATCTCTTAGAAAAAATATTTGTAAATTTCTAGGTTTTACAAATCTTGGTTTGAGGGGGGGGTTTAGGATATACAGGGGAAATTAATGCCCCAACCCCTAATATAATTTTTTTTAATAATTTCCACGTCAGCCCCCCACCCACCATTGATGGTATCATATTGACCAACGGTCCACCAGATCCTGGAAGGACTAGCATGCAACACAATGGACCAAAAACAAAAAACACAAAACAAAAAAAGGGGGAAAATGAAAGCCAACAATTCAAAGATTCAAACTTTCCACAACACACAAACCTAACAACACAAACATAAAATCCCATACAACAAATCTAGAAAGCAGGAGATTATAAAGGTGACCAAGATTGACAGATGATACTAATTTAGATCACCATGCGCAAGCATAGGAGCATTCGAGAGCAACAATGAAGGACGACTCTTTGTCTTCGTCACCTCTCTTAGAGCTTGTCACATCCCTCGATGATCCTATTCCAATTAAAGATTGGAATAGTCATGCCAAGAGGATCAAATCGATGATATAGAGTGATTGCAGCCTTATGACATCGTTAAATGGTCTGAAGCTAAGAGCAAGCAACGAATCCATATAAATTGTCATTCGATACATAAGAGAAGGAGAATTGTCATTCGATGCATAAAGAGAAGGATTAATATTATAAACAATTGTCATCATAGACTAAAATAACACCTACGGTTAAAAGACGATTTAATGATAACTAAAGGGTAGCATCCGTTGGTGATCGGGCGCCAACCACATATATGAGGCAATCGAATCGTGGAGGAAAGGAAGGGAGATCAATCAACAATCGATAAATAAAAGCAATAAACATCTTCTTAAACATCAACAAAGCTAAGGCGGTTATTCATCATAAAAGATCAATCAGAAAACAGAAGAGAGTATAAACAAATCAAGTATCTGCTATCTGTCTGGGATCAACGAAGAACTCAATCGATTAAGTCAGGAATACAAACAGATTGCCTATCATTGCATTAACATCCTGCATCAGACTATATCGGATACTACTGCAGACCTAATAAGATCATATACAGATCGTGGACACTTTATGCAAGAAGAATAATCATTACTCTCGACATTATACCTCTGTAGGTCCGGATCACACCTAGGGAGATTTCATACATATAGAAGAGTCAATAACTGTATAAAAGGTTGATCTTACATTCAGATCGAATAAAGCAGCCTTATCTCATTATAAAGGTATGTTTATATCTCATATTCTAATCAATGTGAAATAAAGATATCGATTAATCATATAGGATATTTTAAAACTGAACTCTTATATTGAATTGAGTGATGCTATACTAGTAAGTTTATAAATGATTTCATTATAGCTTATATCACAAAATGAGGGGATATGAGTAATAGTATGTAAGTCTTAAATTATGCATGATTATAGTGAAAATATATATATTGGATAGAGAATTATGAGAATAATTGGAAATGATGTGAAAGGCTCACTTGAATAGAAAACGAAATGTATAACTATGACAATAGTTTGAGAAAATGGACCAGCTTGTTAATCCATCACACCAAGAAAGTGAGACCAAGGGTTATAACAATTGTCCAAGGTATTGACGGCTCGAGCTGATAAGGCTCTCATCATCCTCCAAGGCAAGTGAAGAGTGCTTGTTCTTAAGAGGTAAAGAGTACTCAGCCGAGAAAGGCCCTTATCTCTATTAGTGAAGAGTGCTAATATGAGGTAAGTGGAGATAGGACCTTGACTCAATTAGTGTAGAGTGCTAATTTGAGGCAAGTGGATGAAGGCACTTGTTCCAATTAGTGTAGAGAGCTAATATGGACAAGTGAATGAAGGCCCTTGTTCCAATTAGTGTAGAGTGCTAATATGGACAAGTGGATAAAGGCTCTTGTTCCAATTGATATGGACAAGAGAAAATGGCCCTTGTTTCCATTGGTGTAGAGTGCCAAGTATGGAGCAAGTGGATAGGCCTTTGACTGTAGTTGGTGAAGAGTCTCAATTCTAGATCAAAGGAAAGATATTGAACCTATGGCAAGATTGTGCCCAAGGAACCCTCTCTTGTGGGGTGAATGATTGGATTAACATGATTGGCCCAAGTAATGATCTCTTCCGGAAGGAATTATGATATTGAAAAAATGAAATAGAGAAAGGCATAATGCATATAAGTTATGATTATAAGGTTTGATTTTATATAATTATGATTTATAAAATGAGATAAGAAGGATTGAACTCTAATGTTCTCTTTTGGTGAGTTGAAATTTTGTGCAAGGTCGTGAATTTTTTGGCTTACTAGAAGGGGACATTACAGAGCTCCCCTAGTTGCTTTGTGTTTTTCCACAAAATTTAACTTTTCTTTAAATCTCACTTTAAAATTGTACTTTATAGGTTGACATTTGTATTTTGTAGTTTGTAATTGATTTCGAGGTACGAACTTTGAAGTTGAACTATGTAATAATGCACTATGTAGTGTGTATTGTAAGTAGCGATCTCAAAATTAATGAGAAAAATCCATATTTTAAAATTCACATTGTACAATCTCTTTTACTTTTACTTTCTCACTCTATTATGCAATTAGGATGGCTTTAAATATAAAAAAACATTTGTTTTTATTTTAAAGATTTTTTGTGCATTTTTTGGGTTCTAATATTTCCTAGTTTTTTTCTCGATTTTAGCCTCTTAGAAATTGAAAATATTTTTATCTTTTGGTTTGCCAAGAAATTCTTGAGAAAGATATCTACTTCTTGTTGGGATTAGGTGTGACACACCTTGTAATTCCTAATGTTCATATTAATTTATTATCTTGTATTATTTATGTCCAAAATAGAAAGGGTGTCCCACTTGAGATGACACTTTATGCCACATTTAATTTTTATTATGACATTACGTAAGAATATCCATTGTCATGTAAGATATGTAAGAGCATCTATGACATTGTAAGATGTAAGAGATTCTATGACACACATAAGAGCACGTAAGAGAGAGTTACAAGGTGGACTAGAAAAGTCATGATTTGACCAACTTATTACATGTAAGAATGACACATCATAGAGCATCTTGCTAAATGCGAAATGATTCCAAAATGGAGCACCCTATTTTTTGTTAGTGATTATGACATGGGGAGTTATCTTTGGTTGTTGACCCATCATGGAGGGGGGCATTGGAATTTGGGTCAAACATTTTGGGTGCCA
This sequence comes from Cunninghamia lanceolata, assembly GCA_027924645.1. Classification (NCBI taxonomy): domain Eukaryota; kingdom Viridiplantae; phylum Streptophyta; class Pinopsida; order Cupressales; family Cupressaceae; genus Cunninghamia; species Cunninghamia lanceolata. The sequence goes on from BSBN01000136.1 coordinate 1,961,274, forward strand.
TATTTGCTCATAGTTTGTTGGCTGATGGTTTTTGAAAGCCATTCATGGTTTCTGAAAATTATTCGTGGTTTCTTGTTTGGGCTTGCTTATAAATTAGATGCTTGGGATGGAAATGTAGAGAATTTGTATTTTGCAAGGAGTTATGTGGCCAGAATTTCTCTAGGCATGGTGATTGGGACTGAAGAGTGATACTTTGATATTGTATTGTAAGTGTGGTGTTATTGTTTATGTAAATACATTGAGTGCTCCTTTGTTGCTGAGTTTTTTCCAAAAAAGGTTTTCCTAGGTTACATATTGTGTCATGTGTGATTTTATGTGTTGTATGTTATTGCTTATGTGATTATCTTTTTGAAATTGTTTAGATCCTAGCCTATTTGCATTTCTCTCCTCTCAAGATTAAGTAGGAAGTTGTTTCCTTTCATTTGGTATCAGAGTTTGACAAACTCATGAGATCCTTGGTTAGGAAAAGGGTTTTTTTTCTATTAATCTTGGTTTGAGTGGGAGCTATGTGTAGGGGTGAAATTATTTCAAGAGAAAGTTGGTGAGCACATCACAATTGGAGATGAACAAATTTAATGGCACAAATTTTGAGCCATGGAAGTTTAATATGGAGGATCTGTTCATAGACCGTGATCTATGGGTTGCAATGTCTAGAAATAAACTTGTGTCTGTCAAGGATGAGGATTGGGTGGTGTTGGATCAAAAATCTAGAAGCCTAGTAAGGCTTTGTTTGGTGGATTTAATGCTCCTGAATGTATCAAGAGAGCCCAACACAATGTTTGGAAGAAGTTGGGAAACCTATATTAGGCTAATTCCCTAGTAAATAAGTTTTTTTTGGGGGGAAGAAGCTTTATTCTTTGAGGATGAGTGATGGGGACTCTGTTGTTGAGCGTTTGAATATGTTCAATATCATTGTGAGATGGGTACAGTCCATAGGAATGCAACTGGCTGATGAGGATCAATGTATTACACTATTATGTTCTTTGATAGATTCGTGGGGTAACCTAGTGATGGCAATCAACAATACTACCACTAAGCTGAAGCTTGAAAAGGTGATGGGTTCTTTACTCTCAGAGGAGTTGAGACAGAAAACTCTGGGCTCCATCATGGGTGTTAATTTTCAGAGTTAGATCGATGGAGAAAGGCAAGGGAAAGAACAGGGAGGACAAAAAATCCAAATCTAAAGGGAGATTGAAGTCTCCAAATAAATCCATGGTTAAGTGTTGGAATTGTAGCAAGACAAGCCGCATAAAGGAGGACTGCATGAAGAAGGAGAACAAGAAAGAATGGGATGATGTTTCAGATTCAAGGACTTCTCAGAATGACATTGGTGATGCATTTGTTGCAGTCTTGGCTAAGCATGCAAGGATGCATGGATGGTCAGCTCTGTATCTTTTTTCCACATGACTCATAAGTTGTCAGAGGTAGATCGATGGAGAAAGGCAAGGGAAAGAACAAGGAGGACAAAAATCTAAATCTGAAGGAGATCGAAGTCTCCAAATAAATCCAAGGTTAAGTGTTGGAATTGTAGCAATACAAGTTGCATAAAGGAGGACTACATGAAGGAGAACAAGAAAGAATGGGATGATGATTAAGATTCAAGGACTTCTCAGAATGACATTGGTGATGCATTTGTTGTAGTCATGGTTAAGCATGCAAGGATGCGTTGATGATCAACTCTGTATCTTTTTTCCGCATGACTCCTAACAAGCTGTGGTTTTTTTTATTATGAGAGCATTGACAAATGAAATGTTTATTGGGGTGACAATATTTTCCTCCATATTGTTATATGCAGTAGAGTCAAGATTAGATTCAATGATGAGAGGATCAAAGGCATCTTAGGAGTTTTGCATAGAACTCGCTATTTGTTAGTAAGATGAATGATGTGGGTGTGTAGGTAGTGTTTGGCAAGGAAGGGTGTAAGACGGTTTGTAGAGCTATGGTGAAGGGAGTTCGGGTTGGAACCGTTTTTTTCTTTCATGCGGGCACTTACATTCAATATAATAGTTCAGTGGTACTTGCAACATCTATACCCATAGGACGGGTACCTATAGCAAAGGGACTTGCAACATCTACATTTGTAGCATCAAAACGTGTGGCAAAGAGACTTGCAACATCTACATTTGCATTATTAAAACATGTAGCCAAAGAGACTTGCAACATCTACACTTGTAGTACCAAAACCTATAGCAAAGAGAATTGCAACACCTAGACGTGTAGTTTGGGTTCCTAAGAATGCGCTTACCTTAGAGAGCCATAAGCTACCATTCAAGAATTCTTTGTTGTGGCATGAGCACATGGGCCATATTGGTGTTAAAAGGCCTCAGATCCTTGAAAAATAAAAATATTGTTGAGGGTTTAGTTGATTGTTCTTTGGATTTTGGCTTTTATAAACATTGTAGATATGGAAAGCAAAATCATGTTCAGTTTTCTTCAAGCTCTGCTAGATCTGTAAGGATTTCAGATTTGATTCATAGTGATGTTTTTGGTTCAGTTGATGTACCTTAAGTTGCAAAATCTATGTATTATGTTTCTCTCATTGATGATTTCTCCAGGAAGACATGGGTCTATTTTCTTAGGTATAAATCTGAGGTCCTTGGTCTCTTCAAAGAGTTTAAGGCATTTATGGAGAACCTAATGGAAAAGAAGATCAAGGTGTTGAGAACAAACAATGGTGGGGGATATTGCTCATTGGAGTTTGATAGATTCTATAAGGACAATGGCATTGCAACATAAGACAACTCCATAGAACCCTCAACATTATGAAGTTGTAGAGAGGATGAATAGGATGTTGATAGAGAGGTCTAGGAGTATGCTCAATGAAGTTGGTTTGGATAAAAAATTTTGGGCAGAAGCATTTAGTACAACTTGTTATCTAGTTAACATATCTGCTACATTAGTTATTGTGACAAAACCCCATAAGAGGTTTGGATGGACAAGATGCTCCCACTTAAATATATCAGAGTTTTTGGTTGTGAGGCATATGTTCATGTGCCTAAAGAGAAGAGGTTAAAGTTAGACTTCTAAGTAGTAAAATGTATCTTCGTTGGTTCCAATGATGGGGTAAAGGGAAACAAAGTTCGGAATTTTGTGACAAAAAATGGTATATAGTCGGAATGTGATCTTCTAGGAGATCAAGTCTTTTCCTATATTTGAGAAACCAAAGGAGAGGGGAAAGCCAATAGTGCAGCTACGACCAATGACCAAGGAGGTTGCACCTGAGGCTGAACCAGATGTTCAGATTAGACCAAATGAAGAGGATGATATAGAAAGCTCTAAGAGCTTTGAGGAGGAAGAGACTGTCATGTTCCCTTTTCAAGCTAAGGAAATAACTTAATAATTTAACTTAAGTTTTCCAAAAGGTAACTTTATGTTATATTTTAAAAAGGTAACCTATGTTTTATTATTAAAAAATTATTTTAAAAAAAGGGTCCAACATAATAAAGTGTTTTTAAAAGAAGGCCTAAAGTTATGTTATAAAGTGTTACTAGGACTAGGGTTCAAAAGTGATGGAGCTTTCTATACACTTTTTAAATTAGTTAGAAGGAGAAAGGGAGGGAAAAAACAATTTATGTCCTCAAAAGTGCCTATATAAAGAGGAGTTATGCACAAAAGAAGGATTCCAACTTATTATCAATTTCTTATTTCATGAGAATGAACAAGAGTTCTTTTTCGTTTGCCTTAGGATGAAAACACTTTGGCAAGATGGTTTTAAGGACGAAAACCCTCCTAGCCATTTAAGTAATTGCATCTAGGGATTCCCTATGTGTTGCTAGGTTTTGGATTTGGGGATGAAAACCCTCATCTCGATTTGAGTAATTCCATTTAGGGGTCACCATCGGTGTTGAACGTTCCGGTTCTTTGGTGCTTGGTATTTGTTGTTTGGGTTTTCAGATTTTAGTTGTGGGTTTGAGGTATTTTCAGATTGTGAAGACTTTTGGTTTTTCAGTTGGTGTGAAGATTTCAATTTGTTTGTGTGTTGTGAAATATCTAAAAAATACAAAAAAATATTGGTGTGGCGTTCAAGTTTATTTGTGAGTTTATTTTCAGTGTGAGGATGCATTTCAGCCTTGTAGAACTATGATCATATTTGCTTTGCAAGTCTAATCTTTTTATTCTTTTGGAGAAGAGGCTATATTCCTGATTGCAGGTCTTACCATTTGATACCCTTGCTGGCTGTACGGTTGGAAAGCTTGTTTACAACCCTTTGTCTTGGGTGATTTGATTGTTCTTTGCTGGCCGCATCTTTTCCAAATTGGGCGCAATAGTTGTTGAGTGATATACTATTTTTTTAGAGGTTGTACAAGTTCATATCAAGCCGTCCCTTCATGAGGGGTGAAGCACTGCCATTTTGGGGGCTGATTTTTGTTTATTTTCAACATCAATCTCTTCCTACAGTCCAGCGGGCACATTTGTGACCGATCTTCAACTATTTGACTATTGCAGCATATTCTAGGTGAATTTCAGGGTTATATCAGCAATTGTACAGCAACAAGCTTGGCCATTTTTGGAAAATATCATTGTAAGTGCTTTCTGATGAGTACATAGTGATACTGAGAGAGCCGGGGGGGGGTGTGTGAATCAGTATTTGACAATCTTTTTACTTTTCAAACTTAAACCAATCTATATATATATCTCTTCTTTCGTAGGCACCAACCTACATCACTTACAATTCTTCTTTTGTAAGCACCAACCCACTAGAGACATAAATCCCCACTTGATAGAATTATAGGCACCAACCTACTGGAGGCTCCAACCCCCACACAAATTGAGCTCTAAACCAGCAAGAGGCTCCAACCTATTAATCCTTCAATGGCTGATATAGTTTACTTCTCCACAAGATCTTCCTCTAACCAAACTGTTTACACCCTTAACACAATCCTTTCTTCACAAATCTGATCACGCATTTCCTTCCCTTCAAATCTGATCACACACCTCCTTTCACAACTCTGCTATAAATCATGCACGCTTCTCTTTCATAAGTATGATCCAATCATTGTCAATATCTTCCTTCAATTTTATCACTACGTATATCAATATTTTTCCTCACAAATCTGCTCATATCTTTGTCATGCATTCACACATACTTTCTTCTAGAATAAATCAGAATTACACTTCATATTTCTCTTCCTCAATCTCTGCTCTAATACTCAGAAAATATACATTGAATTGCTTGCTTATCCAACTCTCCTCTCTCATTTATAACCTCTCAAGAGATGTGTCCTTAATGAAGCGGTATGTCTTTTTCTAAAGAAGACAACCTTTAGTTAGAATGGCACCTCTTCACAAATAAACCACTGCCCTTTCATGAATTAAATCACAGCCTTTGATATGTTAATCACCGCCTCTTACTAAGGCTGCCTTCCACTAATAGTAATCGCTGCTTTCAATAGATATTCATCGCTGCTATTTTGATTGCTTTATTATATGTAATAATCACTTCTTTGTACATATAATGATCGCTGCCTTCTTTGGTTATATACTAAGTGCTACAAGTCTTTGATCACACCTCCTCTTTTTGTCTTATTCACACATCATCCTTTATATCATCTTTGTCTTACTTAAACAATTCGTTGGGTTCTTTCTTTGTTAACCGCCCCACATTTAAATATGTATCTTGTCTTCTAATTGGGAGTGCTCCTTGTGGTGGTCGGTCACTTTATCACCTCTTTAACATCCTTTTGTCTTATTCAAGATCTCTTGTCTTATTCAAAATTGCACCTTTTTTACTTTGCTGATCGTATGACATATCTTTTGTTATTTAATTATTAATAAGGCATTTTGTCTTATTATGTAATGCTCCTCTTCACACTAATAAAACACTAATCAATCACTTGTTTCTTATAAATAAGACTGTCTTATATGGAATGCTTCTCTTGTCTTATATGATCTTCATAATATTCGTTGTCTCTTTTATTCCAAAAGCAAATCACATCACCTTGTAAGACTTGTATGCAGATTGCTCCACTTCTTTGCACTGTATCCCTTATGTTAGTCACATTTCTTCATGTCAACGTAATACTTAATGATATACTTAATCGTACCACTCCTTATTCTATTCGCATCATTTCTTGTATTAATTGAGCTGCATCACATCAATTTGATTTTCTTCTTCTTGGACTTGTGAGTTCTATTGTAACATCCATGACAATTACTCTTAACAATCTTCGATCTATGAACTCCTTGACTTCAATGACAATAATCTTGCTTTGACATCAATGACTATATGTCTTCTCACTTTTGACATCAATGACAACATTTCCAACACTTTCCTTGATGATTATCAGCTGATTACTAGAGACTATCTGCTCATTATATTTGTTGATTACTGTTAAGGATTGTCTACAGTTTATAATCATCCTTTTCAGCACTTAGTTTATATATGCTTGTATTAAATCTTGAAGGCATTGCCGTTAGATAGATGTTTAATATTGTAAAGGATCCTGGAAGGTATACCATTAGATCCTATTTTAAACTTTTGCATTTCATTATCCGTCGATTTGGCATTGATCCAGATATGTTTGTTATCTGTCAGTTTGGCATTGATCGGATTTGTAGTTTGTAATTAGCTCGTTTGACGTTGATTAGATTTGCTTGTTATTTGCTAGTTTGGCATTGATCAGATCTGTTTGTTATTTGCCAGTGGCATTGATCATATCTGCATGCTTACTTGCCAGTTTGGTATTGATTGTAAATTGGACGACTTGCTGCTATTGAGTTATATTAGTTGCTTATTTCCACATCACAACTTCCATATGCTTTCACCTTACGCACATTGGGATCTTGGTGATCAAAAAGAGTTTGGGCTTGTGTTGATTTTTAAAATTTGATGAATTTGAACTAACAATCTAGTTAAGGACATTATAAAAACTTCACCTAAGCTTGTGAGGACGTCCACTCGATCGAGGAGGCAACCAGAGAAGTATATCCCATCTAATTTTAGATGTATATTTCCTTTGTCTACTAATTTTGATGAGCCTAGAACTATGAAGAAGACAATGGAGATGAAGGATAATGAGTCTTGGAGGTTGGCCACAGATGAGGAGACGACAACATTGAAGAAGAATAACACATGGGACTTGGTTTAGTTGCTTGAGGGGAGGAAGCTTGTTGGTTGAAAATGGGTCTTCAAGAAAAAAGTTAAGTTCTGAGAGCAAGGTAGAGATGTACAAAGCAAGGTTGGTTGCTAAGGGTTGTTCCTAGGTAGAGGGAATAGATTTTAGTGAGATGTTTTCTCCATTTGTCAAGCTTACATCCATTGGATTTTTGTTATCTATTGTTCTTGCTTTTGACCTTGAGGTTGAGCAACTCGATGTGAACATAACTTTCTTGCATGGAAACTTGGAGAAAGAGATCTACATGACATAGCTAGAACACTATGTAGTAAAGGGTAAGTAGAAATTGGTTTACAAGTTAATGAAATCTCTTTATTGTCTCAAACAAACCCTTAAAATGTGGTACCAAAAATTTAATTCTTGTGTTTTGAAATTGAGATTTGTTAGATCAAAATCAGATCACTGTGTTTATTATGAATATGATGGTTATTAGTTTATTGGTACCACTTTGTATATGGATGACATGTTGTTTGGTAATAGTAAGGATATGATTAGGGATTGGAAATCTCAACATTTAGTATAGATTGATATGAAAGATTTGGGGGTTGCTAAATTTATCTTATTGATGGAGATTAGAAAATATAGAGCTAACAATAAACTTAGGTTAAGTTAGAGGAAGTATGTTGAGTTTGTTTTGCAACATTTAAGCATGGAGGATTACAAACCAATGAGTATTCCTATTTATGTGGGAACAAAGTTATCAATGAGCATTGTCCTTCCACACCTAAGTAGATGGAGGACATGAGCCATGTCCCTTATGCTAGTGCGGTTGAGAGCCTCATCTGTGCTATGGTTTGCACTAGACTAGATATTGTCAAGCAATGGGAGTCTTGAGCCAGTTTAGGCAAATTCTGGTAGGGAACACTTGGTTGGAATGAAGAGAGTCTTAAGATATCTGTGTGGCACCTAAGAGTATTCTTTTTGCTACAAGGGTGGTACTATAGGTCACTTGTAGCCAAGCTATGGTGGTACTATAGGTCACTTGCAACCAAGCAGTAGAGGTACTACAAGTCACTTGTAGTGTAACATGTTCGTGACACTTGCAGCAATGATAGAGCATATTTCTAGCAGACTTAGATTAGAAGATGCAGACAACAAGAAGTCTACTAGTGGCTGTGTTTAGCTTGTTCAGTGGTGCAATTAGTTGGATGAATAAGTGATAGATTATAGGCGCTTTTTCCACTATAGAGGCATAGTACATGGCAACTACTCATGCCTGTAAGAAGGTAGTTTGTGTTAGATTCTCAAAATCATCTGTAGTATTTCTTCTACAAAGAGGATTGCTTCAAAAAACAAAAGCTAGAATTGAGAGATCAAATTTGCAATCAATACTTCATGGCATTAATTATTCACAAGGAATAATACAAAAATATACAATTGCATTTGTCAAAAATAGACAGCGGAAAATAAAATAAAACAATCTTAACCTATGTAATAAGATTCACAACTATTAAAGGAAATTGCTTTCCTAATTAACTCCCCAATTAACTTATGCTAATGTGTAAATATTAATTTACACCAACACCCCCCCATAAGTGCATAAGTGCAACTTAGGGAGTTACACATAAGTTAAAAAGAAAGAAGATGGGTCTTGGCAACAAAGGCCTGATCAGGTACCCATTTACAAACAAAGATCTCTCAAAACTAGAGAAAAGGAGAAAAACCCAGTGGGAGAAAACTCCTCTCCAAAAGAGAGAAAAACAAGCATGTAAAAGAACATGTGATGGAAAAAGGACTAACACTAAAACCCCCCAAGAATTGGATCCATTACAAAAGTACAATTATGAGTGCCCCCCATAAGAGAGAGCAGATGAAGACTATGAATGCCCTCCAAGAATGTAATGTCTCTTTTTGGGATATACCTGATTTCTTGACTTCTTGATGTATTGGCTAATTATTCCAATGGCTGCAATAAATAGTTTTCTGCTGCATATATTCTATTTCTGTTGTAGGTCTTTTATGTCTATTTATTTCTGCTTGATTGATGGATGTATTTCTTTTGCTGATTGATGCCTTCAAATGATTTTGGATTCTTTGTTTTATATCCCTCTTGGGAGGGAGACATACGTCTTCATACTTGACCACTGCTTTTAAGGGACACATCCCTTAATGCCAACCGCTGCTTAAAACTAAATTTAATTGCTAATCGCTATTTAAGACTAGCGTTCATCTCTTAAGGTATTCTCCTTATAAATTCAAGAGGTAGGCTTTCTTTGATTTCTTGTTATTCCTTCTGAAATCGACGGGGGCATGACAGTCTGCGCTTCATAAGATTGCTTGTCCTCAAGCAATTACATACTAAGATGCTCCGGAAGTTACCAGGATCCCAAATCAACCTTGCAAATGTGTAATTCCTAGACATAGGTTGTCCTTGAAGAATTTTTGTTAGTATACTTGTCTCAATCCAACCGCCAACATAGTCCCCTTAAGATCATAAGGTAGATAACATTCTCTAAAGTATGAGGACAATTTGTTGTCCCATATTCTTCTGGTTTATGTACTTGTATTTCCCAGTATCTCTCAACAACAAAACCAAGGGTTGGTAATTTGCAATGTCTATAATTTAAGACAAGTTTTCTCTCATCTTCAAAAGACATCTTGATCTTTGATCTTGAGATAAGATATATTCCGTCTTTGTTTAGAATGAGTTCATCCATCACCTTGTACTTGTCCATATCTAAATGCTCTCTCCATCCTTTTTGATGACACAACCCTTGGAGATCTATCTGATATACCTTGTAGGATTACTTCCTTGCCATTGTGTTGGAAACATAGTTCCATCTTTTGAAAATCTTTATAGTATCTACCTAAAGAATGTAACCATTGAATGCCCAAAACCACATCCGAATCACCTATGTTCCCCACATAGAGGTCTTCACATATTTGGTGTCTCCCCAAGGTAGTGCTTAGTTTTTGAATTTGTTGTGTCCAAGGGGTAGTGAATCCGTCCGCCATGACTACCTTGAAACCTTCAAAGTTTTCAGCTTTCAATTTCATCCATATTACTAGACCCTCATCAATGAAGTTGTGTAGCGCCACTATCAACTAATACATTTACCCTTTGACCTTGTAACACACCACGAATCCTAAAAGGGTGATACTTTGGGTGCACTTGAAAGTGTTGCTAATGCACTACTTGCAAACCCTTCTTCATCTTGTCTCCACTTCTTCCTTTCAGGTTCACTTTCTTCTTCCTCACCTTCCCCATCCGTCATTGCTTGTAAGTTGTGTATTCTTCCCTTTTTTGAACATCGATTACGCGGCTGCCATTTTTCCTTCAATCAAAACACAACCCTTTCTTTATAAGCTCTCTCCCAGTTTCTTCCGTTATGCTTGATTGAGGAGGTAGTGACTCAGTTTGGGGGGATGGTTCCTTATGTTGCTCGGTTGGTGCACTCTTAGAATATGACTTATTCCTAGTAGTTGTAACATTTAACCTTAATGCCTTCTTTTATTGCATCTTGTAGAGATGTAGGATCAAGGGCGCCTACCAAGCCATGGATTGACTCTATCAATCCCTCAATAAATAGATAGGTGAGTCTTTCCTTAGTAATACTCAACACCATAACTGAAATTCTTTGAAATTCTACCACATAGTACTCTACTGAACCTTGTTGTAATTGTGGCAATTCCTTGAAGTGTCTTTCGAGATGCTTGTGATCAAATCTATCTGAGTCTTTGTGTAAATTCATCATATGTCTTCATGTGTTGCTGCCCTTGTGTGGCAATTCCATGGTGCCACCAATCGTGTGCAATCCCTTCTGAGTGTAGAATGGCAAAATTAATAGCATCATCTTATGTCATGGGGCTAAGGGTAAAATATGTATCTAGTTTTTGGATCCATGCTCGTGCAGTGACCTTCCCTGAACCATCAAAATTGAGAAGAGTCGTCTTACTTACTCTATGTCGTAAATCTTTGTTGGGGTGTCTTCTTTCTTTTCTTGAGGTATTTCTTGTTCTTGCATAACAATATTCTCTAAATGGAATATCTCTTCTAAGGTCAGGGTCAATTCTGTTACACATATGGTTCCTAGGGTTGTCATTGATGTCAACACTGTCACTAGGTTGTCATTGATGTTAGCACTATCATGGTGGTGTGATGGTGTTCATGGTTGGATGTCAGGTCCCATCCAACAAGAGAAGGGAGAAGATATAGTTCATATTAATATGGGAATTAGAAGCACAAAGAGGATAAGACATTGCTGATGTTACTGATGGCCTGAAACATGTATGCTCCAAGTTCTATGATGATTGGATTATTGGAAGAGTGTTTTGTTGTTGATTGTTTGAAGACAGTGTTGTCTCTGTGAAGGTGTTATTGTAGGAATACAATCAACACTGAGAGGGGGGGTGAATCAGTGTTGTTAACAATTTTAACACTTTTTACTCCTTTTCTTAATTTAAATTCACAAATGTAGAATTCTTCAGATAGAACAAAGAAACATATGCAGAGTATCAAAAACAAAAACTTGACACAAGAAATTTCCCGAGTGGAAAACCCTCCTGGGGTATAAAAACCACTCAACTGCCTCACTGGCTTAACTCAAAAATTTCTGATTACAATTGTCTCACTGACATTACAATTTTGCCTCACTGGCATATTGTATCACTCTGCATGTCTCACTGACATTTCAACATCTGAAAATTCAATGACCATTACTACACAGGGATTTTCCTGTTTCAATAAAATCAATACCTTATTTCTCCTTTTCAAAAACAATCAAATGTATATTTTCTGTAATCAACCTTCAACTGTTATCATATCATCTTTACAACAATCAATCAAATTTGATCTTTAAGATATTTCATACCTCTGTCTCTGCAAATCAATCTAAAAACAAATCAATTCATACTCTGCAAATTCATAGATTCTTTCACTGCAATATTGAAAAACTTTTAACCTTCTCCAAAATCATTTTTCAAAGCTTTATTCTTCTCTGAGAAAACATTGTTCAATTCTGATAAAAAATCTCCATCCTTGATTTCACCAACACATCTGCAAAAACTGAGCAAATTTCTCTATCAAAAAATGTCTCTTCATATAAAAAAAATTTCTCTGCAAAAAGATTATCTTGCTTCAAACCATACTTCTTCACATTCAAAAATTCTCAAGAAGTATCTTCTCTCATCTGCAACAACTTTATATCTATCATATCAAAAATCTCTATATGCAAAAATGATTTCAATCAAAAACAAAAAAATCTTCAATAACCGGTTCAACTTCAACTTTGTTTTTCTTCTCAAACTTATCATCTTCTCACATGAAAATCAAACACCAAAACAAAAAAAATGAACCCTCTTCGAACAACACTGCCTTTTCATATTCTTCATAATTGGAAACCTTCTACAACTCACTCTTTCCTTTACATAACTTTCTAAATTCAAAAACTCTTGAACTTCGGTGAGAAAAGACTAAAAAAGGCATGTTTTAGTTCTAAAGCAACAAATCAACCGTCAATTTTACACCAGAAGGCCGACCGTTGGAAGCAACTTACAGTTTAAACCTTATCCCTCCGATTTGCGCGGCTCGCCATCCATCATTCAAACCTTAGCCGTTGATCGGCTTTTTCGCGCCCGCTATTGAGTCTTCCACCGGCGCTCACCCGAGGCCTAGCACAAGGGGCCGGTAACATCGACGAGTTTGATACCCTTACATTGTAACTTAAAGCCCCGATGACCTCTTTTACCGGTCAGTTTGAGTTTATAACATAAAGTGCATAGAGTTATGACGGGCAAAGGTTAAACAATGTATAGACAATGTATAAGACTTAGTCAATGTTGAGACAACCAAACTTACCATATCAATTACTATATACCTTGTCAAAAATCACATACTCCAAATACTAAAACACTGAAATGAAACACCATGCTTCATCAGACTGCCACTGTAATGAACTCAATGTAGATGGAGTTAATATAATGCATATTAACATTTGTCAAATGATGCAAGCCCTTGCCCTAATCCAAAAATTGATAATATGCAATGAATGTCATCCACTGAAATGACTAAGTCACAGAACAACTTCACACAAGATCAACATTGATGTCATTACCATGAAGGACCACTGAAAGATCAAAACTGAGAGATCTAACAACCATTGTCACTGATGCAGACCATATCACTGAACTGAAAACCATTGCCATTGATGAAGACCATGTCACTGATGAAGACCATTCATAAAGCCAACCTTATGAAAAATCCTTCACAACACTGATTGCAACTTCACAACACTGTTTGCATACTTCACAACACTGATTGCATAACCTGTCAACTGCATCTTGTGAAAACTGTGAAATGCAACATCCTGATATCCTGATATTTTGACATCAATGAAAAGACAACATCCTGAACTGTGAAATGTGCTACAGTTATGTGTAGGACAATGGAATGTTCCGCATTCCTCCGTGTTGTGACCAAATCACACATCGCCCCATTGCAAATGGGGACCCCCTTTTTTGAATTCCAGTGCTTTGCTAAGTCCAGGATGATGTCCTTTGCATGATGAAGTCAGTGGTGTTTGAGTCTTAGAGCCCCTTGATCCTGATGTTTGAGACCCTGAAAATGACTAAGTCTGGTATCCTAATCCTGAAGATCCTGAAAATTGGCTAAGTCTGAAATCTGGTGGATCCTCAAAAATCTAGAATCTGCATGTTAAATCTGGTGGATCTGAGACCTATCTCAAACATCCTGAAAGGTATATTGAAAAATATTTAAAGTATAAGATTCTTATACTTAAATATATTTTTCAATATACCTTACCTCGGGTACTGTCAGTTCTGGGCGCGAAATTGCTCCAGGGTCACCTCAAAACTCCGCCTAGTACTTAGGGCGCCTTTCATCATCTAGACAACCACAAGATTGCGCCTAGAGGAAGATCAACTTCCAAACGCTCCAAGATAGGGCGCCTTGATTAAAATTGGCATAAGAGACCTTAAACATCAAAATTTTGGACAAAGGAATGATTCCAGAGTTTAGGCGCCCATTGCATGTTCAGAGGATCATAAGAATTGCGCCTTAGGTTAAAGTAGATGAGTTTAGGTGCCATTTAATGTTGCTTTTGCCATTTAGGCGCCTTGGCAATAGTGTGGATGAACAAACTCCAAGTTGCGCCTAAGGATGATCCAGTCTCCCAAGGGTGTAAACAACTCCAAATGAGCAAATTCAAGTCTAGGCGCTTTCATGCATTGAATTACCTCATTTTGGCGCCTTAGCATGAAGAGATGTTCAAACTAACCCAAAGTTGCGCCTTAGCATGAAAGAGCATGATATGTTTAAACTAACTCCTATCATGATGTTTGAAATCCTGAAACACTGAAAAATTGGCTAAGTCTGAAATCTGGTGGATCCTCCAAATTCTATAATCTACATCTTAAATCTGGTGGATCTGAGACCTATCTCAAACATCCTGAAAGGTATATTGAAAAATATTTAAAGTATAAGAAATTCATCTTATACTTAAATATATTTTTCAATATACCTTACCTCGGGCACTGTCAGTTCTGGGCGCGAAATTACTCCAGGATCACCTCAAAACTCCGCCTAGAATTTAGGGCGCCTTCCATCATCTAGACAACCTCAAGATTGCGCCTAGAGTTGAAGCAGAGGACTTAGGCGCCATTCCTTGTTGCTCCTGCCAGAGATGGGCGCCTTGTGAGGAGAGGTTTGAAATCTTAAGTTTAAGCGCCTATGATGAGGAGTTTGGAACTTTAGCGCCCTAAGTGAGGAGGATCACATTGAGCGCCTAGAGCTAGATTCCTTGGCGGGGTGAATTTGGCGCCCTAGATCAAAGAGCGCCCACATATAGAAGAGATGAATTTGCGCCAAGGTAGAGATGTGTGCCTAAGGGGTTCTTGAGATGAAATTATCAAAACATTCAAATTTGCGCCTAGCATCAAGGAGTTTAGAACTTTGGCACCATTTCTTTAAACTTAGGCGCCCTTTTGATCCCAAATTAGCATTCAAAGGCGCCTGAAGTTGAGATCCATGAGCTTGAGGCGCATTTTCTTGTTATTGGCGTCTAGAAGAGGATATACTCCAAAACATTCTAACTTGAGCGCCTTGAAGAGAAGTGAGCGCCCTGTAGTGAATTGAGTGCCTTGAACTTAATTGGCGCCTTGATGAGGTCTATAGCGCCTTAGGAGAGGTTTTAGCACTGGTCAAACATGAAAAGATCTTCTAGGCGCCAATTCCCTCCTGAGTGACTTCACATTGGCGCCTTAGGAAGAAAGAGTAAGAAATCCTTGATCCTGATGTTTGAGAAGATCCTGAAAATGACAGTCTGATAGCCTGATATCCTGAAACACTGAAAAATTGACTAAGTCTGAAATCTGGTGGATCCTCCAAATTCTATAATCTACATGTTAAATCCAGTGGATCTGAGACCTATCTCAAACATCCTGAAAGGTATATTGAAAAATATTTAAAGTATAAGAAATTCAATCTCTAAACTTATACTTAAATATATTTTTCAATATACCTTACTCACTTGGACTTCCAAATTTAGGCGTGAATTCACTCAAAGAAGTTTGGGCGCATTCTCTCATTTGCAGATACTTGAATTGGCGCCTAGTAGACATGAAGTGTTTCAGCGCCTTGAAGGAGAATTTGCGCCTTGGGGTGAATTTGCGCCTCAGAGTGGTTGGAGCGCCCTAGATACATCTGGCGCCTTGGTCAAAGTAAGTTGGAGCGCCTTAGAGTGAGATAGCGCCTAGGATAAGAGTAGTAGGTAGAGTCTCAATCAAATTGCGCCTTGAAGGAGGTTCTGGCGCCTTGAAGTGTTTTTAGCGCCTTTAAGGAGGGAGGTTATTTTGACTTCCAAAGATTGATCCAATATGATAAACTAAGCCCAATAAGATTAGGCGCTCTTTACCTTCAAAGTAGTTTGATTTTGGCGCCCTGGAAAGAATCACTTCAATTGACCTCTGAGAGTAGGCGCCTTAAGGAAATTTGCATAAGATGACCCTTTTGGAGTGAGTGCTTGATGGATAAAGTCATCTTAAGATATGATTGGTTACTTAGAAGTGTAAAAATGTCAAAATTGAAGCCATTTGTGTTGGGCGCCCATTTCTACCTCTGCCACCTAGGTTGGCGCCTTGGAAAAGAACAACTAAATTTGCATGATAAAGTGGGCGCCTAGAGAGAAAGGATCACCTTAAAGCTTGTTTGATCGTTCAGAGCCTTGAAAGTAGCACATAGAACCCACATTGCTCAAGGCGCCAATTGTCCTCTATACAACCTCAAAATTGTGCCTTTGAAGAATACATGAGTCTATGTCATTAAAATAGCGCCCTGAGAAGGAGCTCATTTTATAAGTCATCTCCCATTGTTGAAATGGCAAATTTGAGGCCAAGGTACCTAGGCGCCTTTGTTTATCACTCCTACATCAAATGAGTGCCTAGGTTAAAATTGCACCAAAGACACCTTTTAGATGAACCTTATAGAGGTTGTCTTCTTTAAAAGCATTACAATTGCTAGAAATCATTTAAAATTATGAATGTGGGACTAAATGATGCTAGGCGCACTTTGTTCCTATTTTTACCTATATTTGCGCCTAAACTTGAAAGGGGTTTATTACATGTTTCAAGTTATTCCTATATTATGAAGTGATTAATATATTGTTTACCTTGTCTTGTAGGAACATTAACAAAGCTAAGGAGTTGTTCGAGGAACCACCTTCAAGCGAGGAGGAGGGAGTAACACTATTCTAAAGGATCATACCTCGAGTCTTCTACATCAATAACCTCATGTTAGATCACATCAACTTCAAGTGTTCATCATCAAGTTGCATCATTGAGAGAAGGAGCGTTGGTGGAGCCAAGGAATCATCAAGGGCAAGCACCTAAGTCACCTTCGAATTGTAGAAGAAACATCAATGACATCATGTTGGATCATATCAAGTTCAAAGTATACTTCATCCTTTGAATCATGTTCAAAGACAAGGCGTTCCCATCCAAGCTTCAAGTCAAGGTTCGTCAAGCTTCAAAGTCTCCTTGAGAGGTTATCTACTCTACATCCAAAAAGGTGTTCTTATCTACACTCCAAAGGGCTACTTCAAGGTCAACATGCCAAGTGCACTACTTCATCTTCATCCTATCATCAAGCAAGGCACTTCATCCATTTAACTTCAAGTTCCATTCAACCTTCAAGTCTTTGAGACGAGTCTTCTACTCCGATTCATGAAGCAAGCTTCATCATCTACTCTTACATGAAAGAAGCATCATCATCATCTACTCTATTACTTACTCTTCAAGAAGGAGCATCATCAAAGAAGATCATCATATCAACTTACCTACAAGAAGAAGAAAGAATCATGAAGTTAGTCAAGTGAAGCAACAAGTATCAGATATCCAGCTTACAAGTCAATGAACAAGGCAAGATCTATAAGTTGTATTCCTAAACATACAAGTTCAAGCAATCACATTGAATACATCAACACAAAGATGATACAATTTTCAAACTATGCTGAGTTGGCATCTATGTGGCGAGTACACATCATTCAATTTTGATTAGCCGCATTATTTAATGCATTCAATGTATCATTTAATAAAAGAAGTCAAAGGGATTCCTATGTGGAGGAATATTTTAAATGCTTTCGCCTTACCTTATCACATTGGAAAATGTGCCTTCATTGCCTCCCTCTTTTGTACTAAAAATAGAAAGTTGTTGTAACTACCTGTGAGGTGGCACGATCTAGACCCTTGGCTATCGAATTGATCTTAGCCATTCATTGTATTCTGGAGCACTATATAAAGGCCTTGTTGCCTCATTTGTAATTCAATAGTTCAGTTGATAGTTTTTTAGGAGTAGAATAGGAGACTCTCGAAATTTTCTGAGAGGACTTGGAATTGTTGTAAATATTTCTCAAGAGTAATGCAAAACATTGGAAGTTTATTTGGTGTTAAGTGTTATCTTGTGGAGTAACTTGGTTTCCTGTACTTCAATGGAATGGAGAGATGTTTCAAGTAGATTAAAAGTAGAGTAGAAGCTCTTTGTTGTAATGTTTGTTGTACTGAATATTTGATCAACTCTTAGCTCATGCTTTTAACATTCATCACTGGTGAATTGTTGTGTAAAGCTAGTCTGAGCCATATTTGTATAAGTTCGATTGTGGATGCTTGTTTGAGCTGCGCCATTCGATGGGTGCTCATATGAACCTTCATGATTTGAAAACCTTTCGCGTAACCTTAGGAGATTGCACCAACTTCATGTAGTTGTAGGCATCCTTGGCGAAGTGAAGTTAGGTTTACTTAGGAGTTTGTCTATTCATACAACATCATTGCTTCATTGACCTTAGATTAACTTTCTGAACCCTTAACCCTTTTTCATTTTATTTATCATTGAGACCCTGAATACATCATCCACACTGAAAGGAGGAATAAGCTAAACAAGTATGAAGAAGAATCTGCGTAAGTCCCTTTGTGATTATCAGCAAGATCACATGTAATCACTGAGTTAACCCATCATGAATCATAAATCAGGAACCTTGGAGTTACTTCACTGGATCACATAGTTTAGCCTTTGAAGAGCTTTATTCAAGAGAGAGTGGGATACTCTAGTGTTTTACTCTATTGTTGACTTGTCTAAAAACAAACATCAACACTCCACATTTGCAGATATGGCCATGCTGTTCTGGAACTATGTTCAAGGTGCAGTGAAGGCGATAATTCCAAGTTTTTAGATCATTTGTTCTTCCGCTGTGAAAGTTATGCATGATAGAGTACCGACATGTGTTCTGGCAGAGTAGGCTAGTGTTGAAGGCCTGTTGGAATGCTCCACATTCCTCCGGAAATGAATGATTGCCCTTGCGGTTTTGAGGACATGTTTATGGATGTGTATTACATGCTTCCTTGTAGTTTCATGGTCCTTGGTGGTCCACAACTCAGTTTTTCAAATGACATGTTGCAGTGTGTTCTTGATGACAAATTGTTCTCAGAGTTCATGATTGAAGTTGTGCGGCACAATTCTTTGATGTGCGGTGGCAAAGGAGTGTTTGGAGATGCTGTATGAGTCATGTGGACTCATCTGGAAGCGTTTTCATGAAGATCTTTCTTGTTTCCAGTACCACACAAGGTTTTCAGGTTGATGTGGCCGTTATGCGTCAAGGTTCATGTGTTTTTGGTTAAAGCTGTCTTATTTTGAAATGAGCGGAGTGTGCGGATGTAATTCCTTGGTGTTTGAAGTTGTGAAGGATGTTTTGGACCTGGTTAAGCAAGTGTTGGTGTCTGCAAGGCATGGATCTTCTGCTGGTGTAACGTGTGGTCTCACTTAGGACCTATCTTCTACACGTTTCATATTGTGTGTTGTTTGACCAACTTTTAAATGTATTTTTCATGTTGTATCTGGCTGACAAGCAAAGTAATCAATGTAATATCATGTATAAATAGTAAATCAAGTTGAGTTAGGAGTGTGTGATTGCAAGTTGATTGATAAGGGTCGCAAGCAAGATAAGGAGCAGAATGAATGCATTTTTGATGTGCGACTGAAGGAGAAAGAGCATAAGTTGTTGATGCTGTCCTAATTCATCTTGAAGACTTATATGTGACAGTGATCAAGTGTAGAGTGTGCCTAACTGATCAGATCATTAGAAGAAAGTGTGAAGAGGTAGAATTGCAATCATCAAAGATGTGGATTTCAATGTTAGTTTTTAGACACTAGAAGGACTGTCATACTGTAATGTTTTGTAAGTGTTCTCAATATAGGGAGTAGTAGCTTCCTTGGGAGTAACCCTAAAACAAAGTCTTCAGGGAGTGGTAGCTTCCTTGGGAGTGACCCTAAATCAAAGTTTCCAGGGAGTAGTAGCTTCCTTGGGTTGTAGCTCTAAAACAAAGTTGTTATTTGAGCTTCATATATTGTGAGTTAATCCTCACCGTGGTTTATCCCTTTTAGGGTTTTTCACGTATATCTGGTGTTATGTGTTGAAGTGCATTGTATTAATCTTTCATGCTTATGATTATATTGTGATGCTTAAGTTTTAATTTGCTTTGGATAAGTTGAAGTTGTTAAAATTGAAGATTTTTTAAACTTTATATGTTGATTCACCCTCCTCTCAGTATCTTGTTGTGTTCAACAAATTCTTGAATATGCTTCCACACATTCATCAATGTCATTTTCTGCCATGTTGGGTTCTTTTTCTTCTCTTGGCTGCTCTTCTCTAGGTAAGAATGTAGGCCTTGTTAATCTAGGTGATGATCTTAATGGAGTTCTATTGTTATTCTTGGAATGGTTGGAATCAACATCTCTTCCATTGGTTTGGTTAGGCCTAAGAGCATCGATTGTATTGTTCATGTTTTCAAGTGTTTGGAGAAGCAATTGTGATGTCTTTCCTTGTTGCTCCATAAAAGACCTTAATTCATTTCCTAGGTTAACCTCACAATCACCCATTTTACTATTAATTTGGCTGCTACTTGCTTCTAGTTGTTTCTCCTTTCCCTATGTAAGGCACGTTGAACTCTTTGGCTTAATTGCATACACTATCTTTGATCGGTAGGCTAGCAGGATCAAAGCTCTGATACCATTTGTAATGTCCCTTTTTGGGATATACCTGATTTCTTGACCTCTTGATGTATTGGCTAATTATTCCAATGGCTGTAATAAATAGTTTTCTGCTGCATATATTCTATTTCTGCTGTAGGTCTTTTATATGTTTTTATTTATTTCTGCTATTTCTGCTTGATCGATGGATGTATTTCTCTTGCTGATTGCTGCCTTCAAATGATTTTGGATTCTTTGTTTTATATCCCCCTTGGGAGGGAGACGCACCTCTTCATACATAGCTGCTGCTTTTAAAGGACACGTCCCTTAATGCCAACCGCTGCTTAAAACTAAATTTAGTTGCTAATCGCTAGTTAAGACTAGCGCTCATCTCTTAAGGTATTCTCCTTATAAATTCAAGAGGTCGACTTTCTTTGATTTCTTGTTATTCCTTCTAAAATCGGCAGGGGCATGACAAAGAAGCAGCTCTAGTACCAATGATGAGTGCTTGAAGACAAAATCCAATCCACTGCCTACAAACAATATTTCTCCCTTTCAGAAGAAACAAATCCGCTGGTGAATGTAGAAGCCATTCCCACATCCTGGATGAATAGGGAATCCATATCCAAATATGTGTCTTAAAATGCAACTCTGATGTCCTCATACTAGAAAAATGTCTTCGCCAAAACATAAATTGTCTGCCCAATCAGAGAAGTAGAACCAGGAGAGGGTATGTTTTGAACTACATCTGGAAACACAGAAGATGGTGGGGATGCAAATCCACCTGAGATGGCATCAAACAAGAGAGATAAACCTTCAAATGTTTTGTCCAAATCTACAGTGTGAGACTCCACAAACAAGGATATGTTTGCAAGATAAGAGTCTCAATGAGGCGAATCTGAAAGACCGTTATTGACCTGTTGTAGAGAATCACTGGAAGCCATGAATGAAACTACACTGGACTCTGATGTAGCAACAGGTGATGAAGATGTGATCTCATCAAGACGAGAAGAGGGAAGACTAGAAGAGGGAGTAGGAGAAGTCTCTGAACAATCATGACTTGCAATATACTCAAGCTCCTCTAAAGTATCAACATCATAGGGTATGAAATCTGCCTCATCAAGTGGAATGGGGTAATTAGCAAGATCATATGGGATAGGAGAAATATCAGGATCTCCATACAACTCCCAAATTGTAGTCCAAAGTGTGCGTGGGCACTCAAGGTCAAAGTAACACACAAAGTGTCATAATCAACATTAGAACAAATTTATCTTACAATATGATCAATATTATTAACCCAAACTGATTTCTTCTGAGGTGTATTTGGTTGAGGTATGAGCCCATAAAGATAAGGCAAAAGATTCAACCACCTGAGATGTGTTAGGATGCCTCTTTGCCAAAACTTATAATTATCCTTTGTCAGATTGAACAAAGAAGGATGAGTAGCATAACCTATGATACCTCCTCAAATGATTAAATCAGAGATCAAAACATCTAATACAAATTAATGTTGATTAATGAATAAAAGATACTTGGGGTTGAATCTGGTAGAAGTACAAAGGTGGTTGTGTAGAAATATCTGATACGTTTCCAACGTCTATTCGTTTGCCAAAATTCGACTCCGTATGACTGAGAATGAAACTGACGAAATTGGCCTTAGAGGAGAAAAGGCTGAAAACATTGTTCATGGCTTGAAAACTCTGTTCACGGCTTGAAACACTGTTCATGGCTTGAAACATTGTTTACGGCTTGAAAACACTATTCACACGACCATACAACATGTTAGAAAAGGAAAAATTTACCTCTTAAGCTGTGGTATCCAAAATAGACAAATTTCATACCAAAATAGGGGTTTTGGGCTTTCTGGACACAATGGTGAGTTCCGTTTTGCACCAGGAAGCACTGATCATGATCTCATGGCTAAAACTCTCTTAGATTTGAGAAGTTGATAAATCTGGGGCTTTGATACCATGTTAAATTCCCAAAATCATCTATAGTATTTCTTCTACAAAGAGGATTGCTTTAAAAAACAAAAGCGAGAATTGAGAGATCAAATTTGCAATCAATACGTCATGTGCATTAATTATTCACAAAGGAATAATACAAAAATATACAATTGCATTTGTAAAAATTAGACAAAGCAGAAAAGCAAATAAAGCAATCTTATCCTATGTGATAAGATTGACAACTATTAAAGGAAAATGCTTTCCTAGTTAACTCCCTAATTAACTTATGCTAATGTGTAAATATTAATTTACACCAACAATTTGGCTTTAGAGGTTGTGTTCAAATGTTGGGCTAAGCGAGGGAATTGTGAGGATTAATTATGGTAGTTAGAATTCCACCAAACTGGCAAAGAACTTACATTTTACGTGTGAACAGAGCACATTGATGTAGTACCATTTTGTTCTGACATGGTGGAGGAGGAGAGGGTTATGTTAAGAAGATGGATGTACTTTGGTGTACATTGCATATGCTTTGACAAAGTTTGTGAGCGTAGAGAAGTTCAGATGGTACAATGAGGCTATGGGCATTTTTTCCCTTAACAGGTAGTTCAATTTTGTCGGTTTTTCCTTTTGGCCTTGTAAGGTATTCAAGTGGGAGAATGTTGGGATTAGTTGTCATACACAATTCCTAATGTTCTTATTATTTTTATTTTTTTGTATTATTTATGTGCCCACATGGGAAAGGGCATCCCACTTGAGATGGCATTTTATGTCGCATGTATTATAACATGCAAGAATATCTAATGCCATGTAAGATGTGTAAGAGCATTTATGACATTGTAAAATGTAATATTCTATGATGCGTGTAAGAGCATGTAAGAGGGAGTTACAAGATGGACTAGCAAAGTCATGAAGACTTTTGACCAACTTATGACGTGTTGTAGAGCATTTGGCTAAAGGAGGAATGAGTCCAAAATGGAGTGCCCTATTTTGGTGGGTGGTTATGACACA
This sequence comes from Cunninghamia lanceolata, assembly GCA_027924645.1. Lineage (NCBI taxonomy): Eukaryota > Viridiplantae > Streptophyta > Pinopsida > Cupressales > Cupressaceae > Cunninghamia > Cunninghamia lanceolata. The sequence continues at coordinate 1,984,817 of BSBN01000136.1, forward strand.
GGGAGTTACTTTTATCTTTGTTTGTTGACCCATCACGAAAGGGGTGTTGGAATTTGGGTCAAACATGTTGGGTGCTATATTTGCCCATGATTTCCAAAAACCACTCATAGTTTTTTGTTTGGGCTTGGTTATAAATTAGTTGCTTGGGTTGGAGATGTAGAGGACTTGTATTTTGTAGTTATGACATGGGAAGTAACTTTTATCTTTGGTTGTTGACCCATCATGGAAGGGGTTGTTGGAGTCTGGGTCAAACATTTTGGGTGACATATTCGCCCATGGTTTTTGAAAACTACTCATGGTTTCCTGTTCAGACTTGGTTACAAATTAGGTGCTTTGGTTGGAGATGTAGAGGACTTGTGTTTTATAGGGGGTTATGTTGTCGAAATCTCTCTAGACATAGTTGGTGATTAGAACTGAGGAGCGATACTCTAATATTGTATTGTGACCGTGGTGGTGTTGTTTACAGAAATGCAATGAGTGGTCCTTTGTTGGTTTTTTTTCTTGAAGGGTTTTCCTACGGTACATATCGTGTCATGTGTGATTTTATGTGTTGCATGTTATTCCTTCTGTGATTATCTTTTCAAATCTGTTTAGATCCTAGCCTATTTGCATCTCTCCTCTCAAGATGAAGTAGGAAATTGTTTAGTCTTATTTGGCTTCTATTGACTTCTATGACATATACAAAAAGTGTGTAATATCTAAATGTTGAATATAGCATGAGAGTATAATATTAGATAGGTGAGTATGAATGACTAGGGTGGTAGGTTATTTATATGCCGATTGAGGAGCACGCCTGATAAAATGTTTCCATCAAGGTGGTAGGTCGTGCCTCTTGATAGTGATTATTTAAACTAATTGGGATTAATTAGATATATAACACTAGATATGGAAGTAAAGTTTAGAGACAATGCAAGTGTATAATTTCCATCCATTGATATTCCTTTATAAGCATCTCTCTTCTTTGCAATTTTAGGAACTATTTTAATCCCTTGATAAATCCACCACAATCATTAAACCATAAAAGCTCATGGAAGATACCCAAACCATGCAGTTGTACTCAGCTCATCATAAGCACATTTTCTATTGAGTTTATTTTGAGCTAAGAGCACATACTAGAAGTCTCCAACTGGTATATCTCGACTTACCACTATGTAGGCCTTGGAAAGACCTTTGCATTGCATCAAAATTAGGGTCAAATGATTCCATGTGACAAAGTTATACCTCGTAAAAGTTTGGAGTTTCAAGCATGCAATATCCTCCAATAACAATAATAATTCAAACTTTGAGTTTTGTCAAGAGAATAGTTGATTGTGTGAAGTGTGCTTTGAGTCATTTCTCTTCTGCCAATTGTGCATAGTAGTCTTTCTTTGTTGGTGCAGTGCTACCAAAACAGCAAAAGTGTGACCTCCAATGACACTCAAACACGTGCCAACCACTTTAAACCTTGTTGGGAATATTGGGCCTCGTTGGCTTGCCATGTTAGTGGCATGATTCCCCCATATTGAACAATCACAAGTTGGCATGTGGGATCACAAGAAACTGCCACCTTTCAGCCATGCAAGCCATTGAGCATTTATGGGATGCCATGTAGACGCCAAGTGTTGAGCAAGTGCCAACAACCAACAAGCTAGTTGAAATGTTCCTTATAAGAAGATCCTTATTTTCCACCTTGCACACAAGAATTACTTCTTAAAGGAAACATTAGTAATAGATATTAAAATAATCAAATCAGGGTTAGTAACCACATAAACAGTATCAACATAAATCAATAATTCAATTATTCAATCCTTAAGTTGATTCATACTTAGGGTTGTCTATTATATGTTAATCTTATTCATTTTCAAACCCTAGTGGAGATGGGGTACTATCTCTTGTTAGGTTGCATGAATCACCCTCTACAGGTAGTGCCTTTGTACGATGTAACACATGCCCATTCCACCGCAGGTCTTACTTATTGCCCTTGTATGATGTAGCATATGTCCATTCCACCGCAGGTCTTATCCATTGCCTAAGTATGATGTAACATGTCCATTCCACCGCCGGTCTTATCTACCTTTCGAGGTATTAATGCTGCTTCTTCCTAACAAGTCTACCTCCAATCTCTCAATGTGTTCTATGATCTTATATCATGGGTTTGTTTCTAAGGACCTTGCCTTCATTACATAAATCAAGTATGATTACTCTTTATTGGAGCTTAGTCCTAATGATGATGGATTCTTTTATATATATAGTTGGATTATCTTTACTATCTTGTGATCTTATGGATCACGAGATGGTATATTGATTATATAGTTCCTCTATGAGAACTTGTCATCATACCATCTCATGGTAAAGTTTAATTCATTAAATATCATTTAAATAGAGATGAATCATTAAGACATTATTCATTGATTATGCTTTAAAGGACTATGTCCATTCTATTACCATAGATATTCTTCATTCCTTGTTTTGAACATTCCTTAATATCCTTGCAAGCATATGTCATTTTATTCTACCTTAATTATGCCATTATGTAAATTAGAGATAATACATGTTAGAATCATGGCAAGATTCATACCTTAAGAGGACGCTGGATCTGTGTATGACTGGATGATAGATTTATATACTTTCAGTGTTACCTTGTCTGTGACTGAACCAAATCTGAGCTGGATATATCAGTTTCTTGATAATTTAGAATTGGTTCTGTGTTGATCTGCTGAACCAGATGAATAGAATTCCTGCTTCTGAATGCTTGATTTGAGCCAATCGATCCCTATAAATGTCTTCATGTGGTGGGGAGAGGCACGACTCTTCAATGTAGTCGCCATCCTTGGATTGGCGCCAGTTTTATATTAGCAATTATTTAACATAATCGAACTGTTTGTGGTTTGTCTTATTCACCTTGTCTTTACTTTGTTTTGTCTTATTTGCTGACTTGGATGCTATGTCAGCTTCCTTGCAAACGGTATTAAGTTGTTAATTACTATTTCCTCCTTCTTGGTCGGCGCCATGAAGAATTCAATCACTTTGAAGGAGATACTTGGGAGCCCAAGGAAGTCAACTTCCATTCATTTACCACTCTTGAGTGATGGACGCCATTATTGATATATATATATATATATATAAAATGGAGCGCCTAACACGGGAGAGTGCCTTCGTCACGTTTAGCTGAGTTAATAAGAGTTTTAACTTTCTTCATTATCTTAATATCTTATCTAAGGAAAGGATCATCACACTAGCATAACAAAAGCACGTGGGTGGGAGGGGGATTCAATCCTTTGACCTTTGCAACACAAGAAAATAATGTAGCCAGTCATGCTATGCCTGTGACTACACCCCTAAAGGTGTCACCGAGCTATTATAGAGGAGCTAATGGTGCTTTGGGGTTTTGGCATGACTCACATTATGCCCCCTTTCTCATGCATCACTCATTTGTTCTATTGCTATTGGCAACGATACACAACATTCATCTGATTGGGAAAAGTGCTTACCTCCTTTGTTCTAACTTCTCACTCAGCCCAATTATTGCTGCTAGTTCCTTCTTGTTGGTTATTGGGTGAGTTGGTTAAAATCACACCGTTGCCACTCACTCCAACTATGTATGACCTGACCAACCTTAATTAACATGCACAAACAATCGCCCTAGGATTAAAGACTTTAGGATGCTCAGTCGAGAAGGCCAAAACAAGGGCTTTTCTCTTCGAACAAGCACTCCACACATCCAAATATTTGCAATATTCACATATCTAACACTGGACAAGTCCTTTTGAGATATGGACCTAGCTAAAGTGCAATTTTCTCTCCATGCACCTTTGATGAAATCCCCACAATCGCCCAACAACTCGTGCTGCCACTAATGCCTCTGCGTACCAAGTGCTTGCAAAGGACCAAAACCAAGGGTTTCAAATCCTAGGCTCTGTTACAATGTGCAAGTTAAGTGTAATATTCCATTATAGATGTAAATGAAACATTAACAAACATTCAAGAGATAAGTCACAAAACAGAGAGATTTTGGGGTGTATTCCCCAAAGGAAACCCATAACATAATATGTGTAATAGAAGAAGAGAGTTCACAAGATGATAAAATGCTTGACTGTTTAGTTATATAGCCACTCATAATAATGTGTAGGGTGAGTTGACCATTCAAGAGCCTTTTATGCTGACATTTCCCAATAAATTACATGTTGGGCCTGATTTGAAAGATTTATCTATTCTATCACTTTTTTTGTTTACCCTTTATGTGCTTTAAATAATTCATTAACACTTTTTTGTTTACCCTTTATGTGCTTTAAATAATTCATTAATTTGTTATATATTCTAAGTTTTTGATGCACCAATTTAATTTATTAGAAATGTTAGGTAGCCCACTCTAATGTGCCCATGTTTTGGGGGTCCATGCTGGGCGATCAGTGCCCAATCCTTGCACACATGTGCATCAGAGCCACCTTGGATTACAACAATGTGAGGAGCAAAGTGAATGCTTACTTACAGGCTTCCTTTCTGGCACCAAAACTTTAAACATTCTCCTCATAATTGAGTTGGTTTTTCACATTGTTTTAAGTGCTTTACTTAAATATTTGTGCTTAACAAAGGGTCACATTTCATGAAAGTTAAAATTTAAATAATCAAACAATTTAATTCATCATTTTCAGATACAAAACATATTATCAGGAAGTTACATCTAAGTTTTGCATATTACTAGCTGTAAGGAATAGAATAAACTGGGTAAGATAATCGTTGGGTGCATGCCAAATTCTGTGGTAGCAACCAACTGGGCAATGTGATTTATCTTTGGAAGTCACTCGATCTGTTTCTTTGATTTTCTACTTTGAACTTGTCCTGTTTTCCTAATTTGATTGCACCAAATTTTAAGCTATAGACTGTATATCTCTTTATTGATCAGAGCTAAGAAAATATAATAAAATTTGTTCATTTCTGCTTGCTTCAGATTCTATGAAGCTGTTGTGGAGCTTCCCCTCCAAAAGGCACGGGCTATGGATCCTAATGAGGATGCATTTAATGAACAAATTGATCCAAATCGTCGACAAGCTGCTATTGTCCTCCGGGAACAGTGTTATGAGTTTGTGATGAATGCCCTTCGATCTTTGAAAGGTGAACCTGGACATACAAGAATCCATACAGAGTTTGGATCTCCTGTCAGACATACTGCAAGCAGCCCCATACTTGACCAAGCTTCTCAAGAACGCTATATACGTCAAATTGTTCAACTTAGCGTTCGGTGGCCTGATAGAGCGTTACATGAGTACTTATACACAACAATGATTGAACTTGGCCTGGAGAATGAACTGTTGGAACTTTCAGGTCCAGATCTTGTACCTTTCTTGCAGAATGCAAGTCGCCAGGAGTCCAAGGTATGGAAGACTGGTTAGAATGAGCATTAAATTATGGAACCATGATAATATTATAAAATTGTGTGCAATGGCAGGCTGATAGCACAATTGTGTTTGGCTTATTCTTCTTAATATTTTGGGATATATAGACCTTGATTAGTAGTTTTTGTCACATCAGTTTTAAATTAATTTAGTCTTTTATGGAAAGTTATTCTTATTTTTTTCCATGTGATAGGAGTTACATTTAATATAGGTTCGGAATTATTCTCCAGGTATCAAGCAATTTTGGATTATAATTTATTTCTGCTTTGAAATTTTCATTTAGATCTCACTTTGATTTGTCATTGGCAGTCTGGGAATTTAATGTTTAAATCATCAATTGCTTCCTCTCTGTCAACTACTCGTGCACACCCATCTGTGGTTGTTCCACAAGCCAAATACTTGGAACTTCTTGCTCGTTATTATGTACACAAAAGGCAACATGCACTTGCAGCACATGTATTCTTGAGGCTTGCGGAAAGGAAGCAAGCAGAAGGTGGTGAAATGTTGACATTAGACCAAAGGTTAGCTTGTTTTGATGCTCATATATTCCACAATCATCTCAACTTTTTGATAATCAAAGGAAATTGGGAAATGAGTGCACAGTGTCTATTTCAGCATTGAGTAATAGTGTTACTTTTGTAGTTCATAGTTGCAATACTAGGCAACTGTGATAATTCTTTCTGTAAAAGCAGTTTGTGTTTTATTTGGCAATAATATCCATTACTGTTCAATGAATATATTGGATTGCTGGTGCAGATTTCATTATCTCAGTAGTGCTGTGTTACAAGCAAGGAGTGATAGTGGAACCAGCACTGCGGGAAGCATTATGACAGATTATTCTGACAATGGATTGCTGGAGCTTCTTGAAGGAAAACTTGCTGTACTTCGTTTCCAAATGAAAGTCAAAGAAGAATTAGAACAACTAGCATTAAAAAATGACTCTATGATGGGAACAAATGATGCCTCACATTCAGGAGATCCATTTCCTCCAGGGAACGCTGTTGCTGAAGATCATCTTGCACAGTCTGCAAAGGAAAAGGCTGCAGATATATCTTTAGAGTTAAAGAGTATTACACAACTCTATAATGATTATGCTGTTCCTTTTGAACTTTGGGAGGTACTGTTCATTCTTTCATATCCTGTTAAATTTGTTTGAGCTGTAGCTCTTTGCACATGGAAAGGAGGTTTGATCTTCTCTTCTTCATAATTACAAAGTTTATCTGTTCTCTACAACTCTTCCTATTTTCTTTTTTAGTTTTTTCTAGTTCTTGTCTTTTGTTTTTGTCTGTGGGAACTTGAATGTTTTCACAATAAATACATGTTAACATAATTGTAGTAAGACCCAGACTTGGCTATACCGAATTGCCAAGTGGAGTTGTACTTGGCTTGGACATAGAACCAGGACCCAACAAAAGATTTAGGAAATTAAGAAACAAAACATAAAAAACGTTTAGAAGATTTCACAAAACTACTGGTTTGTGTTTTCTATTCCACAAGGATTTAACTTTACATTCAAATGTAAACAAATTCATGTCGACATATGCATTAAATATCATAATAATTACTGAATTGCATATATAATAGAAAATAGCCACAGTCAACATGCAAGAGAAGATCCTCTTGGTCCAATTCAACTCAGTCCATGCCCTTAACCTCAAATATGTCAGGGAGTAGCTGCAGGTGTATTTTCTTATTTGATAGATACTCTCTCTGCCTTTGACTTTTCTGTGTAAAACTAAGCGAGGTTTGCTATAAATGTTGGCAGTAGAGAGGTTGTGACCAGTTTGATGACAGATTAATCTTGTTCATCTGAATAGTCGTGATATTGGATACCTCCAAATGTTCGTGGAGTTGATATTTGTGATGAACAAACTCTAGTCAGTCATCCACTTTTGAGTCAATTTATTGTCTTGATTGGTGTGTATGTGTTTGAACATACTCTAATTGCACACACATCTAGAGGCACTGCATGAATTACTGAAAACTGCTCCATGATACAACTTCTGAACCAAGATTGGAGTAGATTGTTTGCTTTCTCTGATCCAGCTTAGTGTGAATCTAAACAGCTTGAAATCTAAATTTTTCATTGGGGATAAACTCCAAACCATACAACAATATTTTCCTTGCTTATGTTTTACCACTCTTTGAATCTTTCCAATGACATGCCAACTAAATACAAAATATCTGGTCTCGTTGTATCAGATAAGTCAAAGTGCCAATTAGTTGTCAGTATGGGTGTCCCTTCACAGGTTTCTATTGTCATTAATGAAGAGTTTGCATTTGTTTTGTTTGGGGCAGGCGTTGGCTTACATCTTGATTATGAACTCCCTTAGGATGTCCAACTTGGTGACCATTCCAAGAATCAGCCCAAAATCCAGCACAATTGCCATTGCGGATTTCTCAAGAGAGGTGATTGGTGATAATGGGCCTACAAATCAAAATAAATTTCAGATATGGTAGAGGATTCACAATTGTGAGAATTCTACAATGTTCATCCAAATCTAAATTATTTTTCTATAGCAATTGATTCCACTTAGTTGATGGCTGGGAATCATAGTTCCATGGAGTTTCCTAATAGGGGAATGGGGGGGGCGCGGGGACGGGTTTCGGGGATGGAGGGACTAAGTTCGGGGACGGCGGGGGGACGGCAGCGGGGGTGGCGGGGGAGCGGTGCAAATACATATAGTACTTGAAAAATGAGTTATAAAAATATGTATAAGGAATACGTATAACGCATTGAACATCAGCAATTTAACATTCAAGTTTTTAACAATGAAGTTTCAAGTTTGAACCATTGAACCAATGAACATTGAAGATTGAAAATGAAAATGAAAATATCGAACTATGGTTAAAATAGAGGAGGCAGCCTGCTCTGAAGGTTGGTCTGAATTTGGAAACTAGTTCAACACATCTCAATAGTTGTTTTGGGTTGCAGGTGCAACAATCAAGAAGTCCAATCCAAACCATCAACAACCTTGTCATGCTTATCCATGATAGCCTTTTATTCATGTGGGGAATCTTTATGGTGGACTTGTACCTCCAAGGAATAACATTGAGAAATAACTATAACCACACCCCTCCTGATCAGCAACTTCTCCATGCAATGGGAACATAATCAATACCACCCATCATTCAAGCAATTGTATAAATATTTAAACTTCATGACGACGGTTCTTAGCAGTATTTTTCATCAACTAAACTTTTGGAGTTCAATACTTCAAGCCTGAGTTAGCTCATCAATCATGAACATAAAGTTCTGGATAACTACCTAGAGAATCAAGTATTTCATATTTTCAAAGGTAACGACTTTCAAAGAAAACCCTGCACAATTTCCTTCAAGGGACTTAGTGTCTCAAACAATTCATAATTTCCTGGGGTGTCAAGGGATGTTTGTCCGTCCCCTGGACATCCCAGAGTCCCCCAGATGCCCCCTTTTTGAAAGGACACCCTGGAGACGTCCCCTCTTAGAGGGAAATGTCCCGGGGATGGCAGCGGTTCAGGGCAGCAGTGGAGGTGCGGCTGGGGGACGTCCCCGTCCTGGAAACGTCGAGATTGGGGGGGTTGGATGCCTCCCCGTGGAACACTGGTGGGAATAGATTCCCCAAACTAGCTTGGCTCCCAAAGCAAGATTATACTTTTCCCAACATCTGATACCAGCACCACTGTCTGCTTCAGGAGAGCAAACTTTGCCCCAAGCAATGAGAAGAATTTTTTCTTATCACTACAACCTTGCTGTAGAAACTTTCTCATAATTGTTGTTTCCAATTTCTTACCAATGCTAGAGGGAGACTTAAGAGTAGACAAGAGATATACAGGCAAAGCTGCGGGACAATCATGATCAACAAAATTCTTCTAGCCAAAGTTTACCATTTACCTTTCCAAGAACCCAGTTTGGCTTATTCCACAGCAAAGATCTAATTGCTCCCACAAAAAGTGGAACCCCCAAGTATGGACTTGGATGGGTGCCAATCTGTGAGCCCAACAAATGAGTGATCCTACCCTGCAGCCAAGGCGCAGTGCTAGCAAAAAATATCTCAGATTTTTTTTATCATTGATGGATTGCCCTGAAGCAACTGTTTATGACGCTAAGAGCATCTTAACTTCTCTGGCTTCTCTCAAGCTTTCTTCACCATACAATAAGGTATAGTAGGCAAATTTCTGATGACTAAAAGTATCCATATCCTTAGTAGCTTTGATACCCTTAAGCCTCCCTCCTCTGTAAGTTGCCTGAAATGATATTCCCAAAGTTTATGCCATAAGAAGGAAGATAAAGGAAGATGAAGGATCTATTTGATGAAGATCGCTAGAAGATTCAAAAAACCCAATCGGGCTACCATTGAGAAGGATAGTAAATCTGGGGCCTGAAGTGCAACTGAAAATCCATTTTCTCCAGTTCATAGAAAAACTGAATCTCAACAAAATTTTGAGCAAAAATCTCCATCCGACCCTACATAAGCTTACTTATATCAAACTTGATCAGCATACTTTGCAAGCTGTTTTGGACCGTTGAATGAATAACTTCATGAGAGATGATGATACCTTTAGTAATTGCTCTATTTCAAACAAACTCTCCTGGTTTGGTAGAGAGGAGAGAAGGCAAAACACTTATGAGCCTTGAAGCTATCGCTTTTAAAATGATTTTGTAAATGGTATTGCAAAAGAAAATAGGACTGATATCTGCAAGAAATGTTGAAAGAAAGCCACAGGGAAACCATTTGGACCAGGAGCCTTTAGGTCGAGATTCTAGTCATCAGAAGGTACGAAAGAAGTGAAGTTCAAAAGTTGATTTTGAACCTCAAGAATAGAAGCATCACTAGGGCAGAGAAGTTATATCCCAACCATCGCCTCTTTAATGTCTGAGAAGTGATCAAAAAATCTGCCACCTCGAGAAGGGATAGAGGAAACTTAGTTGCTACTTATGCCAACACAAGTAGAATTGTGAAAGAACTCAGTATTTCAATCCCCATGTTTGAACCAGATTCCTTTGGATTTTGCCTCCAAAAGATTTCTTCTCTCTCATCTACTTCATATAACTCAGCCAACAGATGCTTTTCCTTCTAGTTATAATCTTGATTTTGGTTAAAGTAATTATTATTTAGTAATGGTCAATTAGCTTTTAGTTGTAGGCTGTAATAAAGTTGTTTCGGCTTTAGGATATACTGCCGAATATTCTTTATTTTTTATTAGTTTATTCTTTTATCCCACATTCATAAAGTGGCTTGTCGCCCTTCATTGTAAACATATATAAGCAAGCTTTCGCTTCTTATTTTATCAATGAATATCTTGGTAATCTTTATGTGCACTATTTTCGTAATATGGTATCAAAGCTCAGCTAGAGCTCTGGAATCTGTGAGTATGAAGCCCTAGGGACTGTTGCAGGTAGAGGCGGATCGAGGGATCGCTAGTGGCACAATAAAGAGCCAAAAAGTGCCGTATGTCAGATTCGTAGGCAAGAAGCGCAAGGGTTTTGTCTAGTTAAAATTGCAAATTTTTTACCATTGAAAAATCATGGATTTTTAATAGTATAAGTTGCACAGGGTTTTTAAGGTAGAAATCGTGGATTTTTATTTATAATATTATAGATATAATTATAATATATTATAATTATATATAATTATAATGATATAATATATAATTATAATTTATAATTTTATTATTATTATTATTATTTTTTTTGTGCCTGGTAAACTTTTTTCACGTGACCGGTGACGCTGGCATGACACGCCCTCCGGTACCACGGGGATGGGGGGAGACTGGACCTCGTGACCATCTTTACCGCAACAGAATTACTTAGCCAATCGAGCTAGGGCCCCTGCCCCAATTTATAATTTTATATATATTAAAAATTATAAAAATAATAATACTCATAATTGTCAATAAACAAAATATTTAAATACTTCATAATTAAATTGTTTTTTATCATAAATGTTGAATGAACTAGGGCAGAATAAGGTTTCGAGATTTTCCGTTTTATTATATATCAACCTTCAACCACAATAATAATTGTCATGCAGAAACAGCGAGACAATGGCAAAATGAGCTTTCAACACTTGGATAACAACACCCCTATGGTGATTTTTTGTTGGCGGTCACCTGGATACACACCCACAGTGAACCCCCCGCCATCCCGTCCTTGCACTTGTACCCGAACCGTATGGATACGAGGACGACAAGGTAAACAGAAGAACCCGGTAACATAGCAACATAATAAATTTGTCTCTCAACCTGAACCATAACCTGCAGAAATTTTAAATCCTGCAACCACATTATCTATCTGCAAATTCATTAGTAGTGTGCTGATAATCCAAAACTATCAGTTTACAAATATAATCAACCGTTTCCATCAAATTCATCATATAGAAATCAAAATCACCAAGTCTCAAAGAGAGGGTCATGGCATTAATCAAGCCAAAAGAATGAGGGATAAACAACACAATGAAATAATTGAATATGATAGTGGTTTGGATACGTATGATCATCCTAATCTGTATTTTTTTGGGTTGGGTGAAACATTGAGTAGAAATAGAGATAGATCATAAGACAATGCAATATTAAGTTTGGAATGAACCAACAGTCCATTGATGAAGTTAGCGGAGATCTTGTTCCTCTTGATGTGTGTGGCGTGATCTTTGACAGCCCATACATGTTCTATCTTCATGAGGAGAAGCAACAAGTATCATTTGGTCATGAAAAGGTAAGATGCACCATCAATGCATATGAAGGAAAGACAAAATCTACTTGATAAATTATAATCATGCCAAAAGATTGAGGGATAAGCAGCACAATGAGATAGTTGAATATAGGGCTTCTCCTAGCATGTCTACTAATAGAGAGAAAAACATGTTGAAGACTTGTTGCAGCAATTTAAGGAAGCTTTCCGAGAGTCCGAAGGCATGCCATCTAGGAGAGTCGTAGAGCATAAGATCAAGTTGTTACCAGATTGCCCTCATCTCAACATTAGCCTTTATAGACAATCACTCATGGAGGCAAAGGAGGTAATCTTTGTGAGATCAAGTTTTAATCTGTCCAAGTACTTCTCTGTATGGTTCTCTTATTGTTGTTGTACCCAAGAATAATGGTTGGGGACTTGTGCATTGATTATAGAACTTCGAATAATATTACTATCAAGAACATGTAGCCTCTTCCATGGATAAGATTTGTTGACCAATGTCGACAGGCTAAATACTTCACAAAGTTTGATTTGAAATCTGGGTATCATCTAGTGAGAATCAAGGAGAATGTGTGAAAAACTACATTTAGGGTATGGCAAGGGTTGAATTAGTGGCTTGCAGTTTTGTTTGGGTTCTTAATGCTGCAGCTACTTCAATGTTCCAGGCCCTTATGGAGCTGGACCAAGATGAAAACTTTCTAGAGAACCTGTTAATACAACTAAAAAAATAAGACTTTATCAAAATAAACATAAAAGATAAATGCAAATGAATTTACCAGCCTCTCAATTCAATGGGAGAAATGAAGATGTGAGTGTACAAAGTCCTATAAATGACGATGTCTTATAAATAGGCAAGGCCTTACAGCATTTATAATTTAATAGTTTTTTCTTAGCTAATTCCCAACTTACATACCAATGCTTAGGGGGAGGCACACGTTCCCTATATTCTTCTTTTTGGAAGCATTTTCCATCTGTTCTTTTCATCTTGTCCTTATTATCTTTAATTCTAAAACATGGAGACACCTTACCAAACGGCTCATGCAAAAAGTTGATGAAAGATTAAAGTGTTGAAGTGGTGTATTTGTGTCTTATCATAGTTAGTCCTCCTTAAAAAAGCTTGTTTCAGATTGCATCTATTTTCCATTTCAGCAACTTAAATTCTGGCCTTTTCGATTCAAAGGTATTTTATGAGATATATATTTTAAGGCAGGAAAGAGTTTGGCTTACATTAATATACTAGTTATCATTAGACTTGCTGGATTGCTTTAATATATTTCCTTCAATTTGCTAACAAATATCTCCTTTATTGTTAATATTAAACAAACAATGATAATTAAAACTGACCGTTTTTTCAGATGTCTTGTAATACTAATGGAATCTTGTTCAGATATGTAAACCCATTGGTTTCAGCTTGGAATTTGGAGACTGAATCTCTTTATTTGAGCTTTTTCTCTTCCTTGCTTGGCCATAAATTTTCAATTATCTAGCAGAAGGCATAAATTTGTATTTGTGTTGCTTAAAGGAAATTCCTCCAGTTCTTACTTTCTGTGATGTAACTTTGCCCATTTGGTTTCAGATCTGTTTGGAAATTCTTCACTTCTCAAATTATGCTGGAGATGGGGACAGTGGCATCATGCGAGAGATGTGGGCTCGGTTACTCGATCAAGCTCTTACAAGAGGAGGTGTTGCAGAAGCTTGTTCAGTACTGAGGAGAGTTGGTTCTAAGTTATACCCGGGAGATGGTGTTAGCTTACCTTTAGATACAATATGTCTTCATCTTGAAAAGGCAGCACTGGTGAGCATTTGAGATTACTTCAAACAGTCAATCAGCTAATCCTTTTTCTGCTGCTCATCTGGAACTGTATTCTGATTTGTTCTTTGCAATGCATAACAAATATATACATGGCTGCTATCTACAAATTTTAAGAACCAACGTTTATATGACAAATTGTGGTTGTCCATAATGTGCAAAGATACCTGAAATTTTTCCACCAAATTATTTCATCATGCATAAGAGACTATATTAGCAATGCCATTTAGGTCTGTCAGGAAATTTAATTGTATATAAATGGTATACATTGTACTTTTGATGTTTTTTGAATGTCTAGTCAGAAACCTAATAATTTCTCTTATTAGTTATTTGTGACTAAGAGGATGATATTTAGTACTTACATAAAGGGAAGAGGATGTCTTGATATATTGGGAACCTGAAGATTGGAATAGCAAACAAATGGATACAATTATTTGTGAATAATTGAAATCAAATATTTATCAGTGTAATAATGTAATTATTCAAAAATAATGGCCTATGATCTTTTCCTATGTCGCTTTATTATTCTCCTATGTTGAGATTGATCAGTCTGAAACTCTCCTTGCTATCTATTGGCTATAAACGCTTGTTAAATTTTTCATGATTTTAAGTGCGAATCTCATTTGTGTGATTGATTGTTTGTATTGGACCCTATTGATGATGTTTTTGTGACAACAACAACAATAGAATAAAAGACCAAGTGCTCTATCCTCTCTTGAATAAAGTCTCTCAAAGGCTAAGCTATGTGATCCAGTGAGACAACTTCAAGGTTCCTTATTCATGATTTGCAGTGGATAGACTCAGTGATTTGATGTGATCCTGTTGATAATCACAAAGGGACTTACGCTAAATTTCTCCTTCATGAACATAGATGAAATTCTTTACTCCTTGGATGTGAATGAATGGAACTTCTTCAATCAAACTTTAAAAAATGCAAAAGAGAGAGGGTTAAGAGAAATCTAATCTAGGGACAATGAAATGATGGATAATGCTTTGATAGACAAATTCCTTCCAAACCTAGCTTCGCTTCACCATGAGAACCAACAATTACATGAAGCTGGTGCGATCTTCTAAGGTAATCCAAGGATTTTCATATTGTAAACATTCATCCAAATACCCACATCTGGCGCAATCTGAACAAGTATTCACAATCGAACTAAAGCAAATGAAGGTTCAGGCTAACTTTGCATAGTGACTTGCCATCGACAACTCACGAAAAGTATGAACCAAAAGGAATTCATCAAATATCTTCACATATACTCATCACATCAATGAACTTTCTAATCTATTCTATTCTACTTGGAAACATTTCTCAATCATCTGCGAGAATATGAAACCATGCGAACATTCCATAATCACACAAAATCACCATGAAAAATCAACAATGAGCTCGTATTGATCCAAGAAGTATTTTTACAACAATTTCACAATATCTCTTCAATGATTTCGAAGAGTCTCCTCTACTCTACTTGCTATTCTACTCCTACAACTCTAATTCTAATGTCATACAAATGAGAGCAGTGAGCCTTTTATAGACTCCAAAAATTACATGAATGGACAAGATTGATTTGCAAATTGATGGCTGAGATCTTGCCACATCAACAATTAGTTTCAACTTGCTATTTTTAGCAAAAGTAAAAGTTAACACACTTGTGTACATAAAAACTCATAGGCAATGAAGGCACGTTTCCCAATGTGATAAGCTTGAAGTGGAAGCTTTGAAGCATCTTCCACATGGGCGTCCTCTTTGGCTTCTTGTTTGTTGTAGATACATTGAACTTGGATGAATGATGTGGCCGGCTGTGATTGGATTGATGATGTGCACACGCCAACTCAGCTTTGAGCAAACTGGTTTGATTTTCAATACGTTCACATTGCTCGGAATATTTTCCCAAATTATGTCATTTTTCTTCAAACTTGGATTTTCACCTTCGGAACTTAGCTGCTTGAACTTGAAACTTGGGAATATTGAATTTCTTCATGTAATTGATGGACTTTCTTGATGCTTATGCTCAGTTTTCATCTTGTGACGTTTGTTTTTGTGCAGGATTCTGTCTCTGGATGGTGCATGAAGTAGAAGATATCTTGTGCGTGAATTCTTGGAGTAGATTGCATGATGATTGTCTTTCTTCTTTCTGGCACATGATAACTTTGGAAGCTTGGACGTGGAATGAATCTCTAGATGACGATTTCCTCTCATGCGTGGTGAAGTGATGCCCCATATGAAGTCTTCAAAGTAAAATGAACTTGATGTAGGAACTCCTCCGTGTGGTGATGATGATGAACTCGAGCAACTTTCCTCCATCCTCTAAACTTCTCATGTATAAGCTCTCGCCATTCACCTCCTTGGATCCTCCATCACCTACAAAAGAGAGACAATTATCAATTGCAAAGATGATGATCATTAACAACATTTCATTACGAATTCACTCAACAAACACCTTGCATTGATCTTAGGCGAGGTTTTCACTGTTTGGAGGGATTGAATGTGTAGGGCAGATTTTTCCTCTACAAGAGAAATATGCGCCCTAGCAAGGGCGCATCCTGCATGTTCATGAGAAATTTCCTCATTTTTACTTAGAACATTTTTAAGTTTTTTCTTCAAATACTTTCAAACTTGCTCTTCCTTTTGGCGAATTTCCCTTCAATTTGATGATTTTTGCACTTTTCATGAATTAAATTGCCTTCTTTTCCTGGGCGCATACTGACTGCTAAGAGGAAATTTCCTCCTTTTCTGTGGGTGCATACTGAACGGATGTGTTCAGTTTCCCCATTTGCAACTTTAGAACTTGTAAATCTTTGTGAATTTTTCTAAGTCTTTCCGAATGATTTTCACTAAGTTTCCAAATGACTTTCTAGGATCAAGTTTCAAGATTGCAAGTCTTCAAAGTAGGCGTGATTTCCTTGTGTGGATCCTCTTCCATCTAGGGCGGATTTTTCTTGTCTATGAGAAATTTCCACTTTTTGCAACTTTGATACTTAGGTTCCTTGTTCTTTCAACTCTTCTCTTGCCTTAGACAAATTTTTAATTTGAATGCATTTTGATTCTAACTCATTTTCTCAAAAAATGTTGAAAATATATCCACTTACTTGGGCACATATTTCTTGGATGCAAGAAATTTCCTTCTTAGGCGCATACTGAATGGAGTCAAGAAATTTCCGCTTTTTCACCTTCAATTCTCGCTTCCTTGGACAAATTTCTAGAGGTTTTTAAATGTATTTTCATGAATTTCAACTGAGACAAAATTTTCATATTTGGAACCCACAATGATCAACCCTAATTGGGCGCATACTGAATGAGTAGAAGAAATTTCCTTCTTTTCCTTGGGCGCTAACTGAATGAGTGCATTCAGTTTCCCCACTTTCCATTACTTAGTCATTTTCTTAGTTTTGATTCCTCTGTTTCACGAATTTGACCAAGTTTCATCACTTTTGCTTGGGTGCTTTCTGAATGATCAGAGGAATTTTCCACTTTTTCCCTAGGCGCACTCTGAATGCTCATGAGAAATTTCCGCTCAAGATTCAAGACTTCATTTTTTTCACCCGATTTCAAAGTGTCCTGGCTTTAATTATTTTGAAATATACTTCTAGGATGTTTGAGATAGGTCCCGGATCCATGAGATTTAACATGCAGATCCTAGATTTTTGAGGATCCACCAGATTTCAGACTTAGTCAGTTTTCAGGATCTCAGAACATCAAACTTCAGGATATCAGACTTAGTCAATTTCAGGAGTTCAACTTCCATAGAGACCCTTGAGCAAGAACTTGACAAAACATGGGCAAATATATACTTCCAAACCTACAAACTCAAAGAAATCTAAACCCTAAAGCAAACCTATGACAAAAAGCGAGAAAAAGAGGGGGTTCCCATTTGCAATGGGGCAATGTGTGATTATGTCACAACAGACCCAAAGTTAGTTTTCATGTTTAAAATGTTTGGTTCCTTAGTTGTTACATAGGTGAACAAAATTTGATAGTTCGAAATTTTGAGAAGGGCTAGGTTTAGTGTGGGAAATCATAAATTTTAAAAATTATATTATAAAACTAAGTTGCCAATCCTGGTATAGGATCGGGTACATGTTCGAGGATCAAGTAAGTGGATACAACTTTTTTTTTGCCCGGGTACGACTATATATAATTTTACATATATATATATATTTAATTATAATATAATATTTCTTATATATTAATATAACTATAATTTATAATTATATATATAGTTAATGAAATATATTATATATATAATTATAAATTATAATTTATTATAATATTATATAATTAAATTATAATTTATAACTTTATGATTATATATAAATTATACAATAATTTATAATTATTTTTTATATATTAAAAATTATAAAAACAGTAATAATCATAGTTGAAAAACTTGGACTCGGCAATTACTCGGCAAACCCAAAAATTTTCACAACTCAGGACTCGGCAAAAACTCGGCAAATAACTTGGCAAATTTATTGAACATTTAAAAATGCATAATTTTTTAAAAATATTCTTAAAAACCACACATTTCTGAAATTGTAGAGTGCATTACTAATTTCCTTCATATATAAATCAAGATTAAGAGTTTAATACATATCATAGACCAAAAAAAGAGTTCAAGCTTCGAATACGTATGAAATTCCAGTTTCATTATCACTCTAGAAAATATAAATCATAAATTTCTTCTACGACTAAAGCTCAAAAGAGTTTTCTTTCTCTATGTGGGTGGTGTGGGAGCGGATGGTATAGCTGTGGTATCCTCAAAAGAAGCCTCATCTATAGGATCATGCGGTACATGTGAGGAACCCGCCTATGATGGCACATCATCATTTGATTATGTCTCTAAATCCTCATATGCTACCACATTCGCTTGCCACTCAGTTGTATCCCTCTCCAAAGCAGCTATATCATCATCAGTACACAATGGATCAACATCAACATCCTCAGCAATCCAATCTGAATATGGATCAATGTCGTCAAGGTCCAACGCATGATGTGATTCTTACTCTTCTACCTTCTTCTCATGTAACCAAAGGTTGTACCGCACATAGACAAGGTCATTCAAGCGCTTTTGAGTCAACCTGTTGCGCTTCTTTGTGTGAATGGCCTAAAAAACACTCCAGTTGCACTCACAACCGGATGCACTACAAGGCTGGTATAAAATCCGGATGGCTAGCTTTTGAAGATTAGGCGTTGTGGCACCATAATCTTCCAACCATAAATCTACAAGGATAACATTTATAACTTTGTAAGTATTTTAGTAAACTTAAAAATTAAAATAAATAGTAAATTAAAAGTAAACATATGTTTTTTACCTAGTTGCAGAGTGGATCTCCTACTAATGCAATCTCTTGAAGAAAATAAAGGCCCCTCCACCCTCTTATAGCTCTGTAATTCATCGAGTACGAGGTCTCGAAGGTTATCATCAAATACCAACCTCTCAATACACGTGTTCAGGCCAAGCATAACCTCTGCATCTACTTTGAATGAAGAGGAGAAGAAAAACTTGGAGTTCAAATAGTAACCAGCAGCATGAATATGTTGGTGTTGCAGTTCCACCTCCGATCAATAATGCACCATATGGGTTCATATTTTGTTTTATTCGACCCATACAAAGGTTGAACTGCCTCTTTGGCCTTCTCCATGGCCTCATATAGATACCCCATGGGCTTTTGATCCCCATCCACCAATCGTAGAACCCTAACCAACGGTTTTGACACCTAAATCAATAGTAGATAAAAATAAAATTAGAGAATTATACTAATTGAAATTCAACAAATAAAAATATAAAATTTTTACAAGATCAACAAATTTTGACATTAGCAAATAAATAAATAAATAAAAATTAGTGTTTGAAAACTTACCTTGATGATCTCCTCCATGGCTTTGGCAATGCCATCATCAAAAATTGTCTTCACGACCCTCTCTGCTTTCGGCTTCCTACAATAAGGACTCTCCAACCACCTTTCGCTCATAAAGGTTGGGTAATGCTGCTACTATGCTCTGCAAGGGAAGGAAATTAGTGGCAAAGCGTGTGACTCCTGATCGCATGAACTCCTTGCCATTAGTGTGTTCTCTCATAAGATTTAGGACCCATGTGTGGTTGTAGATGTATTTCGTGATATTTCTTGTCATTTCAACCACATTCTTCACCCAACTTAGTTTTCCAATGCCCTCAAGAAGAAGGTCAATACAATAGGCAGCACAAGGGCTCTAAAACAATGTTGGATGCCTCGCCTTTAGAAGTCTATCGGCTGCCACATATGCAGCTGCATTGTTAGTCACTATTTGGTTGACATTTTCCACTCCCACCTCCATCACCACTTCATCCAACATGTTGCACAAAGTTTCTGCATTTTTTATTTCATTGGAGGCATCAACTAACTTTAAAATGACTAGCTGCCCCGCTGAAGCCACTAAAAAATTGATGAGAGTCCTATTCCTAGCATCTGTCCAACCGTCAAATAAAATAGTGCAGCCTTTTCTTTCCCAAATTTTCCTTTGATCCTCTACTAGTAGATGTGTGTGTTGGACCTCCTGCAATAATGGGGCACTCAACTCATGACGACTTGGGGCCTTGAAACCCTTATCTGTCACAGTCAATGCTGTGACCAAGTGCTCCCAATAAGGACTCGAAGCGACATTAAAGGGAATATTGTTGTAGTACCAAAATCGTGCACATGCCAACTTCGCCTCATGATGCACTTCTCTATTCCATGCAGTACATTCCAATGAAGATTGCACACTAGGAGTGTTCCGAGGAACAAAAAAGTTAGAAATCCCTTTGCCTGATCCTCGTAGCCATGGCCCAATGGAAGGTGAAGAAGAGCCCCCTATACCTCCATCTGACCCTGTAGAACTAATAACTGGGTTTGGAGCTGCCATTGCCTTTGCTCTTCTCTTTTTAGCTGCTTTCGTTTCCTCATATGCCATAAGGAGGGCTTTTGCCTCCCTCTCAACCTCCTAAGTAACTACTATGCATCCCGTAACATCTCGGCAAGGGATCCGTGCAAGGTGGTATTAAGTCGATTTATGCCTCCGGTCATAAGTTTAGTGTAATGGTTGCAAATAACCTCTCGATTTGGACGTGGTGTCCCATGTTTCCAGCAAGGGTCCCTAGGTTTGCCACCAGTTCTTTTACTTCCAATTCCACTTGCAGAAGCCATATTCTATTTAGAAAAATGAAGGTGAACCCTGCCAAAAGAGAGAACAAAAAAATTAATTGTTATTTAAAAAAAATAATCCTATTGGTATTTTTAAAAAATGATGTAAATATGAATTTTGGCTCGATCAATGCAAATTAAAAATGATAAATAACAAATTAGCAATTTAAAAAAAAAATGATGTCAAGGCAAGATGATTTTTTTTTCGTAATATTATTAAATTTTAAACTTTGCCCCACGGGGACGCGTCCCCTGCCCTAGAAACCCCCGTACCATTTCGGGGACGTGGGGACAGATAGGAAACGTCCCCTACCCGTCCCCCCTTCCTCAGGTATGTTCCCTAAAAATTCAAGGATGCAGGGGACAACTAGCCGCCCCCGAGACGGCCAGAACATCCCCTAACCGTCCTGTCCCCTACGGCCTAGAATACTTTTGCAACGGATTTTAAAAAAAAAACACATTTTTTTAAATAAAAAAAGGGATGGGGGGCCCACAAGGACGCCCACATCCCTTTAAACATACCCTAAACCTAAAATAGGGATCATATCAACCAAAAAGAAAAAAAAAACATAACTCATTTTTACGTTTTGCATTGGTGAACAACAGCAGATTGAAAGGAGAAAGAAGAGCAACAACAGTTTGAAGAGGTTAACCGTAGTCTTAGGAGAGGCTGATTAGGGACAGCCATATATTCTCTATGTTTTTGTCATTTTGTTGTTGAAACTTGCAGCCTTTGGGCATTTTGATGTAATTTTGATATAATATATATGCAGATTGTCATTGAAAACAATTAAATTTTGTTTATTTGTTTGCCAATTCTCATGTGACAACTTGAAAACTAAGTTCAAGTGTAATGTTATTGTTATGTATTCTTTTTTTAAGGTTCTACAATGTTTATAATGAATGTCTTATCAATGTTATCATATAAATATTTGAAATTTCCCTATAATTTAAAAAAATCTTATTTTTTTAGTAGCTGTCCCCTGCCGTCCCCGAAACTCGTCCACCATCCATGACATAGAATTTGTTTATGAAGCTTCTGGAAACAACTGTGTATAGCTTTTTTAGCCTTGGCGTTTCAGATCACACTCCATGATCCATCATCAGGAGGATGATGAAAATGAATTTAGAGGTATTAAAACTCGGAAAACATAACTTAAACAACTTTACAGTGCGTAGCAAATTGAAATCTATCTATGAGGGCTTTTCGATGGCTTTCAGAAGGGTTTTGAATAAGTGGCAGACATTTTACATTTGCTTTGAATGTCTGTGAATGTGGAATGAGTTTTCACTTTCAATTTTTTGCCATTGCTGATAAGCAGGTTATAAAGACATTTTTATTTTCAGGCATCACTAGGTTAATTAGATAATTGTATCTTCAATTGAAATTGTGGAAAACATAGATATTGACTGAAAATATTGAAGATAACTGATCATTGATGTTACAAGCCTTGCATGAGAGAGACTTCTCTGTCAAAATCACATCATGTCCCCACACTTCTACTAGTCAAATAATGGTTTGACAGATTAGAGTTGTGAGTGTGCTTCCAAAATGCAACATGTCCTATTCACTGCAGTGTATTCTCCACAAGGAACTAGGCTATAGTCAATGTTCTTAATTTTTAAAGGAATGTTTATGTTTCCGCTAGACATTTTTAGGGCTCTGATTATAAGCCACTGTGAAATGACATTTAGAGGAAGTTTTGGTCTTATTTTCTGTAAATTTGCTTTTTAATAGTGTTTTCTGGAGTATCAGTTTCATGGATAACCACATTGCAAATTCAGACTTGACAACTTAACTTTTAAATGTAATAGATGTTTCCTCTTGTGCAGGAACGATCAACTTCAGGTGTTGAACTTGTTGGAGATGAGGATGTGGCAAGGGCATTATTTGCTGCTTGTAAAGGCACAGCAGAAATTGTTCAACGTGCGTATGATCGGTTATTATCAAGTAGAAGCATCTTACCATCCCCATCTCTTCGTCTGCGACTTCTCCGATCAGTGCTAACTGTTCTTCGTGAGTGGACACTCTCAGCCCTTGCACAAAGGATGGGCACAACTGCCAATGGCGCTTCTCTTATTCTTGGAGGAGTTTTAACCTCTGAGCAAACTTGTGCTATACATCAAGGAATTAAAGACAAAATTATAAGTGCCGCAAATAGGTTAGGAAACTCATCTGAGAAGTGCATGTCCTAAATTTTTTGATTGTATTACTTTCTATCTACAATGTAATTGCATGATCAGAACTTCAATTTAGAGAGGTGGTGTTTTTGCAGGTATATGACAGAGGTTCGGAGGTTAGCACTCCCACCAGGCCATACAGAGCCTGTATACCGTGGCTTTAAAGAGTTAGAAGAGATGCTGCTGGGGTCATCCACTTTCTAGTTTCACTGCAAATTTAGTTTTCCTGGAGGCAGTTGAAGATTTCCTGTTTGGATGTTACATGTGTAGATTAGTAGTCTCTCATATTATTATGAGGGCATTCAAGCATTCATTAATTGTATATTTAGGTTATTATCTTCTTGGTACTTAGAATTTTCCCATGTTTGTTGATTCTTACGGTGAAGTTGCGCATCCAGTAACTCCTGTATCTCATTGTATCAGGATGGTTTTCATGTTCTATGGTATTCAATTTTGGGAGAAGAGAAAGGTTGTCATCTTGCTGTGAGTAGCAAATCCTACTGCTAGATCACCTTGATTTGCAATTTTAAATTGTAGGTAAGTTTTGCAGTGTTGTTTTATTTGTTTTCCAACCTGCACCAACAATTCTACTAATTTGTTATGAAAAAGTAATACTACCGTTAGGCATCATATATTTCTGCTAGAGGCATGTGCGTAATAGCTTTGCTACCTATCATGAAACGGAATCTTTCTTGTAGTTAAAATTCACTGCAGTGGTTAAGCTTGTGGATTTTCCTGGGTGGAACTAAGGTTCAAAACCCGGAAGTGTCAGTGGTGGGGTGACACTTCTTGATGGCTGGCTTTCATTCTATGCCACAAGTGAAAAAACCGCCTTCTTGTAGTACTGGATGGATCTACCTATTTGTTAGATGAAAGGACCAGTTCAGCAATGTAGAATTGTTTTCTAGGATTATGCTAACCAGTGGGGTGCTTTTATGAATTCAAAATTTTGTCTAAAATCCAATGAGCAAGTGAAAAAGAACCTTTGTTGGAGTTCAGGATGGATCTATCTATCTGTTAGATTCAAGGATGAGTTTGGCAATGCAAAATTAATTTATAGGGTTATTCTAACCAATGGTGCTTTTATGAATTCAAAATCTTGTTTAAAATCGAAATGGTGAATGTGTTTGTCACCTTTCCTGTCTTTCCAACATTTTTCTTGGCTCCTTGGGCCTTTCGTTGCCTTTGATTGCTTTACTTCCCAGCCATACAACATTTTCATTGGAGAAGAAAAATGGAAGCTAACATATACAAAGGGGCCCTGTAGTTCCTGACAGCTCTAATTTTGTCAAGAAAACTTGTAAAGTAATATTGGCATCTTCCCCAGCAAATGCATTACATTCTTCGCATGATCGACATTTATTGCTATAATGAGCTGTTACCAATTTTATGTGTACTTTAATGACAATCATTTTCAGAAGAATTAAAATGAAAGGAATAGATGGTATTGGCTAATGGTCGCATTTGAAAGACCTTTCAATGATTGTAAGAGAGGTCTTGGCATGTAACCCGTGATAGTTTGTTAAATGCATATGTATTGAGAAGGGTACAAATGATTGTGATAACAATGTTTTCTTATCTGTCCATGTCTTGTACTGATTGTTTCTATAAATGAGTTGGGAATGCTAGTTATCTTACAATTTGATTGTATTTTCAAGGCCAATGATGCAAAATTGTAACGTGAATTCATTGAAAAGTTATCCCCATGAATATGAGAAATTAAAATACAGCAATTGTTTTGACCAGTGCTTACAGTTGAATAGGTAGGAAAAATGTGAATGATTTGTATTTCTAAACCATCAATTTTTTATGTTTTGCAAACTTGATATGAAAATAGCAGAAATGATTACCGACTTAGAAGTTTTGAACCATCAATTGTTTATCTTTTGTAAACTTGATATGAAAATAGCAGATATGATTACCAACTTAGAAGTTTTGACCATCAATTACAGTTTATGATACGTAGGAGAAATGCATATTTATATTTCTAAAATATCAATTGAATTATCTTTTTCAAATTTCATATTCAAATAGTAGAAATGATTAGGAACCTAAAACTATGGGCACATGAAGTAACCTTTTTGTCATTGACTGTGACTTGCATGCTTGACTTATTGCCCCACTAGAGTATTTATTTGCAATGATCGACGAGCATATTTTGGAAAAAATACACACAATTCATCTGGAATTCAAAAATGTATATAGCTCACAAGGTATTTGCTACAATAAACACATTTTTCTATTGATTTGGATTTTAAACTAGATTTTATTTCTTTTTCAAGAGTGCTCAGACCACGTATCATTTGTGAGAAGATGTGAAACACTATTTAACGATGTAATAATTAAGGCACTATATGTAATGTTACCTACTCGGTAAGAGCATATCTATGTAAAACTGGTTGGTTTAAGGGCGGCGGGATGCAGCATATGAATCTAAATTATACTTGGAATTTAATTCTAAAATGGACTTCATTACGACACCCATATCTCTAAGCACTATTGGTGTCCAAGCTGTTTCATTCTACCTTTACTATGTTGTTAATACCCAAGGCACTCGATTATTCATTGGAAGGCAATACCTAAGCCATCTTATATTTCAAAAGTTTGGTCACTATGCTAGAAACTACTTGATTGGAACTAGTTTTGGATGATTAGTTGTAGTAGATTGCTGACAATATCAAAATTGTTATAGTGGAATAATTCGGGGTCTCGTTTCATTCGAACACATTCTCTAATTCTAAACATATACTAGTTTTTATTCATCCATCAAATGAAATCTTTGACATCTTATGTCAAGAAAGAATGAAACGAACTTAACATTTAACTTTCTTATATTCTACATTGAGAGAGCATGCTCAAATATTGATTTAAGGTGCTATTTTCCTACATAAAATTGGGCAAATGCATTCACAAAGGTTGACACAAGATGATTTCGATCCCAAGTGGTTTGGGTAATAAACCTATCTTGAGATAGACAATTTTATAGATTATGTGAAGGAACATAATAGATTAGTAAATTGGCACACAATTGGGATATCCAAGTAGAAGATTTTAAAAAATATGTATGTTACTTCTATTGACAATTAGAAATGAATAGGGTACATGTGTTACGGATAGTGTGACAATGAACGAGAATCTTTGTGACCAGAAAGGGATGAATACATCAAATTGGTTTGCCAACAACTATTCAGTTATGTGCTTTGTTGCCAATGCAAAGTGATGCATGTATATGCATATTACATTATAGTTACAAAACAAGTTGTAATGGCTAATCTTGAACAAGTGACCTTTAACAGCCTATCGATTGAGATTTGTGATGATTGGTATTTTGTTCCAAGACTAAAGAAAATTGTGTGCAATTTTGTTGATGTTGCTAGGTGTGTTAGAGGTTGTATGATGAACAATGCTTGGGCATGTGTAGTGGCAAGTAATGTACAATGTGTGAACTCATGCAAGATGGTCAATGGTGACACCAATTATTGCGTGCATGGTGCATGTGTTGTGGGAGAGTAGAAATTCTAGAGGTTAAGGTGTGGACAATATTCTTGGAGGCTTGCACGATTGTGTATTGATCAAACGACATTGGTATCTTTGGAGTACATAACTAATTCTACAACATAACTCTTGTGCATTAAGAATTCCATGTCCTTGAAGGCTCCTTGGTAGGACAAATGCTTTGGACATTTCAACACAACTTTGATAAAGGTGAGATTTATCATAAATAGTTGGTAAGAACAAATATTTGAATGATAAAATTTGTGTTGAAACATGTTTCTAATCTAAGGATAAATTATTCAATTAGCTTCGTTTTGCACAGAAGTGAGTTAAAGAGTCAAGAATAAAATTGTCTAAATTTGAGTCCCTTTGTCGATAGTTTACAAAGCATGGTTTGGATGCTATTTTGAATTTAAATAATGATTTACCTTAATTTTATAATTGGGCTGATTTTGTAATTGTTCACTACATCTATTGTTTGTGAGCATGAGAATAACTGAGCATCTCTAAGGGTAGGCTTGATCTTAATGTGGTTTATCAACACGATATAATTTTTTGAGGAACTTGAATTTATGAATGAACTCCTGCAATGTTAACATATATTAATGATGAAATTTGCATACACATGCCATTTCCTATTTAGTTTTGTACCCATCTCAGGAAATGTCTTGATACAAATACATATCAACAAATGACACAATCTTGTGTGAAGTTGGGCTCATTCCCTAGCTTTAGCTTATCCCTATAAACATTTATCCCCATATATTTATTACATACATTGTCTCTCCTATACACATAATTCTATCATGTATCACACTTGTCTATATGCATATCCTAATGTAGCCATTAGGCACTTAGATTTGATTTTTTGCCCACCTTGGGACATTTATGTGGTTATTTGGGTGACCCTGTGGTTGTGGACTTGTCCCTCCCCTTTCCAAAATACAAAGTTCAAGTTCGACCTAAGAGCCCTGTTGTCTTCTCTCCTTGAGCCAAGGACACATTTTGCAAGATTTGATGCTATATGCTAGTATTTAAATACATTCCCTTGCATTCATTCAAGACATTTAGAATACACATGTTCTTTCCGTTCTAGAGCATGAAAGGAGCAATTAATAGTGACACTTGGATTTGGTGCATTAAAATGAACAAAGAATTTGCATACCTCATCTTAGGAGGCTTGGTTGTTGTCTTTTTTTTTTTAACACATTTCCAAGGGTTGACCTAGGAGAACTTGTCTCCTTGTGATATGTTAACAACCCTATCTAGGTATTTCTAAATACCACTAGCCTGATAGATATTAGAACTAGCAGAGAACATAGAGGTGCGATAGGCGAGCAAAAGAGCAAAATTTCACTATTTGCATGGACAAATTTGAACTTAGAGGACTAGTTGGCAACTGTGAACTTGCTTCCAACAGAGTATAGAACCATCTCCAATTTTGAGATATTCATTGATAGAAAGATCACCCTTTTCTGAGTAGATTTTGGTTTTAATTCCAAAACATTCATCATTGGCACATATTCTTCGATCATAGAGCTAAGTACTATCTATTGTATTTACTTTCTAATAAATAGTTGAAAATTATTAGTTTTTCAATCCCAACAATCTCATTGCTTAATCTAATTTAATTTATGCTTATGTGTAAGCATGTTATTGGATTATCCTAGATTAAGCTTAGGGAATGTTTATTTTGCTTTACATTTTTGGTGAAACCATGCAATTCTACATGACCTAGTCTCCATCACATTAGGATTTTTAGATCCGAGTTTTTTTGAGCTTTTATCTTATTTTCGGGTTTGTACTTTTCTTTACATAGTTGTGCCTCATTGATATATCGCTTTTAGGGTTTGGTGCCTATTTAAACTTCCTATCTATCACCTAGCCTACCCACCCTTATATTGGCATTATGGTTTACATTCTCCACTTGTTTTTAGATTTGATTTCCATTTTTGTATATATTTTTTTATGTTACATTACTTTGCCCTTGCCATATTATTGTTTATGCCTAGAAGAAATGCTTGTTTAAACCTTGATACGAGTATCCAATTTGATAACAATGCCATCTTTATTGGTGGTCATATTGAGATCAACTCAGGGGATAAGGAGGGTTATAACCCTGATGCACATGTGGCCCAACAAGATTTTCAACTTAGGGCATTTTGATAAATGCATTGCAAAAAGTTGAATCTCATCATCAAATGGCAAGTATCTTCTATAACACACTAGTAGGATGTCCTCATGCCATAGAGATGTCTAATTGTGTATCATCTTCCAACCCTAGCCCTACCACTTTCGTAGCTTCCACTATCATTAACCCTAGTGTTACCCCTACTACATCCATTTCATTTTGTTTTAGCTTTAATCCCCAATATGGCTTTGATGTTCGATGTGTTACAAAATGATTAACCTGAAGTCTTCAAAGTTAGAAACTTGATCTTTGTGTGAATTTAAGATGATAACCCACTTATATACTTGAGCACTTGTGTTGTTCGAGATTGTTTTCATGTAGGCATGTAGAGTAGTCATGTAACTTGTTGGTGTAGTCTTTAACTAATTGCTCTTTACATTGACACAATTACTGAAATTTCATATGCTTATCCTCATAGTGTTTGAGGGGGTAGTATTCTTCCTGCAAAGTCTTAATAAAGGAATCCAAATATTGGAATTGGATCACAATCCATATTGCGCTATGCATTGAGCATATGCTACTAGTGACACACTGCATGGACATTTTTAGTGCCACAAAAGAAATCTTCTTTGAATTTGTGAAGTAATTGAAAAAGAAATATGCTTGCAATTATTGTACCTAGTCCAACATTATGGTGTCAATTTTTCCTTTGATCATTGGAATGTCTAGGTTGATTTGTACCTTGAAAGTGTTTTGCGGTTGCATAGGTACAAATTGTTTGGGGCTTGTGGCATCAGTCCAAGTTGACACAAGTTTGTGAAATTGTTCGAAGAGGTCTTGGCATTGTGCTTCCAAGGTGTCGTTGATAATTCTTTGAATGTTTGGAGACACTTTTGATGTTTTCTTTGCATCAATTGCTTCACTCATGTTACAATGTTTTTGATATTGGTAAAAAGGGGTTTTGAAAGGGCCCAAACCATTTTATGTGGAAACAACCAATAGGCAAGAGAAATGGGATCCATGAGAAATGGACCCAAAACAACAACCAAGACCATTAAGGTAAGAGACAATTCAAAGACAATTCACTCATTTTACAATGTTAGTCTAGTAACTTAGAAGATGAATAAAGTGGATAACCTTGCTTATACTATTGTGTACATGTGTGTATTCACATGTGAGGAAAACTATTCTAGTTCCAATGATTTGGATCTTAGGTGGTTGAGGGGAGGAACATATCTTGAGAAAGGTGGGTTTATAGATTATGTGAAGGGAAACAAGAGATTGACGAACCAACACACAATTGGAATATGCAAGTAGAAGACTTTAGCAAATATGTTTGCTACTTCTATTCACAATAAAAGTGAATAGGGTATAACAAATATTATAGATAGTGCAACAATGAATGAAAATCCTTGTGACTAGAAAGGGGTGAACACATCAAATTGGTTTTCCTAGAACTATTCAGTTATGCATCCTCTTGTTAATGTGAAGAGATGAACAAATATGCATATTACATTACAATTACAAAACAAGTTACAATGGTTTGCCCTAAACCGTTGACCTTCTAATTGCTTATTGGTTGAGATTCCTGATGATTATTCTATTCCAAAGTTGGAGAAGTCCATGTGTACAGATTTGCTAGTGTCACTAGGTGCATGAGGTTATGCAAAGAGTAGCATGGGATCATGTGTAGTGGTGTGCAATGAACAATGTGTAAAATCATGCATGGTGGTGCAAGATGACACCAAGCGTTGCACTCATGGTGCATGTGTTGTGGGAACATAAATTCTAAAGAGTATCAAGGTGTGTGTAATATTATTAGAGGCTTACACAACTGTGCTATTGTCATTCACCATTTCTTGAGAAGTGATGGTCTTGACTATGTCTTTAATGTGGAATTTGGACATAGAGCTACTAAAGATTGTTCCTGATGAAGGGCTACTCCACCCAACACTCAGACATAATACAACAACAGAGATTCTCACAGGAAATGTGAGGTAGGAAATCGAACAACCTTTATTTCTTCAATAAAATGAGGTACAAAATTAGCAATTACATGCTACAACAACACAAGCTATTTTACAACAAAGAAATTATACTCTATCAGAAATTACAAGTCAGAGCCACAATTTGCACTAATGGTGCTTGCCCCTTCGTAACTCCCCACTACCCTTTTATTAGCGCAATAAATTTCTCGCCACTTCTTCACTACCTTCAAATGTTCTGGAAAGTGTAACTCTCCTTTTGGGCGCCCAAAGGTCCAACTGTCTATTTTCCCGCCCAAGAAATTTCTTATTTAAAATTTAAAATTTGAGAATCTGGTAACACAACTTTCGAAAGCCATAACTTTTGAACTGGGTGTCTGATTGACAAACTGTTTGATGCGTTGGAAATATTGTGAAGTGCTTTATGCCATGGTAACCCATGATGTTGGTTATGCCAAGTTTCGAGCCCATAAATGACCTCTAAATGCCTCAAATTTAACTTTGAAATTTTTTTGGTGTACCTTTTAAACACTAAAACCTTAATATCTCTCTACCCAGGAATGATCTTGAGCTGATTATTTTACCAAGGGTTGAATTTTACAATTCTGAAGCTCTATCCATACGTGCACAAATGCAAACTTATTAAAAATAACAAGTTACTATTTTTAGAATTCAGAAAATTTTGACTGTCCAAAACCACTGGAAACTTCAACTTGTGCTCCAACTGAACTAAGAATCCTACAAAAACCAAAATTCAAAGCAACATAAATTTTTTTGGGTGATGCAAGATTTGTCAAACACCTCTGGATGCTCCTACATCAGTTCCAGTTTGCTTGATGTGCATACCATCTTCCTTATTCACTTTGAATAGATGAGAAAACTTGGGTGAGTGTGTGTTGTGGTAGTTTGAATGATACCATCCTTTGTGACACTACACAAGTGCTTAGGATCCAAGTTTGAAGGATGTTGAATCAATTCTAGCTCAAGAAGAGAAGGAAAGTATGGCTTGATGAATTCGACATTAAACACTAGATGCAAACTCAAGTATTGCAAGAGATTGAAAATAAAGGTGCTCACTAATTGTGTTTAAAATGGTGTACAAACTGAGCACACAGGTTTTATCTTCTGGTGTGGACCCTTGAAGCATCCCTTTTCAAGATGTAATAAAATTGTCACCAATTGTGAATAAGTAAGGTGTGCGGTGAGTATGGTGACACTCTTTGTATTTTTGTTGTTGGTATGAGAGAATCTACTAAACTTGTTGTGAACACTTTGAATGTGTTGATAAAATTTATGTACTCTATTCACTTCTTGTTCTTGTGTGTGTGACTCCAGATGTGGTGGTGCATAATAGGATATGTCAAAGGGTGATGCTAGCTAAAACCCAAGACATGTTTGGAAAGGACTATGTCGCATAGAACTCTACAAAGCTCTATTGTAGATATGTTGGATGTATAAAAAGTTGTCATAATAAGTGCCTGGGTGCATGTCATTGCAAATATTTGTTGATGAAAGGCTGTGGACTAATCCAATTGTGTATCCATTCTTTCCCACAAGGATTGCCAAAATGTGTTGATGAATCTTGGATCGTGATTAGACATAGTAGATGTAGGTATCCTGAAATGTACCTAAACATGATTGAAGAAGCAAACATGGTTTCTTATGTTGTGATGCTTTTATTACAAGAAACCATGATGACCATTTTTAAAAAATCTATCCACTGCAACAAATACTAAATCATTTGGGTGCTTTGTCATAGGTATTCACTCATGAGATCGATGTTGATAGATTCCCAAGGTCTATGTGGAACTACAAGAGGTGTGTAAACCTTGCGCTTCCTAATTGTGGGCTTGGTGATGTAATAGGGAGTGTAGGACTTGATATGGCACTCAATTTTTGCACGCATGTGAGGCTAATGGAAAAGTTCTAGCATTGCTAGGGTCTTAGTAACACTAATGTGTCCAACTATCTTGGCATAGTGTACCTCCTAGATGAATCATTTGTGAGGTGTGCTATCTGGAACATAAAGTCATTTGAGCTTGAAAAGAAGCCTTTCAATAAGATGGATTCGCAACCTATTTACCTTGCACGAGCATGACATGGGTTTATGTGAAGTTTTGATACGTTGAATAGAGGTTCATCTAGTTAGTGAAGTTATGGCGACATGAGTCAAACAATATTATGAGTGCATGAACCAATGGTCTATTGAGGTAATATACCACCTTATGGTCTTTCCCCTTTTTTATGTTTGATCATCATATGGAACTGTTGTAGGTATTTATGTTGGAAAGTTCAAGAAAGTTACATAATTCAGTGATGTTGCACGAAGTCAACCAATTTTGAACCACCTTGATTTTCCTTATATCAATGTGGATGCTGAAATAATGTATAACCCATATACTAAATTTTTGTTGTGCCGAAGTTATAATTGCTAAAGATGGCTTGCAACTTGTGTTGGCACAAAGTTTCTAGGATGCAGAGACATGCTCTAAATGCTCCTCCCTGGTCTTGCTAAAGATGAGAATGTCATTCAAGTGGATGATGATGAAGGAGTTGGTGAAGGGTTGTAGGATGTTATTCATTAAGCAGATGAATGTTACTAGTGCATTTGTTAGGCTCAAGGGTACAACCATCCATTTGTATAGTCCCTTAGTTTTGAGTGTTATTTTTGAAACATCTCTTGGATGGATTGGTACCTAGTAACATCCTAACTTGAGGCTAATCCTTATGAAGAATTGTGCACCATGAAGTTGGTACAAGGGGTTGTTAATGCATGGAAGAGGATACTTATTCTTCACTATGATGTTGTTGAGTGCATGATAGTCAATGTATATATGCCATGTGCCATCTTACTTTGGGGAAAACATTATTGGACTACCACATGTAGAAGATAGGTATGGTCTTGCCCTAATCAATCAACTCCTAAATTTGGCAATGAACTTCACCATTTATCCAAATGGATATGTGCTATAGAGGACTACTCAAAAGAGGGGATATATAAACCAAATCAATCATGTGTTGCACCACAGTGTGTTGGAAGATCTTTGTGCTTAGGATAAAGATATACTACTATAGTGCCTTGTCCAAGCTACTAGTGCTATAACAATGTTAGTGTAATCTTGTGTGATGCCAATGCTTGATTGTCTTCATACGCAAGTGTCTCAAGGTGGACCATTACAAGTAAATTTTTTTTTGCATGTGTGGAATGATCTTGTAACAGAGTTTGATAGATACTAAGGCTACTTTGGTCTTTGGTGAAGACTCATGAAGATAGAAATATCAATCACTAACATGAACTACCCATTAATGTGGTTTCACCTAGTAGACACCATATCTATCATACACATTTGGCCTCCCAAGTAGTATGTCATAGACTTCCAATGACACAATGGCACATGTGACTGTGTCCTACATGGGCTTAACTACACACTTGAAAGTACATTGGTGTTTTACGTTAATATTCTTACCTTATTGCAACCATTCAAGAGAGTATGATCTTGGATGTGATTTAGTAGAAAGACCCAGACATTTGACATCTTGCATTGTTATGTTCTTGTGGTTATCAATGTTAATGATGACATGCATTTGTTGTCCCTTAACCCAACACTTGATATGGAAGAGACCTTGTATTCCTATAAAGTATCAATTATCACGATGTTTGTACTGAGATAATGAGGCCACTGATCAATATTCTTGAGTTATGTGGAATTTGATGTGGTTTGTGAAAAAAGAGATTGTTTTAGGTGACATTCAACATCACTAAGTGAACTCATGCGATGGTGATGAAACCATTGATCACCATCTCATGAGTTTACCATTCATCACATTGCTTCTTATCATTTTCCTTGGTGAGGTGATGTTTTGGATTAATAGTTTTGCATGAAAGACTTGGAGTTCTAAAACTGCTTATATGTAAGGGAATTTCACTTCTAGCAAAAAGGCTTGGAAGTGGTTTCATGTGTGGGATTTCTCTTGCACAAAGAAAAAAATTGCTTGAGTTTTTCTTTGGCTTCAATCTTGGATGTATTGTAGAATGCTTGACCTAATGTATCCAAAGTCAGAAACCCTATCTCTGCATGAGTGTAAGGTGATAACGCACTTATATACTTGAGCATTTTATGTTGTTTGCACAAGTGTTTTTGTACATGCACATAGAATAGTCATGGAACTCAATGTAATATTTAATTGATTTCTATTTATATTGACACAACTAATGAAATTTCATATACTTATCCTCATAGTTTTTAAGGGTTTAGTATTCCTCTTGCAAAACACTAGCAAAGGAAGTCCATGTCTGAATTAAATCATGATTTGTATCATGCTACATGTTGATCCTATGCTACTAGCTGGGCATCTTCAATGCCACAAAGAAATCTTCTTTGCATCTATAAAGTGATTGATAGAGAAATACACTTCCAATTATTATACCTAGTTGTCCAATGTTATAGTGCCAATTTTTCCTTGAAATGTTAGAATACATAGGTTGACTTGTACCTTGAAAGGGTTTTGGGATTACATGGGAACAAGTTGTTTGGTGTGTCATGGCATCAGTCTAAGTTGACACATGAGTTTATAGAATCATTCAAAAAGATCCTATTAGTATCCTTCCAAGGTATCACTAATCATTCTTTGCAAGTCTAGAGACACTTGTGATATTTTCTTTGCATCAATCAATCTACTCTTGCTATGATGTTCATCAATAACTTAGATGATGAACTAAGTGGACATACAACTTTCCTTTTCTATTGTACATAAATTTGTATTGGTATGCGAGAAACACTATTAATACCAATGATCTGCATCCCAAGTGGCCTAGGGGAAAAACCTATCTTTAGAAAGACATTTATAGATTATGCAATTAAAAATAAGAGATTAGTAAAACAACATACAATTGGGATATGCAAGCAAAAGACTTTAGCAAATATGTATGTTACTTCTATTCATAATAAAAAATAACTAGGGTACAATAGATGCTATAGATAGTGTGGCAAGGAATGAAAATTCCTATAACTAGATAGATGTGAACACATCAGACTAGTTTTCATATAACTATTCAATTATCCATCCTATTACTAATGTAAAGACATGAACGGATATGTATATTACATTACAATTACAAAACAACAACAAGAAGGTGTAATGCCCTGTCTTAAATCACTAATCTTCCAACTACCTGTTAGTTGAGATTCTTGATGATTGGAATTTTGTACCAAGGAATGAGAACTCCACACACACATATCTATTGATGTTTCTAGGTGCCCAATTTATGCAAATAATGACATGGGATCAAGCATAGTGGCACATGATGAACAATGTGCAAAGTCGTGCATGGTGGCATATAGTGACACTAGTGTGCTATGGGAGAGTGCTTAAATTCTAGATTGTCAAGGCACACACAATGTTCTTAGAGGCTTACCCAATTATGCTATGATCACATGACAATGATAATTTTGGAGTAAAACACTAGTTCTGCAACATAATCCATGTGCATTAAGAATCCAATATTTTTGAAGGGTCCTTGGTAAGACAAATATTTTGGATAATTCATCACATAAATTTGATAAAGGCGAGATTTATTACAAATAGTTGGTAGCAACACATATCTAAATGAGAAAACTGTTGTTGAAACATGTTTTCTAACGCAAGGTTAAATTATATAGTCATCTTCATTTTACACAAAAGTGAGTTAAAAAATGTTAAGACTAAATCTATTTGAGCTTTTGTCCCCATGTCGATAAGTTACAATGCATGGTTTGGTTGCTATTTTAATTTATATAATAATTACCTTTATTTTATAATTAGGATAAATCCATAATTGTTCACTACATTTATGATTTGTGAGCATGAGGCTAAATGTGCATCTCTAAGGGCATGCTTGATCTTTTTTAAAAAGTGGATTATCTATACTTGATATAAATTTTCTAGGTCTTAAATTTATGAATGGACCTATAGTGTCAACATAACATAATGTAATGATGAAATTTGCATACCCATGTCATTTCCAATTTATTTTTGTTCCCATTTTGAGGAAATGTCTTGATACATGTACATATCAACAAATGGAGAAATCTTAGGTGATATTGGATTCATTCCCTCTAGCTTATCCCTATGCGCACTTATCCCCACACTTTATCACATACCTTATCCCTCATATGCACATAATTCTATACATTCACTTTGCCTTTGTATTTATCACAATTACCTATATAGACATATCCTCTTGTGGGGTATACTTTAAGAACTGGCATGTGGAAAATTCTATAGAAATCCTAGAGAATCCTCTATGTAAAGGCATAATTTCCCTTATTTTTTTTTAAATTGACCTAAAGAGATAAAGTGGATGGCTATTTTATATAAAATAATATGGGTGATTAGGAAACTCAAATTCTGGCTAGCTTTTAATCAACTTAGAAAATTAGAATCTAATTTTTTCATAAATATTTAATTGAGGTGATGAACTAGAACCTAAATTTTTATATATTATTAATTGAAGTTGTCTATTTTAAAACCTAAATTAATTAATTATAATTTAAATGGAAAGCTAAAACTTAAATTTCCCATAAATGTGCAAGTCTAAGCATCTTTGTGTTAATAGCCTTGCAAAGCCATTACAATACCTTTTCTAAGATGTGTATGAAACCCCTTTTATTTATTGCTTTGCACTTGGTCTATTTCTTTGTTGAGTTGTAGTAGTTAGTGAAAACTCAACTTAAACCATGTACTTTATTTTTTCTTTCTTTGTCTATCAGATTTACCCATGTTTCTTATTGCTCTTATGAGTAATCACTTCTGTAATATTGAGTTCAAATGTGTATGTGTGTCATATTTATATTGCACACCTTTCATCTTCTGATAGGGGAGATTACAATGATGTGTGAGGATGTCTAGAGGATCCTGAACTAGGCCTTACCTATTATCAATTTTGCCGCAATTGTACCATAGATCGTTTGAGCTTAACTAGTTGTTTGCCTTTGTCGGTGAGACCTATAAGAATGAAAGCACGCAAAATGAGAGAATGAGAGATGCATAAAATAAATAGAACACATTCTAAGCTAGAGAGGAGGAGAATAAATTATCCTTTTATTGCAAATTTTGAAGAACTTATTCAATTTTTAGGGGTTTTTGAGGTTTTACAATTTTTTTATTTTTTAAATTTTTCTAATTTTTATGGTTTTTGTGAATATTTTGCAAAGGTTTGATTTAAAACTCCTTGAGATCTTTGGAAGACCTATATTTATTGAATGGATCTCTACCCTTGCCCCCTTGCATGGGGAGACTTGTGTACTTGACTACATAATTTTGCTCTTTTGACTTGTTGGAGTGACTTGTGCTTACACATTGTTTTACACTTAATGTTACAAGACTTGATTTGATGAGATCCATGTTGATAGGCACACCACAAATGAGAGGGGGGTGAATCAGTTATGTCAAAACTTTAACTTCTTCAATCAAAACACACTCACATTTACTTTTCTTAACTTCTTAAACTGTATTGCAGATTAAACATAAAAAGCAGATTCAAAACATGAACACATCAATGCCATACACACATGAACACCAGATTTTATGTGGAAAACCCTAAACAAGGAAAAACTACGATGAGTGTTAGCTCAAAATATAATATGTAGTAACAATACTGAAAATCAGAGGCTCGCTGCCTTAGGGCTCACTGCCCAAAATAAGTGCTCACTGCCAAGGGTTGAACTGATTAAGTAGCATCTACATTATGCCTGAGTTCATAGGCGCAATATATCTCCTCTGCTCTGCTCTATTTTTTCACTTCACATCTTTGCATTCTCATCAATCATTCACGACTTCATTACAAGTATTTATACAATTCATCAACCTTGGAATGTACATCAAGGTCGGTATTACAATCATCAACCATTGGAACAATCTCCAAGGTCGGCATACATGCATACATTAGATTAGGTCTGGACCTAAATAGATTTGTGAAGGAGAAGAATGAATGTGGACCATATCATGCCTTAGCTGGGACTCAAATGCAATCTTCCACGCTATCACAAACTACAAAGCATAATCGTAAGTATTGAAAACAACCAAGTCGGATAAAACTAATGTTAACACTAAGACCTTTAGGAACATGCTTCATGTACAATCTGAATTACACTTTACGGACCAATCAAAAGGAAGGAACATGATATAGAGACATCCACAATCACGTTACAATCACCAAGAACTTTTGTACAACCTCCAAACACTCTATCTAAAAGATTCTTCAAACTGGAGCACTTAAACATTATTGTTGGCTACTGTCATAAAGGAAAGATCACTTGCAAAGCAACAAATCACAAACCATTTCAAATGAAGGCATATAACATCATCCCAGGATTAATTCCAGAACCACAAAGTATAAAACTTAAATGAGGAGAGATGCAGAGCAAAATACATTGTCCCTGTCACTATAGAATACTCAGAAAAATAATTTTTACTTTGGTGAACAGAACTCATTCAAATCTTCATACCAGAGGCTCAAACTTTAAACATAGCAACTACAGACACCCCTTAACATAACTTCCAAACCACAGACAAAGATATTCAATCTATAGGATATGCAGAGTAAAACACTACACTATTCTTCTCAGACACTTGCTCAAACTCATTCAAATAATTTCCATAGATTCTAACCTTAGGTGTTGACATCAATGACAACACTTACTGCTCATATTCGCAACAATCCATACATAGCTTTATTTGACATCTTGTACTTCATTTTCCCTCTTATGCATATGGTTGGTTAGATCTTTTATTTTGCTTACGAGCAGGCATACCTAAGATGGTCACATATGGATGATGCAATTTGTTTTTGGTTTTTTTTGAAATATATATATGAATGCAGGTGACGATAAGCATATGCAAGAACACAAGGGATTTGTGAAATGAAAATTTTACTTCTATGAAATGTCATGAGTTATGAAATTGACTTTATTGCTTTGGAACTCTTTTGTGGTTTTTGGTATGAATGCATCGTGGAACAAACAATATGACTTCTCTTTAATATGATTTTCAATCCAGGGGATTGCAAGTTGTTTTGGTATAAGAGACCTATTCAAATCTATGAAATTAGGGATTTTGACTCAAGAGGGGAATGAGAGTGAAATGGAGTCTTTCTAAATTTGGGCTTCGCTAAGGGCTAAACACTCATCCTTATCTAGATAAGATAATCTAACAAGCTTTCAACTTAGACAAGTAACAAATTTTATTGATGTTCGCTAGACTTAGATCATAGATGGAAAGCAAGATAGACCTGGGGTAAAGGGTAAATGGTAAAGAACAAGGGTTCCTAGATAGAAAATGATCCTAAAGACTACTAGACTCTTGGCCTTGCTCAGCTAGTGTGTGTGTGTGCTTTATACCTTTCTCTTTTATTTCCTCTATTAGAATGTCACGCTTGAGGCTTCGAGATTAAACTGATCTCCACCCAAGAGTATGAACATTCATCAATCTTCTCTCTATTACTCTTTTTTTGTAACTCTTTTTTTTGCTTTCTCTTTTTTTGTATTTTCTAGAATGCCTCACTTGATTTTCTCATTTTTTGGGGTTTTGAATTTTATGAAAACGAATGCTTTTGGAACTTTCTGAGTATTTTGGA
Source organism: Cunninghamia lanceolata (assembly GCA_027924645.1). NCBI lineage: Eukaryota > Viridiplantae > Streptophyta > Pinopsida > Cupressales > Cupressaceae > Cunninghamia > Cunninghamia lanceolata. The sequence continues at coordinate 2,025,235 of BSBN01000136.1, forward strand.
TATGCAGTAATTTGATCTCTCAATTCTCACTTTTCTCAACACTCTTATTTTGATCACTCATTTTTTATTCACTCATATTTTAGATTGCTTCCTTCAGAGTTTTGATCCTCCTGACATTTTTGGCCATGAAAGATAAGGCGCTGAGTGCCACCAAAAGTTTTCATAATCCAGTTGGACTTCTCTTCTACTAGGGAAGAATTGGGAAGGTCTACTTGCAAGCTTCCTTTGAACACTGTAGGTTTGAATATTGACTTTTCTTAGACCTAACATCTTGGATTATTAAGACTGGGATCAGTGTAAAGCTAAGAGCTAGGATTTGATTAGAATCACCAGGAATGTAGGGGGAAATGGCGATCGTGAAAATGGGGAATCTCAAGACCTAAAAGGATCACCTACATCTAGGCAACCTTAAACTCCTTATTGGAATGAAAATAATATAAGAGCAAGTCATTCACTGTAATGCAAGATGAATAGAATGATACCGAAATGCAAGAAACAAAATTCTTTTTGACATTTTTGACTTTTATGATTTTTTTTTGTATTTTTGGAATATTTTATTTTTTGAATTTCATAGGCTTTTACAATGTTTTGAGATTCCAAATCTTCTCCTTCCATAATGCACAAGAGGTAGTGTCATTTCTGACATCTTCCTTAACTACATCTGGACCTATACAATTTGGTCAAACCTTCACTTGAAAGTCTTTGCAAGGACACTCGAAGACTTGGTGTAAAAATGTCTTTGCATTCAGTGAGGAGTTTCGTGTACTCACATATTTCATTGTTTGATGATTTGCCCCCTAGATTTATCATTTTTTGTTCTTGTTGAGTTCTCAGGTTTGTTTTGAAATTTTGAGGGGCAACTGGAGTTGGTGTTGACTCTCCTAGTTTTTGTGTGAGCTTTGGCTCTTCTTCTTTAATCATGATTCAATCATAGGAATATTTATGTCTGGTTCGATTGGAATGACCACTAAGTTGAATGGAGCATAAGACTTTGTTGAGTGGGGATCGAAGGGAAATTCTCCCGTTGCCCCCTTCCCTGTACATTTTGAGGTCTTGGGTTCATTTGTAATTTGTTTTGATGTCTCTCCCTTTTCAAAAGTGTTGATTTTTGGGTCACTAGTGGTTTCCATGGACTTTCCCTTCTTTATAACTTGTTCAATTCTATAAAGGCTAAAAGGATCATGATCTCCTTTGATGATGTGGGTTTGTCCCATATGCACAAAGTGTATTTCTTGAAATAGTGGGGAGGGAATGGCCCTCACCCTATGAATCCAAGTCCTTCCTAGGATCATGTTGTAAGTGGTTTCTTCATCGATGACATAAAATTTAGTTAGGAGGGTTTTGAGACCTAATGTGATTTCAAGATTGACCTTACCCATGGTTTGAATGTTTGGGTTATCATTAATTCTAAGGATGGAAGTTTGTTTTGAGATTTGAGTTTCATCATAACCCATTCTTTGAAGAAGATAGAAAGAGACTATGTTGATTGCAAACCCGTCATTGATCATTACACGTTTAATGGAATAGTCTTGAACTTGGACTAGCAAATGGAGGGGGGGATCGTCCTATTTAGCTATGTCATTTTCTAAGGGCAACTTTTCAAAATCAAATGTCAAAGAAGAACGCTTTTCACTAGGAGTGTTTTGAACTAGATGACCTAGATCTAAGGCTTTGAGGAGAGCATTCTTGTGCATAGGAGAACTCTTGATAAGCTCTAGCATGTGAGAAAATTTTGAATTGCCAGAGGTGTCATCTAGTCATTCTGGTCCTTGGGTGACACAAATTTCTTGATCTTTATCTAATTTGACAAGGTCTAAGGTGTTTTGATCAAAGTTGTTGGGACTAAGTTCATCTTGTGAGAATGTGTCCATGAATTCTTTTTGTTGACGTCTTGGGAGGTTTGATATGAAGTGATGGTAACCCCGACACGACTTGATCTCATGCCCCCTTCTCTTGTCAAATGAGCAATATTTATCATGATTGTGATCTTGAGGTTTATGACAATTGTTGTACGACTACTGGTTGATTTTTGGGGGATAGTTGTTGACATTTTGGTTCCCCATATTTGTAGGATTGTTGTATTCACAATTATTGTTGTTTCCAAATGGTGAAGTGTTTGTTGACCCATCTATGTCTTGATCATTTGTCAAAGATTCATTATTTCTATCATGGCTTATCAGCCTTCCATTGACATCATACTCCCTTCTTCCGCTATTTATAGTAGCTTAGTCAATTCTAAGGGCACTTTTGAGTACTTCTTCATATGATTTTTAAGGGAGTTTTTGGACTTGTTCTCATGTCTTTGTTGAGAGAGTGTAAGAAGAGATCGCAAAGTTCTCTATGATCCATGTTTGGTGTGCTAGTTGAGGAATAGAGAACTTTCCTCCATCATGTGATAAAATGTGCAACTGACTCGTTGGCTTCTTGTTTGATTGTTAAAAATTCTCGTATTCATGCCTTGACCAGTTTGTCTATGTCAAAGGCACCGTAAATTGATTGATAAGTTGCCTAAAAGAGTGGATTGATGCTTCTAGAAGTTGATAGTACCAATCCAAACTGATACCCTCCAAAGTCTTTGGAAAAATATTTGCTACCACCCCATCCTAAGGAGTTCTTGCACTACCATGATATAAGCCTTGATATGAGAGTTGGGATCACACCCTCCTTTAAATTTTGGAAGCTCAGGGAGAGGATGTGGTAGTATGACCTAATGAATGTTGTAGTCAAGAGGCTCCTTTAAATACTCGAGGTATGTTCCTAAGAGGGGGTTATGTGTACAGGGTTTTGTTCCTCTAAACATTATCCCTTTAGGTAGATCTTGTTGCATTTGTTGAAAGGGTATACTAGATTATTGATATCCTAAAAAATTTGGATGACTAGATGGTGTCATGTTTATGTTTTGAAGATTGGGTGGGATTGTTTGTGGTTGATTTTGCATCATAAGATTCCCACCTAATTGATTGAGACCTTTTTTGTTGGATGGTGAGGGCAAGGGAGGCCTGAATGTTTCGTGGAAGTTTGGATGAGGGGTATTTTGTGTTTCCCCCTGGTTTGATTTGAGCTTGTCAATGAAATGATCTCCATGTGCCCTAGGTTTTTCCTCAATTTTGTTTTGGCAATTTTGTTCAACCCTCCTAGCCTCAAGGGTCTCAATTCATTGGACCAAACTTTCTATAAGGTCTGTGATTGAGGCTTCCTCCATTCTTTGATTTTTACAAACTTGAGATGGATTGCTTTGCATTGGGGTTTGAGTGACCCTACCTGTTCTTTATGATGACATTTCACATCTTGTGGACTTTTTTATCTTGATGTACTATGTGGAGTGATTTTTGTACGTCCTAATCTTCTTGTAAGTTCTTCTCTTGACAACATACTTCATTCTCCATTTCGGTGGCCATTTTTCTATGGCATGTTATGGGTTGATCATATTGATGGATCTTAGATTGAATGTTCACATGTGTTTTGATTTGGTCAAAGTTGTCAAGATCTCATTGGATCCATTTTGAATTTGTAATTTTATTCAAGGCGATATTCCTTTGGAATTTTTACATGAAACATTGTGAAATGCATAAAAATGTGAAAGAATCCATCCCAAAAGGATTTGTTCTTCATGTTGGGTTCACCAAAATATGTACGCTTAATATCGCGACATCAGTGGCCTAGGGCTGTCAAGTCAATTTTGGTGTGCACACGTACCCTTCCCTGTTTGCCACGGAGTGAACCACCATGTCACTCTCACTCTCGTGGGAGTAGCCAGTCGAGAGGAGGTGAGACACGAGGATGGTTTGGCTCGTTAGAGAGCTGGACTTCAAGAAGAGGGGTTGACACGTCTTGGGGCCTGTGTTTTTGTGCGCTTGTGTGTATATGGTGTTTTGTGACCGTGGTTGTAAAGATAACTATATGATCCGAAGGGTCATTAGTCACTGTTCTCCAGTTGGGGTTTCTGATATTCCACCATTGTGTGGGTAGGCTATTGTTCTCATTGATGCTTTGTTGTCTTTCAAATTTTTGGATGAATGCTTGTTGTACTAATAGTTTTCTAAGTGCTTCTTGTTGTCGAATGACTAGTTGGTCATGTTGCGGTCTTGGGTGGATCTCCTCTATCTCATCGAGGATTGCCCTCACCCACTCACCTCTAAGTCTAGGGCACATCCGTCAACTGAGATAAGAGATAGGTAGTTTAAGCTAACCTTGACTTGACCTAGGTATTTGACTTAGGGTTTGTGTGACCTAAGGTTTGACTCTGCGTTGACTTTGTTTGACCTTGTGGTGGAATCAAGGGTTTTGACCAATATTTGACTAGATTTGACCTTGTGATGGAATCAAGGGTTTGCCAAATCTCTATGTTGCTAATGTTTTTGTTCTTTTTAGGTTTTATGAATGCAAAACTTATTTTTGTGCTTTTCTATGTTTTTGGAAATCAAATGTGCTTTTTCTTAATCTAGGAATTATAAAATGTATGCAAGCTATGATGAAGTTATCTAATGCAATTAAACTATGTTTTTGTTTGTTTTCTGAATAGATGGATCAATTGATCTAAGAAAGGAAATATCTTTTAATCTATGAACTTGGAAAGGGAAACTAATTTAAACAATGCAAATCCACTTAGCCTATCAAGGAAAAGAAAACATTTATTTTACTATTCCAAGAACAAAGTATTGATTATCTAATTACTATGAAATGAATAGAAAACATAAAGGAACCTAGATATGCGTGAGCCTCCACTACCCTCTGAAATCCTTATGATGGCAACCTCGAATCGTCTTGTAGCTGCGGGGTGATCCTCTTGGTGACAAGACGAAAATGGAAGCAAAAGAAGCTTTGAAGCTTTGCAAAGAGAGCTCAATGAGAGATTTGATGAGAACTATGGCTTGATATGAGCAGCGTATGGATGTGAACAAGCTTTTAGAAAAGCTAAGAAAGATAACAAATGAAAGCAAAAGGCTCCTATGTCCTGTATGAGCATGAGAATGCTTGATTTGGAGAGCAATAATTTGCAAGACCTGTGTGCACAAATGAAATTGCCTCCCGAAAGGGGGAGCTTTGAAGCTATGCAACAATGAAAGCTTTTAAGCTTTAAAAAACTAAAGAAAGAAATGAAGAAAGAGGCTCAAAGGCTTGTGAAGAAGTTTAAAAAAACTTGTTAAGATGAGAAGAGAATTCTCCAAATTTCTCAACCTAGAAAATAATGAAGAGGTGAGGAGTATTTATAGGTTAGAAGAAGGGTTGAGAGGTGAAGAAGGAGATTTAACTCAATTTGATTGGAGTGTTAACTCAGAAGATTCAAGAGTGATCTAAGCTAAAATTGGAGTGATCTACCCAGTAAAAGCTTATCACTCAAGAAGAAGTGAAGAAAGAAGAATGCGTGGGAATGCAAGGGAATGCATAAGTTGTTAACTAAATATGAAATAGAGCTAATTATGCATGTGTGGGTGCATGAAATAGTTATCTCTATATTTGGCTCAAAAATCCATGCACACAGGAAGAAAAATGGGTGAAAACAGAGCTATTTTGAGTTAGAAACTCAAGTTTTTCTGTAGCTAAAAACATGATAGGGTTGCCCATGGGTCTCCACTTTCACCAATCAGTGTCGCCCGAGTGCGACCGATGGGCAACCCTCAGAGGAGGACACTTGGGTGGAAGTGCATGATGGGAGATGGTAGAGGAGATGAAAAGGAGGGGGTCTACCTCCAAAAATAGGTCAATCATGTGTGAAAATCCAAATCTTCACTTGAAAAAGTAGGATCCCCCATGGGAGATCTAGAAATAATAGGGGTAGATTTGGATTAGTTGAGTGAAACTAAAAATTGAAAGAAGGAGATGGGTAGGGAGGACCTCTAGAAGGCCTCTAGGGGTGGGAATAGATGAAAAACACTGGGGAAAAGTGAAAACTCACCTACAAGATGCATACAAGGCTTAGGAACTAGGTCTCAAGCACAAGAAATGCAAATCAACAAGTGTTGAAAAGTGTCGAAAAGCGAAGAGAGAGAAAATGACAAAGGGGAAACAACACAAGGAGAAAGAAAAGACACGTCACCAAGAGAATTTCTACTTAGAGGATGTTATTTCATGCTTGCTTGTACATGACAAGGATTATGACTCATCATAGGGGTCCTCATGGAGGTTGTGCGTGATTTTGATGCTTATAGGACCGGGGACTGTGAGGCTTGGCAGCCCGGTCACCTGCTGGCCGATGGCCGACAAGAGGCCAGTGGGGGCCGACCAACTCTGACGTTGGTAGTACCCCCCCGATACCCTTTGCCTGTACAGGGTTCTACAGACCCCCCATGCAATAATTTTTTTTTGTTAAAACTTTTTGAATCTTGATTTTAAGAAAAAGACTTTTTTTCTATAGTTTTTATTTTTATTTTTTAACTACAGAAAAAAAAATCACGCCGCAAGGTAAATTTTTTTAAAAAAATTGTACCTCTGCAGTCTGTACGGTCGTACTTGGGGGCCAAAAAAAATTTCTCCAGTGACCTAAATAGGTCAAATTTTATATCAATCTTCATCTCTCAGTCCTCCTGAATCTAATGGTGAGGTCTATTTTTGCACAAGAGGTCATTTGTGAAAAATCCCTCCTCAAAACCCTCATGAAGCACATTCAAGAAACCCTTTTTTCAACTCAAATTTATAAATCTGGATCTGAAAAAAATCACCACAAATATGCAACCCCAAAGTCGTCATATTTGCAAACCAAACCTACACAAAACCTTCATATCTTGTATTTGTCCAAAATCTTTCCTGCATTGTCATGGTTTTAGCTTTGCACCAGATCTACACAAAGAAGGGTTATACCAAAACATGGATCTATGAAACCCCACAAACTCAAACCCTGGTTCTGATAATATGGCTACTAATCTCATAGATTTGCAAAATAGTGTTAACATATAGGTCTACTTCAACCCACAATTCCTTCCAAAGATTCTCAAGATGGATGAAAACACCCTGAGCCATAATTGTATAGATACATCACATGCAAGCACATACAAGCAACATGCAAATTCATGCAAGTACATGCAACTCACATGCAAGCTCATGCAAGCCACATGTAAGTCCATGCAACTCCATGCAAGTACATGCAAGCCATGAAAAGCCTTAAAGTTTTGATACCACTTGTTAGGAATTTACAGGTAGATCAAACCAATTCCACATAACCCAAAGGAGATAATAATGCATACAAGCTTATAGATTTACCATAATGCAAAGATCAATAGACAATCAACAAGATAACACAAGATATACCCTAGAAAAATTGTCATTGAGGGAAAAAACCCAGCCTCCAAAAGCATCCATACTCAAAGTATTATTCAGCAATAAGATAATACAATACACTTACAGAGTCTCCATGAACATCTCTAAAACATCAATCTCCTCTAACGCATCCTTCATGTATCCAAGCCTGATCCACACATCCCATGCCATGCTTTGCAATATGCACTCACAAGAGAAAAACTCAATACAATGATAGCCTCTCACATAGCCTACAAAATAAGAGCCAACCCAAACCATTAACCATGTGCTTTCTTTTATAGACTCAAGCTCACACAAATACAACTTGTGGTATTGGATAAAACCCATGTGACTCAAAACCATGAGCACCAAACCATTGACTCCAAAATTAATTATTTTGCACAAATAATAAATATTTGCCTTATGTCTCTCAATGGTACATACAACTTTTACAAGTGGTACCAAATAAATATTTAATGTGGCTAAACACATAAATTAAGACGCACCACAAAAGAATATTTATTTTACATAATTAAATTAATTAATGTTATGCAAGGTGAACAACACCTTTTTCCCCACAGATTGGTAGGTGCGGAAGTAGTGGCTTGAACATTAGTAGGGGCTCCTCGAATACATATGTGGATGCGATGAGTAATGATGGCACAATTAGGTGTTTTGGCTCGAATGGTAATGGTGTTGACTTGATTGGGTGACTCTTCTATACGACCCACGATGAAATCGAAAGAAGAGGGAGGTGGAACTATGTTGTAAGATTTTTTAGAGGAGGAGGCTTTTCCCTAATTGTGATCTAGAAGTGGATCCTTGTATGCTCCTAAGTTTGTATTAGGTGATTGTTCAGGATGTTCATCAATGGTTATGTCACCTTACAAGGTCTTGGATGCAATGTTTTAACTGTTGGAATAAAAGAATAATCTCTAATCCAATTGTTAATCATCAAATCACCAATAAATGTTACCAATTGGTGAGATACAAGGTTTTGACTACTACAATATAGAAATCTAAAAAATTGTATGCAAATCTGAAAATAACTTTGCTTAATCCTTGAAATACCATGAAGAGATTCAAATTCTTTATTATGCTAAAATCAACCACTCTAACATGGTTGATGAAACCATCTTAGATGAACTTATAACAGCAATAACATCACTATAAGATAGTAGCAACAAAGAGGCACAAATCAGCAACATAAGAATCCAAGATCTCACAACACAAGGTAGCAATGGAATATAAGAATAAACACATAACACAGTGTTTACGTGGAGAAACCCTTGCAGGAAAAAAACTCCACCAAGAATAGAGGCCCAAGTTGTATTATCTTCAAAACAAGATTACAATACATCCACTTCAAATCTCCTCTTCACTCTTCAATCTAGCAGCACCTCTGTACCTATAAAACTGAGATATCCTCTCACTGTTACTCCCCCAAACTTCACTCTCAAGTCTCATATTTATACAAAATGAGTACCCACCAAAGAAATTCGTGGGAGATGGACAAAATCCAACATTTCTATCTTGGGATACCTCAAAATCATCTTCTTACAGATTCCCTTACACTTGTCATAGGCATCTTCCCAATATAGGCACCTAGAACCAAGAATAGGAACTTACAAGACAATAATTGTTGTCATATGTTGTCATAGAATCTATTACACATTATGACAATTGTAAGTTTTCATAGATGCTCTTACAAACTTATGACATGCGTCATAACAGCTCAAAAATATATTTCCCTAAGATAGGCACCAAGATTCTCCACCTCACCTCATTTACTATTTACCGAGATTCCTTGAGCAGTAAAAGTAACTCTGTAACAACTTGTCAGTGAAACTTGTACATCCCTTATGGGTAATAACAAATTACAAATAATACATGGAATAAATATAATATTGGGATTTACAAGGTTAATGGCACCTTATCCCAACATTCTCCCACTTGACATTATACATTGTAAATCAACCTATAGGAAAACTCAACAAGGGAATAAACATCCCTTAGCCAACCATGTACCATTGATTCTTCAACATGCTTTTGTGCTCCAACAAGATACCTACAAAAGAAACCATGATAACCACCATCTCAAGAAAGAAATCCTCACATCATGTCTCCCATGATAGGACAAGGAACATGCCAAGGTGAAACATATCAATTGTCACTGAAACCTGCACCAATCTATACATGAACACAAGCATCAAATCCAAATGATAACAAATGACTCTGAGTGACTGCCACACTCATACCAAATTGGGATAGCAACCACAACAAGTTGCTAGCTCATCCAAAACTATCCATACCTCAAACCAAGGTAAACAAACTGTCATAGGTAGAACTTCATGCTATCAACATAACAACCCAAAATCTATAAACAAATCCTTGTATATCCACCATCCTGCAAAAGAAGACTCCAAGGTAACAACACACATAGACATGCGATAAAAAACTTTGAAGTAACTCACTACAGTAAAGTGTAACCAGTCCAAAAGAGGTGCCCCTCCCATATAGAACACATATACCTTATGGAACTCCCACTGCATAGGTAATGTCAAATCTAAAAACAAGATCATAGCATTAACAAGTCATCATATAGCACTTCACATAGAGGATGTAGCTAACTCCTCTATCATAGTGTCAAAGAAGCATACAATGATATGCAAAATACATCTCTCATTACCAATCCAAATAACTCTCCCAAGTCCTCCAAATCAATGAAGAAAGAGATCAAGGAGCTACCAAACTGTTGCCAAAAAATAATGAAGTACAAACAACAACACATGACTCCATTCAAACCTCAACTCCATAAACATAAGACCCCTTCAGGAAGAAGACAATATACTAGGAAAGAGAGAACCTGCAAATCAAACCATGTCCTTATACCACACTAACATGTGCCAAACTATGTAAAATAAGATCTCCTTCAACACTTTCAAACTAAAAGGATATTAACATCTAGCCATTCAACTTATAATGAAACATGGAAGCAATAGATGTAAAACTCTCACAGAAAGTAAATCAAACTAGCCAAACATTCCTAGAACATAAGGGAATATGCCCAAAGCCACTAACCATCTCCTGTACCTCTCCTACCAAATCCTTAGAACTAACCCAAGTTCAAGATTACAAGGAGAACAACGGAAATACATAAAATCATGCATCTACTTCTCAACAAGCCCTTAGAACTCAACTTTCAAGACTAATGCACAAGAGAAGACAAGATACATATAAAGAATGCATCTAATAATCAAGCGGGCAATACCTCTTACATCATTCACCTGCCGAGTAGACCAAGAGTGGGATACAAGATTGTCCTATGCATACGACACCAAGCAATATAAGCTTTCAATAAAGACAACCTTCTCATTAGGTCTATAATGGACTCACATCCATTTCCAAGTGTAAACTCCTCGGTCTTTACTGTTGAAAAACTTTCATAACAAGTAACCATTCCAATAGATATCTCTAAGCACAAGAGATATCTAGCCTAACCCAAGTCTCTCTAGTATCCATGAGCACCCACCAATCAATCCATGCCAACTTCAAATGCAACCTGCAAAATCATGAAGCTCCAAGCAAATGATTAATACTCAAAACCAAAGAGAACTACATCCTCTCCAAAGGAAGAAAAATAAAACCTTTACCAAAGACTCTAAGGGTCTTCCATGAAGCAAGATGTTAACACCTCTTCAAAATCACATGAAGATAACCATATCTTGCCAAAGCTCTCACTGAACCGTGATACCGAGCTATACATGGAAACAAGATATCAAACCATCACTATCAAAATCTCCCACTAAAAAATGTAACCAAGCTATCCATGACATTGTGATAACCATCTCCTAAATGAAGATCATCCATGGCCTCAACACAATCAAAGAATCTACTATAAACGACATAGCTCCCAAAAGGTTGAGTACAAAATAATCTCCAAACCAAGAAGATTAAGCATCCTCTGTCAATAGAACCAAAGATGTCAATAAACCCTCACTGCAACCTAAGGGAAAAATCCAAGAGCTCCTTATGACACTAACAACTATTGCAAAAGATCATCCATCTTCTAACCAAAGATTATCCATGGCTCACTACACACTGCAACAACATCATCTTAGAACCAAAATCCTGAAAAACAAAGAAGATAGAACATACTATGTAACTGCACAAAAACTCCCACTAGAAGTGATACTAAGCTATGCATGGTATCATGACCAACATAACTTAAAGTAAATAGAGCTTCTCATGCACCATAACTTACTACTATAGATTCTAATGAACAAATATATCAAGTACTCCAAACCATCCTTTTGTCTCACTACAATAAACATACCAATGCAGTCAAGGTGACCAAGAAGAGGCCAACCAAACAAAATCCTCATCAGATAATTTACAAGATCTGCACTCATGCAACATCTCAAAGGAGAAAAACATGGTCAGTGCTCTAATCTCAAATAACTGAAAAAATAGATTCAGCGCCACATCAGTAACATGCAGAACAAAGATAACCAGGAATAATATGTAGATTTCCAAGACTCAAATACTAGGATCAATGGTAGACCTAATTTGCCAAACAAATCCATATAAGAGTAACCATAGATCATAAGAACCCATCAAGCAGCCCTGCAAATCTGTAATTGTTTCCATCCAAAATACTCTAAGAGTCTGAACACAATCTTTCCACAGATCTACAAACCATATATTTTTGTTAACATGTAAAACCTGCAAAACCATCTCTCTATAAATCTAAAATCATTTAAACATCTAGATATTGACACCATATATGTCATCTGAAATAATGAAATATCACAGATCTATGAATCCACAGCTTTTTGTAACAGGAAAACTGTAAAACCTACATATCCAAAATAACATGAATATGAAAGAGGAGGAACTAGGTTTTTTAGGAGTTTCCATATCACTAAAATACCAACTCCACAACCCACATGCAACTGGTGGAAAATCATCCAGTGCTTTCATGTAACCAAGGGCTAAACCCATGAATCCAACACAAGCACTCCATACTATAGTCCCAAAAATAAATGTTCTTCCATGTGACCATGGCACCAAAATCAACCACCCAGCATGAAAACCCATTCACTTCACATGACCACAAGGTAAAGGAACATAACCACCATGTAAGAGGATACTCACATATTGCCAAACCGGAGCTCCAGATCACTACCACGAGATCAACTCCATGAAGATCCATAACCCTGAGCCTTAAGCACCCATCATAGATCTCATTGACAATATCCATCTGAGAGTTAGATACCATGGCTTCCAATCTCACAAATCTACAAGACAATGTCAACATACAGAACATCCACTACAGCCCAAAAACCTCCAACATTCTGCAATTCCTTCCAACAAATTCACAAGCTTTACAAGCTAATTCAAAAATGGAGGAATACCCAGAACCAAATTACCATGAATCCACCACATGCAAGCAACATGCAAGTACATGCAACTCACATGCAAACACATGCAAGCACATGCAAGAAACATGCAAGTACATGCAACTCACATGCAAGAACATGCAAGCACATACAAGCACATGCAATCCATAGAACAACCTTAAACTCTGATACCAATTGTTGGAATAAATGAACAATCTCTAATCCAATTGTTAATCATCAAATCGCCAAGATATGATACCAATTGGTGAGATACAAGGCTTTGACTACTACAATATAGAAATCTAAAAAATTGTATGCAAATATGAAAATAACTTTGCTTAATCCTTGAAATACCATGAAGAGATTCAAATTCTTTATGATGCTAAAATCAGCCACTCTAACATGCTTGATAAAACAACCTTAGATGAACTTATAACAACAATAACATCACTATAAGATAGCAGCAACAAAAAGGCACAAATCAACAACATAAGAATGCAAGATATCACAACACAAGGTAGCAATGGAGCAAAAGAATAAACACATAACACAGTGTTCACATGGAGAAACCCTTGCAGGAAAAAAACTCCACCAAGAAGAGAGGCCAAAGTTGTATTATCTTCAAAACAAGATTACAATACATCCACTTCAAATCTACTCTTCACTCTTCAATCCAACAGCACCTCTATACCTGTAAAACTGAGATATCCTCTCACTGTTACTCCCCCAAACTTCACTCTCAAGTCTCATATTTATACAAAATGAGTACCCACCAAAGAAATTCATGGGAGATGGAAAAAATCCAACATTTCTATCTTGGGATACACCAAAATCATCTTCTTACAGATTCCCTTACACTTGTCATAGGCATCTTCCCAATATAGGCACCTAGAACCAAGAATAGAAACTTACAAGACAATAATTGTTGTCATATGTTGTCATAGAATCTATTACACCTTATGACAATTGTAAGTTGTCATAGATGCTCTTACAAATTTATGACATGCATCATAACAGCCCAAAAATACATTTCCCTAAGATAGGCACCAAGATTCTCCACCTCACCTCATTTACTATTTATCGAGATTCCTTGAGCAGTAAAAGTAACTTTGTAACAACTTGCCGGTGAAACTTGTACATCCCTTATGGGTAATAATAAATTACAAATAATACATGGAATAAATATAATATTGGGCTTTACAAGGTTAATGGCACCTTATCCCAACATTAACCTCATGCAATTAGATGGTTTATGCCATTTAACACAATGGTATTCATAATAGGCATTCTCATCAAACCAAGAGGGTTTAAATTGATTATCATCATACGAGCGAATGGGTGGTGTAGACACTTAAAATTGTTCATGTCTTACAACATCACCTTGTTGACACATTACTAGAGACATTATATGCTATTGTATCCTAATCCCATTTATCCCACTAGCCAATTAATTAAATAAATCCTATTTATTTAATTGATTCCCCTCTCCCATTTTCCAACTAATTCAAATAAAATATTTGAATTTTCCCTCATCTTTCACCTCATTGCAACACATGTCCCATACTACATTTTTCATTTAATGCCTTCACATGTCCAACTAATTTAAATAATCTTTTATTTAAATTAGGTAAGCCCTACACTTGTCACATGACTACAACTCCTTATGGAGTGGGAAACTCTATTCAATCTCAACCATCAACATCATTCAAATCAACTTTCAATCCTAGCCATCAATTCAAATCACTCCTTTCTTATAAATCAACCCTCACCCAAGCCATTTGGGGGGATCCATTCTGCAAGTAGCCTCATGCTGTCGAATTTCCTCTAGAATCATCCATCATCCATCTTTCATTCCATTGTTATGCTACTGAAATAGTGAGCAATCAACATTCATCCTTTGATATTTTGCATTCCTATGCAAGATTGAGAAGAGCAATGGAGGAGAGCCAAGATTAGCATAGGAATTTGATTTAGTTTGATGTTTGCATTTAGATTTCTATGTTATCTTGTACTCCATTGTGTTGTTATGGTTTAATGATTGTTATTTGTGATTCATAGCTCTGATTTTCCCCTAATACATTTGGTGAACCTGACATGAAAACAATTTTTGGTCGATTTTGGAAGTCAAGTTTTGCAGGTTGCTCCCTGGCCTGAAATAGACCTCACCATTGTGTTTGAGAGGCCTCACAAGCAAAAAAACAACATATAAAACTCCATATTTTGTTGTCGAGAAAAAATTGAATTTTTTTTAGTTTTGGCCCTTGTCGTAGGGTCGTACCGTACGGATCCGTATGGCCTTTGTAGGGGTCTTTGGTCGAAATTCTAGTTTTTCTTGCTGGTCAGTAGCTAAATTCTTTTGTGCTGCAGGTTTAATATTTTCTACTGTAGGTTTATTTTTATATTACAGGTCTAAAAAACCCTAACAACCAAGTCACCACCACCTTATGCCACCCGTTCACCCTCCTAAAAAATCGTAGCGCCACCTCTTCCTAACCTGCCACCGCTAACTGTATTTTCTAGTCCTCTGCTATCTTGTTTAAACCCTGGCTACAATCCTCTAAAACCCTAGCTCCACCTTTGAATCCTCGGTTGCTGCCATCCTCTTACCTCGCCTTTTGTTGGTTTAAGTCACAACCTGCAATCCACCCGACCACCGCCTACCTTTTACTCCACTCTATCAACTCTATCACTCAAACCCTAAGCTCCATTGCTTGTTGCCTTCCCTTTGACAGTCGATGCCATCCCTATTCTTGGTCGACACCACTTGCAGACCCCTCGACACCACCTAAACTCCACCTTCTCCCTTTCGCAGACCCATCAACTACCAGCCTTAAGCCCTAACCGTCATTCGGCTTGGCAGTCAGCACAACCATAGCACCTGTAAACACCCAGTCAACACAACCATTCGACTTGGTGGTTGGAGGTCACTCCTTTAAGCACCTGGTCACATTTGTGACTGAGGGTAGGGGGAGGGGGGCTTCTACGCCCCTTTTCCATTTCCTTTTTTTATTTTTGTTTTGACCTCACCCCTGGTCATATGGATGACCAGGGGCTAATCTAAACCCTTGATTGTTGCTCCACTTAACTGTTAGCATATAACTACTAGCACCTAACAAGAGCATGTGACCAGATTTAACTCAAATAGCTAGTGGTTAGGATTAAACAGCCAAGTCAAACCCATTTGCTCCTCAAGTCCTAATAGGGCATTATTTTTCTTTTTTCCATAACTTGGTCAAAATAGGTCATATTTTTGTGAAACAAGCGGTGTTGTAAACTTGGTTTGCCCAGCTACGCTATGGCGAAGGAATTTTTAGGTGATTATACTATTTTGATTAGATTTTTTCAGTCAAATTCAGCTTTCCTTTTCAACTTCAAACACTCATAACTCTTGCAAAATTTATCTATTTTTCATGAAATTTTTTTTAAAATGGCATAGAATCTCATGAACTTTCTGATGATGCTATTCATTCTACTATAGTTGTTCATCTTAATTAGATTTTTATGAGATTTATTATTTTCATCATAACACACTTGTATGCAAGTTTTCTTGTCTCTTTCTTGTTTTGGTGGTTTTCAGGTGATCTTAAGGGGTTGTAACAGCATTCACATCGGTCACAATAGCATATTGGAAAGCAAAAATTTAAGGTGCACTCATTTCATCTTTCATCTTTCATTCAATCAATCAATCTTGCTTGCATTCACACTTGGATTTGGGCATTGAAAAGAACATCTTGTTTGCTCTCACATTTAGATTTGGGCTCTAAAATGAACTCTTGTTTTCAATCACACATTCAAATTAGGTTTAAAATGAACTAGTGTCTTCATTCACACATTTGACTTTAGATTTAAAACAAATAAGTGCTTGCATTGTTTGGTGAACCTGAGTGTGATTGAAGGTGTGTATGCTCTTCTCATGCACTTCATGCGATCTTGAGAATCAAAAACACCTTTCATCCATTCACTTTCACACCACACATTTCATTTTCTAAGGGGAATATACATTGCGAGTGTGAGTCTAGTGTTCGTGTGTATGCTCTCTCCTCGCACCACAAGGTAATCTTGGAGATCCAAAGCACCCAATAGATTTGCTTTGTCACCCTTCCTAGGAGGCCTGCTTGAAGACACACCACTCCAAGGGACGACCTCAACTCTAGCTTTCTGATGGAGTCTAAATAGCGAGGTATGAATTTAAAAACACCCTCTTGGAATTTGAAATCTTGTCATTCAGGCTAAGCCCCCAAGAACTTTATACCTTGGGGAAGTGAAGGTGAAGGGTGGGTTACCTCTTTCTCCTAGTTGTGTGGCATTATTTCACTTTCATTTCATGGAATTGGGCCCCCCGTACCTCATGTATATTTGGGACATCCTTAGTCAAACTTGTGCATCCTAGAGTAGGACCTATTTGGTCACACCCACTTGACTAATCCTAGGATTGTTGATGTGTCTTCAAATGTCTTCCTAATCATCAAATTCAAATTTCAAAGTCAAACTTGCTTATGTGTCTTTTGTATGTGATTCATGTGTACATGTGAAATCATTTGTTTACAAATTGCCAAATCAAGATATAAACACAAAAACATAAATACATCATTCAAAACATTATTGCCAACATATTCATTCTAAATCACCTTTCATCCTAATCAAAACCCTAATCATCCTTGTCATTCCATCATAATCAAAACCCTAATCATCCTTGTCATTTCATCCTAATCAAAACCATAATCATCCTAATCACCTTTCTTAGCCACCTCATATCCTAATCATATCCAAGTCATCCTAATCAAATCCTAATCACTATCCTAATCATTCCACATCATCATCCTAGTCCTAGTTAATCACTTGCCAAAATGGTCTTGATCCTTAACCAGCCTAGTTCAAATCCAAAGCCCAAACTCATACTTCTAGGAGGCCCTTCCTCTAGTCGTAATGAGGAGACAAATCCTAGACCTAAACTCATACTTCGATGGGACCCTCCTCCTACTTCTAATGATGACAAGAATCATGTTGCATACCTTAAGGAACAAGATGAAATGCAAAGAGTTAAACACATGGGTAACTCCATGCCAACACTAGAGAACAAGGTCCTAGCACCCCACCTACAATCCATCATCCAAGCACTCCCCCAACTAGAACAACCCCTAGACCAACAAACCGTATGACAACTACAAGACATCATCCAACCACTTCAACAAAACCAATCACCTCTAATACAACAACTCCTGGCCTAAGTCCAACATCTCATAACCACCCACCAATCCCAAACCCAACAACCACAATATCAACAAAGTCCACATAAATCCTATGTGTCACCTCCATCATCATACCAACCATCTACCTATCATGTCAATCCTACATCAACCTACCCCACTTCTTCTAATGCTAACCAACATTCATATAAATTCATTCCACAACAATAACATGTGATCCTAAGTCGCCCCTTGAAATAAGATCAAGTGTCTTCAAGCCCTCATGCTACTTTTGATAAGGGGAACACCACTCTAGCTTGTGGGACCTATAGGTCTATTCTACCACCATCCAATCAAAGACCTATCCTAATGCCTATTCATCCTAAACCAACATCACCATATTCTCCTAGTCCTAATCCATTGGTCCCTCCACCTTCTAACCCATCAAACCCTTCATTACCCTCACCATCATCTAATCCTCCATCAACTCCACCCCCTAAATTCAAACATTACAAGAGTAAACCTATGGTGTTACCCAAATCCACCCATCCATTACATCATTCATCTACCCATACACCTATAAAGGATGTAATCCAAGGGCTACTAGCAAGAAGTCAACCATGCCACCAAATTCCTATCCTTGAGCCTACAAAAGAGTCTTCCAACACCATTTCCAATCCTACAACCCCGTCATATAGTCCACAACCCCTCGAGCCTATTGAAGAGCCTCCCCCCATGAGTCCAAGTCGAGGTCCATCACACCCTCATGTTGGTGATTATCAAGAACATATCAAGCCTCCCCAAGAGCCTTCCACTTCCATTCAAGAAAGTCAAGAGTTATGTCAAGAGCCTAATCCTAAAAATATGGAAACATTTCTAATCAAGAGCAAATCACTTTCATTCAACCCATTCATAACATATATCTTTTTCATGATCAAGATATTATTCATGATGAAGAACCTATCCATGAGCAACTTGATCCTATTCATACCTCCAAAACCATCCATGAGAAAGATACCCAAGACCTACATACTCCATCTAATGAAAGTCTTGTTGACCTACTTAAGCACTCACCTCGCTTCATGGCCTTCCTTCAAAGGAAAGAAACTTCTCCTTCAATCCATGATCCACAAATACCCACTTCCCTTGATGACACACTTTCCTCCCAAGCAAACATAGAAGATCAAACCAATAGCTTGGATCTTAGTGAGCATAATGATAATCAAGATCCCAATGATCCTTCCTCATCCACTATTGAACATATTACAAACCCACCATCATATCCCCTTGGTCTTACCACCACCATTCATGAATGTTCTTCCTTAGGAAAGCAACAACCATTATCCACTACCTCACCTTCTCCATAAAATAATGAGCTCAAGTCTAGTGTCCAAACTACACATAGTCCCATTGTCCATCGCATACTCCAAAAAATGAACTATCAAGGTAAAGGCTTAGGCCTTCATGAAAAAGGTATTTTGGTGCCCATCCATGTCAATACCCCTCCATGCTCATATGTCCTTGGATATACACCCCAAGGTAAACAATCTTAAGATGTTAGTACTTCCTCCATGCCTCCTAAATCCACCACTTTTCACCTTAAATCCTATCATGTACCCAAAACATATGTTGTCATTCCTCCATTATCCTACAAATACCAAAAGCATGTGACCATACACCTTCCACCATCCACTTTACTTCCACTACTTCCAACTCCTAATATCCCACCATCCACTCTACTTCCATTTCTCCCAATGCCTAATATCCCTATCATCCAATCCACTTATCTATTTATCCAAAAACCCACTTTTAATCCATCCATCCATAAGTCCCCCAAAATTCCAAATCATGACCAATCAATGCACACATCATCTAAACATGAAGCTTCCACCAATTCCAAGGGATTCAAAAATAAAAAAATTGGATGCCTATACCCATAAAGCTAAATATCTTAAGGATCCTCATACCTTAGAGTACAAATGCAAAGAATTAAAGAAAAATCCATCCAAAAGGCTATATACGCCTATACCTTCAAAAGAAAAGTCCAAAAACAAAATGGTTTGGGTACCTAAACAAAAATCAAGAAAGTCAAATGAATTATCCTCTTCCATCTAAATATCCCATTCCATTCAAAATTCTCAAATTCCTTCATCCCACAAGCAAAACAAAAATCATAAAAACCCTAAGTCTATGTGGGTGCCTGAATTCCTACATCGACCATCCCCTAAGAAAACATGTCCATTGCTTCCTACACCACCTCTAAGTCAAAATCTTCAATGTTTATCATGGTGTGTGCAACCGTTGGTCTTGGTTCCCTTTAATTCCACAAGAATTCCACATACTTCCATCTCCTTGTCCTTCATCCATTATCCTACATATTTCACCCATCACCTCCCTATGGTCCATGCTTTTGCATAATCCACATCATAATCCATCCATCCCTACATGGACCTTTCATAATCCACATCAAAATCCACTATCTACCTAATCCATCTCCTTCTCATGCAATCCCTTACCAACATCTATGAGCATAATGACATTTGACATGGTCCATGCGATGACATCCATCTCTAATGGGACTATCACCTTTCATGGAACTAGAGACTTGAGTCCCTCCTATCCATATTCCCCTTCTCCCATAAAAAGTCAAAAAAAAAGAAAGAAAAAATCAAAATAGTAAAGAGAAATCCCTTCGTCCAATGGTGAAAACCACCCTTGGTTGTGCCTTGGATAAGTACCATGATGAAAACCTAGAAAATAGGCGTCATGTGTAGGTTGATCTTCTATGTCACTTACACTTGGGGCATGTTGTCTCATCCAAACATTCTATCCTGTCATACCATTTCCATACCATCATATCCATCCTATTTTACCATCCTTAGCCATTACACCCACATACATATACCTATCATAGTGAATCTAACCATCCTCCCTTCCTTCTTTTGATCTTGATAAAGATATGGGGGCAAAATATTGTCAAATGTTTTGGATATCTCTTGATATAACTCATCCTTTCAAACCAATCCTATCATTACCCTCTTGTCGTTACCCATTTTTCCATCCTATCCAAACCAATCCATCTTATCATTCCTATTGGTCATAGGCTTTGTCATGTAAAATCCTAAGCATTGTACCTAGAATGGGTCATGTTGTTCCTATACGACATAGCCTTTGGAGATCACATCGGAGCTCCCTTATTATAGATACATCCATTCCATCCTTTATTGGCATATCATTTCTATTTGTCCCTCTATCATGAGCCTTTCATTTCATTTACTATTGCCCACCCATTCACCCAACCCTACCCCCATCCTTGCATCTAGACTTGGTTCTCCCCTTATCATTGGTGTCTAGCATAAAGGCTATCCAAATTGTCATCCAATGTCATCCCCAAAACATCTCAAAACACAAAAAAAATCAAAACATTCTCAAAATACAAAAAAATCAAAACATTTTCAAAACCCAAAAAAATCAAAATATGTCAAAAAATCCAAAAAAATCAAAACATTCCCAAAAATACAAAAAAATCAAATATCCAACAAAAATCTGAGAAATAAGATCAAACCAAATCATCAATTTAGTTCCTTCAATTCAATTCATCCAATCATTACAATCAAATCATTCCTTCAAATATATCAAATCAAATCAAATCAATCCTCATTCCAATCAAATCACTCCAATCATCAATTCTTCCAATCAATCAATCAAATCATTCCAACCAAATCAGTTCAAATCAATTCAATTCCCAAATCATCATTCAAATCAAATCATCCAATTAATTCAATTCATCTAAACCAATCATCAAATTCATTTCATCCAATTCAATCAATCAAATTAATCCATCAAATCAATTCAATTCATCCAATCCAATAGTCAAATCACATTATTCAATCCAATCATCAATTCAATTCCTCCAATTCAATCACCAAATCCATTCAAACTGATCCAATCATCCACTCAATTCTTCAAATCAATTCATCCAATCAATTCATCAAATCAATCCAATTCTTCAAATCTAATCAATCAATTCCTCAAATCATCAAATCAAATCACTTCTTCTAATCAATTCAATCAAATCTCAAATCACTTAATCAAATCAATCATCCTCATCAAATCAACCACTCCATCAAATTGTTGGGAATTAAGGTGTCTCAACCTTTGCAAATTCCTAATGTTGTATTTATTTATCCCATGTTGAGTTGGCATAGTCGGCACCTTGTGTACATGCAACAGGATAAATTTTGGTGACTTTGGCAGCCGTGGTTTCCCCCTTGAATAATTAATGGGGGTTTGGGGGCAACGCCCCCAAGATGGGTCAAGGGGCGGAGCCCCTTGCAGGGTCCAGGGGCAGCGCCCCTGGCGCGCTCTCTGTCACAGTACAGGGCGGGGTTGAGGGACAGCGCCCCTGAAACCTCAACTAACTTTTATTTAATGACAAGTGTCGGTGAGTATCTTTACACAAGAGAAAGGCATCTTTGGGCGGTCAAGGGAGGTTATGACAAGTTGTAAGAGGAATAAGATATTTTTAGTCAGTGTATGATAGATTCTCTTACAGCTGTAAATGATGTTAGTTAGGACGGATTCTATGACAGTTGTAAGGTGCGTAAGAGCATCTATCATAGCCTATCTTGGGACAAAGCGCCCACATTGGGGTGGGATGTTGGACAAGTGTCCTAAGGTGTGGGTTTTGGGGCATGAGTCCAAGATGGATGCCCATCTCTAGAAGGTTCCATATTCGCCTTGTAAACTCTATAAAAATAGGTGCTTGGATGGGAGATATGTAGTGTGTTTTACAGGTACTGTTATGCTGCTGGAATATTTCCAAATTTGACATTCGAAGACTCCTGAAAGAGCATTGTCTCTGAAACTGTATTGTAATCTGTTATTGTTTACTGTAATACATTTGAGCTGTGGTTTGGAGTGTAGGGTTTTTCACCCGTAAGGGTTTTCCCCACATATATCTTGTCTCTCTCTCTTCTGTCTTATTTCTATGTGTATGTGTATTGCTGCAATATCTCTGTTAGATGTTCTATGTTGTTGTAGTTGTAAGAATTAAAATTGAATTTGCATACATTTCTCCTCATTAGATTAGTGTAGGAAGTGATTTCCGCACACCTAGCTTCCTTTCACAAATCACTTCTTCAAATCCCTCAAGTCAATTCAATTCATCCAACTCCAATCATCAATTCTTCCAATCAAGTCTCAAATCATTAATCAAATCAATTCTTCAAATCCAATCATCAAATCAATCCAATTCTTCAAATAAATTCAATTCATCCAATCCTTTCAATTCAAACGATTCCATCAAATCAATTCATCAAACCAAATCAATCAATTCATCCGATCCAATCATCAACTCAATTCATCAAGTCAATTCTTCAAACCAATCAATCAATCAAATCATTTCAAATCAAACAATTTAATTGTCAATTCAATTCTTCAAATCAATTCAATCCAATCAATCCATTTAATCAATCAATTCTTCAAGCCCGTTCAATCCAATCATCCTTATCAAATCAATCATCAACCAATCCAAGTAATAATCGAAATGCAAGTCATCATAATCTATACCAATCAAGTCAAATTATCCAATTACATCAATGGTCTTGATCCTAGCCTTGTTGTAAACCAATCAATCAATCATGAATCAAATCCTGGTGTTGACTCGCATGGCCAACAACACTAGTGTCAATCAATCATATCAATTGTCTTATATAGGATTTTACATTGTCAAAATCAGACCAGACGTCTTATATGGCATGTTTCATTTCCTGAAACCAGATGCCATCATCATCAATCAATCAATTAATCATTGATTTACATCTTGACAAGGGCAATACATTGTTTGTTTTTTAATCATTTGTGCATGTTTGCTTGCTTCCTTGTGTGTGTTATCATTTCATCTTACATATGTTTCAAATATGTATCTTTCCATCTAATATTCATATCTTGTGTATGTTGGAATAGCTTTTTGCATTATCCTTTGCATCTAAGGTCATATCATACCTTTTGTGCATTAGGACTTTATTTCTCTAAGTTTACTTTCTCATACGTCTAGACAAGGTTGTATCATGCTAGGTGCACAAGACACATCGTCACCCTGGCCCTTATACCTTAGTGCATAATGTCTAGTGCTATATCAAACTTCATGGTTGCTCACCTTCATTGCAGCATAACATATCATTCATTTATTTTATCCATTCCCTTATCTTTCATCCTCCATTTTCTTATCCATCCTTTATCATTTCATTTCATTTCGAGAGCATACCTGTGTTCATCCAACCCGCCTATCCTCTCGAGGGGGCATCAGCATCCTATCTTTACATCATTATCCTTTTCCTCTATCCATATATTAGCTTCTTTGAAATGATGGTACTTCTAGTCGCCACATCATCTCAAAGAGGGGAAAAATGTAGACACTTAAAATTGTCCATGTCTTACAACATCACCTTGTCAACACATTACTAGAGACATCATATGACATTTTGTCCTAATCTCATTTATCCCACTAGCCAATTAATTTAATAAATCCTATTTATTTAATTAATTCCCCTCTCCCATTTTCCAACTAATTCAAATAAAATATTTGAATTTGTCGTCACCTTTCACCTTATTGCAACACATGTCCCATACTACATTTTTCATTTAATGCCTTCACATGTCCAACTAATTTAAATAATCTTTTATTTAAATTAGGCCATCCCTACACTTGTCACATGACTACAACTCCTTGTGGAGTGGGAAACCCTATTCAATCTCAACCATCCACATCGTTCAAATCAACTTTCAATCCTAGCCATCAATTCAAATCACTCCTTTCCTATAAATCAACCTTCACCCAAGTCATTTGGGAGGATCCATTCTATAAGTAGCCTCATGATGTCGAATTTCCTCTATAATCATCCATCATTCCTCTTTCATTCCATTGTTATGCTGCTGAAATAGTGAGCAATCAACATTCATCCTTCAATATTTTGCATTCATATGCAAGATTGATAAGAGAAATAGAGGAGATCCAAGCTTTAGCATAGGGATTTAATTTATTTTGTTGTTTGCATTTAGATTTCTATGTTATCTTGTACTCCATTGTGTTGTTAGGGTTTAATGATTGTTGTTTGTGATTCATAGCTCTGATTTTTTCCCTAATATAGGTGGCAATGTGATCAAATCTTCCTTGACGAGGTTTCTCAAACATCTTCGATGGGTTCACCTAGAGGTTTGAATCTTCTCTTGGGTGCATTGTTTTGCTTAGGCGGTCCCTTAGGAATATTTACATTATTTCTTGTGGATAGGTTTGATGGCGTGGTGGTTTGTACATTTTGACACTCTTAACATTGGTGACACCATCATTAGGAGTAATTTTGTTTTTGCCTCAAAAGAAGGGTTTTTCGTGGGATTGGTTGTTGTTGTTTGTGTTGGGGGTGTTGTTGGGGTTGTCATTGATCTTGTTGTAGTTGTTATTTTTGTTGTCGTTGTTGTAAATTTTTATAGCCCCCTTAGCAATGAGGGCTCTCTCAATGGTTGTTCCCTTGTCTATATCCTCTTCAAAGGTTGATGCACATTGGATTTGTAAATGGAAGCCCATTTCTTGATTTAAATTCATCACAAACATGGTGACTAATTATTTTTTAGGAATAGGCCAAGGGAGTTTTCTTTCTAGGCTTCTTCACCTTTGTAGAAAGGTAGAAAAGGATTCCCCATTCTTTTGTTTCATGTTGCAAAGGTTCGTCATAGATATCTCATGTTCAAAGTTATAGGAGAAATGGTTAACAAATTGCTCTGCGAGATCATGAAATGTTTTAATGCTGGGGGGAAGATGAGCAAACCATTCAGTGGCTTGACCACCTAGGCTTCGAGGAAAGAATCTCATCAAGTATGTGTCGTCGTATGAGACCTCTAGGAAAGCAATGTAAAACTCCCTGAGGTGTTCCGTAGGGTCCCCTTTCCCTTTGTACTTGTCAAATTTTGGTGTTTCAATTTTTTTTGGTAAAGGTGGCATGGTGATGGTTCTATCAAATGGGTATTGGGCAAATATCTTCGAATGGGTATTGTTTTCTTTTGTACCCATCTTGCATATCATCAACCTTTTGGATGAAGGTTTGCACAATGCTAGATAGGTCTTGGGTTGGTGGAGGTTGTGGTACATGTGATTGTTGTTGATGGATTAATTGTTGAACGAAATTAGGGTTTTGTTGATGTTGAGGTAGGGTTTGGTTTTGATTTTGTTGGGCTTGGTGTTGTTGGTAGGCAAGGAGTTGTTGTAGAATGTGTGGTGGAATTTGTTGTTGGTTTGGATTTTGTAAGGTTTGGATTGATAATGATACAATGGGTGGTTGTGAAATGGGAGTTTGGGAGATGGCGGGTTGTGTGTATGTGAAATTAGATGAAGGGTTTTTGCATGAATTGGTATTGGATATGTTGTAAGGGCATTGGGAAAATAGTTGCATCATGAAGGCTATAGTGTTGGAATCAAATTGAGGGACACTTGTGGAAGCACTTGTGTACGTGGTGTTGTTAGGGATGTTGAGGGTGATTTGGGAGTAGATGTAGTTATGGCCGATGTTGATGTGGAGGTAGGATTTTATGTGGTTGTGTCTAAAGTTTGGGATGTGTTAGGGATATTGTTGGACGAGGATGGTTGTGAGGAGGTAGGTACCTTAGCACCATTTTGGATTAGAAATTTGTTGGGACAGAAAAATTTATGGCAAAAATTTCAGGTACCCATGATGAAAATTGGAATCAACATCGAAAATGAGTTGGGGTTTCCTTTTGAAATTTTTGAAGATTCCCTATTTTTTGCAAGATATGCGTGTTTTGGTAAAAATGCATAAGGAAAAGGTTTGTATGTTGCATATACAAAGGTGTTTGTATGTGGTGTCGTTGTATGAATAAGTAAAGGGTTATCGGGTTTATTACATCATTATACTTGTATGCATACAAGTCAGACCCGATAGAGTTCAGAGCTTAGATGAATAATAGGTTAAGTCTGTAGGATGTATTAAGTGTTTGTATGTTTGGAAAGGGAAAAAATAAAAAGGGATATACAACGGTAATATACATCGCGGAACCGAAAGGAATATGAAATACGGTTTTATTGTTGTATGTTTTGGATACATACATTGCGGTGTACATACAACACGGAACCAAAATATTTATAAAATAAAGAGTAATTGTTGTATATTTCGCGCCTTGTATGCATGTTTCGGGTTATACATTGTGGTACACATGCAAGGCAGAATTTAGGAGAGATTTAAATCTGGTTAAAGGGATGCATCGGGAACTAATGTATATCGGAGGATGCATTTCACAGTATATACAAGTCAGAGTTGAAAATAAATGAACTATGGTTCATAAAAGCAAGAAGTCCGAAAAGGAGATACAATTGAGTTTGTATGTATCGAGCATTGTATATGAAGGTTGGATACAAGTAATGTTGCAACATGGAATACAAGTGAGGAATAGGGTGGGTCCCGCCACTTGCACATTGGGCTTGTATGATAACAATGTATATCTTTGATATGCCAAACTATTGTATATACAAGGCATGACTTGTTATCACCGGTTCTCTTTACCATTTCTACCAGTCACCTTTTGTATCCAACACAATGTACATTCTCACATACATTCTTAAAGATACATTTGCGATATACATTCGCATTACACCTTTGGTGAAACAAAATGCACCTTACGCCAATGCAAAATTCTATCGGTCTAACTTCATTGATCGATATAACTACCAAAAAACTTTCCTGATGGTTGTGTCACGCCGATGTCCACTTCAGGTACTCTACCACCATGCAAACACAGAACAACTTATACAAAAACAAAAACCCTAAAATGACATTAAAATTCAAATGGTTAAGATATTCTTCTGACATTTGAAATATGGGTTTTTTGCAGGTTATACACAGTAGGGATCAAGTTATAAAAACACCCACGAAAGGATCATGAGGAACTGATAAATTGTCGATAAGGGAAGTAATTATCTGAGTAAATACATATGTTTAAATAAATTTGTTTTGATCATTTGATCAGAGATTAATTTGTGTTTTATCTGGTCTTTTTAGGGATAATAAAGAAACCCTCGAAGGATATTAAGAAGAACTACAGTTAAAGAGCTTTGTTTGACCCTGAAATGGTTATCCATTTGGGGATTAAAGATGAGTATTAATTTTCCTGAATCTATTTTATTAAGACAAATATTGTTGTTTGGTTATCAACTGTCACAACTGTTGTAATTGGTCTGAAGCTTGTATGCCTCTCTTTATAAGAGATGACCAAGACCATAATTAGATATAGAGAATAGGAAGGAAGAGATTACAGAACAGAACAAGGGATACTATAGATTAGATTTGAACAGCAATGCTAGTTCACTTTTAATATATTTTATTTCTGGTAGACCATGTGCAAGCATTCTCTGATGAAGTCAAGTTTGTGAACATGAAGCAGTAACTGCATATTTCGGTATCAACTATCTGTTTAATTTATTCAACTATATGAATATCTCCTTTTAAAGTTTTCTCTATTATTCAATTTGAGTTATCAAGTATATCTTTAATTTGTCTATACACATTTGTTGTTATAGTGTGATAAGATTAACTGGTTTCTGCTTTCAGAATTAAATCCTTTAAATCTGTCATAGTAACTATGAAGACATTGTAATGGATCTATAAGAAGAGTCATATAGTTAGGGTTTGTATTCTGTCTCCAGTTTTTGATAAATTTGTTACAATTGCAGTATTATTCTGATAGGTTCCTTCAAAGAGGGATTAAATCCTTTTAGATGAATGCAGGTAATTTGATTTTATCAATTGGATATATATAAGTATGGAATATTAACTATTTCCTTACAGGGTTGTACAAGTTACATACCTATTCTTTCATGCCAGATAGTTTGAGTTTTTACCAAACATACAGTCATTTATTTCATGATCATACTGACTTTATATTCAATAAGGCACTGGTCTAGTTTTTTCATTTTCACTTATACAAATTCACTTCAGATTTACTTAATTAGATTGCATTATTGATTTAGCATTACAATTTAGATCATTTAGAATTAACTTGTTGTCTTTTCATCTGTTTTATAATTTGTGCCATTATCAATAGTTAGATTAATTCTGATCAAAGTAGTGATCATCTTTTTATTTGCTTTATTAATTAGACGTTTACCCGCCTAGGTTTGGCAGAACCTGAAGTGAAGGGGGTTTATCCATATCTACCCCGTGTAAGTTAGCCAAAAACATCAAGAGAGCCTGGCAACCTCTTAGGGTTAACGACCTGCATTTTTGAGACCTAATAGAATTGGTGACTCTGCTGGGGACACATAGAGAAACCTGGTGGTAGACCATGTTATTTGAGTCAGAGAATTAAAAGGCGTAACTCTGTTGGTGGAAGGAAAAACCCAGAAGATTGATTAGTCCTCTAAATAGAGGTGGCGACTCTACACAAAACTCAAATTGGTTTTCTGATAAAAGTGTCATAATGGATGGTAGGAGATCTAAAGCTGATGGTAAAAAACTGCAATCACCCCCACCTTTAAGGGCTCCTACTAAGAAAATTGGGATATCAAGTCAATCTCATAGTACTAATAACCAACTTTCTCTAGAGAATACCTCAGAACAGCCAATAATAACTCATAACAGCTTCACTCCTTTGCATGAATCAGATGAATTCCAATCCAAGAATTATTATACTTAGTCTGATCATGACAGATCTGATGATGTCCTTGCCTGGTATAGACCTTCCCTTCAGGAACAGCTTGAACATCAAGCTCAGACTATGAGAGAGATAGACCAAAATCAAGCAGAATATAACTACCAGACGTCACTGCAATAGGGTGAAGAAGCTCAAGATGAATTCATAGATCAGGTAACATCCACACAAATCCATAATAGTCAGCTAGAAGACATGAGAACTAAGGATCAAATGCAGCAAGAGGTACTTGGATTACAGGAAGAAATTGAGTTGGCTAGATTGAAAGAAGAGGAAGTAAAGATGAAACAAGAACTACAACAAATAAGATCTAGAACTAATGTAACTAGTTCAAAGTATGTGCCTCCCCATAGGTAGGGTGGACATGTTCAAATAAGCAATCAAATGGGGTTACATCAAAATGCAAGTAGTTCACATACTTCAGCAACGCCACATGTTAGCCATTCCCAACAAAATATTCCACCGCAAAATCTAAGACCATCCAATGCACACAACCCATCTCAGCATATAGCTAATCCTTATCCACCACCTGGTCATCACCATATTCCACCTCACCATCAAAATGTAAACATGGCACCCCACAATACATACAATAATCCTCCTCTACAAAATAGACAAATGCAAGGACCTCCACCTGCAAATACTGGGAATGTTCACCAACAACATCCACTGCCAGGGCATAGACTTAACAACCAATATCAGCAACCTCCCCCACAACAGAATATGTATCATCAACAATATGCCCAACCCAATATGTATCCACAACCTCCATTTGGATACCAATGTTATCTGCCATACCCAAATATACCACCTCCTAATCCTACAAGTATGGCCAGACAATTTGATTTGACTGGATATCAGCTATATCCTTATCCCATGGATAATAGTTGGAGGAACAATGTGCCTAAGTTTATAGGAAGCAATGAATTGACTGATGAAGAACATATCAAAAGATTCAATGCTTTTATACAGGACATTGGTAACGAATATGAAGATATAAAAATGAAACTGTTTATGATATCTCTTACTAATGAAGCAAGAGACTGGGTAAATAGCTTACCATACGCTTCAATATATTCCTTGATAGACTTCCACGATCAATTTTTAGAACAATTTGGAAATCAATGCACCCCAGAATTTGTTCTTCATGAACTAATAACTATTCAAAAGTATCAAAATGAACAGGTGTATGATTTTAATTTGAGATTCACTAAACTGTATAACAAGGTCCCACAAGAATCCAAATTGAACAACCAAGAAGCCCTTAGCATATATTTGAAAGCATTTGACCTGAAGACAGGTTATGAACTCAGGGGCAAAAGTCCTAGAACCTTGGCAGAAGCACAAAAAATGGCTCTCACTATTGAAAAAAATAAAAAGGCTGTTGGGATGACTGGAAAAAGAGATAATATAAGAGTTCCTCAAAATTCTAATCCTCCTGCAAACAAGCAAGAATACTCACATAAGAATGAAAGACCAAGACTCCATGATATGCCATATCATATGAACTAGAAAGATGGAAAGCCCGTGGATACTAATAGGAGACATAACTATGGAAAAGACACCCTTGACCCTTTGAAGAAAAGTGGAGTCCATGTGATAGAAAATAGTCCATGGTGTATGCCATATAATTTACCACACTCTCCTGATTATTGTGTGGTAGCACAATCAATACAAAAAGATGAGGTATCTTATAACCCTGAGATGGATCATCACACTATAAATATGTTGGGTATCACACCTTTCACTATTGAAGAAGATTATTCGTCCGGCGAGGAAGCAGGGTATGAATATGATGTAGGAGCACAAAAATATAATGTAAGCATAGGAGAACAAGAAGTATTTTCTGACCATGAAGAAGACTTTGGAAATTATGGATATGACCTCAATGCAGCACAAAGTTACAATTGGCAAAAACCTTCTGAGGAAGATAGAAGAGCCTTAACATTAGCTGCGGTAGCACAAGCCAAAAATAGCTATAATCTAAGAAACAAAACAATAAATGCTGAACAAGGAACTCCCAAAAGTATATTTATAAAAAATTAGACTTCCAGTAAAAATTGATAAAAGTAAAGCTGAGGAAACACCTCATGATATACCTCCTGTTGACACACCGAACAAAAAGAAGGACAACACAAAAACTGAGGAAAAGGGGCAAACAAAAGTTGATAGGTCGGAACTAAACATAAATCCCTCATTTGATATTGCTCAAGTTGTTTCTCAAATGAAAATATCTGTGCCACTTCTAGAAATGATGAAGGTGGAAAAATATAAAAATGTAGTGGTGAAGATGATATCAAATGTATCAGACAAAAGACCCGAACAACATAGTCCTAAAATAAATATGCAACAAGAATCTATCAAAATACCTAAGGTATACCTGGGTGAAACATTAATGAAAAATCCATCTCAAATAGATCCATTCTATATTACCTTGCTGATAAAAAAACAAATTAGTTAGGAATTGTATGCTTGATTCAGGAGCAGCAGTAAACATAATGCCCATGGCTGTTATGAAAGAGTTAGGAATGTGGGTGGATACTACATTCGGTAAATGTTATGCAATGGATAACAAATCTGTCCCTGTTGTTGGAATCATGAAAGGTGTTGAGAAAAAATTAGCATCTCATCCTGAAGCCTCCTATGAAATTGACATCACTATGGTAGATATCCCACCTAACTAGGGAATGTTGTTATCTAGACAATGGACTGCCATGGTAGGGGGAAGTGTGTAATTAGATTTATCTTATGCTACTATCCCATTGGGAACACAAGCAGTTAAACTCTATAGGGAGCCAAGGTATGAAGACATTATAGAGAAAATTAATCCAAATCAAATGATTTGTTTCTGTGACACAGACTTTAGTACATTCAGGGTGGAAGAACAGTCTAAATTGCATAATACAGACCCAATTTACTACGAAGCCAAAATTGATGAAAATGAAGTATGGACCATGTATTTTGATGGCGCATGTAGTAAGATAGGAAATGGAGCCGGGGTGTTGTTTATATCACCGTCAGGAAAAACATTCAAATATTCTTTTTCTCTGAATTTTGAGTGCACAAATAACATAGTTGAATATGAAGCACTTTTAATTGAGCTAAACATTGCTAGAAAACACAAAATCAAATTGTTAGCAGTGTATGGAGATTCTAAATTGATTATTTCACAAGTCAAAGGTAAATATTCCTCAAAAAACAAAAGACTGAAACAATACAGAAATGCAGTCCTAGATGATATAGAGTTGCTTGATGCTTTTTCAATAAGTTGGATAGATAGGTGAAAAAATATAATGGCTGACTTCCTTGCAAACATAGCTTTGAAGAGGGATGACATTACCTTGATAGGTATTTCAGAAGTTGAACTCAAAACTAGACCAACTATCCCAGACAACATATATAACTGGCAGGTTTTTGATAGTGATGCTGATTTACTCAAATTTTTGCATTGTATAGATCAGTATGAGAATCAAGAGATGGATCTTAATGCTTTTGTTGAGGAGAATGATGGTAAAGAGACTTTATTTGGGAAAGAAATTGTCCAGCTTAAAACAAATAAAATTCTATAGGGCTTAGTAGCGTTAGAAAGAGTTTTTGATGCGAATGATCAATCCATTACCAAAGAAGTAACAGTAAAGGAGGATTATGTGGAAGAAATAAGTTTGGGAACTGAATTGTCACCTAAAAAGGTTTACATTGGAAAGAAAATAACCCCTGCAATCAAAAGCATGTTAATTACATTATTGAGAAAATATAAACATGTATTTGCCTGGTCTTATGATGATCTCAAAGCATATAGGGAAGATTTGTTCCAACACGAAATTCTACTTAAATCTGATGCTAGGCCCTATAGACAAAAACAAAGACCCATCAACCCTGTGTTAGAAACTAAAATGCACTAGGAACTTATAAAACTTAGGGAAGTTGGCATAATTAAACCTATTAGGCATTCATCCTGGGTCTCAAATTTAGTTCCTGTTAGGAAGAAGAATAGAGATATTAGATTGTGCGTCGATTTTAGAAATTTAAATATTTCTTCCTTAAAAGATAATTATCCATTACCTAATATGGAAACTTTACTGTAGAGAGTTACCGGTTGTGAGTTATTATCCATGATGGATGGGTTCTCCGGATACAACCAAGTAAAGGTTAAAGAATCTAAACAATACAAAATAGCCTTTACAACCCCATGGGGAACTTATGTATATGTAAGAATGCCATTTGGCCTTACAAATGTTGGAGCCACATTCCAAAGAGCAATGGATGTTGCTTTTTCAAGTCTAATAAATGATATCATGGCTGTATATCAGGATGACCTTATTGCATACTCGAAAAAGGTTGAGGATCATGTGAATCACCTTGAGAAGATATTTATCAGAGCATTAGAATATGGTGTTTCCTTGAACCCCAAAAAAAGCAAATTTGCAATTTCAGAGGGGAAATTACTTGGGCACATAGTATCCAAAGATGGAGTTAGGATTGATCCTGAGAGAATAGAGGCAATAGACAAAGTTCCTATCCCAAAGATAGTCAAATCTATACAATCATTCTTTGGACAAATAAACTTTGTGAGAAGGTTTATACTGAACTTTGCAGAAATAATTAACCCCATATCTAGAATGTTGAAAAAAAATGCAAAGGTTAATTGGACAAATGAATGCATAGAAGCTTTTGCATCCATAAAAAGAGCATTAAAGAAGCTCCAGTGCTAAAGTCTCCCAATTTTAGTAAACCTTTCCAGATCTTTTCCTTTGCATCTTTTCATACAGTAGCAGCAATTATGTTACAAAAGAATAATGAGGGTTATGAGCAGCCTGTTTCTTTTTTCAGTAAATCACTCCAATATGCAGAACTTAACTATGATATCACAGAAAAACAAGCTTATGCATTGGTGAAAGCTGTCAAGGCATTTAGACCTTACTTGGTTGGGGCTAAGGTGATAGCTTATGTACCAAATACAGCAGTCAAAGATGTGTTCATGCAGAGTGAAGTAACTGGGAAGAGATGTAGGTGGATAAATCGACTTTAGGAATTTGATATAGAAATTCAAATCACAAAACTAGTAAGGGGACAAGGGTTAGCAAAATTGATGACTGAAACAAATCTTGAGGCTGCTCAAGTATGTAATATTGAAAATGAAGAGGACATGGTAACAAGTATTGAGAAAACTCCTTGGTATACTGGCATAGTGTATTACCTCAAGCACATGAAATGCCCTAACGGATTTGATGATAATAAGAAAAGGACTCTAAAATTACATGCTTCAAAATATGTGCTTATAGAGGGAGATCTTTATTGGAAAAACAAAGATGGTATCTTATTATTCTGTTTAGATGAAGAGCAAGCAAAATCTTCCTTAAAAGAGATGCATCAGGGAGTGTGTGGTGGCTATTTCTCAGCTAAAACCACAGTACACAAGATATTAAGAGCTGGATACTATTGGCCCAAGGTTTTCAATGATGCCTATAGTTTTACCAGGAAGTGTGAGGCCTGTCAAAGATTCTCAGGAAAGCTAAAATATCAAGGGGCATTACCCTTGAGACCTATGCAAGTTGATGCCCCGTTTCACCAATGGGGAATTGACTTTATAGGAGAAATTATGGAAAAATCAAGTGGCGGCCACAGATGGATATTGGTGGCCACCGACTATTTCATGAAATGGGTAGAAGCAGTGCCCACTAAACAAGCAACCAGCAAGGTTGTGATCAACTTCCTATTGGAAAACATTTTAACTAGATTTGGGGTACCTTTGAGGCTTATAACTGACAATGGGATGTGTTTTAGATCAGATGATTTTAAATTTTTTTGTAAATCTTATGGCATTACGATCTCATACTCTTATCCCTACCACCCACAAGGTAATGGGCAGGTTGAGTCTAGAAATAAGAGTATTTTGAAGATTGTAAAAAGAATGTTGGACAATAACAAAAAAGCCTGGGATTCTAATTTGAGATTTGCATTATGGGCTGATAAGATCACGGTAAAGAAAGAAATTGGCAAATCACCATTTGAACTAGTATATGGAACTCATGCCAGACTCCCAATACACAACTTGCTGCCAGTGTGTAAGTTTATCCTCCACGAGGATTGGGATGTCCCAGAACCGATGGAGGAAAGGCTAGAACAACTAATGGAATTAAACGAAATGAGGGAACAAGCAATACAGCACAATAAAAAAATGCAAATGCAGATGTACCTATATGACAAAAAAGCAACATTTAGAAAACTTGAGGTAGGTGACATAGTGCTTATTTGGAATGCCAGAAATCAAGAAAACAAGAAGCATGGAAAATTTGATGCCCTGTGGATTGGACCTTTTGTAATCAATGGTAAGGCAAGGGAGGATTTATATTATGTATAGAACATGTTTGGTGAGGAGCAAGAACTGCCAGTACATGGGCAGTTTTTGAAACATTTTTTCTCTTAAAAAGAACCCGAGAGAAAAGAATTGCCAGTGCATGGACAATTCTGGTTAAACTCTCTAAATGGTCTTTTCCATGCACTGTAGTTTAGAAGAGTCAAATAACTTGTTTAAAGAGCTCTCTTATCAGGAAATAAAAGCTTTTCATAAAGTAATAACCTAGGATCTTCACCACCCTTCATAGTTCACCCGTCGTCAAATGAAGAAGGCATTGGTCTGCTCCTCCAGAAATCTGGGATCTTGTTATGCCCACAGGGGGCATACATCCCCAGACAGAGCCACTGTTGGGACAGAAAAATTTATGGCAAAAATTTTAGGTACCCATGATGAAAATTGGAATCAACATCAAAAATGAGTTGGGGTTGCCTTTTGAAATTTCTGAAGATTCCCTATTTTTTGCAAGATATGCGTGTTTTGGTAAAAATGCATAAGGAAAAGGTTTGTATGTTGCATATACAAAGGTGTTTATATGTGGTGTTGTTGTATGAATAAGTAAAGGGTTATCAGGTTTATTACATCATTATACTTGTATGCATACAAGTTAGACCCGACAGAGTTCAGAGTTTAGATGAATAATCGGTTAAGTTCGTACGATGTATTAAGTGTTTGTATGTTTGGCAAAGGGAAACATACAAAGGGATATACAACGGTAAAATACACCGCGGAACCAAAAGGAATATGAAATATGGTTTTATTGTTGTATGTTTAGGATACATACATTGCAGTGTACATACAACGCGGAACCGAAATATTTATAAAATAAAGAGTAATTGTTGTATGTTTCGCACCTTGTATGTATGTTTCGGGTTATACATTGCGATACACATGCAAGGCAGAATTCAGGAGAGATTTAAATCTGGTTAAAGGGATGCATCGAGAACTAATGTATATCGGAGGATGCATTTCCCGGTATATACAAGTCGGAGTTGAAAATAAATGAACTATGGTTCATAAAAGCAAGAAGTCTAGAAAGGAGATACAATTGAGTTTGTATTTATCGGGCATTGTATATGAAGGTTGGATACAAGTAATGTTGCAACATGGAATACGAGTGAGGAATAGGGTGGATCCCGCCGCTTGCACATTGGGCTTGTATGATAACAATGTATATCTTCAATATGCCAAACTATTGTATATACAAGACATGACTTGTTATCACCGGTTCTCTTTACCGTTTCTACCAGTCACCTTTTGTATCCAACACAATGTACATATTCACATACATTCTTAAAGATACATTTGCGATATACATTCGTATTACACCTTCGGCGAAACAAAATGCACCTTACGCCGATGCAAACTTCTATCGGTCTAACTTCGTTGATCGATATAACTACCAAAAAACTTTCCCGATGGTTGTGTCACATCGTTGTCCACTTCAAGTACTCTACTACCACACAAACACAAAACAACTTATACAAAAATAGAAACCCTAAAACGACATTAAAATCTGAATGGTTAAGATATTCTTCTAACATTTGAAATATGGGTTTTTTGCAGGTTATACACAGCAGGGATCAAGTTATAAAAACACCCACAAAAGGATCATGAGGAACTGATAAATTATCGATAAGGGAAGTAATTATCTGAGTAAATACATATGTTTAAATAAATTTGTTTTGATCATTTGATCAGAGATTAATTTGTGTTTTATCTGGTCTTTTTAGGGATAATAAAGAAACCCTCGAAGGATATTAAGCAAAACTATAGTTAAAGAGCTTTGTTTGACCCTGAAATGGTTATCCATTTGGGGATTAAAGACGAGTATTAATTTTCTTGAATCTATTTTATTAAGACAAATATTGTTGTTCAATTATCAACCGTCACAACTGTTGTAACTAGTCTGAAGCTTGTATGCCTCTCTTTATAAGAGATGACCAAGACCAGAATTAGATATAGAGAATAGGAAGGAAGAGATTACAGAACAGAATAGGGGATACTATAGATTAGATTTGAACAACAATGCTAGTTCACTTTTAATATATTTTATTTCTGGTAGACCATGTGTAAGCATTCTCTAATGAAGTCAAGTCTGTGAACATGAAGCGGTAACTACAGATTTCAGTATCAACTATCTGTTTAATTTATTCAATTATATGACTGTCTCCTTTCAAAGTTTTCTCTGTTATTCAATTTGAGTTATCAAGTATATCTTCAAGTTGTCTATACACATTTGCTGTTATAGTGTGATAAGATTAACTGGTTTCTACTTTTAGAATTAAATCCTTTAAATCTGTCATAGTAACTATGAAGACATTGTAATGGATCTGTAAGAAGAGTCATATAGTTAGGGTTTGTATTCTGTCTCCAGTTTTTGATAAATCTGTTACAATTGCAGTATTATTCTGATAGGTTCCTTCAAAGAGAGATTAAATCCTTTTAGATGAATGCAGGTAATTTGATTTTATCAATTGGATATATATAAGTATGGAATATTAACTATTTCCTTGCAGGGTTTTACAAGTTACATACCTATTCTTTCATGCCAGATAGTTTGAGTTTTTACCAAACATACAGTCATTTATTTCATGATCATATTGACTCTATATTCAATAAGGCACTGGTCTAGTTTTTTCATTATCACTTATACAAATTCACTTCAGATTTACTTAATTAGATTGCATTATTGTTTTAGCATTACAATTTAGATCATTTAGAATTAACTTGTTGTCTTTTCATATGTTTTATAATTTGTACCATTATCAATAGTTAGATTAATTCTGATCAAAGTAGTGATCATCTTTTTATCTGCTTTATTAATTAGAGGTTCACCCGCCTAGGTCTAGCAGAACCTGAAGTGAAGGGGGTTTATCCATATCTACCCCGTGTAAGTTAGCCAAAAACGTCAAGAGAGCCTGGTAACCTCTTAGGGTTAACGACCTGCGTTTTTGAGACCTAACAGAATTCAAGATATTTTTTTGGGTCTGAGTTTAGGAGGAGATCTACCATGTCCATGGAGTTGGGATCTTGCATAAATTCTATTATATCTTAATCCAAATTGTTGGTGTTAGATGGTGGTCCTAGTGGTTGATTCCAAAAGGATTTATCATAGAATTGGCATCAAGGGATGGTTGTTGCTGGGTTATAGGGACATTATTTTGGTCAGTGTTAGGCATCCCAAAACTAATTCTAAAGGGCTCCATTTCCTTATTTTTCCTATTTTGAGACCTTGTCAAGGGCATGCAATGGATTGATTTGGTGTTGAAATGGTGGGTGAAGGTTTAACCTTAGAGAATTGATTTCAAAATATTAGACCCAAGGATGCATAAATGAAAATATGATTGGATAATGAGGGATGTAGATGATTTTGATGACCTTAGAGATTGATTATCAAAAGATTTTTGGACCAAAGGTTAATGGATGTGAGGGTGAATAAAATTTGAGGATGACTTTTGGATGAGTGAAAAAGAGGACTTGGGATAAATTTGGGGATGATGATTTTTGGAATGGATGACTAAAGTATACTTAGGACAATTTTGATGATAATTGAGCAAAGATACTTTGGATGATTTGGGTAGTGATTTTGGATAGGGTTGGATGATCAAGCATGTTGGACAAATTTGTTGATGTTTTGAAGGATGTTCAAATCAAAGGAGAGCTCCAATAAATCTAGATCTTTTGGATTGCAAAGGATGTTCTCTTCTCACCTAAGGTAGACTAATGACCTTAAGAAAAAAGAGAAAAGGATTATTTTACTTGAGGGTAGACTAATGGCCACCAAGCAAAATGAGATGCCTTAGAGTTTATCAACTTAGGTGTTGTCTAGGTTCCTAAGTTAATTAATCTAAGGGTTGATAAAAGGCTAATTTATAAAAGAACTTAAGGTAGACAAATTCTTAAGCTCCCTATAAATTAGAGGATGATGAGATCTAGATTTAAATTTTGCACAAAACTTGATTTGAAGGATGTATTTGGATGTTGGTTTTATTTTTGATTTTTGGATGTTGATGTTGTTGATTGGGTTTAGATGGGTTTGATTTTGGATTCATGTTTGATTTTGGATGTTGATTGATGATTAATTAGGTTTGGATGAAGATTTGGATAATGTTAGTTGATATTTGGGGTGGGGTTGATTGGTCTTGGACTAAGGTTGGAATGATTTTGGAATTTTCATTTGAATGAGTTTGAGATAAAATGTTTGGATAGTCTTAAATTTGGAGGAAATGGATGGAATTAAGGATTGCAAAGGTCCAAAATAAAATTCAATATATCTTTCTAAGGTCAAATAGA
Source organism: Cunninghamia lanceolata (assembly GCA_027924645.1). Taxonomy (NCBI): domain Eukaryota; kingdom Viridiplantae; phylum Streptophyta; class Pinopsida; order Cupressales; family Cupressaceae; genus Cunninghamia; species Cunninghamia lanceolata. The sequence goes on from BSBN01000136.1 coordinate 2,065,422, forward strand.
CAATGGAGGACAATGGACTTGGGTTAGGGCTTGTGAAAAACCTTTTGGGAAATGGAGTGAAGGGTTGGAGATAATAATTTGTTGATGAATGAAGTATGGTCAAGGGTCCAATATTAAAAGGATATCTCTCTAAGGTCAAATGGGATGATGTAAATGGATTTAGACAAAGGATAGATTAGGTTGGATATGAAAATATGGACAAAGGTTGGACTCAAATTGATGATATGATTTTGGGGCAATTTTTGACAATATTTTCAAATGCTAAGGTCAAATTAAGCTCAACAATTTAAGAAAAAATTAGATGGTGGATTTTGGGCACGGTACAAGAGTGGCACTAATTCAGACTTGGATGGTGCTAACAGAAGGACAAATGGCACTAACAGAAGCACATATAGCACTAATTGGTGAGCAAATAGCGCTAATAGGAAGGCATATAGCGCTAAACAGTGAACATATGGCGTTGATTGACAGTCAGGGATTGAAACTTTGATTGGATTTTTTGGCAAACTTGGATCTTTTGGATTTTTGGCTCAAATGTTGGATTTCAAAGGTTCAAATGTTAGATTTGAATGATGTCAAAGGTTTTTGGCAAGCACAAAATCAAACAAGAGAACACAATGGCTTGACTCGAGGTGGACTTTGGATAATTTGGCTTGTTGGAGTTTTGACAAAGAAGACACGCCAATCACATGAACATCCTAGCATTAGTCAAGTGGGAGTGTCATACCTTGTAGATCTCACAAAATAGTCATGGGTCAACCTTAACTCAATAGTGAACCAAGGTTCCCACCCCCATTAATACCTCCATGCCTTAGCTTGGATAGATAGGGAAAGTAAGGTCATGGACCACCTTACCCCCTTACCTAGGAGACTTTTGTCTTGCCTAAGGTAGCCCCTATCTCAAGTAAAGTGGTACGGTGAGCAATCTTCCCCTCTTGTAGCAGTGCACCACAAGGTATGATGGTCGAAAGGTCTTAAACTAGGATATTACAAGCTTCTAGGGAGTCCTCTTCATACACAAGGTACATGATCCACAAGACCATGAACACTCTAGTCCATTGAAGGGATATGGCATGCCACTTTACCTTGTGGCTGGAATCACCTGGGGCCTCAAGTTTGTCCCAATGACAACGTAACTAGATTGGGGTACAAATTTCCTTCTCCCCCCTTTGATATACCCCACCGGTACATGTGGTTGAGGTCGTCCCTTCCAGGGTGATGAAATATCCCAGCAGACCTCCTAAGAATAAATTACCCCTTGCTTTTGATTGAACCCAAGATCACACTAGGCACGAGGGGAGAGCATACACAAAAAAGGTAACCCCTTCGGGATAATACTTAAAAGTAATAAAATATTTGAGTGTAGACTTTTGATCCCCAAGATCACCCTAAGGTACAAGGGGAGAGCATACGTCTACACCCAAACCAAACATGACAAGTAAGATTTATTCTTAACTAAGCTACTTTAGTGCAACTACTCTAGTAAATACAAACAAGGTCTTGGATGAGTGAAACATGCACTAAAGAAGTCAATAGTCTAATAAAATAGTCTTGGACAAACATTTTAGGTACCTGCAAAAACATATTAGACCCTGCATAGACTTCGAAAAGCTCTATCAAAAAATAGCGCTAAAATCGAGGCATATAGCGCTAACAAACAAGAAAATGCTAATGCAAAAGCAAATAGCATTAATGCAAGAGCATATAGCACTAAAATAGAGTCAAAAGGCACTAAATAATAGAGATAGAAAATGTTTATACCTGTCTGGTAGAGGATTTAATGGCACGATTCTGAGTGTAGATAACATTAATCTACAAAGGAGACAGTAAACCTGCACAAACAGACTATTCTTTGCAAAATGATGAAACAAGTTGTTAGAACCTGCAAAAGGTTAGTCCAAGAGGCTTATCAACAAATTTGTTAGCCAAAAATAGGGGTATTTGTGTTAGTCACAAAATATGAAACCAAGATAAGTTGCTTTCTTAAAATATGTCAAGTAGAATGACCATAGTAACCCCTTAGGACTAAGAGGCCCTGTCAAAAAATAGAGAGCAAAAACCTACAGACAATGGTGAGGAGCACAAAATAAAAGTAAAAAAAAAAATTGAAGGCAAGATTTCTAACAATGTCACAGGAAGATGGTGCTACAACAGAGATATATGGCGCTAATCCATCAACATATAGCGCTAATGTAGAAGCATATAGCGCTAATCTAACAGTAAATAGCGTGACTGCGAGAGCTGATAGCGCTAATCCAGGCCTATCATCAAGAAACCTTCACAAAAACTCAAATGAAAGTTAGATTAGGACCAGGGGTCCCACCGAGCATGCCAATTGAAGATGAAGAAACACTACAACAGAACAAGCAATTAGCACCTAAAATAGCGCCAAAATTTAGTGCAATTGAGCTCAAGAATTGGACACTTTTCCCAGCGCAAAACTCGGTGCAAGATTGCATGCTTACTTCTGCGTTGGATTTAGCACTAACTTTAGCGATGACTTTAGCGCTGGAAAGCAATAGCCAGATTTGGTGCCGGATTTAGCGCCGGATTTGACACCCAATTTGGCTTCTGATTTTGCTTCTAGTTTTGCTTCCAGGTTTGCTTCTTGTTTTGCTTCCATTTTTGCTTCCAGTGTTGCTTCCAATTTAGTGCCGGATTTGGCACCCAATTCGGCTTCCGATTTTGCTTCTGGTTTTGCTTCTTGTGTTTCTTCTAGGTTTGCTTCCATTTTTGCTTATGGTTTTGCTTCCAGGTTTGCTTCTGGTTTTGCTTCAATTTTTGCTTCCAATTTTGCTTCCCATTTGGCTTCCAATTTTGCTTCCAATTTAGCATCGGATTTGGCACCCAATTTGGCTTCTAGTTTGGCTTCTAATTTTGCTTCTAGTTTTGCTTCTTGTGTTGCTTCCAGTTTTGCTTCTGGTTTTGCTTCAATTTTTGCTTCTAGTTTTGCTTCCATATTTGCTTCCAATTTAGCATCAGATTTGGCTTCCAATTTGGCTTCCAATTTTGCTTCTGGTTTGGCTTCTTGTGTTGCTTCCAAGTTTGCTTCCAGTTTTTCTTCCGATTTTGCTTCCAAGTTTGCTTCCAGTTTTGCTTCTGATTTTGCTTCCAGGTTTTCTTCCAATTTTGCTTCCATTTTTGCTTCTAGGTTTGCTTCCAATTTAGCGCCGGATTTGTCGCCCAATTTAGCTTCTAGTTTTGCTTCCATGTCTGCTCCCATTTTTGTTTCTAGTTTTGCTCTCAGTCATGCTTCGTATTTTGTTTCTTGTATGGCGTCGAAAATAGCTTCTTTTTTGGCTTCCTAATTGACGCCAAATTTTGTTTCCATTATGACCTCCTTTGTTGCTTTGGGTTTTGCTTCCAATTTAACAAGATAATTATATAAAAAAACAAGATAATTATTATAAAATAACAAGATAATTATTATAACATGATCATCATCTATAATTAAAATAAGTGAGTCAAATATCTATAATTTAATTAAATTTTACAACATCCATCCTGAGCAGTAAATTAAAATCATCATACGTAATAAATATTCATCCAAAAATCATCGACCACTTTCAATATATATAAATTGACAAGTCAATACTGATAATATCGTCACCATACATAACTAAAACAAGTGAAAGTCAAATATGCCAGTAGATCAATAATATGTCAAAATGATACATGTCCAACAGTCGACATAAGTCAAAATGATACATGTACAAATGATATAAGTAAAAATGATAAATTATGTAACTCAAAATGATACATGTCCAAATGATATAAGTCAAATTGATACATGTGAAAATGATACAACTCAATAATATGGTACTACAGGCCATGAAAATGATACATATGATAGTAACAATGAAAAGAGGCATCATAACGATATATCAGCAATGATCCATGATGCAGTCTATATGATCATGAATGTCACTGGCTACTACCAGCAACTGCCTCATCATCATCATCATCACCATCGTGATCATCGTCATCGTCATCGTCATCATCGTCATTGGCTTCGTTGTCTTCTGTATCTGCATCGTCATCATCCTCTGCCATGTGATATGTACTAGAACCAATATAATTTGGATCTATACCATCAGGATCATCTTCATCTTCTGGAAGACTCGTGTTCTGCAAAAAATAACATTTAAAATGAAAAGTTATTATTTATTTCATGTAATAATTTATTTTTCTGTTATATATCTAATATTCCAACATATGAAATGAAACCATAATCATATTACATCATATCAAAGTGCAACAATTCTAATAAATGTTACTAAAGATCATAAAAAAAAATTGTTATACAATTTAACTATCAACTGTAAATTCTATTACATAACCTTATGTGCCACAAATTGCGTGGTCAATGTATGTTCTTTTCCACTATTAATCTAATAACCTGCATTAGACAGAAACATTAAAGAGTTTTTAAGTAGCAGTTGATTAAATTCTCTTACATGTCATTAATGAATGCACAATATTTTTTCAATAATTATTTATCTTAAGGTTCATGAGTAACCTTAAGATAAAGGTCTAATAGTTGTTCCATGGGGCATGTTTAACAAACCAAATGCAATTGCCAACTTTTCACCATGGTGGCAGAGAAATAATTCTTTTTCCCATCCTTCCATAGCATTAAGTAAATTCTTGAATCTGGAAAATACCTTGTTGCCTTCATCTTCCAAGCCAATTTCTCCAACTTTGCATAGGTCTCCTTTGTCTATGGATGTGATATGTCTCCTACACAAAAAAGCATGTACCATTTTATGCCCTTTAATCCAACTGCATCCGGGCATTTTTTTAATTCCTCTATCTTTCATCAATCTCCTTACCTCACCACCCCTGCCCACTTGTGGATAGATGTTTGAGAGAAGAACATAAGTTGTGTAGCATTTTTAGGATCCAAATCAAAAAGCAGTGTTGTTGTAAATACTCCTAAGCCTATATTCATATGTGATCTACAGGCACCAAGAAAACATATGCATACAACCAGCACAGATTTAACAGGTATCTCAATGATAAAGTTTAGGGTGTCTTCAAGATAGCCAACATGAGCAAGGAGGTCAACCATGCATGTAAACAGAGAGGCCAACGGGGTGGCTAATCTCCTAGCGAATTGAGGGGTTGAGCAAGAAACGGGGGAGGAATGCTTTTTTGAAGGGCAATGTTTTGAGGATCAGAGAAAGATGCTAATCAAGGACGATGGGGATTTAGGAATTTCATAGGTACAGCTCAAGGCAAGAGATCTCAGAAGAATCAATAGTGAGTATGGCTTTCTCCAAGATAGGAAATCCCGGAGGATATAGGAAGGACTGTCCCCAGTCTGGTTTGATTAGGGAAGAGTCAATCAAGTGTTCCTTTTCCAGAAGTGAGGACGGTTCGAACAGGCAAAAAGCATCGTAAAACCTGCAACTTTCAAACAATGTGAGTAAGTCACGAGGAAGGTAATCGAGAGAAACTTCCTATTTTAGGAGGACAGCTCAAAGTCTCTCATAACAATGGCGGGCATAAAATACTTCAGAGTCCGCTGCGAGTGCTTGGAGGAGTTAGTGGACCAGCAAGTCCACCTCTTATTCAGTACAGAGGAGGAGGGGCTACGCAATGCCATCAAAGAGATTGCAGGGATAAGGGGAGTGCAGGGAATCCATATCCATGACAGTGTCCTTTTAGAGCATTTCTACGTGACTGTCATCCAAGCCACAGGGTCTCTTGCCAAGGCATCAAGATTTACGGGTTTTCTGGTCAATGAGGGGATCAGGGATTATGTTATTATTGCAGGCCAGCACACCAACCCAAATCCAAAAAAAGGTTTCATCTGTGGAGTCTTCGACATAGAGGCAATCAAGAAGAAGAAGAAAACTGAAGAAGCCCTCAAGATCTTCAGAGAGGGACTGGAAAACTACGACACAACTTCTTTTGTAAACTTTGTAAGCTTATATGGTGATCTGTTCTCAGCAGAACAGCTGGAACGAATTAACTCCCTCGCGGATGGGATAAACTCCATATTAGAGGCTATGTAACTTTTGATATTTTGATGTAACTTATCATCCTCATGAATGCAAACATCATCACAAATGTTGGAAACACATCCTTGGTTCAAATTGGCATCTAGCTCATTAACAAAGAGATTAGAAACAATAGGCATACCAAGAAGAAAGTCAAGATCATGTATCTCAAGTTTGACTCTTACATCCATGCTTTCCTTAGCGAAACTATCCTTAAGAGTACACTTGTGGTAGCTGAAAACTCACATTTACATGACCAACAATTAAAAAAATTGTGCCTATATCATGATTAACACTAAGATCTACAAGTTTTGTCCCCATGGAGTGTACATTTGAAACACTACACAAGCACAAAAGTCTTCAATTACATCTTCAATATGGTCATCCCAATCATCTAGTTCATCATACAAGGAAATTGGCTGAAGAGGAGGAGTTAGACAATTAATTTCTAGGAACACTAAATGGTACCCTTCCATCAGCCTCAAGGGTTCAGTAAAAAACATAGTGGCCCTAGTTAGCAGGTTGTATGGGGAGAAGGATGCTTCTCATTTTCAAGAATCTTAAGTCTCATTGCTGCATATGTTGCTTAAAGAAGGGCCAATTTTAAACTAGGTAGTTGTTTTGTCACTCACTTTGTGCAATGAAATGATGAGAGTCGAGTCTCCTTATATCACTGTAGATTTGCATATAGCAACCTCCAACACAATAAAACCATACAATGCACACTTAACTTTATGGTACCTTAGGCTAGACATGATGCTACAGAAATCTGAAGGTACCTCCTACTAAAGATGTCATGCCATAGACTAGATACCACTGTATAGTATATATCACATCTACAGTAACAATTTCCTTCCAAATGTAGGGTTACAATCTATGATTAACATGCATAGACCTTTCTAGTGTTTACAAGATAATTCCTTAGTCAACACCATACTAGTGTCCACAAGATGTTTCCACAGTTAAAATAAGAAATTAATGCTACTTTGCAAACAATAAGCAAGCCTTTAGAGAGCTTAAAGATTACATTTACATTCATGCACAATAACTTAATCAACCCTTAGGATTTTATGGATAATGAAATAGAAGGTCCTATATTCCATTTATGAGTCCTCTATCCAAATGACGCAATGATACAAGTACATAATATCTACTATTTTGTGGGTAGTGCTCAGTCATTCAAACATAGGGAAGTACATACTAAGATAAATTTGTTCACAAACAATCTCCAATTTAATAAATACTAGTTTGAAATCACATTTCTAAGTTAGTGCAATTCATTATAATGAACTCAAAGGTCATTCTCATCAAACGAATGCCTTCACAATAGACTGTTCTAGTTACAAGTACAATACAACTATTGCAATGTTACACAACTGTATGCAATTGACAAAACCCATTCTTTCCAAGAGTCAACTGGTAATCAAATACAATCATGTAGTGTTGTTTCAACATTGTATTCCACTGTGGCTTCAGTAATGCAAACCTCATAACCTTGGAGGGAGTGTTGGGGGGCAAGTTGACCCAAACCAAGGATCCAAAACCATCCCAAAACCCCACCTAGGAGTGGCATTATTAATCCCTAGAAGACCTCGCATCCATAATTGAGAGAGTGGACATTTATAGGTGAAATACCAACACCATTAGGGTTTACAACCATGTCAAAAAAGATAACCATGAACTAGTCCAAGTTTCCTCAAGACTCATGGTATGTTGCAATGATAGTATTCTAGCAATTCTAGCCAGGGTTTGAAACTCCACCTCAAATTGTGACCAAATTAATGTAGCTTCCTTCATGATAGAAATCCAAAACACAATAACCAACAGTTTGCCACAGTTCGTAAGTCCCATGATCTTAAGTCTGAACTCTCACAGTTAACAATATTTTCCTCATCCAAACCCTTTAGCATAGGCTTTCACAAGACCACATACAGTTACACAAGTTAAAGGAAATGTTTCACCAAAATGGTCAGTGTAATTTTACAAGAATGGATGACAAGGAACTTTACTTCAAAGAAAGGTTAGCTTAGTTGAAGAAGAACAGTTGGTGATTTGATTCTTAGTCTCCAACCCAAATAGCAAGACACTCACACTCAGCCAACATGATGAGCACACCCAAAGTCTCCCTTCCTCTAAATCACTTACAGTCCAACCATCAACCTTCCTTCCTCGACCCCAAGGCAAAAAGAAGAATTCCCCCCCAAAAAGGTTCCTCACTCCTTCCTTTTCTCCCTCACATACCCCAAAACCAAGCACATTAAAGACTAGCACTTCCCAAAGCTGTTATGGCAGAGGAGAGTTAATTCCTACTGCTAATGATGGCTCCTTCTCAACAAAACAAAATGTGCATATTAAAATTTAAATGTCCACTATTATATTTCAAAGGTTTGAAATATAACCAACAATGTAACTGTAATGCATGCCCCCCTTTAAGTCTTATAATAAAAGGTTAGGAAACAAAGACTTGAGATAAACCCTTTGGTCTGTTCACTTAGGAGACCACCTGAAAACTCAATGATAACTACATCCATATGATCAACAAGAATGACAAGCGACCTATGAATAACAATCCACTTGAGTCGAAAAGATAAGAAGACCAATAGAAACCAAACACAACAAACAGAGTACAACTGTAACTATTTGTCTCAAGTATCACTCTATAACCTCTTCAAAGATTATTGAAACTCAACACAAGAAATGCAAATTGACATATTAACACAACAATATCCAACTAAGTTATTGAAAGTCAACTATTGATACCTCGTTCTCCATCCAGATTACAAAATCGGTCCACTTTTTGCTTTGTAACATTTCCTTTTCAAATTGCATTGGTTGCCAGCCATATTTCTCCTCCTGTCAAAACATGGCACATGGACTAGTTAAACTAATTAATATGCAATCATTTACTTTTTCCTAGGAAATTTTTTTTTAAAATCATTTAACATATTAAATATACTTACAAATGTATAGATCAAGGCCTGTAAACCTTTCTGGCCACTGTGATGAGTGGCACGAAGTTTGTCAAGCCTAGCCTTAGAGGCCTTGTCCTGAAACATATACTAATTCAATTTAATTATGCAAGAATAAAATTTAAAAATCGTTTAATAAATTTGATAAAATCTTATGAGCAAATTCAAATACCTACATACTCTCCTCACTGGACTTCCTCCGTGCATCAGACTTCTCATATGCTTTTACAAGCTCTTTCCATACTTTTAGACTTACATCAATTGGCCTTTTTTTGAGCCTTAGCTCAGGAGGGATTTTTTTTATCTTCTTTGTTTGGTTGCACCAAAATCTCTTGCAGTTTTGAGACATTCATAGCTTTATTTTCTTTACAGACCAACCTATGCCAAATCCAGTCTCCATGTTATGGATAACTGCTTTTTGCAAGTGCATGGGTATCTTTGAGAATGGAAAATGTAGATGGTCTTTGAAGTGTTGAAGGCATGATTCCTTCAACCTATTCACAAACATTTTTCCAGCATCTGTCATTCGGACTTCCCCTGAAACCACATCGTATTCTATCTTGGTATCGTATCTACCAATGCAAGATGCAAAACATGGGTTGCTGGTCGACGAAGTCTGTGTCCCAGGAGTGGATGGGACAGTGGAAGCCTCTACTCTATGTTTGACATTCTTAGAGGTTATTGATATTGATTTCCTCCTGGATCTTTTGCTTGATCCGGGATTGGTTGGGGAATCAATTGATTCCCTTCAAGACACTATTGATTTGGTTGCAATGTTTCAGGGGTTTTACTAGATCATTTTTCTATGTATTTGGCAAGCATTGTCAAGTCCATACCATCCAATTTGTTCACTGCCTCTACCCCCAATATGGAAGCCAATGCCTCTTTATCTTTGTCAGTCTCATCTCCCTATATATATATAATTTCTTCTTTTAAATTTAGAAATAGAAAACTAAATACTAAAAATCAAAGAAACAATGGAAATATTTACAAATCTATAAATTGACAGTGAATTACCTCATTGTGGCTAGAGTTTGCTCCCTTCCCTCTATTGCTTGACATTTTGAGGTGACTTAGGGCAAATAATTTTAGTCCAGTCTGTGGAGGCAATCATAGCCAAGTATGAATTAACAGTGTGCTTGACCAATCGTAGTCAAAAACAAATATGTAGCCAAAAACAAATCCTAACAGCTCGTATTTTGGGTATGATGTACAAAGAGACCTTATTCAACAGGCCTTCCAAAAATAGTAAATGCAAGTTATACTGCAAGCAAGGATAATTAATAACATTACTACTCAAATTTACCTTAAAGCGTGAGTAAAACATCTTAGAAAAACTTTCTTTGAGCTCAAAATTATATCAAAATTGATAAAAACCTAGGTCAAGAGTAAATTGTTCAACAATTGGAACTTACTTGCTAAAAGGCAGATGAACAAGCTTGATTGAATGGTTGAGGTAGCTAGAAACCCCAAATTTAGCATCAGAAACACCAAATTTAGCAACTAGCTAAAGCAATTTTTTATCTTCTGGATGTCTAGAACCAAAAATAAATAAAGTACAAATTCATGGATCCATTGTAGAAACTTTTCAGTAACTAATGTTTTCGACCTTGGGCTTAAATGTATTAACTTGAATTTGTGTTTTTTTTGTGTGGTATGTTTTAACGCAGGCGGGAATTTTTTTTTTTGGATTCATTAGTCGGCACTAAAGTCGACGTCTCTAACACCGACTTTAGCGCCAACTGTCAGTCCTAAATGTAATCTCTTTGGGTCACCAAAACTAGCGTGAAGTGTGCCTAATTTAGTGCCTAGCTATGCCAAACCAAAATGTTCCTCGTGCCAACATACCAATTATACCTAGACTTCACGAATGTTTTGTTGCAAGTCACTTGCACAATTGATGGACTAGCATGCAAAGAATAAGAGTAAAGATTTAGGAGTAAAGATCCCTAAACTCTAATCCATCAACCCTAAACCCTAATCCCTCAACCCTCAACCCTAATCCCTTATCGCTAAACCTTAAACCCTATCCCTAAAGCCTCAACCCTCAACACTTGAACCTTAAATCCTAAACCCTATCCCTAAACCCTTAACCCTAAACACTACGCCTTAAACCCTAATCCCTCAACACTAAACCCTAATCCCTAAACCCTCAACCCTAAACCCTAAACCCTCAACCCTCAACCCTCAACCCTAATCTTAAAGCTAAACTTAAAGCTTCCACTCATTCCACCATCCCCAAGGGATCCAGAAATGCAAAATTAGATGCCTCTACTGATAAAGCCAAACATCCTAAGGGTCCTCATGCCTCAAGACATAAAAATAAAGAGTCAAAGAAAAATCAATCTAAAAAATTATCCAAGCCCATACCTCCACAAGCAAAGTCCAAAACCAAAATGGTATGGGTACCCAAGCAACAAGAAATCAAGTTAAATGAGGCATCTACCTCTAAAAACTCCCAACCTTCTACTCCCATCTCAAATTCCCATTCCACTCAAAAGTGTCAAAACATTCCATCCCACAAGCAAAACAAAAGTAATAAAATGCCTAAGTCTATGTGGGTTCCTAAAGCCCTTCATCATCCATCTCTTAAGCAAACATCTCCATTGTGCCGTATACCACCTCTGCATCACAAGATTCAACATTTATCGCGATGTGTGCAACCATTCGTCATGGTTCCCTTCCATTCTGCAATAAATCTACCATCATTCATCCACTATCCTACATACCCTCCACATACCATCCCTATGGTCCATGCTTTGGCATAAGTCTGACATAATCCACATCAATATAATCCACTATTTTCCCTACATAATCCACATCATAATCCACTTTTCTCCCCTCTAAAATCCACGTTATAATCCACTATCTGCCTAATCCATTTGCCTTCCATGTATCCCTTACCAACATCGATGAGGGCACTCGACATGGTCCATGCGAGGACATCATTCTCTAATGGGACTATAACCTTTAAATGCAGCGTAACGCATCCTTCAACCCTCAACCCTAAACACTATACCTTAAACCCTAATCCCTCCACCCTAAACCCTAATCCCTCAACGCTAAACGTTATCCCTAAAGCCTAAAGCCTCAACCCTTAAACCCTAAACCCTATCCCTAAACCCTCAACCCTAAACACTATACCTTAAACCCTAATCCCTCAACCCTAAACCCTAATCCCTTATCGCTAAACCTTAAACCCTAATCCCTTATGTCAGCTTGATAACAATAGGAATGACTATTATTCGTCAAAAGGACACTTGACGATGACTAAAAGGATTTATAATAATTTAGATTACCCTGATATTGGGTAAACTTCATATTGTTCTCCCTGAAATGTTAAGTAAGACAAAAGGCACCTATGCAATATTAGTGAGATTACTAAATGTCTTCCCGACTAAATAAGAGAACTAAAGGGACACTGTGTATCAAAAAGACATTCAATGAGTCTTGGCGATCAGTTATGAATATATAAACAAAGATGACACCAAATGAAGCACACAAATCAGCCTGAAACTAGGAGAGTCCCACCGATGCAATCTGACATTTCAAAATTCAAAAAATTTGTTACATTCATTTCCAGTGATGGACATTAATGGCCACGTGAATGAACATTATATGAACATTTTTGATTGAAAAGGGATTGAACTTGTTAGAACCAGAAAAAAATTTACATCTCTCACCAACCTCTTCACACTTATCCTTTGTATACCATGGAAATTGGCCACATTATAATTTTGTGATTAAAATAATTTATGAAAATTTGTGTGACAAGATCCATATTAACTCCTATTGCTAAAACATGTGTGACAAAATCCTATCAGAATAATTACATTTATGAACAAACCCTCATAATATATTTTCCTAAGTGTATCAGCCTAGCAACACTTCATCCTTGGAACCCTATTTATAGCTCCACCAATAGCCCTATGAAAAATAATTTACAGCCTTATCTGTCTAAAAATTCCCTATTGGGCTAACCTTTGAAGTCCTTCCCCTGATAGACCGATATAGCCAACTACAGTGAGCTCATCGTTGCAACACATAATCATCGATAGGATAGATATTCATATTCCCCCAATGACCCGATATAATTGTGGGTTGTCCAAAATTAGACATAATCGACCGAACATGCCCTCATCGTTGGAGTTCCCATCATACTCCCACCGATAGTCCTATAAACATAACTCGTAGCCATATCAGGCTAACAATATTCTATCAGCCTAACTCTTGAGAGTCCCTCACCGATAGACCGATAAAATCAACAAAAGCTAGCACATCATTGTGACTCATAAACATCAGTGGAACAAATGTTTATGTTCCCCTGATAACCTGATATGACCATAAGTTACCCAAAGGTGCAATATCACCCAAGCTAAGGTACATCAAGGTAATGTTACCTGGCGTCCCACCGATACACCGACACAAAGAGTTCGTCGATGAAGGAAGCTGACATCGATGAAACATAAATAACAGTCTCAACGATGCAGCAATAATAATTATTGTGACATCCTGAGGCATCGTTCAGATATTCAAAATAAATGACCTCCTCCTATGACATGACAAAAATGAAAGGTGCATTTATGAACCAGGAATAAAAGCGAGTTGCGCCACTGTTTGATCACATAGCTCCTGTAAAACTTGAACAAATTGCAAAAGGGGTTGAAGGAGAAGGGGACTGAAGCTCTCACACAGTAAAGTGAAGAAAAACCAGTGGGAAAGCAAAATTCAAGTAAGTACACCGATCCCAGCTGAGAAATTATGTCTCTTAAAGGTTTGAATTCAAGCAATGGGAGATAGTGCAGAAAAACCTAAAAATAAGAAACAGAAAACTAAAAAGAGACCATTAAACCAAGACTTGATAGATTAGTGTCTTGGGTCAGGACCAAGACCAAAAAGAAGTGTACAGATGAACCCCTCACATGATCGATTGTTGGACAATCACAAGGACTTGGGAGATGTATGGACTCCACTACGAGGGTACAAACTTTTCTTATACCACTACATAAAACAATATAGGTTTTTACTAGTCTGTAACCCATGGAGGCTGAACCTAGGGAGATTAGTTGTGCCAGAGGTGTTTTTCAATGTGGAATTAATCAAAGCCCTTTCCAGTAAATATGATCTGAAAACAAGAACTATTTGAACACACAGTGGTGATAATTTACTAGTTATTTAAAAAGATCTCATTTCCAATGTATTTCAATTAGAGTGTGGTTTTGATTTACCATTCACAATCAGAGATCTATTGCTAGAGTATCGTCATATGGATACTAACTATAAAAGGTGGAAGTTGGCCTTGCATAGGCCTAAGGACGAAGAAGGACAATTAAGGAAATTCTCTAGTAATGAGAATCCACCATTTCATGAAGATCTGTTTGAAGAGTATTTTCGATACACCTATTATGCAGCTGGTAAAGTCTTGGGAGTAGAGGTCCCACCTCTAATGTCAATTGCACCAATGGTTTTAGCTGCAGATGTACAGACTAAGTGGGCCAGGCCTTTTGACTATGCTAGCTTTGTGGCTAATGCCCTAAATCAAGGGATTGAAAAAATTAAAAATAACAGTGATAGGATCAACTTCAAACACTATTCCTTATTAATGCATTCGCTTTTGTATGAGAGACATGATAGAGGATTTTGGAGCAGTGAACTGAGGATAAGGGATTCTTTTGATAATGGGGATCCTAAACCTATATAGACGTGGACTTTGTTATGGGATAGCTGATTTGGTAGGTCTCACTACCTCTACTTTGAAGAGTTTTTTGTAAAACCTTTAATGGAGTTACTGGGATATCCCCGAGATTATAACCTATCCCCAAGGATGCAGAGATTTCTAAGACCCAAAGAAAATGACCCTAAAAGTAAAGTGGACCATAACTGGGGAGATTGGTATGCTTTCCCTGACTGCACAGTGATTAGAGTTTGTGGATTTGAGGGCACCCCACATTTGTTGCCACGAATAGTTCCTGATCAGATTGCCTATCTAGAGATTGTGAGGCAATTACCAAAATCTGATGCCATACACCTCAAGAAGCATAACAAACAATCAATCATGCCCAACACTCTATGTTTTGGAGATTTCACAGTGGTCACGAATGAAGGGTATGAATAGATTAATACTAAATTGGCACAGTACAATCTTCCTATAGGTAATGAAAGACAATTTTAATTCAGAGGGTTTTATTCATAAAGCAAAGATTTCACAAGGGCTCTCAGAATATGAACATTTATTTTTAGAGGAAGATGTGATTAGAAACCGTGATGAGGCCTCTACTATCAATAGAATGGGTCCATTCAACAAAGTGATACTTGCTGATAAATGGAAAAGAAAACATGTCCAATCTTATTCAAAAATGTTTTGTCAAATACAGGATCCACTAGCAAGGATTGAACAATTGATTGCTCATGCAGATGAAATCATAAAAGATGTGCCCCCAGTTGTTTTTGATACAACTTATACAATCTATTCAGGTACACAAGCTGAAGACATAGAGCCTCTAGGCTACGAAGCCTCACAGCCTACCCCTGAAGTATGTTTTTCTGTAGATACTGACATAAGTGAAGAAGGGGAAAGTGATGAAGAAAGTGAACAAATGAAGCCAATAAATGCTCCTGAAATAGCACAATATGAGTATCCTCCTGAATTGAATGATTTAAAGTTTGAGACATTAGATGAATTATCTTATGACATTAGAATCTTGGTTGCACATAAATTTATTTCTGATGATGATTTTATTAAAACTCCTGAATTTAAGTCATTTGTCTATGAGTACAAAGGAAAAAAAGGTGAGAAAAAATGCAAGATGTCACTTCTGAACAAGAGGTTACTGCTTTGGATGAATTAAAAAGGGAAGTTGATAAAGAGATTGAGTCCATCACTCTCAAAAGAGGAAGGGAGTTGCTTCAAGAAGCCAAAGTATTGCTCTTGTCAGGGTGGGATATGAGTTCAACAATTGTGTTTGATAGCTTTAGGAAGAGAGAAGACAAAACAATGAATTTGACTAAAGAAGCTGGTGATAAGATATACTCAGGATCAAGGTATAATGCAGATGAAGCCACTCTACTCATTTGGTCACTTTACCCACAGGATAAGAGACCAGCAATTGCTAATAATTCAAATAAAATGTTCGGTCATCTCTTAGTCAAAAGGGTAGGGGATACTGACCCCATGGAAACAGCAGAGCTCAACATTAATGTGGCAAAGTTCAATAAGGCACAAGTTGAAAAATTCCTTAAAGAAAATGATAGACTAAAGAAGGAGCTGTTATATCAAAAGGAAAGATCCTCTTCCTCTTCTATATCACAATTCTATCCTCCAGACCTTGAGAAAGATAAGAAAGTGTTAGATGCACTTACTGATGCATCTTATTGGAAAAATTGCCATCTGAACTCCCAAGGGAAATGTAAAGAGCTAGAGAAGGAAGTAAAAACTATCAAATATGATATGGCATCTGAATTAATCAGGGAAAGATTCAATAAATGATGAGCTGTACTGATACCAATTGGAAATTGTTTAAGTTGACACTCTCAGCAATGGCAGAAAATAAAAGATTACAGGGGAGGATGACTAAAAAGAAAGAAGACCTTTTGGGCAAATGGATCTTGGTGGGACAAACATTATAGGTATATAATGATTTGATAGAGTCACATGATGAATATCATGACAAGCTCAAAGAAGAGCTTGATTATTTTTATCTTGCTCCACCACTTCATGATAATTCTGGGAATCTCTGAAAATATGATGATTGGAATGAAGAATTGGCTGTGGTTCTGACTAATGCATTACAGGAGATCAACTATGAAGAGATAGTCTTAAAAAATACTCATAAACAATTGGAAAAAATGATGCGAATGGAGTATGATATGAAGGAAGTGATTATCAATGTGAATACCTATGCAGAACAGGACTACATCCATCATCTCTCTGCAATAAATATGTTTATCAATCAAACCATGAACGTGCCAAATACGACAGGACAATCATCAGATGGAGGAGATCAGCCAACAGTATGATGGGCATCATATCATAAAATAGAAGCTTTGCACAGGCCTTAGATGGTCATGGGCCTCTATTCGGAGATTAACAGATCAGTGCATCCATTTAATGAAATGTTTTTCTTTTCAGTTATAATTAGTTATCAAAAGTCGTGTCTTTTTGTAACGGGTCTGTAGCTTGTTGCCTCTGGCATATAAGAAGACCAAGACCCGAGAGAAAAAAAGAGGGTAGTAGTTCTTTCTGAAGCATTTTAGGGGACTTAGTAAGAAGATAGATTGCACCCATCCCACTCATCCACTTTCATGTTCCAAAAACTTTGCAATTAATATATATATTATGAAGCAGTATTATGGAGAAGACTGTACTTAAATGGTAACCTTTTTTCAGTGTTCAATTGTTGTGTTAATTTTCATGTTTATATGTTGTTGTACTGTCTCCAAAGTGATTGAAAAAAGATACAATTGATTTGATGATGATGATGATGCTTGTAATTTGGATGATGTGGATGCTTGTAATTTTCTCATACTATAATGAAAACATTTTGCTTACAATTTTACAAATGAGAAGAAATCTATCAAATTCTGCCAATGCAAGAATAATGAGCTTACCAGTGAAAGTGATCACCATTCTTTCACAAATTAGGTCACCTGCTTCTTCCCTTTTCAAATGTTGTTAAAGGAAGAGATGTCTTTAAACATGTCATCAGGCATTGAAAACTGATGTAGTATTTTCCTTTGTTTAGTGCATGGACTTCAAAGTCCTATGTCTAAACAATCACCATGTATGGTGAATGGATCTTCAAATATTCATATACATTTCACTATAATAGCTAAGTGGGTATGCGAAAACCTGCATCGTTTCACCGTGTTTGGTAATTGAGTACTCAAGGATTCAAACCATCTTGCTGTGATTTTTTAATTGTGAATGCAAAAACTCAAATCAATTCACTGTACCTACAAATTGGTTATACAAGGATTCAAATCAGTTCACTGTATTTGCCAATGGGAAGGCAAGGATACAAATCATTTTCATATAACAACTATTGGAAAATTTTAGACCTAGGAGTGGATGATGTGGATGCTTGTAATTTGCTCATACTATAATGAAAACCTTTTGCTTACAATTTTACAAATGAGAAGAAATCTATCAAATTCTGCTAATGCAAGAATAATGAGCTTACCAGTGAAAGTGATCACCATTCTTTCATAAATTAGGTCACCTGCTTCTTCCCTTTTCAAATGTTGTTAAAGGAAGAGATGTCTTTAAACATGTCATCATGCATTGAAAACTGATGTAGTATTTTCCTCTGTTTAGTGCATGGACTTCAAAGTCCTATGTCTAAACAGTCACCATGTATGGTGAATGGATCTTCAAATATTCATATACAGTTCACTGTATTTGCCAATGGGAATGCAAGGATACAAATCATTTGCATATAACAACTATTGAAAAAAGATCCACCTATTTGCACATTTTCTTCCATAATCATCATTCATCCATTGACTCAATTCACCCAACAGAATAGGCACTGATCAATTTTAGAACATTTTATCCAAATCCAATTTACAATCTTGATACTTCAAACATTTTTAGGAATTAGTAAGCAAGCTCTGTATCTACTTCACACCTATTTGCCACTGTGAAGGCCAAATTAAGTCTGCACTAATCATTAAGGTATACCCACCTAGGTCTGGCAGAGCCTGAAGTGAAGGGGGTTTAGCCATATCTATCTCGTGTCAGTTAGCCAAAAACGTCAAGAGAGCCTGGCAACCTCTTAGGGTTAACGACCTATGTTTTTGAGACCTAATAGAACTGAAAGCAATTTTCATAAATTGCAGCGGAGAAAAAATGGGAGATTGAAGCGGAGGTCAAGGAGATCAATGCGCCCACAATATACAAGTAAGCATCCGAGATATCCCTGCAATTGCTAGATTATAATTCAGTTCCGTAGAGAAATAAGATGGAAAGTCCTACAAAAACAAAAAATAAGAAGCAACAAGGTGAAACTAGTCAGTCCAAAAATAAGAAACAGAAAACTGAAACAAGGCGAGAATTGAAAGAAAAGGAACGAAAATTAAACCAAGACCTAATTGATCAATTTTCTAGCTCAGGGCCAAAAGCTAGGAGGTCTGCACAATTGAGGGCTGATGTAGAAAGGTTAGAGAATAAATGCAAACATATAGGAAATTTATATAATCAGTCAGGACACATTTGTTGTTCATGTGTGGTTATCTTGATTGGTTTCTGATTGGAGTTAATTAAACATCCTTTCAAATAATTCATTTTGATTGGTTCCTGCCAAGGATTAAAATCATTTTAAATGATTATTGTGATTAGTTTCCCTCAAAGCCTTATTTAAAGTTTATTTACTTTCTCAAAACTACAAATATCAACATTAGGAACAACTCACAATCTTATAGCTACTTCACACCTCTTTGCCATTGTGAAGGTCAAATCAAGTCTGCACCAATCATTAAGGTATACCCACCTAGGTCTAGCAGAGCCTGAAGTGAAGGGGGTTTAGCCATATCTGCCCCGTGTCATTAGCTAGAAACGTTAAGGGAGCTTGGCAACCTCTTGGTGCATAGCTGTTATGTGACTATTGTCATTGTTGTGTATTACAGGATTCAAAGGAGGCCATGGAGAGAGGACGTGGACAGCGTAGAACTACTAAATCATAGAGAGGAAAGTGGGTGGAAATAGATATGACAACGAAATCTACAGATACAATAGAGGTAAGAAGAGAAAGCAACCTCAACCAAAGGAGGAAGGTGTTTATAAATTCACAAATGCTACAACATAGAGGAGATAAAGTCATTTTTTTGTCCATGAGGCCTCTAAGGTCAAACTTATTGAAATACATAGGAATGGTGATTAAATGTGATTCTATGATCAAGGGAAAAGTTTGAAAATTAGGATGGCCAAAACATGATATGAATATGTCACATATATGACTAAAGTGAGGTTTTGTGTTGGATAGCATATTCATTGAAATGATATAATTGGTGTACTAAACATTATTTACTATGTTGTGTATTATAGGGGCCAGACGAGGCCATAGCAACAGATCGTGTCATATCAAATCAGGACACAACGGATGAAGCAGGACATCAGGTACTCAAATTTTGACTTAACTTAGGAAAAAATGATCTGATGGCATTTTGTGATACGTCCATCTTTTTTCACAGTGTTATTGAAATTTATAATGTATTATCCAATCTTGACATAAATTAATGCATGTTGTTGATTATTTTAGATGGAGATTGGAGCAAATGCAGAGCCTGAGTGTTCAACTAGCAAAAGAAAAAGATATGTACGTGGACGTGGACCTAAAACTGTTAAATCACGTAGACGACAGTGGGTGGAAGAGGATATGACAATGGATCCTGCAGACACAACAAATGATTGCACTAAACAAGAGGTTGGTCAGGACTATAATACATGGGATGAATACTTTGAAAAAATTGTTGTTTGTGGATGTTCTGTATGTCATGGAAAGAAACAATTCAAACAAGCGATTGTACAAAGACATTACATATATGATGATCTTCCAATCGGTAGTATGCCTCCTACAATCGATTCAAATCCAATAGGAATTATGGTAAGGAATTTTCTAATTTGATATCTATAACATGTATACTTCATTTAAACATTGTTTTATATTATTTAAATAACTAATTTTGTTCTTAATGGATACTTGCAAGATAAAGTTCTTTGTTTAAAGTTTCCTAGATCACCGACTTCTAGCCTAGAGGGCAATGATCATTCATCAGATGATACATCTAACAAAAATATGTGCCAATATACCAGCTTCGAAGATGAGGAATTAATGAAAACAAGTAATGGAACAAGAACCGGTTGAAAGATACATAATTTGCTTAAAGACAAGGGGAAGGTGGACTACATACCCTATGAGAATGAATGTGATGGAGATGATGAGTTGCCCCTGAGTTTGAGATCAATTTACAAAGAGACATTTGATCGTCGACTATATTGTGCTTGGCCTAGTGATCAACAACTACCTAGAGTGTACGAGGTGTTTCAATTTTGGGGATACAGCTACATGATACGACCCTCCAATATTCATGGAGCGAATCTAGGCCTCTTTATCGTCCAAAATGTACATGTGGGATCTAAACATAGAAACAATTCAGAACAAACCACTAGGAGATTAATGCCATATTATGGTCCATCATATTGCAGTGGTGAATGGAGAAGGCTAGCAGAATATAAGCCTAGCATGTCAGCATATGGTCTAAATTCAAATATGTATACACATTGTCTCCAATTGGAAAGTGGAAAAGAAATTAATAGAAGTCATCTTATGTATATAAATGGACGTGCATACACACACAAAAATATTGCAAGATTTATAAATAGTAGTAAGGGAAGGGACCCTACTGTAAGACTGAATTGTCAATTTGTTGAGGTTATAAATGATAAAGATGGAGATATGGAAAGAGAGGTTAATAGATTGATAATGGTTGAGGCTATTATGGACCTTACCATTGGGGGTGAGTTATTTATTGATTACCCCTTCTTAAAACGCACTCCTGCGCGAAAGAAAAGGTAAGAACAAGGTCTCCCTAAGGATGTTCTTAAGGGTAGAAAACCAAAGAATAATAAATGAGCATAGACTGATGTTTTATAAACTATGTTGTCAAAATTGTGTTTTCTTTAAATTATTGTATAAAAAAGGTAGTCTATAAAATAATGTTCCATTATTCAATTGATGTATATATGTTCATACAATTTATATTTTTATTTTTTAAGCCATATTTGATTATATTTCTTTGAAATTGATACATTTTGAATTTAGTGCAATTGTTGCCAAACATTAAATAATGCTTGCGTTTGTTGATAGGTAGAAGATGTTGATGAAACACATACTAATACCCAAGATCCAACCAGATTATTAAGGTTTGGATGGGATGATCCAAACCATCCTTTAAACATTGAAGAGAATACTAGCAGCTGAGAAATTTGAACTGTTGATGAGATCCGCATACACTGATGACATGCCAACTAGCCTTAATGATGATGATCATGATAGTGAAAATGCAGTGCATGAAGAAGGATTGAATGAAATGCTTACAGGTTTCTTTGAGGATGGAAACAATGATGACAATAATGATTATATGGTTGACAGTAACGATGATAGCAGGGGTAATTACCACCAACGTAATGTTGATGATAACAACCTGAAAGACTCCATCAAGCAAGCAGCGAAGACACCCGTGTTCAAATCGGGTGCAAGTAGAACTTCAAAACTGGCATGCACATTAATATTATTAGAAATCAAGTCACTATTTGGTTGGTCAGACAAAGGATTCACTACCCTACTAAAGTGAGTTGAAATCTATTTCTTACTTTGCATTGTCAATTGGTGTACATAATTCGTAAACATTCATCAACTTCATTTATATTTATTTAAGGGGAATTTAAAACTATATATTGTATATAAACAGCCCTAGTATAGATTGACATATCAAAAATGTTCATCATAAGTCAAACATTCAATTGATTTAATCTCTGGCAATCATACAGGGCACTAAAAACTAAAATATTCCCTAAAGAGAATGTGTTGCCATCAACTTGCAGAGAGGCGCGTCAATTGTTGGTTGAGTTGGGGATTGAATATAAGAAAATTCATTCATATAAAAATAATTGCATTTTATACAGAGATGAATATGAAAACAAGGTAGAATACCCTGTATGCAAAGAGGAGATATCATACAGATGTACAAGGTCCTATAGTTCCAAAGAAGGTTTTACGTCACATGCCAATTATACCTAGACTTCAACGAATGTTTTGTTGCAAGTCACTTGCACAATTGATGGACTGGAATGCAAAGAACAGGAGTAAAGATGGATTCATGTGAATTCTGGCCGACTCCAAAGCAATGAACACAGAGGAAAAATGGCCAAGAAAATTCAAAGATGAACCCCGTAGTATCAGGTTTGGTCTTGCAATTGATGGAGTGTGCCCATTCTCTTTCCTAAGCTCAGATTATAGTGTTTGGCCAATCAAATTGACAGTATATAATATTCCCCCATGGATGAGTGTTAGAAAGGAGCACCTTATGCTAACTCTCATTGTTCCAGGAAAACATCAAGTTAAAAACATGGATGTTTATCTTGCGCCTTTTATTGATGAGATGCAACTGCTATGGAAAGGCATAAGAATGGATGACATATCACGTCCCCCATCAAATAGGTCCTTCATTTTCTATGGTGTGCTATGTTGGACTATTCATGATTTCCCAGGACTTGGTGTTTGTTCTGGTAAGATAAAATATTTACGTATTTACACTCATAATTTATTTCCATCCCAACTTTCATACTTAGTTTTATACTATTTTTTTGATGTTATTAACATTACTTATTGAATTGCAGGGCTTCAAACAAAGGTGATATTTGCATGTCCAAGATGTGCAGAACAATTTCAAGGGCGGTATTCTAAAGATCTACATAAATTTACTTACGCAAACAACAAGGTTTTTCTACCACTAGATCATAAGTTTAGAAATCGCCTGAAGAATCAATTTGATGGAAAAGTTGAAAATAGAGGCCCTCCATGATTATGGGTCTAGGTGATTGGCTTAAGAAGTATGAAGATACTAAATTGAAAGCTTGGAGGATTTTTTTGATTGGGTGATTCAATTGAAGAACCAGAACAAGTTGTAGTTAATATGCCAGAAGGAATGAAAAGGAAATCCATATTTTATGAGCTCCCTTACTGGAAGGATCTATTAATATCTCACCTATTAGATCCTATGCACATCTTCAAAAATGTCCCAAATTCTATATTTCGACATATATCAGGCAAAGAGAAGGACACCTTGTCTTCGAGGAGAGATATTGCTCTTTCGTGTACCAAAATTGATAGAAAACATTTGTGGCCAAACAAGGAAAATGAAACATATGCAGAAGCTCCGTGGATTTTGAAAACAAAAGAGCTAGACCAACTAAAAAATGTCATCCATTCAATAAGGACACCTACTGGCTATGGGTCGTCATTGGCTAAAGCTTTTACAGTTGATGGACATATCACATGATTTTCATAATTTTTTGAAGGTATTATATATCATCATTTAACATTTACTAGTAACATTGATTAAGTACTAAATATATTTTGATATTTTGTTGTGTGAGAAAAAATTACTAATGACCTTTTCATAAATGTGTTTGATAGCATATCATGCCATTGGCAATTAGGGGGGATTCTTGTCTTATAGTTGACTTAAGGAATGCCATAAGTCGATTGTCAACATTTACAAGGTATGTGGTTATATGAAATATTCATGTGTGAGAGACATAGAGATATTATATTGCATTTTAATTTTTGACTAAAGGTTCATCCTAATTTACTATTCTTATATTAGGTGGGTGACCTCTAAGGAGATCCACGAATGTGAAGTGCCAAAATGGAAGAAGGAAATTGCAGAAATTGTATTATGTGTATTTGAGAAGGAGCTCCCTACAAGTTTCATGGACCTACAAGTTCATTTACTTATACACCTAGTCGATGACATTGAATTGGCGGATGTCGTATCAACGAGGTGGATGTTTTTCTTTGAGAGGTATATGAAAACTCTAAAAAGATATGTCCGACAAAAGGCACATCTAGAGGGTTGCATGGCTAAAGGGTATGTATTGAATGAAGCATTTTTCTTCCTATGTGAATTCCTTGGTAAGGATTTTGAAGATGGGCCACGCTTCTGGGATGAAGAACGAGCATCAGATATTATTGATGGAGAAAAACCACAATCTAATGGTGTTCAAGTAGAAATTAGTAAGTAAATTCATGATTAGTGTGGTTGTTTTTCTTGTTTACTCTATAATTTATTTGTCAAATTAATAGCATGACATTTGGAGTTTGAAATAAACATGTTGACATGTAATAGGTGTAGACGAAAGTGCTATACTCGACAAGTTCATTCTGTACCACATGGACTTTATGAACAAATGGATCGATCTGTATGATAAAAAGAGAGAAGTGTTAGAAGAAAGGAGACAGTTTAAGAGATTGAACCCAAGGAATACTCCACTTCCCACTAATCTACTTGGGGAATGGGGCACAGATTGCACACTAGAATGGGTTATCGAACAAATTCAAAATCAAATAGAAGATGTAGGTATAGATTCAAACATAACAGAAGATGAAATCAACATGTCTAGAGGATATGAAAGAAAGGTACAGTTGGAATTTTACAAAATGTTGTTTCCTTATAGTTTTGACACTATTAACTATTTTAATATTCGTCATTATATTTGTTTTCACTAAAATAAATGGTCTTTAACATGTAAGGAAATATCCAGCAATGTGGTCATATGGTCGACATTATCGTGTAGAAAGTGTAGATGTAAAGAGACGATCCTTCAATTGTGGCATCATGGTTGACTTCAAGCAATCCAGTCGATCAAGCTCAAAAGATAAGAATATAATTGAAGGGAATCTACAATATGTTGGGAAAATACAAGAAATTATTGAGTTGGATTACCGCTCTTTTAAATGTTGTGTTTTTAAGTGTAGATGGTATGAAGCATTTGGGAGGACACAAAGACATGATACCCATAGTGGATTGTTTTCTATAGATTCCTCATGTTTCCTACTGGAGGATAAGGAGCCTTATGTTCTACCAATTCATTGTGAGCAGGTATTTCTGTAACTCAAACAAGAAGCGGTAGTGATCATTAATCTATTAATTCATAGTTTATTGTGAATATATACATGTGTTTATTAATCAATAAAATTGTTATACCATACGTCTAATAAATGTATGTCGTTCATGTGCAGGTATTTTTCTATGAAGATATTTTGGACTTGAAATAGATATTTGTCATACATTATGATCTAAGATTAAGGCATGTATTTGACGATGCATTAGTGGATACTAAGCAAAACAATGATGGCCAACAAAATGAGAGAGAGGGATTAGAGAACATTGAAGAAATTGACATCCATGATGATGTTGAAGATGGTTATGTTCAGGCACAAGAAGACAACAATCCAGAGTTAGATGATGTTATGGAAGACAACAATATGGATGGTATAGAAAATGATGATCCAAATACATCTAGTAACAATATAGATAGTCTACAGTCAAATTTCATGATGATGAAGATGATGCAGGTCAAGATGAGGATGATGATAATATTAAATACTTGAAAGAACATATGAACATTGACAATGATACACTTGATGACATTGTAGTAGACAATAATGTTAATGACCAAGACTTCTAAATTTTCAGAATTATTAAATTTTTAGAATTATTTGCAATCCATGTTTTAAAAAGGATGATTCTTATGTCCTAAACTTTGTAATGCTTCAGTAATATTATTTGTGTCGATACAAATTACCTGTTGCAATATCCTTAAATTGTTCAATCTTTGGTATGAATTGTTGGCAAAAAAAATTAGGATTACTTGGATGCAATTTCCTTTTCATTGCTTTATATTTTTAATGAAAGGATTTTTAATTCTATTTTGAAGGAAACCAACCAAATGATCTAATTTAAAGGATTTTAACTCAGGGCAGAGACCAATAGATATAAATCATTCAGATGAACTTAAATCAACTTCAACCAGAAACCAATCAGATAACCACACATGAATAGCAAATGTGTCCTGACAAATTATATGAATTTGAATAATTTAAAAGAACCACTCTGGAGACAGCACAACAACATGTAAGCATGAAAATTAACACAACAATTGAACACTGAAATAGATCAGCATTTGAGAATATTCTGTTCCATTATATTTTCTTCAAAGTATATATATCAATTTGCATAAGTCTTCTGAAAGTATGAGAGATGATGGATGAAAAGTAATTTACTAAATATGCTTCTACTTCCTACTATTGCCTCCTTTCTCTATCATAAAATGACTGACTTATATAATAATATTTTGAAGAGGATGTGCCTCTTCATAAGTGTCTTTTGGAACTTAATAACAACTTAACAATAATAAACAACACTTTAAGCTCTAGTTAGCCACAAATGGATTTGGGACATATGATCTAAGTACTTTTGGCTCAAGTGTGTATCGGCATACTCCACAACATTCCTTGCTACTATCTCCATTGATATCATCTTCTCCAGATGTCGACAGGCTTCTCCTAATGCCGGATCCTTGTCTTTGGTTGCCTCCAAAGCTCCTTGTAATATCAATTGGCATTCCTTTGTCCACTCTTCCTGATTTTTCAAATCTTTCTTGTCACTGAACAATGTAGGAACGCCTTCTTTTGAAGCCTCTATGAATTCTTCACCCTCTACTTGAAGTTTTTCATGATACCTTTTATGTTTCTTAATTAAGTCTTCAGCAATGGTGATTGCTTCAATATCAGGAGCTTCTCTATTCTGTATTTCATGAAGTTTCTCATGGATCTTTTCGTTTACCCTATTATGCTCTTGAAAGATATTGTGATTTTTGGCATGTGTATCCCAAAACCTTTTCATCCAAACCATCATGTTTGTATACCTCTTTTGAAGTACCACAGAAAGTGTGTCAATCTTGACTTGAGATACCTAGTCATCCAACTATAATTCTTTGCCTTTGTTTTTTGCTTGTGAACCCTCTCCCTAAGTCAATCTTCTGGTAGATCCTCCAAATGCATCCTTTAGAAAATCATTTTCTCACAAATCAGCTTGTACATATCTCTTTCCTTGGTCAACATTTGAATTTGAGCTTTGTTTAATTTGGCAACATTTATGCCAATATCAGCTATGACTATAGGATCAGTCTCACCTGCTTTCAATGTCATGACATGTCCAAATGTCTTTTCTGTATCAATGACTACAAGCTTCTTGTGTGGAGGGTACAAAGCCCAAATCATAAGAGAATTTTCATCAACATTGTATTTTGTCCCAGTATAAACTTATGTCACTCCTTCTGGACTAAGTTTGTATTTGTCATTATCACTATGTAAAAAACTGTCAAAGATTAAAGTAGAATTCATGTCTAAACCTGGAAAGATCATCACACCAGACTCCACTAATAATTGTCTTCCCTTATCGGGAGTCATCTCTCTCATCTCATTTTCCACCTCTATTTTCAATGCATCCAACAAAAGAAGTATCGTTTGGCAATTTTATTCTGTCGGGAGGACTTCTTAGTTTTCTAGTTGATGTGCTTGTCTTTTACCCTTAATTCTTATCTTTTCGGGGAGACATTGTAAAGCTTACCCGATGTACTAGTTGGAGGAATGATTCATACCGTCATCAGTGTAACTTAAACCATCGCTATGAGATTCACATGCCATTCTGATGCTTTGGGTCTTCCCGACATGTTTCTCCGTTACTTTATTCATCGCTAGGACTATTCCTAAAATATCCTTGTAGTTTTTACTATCGGCATAACCCACATAGTCGCCGAGATCAAATGAATTCACTCCGATTGTATATGTCCCTCCGATGTGCATCCTTTGTTATTCAATGTGATGGGACAAGTCAGCAAAACTCTTATCAAAACTTTGTGGTCTTTATCATCGGAGTGACCCATGCAGTCGGAGAGACCTAGGGAGCTTGCTCCAATTATATATGTTTCCCTGACACAATTGTTAAATTGTTTTGCTCTGTCGGTGTGAGTGTGCACATCTCTCCCCAATACACATCCATCGGTATGAGGCACAAGATCGGTATAACTTGGAGATCTTGTTCTGACTATCTTGTTTTTGTCGATGAATATTCATCGGTGAAACGTTAAGTGACATCTTGCTGATCATTTATTCTTGTTGTCTATGGACCTCTTATCTCTGAGAGTTTACTTGTCTCTCCCCGACCATGGATAAAATACTTTGTATAAGATTATGACTTTAGGATCTTGAAAGATATGCCCAAGGTCTTGTTGATGAGGATGAAATTAAGGTTTTCTTGACTATGATCATGGAAATGTTTATCAAGGTCAGATTGATGGGATTTAACAGAGGTTATAATATGGATCTTGTCACACAAATTTTAGGCTAAAATGGATCATGTCACACAAATTTTCGCAATTTTTCTTGATCATAAAATTACAGAGTGGCCAATTTATGTGTGGTATATATCAAGGATAAGCAGATGGGGACTAAGAAAATTGTGAGATTTTTTCAGTCCTAACAGCAATATAGGCCTTTGTGAACCTAATGATAACATTGCCATTTCCAGACAAGACAGACATGGTCCTAGGGTCATACCTAGTTGCTATAGTTCTCATCAAGTCTGTGTTTACAAAGACATCAGGGCATATTAATTTGGCTAAGTCAAGGGTCCAAGAATGGCAAATTGGGGTTCTGTAATCAATTCGCTTGTGCCAATGCTCAAACAGACTCCAAGCAAACATAGGGATCCTAGCATCTCAACAATCTAAACAGAGGTCATATATTTTGTCATTTTTGCCAACTTATCCTAATTTTGTCAGAGGTTTCTTAGACAATTCAGGACATTGAATCATGATATCCTCATCCAGGCTGCATTTTGAGGTCGAATCTTGACCTGACTGACTCATTTTGTATTTGTGCAAGCAACCTAGGGTTTATGCAATCAATAGCTACTCTAAATGCTTCGGAAAGTACTTACAGATAGAAAGACTAAGTGCATGGGAGAGACAATAACTTACTGGTTTCTTTACGTCGCAGAGGCTCAGGATTGCTTCTCCTTTCTTGTTTTGATGATTATCCAGCTCTGAACGCGATTGCTCCTTAAAAAATGATAGGAAATGCTTAGAATTATGTTGTTATAACATCGAATTCCTGTACCACTCTCTGTATTAATGGAGTTCACTGCAACCATAACTCTGTTCGTGCCACAGTCATTCTAAAATCTCCTTTGTTTGTAAGTTTGAATTTGGACCGTTGATCGCTTCATGCCTTTCTAGAATCCAGGGCTTCGATTCATTGACTAGATTTGACATTCTTAGTCATCTTTGTTGACAAGTCATCGCCCAATGAAAATGAGCCAAATCATCAGTACCTTCCCTCCACTTTATGTCATCCTTAGCCCGAACTGGACGTGTGTCACCTTTTCACGACATCGCAATCGGGGAGGGCCCACCATATACCTATCGCGCAATGGTGCGATATAGCATCCATGCGCCTTTATTATACTTGCTTTTCAATCGGTGAATGCCACATGTCGTTGTCTCGTTGCCTTGCAACGAATATTCCTCCCAAAAATATTCCCTTGTGCTGGAGCACAGCCGATGGATCTTAGGCTTGCTCTGTGGACATGTGGCGGCGGACAGCTGGCTGAGGTAAGATTTCGAAGTAAACACCTCGTAAGCAGATTGGACATGTGGCAGCCTATCGCAGCGCTGCGGCCGAGTACTGGTGTCATCTGATATGCTTCGCGATGGTGCGATATTCACTTTATAAGACCTTTAGATATTTGAACATTGATTAGGCACTAAATTCGGTGCTAAATTTGACACTAAATTTGGAGCTAAATTGCGCCTAATTTAGCGCCTACTTGTTCTGATCGGCACAAAAAATGCCAAAAATAGCGCCATCTCAATAAATAGCGCCGACTTTTTCAAAAAATTAGAGAAAAATACATTAAAACAGTGGGTGGAAGCAAAAAAGGGAGCTAATCACATGGATTTGTTGTAGTGAAATCTCACAAAACATAAAAACATGAAAAAGAACTTGAACTAGAGATTTATACCTTCCCAAAATGCTTTGAAGTCCACTCCTTGATAAGGTAGAAGGAGTTGCACCCAAACTCCTTAGCTTCACCCAAACTCAATGGAAGTATGTGGATATGCTCTCAAACATCACAATATAAATTTAACATAATAAGCGTATGATGAGGAAATTTTGGAGGCTATTTTGGCATGATGAAAATGGTTTGTGGAGGCTTGTATTTATAGGCAAATTGAGGGAGAATTTAATCCAACAGTGGAGATTGAAAGTTGAAATAAAGGGTTGAGATGAGAGGATGAGATCAAAGGCTAAGATCTCATCAACAAAGATGGACGGTTGGGATTAAAAGTGAATTTTTTATTCATTTTGGGGGAAGGCTTTGCATTTAATATGATTTTGACTTATGAGGAACAAAAAAATTATTTCCTTGGGATGAGATGGAATTTAAAATTCTATTTTATGTGGAAGGGTGAGAGTCATGTGAAACACATGCACATTTTTGGCACCTTACATGTGTAAGCTAATTTTATGGAGAAGATTTTAACATGAAAATAGAAAGGTGAGGTGGAAGGGTCATATGACCTTTTGAATTAAAAGGTATTTTCTTATTTGTGGGTTGTGGGAGATGGTGTTAATGAAGGTTTGATCAAGTTAATCGGGGGGATTAACTTAATTAATGTGGCTGAAGAAAATTAGTGGATGGGCTAATGAAATATTAAAATTAATTAAATAATGATTTATTTAATTAATTTAGGTCTAGGGGTCATGTAGGCTAGGGTAACTAATTAAATAATGGCTATTTAATTCAACTAGGCTAGGTTCAGATGGTAGGGTAGGGCAGATTAATTAAATAAGTATGATTTACTTAATTAATCAGGTTTAAGAAAGTGGAAAAATTTACCAAATAAATATTTAACATATTTTTATTTAATTAATTAGGATGATGTTATAAGGTGTAGTGCTAAATTAATTGAATTAATTCATGACTAAAGATAAATTGATAATGGATGGCTAAGGATGGATAGTCAGGGACGATGTAGGGTTAATTAATTAAATATTATGAATTTATTTAATTAATCAAATGAAAGAGGAAACTAGTGATATGGATGATGCAGAAAAATGGTTAAAGGGTCGAGACATTTTTAAGTGTCTACATAACCTTTGCTTCAAAAGGTCGTGATTTATTAGAGTTCTTTTGATCACTTGAAACAAAGTGTCTTTCAATAGTTATAAATATTTTGATCTATTAAAACAAAATGTAAGTATCGTATCTTTTGATAACACCATGCAAAGAATCTATTTGCATTCCCATGACTACATCATCCTATATTTATTCACCCCATGTGATAGGGAGACAATTGACCTTTTAATTTGTGGCATACATTTTATCCCGTAAAACCCTATTAGATCCAATCATTTATTAAAACACAATCATTAATACAAAATGAATGGATATCTTTTTAAAAAGAACGATGAAAGAAGAAAAACTAACATTTTTAAATGTCCCTTCTTCATGTCCTTTTATTAAAGGATACAACTCTAAGGAACCGACTCTTCTTTAAGAACATCGACTTTTATAGAAATTAAAAATTAGAGTCTTACTCTATAAAAGATACAACTTTCTTTTATAAAAGGAAATGACTTAAAAGGAATTGAATTAAATTTATTTAGCTTTCTCTTAAAAATACCATGTTAGGAATTAAATTTCATGGAGGAATGGACTATCATGGAGAAGGAGGCGAATTTAGGGAGGAGGAAGTGACTCTCCTTAAAAAAAGACAACTCTTTTTTTCTTTTAAAGATAATGACTCATTTTATGTATTGAACTTAAGGATGCATATTATATTGTAAAAGGGTGTGCCTTTCTTTAAAATGTCACATAAAAATGTATAGTCTTCATTCATTAAGAAAGTGACTTTTTATAACATGTAGGGATTACGACGGTCCTTCACTCCTAAAGGATGCAACTAACTAATTTCCTCATTTAATTGAAGGGTTCGCAAGTTTTTAGACTTAAAAAACATTAACGTTTGGATTAAGGATTTGCACTTGATCGTTCTAAAAGTCGTAACCTTGAGTTATTTTTAAGAATGTGATTTATTAAATGGAGCACAATTTGCATGTATATGATGATTGAATCATAGAAAAGAAATTATTTATATGTATGTGATTAATGAGTTGATTAATAGGATTCATGACTATTTGTTAGTACTTCTAAATCATTTGATGTATAATGCACCCAAAATATATATTTATACATCTATTTAAATAGGTTATACACCAACTAAATTTGATGATATAAATCTTTATTTCTTGGAGTGTCACATCTCATTTTTTATTTCATTTAAAATTTAATATTATTAGACATTTAATTATGATTGTTTGATTATTGGGAAATAACAGATACATAAAGGTAAATTGTCATTATTTTATAAATGCATAAATTTGAAAGTCGATATAATGATCGATTGATTATGGATTAATATATTACTCATGCTTTGGCTATGATTTTATGGATTAACCTATTAATCAGAATTTGAGTGCAAGAACATGTCGAAGACAAGAACATGGTTGAGGTAGAAGCATCATAGCCGCCCGGCAAGAATGAGCATGACAGAAACCCGACGCATGTACACACTCACTTAGTTTCATACATTTATGGATGAATATCTTACTCGTGCTTTGGCTATGATTTTATGAACTAACCTGTTAATCATAATTTGAGTGTGACTGAGTGCCGGAACATGTCGAAGACAAGAACATGGTTGAGGTAGAAGTGTCCTAGCCGCCTGGCAAGAACAGGCATGATAGAAACTCGATGCATGCACACACTCACTTAGTTTCATACATATTGTATCGTTCATATTGCATTATTTAATGGCTTTATTATCCATTCGTTACATGGTTGTGTAGTCTTGATTGTGCTTATACATTGGATATTGGATGTGGTTGACGTTTGATGATTAGTTAAATTACGTAATTTTGTTTACTAAGTATGCATGAGTTCGCCATGTAATCATGTTTTTTTTTCGTCTTATGATTTAATAAAACTATTAGGTTGATTTCAGATAGATTATTATTAAATATATATTTTCTAATAAATGCATAGTGTTGGGTAATTATGTGAGCATTATATTATTTATTTTATTTATTTATTTTGGTAATTAATTTCTTTTGGAAAAAATAAATAAGTTGAATTATTCTAATTTGTTAATTTATTTAATTATTGAATGTGCATGTCTATTTTAAAGATTTAAAGAATCAATTATTAAATTTATCATATTTGTGAATTAGAAAATTATATTTTCTAATATTAGTTTTAAGTAGGATGTGGATGAGTATGAATAAATGCATTTTAATATTATTTTTCTTTTATTAAGAATATAATATTATATTTTTATTTTTAGGTTTTGGGAAAAATAGGAAAAGTTATTAAAAGAAAAGAATTATCTTTCTTTTATTACTAATTCTTCTTTTTGGTTATCAATTTCATTATGTAAATTAGAAGAAAAGGAAAATAGGTTATTGAAGCTGAAGGATTTGGAAGTGTTTTCTAAGAATTGAAGGATTGTTGTGGTCTCATAATTGATTGGTTTATCTCCATTGTTTTTACCAAATTGCCACAAAGATTGAGGTAGGGTTCTTGTCATGAAAGACTAGCAAATATTTACTTTGGTTAATAATTGAATATAGGATTGTGTGAAGAAATTGTGATTTATATGCTTCTTATGAAAAAAGAAAGATTTAGACAAATTATAGTTTCATTAATTTTGAAGATTAGAAAATGATTTTTGTTGAATTGGATTTGTTGGGAATTCTTAAAAGTTAGTAGGATGATTAGATAGGTTATTTGATCTAAATATGGTTTTTAGAATATTGAAATATTAATTTCTTGTATAGGAAAAAAAAACATAATAGAAAACTTGGGAAGAGACTAAAAATAAAAATGTAATCTATCTTAGTTTAGACATGTCTCTTAAACACTGATCTCGGTATTTCTAATTTTTGGATATATGGTTTTAAAGTAGGGGATAAACTTTATCTCTTTTTTTGTAATTTTATCTTTTATATTTTATTTTATATTAATAAAACAAATTGACTATTTTTTTAATTGGTAAATTTGTCATGAGAAAAACTAGTCTATTGCGGCATCAATAACTTTAGTTTTATAAACACATCCTGATAAATACGGTGCAATAAGGAAAATGACGCTCCCGCGCGAAGGATTTTTGAATGCGGAGGAAGTGCAGGTGTCTTCTACCCTCGAGGGCTCATCCATGGGCGAAGTCCAGCCTCTGGTTGGTGTGGCAGTTGGCTCGGGGGTCCCTGATAGTGTTTCTTCGTAGGTTCTGAAGGCAATTTCTCCTGAGGACGTCGTTGTTGTGCCTATTAAGGGTTTTACTCCGATGCCCAATAGTTTTGGTGTCCCTTCAGGAGGGCGTGGCTCCTTTAGGGCTCTCTTTCCTGAAGTGGATAAAATTATCACTTCCAGGAAGTTTCATGCTCGCCCTCCAAGTGCGGGTCTTGTGCCCTCTATTCTTCCTCCACCAGTTGTGGTCTGTCAACAGGAAGTTATTAAGAATGAGGAATATTACCAGCGTATTGGGGTTGTTTACAGATTCAATAGCATGTGGTCGTCCCTACCAGATTTTCACAAATGGGTCTTGGAGAATTGGAAACCCTTGGTGGTGGGCAAGATTGAGTTGTTTATGTATGCCAAGGATTTTTTTGTGGTGGCCTTCAATTCCCATGAGGAGCAGGATTCTATGTTGAACGGTCGAGTATGGATGTGAGGAGTGCATTCCCTTTCCATTAAACCTTGGTCTTGCTCCTTCAACCCTATCACCGATCCTCTCAACATTCGGCCAACTTGGGTTAGGCTCCCTAATCTCCCTCTTCAATGTTGGAAAGATTCATGCTGCGAGGACATTGGAAATACTATTGGCCACTTCTTGATGGTGGATTCTTCAACCTCCTTCATAGGACACTCCATGTTTGCTCGCATTCTAGTCAACATTGACATCTCCAAACCCCTTCATGGGGAGGTGGTTCTGCAGATTGGGGATAGGTCTTAGACGTAGATGCTTGACTATAAGGGCCTCCTGTTCAAATGTAGATGATGCTTTGCCACAGGCCACCTGGCCTCCATTTGTCCCCACTCTCATCACAAGGGTGCGGCCACCTGGTGGAAGAATGCTTCAAATGATCACTTGACCATCAGTGTTACTGATTCCCCAACGGATGCTCCCTCGTCGGATGGGGCACCATCTTCAGTTGTTGTTTTGTCTCCTTCATGTCTTGTGGATGATGTGGCAGTCGAGCTTGCCATGTGTCCCCCTGTTTCCTCCTGTGATTTATGTTTAGATGACAGTCTCCCCTTCCCTTAAGGGCATTGTGGAGCTCACTGCTCCAGTTCAGTCATCGGATACCTTAGCTTCTTGTGCTGGGGCTTCCCCCACTTCTCGCATTCCATCTGTGTTTGTGGAATTTGATGAGGATTCCCCTCTCTCTCCTTGTCCTATGGACTTAAACTCTTTGAGTTCATGGACCATTGTTTAGAGAAGGAAGGTCTTCTAAATTCTGTAGCTACTTTGCACCCTCGGGTCAAAGGCGTTCATTGTTCTAGGTCAGGTTCTAGTGTTGTCTAGTTCCTGACATTTGGTCCTTGTTTTCATAGTGAGGCTGCCTTTTGTTGTTCAAGGGATCGAGCCCTTTCAATATCTCATTTTTTCCCCAGTTTCACTACTTGTGAAACTCGTTTCGTTCGCCTTTTGGCTTCTTTGTAAGGGTACGGGCCCTTTATGATTATCAATATCAAAACTTTAGTTTTATAAACTGGGTTTCTCTAAAAAAATTTATGGAAGGTGCACAACTATGTTGTTTAAATCATATAAAAAAATCAGTCTTACCCAGTTTGTAAATTCTGAGATATGTATTAATTAGTGACTATCTCTATTGTTATTTTTAGCATGATGTTTATATGTGATTATATTGTATTTATAAAATTATATTAAAGATAATTATTATGAAAATATTTATAGGGTTTCGTAGATCTCTATATTATCTATCCAAAGCATTTTAAAAATTAGAAAAATGTGTTTTGAGAAAGTTATGTCTGTTTTAGTGAAAAAGGAAATTTATGCAATATAAATTCAAGTTGCTAGCATGCAATCATGTTTGGTTTATGTGTGATCTCTCAACATGGTTTTGTGCATGTTGAAATTGCTATGTGGATACTATTTATGAGGGTGTGAACATGAGTTGGAAAATTATAGTGTTTCAGACCACATTTAAAGTCACCTATAGTGTTGATGTCCATGCTTAATTTTGTTGTCCTACTGTTCTCTCTCCTATAGCAACATCTTGATCACATGTAGGTTTAATTTAATTGACTTATTTGTTTATTTCTTCACTTAAATGGTGTTCTTGTTTGACAAACATGAAATCTAAAATTGTTAGAAAAGAGTATTCCCCTTTATTCCTTGTTACAAATTTAATCATAACGGTATTATAAATTTGATCTTGCTTGCGGGTATGAATTCATATAATCTAGCTTTATTTGTGAAATAATTGTGCATGCAAAGTGTATTATGTATATTTAACATATAGATATCTATATAAGTTCTATCATAAACAATACTTGCATCTATCATTATATAACTGAATTCTCTTATCCATGTTGCAAAAATCAAGAAATGATTAGAAAAATATGAGTATAGATAGTATGCATACTTGAAATAAATCAGGCATGAAGCTCATTGTTAGAAGTATGATATGCATACATCATATAGATATTGCACTTGCTTGAAAAGTGTATTCATATTATTTTTGCAAGAAAGTAATTAGTAACTGTTATTAGGTAAATGCATGTGTTACTTGAATTGTTTTGTAAATAAAATAGTTATATTTTTCTATGTGTGATTGGGCTTACCTTCCGGGATAAGGTGCCGAATGTGGACTAATAGAGAAGGTTGATCTTCTTTTTGGGATTTACTGATATGTATAAATGATTTGGCCAAAATTGTGTGTTCATTCAAATAGATAAAATTTTGCCTAGTTATATTGATATGTTTCTCTGCCACATCTTGTTTGCGAGATTATGCACATTCTAGTTAGAAATGCATATAGGCATCAGGCTTGCATCAGGTTTTCTGTCATGCCTATTATTTCCAAGTTGCTAGGCACTTCATATAGGGTCGGGTATTCTTCGATGTAGGAAGAATTCTGGGGAAGTGTAATGCTTCATGGTTGGGCAGAAAAAGTGTCTGAGCCATGTTCTTGTCTCTTGGCTTTGCAGAAGACTAGTTGGTTAGTGGAGGTCAGAGATAGTGACTTTATTTCTTTATCATATTTGTATAATTATGACATTTGCACTTTATCATTGTCTTGAGTTGACTAGATGGCCTGAGAGTCAAGGATGTATCATTGTATTGTATATTATTTGTCCTAACACTTAGTTATAGCACGTGTATTTGTAAGATGTAAGTTGATATCTTTACATATATGGAAGATGTATCTTTTCTAGTTTCTATTATTACGAATGAGTTGATTTATTTATCACTGTGATAGTTATGAAAAGCATACTTTACATGAAGGGAGAATCAAGAATCTATAGGACTAATAAAAAAACAATATATCAAAAGACGTTGTTAAAGATAAGGGCAAAATCAATGAAACCTCACCTTGTAACTTATACAAATGATTAGCATTTCCTAACTTGCTCTTGATGAATTGATTTTAAAACAATAGAAAAACACACTAGATGTATTGCAAAAATGGCCTTGCACATATGTAGATTGAACATAGGGAGGTTTCCCATCAATTTCTACACATCTTCTAGTATAACCTGTAAAAATTATCAATATAGCCAAACCAGCTCTGATACCACGTTAGAAATTAGAATCTTAGGATACTAATCATTATGACCAAAATATAAAATAAATATAAATGAGAATTATACAAACATGATTTTAACACATTACACAAGATGTACATGGGGAAATCCCTTTCGGGTAAAAAAACGTCATAAAGCATCATTTTATTAAAAACAAAATATAGTCTATTAAAAAATAAACTGAACCTCGAGTTATACTCTACATACTTCTACAAGAGCAATAATACCTCCTGTGCATAGTGATATAATTCACTATAAAACTCCAAATTCACCTCCTCTCAAATCAGAGAGAACCTCCTTAAATAAAGGAGAAGGGGTGGCAAAATCCCTAAAGGGGTATTAGTCACACCCATTCAAAGCAACCATTTGTAAATAATTAATAATCTAATAATTATTAGATTATTAATTAAGTTTAATAACCTTATTTAGAACAATATATAAATGTTATGAGGTATGATCCCTAATAACATTATGTTCTAACAAGATCTTCTTTATCCTCTTAATAAATTTTGTTACACTTATCACCTCTAAGTCTATTTTTTCCCTTCTCTTTGCTATCCCAAAGAAACATCAAGTGGGTCAGTAGGAAAATAACTTAAATATGCTTCAAAAGGGGACTTATTATGGATGTGTGCACTACTCTTATCATAAATATAATTTAAAGATTCATCATGTTTCCTTGGATGCTTGTTATATTTCATTATATGTTGAACCAAGCTCCTATTTACAACAATCATATACCCATTAGTTTGAGGATGGAAGGTTGTGCTTCTTTGAGATTGGCATCCATCTTTCTCTACAAGGTGGTCCAAAACTTCTTCAAAAAATGTGTCCTTGTTTGATACAATAGACTTAGATAAGTCAAAATGGGCCCTTGCACTAGAAAAGAAGAATTTAGTTGCTTAATGTCTTTTTATGGTCTTTTTTCATGGAATTAAATTACAAATAGTTTTTTGGATCTCTATCTATAAAGACATGAAAGTAGTCATATCAATGCTTGGACATTGAAAAACCTCCCAAAATATCAAGTGGGATACACTTCCATAGTATAGGAGGAACATGAAGAGAGTCACAACCCTTCTTTCATAACCTTGGGATTTCTAATGCAATATAACTTACATGCTCTAATGAATTTTAAGACCTCTTCTTTCCTTCTAGGTCACTACACAAGCCTTTCCAAATGAGTCATGATTTCGCAAAACCAAAATTCCTTGAAAATATGTAAGTATGTGCTTCCCTCATAATTAGAATTTTTTCCTCCTTTGACATGCATAGTTTCTCCAACTTGTAGACTATATAATATTTTGAAGCAAAAATCAATTTTGTTCAACACCTCTATTTACCTTCAAATGCTAATACTCTCCAAAATATGCATCTTGAGCATAAGTTTCTTGGTTGAAAGGCTCAAATAGCAAAATTGTTTCCAAAGCTGAAATTTGCTTTGAAGTTGTCCTAAATAACATATCTACCACTTAGACATTTGTGCTTATTTTATTATACTTAAATCTCTAAATGGAATTGTTAAATAATACACATCCATGTGCAAGTTCTTTCTTGTTACAATCCATTTTGTGCTTGAAAATATTAGAGCTTTATGATCAACAAGACTTTGAACCAATAATGCTTCTATTTCTCAATGGATTATACACATGCATTAACTTTTGTCATGAGTAAGTTATTCTCTTACAATTTTAGACCATACATTATAACGATAGAAAATTGGATTACCTCCTTGCAAAATATCTTCCCTTATTATGTACTCACATCTATTTCACTTTAAATGTTGGCTATAAATTCAAAAAACTAGGTAGTTATAGATGATTTTATATTTTAATGAATTAAAAACACTTATGTTAGCATGTGAATTTGCCACTTGTACCCTTATTATGTACTCACATCTATTTCACTTTAAATGTTGGCTATAAATTCAAAAAACTAGGTAGTTATAGATGATTTTATATTTTAATGAATTAAAAACACTTATGTTAGCATGTGAATTTGCCACTTGTACCCTTATTATGTACTCACATCTATTTCACTTTAAATGTAGGCTATAAATTCAAAAAAGTAGGTGGTTATAGATGATTTTATATTTTAATGAATTAAACACTTTTATGTTAACATGTGAATTTGCCACTTGTAAAGAATGATGGAAAGCACATCCTAAGCGTTTTTTGGCATTGACTAGTTGATAATAGTCTACTTTTAATCCAAGAGGATCTAGCACTTTGATCAACTCACAATACAAGGACGGTGCTCCATTCCATATAGTGTCTTTACCACAAGCTTTAGGACCATCCTAAATTTCCTACAATTAAGTTCATTGTCAACTAAAATTTCAATTAAATTTCAACCAACATTGATATTAGAGTAGTTTCTTTTATTATTGTATCTCCAACAATTTTTTACTCCAAGAAACACAATCTCAAGACACCCAATGCTTGAGACTATTTCCCTTATCAAATCAAACAATCTTTGACAAAGTCCTCAAGAAAAAAAATGAGATTGTAAAACTCTCAACCCTCTAAAGTTTCTGTAAATTATTTGAAGGAAATTATAATATAGATGGAGTAGACAAATTGATCGATCAATAAGAATCATACTTTCTTTGTAAATCACATTTTTCTAAGAATGAAAATATATTATTGTACTTTTATAAGTTGCTCCCCATGTCAAAAATGGTAAGTATCACAATCTAAATCAAGGAAGAAGACAATGACTAGAGCATAAGGGTGCCCTTTGAAAAACATGGGAAGAATTTACAAATGCAATCAAAGAAGAATATTACTCTAAATAATTATGATGACCAATATAAATATTTATAGTTAGTACAAATAGTTTTAAATTATCAAAAGTAGTACACAATCAAAGACAAAGTCCTCAAATATTGTGGCCACATGCACTCACACCCAAAAAGAAACAAAATTCATGTAGAGAAAGTCATTGAAAAAATCCTACAATTAGGTATCAAAATCAGAGAAAAGTTTAAACAAAAAACACTCCATATGATAATGACAATGAAGTTCGCTGATAAGCAACAAAGTCCACATCTTCACTCAAAGCCTTGTTTGACGAAGGCTTCCTTCAATAAAGGACCTAAAGACCTAGAAATGTGGTCCAAGGCCCCAAAAAGAAAGAAAAAATCAAATAGAAAGGCACTATTGGTTTAGGTATGAACCCAACACTCTCTCTAATAGCAACTTGTGAACCAACCCTATTCATCAACACCAACACAACTAACAATCTTAGACATGGGAAAGCAAATCATTGAGGTTATACCACTCCATCATCACTATGACACAAGTTTCCCCTTCAAAATAGGAGGTGAAGCATCTCTTCCACTCATAGCTATGGGCAAAGGGAAAAATCTATATATTTTATTTTGAATAGTAACATTAAGGAACTTGATATCACAAAACATCAAGATATTCATTTGCCAGTAACACCTTGTCCTCATCATCAATGACACAATCATGAGGAGCGCAAGTGGAAACGGAAACGGGTGCGGGAGGAACCCTAACCATGGTGAGTGGATGAGGATCAATCCAAGGCGGGAGTAGCATAGAAGGAGCCAACGAAAAAGGTGAAGAGGATGGAGCAAGAAGCGACAAGGACGGAGGAGATGCAGACACTGTTTGGGACCTCCCATCTGAGGAGTACAACGACATTCACTTGAAGCTCTAGTTGGATGCCCAAAGCTCTGGAGCTCGTGCTCAGTCAAAGTCCTTTGGTCAAAATGCTGCTGGGGAGGGATATCTCAGCAAGGCACTGAGGAGAGGCTTTCTCTCCTCCCCTCACGGATCTGACTTCAACAAGAAGTCTTCCCTTGTTGCTGGTCTTGCCCCTTTTTATTCGGGGGAGTCTAAAAATGGGGTTTTGAGCTAGAAAGCCCCTAAACCAAGGTGCTCGAGGGTGCCATCTCTTGCCCAAGTGGCTGAAATTTTTGATCCGACATTGGAGTCCCAGGTCGATGGTTGTTCATGAGTCCAATCGTCTACAGGTTCTTTGAAAGCAGCTATGGGGCTAGGGTTGTCGCTGACCCAAGGAGTCGGGTTCCCTACCCTATCTAAGCCAGGGGACTTTGGAGCACATCCCCTAAACCCTTCTTTGCCTAAAAACTCTGGTATTTAGGGTCAAGGTTGGAAGATCTTTATCCGTGATTCAATGATGGATAGATCCTACTCTTTATGGAAAAATGCCCTGGTGGGGAAAATTATGGGAATTAGACCCAATGTTGACAACATCAGAAATTGGTTTAAAAGGAAATGGAGATTGAAAGGCTCTATGGAGATTATGGTGATGAGGAAAGGGTTCTTCCTCTTTTCTTTCTCACTTCTGGAAGATAGTTTGCAAATCCTTGAGTGGGGTCCTTGATTCTTTGGCAGTTCATTTCTTTTCCTCAAGAATTGGGAGACTAGCTTGGACCTTGAGAAGGATCACATTGATAGTCCCAATTTGGATCAAACTCCCCTGTTTACCTTTAGAGTATTGGGATGAGGATGTTTGGACCGTTATTGCCAATTCCTTGAGTAACTTCATTGTTGCGGATGAGCTGACTAAATCTAGGAAACAATTTTATTTTGCTAGATTTTATGTTAATGTTGCTATTGACAAAACTCTCCCTTCTTATGTTACTCTTTCTTCAAAGCTTGGTATTTAGAAGCAACAAATCTATTAATTGGTTTAAAAGGAAATGGAGATTGAAAGGCTCTATGGAGATTATGGTGATGAGGAAAGGGTTCTTCCTCTTTTCTTTCTCAATTCTGGAAGATAGTTTGCAAATCCTTGAGTGGGGTCCTTGATTCTTTGGCAGTTCATTTCTTTTCCTCAAGAATTGGGAGACTAGCTTGGACCTCAAGAAGGATCACATTGATAGTCCCAATTTGGATCAAACTCCCCTATTTACCTTTAGAGTATTGGGATGAGGATGTTTGGACTGTTATTGCCAATTCCTTGAGTAACTTCATTGTTGCGGATGAGCTGACTAAATCTAGGAAACAATTTTATTTTGCTTGATTTTATGTTAACGTTGCTATTGACAAAACTCTCCCTTCTTATGTTACTCTTTCTTCAAAGCTTGGTATTTAGAAGCAACAAATCTATTATGAGGAATCTCAAGGGATGTGACTCAACTGCTATAAAACAATCATGCTTTGGTTGTTTGTAGATTTGGTAAAAGATGAAAGTCCAAGAATAATATTCAACAGGGACCTCCCCCTCTGATTGAGGAGGCTACCAATTATTCGGAAATGCATGAGGCATGATAGCCCTCTCTTAGACAAGACCTCGGAGGTCAATAAGAGTTGTACAATGATTGTGGCTCTTCGTAGCTCATCCACTAACAAGCAATATATCACAAAAACACCTTCAAGTTGTACTCCTAACGTGGTTTCTAGCGTTCAAAGAGATTGGAAAAGAGAAGACAATGGGCATTGAGGCCTCTCCCAAAAGACAACGAACCATTCCTAAGGACAAGGCTATTGTAGAGAACTCCCTGATGATGTTTGGCTTTAAGCCACCCTGAGTGGAGTGTTTTTCTCTATTCCTGGGCTCTATCCCGGTCAAGTTCTTCTCACCCTATTGTTCAAGGGGTGTTGTTGGTTAGTTGTTGGTTGTTCTTTGGTGTCTATTTTGTTGTTCCTAGTGGCCTAGGGCCTGGCCTTTCTGGCTGGTTATCCAAGGATTTGGGCCCTTTCAAAAACCCATCGGTTCAGAGCTCCGATTAAAAGCGATTACCATAATCAAAACACCTCGTCCTCATCTATATAAAATTAGTTAAATGAATTAGAGTTGACATACATGTTAAGACTACAATAAGGCCCCCTTATTGTCTTTGACACTTTTGATTGTCTAATTTAATGCACACAATCAGAATGTGCACGTGCAAAGATGAGATGTTTTCCATATTTATTTATAATACAAAAAGATTTGGATTGTTGAAAGGGCCCTAAAAATCTATCATGATCATCCTCCTCATCAGTATTCCACGCTTACAAAAATAGCTACGTTGTAAAGACACAGAAACCCCAAAATAGTGAAACTAAAGATCATCCTCCTCGTCAATATTTCACATTTGCTCACAAAAATACCTCTGCTGTAAAGGCACAAAGACTCCAAAATAGTCAAACTAAAGATCATCCTCCTTGTCAATATTTCACATTTGCTCACAAAAATACCTCTGCTGTAAACGCACAAAGACCCCAAAATAGTAAAACTAAGCCTCCATCAACCTTAGCTTTTTATTTGCAAAGAAATATTCTCGTTCATTTTTGAAGTGTATACTTAATGGTTTTCACTTTTCTCATGTGCTTTTAAGCTTTGTATGCCCAATGCTTTAACGCCCAGCTTTTAATATATGCTACCTCATCTTTCTTACCTTGTTACAAGCAAAATACTTTTGCATTTAACTTTAGTGAAACTAAATAAATTTCAACTCAACAACACCAAAGGTAACATTCAAGGT
Organism: Cunninghamia lanceolata; assembly: GCA_027924645.1. Classification (NCBI taxonomy): domain Eukaryota; kingdom Viridiplantae; phylum Streptophyta; class Pinopsida; order Cupressales; family Cupressaceae; genus Cunninghamia; species Cunninghamia lanceolata. The sequence goes on from BSBN01000136.1 coordinate 2,110,376, forward strand.
AGTGAAATTTTCACTATGGTCACTATCACCTTAGGTGACTAGTTCTACATAATTCCAAAGGTGGCCCAAAAACAACTTTGATCAGTGCTAAGTTTGTACTAGTTATCAACGCCACAATACATGTTTGCTTTCAAAATCCTAACATGAGCACTAATTTCTATAGAAGAAAACCGACAATGAAGCGACGAGAACTGATGGTTGCATAACATGAGTTTTGTAGTGGAACAAATTATACTTTAAGAAACAAAGCTTTCCCAATCAGGAAACCCTATTCTTAATGGATTGCATCCAATAGAGAGAAGATGCAACCAACCCATATGGAAGCTTTATAACGGTTCGACTACATTAGAAGAAATGTGGAAGATCTTGATTGTCCATCAAATTCATTTTGCAGAATTGAAAAATATATCAAAAGAACCGAATTACAAAATTATTGGAGAAAATGAGGTACTCTGGTTTTGAGTGTTATTAAAGATGGACTTGCAATCCATGGACCACTTGAGACAGAAATGAGGCCAAAGAATTTAGTTCTTGGATACAAAAATGAATATTCCCAAGATCCACACATGGTTTTGTTAGCATTCCTAATAAGAAATTAAAAAATTAAACAGATTTTCCCAAGCAATGTAAGAATATGTTCATCAAAAATCAAAGTTCTAGAAGCAACGCAGCCACTGTTCCACAAGAACATCGACTGATTTAGGCAGCAATCAGGCAGAAAGTTTTGACAGAATGCCAAATAGCAAGACCATCTTGTTGCAGTCATAACTTTGATATCATGATCAATAATGACTCAAAAAGCATTCCAATGCATACAACATGTTGAAAAGGTGCAACTTCATTTAACAAATTTAACCCCCAAAAAACTGCACTGAAATAACCAAAATTAGCAAAATGCGACAATCTAGAAAATTCCAAATTCTTCACGTTAAAAATTCCAAGTTCTCTCTCATTGTTGTCAAGAACACATTGCAGCCGAATTATGTTATCATTCACTTTTCCTGAAGCAAACTTGTTGGTTTAAACAAGCACACACGACTATATCACAAACCCAGACAACTAGGAAAAATCTTCATGCTATAACAAAATATACGAATCTCTAAGCCTATCCAGACCACTACAAATAAATGCCACAATTGGCAATGAAATTTGCCGGAGATAATATTAATACATATACAGGAAGGAAACATCAGAATAGCTGCTTTGTGTAAAGCATAAACAATTTTAATGCTATGTCCAAGAATATCTTGCTACAAAGCCACAAACATATACCGATAGAGAAACTTCAAATTCAAAATGATCTGCAGTACAATTGCTAGCAAATAATGCATTTTAAATAGTTCTGCAAATAAAATTATAACTCACCACTTAACTAAGATATTATCCTGTAAAAGAACAGTTAAAATAAAACATTGAAATACAGTGGAATAAACTTTATGCCCAGTTGAAAATAATAAGAAAACCTGGAGCCATATGGTGCAGCCAATTTCAAATTATTGCTGGCGTTTAACCTTAAGGCTTATTCTCATTGATAACTTTACGCAGCCTATCAGTTTCCTCATCAGCACTTACTTTATCAATCACCATTTGTTCAAATATCTTATCAGCATCCTTACCAGCCTTGGCGTATGTTGAAAGAAGTGAGTTGTAAATCTCTGTAGTTACAAACTGAATACCCCTAAGATGTTTCAAAACTGCATCTGCACTTTCTACATTCCCCTGCTCCTCAATATAATTCAGAATGCCCATGACATTTTCAGAACGTGGTTTCCAGTCACTAAATTTCACTCTTGATAAAGCTTTCATCATGGTTGTGACTGCCTTATCCATCTGCTTGCTCTTTAAATAGCCCTGTGCAAGAATTTCCCATGTTTTACAAATTGGTTCACCTCTTTCCTTTACGATATGACTGTGAAAACCTTCAGCCTTTTCCAGCATACCTTCCCTTACATATGCAGCAAGAAGTACGTTAGACACTCTGAAATCATATCTTGAACTTGATGACTCCCATTCATTGAATATCTTCTCAGCTCCTTCAATGTCTCCAAACTTTACCAGCGAAGAAAGGACTGACAAATAGTTTTGATTATTTAATTTATCGAAGGATGTTTTTAAGGATTGCCATATCCTATAAACTTCTTCCTTATTACCAATAGAGGCATACATGGTAATAAGATGGTCATATGCTCTGTGACCGCCTTTAGTAACCTTTTTCTCTGCTTCTTTCAAGGCAGATTCTGCTTTGTCTACAAGACCAGCCTTGATGTAAATGTTTGCTAAAGCAATGTATGCAGCCCACTTTACACTATCATCACTAATAGTTTTTAATTCATCCAAAATCTTCTCTGCATCATCAATGCTAGACATAGAGGCACATGCATTAATCCAAACTCTGTAAGTAGACGAATCTAGCTCTACATCCATTTTCTTCAAATGCTTGATTGTTGAAAGAACCTTCTCGAACTGGCCATTTGTGAAATAGCAGTTCATCAACATATTATAAGGACGTACAGTTGTAGCAAATCCCAACTCCTTCATCTTTTCCATACAATGCTCTGTTTTTTCACTCAATCCCTCTTTGGCATAACAATTGAGTAGAGCACGATAAGTGATTTCATTCTTTGCAGACTCAGGTAGATCTCCAAAATGCTTCTCAGCTCTATCAATGCCATACACTTTAGTTATCAAATCTAACTGGATACAATGGTCACCGGGTTTAAAGACAAACTTAGTGTTATTTTGCATCCACTCAGAAACCTGGAATCAGTACGAAAAATTAAGTTACAAAATATGAATGTTAACTGAATTGCTTAAAATATTGGCATGCAACCAAATTAGAAAAGTACTGAATTTTTCTACCAAAAACAAAAGCACTCGTGAAAAAATAACCTGATTATGAATACTGTTAATAAGAACATATAACCATTAAGAGTACACATTCAAATTGAGTAGAATTCAAATGTAATTAGTAAGAAGTAATTAAGTCGTTGACATCATTAATGAAGGCGTTTGAAAGGCTTAGATTTGAAATGAAGAACCACATTAAGGTTTTTTTCTCCTATTAATATAAGAAATGCTTATGTTAATTTATTGCAAGTGCCCACCCACTAATACAGGGAATCGATAAGAATTTGCAATCAACGAAGGTCCAAAAAGCATAATTGTCTCCAAGCAACGGAAGTGAACTTTGGAATGACCCAACACATCCAAAGTATCCTACAGAGCAATAAAACAGAGACCACAAATGGAAATGGAAATCCCAGCCAGAATACAGACCCTTTAATACAAGCAGTGAGCATGAAATATATTCTCCACTCTCAATCTGGTGTTCTCCACTTCCAAAGATGTAATCTCTCAAAGTGTGCCATGTTGGAGCAAAGACATTGTCATGTTGCCTGACAAGGATGGCCAATCTAGGGTCCACCAAGAGCTCATCCCTTGTCCTCTCCATCATGGGGAGGAAAATGTCAAACTCCACATCACAAATAAAAGATCTCCAGTCATCAACCGTACCTAGACACATACCAAAGACAATAAGCTAGAGAAATACATCATAGTATATGTCGTCCATATCAAATCATGAAAAGATAAATAAAAAATGAAAGCAATCGAAAAAAGTCTACTCACATGAGTAGCCTGCCAAGAAGGGTCGCACATGACTCCTCTGGTGGGACTCTTCAGTCCCACAAGGCCTCATGCCTCTACCTCTCTGAGCATCCCACTTATCTCAATGATGACCTCTATCTCTGTCTCCTAGTCATCCCCCACTAACTCCTCACTAGGGGCGTAATCATGATCCTCCTCACTCCCTACATCTCCCACCAGAATCATCCGATGTCTAGCTGCTCTCTCAGCAACTCCCCCAACTGCAACTGCTCCTCTCCCACACACACACAATTGGGACCCTAGATGTCAATGAGGTCCACCTAAATCTGCCTGTAGTTCCTACTCTAACCTCCTAGCTCCCCTACAAACGATGGCTACACGAGGCAAAACCACGATTGCAGCCCAACCAAACTATTGTGGTACTACGTCCACAAGGGGAACAACCTACTGTCCCCTTCTATTAGTGAGTGATGTGATGGTGAGGCAGTCCATATCAGGTCATCTCCCTGCCATAAACTAACCATATCAACATATGGATCTGCCACCACATCTACTACGGTTGTGCTTCCAACCTTGCAGACGTCTCCTACATACCGAGGCACCATCCTCGATCTCGCAACTTGGGTTGCTCTCTTGTCCTGAATAGGCATCTCCCTCTAATAGATGGTGAAAGCTCCAAAATCCAACCCTAAACTAGAAGGGCAACTAATGGTCTAGGCCCCCAACCTAGACACCCGATACAAGTTGTGATAAGCATGTGTTAGGATGTGTATCAACCAACTATACCTCCTCCCATGTTGCTCAATCTCTTGCATCATGCGCACTTTGTTGTAAAGTAACCAATAGGATCCCTTGTCACCAACTAACCAGGTGAAATGATTACCATAATGGCCTTCTGAATAGTCAGAATAGTCACTCCCTCAAGCAATCTCAGCTCCATCCCAAGCTTGAACTTCAACTCTCGTATCACCAAAATAAGAGGCCCAAGCCTTTGTCTCTCTCCAGTCCCAAGGATCCCTCAATGAGCCTTTTGCTAATAATGGGAACTCCCAAGTTCTTGTAAGTATCATACGGAGTGACAATCCACTCTCCCTCCAACTACAGGAACTTGGGAGTCCCCATTATTGGCAAGAGGTACCAAGTGGATCTATACTACTCTCATAAGACATGCCCTCTCCAATGTACCCCTCTCCTCATCCGCCAATAAATCCAACACCTTGCTTAACCAATCATGCTCACAACACCACTCCATCTAATGTAATCGCCCTCCAAGCACCCAAAAGTATAAACCCTCAAAAATGTCAAAATTTAATTAAATTTCTTTCCATTACCTATTCTACCCATTCTGATGAACATTTCTACACTACTTGTTTCCAAATCCTTTACCCCTAGGCAACAAATCTAGCGTTTTTTCCATTTCAAATAAAAAGGAGGGTTTTCCCTCATTGTGTATGTGTCTCTAACCACCACACTAAGCTACTGCCATATCTATGAATCTCATACTCTCTTTGTTGACTGCTTCCATGCTCGATCCAGTCACTAGTGGGCCAAAGCTCTAAATTTGGCACGAGTAGATAAAAATGGCCTTCAACAAACTCCAAACTTGTTTATATTAGCCTATCTAACTTGAATCACTAGGGTCCCTTTTGTAGGTACATCACGATGAGCACCCCAAGCAGTCACCTAAACGATAATTCCTCCTCTCCCTCATTTTGAGCAAAATATTTGGCATAGAATGTCATGATGTCATGCTTGTGTCTGCCTTCTTTTCATTTTCTAAGTGTTCGACAAACATCGGACAACGAACAACGAGTATTTCAAACCAGATGCAGATGGTAATTCCTCTTTTGTCCCTAATTTTGGGTAGAATATTTGCCATGGAATGCCATGATGTTATTCTTGAGTTGGAGGACAGACAAGACAAGTAGTATTTCAAACCCTACAAAAACAATGAGCTGTCTCATCCGCCTAGTCATTGAGATTTCATTTAAGACTTATGTATGTAGCACTTGATCTTGTCCTTCATGTTTTGCAAGTTTAGGTTCATGATAAGTGCCATGCATCAAAGAAAGTAAGAACAAGTATGGGTCAAATGACCCATAACCCCTACCTCATTTTGGAAAACATTTTTACTAGTTAATACAACATGTCTATCTCGAGGAAGCAAATATGTAAGCGCACAAAAGCACATAGACCAAATAGCAAGTCTAACGATGAAATAAATCCTCAAAAGCTGACATGGCATATTGAAAACGAAAATGTGACAACTGGTTCACATCTCCAAGACAAAATCCTACCTGTCAAACCTCACAAACTCCTCTAGCTATCTCCAATATCTTTTCTTTGTCTTTCACTGTTTTCCCATACTTTTGTGTCTTAAATTCACACTTTTCACTGTAACGAATCCGGCCACTTCCTACAAGTGGCAAAAGTAAAATCGCCCCCAACAATTTCAATTTTACCACGACCTGGCAAAAACGGTGAAAGCATTACAAGCAATTGTGTGTGTTATGCTTTCTCAAAAAAAAAAAGTGTTTCTTTTGATTTTCCCATTTTATCTATAATCTAGATCCATTTTTTACATTTCTTCATCCCAGTAACACTCTCGTACAAAATACCCAAAAGCATTCACTGGAAAGGGTGCACGGATTTTCTAACAAGCAACCCAAACTCTACCAAATTTTCCCTACAACCACAATCCAATCAAACTAATCACACTCAAATTTCCCCTTTTATCTTGTCTTGGAGGCATACTGCATGCGATTGTTCACAGGAGAGTAAAGAGGATCTCATATGAAGGACCTACATCCAACTTGCTCTACTACTGCAGCATTCAAATCCGAGTGTGGATTTCTAGTATAACTGTTGAATCAATGTTAGATTTCTTGTTTTAATTAGTTTAAATTCTTGTACACAATTAGTTTTAGATTAGATTTAATTTCATTCTTTGCTTTGTTAGATTTAGAATTAAGTTTTTGTTTGTTCTCAATATTACTAGTTGAATCTAGATTAGATTAGATTGTTGAAATTACCTAATGAGCACAGGATTCAGGAGGCTTAAGTTGGATTTACTCATAATCCACACCCCATGCTCTTATTCCTCACATAAAAATTTGTATGTCCTTAGATTTAGATTTTGTTTACAAATGTCATTCAAAAATCTATTGCCACTTGCAGTGTTGAAACAAATCATTCTCAGCCACAAGTGACTTCCTTCGTAGATTTGTTTCTTAAGATTTCAAAGTTTCTTCTGGAAAACTTATAAAGAAATCTTGAGATGAAATTTCTTCAGGAAAAACTTTTGAGCAAAACATCAGAAGAAATAGGTTTTAATCTTCCTGAAATATATAGGTTACACAGAACCCAGAAAAATTAAATAGAAAGTGTTTCCAAAAAGTTTTCATTGCCTGAAGAAGTGTGCTCTAACTGTTTATTGCATGTCTTTAGAAAGGACTCAATTTTTGTATTCAGGAAAATCAATTTAATCTCCTGCATCTAACTGTAAGGTCATTAATTGCACTTTCTTTAGTTACATTTGTTTAATATGTTATTCAAAGAAAAATACAAAAGAAAAAAGTATAATTAGGCATATCTTAACGTTTCTTGCAGCTTAGTGTAAGTTACTTTGAGTATTTACATCTTGCAATTAAATATCAGTTATTTTTGTACTTTCAATAATTTATTGTGCATAGTTAGATTATTTCTTTCAACAAGATCAAACCCAGAAGCAATATGAAACATTCCAATCAAAAACACATCAAACAAAACAAAACAATTAAAAGCAAATAGACACATTACCAACATTCAAGCACCCATCTATCCCAATCTAAGTGTACATGCAAAACCCTCACAATTTCCCTGCTCATGAACAGCTGAGAGAGAGTGGGCACAATTAAACATAGCCACTGTAACGTCCCCCATTTAGCCCAGTTGATCAGCAAATGAGGATTAGCCTATCACATGACTCCCGTAGGCTAATGACTATGGTTAAGGAGCCAATTTGGTGACTTACTATTTATAGTAAGTCAGAACAGGGACACTTACTATTTATAGCAAGGCAGTTGCGGATGATCAATGCACGAGGTTCATAGTCTCGATATGTCTCGAGCTCCATTTGATATACTATAAGTTAAATTAAATATTTAACTTATGTTATTATAAGAGACTTAATATCAGTGTTCCATGGGGACTTGTCCCCCCCCCTAAAACCAGTCGTCCCCAAGTACGGGACGTTTCGGAGACTCGGGGACGTCTCCGAGACATCTCGGGGACCCCTGGCCGTCCCTCGAGCGTCTCGGAGACTCCCATGCGTCCCCCACGTTGGGACGTCCAAAAAGGTATTTTTTAAAAAAAAATCTTTGATTTTGGGGATGATTAGAGGCCTCCCTTCACTACATTTTTGCATTTTGTACTTATTTTGATATCAATGTATCATGCTACTCATTGTAATCATCTTTATGATGTGATATTATGATGTGATATTATGATGTGACGTATCATATTTTCCGATTTTCGATATAATAGAACCTAAGAAATCTCAAATTCGACAATTTCATTTGTCAAATTTTAATATTTTATTTACTTTTAGTCTTTTAGTAATAGTATTCATGTATTTAAAATGTTAGTATTTGCAATTTTGCTATTTTACTAATTTGCCAAAGTTTAATTTGAAATGTTATTCTTAAACATCTTTTTATAACTAGTTATTCAAGTACCATATGTATATTAGCACCGCCCCCCGCCGTCCCCAAACTTAGACCCTTTGTCCCCCCGTCCCCGAAACCCATCCCCGTCGAGAAACTCCGTGGAACACTGCTTAATATGACTTTAAGTTATAAGGTAATAGCATTTTATAAATTAAAGTTATAACTTAAAGTGTGTTCCCTAGGAGATGGGCGCCTCATGGAGGAATAGGGGGGTCAAGTTAATGAAATAAGATAAATAAAACACTCCTCTTTCTTGGGCGTTGGAGAAGTGAGAAAGATAAAAGGCAAAAATGAAGTCATTTCTCATATACTTGACTATTGATTTTGCTCTCTCTTTGTGAGATATTCCCGTGCATTCTTGAGCTTGGAGCTTGAGGGTTTGATTTGGCTTTGCTGGGACAAAAACCCCTGCATTAGTCCCTTTCTTTGTGCGCAAAAGACCGCATCAGGAGAGGATAGTTGGAGGCTTCATTCCGGAGCTTCACCTGAGCTTTCATTCAATGGATTTTGATGGAGTTTTGAGCTTGTATTGAATATATTTGATGGAGAAATCTTATGCAGCTGAGCGATTCAGGTTTATGGACAGATTTATTGCAGTTTGAAGGAGTTATAGACAGCTTATGTTATTCCTTGGCTGGCTGTACACATCCCACAGCAGGTCGTACATTTTGGAGGGCATTTTAGAGAAGTTTTCAAGTGTTTTTGTTGCTGTCCTTCATCCATTCAGGGACGCCTCACTACTACAACCATATTCAGAGATATATTAAGGGATTTTGTGGAGTTTGCTGTTGTTTATTGCTGCATACAGCCTACAGCAGGGCCGTACAGGCTGAATAGTGACTTGGGCATTTTGTATATGAGATTTACTCCAATTTGTGATGCTTGTCTTCTCTAATCTGGGCACCTAGGACAATATTCCTATCTGCAGCATTGATATTTGAGTTTCCTTTGCATTGTATGTGGATTTTGGAGGCATTTCCATAGCTTGTATTGCTGGTCCCAATCTGGCTGAAAAACGAAGTTGAAGATCTCCATCTGGGTATGTTACTATAATTCATATTTCGCAATAATATTATCTGGGTCTTCAATATTTCCTTCATATCTGCTTTAGTTTTTCTAGGTTTGGTTTATATGCTTTCTATTCTATATATTCAATGCAAAAAACACACATGCAAAAACATGCAATGAAACCCTAAACCCAAAACAGTCAGAAAAACAAAAATATTGGCATAGAACACATATCAGAGGGTGTACACTACAGCCACAAGGCTGCAGAAGTTGTCTTTGCTTCTGCCTCAGTTCCTCCATTCCTTAACGATCGGTTAAAACTAAAATTCCCTAAACAAACAAATTTGGGTCACAAGAGTTGAGTAGATTCCAAGGCACTTGCTCAGCCAAAAGCAAAGGCACAGACGCCCTCCAACTACTATTCCTCTTGATCCACAATTACCACAGCCTGGTCAACAAAATCCACCTAACCACATCCACATCAATAATAAAGTCCAACCCATCAACTGGTGGCTTGACATGCAAACCCTATAAAGTCGCATGTGTTGGTTTTTCATGTTCACAGTTGTGCATATGGAGCGAGTGTGAGCCTTTGGAGATTTGGTGGCCAACAAGTTCATGAGTCTAAGAGGATTGGTGAAAGTGAGTGTCATGAGTCAATGATAAGGACTCAATGGCCAACAATGTAAAGGGCAAGGTGGCTAATGTTGTGACGTTTTCACATGTCGCCCCATTGCAAATGGGGAGCCACCCTTTTTTTGGCTTTCTGTCCTTGTAGGGTGTTAGGTCAAGCTTCAAGTCGTTGAGTCTTGGTAGTATCAGACAGTAAATCAAGTCTCCTCCACGAACTGGGAAGTGAGTCTCTCCGAAAATGAATCAATTGAGTCAATCAACATGCAAATGAGGAATCAATGAAAGGGTCAATTTGACAAACAAGATACATTGAGAACACTGAAGTCGAACCCTAGGACTAGGAGTGATGAAATTTTGTCAAAATTGAAAAACAGAGCAAATTGCAAAAAAATGGCTAAGTAAAATTTTAGCGCAATTTCCAAGCATAGGTGGAAATTACGCCATTTCTCCTGAAGGGCTTTAAAACATGAAATTTCATAATTTGTTTGATAGGGATTGATTGATAGTTGGAAATTTTTGGCATTTCATGTTCAATTTTGATTAACATTTCATGTGAAAAAATGGAAAAATTGGTTAAGTAAAATTTTAGCACAATTTCCATGCCATATTTTGGCGCAATTTCCAGGCACCAATGGAAATTGCGCTATTGCTCTTGGAGGTTGTCAAACGATAAAAAATTGCACTTTTTTTTTTCTTGATAAGATTGATAGATTGTTGAAAGCTAGCATTTCATGTTTAAATGTTGATTGAAATTTTATGTGAAAAAACTTAGAAAATCATCATTATCATGAAAAAGAGCAATTTCTAGGGGATAGTGGAAATTGCACCTAGAAAAACTTGGCACTCAATTGTTGCAAATTTGAAAATTCTCCAAAACCTTAGCAAAAACACGAAGAAATCATTTAGAAATTCTCTAAGGAACATGAAAATCGTTGAAGAAATCTTGTGAAAAAGTCTAAAAAATCATTGAGAAACCCTTCGGAAAAACACCATCATGAAGTGAAATAGCACAAATTTTGATAACAGGTGGAAATAGCGCAATTTCCACTCATAGGTGGAAATTGTGCCACTTTTGGACCTCACAAAAGTTCAAGAGAAATGGAAATTCCTAAGTATCTTTTTGAAAATCATTAAGGAAACATCAAAAGTTTTGTGAAGAAATCATAAGAAAAATGAATGTAAAAATGAACAACATCATGAAAAAAAAAAGCGCAATTTCAAGTGAAGAGGAAGTTGCGCCAAATTAGGATTTCAATTTTAGCTCGTAAAACTCAAAATTCAACTTGAAAACATTGAAATAGTCCTTGAAATGCATTGGAAAATCATTAAAAAATCCATCAAAAAGTCATCAAAATTCCTGAAAATTCATATGAAAGAGAAGAAAGTCGTTTGAAAAGGGAAATTGCTCCCATTATCAAATACTATGACTTGTGAATTTTCATCTTGCAGGTGTGTGAGAATCCGAAGGCGAGCTATGCATCCAAAGAAGAGGAGCATCCAGGGTATCAAGACATCATCAAGCTCATCACCTTGCATCCAAAGAAGGCGTCATCACCGGAATGAAGAGGGTTCTACTGCACTTCATCGAGACATCATCGAGTTCACCTTCACCCTACCTCCAAAGAGAAGAACTTCATCATCACCTTGCAAGCTCCATCATCCGAAATCCAGAAGATCACTTCCACGTTCAAGGGTCTTCCACTTCATCCATCAGAAAGGTCAAGTGCAAACATCATGAAGTCTAGTCTACTCCAAGAATACACACGTCAAAGATATTCTCTACTTCAACATCCAGTGTTAGAATCCTACACGAGCATCACAAGAAAGAAAGACGAATGAGAATAAGTATCAAGAAAATCTATAAGGAAGAGTACATGTTCTCCTCAAATCTATAATTGATTGCAATGGAGTAGGAGCCAAAGAAGTTGGTAGCAGTGATATTATAGATATTTCCAATGGGAGCACTAAAGATGAAATAGGCATCGTCTAGATTTCTGAATGATTCAGCCCTCAAAGGTGGATGCAAGTAAAGGATTACCAATACCACACAAGGGCAATGAGGGACAACCTTGTGAGTTGTGACGCTAAGTAATAGTTACATAGACAATGTTAATAACATTTCCCACTAAGTTGAATCTTGTGTTCAAAATGATCTTGCTAATGAGATTTAATTTTATAATTTTTAATGGTTTATTTTTTGTGAAGCGGTGTTTAAATACTTTTCATAAAGGTTTAATCATGTAAAACAAGATGTTGATGAGTGTTGCCAACCTTTTCAACCACAGCCCAACAAGAAAACTTGAGTGTAACAAGAAAACCAAAAACTTTTTTGCTTTGCGAGCATACTCAATGAAGATAATTTTCTTTATTTGGAGCTTTCATAAAAAGTAAAAACTAAGTCCTAAACTTAAATAATCGAAACATTGTGGAATAAGCTTTTGACCTTGCAGTTACTTGATCTCAAAAGTGTGATATCCTCTAGAGTCTAAACATCAATATCCTTGCATAGCTCTATGGAACATACAAAAGACTTTCTATAATTATTATGCATGACAGTGACACTTGTCACCATCCCACAAAGTAGTGAATACAAACATTTTAATAAGATAAAAAAGCTAAGTGAACCTTTCCACTCTCACCCAAGCACACGATGGAATGTGTCTACGTATATGAAGTCATGAGAATCCTTTTCTTGGGATTAAAAACTCAAAACCTCACTACCGTACATGGTTAAACAGCAGTCATTATTGTCAATTCGATGGTGTATACCAATCCTTGAGCTCTGTGTTTTCACCATTAAATTAAAGAGTTATTTTTCATTGAATAATCGATTTCGTAATTCCCCATTTCATCACATTTCTCCATATTTTATCACTAATTCTGAGTTGCTTCAAAAAAATTAAGCCATATCGTCCTTAATTATTTTCTCAAAGTTGGTAAAGGTCTCTTGTAAAGCAAAAAAATATAGCCAATGCCATTGATAAATACTCTAAAGGTAGCATCTTTTCTCTAAGATTTGCAATTAGAAAGGTGTTGTTACTAAAAGCTTTGCATTGATCTAGCCTTCATTACAAAAGTTCACCATGCCAAAGAGAAAACACATCTAAATTGGAGCAAGCTTGGCTTAACCAAACCCATATCCAAAAACCTTGGAGGTAGCAAACATCGTGTTGAACCCAAAAACTTGCAATATATGGCATTATTCATAATCATATTTCCTCTACAAAGATGCAACTAAATAAACAACTAGGAGGATGGCATAGCTATTGAGAAACACAACCATCTCATAAGGTCATTTCTTAACAAACCAATTACTAGAGAAAGAATATTCCCTAGCACTAATATGGTCTAGAATCTAATACAAGAAGCTCGGATTCAAGTTAGAAAAGTGTACTTTTCATACAAGCCAAGTGATGGTACATTTATCTAGTAAGTTGATCCATAATCGATGTGGATACCTGATTGCACAATTCATCAACACAAATTTATTTCAAATATCTTCTTGCTCATTAGAGCTATGCTTAATTTAACAACATTTAAGGTTGCAAACCATGATGTTCCTACAACATATATGGCTATTTTAAAACACAATACAATGGTTAAGCAAGGGTTGGCATGTTCACATCCATGCCTACATCCATTGCATGAGTACCCCTAATAGATTCCATTTAAATAATTATCATATAAAATCCCACACCAATTTTTTTGGGTTTATTTGCAATATATAAATGCAAATGCAAGTCCAGGCACTTTATAATCATCAAGATCCCAATGTTGACAAGGTGAGAGCATACGGTGTTTGGACAACACACAATCTATCTAGATGAATGCATTGCTGAAATGAGAAGGTGGCAAGCCGACCAGAAGCACACAAGCGACAGAGCTGACCCAAATCTACAACTCTTCGACGAACAAGTGTGCTTAGAGAATGCAGAGCCACTGGCAGATTACAACGGAATCCAATCAAGCCAAAATGACTAATTACAATGCGGATCCGATCAATGTCAAATGGGCTTGAAATGCAAAGGGTTCTAGCAGTGAACCGACCAAGACCTTCTATGTTGAAATGCACAATATCGGCGATATACCATCCAATTTTACAATATTATGAGTATGAAATACATGACTTCCAAAGGTACTACCATCCGGATTATAATTAGAAGGAAAAATGCACTATAGGATAATGAAATGATTAAACAAACTGGCTGCAATAAACTGATTTTATTTTCTAATCAGTTAATCACACTGCTGCAAACACACATATTAGTCCAATCAGTAGGAAATGCAAGGAATGAAGTTCACATATTGATTGAGTATTACAACCACAACTTTCTGATGTCAAAGAAGGCTGGAAACTGAACAACAGAAACCAATAATGAAAAACTCTGAACCAAACTCCCAAACTGAATTGTACGGCCTGCAAAAAACACCCCAAAAACAGCTGCAAACAACTGGTAACTATTCTGACCAGCTGAATTCTACTAGGTGCCCCACATTGAACCCAAAAACATGCTCTTAAAGGATGCGATTGGACAGCAGCACCACACATGCCTCCCTCATACAAGTACAGCCTGTACTAGATGTACGAACTACTTCAAAAAATTGGTACAGCCTCAAAAATCGTACGGAAATGCTGGTAAAGAAGGTGCGACCAGGTCCAATGTTCACCCAGCAAGGCAAAATTGAAGCTAACAATAGGTACAGCCAGATTCTATGCTTGTACGGCCCAGAAAACTGAAGTAGTGGTACGGCCAGGTAAGGTCATGTTGGTACAGCCACCTAGGGCATTATTTAAATGCTGCAAAAAGGATGGAACAGCAAAATCCTTCACCAAAAACATACAGAAAATCAAAATACATCAAAGGTCTCCATGATGTCAAACTGGGAAATAACCGAAACTCCAAAATCTCACACTATCAACACCAAAGTGATTTCTGGGTGAAATCATACAAACCAACTAGGAGGGGTTTTGTCCCTGAAACTGGATTCACCAGAGGATTTTCGTCTTCAGGCAAACAGAAGAACTCAAATTCTCTCTCAGAGAAAATTAGAAATGCGGGAAAGGCTAAGGGTCTCCTAAAAGCTTACACTCAAGAAGGGGACATGACATATCATTTTGCTTGTAATAAATTAATAATTGTACTGAGACTGGGGACAATTGTCAATTAATGATTATTAAGAATTTTGTTTATATTTCAGCATTTAGTAAATGTCCTTTTGACTGATTTTGTTACAGCTGATTCTCTGTAGTGCCAAAATGATTTGAAAATCCTAATATTATTGCTTGGATGGCAAAAAAAATTAATGAAACAAATAGTGTAGTCAAGAATTTTTTAGGAAAGTTGGACTTAAGCACAAAAGCAATTTGTAAGGCATTTGGGGTGTGAAGTGATGATCTAAAACTTCTCAATGAGAGTGTTCTCAAGATGAAATATAACATGTATAAGTCCATTTACATGAATGTGGAGTAGCACAAAAATATCTATATCCAGAGAATAAGCCTTACGCTCTCAAAAGCAAGAGTGATGACATGGTCGAACCCTTTGACATTGAATTATTGAACGATGACCTTGCCTTGCTTTTACCAAACAGTGGGATGTAACAATGAGAGGGTGCCTGATGAAGTCCTTGCAATTTTCTTATGTGACCTATTACACGCCCATCACCTCTTAACCTATGATTTTGCAAGATACTTATCCCATGCAATCAGGGGAATCAATGGCATACAAGACAAATCTACCACCAAACAAGTTTAGGCACTAATCTCTTCTTTGTCTCGTATATTTGCATGCACCATTCAAGGTTTGGCCCAAGAGGCTGGAGGTAGTGAAGTATACAAGGATAACAGACCAGAAGATGTAATACGAAAAAACCTTAACTTTGGAGTCCAAACATGGGCAGACATTACGTCAAAGCACGGTATGTTTGAGGACTACTTTGTGAGCACTTTGTACAAGATCATCTTCAACAAAGGAAAAGTAAGATTTGGATCTGCATCAATGAAAATCTTGTGACCTCACCAATTCTTGATTCTAGGTGATCCTAGACATAATTGAGTTAACTAGTAGCTCCACTCTAATTGTACTTACATAAGAGTCTATGGGTCCAAGGCGCCACCTTTTGCAGTACCCCTTCACATCCCATTTAGGCTTCTCAATTTAGAGTTTATTAGGTAATTAGGTTTGTTGATGAATATTCAGGGCAGCGGGAAAACAAGCTTTAATGATTTCTTCAATTTGTTTTGGAGATTTCAGAATCGGGCATAAATGCATCCTACAAGTAGTAGCTCAGATGTTGACACAATTGTGTATGGGCACACAATCACACAAGAGGCATGATCTAGTAAGATTCATGGCAGCCAAAAGGATTACTATGGGCCAGAAAAGTGAGGATGCCCATTACTGCAATGAAATTGAGGATCAATCTCAAGAAATTGTGTTGATTATACAAAATTTGTAGAAAGGAAGTCAATCTAGGCAAGATTCAAAACATAGACCGAGAAGTTGAAAAAGGATCCCTTCTACCTTGGTGCGTTAAAAGAAACTAATAACCCCATCCAAAAGATAGATGTTGTTATCAAGGACCTATACTGTAACATTGATCTTACCAAGGAGGAGAAGAAACATATCGTCAAGGGAGACAATGACTAATGGTTATAATGAAGAGTCCGTACACATATTGGAGGTTGGCTTTGTTTCCAAGCTCCTTAGACTAAGAATGACATTCAAGCAAGAAAGTAGTGGCCAGATCTAGACCAACCCAAGACGATGGAGCACAAACTAAAGAGACACAAACACAAGAAGTTGAGGGAACCAACCCCCCAACCTCGGGAGAAGCCTTGTCTCATTAGAGACAAGCAAATATGGAGATCACCCATATCCCTAAGATCCATGAGTTGTAGGATCAAAGGCCCAACAATCACTACTTAGTAATGACGAATTCATCAAAACTAAGGAGTTTTAAGAATTATGTTTTAGCCTATGGTTAAAGAACAAGGGTGGGCTAAGGGTAATTGAGAAAGCTAATGAAGAAGAAGGTGACACAACTAGGATTGGATTCAAACCCTCCTCTAGAGTATGTTGACAACCTAATGCTAGAGCAAGGAAGATTGTAAAGAATAGTGGTTGCTTGTTGTCACCTAGATGGGACATCGCTTAAGTAATGGCTTTTCTTGTTGTTGCCTAGATAGGATATCGCTGAAGCAATGCCTCTTCATGATATAATACAACACTACAACAGGGTTTTTGCCCAAAGCTTTAGCTTTATGGACACTGCCAAGTGCCAAGTACTTCCACAAGGCGAAGTTCCATATAGATAGGTAGATGTTGGCTACCTAGGTTGTAGATCCACCACACAATAAGCCCATGAATGAATTGACAAGTAAAGATTTCAAAGGGCAATTGTTTGTGATTAAAGTGGGGAATATGGAAATTGAGGACTTCTCCAAGGTTGTCATGGATTATGCCAAATTCACATACTTCAATGTCATCAAGAAGGTACCTAATCATAAGACATCGGTGTAACAATAGAAATTGTATACCCTTACAATTTTTAAATTATGTTTTGGGCTCATTGTAGTGTTTGTAACCCCTAGTATGTTTGTAGGCTCATTTGGCCCTTGCCTTAACTTTTTCTGCCCTCGATGCCAAGGTTTATCTTATGTTTTTGTATTTCTTCAACCTTTATATGTAAACCAATGTTACTTTCGTGCTTCTTTCATGTTTTCCTAGTGTGTAAAGCTTTCAAAAGCCTGTTGTGCTTGGACATCAATGCGACACACAGACACCAACACGATTGCACAAATGTCCTCTGACAATATAATTGTTTCTACAAGTTTTTGATGCCTTTCTCTTGATGATCAAGCTTGGTAACCGACCTAGATTGATCCCTTGCCTCTTCATATTCCCTCCTAATCCCATTTTTGAAAAAATCTCTCACAATCTCTTACCATCTTTCAATCTCTCACTCTTTTGCAAGTTCTTGGTTTTATAAGCTCTCATGTGATTTTAACCAGCAGCTTTTACCAGCACCTTCGAAGGTTTTTGAGCACCTTACTCTCTAATGTGATCTCCTTTGCTTCCTTGGGGATATCTAGTTTGTGATCTCTTGCAAGTTTCACTTCCATTTCATGTTGTGAGCTAATAGTGTTTAAGCCTCTCCATTTATTTTTGTTTTAACAATATTTGTGAATCCATTGGTGTTTCTTTGGCACGTGTTGGGATTTTCACGTCCTACTTGTCATTTACACACACTAGGGTATTCTTCCTTGTAGAACAAGGATTTTAACTTGTAGATTTCCTCTATTATTGTTGTTCTTAGTTCTGGATGCACGTAGGCTAAGAGCACACGCATTTTATTCCCTCTTTATCATTGGTTGGCCATGGAGGTCAAAAGACCAAAATAGAGGTTTGACCATTCCTGGCAAGCTCTTAAGCAAGCCCAACCTTCCTTTTTGTCTAAGCTATAGATTTTGAAGATTTATAAATACACAAAGATTTTTTTCATTCTTACCCTTTTTTTGGTTATTTCATGTCTATCCGTTTAGCTCTATTTGAGCACTTTTATTAATCCAGTATACCCTGCAGTGTTGTTGTTTTGTCTTCTATCTCCTATGTGCAAAAATCCAAAAAATCCATACAGCAGAGTGAGTTTTGCATCATTTTTGGACGGCAACACAATACAGATGACGTCACATGGACGTCTAAGCATCACGCCCACGTCCTGCACAAAGGACTCCAACTTCTAGCACTAGAGTCTTCATTTCTTGTACTTTCCAATTCTTTACTCTATTTTATATTTCAGCAAGTACAGTTTATGATATTTCCAGTTTTCAACCGAGCTCTCTTTCTCTTTCACTCAATCTAAGTAGAAAAGGGAAAAAAATTATATAGATAGGATTTCAAATTAGCTTTTTCTTTATAGCACTAGAGTTGAAATTTATTAAAACACAATCATACCTAGTGTGTGGTGCAAAAAGTTAGAATTTTAAACAAAGAAACACTTTTTCAACACTACAATTGGAACAAGAGAATTTGATGCTAAAAAGGGAGACCATGGATCTCAAGGTTGCCCTCAACAAAAGAGATGAAGATACCAAGAGGATAGAAGTTATGCAAGCACAATGCCCTTCTTCTCCCATTCAAAGTACACAACCCACATCTAATGTCAATCATTGCACTATAGTGGCTACATCCATCATTGTCAAGCCACAATCTATATGGCTACATAAGCAATTAGAGGAAATGAGGTATTGGGTCGAGCAACTCCCTGGAGAAATGCGAATTTTAAATTAGTAGAATAAGCAACTCTTGGCTAAGAAAGAGCCCCTAAAGACTCATTTCAAGAAGACAATGTTTTATCTCCTAGTGCCAAGAATTGGGGGGATTGAAGCATTGGCTAAGTCATTGTGGGGATCAATAAGGAAGGCCAAGAAGGCCTCCGATCAACAAGAAAATACCTCCACCCAATTGGAAAATATAAAGAATGTGGTTTAGATTTGGGATGATCACTAAAGTTCCCAATAAAGTCAAATGAGAAATGGAAGAGGGCATCAAAGAGAAAGGGTACCCTTCTATGCAACAACTCAAAGACTCCCTAGAAATCTTGGAAAATAGTTGCAGTCTCTTCAATAAGGTGGAGACTCACCCTTCCCACATTGGTGTTGTAATAAAAGACAAGATGGAGGCCTTAAAATGTATGATCAATGCTAAGATGGTTGAAAAATGGGTCGTTGAGAAATAAACGAGAATGGTGAAAGGATATTCAATCCTCAATTCATATTTTTGGGCAAAATATAAACAAGAGCGATCTCCCTAAGTTCAAGATGTAGATAGTGCTCTTAAGGGGGTTATTTCCTTGAATCTGCATGCTAAAATGTTCATTAAAAGAATTGCATCAACTGCAAAGGTACCATTGAACATGTCCCTAGAAGAACTCACAAAAGCATTATCTGTGGACTTCCCTTCAAACCCTCAATGGGAAAAGATGGTGGCAGATTTTGCATGAGTAGGCCCAAGCTTGACAATTTTGTCAATATTCTAATTTCTTTGCATTCTTCTATCCTCAAATTCTATTTGTTTGTCTCCTTCCTTAGAACAAAGAGTATTGTACCTTGCATAGGCACATCAAATATCTATGCTAACATACTTTGTAACATAGCATACATAATGCTCTGTGTGTACACATGTATGTGTACCTGCAATTGAGACTCTTAAGGTTGTAAACATGTGCCTAACCCATGTCTTTTGATACCTTGGTATCTATTTTGATTTTCAAGCAAAGGGAAAGCTCACATGCGAAAGAAACAAAAGGAACAAATGTCAACCACCCATGAGCACAGTATCCTCAAGCTATAAATAGAAAGCCCGTCCCTAAACTCTTGATTTTTGTCCTTTGCTTTCGGTGTTTGGATGCCAAGGGCATTTTTGTCTTGTAGAGAGTCATATTGTCATAAGTCTTTCATTACCTATATAGGTCTAACCATTCTCATTGAAGTACTTGTAATGAAATAATTTACTACACATGGGTTCATGGATCGCATAACATGTTAAGCATATAAATGTGTAAAGGCCCCGTTTAATTAATGTAATACTTTGCCCTCCCTCGTATGAGTGTAGGGCAAGTAACCTAATAGGATAGCATGCTCTATTTAGATCTCCCTTGTTGTAATCCCCTTTAGATCATTGGTTAATGATTGCTCTTTCTTTTTTTGGCAATCTATAAATATGGGTTTCCCCTCTCTATAAACATCTTTGGGTTTGCTAATAAATACACAATCTCTACTTTGCATGCCTTAACAACTCACCTTGGAGAGAGTCCTCAACCTTGAAACTTTGTGTGTGTTGTTCTTGTTTATGATCTCTCTATCTTTTGGCCCAATGGACTTCGACATCGGACTAAACGTATGAAATTGATCAAATATCTCAAAAGTAATTTATCTTTTCTACAAAATAAGGATTTTTTAGTTAATGGATGCTAACCTTTCTAAATCCATTTGACTTAATCTTCAAGAAAATTTGCATTGCTCCAAGGACTTCATATTTTGTAGACCCATCTATTGCAAACTTTAGGCAGCTCTATTATGATAAGGGCTTTGTTAAATATCTTTCCTATTTTTGTTTTAATTAAGGTTATGATCTACATGTAGGGTAAATTGATGCATAGGATTGCTAGTGACAGCCAATTAAGCATCCTTGCATTAAAGATCCTCTTTGCCTGCAAATTTGTTTAAATCTCTCATATAAGTCATCTTAAATAGAACCTTGCAGACACCCCTCATGGCCTTACAAAGCCAAGAGTGAAGAGAGGAGACCCCCTCTTTTCAAGACTAGTTTACTTTTGGTGCCTCCATGAAAGATCAAGGCAAGCTAATGATCTCATGTTCTGTGATCATCCATTCTAGTATACCTTGAGGTGCAAGACCAAGAACCAACAGGTGGATCAGCAGCAACTAGAAGCACAATCCTCCAAGATAGGTATCTTGAAATCCAATGCTTGGCCAAAAATGAGCACATTTGCTTGCCTTATTGTTAGGAATAAAATGTTAATCACAATGCATGATGTAGAAGCAATTAAGAGACAACAAATCATCTATTTGCCAATTTTCCTCTAACAGGCTACATATGGAATCAAATTTGCTCCAACATGATCCTTCCTAGGAGAAATCTCAACTTCTTTTGAAAGTAGTAAGATTTGAGGATAAAAGCCCCTTCTCTTTTCACAAGGTTAAACTGGTTTGTACCAGCTACCTAAGTTTGATTACCTAGTAGTTATGGTTCTAGTGTAATCATAGAATTTTTGTTGAAACATAGCTCCATACATGGCATATTTGGGGTTAAGTGTTTAAGGTGATAGAGGAAAAATGACAATTGTTTGGTTCAGGGTTGTCTAGTGAATAAATTCTAAGGAAACTATCTTTCTCATGTTTAGTATGGGGGCTAAGCCCCCCCAACTCCTAACCCAATGATGGGGATAAAAACAAAGGGATAGAAATGGTAAGTGGTCTTCCCCCCTATTGGTCTTTAAATTGAACACTCTGCTCGTGCAAAACCAAGTCTTAGGGATCAGGTGTAGAAGTGGAAACCACAATGGGGAGCAAATACATTGTCAATATCTACAGCATGTGGTTTGATACGTGGAAATCCTATGATAAGGTATCGAATACCTAATTGTGGAAACAAAGTCTAAAGTCCTTGCGATTTCATTGAAACCTAGAATTAACAACACTGGATGGTTGCTAGCTCTGCTCCTTGGTAGCAACCATTTGCAACCTCTATGATAACTATAAAGCTATTTGTGTTAACTATCAACCAAGAGAGAACAAGGTCACTAACGTCTTGATAAAAGTTGCTTCGACAATCCCGGCTCAATATGCTTAGGGCAACAAGCATTGACCTGATATGGCTGAGGGAGTTAGAGTTGCTCTCACATCTATTATTGATATTTAGAAAACTGTCTTGCATACTCTAGAGTCTTTACCATACCAACATCAGTCAAAATTATGTTTGATAAAAATACGATAATGAGGGGAACACAAGTTCTGGGAAAACATTTCATAGAAAATTTCCCACATAAGCAAAATATTGGTAGCATATACTTCACCTCGCCCTTGTTTGCCTGTCAATTACAAGAGTGATATCCAAGGTAAGCCTTCTTAATTATTTTATTCAAAAAATAAGGAAATTGTCTGAATGTTTGAGGAACCGAGTGCACAGCTCTATCTTATTATCTCGTCATTTTAGCTTTGAAATGTGCCACAAAACATTTGGACTCTACTTCGAGACGTGCTCCTAAGGACCCCCAATCTTCTACAACCTTGGCTACAAACATCATTGAAGATGTTAGGATTTTTCAAGAATTCAATATTCAAAACAATAATACGAAACACAACCCGGCAAACATAATAAATTTCATATCGAATGGAAACTTGAAATGTATAGATTTTTACAATGACAACTATCAAGATGAAAATAAACAAAGAACAAAAATAAAATGGAGATGAATAATTAAACTTCACAACTTAGAATTTATAGTAGGAAAATTCTCTCACGTAAAAAACCCAACCAAAAATTTGTGCCACTCGCTATATTAACCTAATAATAAGATTACAAATACAATAAGATTTTTTGCACCTTAAAGTTCTATACCCGAATTTGGAAAGAATTCCAACAACATTCTCCTTGCATATAATCTTTTGCAAGTGCTCAAACAAAGCCAACACTTTATAAATAGACCGTAAGGAGTATTGACCAAAGTGTCCACTTGTCAACACACAAGGTGCAGCTCCAAGTCATGATTCTCTAACTTCAAGGGTTCATTTTCACTTACATGTAACTCCCTATTTGTAATAGATTCTCTTACAAGTTCCATTTGTAACTCCTATCATCTCTATTGGCAAGTTTTGTCAATCAAGGAATCTCATGGATTCCTCCAAGGGTGGGACCCCATTCAAGGAGGGGCTAAAATTACAACAAAACATAAATACTAAAATTTTACGTCTTGCAAGATGTACTACACACCTAACCAAATACACTTACAGAAGAAAGTGGGGCCAAAAGGGCCAAACTATTAGGATGGTGGTTCGTGGGAATTAAGTCCATTAAGGAAATGCAAGTGAACCTAAAGGATGTTTGGGAGTTAGCTTTTAATCAAGAAATCCTTTTCCTCCAGAAAACGTACGAAATCCAAGGCAAGACGATACAAAGTTTACAAGAAAAGGTTGTCGGATTACTATCGTTCCCCAGAGACTTGTACCCTAACCCTGGGCACTCATCCTTGCCTCAAAGGCACATATGGGGTTGGCTCCAAATATTACGAGACTTCAAATGAAGACTCTTTGTGTCTCCATACATCTATTGGAAGCATGGCTTGAAAATTGAGAAACTACTTATTGAGGTTTCTAAAATATATCATATGAATTACACTAGGTTTTCCTTAAAAACTTATATGTGGTTAACAAGAGCTAAATGAATTAAAGAAGTACACTAATAAGCATTTAATTTTCTACTTTTTGCATGAAAATTTATGATTTCTTTTATAACAAAAACTTTTCTAAGATATGTACATGCACCTAAGTTTTATCAATTTATTGAAAATACATCCATATTCAAGGACCCCATCCGATGGTTTTAAAATAATAGCATTCCACTCCCAGTCTTTGTTCCCATCTCCAGGTGATTATCATTTAAAACTTTATTGTTTGTCATAATGATGATTATCAAATATCAATATAATTAATCCTTGCTTTCATTAAGATCTATTTCAATACTGTAAAATATTAAGGTCTATTTCATTAATCCTTGCTTTCATTAAGTCCTAAAAAATACTTCACCAATAAACCCCAAAAGCATAAAATTGATAACATTATAATTTGTTTAGTTTATACTTAGCGCACCTGCAAAGCCGTCTCATATCTGTGACGGGTACGAAGACCGCGCACAAGGCCCTGCACGTCTCGTTCCGTCAATGTCTTCCCGTCATTTAACCACCCGTCAAGCGCTGAATGCACTGGCACTTTCGGGTTATAAAAGATTCTCCAGAATAAACCCTTCGGCAAATTGTGACTGCGTGATTCCGTCAAAGCCTCCGTTGTATTCTCAACGGAAGTTGCTTCTGCCGACGAAAATGTTTTGAAAAACAAGGGAAAAACTTTCCTGCTCTCATCATACGGACTTCTTTGCTGGCAAACTGAGCTACCAAACCCCTGCATTCCAAGCCTGCAAATAAAATGTTACTGCCGATTACAAGTGGAAATAAATGGATCGTTTGCTAGAGTTCTTTTATTTTTTTGGCTTTAACAAAGCTTACCGTTTGAAGGCGTCTGAGAGAAAAGCCGACCTCATCTCGTCTACAGAGACCTGCTAAAGGATTAGAAGCGAAGATTTGTATTTTGGATGAGGAGTATTTTGGCAGGGTTTAAGCTTCGTACTAGGGTTTTAGCAAGCTTATGGAAGTTCAACCTTTTTTTCAATCCGTCTTGGGAGCGTTAGGGTTCGTCACCTTAACCTTTGTAAGGGAGGGAAAATTTTACAATTTATGTCAATCTATGTTTGGTTTTGATCACAAATGCTTATGGAAATTTCATGAAGTAGTATTTTCTTTTTAATGAAGGATTTTATATTATTCATAAGATTATTTTGCTATAGCCCCAGTCTATGTTGAGAGCGAGGGACTAAGGTGTATCCATTCAGCGAAAATCACCTTGGGCACAATCCGAATCTCATCTCTTATATTTCATACCTCAAAGGGTTTTGACCATCACCCTCGTCCATTGAGCTACAATCCTTTGGTGAAGTAGAGTTTTACATAGTTACATTATAATTTTTATGTTTGGTTTGTTTTTAAAGGAAAAAGTGTGTTGTTTAGGTTATGGATATATGAAAGGGATTTTTTTTAGTTAAATTATGTAGTTCTCTTTTTGTTGTATTATAGCATGTTAAATTGTGTAAAATATGCATATTTATGTCATTTTCCATTTAGTTATGTGTTCATTTCGAAGGAATGTCTTACATACAATAACATATCAACAAGTGGCATACTCTTATGTTTAGTTTGCATCATGGCTTGATCCGTATTCATATCTATTCTATCCTCATTTACACTTATCCATATACATTCATCATTTCTTCATTATTTATCTATTCTCATTTGCACTAACTTCCATGCATTCCCTCTATACCTCTATGTTACCATTTTATCCTGAGATTATCTTCTACATGACATGGTATCGATATGGTTCAATCTCAAGCCACATAAAAATTAACCCAAAATTCAAACGTTCAAATTCAAATTTTAACTTTCCCGCCCCTTTCTACTAGCCATTATGAGTTGACTTGGTACATGTTTGTGCAACATGTTGCGACACTCTAGCACTTAAAGACATTTAACATGCCATTAATTCATATCTTAGATTTTGAATAAAAAGAACATCTAGAGGACACTTTAATTTTCTAGGGGACCAAAAAACAACATGTGTATATAGGCCATATGCATGTTGTTGAATGTAATCTTTTATATTTTTCATCGTCATTAATCTAGACTGCCAAGGGGGTTGAGCAAGGAGAACACGATCACTTATTGAATCAATAATCTCGCCAACAGTGTCCTTAGACACCACTTTGACAAAGTTAGTCATAGGGAAGGCAAAGGCAAACAAGTTTACAAGTGTGCATTCGAGCAAATCGAGATAGTGCACATAGTTCAATTATGTACCTCAAATCAAGTCTGAATCATTTTGGATCAATCCCATGAGACTTAAGATCAAACAACAAAGTTTCCTAAGATCACATAAACAATGAGATAGTCATCAGACTAAGGACATAATTTTTTTGATAGTGGCAAATGAATTCAGCATGGCATCAACAACATTTTTTCATCACTAGTTTTAGAGCTAAGTTCCCCTAACTCTCACATTTAATTTATGAATATTTATTGAAATTATTGACCAACTCTTATTAATCTAAGTTATATGTTGCCTTGTTGATTACATTTGTTTAACTAGTTTAGATTTATGTAAAACATATTTTATTCCCTTACAAATTAAGATGACAATAATTTCATTTACAACTATTTTTCCTTTATTTGATTGTATTATTGAGTAATTGTGAAAATTGCATACACATGCATGTTTCCCTTATGTTTTGGGCTCACTTTGATTAGAATGTTTTTTTATGCAATAACAAGTCTACAAGTGGCATATTCTTGCATGAAATTCTATCTCAAGACAATATCTTATCCTAATTCCATCATCAATTATTCCAATAAATTATCTCAATCCCTAGATCTCTCATTCACTATCCTGGATCATATCTATGAGTGTAGAATTCACTGGGTTATTTCCACAATCATGGATCGAAAACTTATAAAACTTAAATCTTGCCAACTTTCTTACAAGTTGTTTAAAGCCGACCTAGTACATTTTTGTGTCAATTTGTGTGTTATGTTATATTTAAAGACATCCATTTAATTTTGAAATCATCAAAGAAATCTATGAGATTAACAACTAATCAAATAACATCCACACAAGAGGATCATAGTAGTATTCATTGGAGCATACATTATCATACATCATCTGAGGCATCCTTACATGCTTCCTTGTTATCTTTGATCATTATTCTAAAACTATTGAATTGATCCTCCTAAGGGCTTGACTAGGGAGAACACAACCCTTGTTTAACATGTTCTCAAATGGTATTTCTAAGCAAAAGTTTCCCATATTCAAATCATATGAATGTATGTGAGCAAAAATTTCCATTCATCCAATATTGTTAGTTCACTTATGGGGCTATAGGTTTAATTTTGCTCGCTAATTCACCTCTACAGGCACAAAGATGGGTAACACAAACATGGATCTGAATCAAAACAAAGCACTATTAGTTTACAAATTCTAAGGTGTCATATAGACAATGCCCTAATTTTAACACATTAGCAAATATATTCATGACATCTTTAGCAATATATTCCATCAACAAACTTAAGCTAAGTAATGTGCATAAAATAATTAATTTTATATTGCTTGTAATTGTTTTTATATTTAATTATTCTAGTACCAACTCTTATATCTAGGTTGATTATTTAATTAGTTATCCTAGATATTTATGTGAGGGTGTGATTTATTACCCCGCATTTTTTGTCAACCCAACCTTCCTGCATGACCTAGGTTTTTGACCTTAGAGTCTATTCTTCCTTTGTTAGGGTCCTTAGATATGATTTTTGATTGCATTTTTATATTTTTCAATCTCAATAGGGTTCATCCCTTTTACTTGTGTTTAATTGTCATACCTTCATTTAGGGTTCGTGCTTCATTGTGTGATCTTACTTTCATCCCATCCTACCTATCCTTATTTTTGCCTCTAGGGTTTCACTTGTTGATTTATTTTCAAATTTAATAGCTTGATTTTTTTTATATTACATCTTGCATCATTTTATATCATTTGGCCTCTAGGGTGTTGTGAGTTCATTATATGTAAATGTCGCATCCTTGTCCTCAATTTCTGTTAAGAAGTCCTTGTTTGAATCCTTAATTGACTTAATATGGTGAGAATAGTATTTTTTATGATATTCCCATGAGTACTACTATTAAGCTTGAGGTTTGTTTGTAATCATGCAAAAAAATTGTATTATGTCAAATTTTAAAGTTTTTGATAAAGTAAGCGGCAAAAAAGGGTGTCGACCCCATTACACAACAGCCACAAAGGCACAGTATAGCCAACAAACAAGGGGCAAAGCCCAAATCAAACAAGAGCCACCAAGGCCCGACAAAATAGGCCAAAATAGGCCACACAGAACATAAACAAGACAGGAATAGCTAATAGACAGCTGTCGAACAATAGACGAGGACTAGACAACCCCAGAACCTGAGGGGACAAATCTAACTCCCTTAGCCCTAGGCTATGAAGTAGCGACAAAATTGGGGAGTCCCTTCTTCTTTCTCTGTACCACAGACCAAGAAGACTTAGAAACAAAGTCCACCGAGCGAGGCGAGAGGAGCAGATCCTCAATAGCCACCACGGGCAAAGAGACACCACGCAGCAAGGGGGCCAACAGCGTAGAAGAGGAGTAAGGAACAATTGAACGACTAGCAGAGGGTCGAGCAGGCTCTGCCTGAACAGTGACAGCAGTTCGAGGCACCAAAGAAGAATCTAAGCCCAAAGAAGGCAAGACTGAAGAAGAAGCCAGAACAGAAGACGAAGGCCTGCCCAGAATAGGAGCCTCCAAATTGGTCAAAGAGTGATCCAAAGAGTTCAACAAATGTGAGGAAATCACAACAGCAGTTGACACCACCCCATCAGCAACAGCCCTAGAAGAGAGCACAACATCCTTAGAGGAATCATCTCCCTTAGATGAACTGACCACCTAAGTGATAGTCGGGTGATCCAGGAGAGCATCCTTCCACCAAGTTGCAGCTCCCTTGCATCACGAGAGAGGGCAACCAGAGGCCACATGGCCGGTAGCAAAACACCTTCGGCATCTAAAAGGGATGCCCTCATAATCCAAAAGTTGTTTCCAGGGCCTTTCCCCTACCATCAAGACCACATCCCCATGCAGAGGTATAGAGATGTCGATATCCACAAGGATGCGAGCTACAGTTGAATGTCCCATGAAAGAGGTTGTAGAATCAACCCTAAGGAAACTACCAATAGCATTGCCTATGCTCTCATAGCAAGAATCCTCCCAAAACTAGAGAGGGAGATTTGGAAGACAGACCCAAATAGGTTTGATGTTAAGTGGCTCAGTTAAGGGATTGAAGGAAAGATTCCAGGGCTTGATGGAGAGGGAATGTTCCCCCCACAACCAAACCCTTCCATCCAGCACTATGTCTCACTGCTTCGAAGAAGCAAATGTCACAACAAAGAATCCTCTTGCACTAGGAAACAACTCAATCTTACCTTCAACAAGTGGCTTCCATGACTCCATAACCCAAGAATGGAGATTGGGCAGAGAGGGCCAGAATGCATTAAAATTGCAAATCACTCCTCTATTGCAGTAGAATTCTTCATTTTTTGTAACCTCTAAGCCACACACCACAATAGGAGACTCCCGAGCACAAGGGATATGCCAAGAGCCAAGTCATGGTGATCGATTTATAGCGCCAGAACCAGACACAGCTGCAGAAAAGGATTTCTTGGAGCCCACAGGGACCCGAAGCCCCTCAACAGACTCGCCAACAGCAACCTCCCCAGCTGGAGTGTCACGAATACCCAAACCAACACCATTAACCTGTTCCATGAGAGACGGAACCTCAAGACCAACATTGACAGGAACATGCCCCTACCCATCCTCAAAAGGCACATTCCTACCCAGCACACCCACATCCGAGCCACCCCTGACCGACTTGGGCACCAAAGGCTGTGAGCGAACAAACCCATGTTCCACGCGATTCAAAACTGAGGTTTCCCACTTGGCTCTCCCATTCATCGCTCTGCTTAACCATTATTTTCAAGTTTTAAAGTTAAAACCTTGTATTTCCATCTTTTAAAATGTCCATATGTCAAGTTTTTCCCTATTGGTTCACGTTGTGTTTCATTGTTCCTCTTTGTATCTTTATATACAAACATACATGACCTTTGAGCAAATCTATCAAGGTGAAGAATGGATGGTAATCAAAGACAGAGCGAATCTCAAAGATGAAATGTAACTCTAGTGTTGAGTGCACACCTAATTGAGGAGACATGCCTTACCAAAAGAAATATAGTTTTTGTCAAAGAAATTATCTAAGGTGGGAGGTCAAGGGCACACCTCTGTGACAAAATAGTGTTTCAAGTCTAAGTCTAAAATTACATTATCAAGTGCACACTTGATGTTGGGTTGAAATATTGACTTTCTTTTATAATGTTTTTAAAGACCTTTTCACATGATTCTACAAGAACCTTACAGGCATTACCTCTATTATATATTGTTTCACATATACTTCTCAAAGACTTTAAACCTATGCTGAT
This sequence comes from Cunninghamia lanceolata, assembly GCA_027924645.1. NCBI lineage: Eukaryota > Viridiplantae > Streptophyta > Pinopsida > Cupressales > Cupressaceae > Cunninghamia > Cunninghamia lanceolata. The sequence continues at coordinate 2,140,764 of BSBN01000136.1, forward strand.
AAATGGAATATGGTGGTTATATTATCAAGTGGATGATTTAAATTATTGATATTCATGTAATATATATAGGATTTCATAAGTTTGATATGAAAGGTTATTTTGTGTATATATGTTGGATAATTAACCTTGTGCAGCAAAGACATAGCATCTGGGAAGGAGTAATTGCAGCAGAGTGCAGAACAGGGGAATTGATTAAAGTGCAGTCCAAGTGCCAAAAGTGAAGATCGATGGAGATGAACGTAGTCATCATGGAAGAATAAATGCAAGAGAAGAAGAAGACTTGTTCTAGAAGTCTAACCACAACTTATGTGTTTTCATTCATGAGCCATTGTGTGGGATTTCTGTTCGAATAGGACTCTATTTCCTTTGATCTAGATAATTAATAAGTTGATCTCAAAACTATATCCTGATATCCAGGGATGAATTGATGATCATAGTTAGTTGGAAGACAGCATTCGACTCTCCCACTTTTGTATAAGTTAGGGGATGAGTTTGTTGATTTAGTTAGTTGTTATTTTTACTTTCTATCTATATAGTCGTTACTCTATTTTTACAGTTATCAGTTATTCCAGACATGTTTTGATTTTGAATAAAATCTGAAGAAGATTTTGTCTTTGATATGAATTGAATTCAACTGCGTGTCATGGGAAATGTATGAGAATCTGAAGTAGATTTAGTTTCCAGATTAAGTGAGATAGTCCCCTGAGCTGGCCACTCAAGGTACTAACCCTCACTTTGCAGATTTCCTTTTTTATTTATGCATTTCTAGTTAAAATTGTTTCATGTTATCTTATATGTTGCATTGTGAAATAAGTAAGAAATCGTGATTGCTATTTTTGATAGTTGTGATTCATGAATAGAATACATAATTGAAGTCCTCCAGAGGTTAGTGTCAATTATTTAATCATTCTATGTATTTCAAGTTAATTCTGTAGTCCTCTATTAAATATAGCTATCTTTAGCTTATGCTGAGGGTACCCGTAGCAACTAAGTTTTTAACTATTTTTGTTGTTCTTTCATTTATGTGAACTTTAGTCAATTAAGTTGATTAGAATAAGTCTGCATGAGCTAGTTTAGGATAGAAATAAGTCTTGAAGGTATATATAGTGTGAGAATCATCATAAGCTTACGCTCCTTGGTCGATAATTCAATGTAGGAATGCAATGATAGAGTGGACTGTTCAGTTAGGTTTAACCCTGGATTTTGTTTGAGTCTACAACGCATTAGTTTTCCTCTACATTTTTAGCATCATTGTCGAGGATGGTGCTATCTTCATAGTCTCATTAAGTTTATATGCTTTCATAGTTAAATCTTGGTTTCAACATTAGATTTAATAAATTCATTTTTCAAGAAACACTAGGCATTCTACTAACACTGTGCAGGACTGCTGAAACATAAAGCTCAAATTACTGTATGGGGAAGTAGAGAGATAACTGAGGTAGATTCCTCCCTTCAACTTCTTAGAATAACGAGGGCACAATTGATTTCAACAACTACACAATAGGAAGTGTTGAAGGAGAGTTTCATTTTACATCTTCATCAAAACCCCTACATCTCCATTAGCTTCCTCTACTGCTACAGAAGGGACTTTTAGAACCATGGGAGATGCTGCAATAGATGATCCTCTAGGACAAGCGATGTTTGAATTCCCTATCCCAGACCAAGCACAGGCTGCTACTCTGAAAAATATACCACCTTCTGCATTATCTGTTTTCTACGGCTTGGTGACCGAAGATCCTGACACTTTCCTCTTCGAGTTTGATGTCTTGTGTAGGAGTTATGACTACATCACTGATCCTTACAGACTCAAGTTGTTCCCTACCACACTAAAAGATGTTGCTTTAAGGTGGTTTATGGGGTTGGGGAAAGATGCCATCCCAGACTAGGATACCATGAAGACAAAGTTCCTGGCAAAATATAAAGACAATTGCAGTGGACATGATAGGAGAAGAGATGACATTTTTAGGATGTCACAAAAAGAGGATGAACCCCTGGAAGACTATGTGGAAAGATTCAAGTTTGCCTTGAAGAAAACCCCTCAGAATAGATTATCTGAAGAATCACTGAAGCTAGTCTTTTTGAGAGAAGTTAATGATGACTGCATGGATGCCCTCAACCTCATTGGAATAGGGGATATATCTCAACTTCCCTTTGAAGATATTTGTACAGCCTGCAGAAATTATTCTAGAACATTCTCCAGAAAACCAAGGGGAGAAAGAGCAGCCATCTCAAGAAAGGCAACTAATGGAGTTTCAAGAGTGGAGATTAGTAATCTGCTGACCAACATGAAGGAGGACATTATTAGCCATATGGCTACACAGTTGGACACTCTCCATATCAAGAAGAAACAAGAAGAGGCAAATGCAATGCTTACTCAGTATTGCCCCAGTTGTAGACAGAGGAAGGCCAACTGTAAATGCAAAAGGGTGGCCAACATCCAGCAAGAAAAGATTGAGAGGCTAGAACTACAACCATTTGAAGGAGAAAGTGGGCAACTATTCTTTATAGCTCAGAGGAGACCTTGGCAGCAAAGGCAAGGTATGCCCTCTGATCCACTTAGTTTTAATTCTCCCTTTCCTGCTGCAAACTTGGAATGCTCCACAATGGCCTAGTAACCCAAATGCATGGCAAATCCCCTAATGGCCTACTCCACAATGGCCTACTCCACAAGCTGGTTGGAACCAACAACAGCCTAACTCATGGCCTCAACAGAATTTCCAAGGTCCCAACTATAACCCTCAATGGCCTACTCCGCAGCAACAATGGCAACCTCAGTGGAATAAGGGCCAACAATGGCAGCAAAATGCACAATTTCAGCAACCTATGATTCCATCTCAGCCACAGCAACCAGCCATAATGCCACCACCTCAAAATCCACCTCCTAGACCTACCCAAATCCTTGCCCAACCTGCACCTAACCCTAACAACAAGCCTATCCAGCAAGCTTATACTAACAAGGTAATGCAATATCCCAACTATGGGGTGGAGGTGAGTAATGTTCATCTTAGATCAGGGAAGCAACTTGTAGGGCCTTCATCTCCCCAAATTACTAAGCTTGAAGATGAAGAACCCACTAAAGAAGCCTCAGATAAGCCACCTTAGATCCTGAATCAGCCCAAGATGCCCAAACTACCTTGCAACAGAATTCTCCTCCATTCCCTGAGCGCTTGGCCATGCAAAAACAAACAGCCCAAACTGATATTGTCCTCCTCATCTAGCTAAAAGATATAAGCATCAAGATTCCCTTAATCTAAGCCATCAAGGATATTCCTATCTATACCAAAACTATTAGGGATCTTTGCATAAAGAAGCTAGGAAGGAAGAGAATGGACCCTCAGACAGTGCATGTTTTAGGTAATCTTGCTGACATCATGTTGGGTAATATAATTGTTCCCAAATACACAGATCCAAGTAGCCCAGTGGTGGATGTAAAGATCAATGGGACTCTGATTAAGAATACTTTTATAGATCTAGGAGCTGCAATTAATGTCATTACCAAGGAAATAATGCAGACACTCCAATTGAACAACCTTAGGCCTACTCAGACAGTCTTACAATTAGCTAATAGGTCTACAGTCAAACTTGAAGGAGTCATAGAAGATTTGGTCATTGCATTAGATTCTTGGGAATACCTTGCTAATTTCATAGTTTTGCAGCCTAAGGTTAATCTTGTTGGATATCCTCTTATACTGGGTAGACCATGTCTTGCCACTGCTGATGCATGTATAGGATGTAGGTCTGGAAACATGATCATATCTAATGGGACAATGACCAAGAACTTGGTTTTATATCCACCAGCCCAGCCATACCACGAGCTTGAGCAAACCATTTGGCCTAGCCTAGAGGATGAGGACGCCTATTCCCTGCAAACCCTGATGACTATAGAACGCAACCCTTTATTGAATATTCTAGATGAAGATGAATTAATTGCTCATGTTATACAAAACAATTGTGGGAGACACCCATAGCAGCAAGACTACCTATCTTGCTTACAAGACCCTTTGAGCAACATAATACCCAGCAGTTCATCAGAAGAAGTCTCCCAAATTTTCCATGCGTTATTACCTCAGCTATGCTTACCTGTATTACCCAGCCTTGATTTGTCTTCCATTCAAGAACTATCCAAACAAGTAGAAGTCAAGCCAGGCAAGATGTTGAACATCAACAATACATTTACTGATGAACAATAGAGTAAAAGCACAAACTTGTGTCACACTTTATAAAGGAATCAGCGAACAACAAAAAAAATTCTGAACTTCAACCTCATAAAAGTGTTATTTATGTTTTGAATTTCAAAATGATGTAAACTAATGAAATGTATATCTTTTGATGAATTTTATGCTTGTAATTTTTAAAAAAATTTAAAAAATTATTTTGACATTTTTTATAACTTTAAAAGCAAATTTTGAATTGCTAAAACTTTTAGGAAAAAGTGACTTTGAGTCCACGTAAAAAAAAAAAGAGCAAACATTATTATTTTTCTCTAATTTTTTTTCCCAAATAGATGAGTTCAATATCTAGTGAATGGAGAAAAAAAATCAGTTTTCAATACATATTTTCTTCGTAATATTGTTTTAAAGTCAAACTTTACAGAATCTGATTGTTTTCATTCCACGTCAATTTTTGTATAATTTTTTTATTATTTTTAAAAAACCAATTATACCCTTTTGGAGAGGACTCGTTCCTCTAGTGAACCATATAATTTTGAAAAAAATTGGATGTGTTTTAATTTTTTTAAAATTTTTAATCAGTGTTATCTCTGATTTTAACATCCTACTTGCAATAATTAAAACAAAAAACATATTAAAACTAATCAAAATATTAAAAAAAAAACATATTTGGATTCTAGACTCAAAGCTCTACAAAAGGGTTTTTTTTAATGAAATAATTCATTTTGATTGAAAAAATATTCAGTTGAAGTTGAGAATTTTAGAAAACCAAAAAATGATGAGGTGGCTGCCAAGTGGACTGCCACATAGATATTTTCGGGCGAAATGATTTGGGGGTGAAATAATTTCGCCCGAAATTAGTAAAATCTGGTGACCACCCATGGTCGACAAATTTTTTGTTTTAAATTTTTTAAACTTAATTATATATATAAGGCTTTATTTTTTTAGTTTTTACTCAATTCAACCATCAAGGAGAAAATAAAAGAAGCAGATTTTTTCGCAATAAAGGCTAAAAAATTATTTTTTCAATTTTTTTCAATTCAAGCATTTGGAGAAACCATACAAAAGGATTTTTTTGGCAAGAAAGGCTACAAATTTTTAAGTATGTAACATGATTCCCAACTTATTTACTCATTTTACTATGTAGAAATTGAACTTCATGTGTTATTTATTAGGATGTATATGTGTGTGTAGGTGAATTAAAACAAACAATTTGTGATGGGGAATAAAAGAACTAAATCAAGGTTGTATAACCAAAAAAGAGTTGAAAAAATCGTAGGAACATCTAGTCAAGAACAACCCATTGAAATTATTGATGAACAAGTTGAAAGGCATGTTAATGAACAAGTACAAGATGAAATTGGTAGTAGTGATAGAAATTTCTTGCATGGAATGGAAAATCTTACGGAGATGGATGAGGATGCTCTTTTCAAAAATATTTCACCTGAACATATGTTACCTGAAAACACAATAAAATTGCACTCTAAAAGAATTTGGGATGAGTTTTTTGAAGATAAATCTCTAATTGGAAGAGCACAATTATGTGCAAAGTTATTTAGGCAAAAAGAAATAACCCCCGTTTTGGAGTTGTTAGGAGTTGATAACAAGAAAAAACTTCAAATTTAGTAAATCAAACAGTAATTAAAAACTTACAAACAGCATTGGATTCTATTCAAACCAAGAGTCAAAGTTCTGATTTAAGTGTTGCACGTAGAGCATTGATGACTGTAATTTCTAGTAAGAAATTATCACATAAAAGACAAGTTAAAGCAATTGCCCAATTAGTAAATGTATCTAGGAGAACTATTCAAAGATATATCAATAAGAGAAACAAATTAGATGAAAATATTAAAAAAATTGGGTAAATATTTGTCGAGTCCCTCGGAGAGATAGAATTTCAGAAGATGTAAAACAAAAAGTAATTGGATATTGGACCGACAACTCCCGTGTTTCTTCCAATAGAAGAGACACTATACAAATAAAAGACGAAGATGGTAAAAAAATTTCTCATCCAAACCATTTTATAGATACAACACAAAGTGAATTTTTTAAGCATTCAAGAAAGAATTTTCACAAGTCAAGATTTCTCAAAGAATGTTTGAGAATTTACGACCATGTTTTGTACATATAAATAAAGTACGTGAAACTTGTTGCTATTGAAATCATGTTGAATTTGATCTACACCTACAGTCATATAAAAAACTTATGGCAATAGTTAATCCAAATGTAGCCATCCCTGGAAGTACAACACAATTTGTGAAGTCTATCTTATGTGAAAAATTAGAAGATTCAAATGAATTCAATGTACAGTGTATAAGAAATATATGTGTAGATTGTGGAAATTTGACGAAATTTTTACCATTTGAGAATATTGATCATTCAATGTCAGTTGTTTGGAAGAGATTCGAATATGAGAAATACTTAACGAAGTCAGGAGTTGAATCTAGAAAAATTATTTTGAGAGAGAGTGACAACGAGTTTATGAACAAATTTTGTAACATTGTATACCTGTTATCACCCAGATTTGCACCCTTGCATACAGTGTGAAACCTCTACAATCTGGAGTAACATGGGAATGATCTCTAAGTGTGGGACTTTGCTAAATGAGATCAGACCTCTGGAGAAGGCCGGCTTCCTTAACTGGTTATCACCAAAACTACTAAATTTCAAGGAAAAGGGAGAAGGAAAAGCTTTAAAATGAAGATGAAACAGAAAAACTTGAAAACAAAGGGTGATACACCAGACAGACTTGAAGAAATTTCCACAACACTGAGAAAAATGCACAATATAATCAAATACAACAAGTAGGTATACACAGATTAGATGACTCTAGCAGAGGCAATAAGCAATATGATTGAGAGGAATTAAAATTATTCACAGACAACCATATACAAATTCACACAGAACTATAAAATTAGCAAAGGAGGTAAAATAACTTGCATATATTCAATGGAAAGGCAAGGTTACAGTATATGAAAACTCTGTTTGGAAACAGAAAAGCCTTTATGCCAAAAAATTTCCAACCTTCTTTACATTATATGAATGCATATATATAGCATTCCAAAACTAACCCTAAGGTGGTTACAAAAATTTGCTCCAAGAGCTGTCACAGAAAATATCTTCCTTGAAATGACTGTCCAGCTGCATCAATTATGGCGTCAAATATCTGGCACTGGGCAGGTAGGGGATATGTTAGTCTTCAATGCAAGTAGCTGCGTGGTTGTCTTCAACAATGAACACATAGATATCTGAAACATGGCGGTGGAGGGATATCTTTTATCATTAATGCGAGCTGCCTCATCATGGTGCAACAATGAATGCAAGAAATATCTTCATCTGTTCAATGTAGTCGCTGAAACATCCAGCTCGACCAACATACAAATCCATATCTGAAATTGAAAAGTGACAAAAAACTCCTGAAGAGCCAGCCAAAAGAAAGAGGGGACAAAAACATGCATCTTTGCCTCTCACAGCATGTCAAAATTTGCCAAGATGGAGGAGATACAGGCAGTCAAAGTTTCGGTCAACTGCCTGTATATATCGCTTGCATTTGCCGCCTAAATTGACATTCAAAAACTTTCTCTCCAACTCCCTTTGTATATGCATGGCACTTTGTATATCGGGCTTGTACATGCCTTTGTTTATTCACCGCCGATGTACATTGCAAAATGTACATTTACCTTGTATCTCCTAACATACAAATTGTCTTGTATGTTTTCCCCCACATGCATCCTCCAAGCTCTATTTGATAAAACCTGAAGTCTGGCTTGTATATCGCAATATACAATTGCCATATACATACAAGCCATGGACCTGAAACTTTTATGAAGCTGACTGAAAACATTTTTGAAATCCGGCTTGTATATAGCAAAATGTACATTTAACTTTGTATATGCGCAATATACATTCCACTGTTCATGTGATCCTTTGTATGTCGAAACATACAATCCTCTTTGTATATGCGTAGGCCCCACCTCTTGTATGCTCTGCCTCTGCACTGTAGCAAATGTATATCAGCACTTTTGTATGTCAAATATACAAACACAATATACAAACCCTCTCAGATACAAACCGAGAATCTCGATGGAATATACCCGCAATGTATATTTTTCATTGTATATAGTTGCTTGTATGTGCGAACATACAAAGCAATATACAAGCCTTTTGGTATGCAAGGGTGGAATATTCTGGGGAATCTTCCATGTATATTCACTTTGCATATTACCTTGCATCTGTTCTTGTGGCCTGATATACAAACCGGGAATATTCTGGGAATCTGCGAAAGATTCCCCTTTTGCATATACACTTCTTAAGCCCGATATACATACAGAAATGCATATAACCTATTTTTTTCATCATTTTCTAAGGCTGATAGGGATTTTGCAAGCCCGCCAATGGATTTTTGAACTGTATGTTGACCAAAACTTTGACCATCAATAACTTCTTTATTTGGCCGAATTTCAGGGTGATGTAAAAAGCAAACCTGCCTATTTTTTCAAGCTCTTTCCAATGATAAGGTTTTTAGGCAATTTGGTACTTTTCATTTTTTGGGAACATTTTCCAAAGGATTTTCAAGGAAAATACCTGATGAACTATTTGGCTCTGGGTAGAGGAACAAATAGGATAACATTTTGTTGACTTCTATAGGATGTTTGCCTGCTAAACATAAGATCAGTGGCCTTATTGCATACATTGGGCATGGAGTCATACAGAGACAAAATATGTCTTGACAAGGAAACCTGATTTTAGCAACTCAGCATAATGGCACTAAAGAACATTTGGAAAATTAGACCAAGATAAAATGTTGAAGGTAATCCCCTCAACTGTGCTAGACAACACTTAGGGAAAGCAAAAGGGCATCTAAACTAAGGTGCAGCAGCACTTATGGAAAACAAGAAATCTAATCTACTGATTTACAAGGCACTCGTACCTCAAAACACTTCTTCAGGTGTATCCCATTGACTGGGATAGGCAAATTTTGTCCTTCCATATTTGATAACTGAAATACATTGTGCTCCCTACATTCAGTAATGAGAAATGGGCCACTCCACATGTTGTCAAACTTGGAGTGCTTTCTTGGTCTGCTTTTCAATTCATTCCATTTGAGTACCATATCACCCATTCTAAAAATTATGGGAGTAGCCTTCTTATCAAAATTTCTTTTGGTTTGAAGCTGATGATACTCCATAGTCTTCATAGTCTTATCTCTTATTTCTTCAAGATCCATAAGCTAAGCATATCTGATAGCCATGGGGTCTTCCTCTTCAAACATTTCCAGCTGATTCATGATGTCTAGTGCTGGTAGCTCTGTAGAGACAGATAATCTTGCCTCTCTTCCATATACTAACATATATGGAGAGTTTCCAATGGACCTCTTAGGAGTTATTCTATTAGCCCATAAGGCATATTTCAAATTAGTGTGCTAGGTCCTCTGGTTGTCTTCCATTGATCTTTTAATAATCCTTATGAGATTTTTATTTGTAGACTCAGCCAAACCATTACCTTGTGGGTAATAATTTGATGAAGTATTCAAATAGATCCCATTCTTAACAACCCAGTCAGTTATCTTTAGCCCAACAAAGGCCAAAGCATTATCAGAAACGATTGACTTAGGCACTCCGAATCTGGATATTAAATCATGATAAAAATTCAAGACAACATTTCATTGGATTCCTTTAGGGCCATTGCTTCAGTCCACCTTGTGAAATAGTCTGTAGCTGTAAGTATCCATCTGTGGCCTGCACTTGATGGTGGGTTAATGGGACCTATGAAGTCAATCCCCCATCTCATGAAGGGTTGCTCTACTTGAATTGGCCGTAGAGGTAAGGCTGGCAGCCTTTCTTTTCCTGCAAAAACGACACATTTTATACATTTTATAGCCCATGCATGGGCATCTTTAAATAAGCTGGGCCAGTAATAGCCGGCTCTCATTACTTTCCAAGCACTAGTCCTTGGGGCAAAATGACCCCCTACTGTTCCATCATGAAAGTCATGTAACACCTTGTCAGTCTGATCTTTATCAATATACCTTAACAATACACCATTAAAGTCCTTTCTGAAAAGGATGTCATTTATTAAAACATATGGAACTGATTGTATTCTATAATATCTTCTTTTGGTTCTATCTAGACTTGCTGGACATTTACCAGTTTGCAAAAATTGAGTCATATCATTAACCCAACTAGTGCCTACTGCTGCTATATCATTTTGATGCTCTTCCTCGATATTCAGAAGCACCTCTTCTTCTTTTTCTATCTCATTCTCTGAACTGGTAGCGAGTTGTTCGCTGAGTCCTCTACCTCTAACAAGCTTGGTTATCTTTATCTCCATGTCATACTCCATGACTTTGGTGATCCAACCAGCCCTTTTCTCATCAACATCTTTACTTAACAGGGACTCCTTTACACTGGGATGAGCGACCATCAAATGTATCTTGTTACTAGAAACAAGATGCTGAAACTTTTTTAGGCTCCTTATCACTGCAAGAACATGTTTTTCAATGAAGCTATACCTTTGCTCGTACTCCTATAGGCCTTGACTAAAGAAAGCAATTGGCTGCTCAAAACTCTCACTCTACTGCTATACCAAAATCGCAGAGATTGTATTTGGGCCGCCATAAGCATATAAAATAAAACCTTTGGAAAAGTCAGGATTTACTAGAGTTGGCATAGCTAACAACGCCTCCTTGATGGACTCAAAGCTGAACTTGGCCTCTTTTGTCCAACTGAAAACTGTGTTCTTCTTCAACATAGACGTCAAAGGCTTCAAAAGATTTGCAATATCAGGGATGAACCTTCGCAGAAAATTAATTCTGCCAATAAAACTTTGAAGCCCCCTCTTGTGACTGGGTAAAGGCAGTTCTAGAATAGCTCTTACCCTTTCACTGTCAATGGTAATACCTTCCTTTGACACAATGTGCCCTAATAGCTTGCCTTCGTGTACTATGAATATACACTTCCTGGGATTGAGAGATACCCCAAACTCTCAGCATCTTTCAAATACTAGCCTCAGATGAGATAGATGTCTGGCTGCATTCTTAGAAAAAATTGTGATGTCATCAAGGTATACCAGTACTAGCTTATACAACAAACCCTTAAACGCCATATCCATGGCTCTCTGGAAAGTAGAGCCCGCATTTGAGAGGCCGAAGGGCATTCTTTTGTAGGCCATGGTACCCCATTTGGTGGTGAAAGCAGTCTTAAATTGATCTTCCTCCTTGACTAACACCTGATTGTAACCAGAAAAACCATCAAGCAAGGAGAATCTTTCTGAGCCGGCCACTACCTGTAGAATTTGCTCCATTGAGGGCAATGGGTAGTGGTCTTTTAGAGAGGCTCTGTTCAGGTCCCTGAAGTCGACACACAGCCTAATCTCTCCATTCTTCTTCCTCACAGGGACAAGGTTGGAGACCCAAGAAGTGTGCTTGATTGAAAAAATGATTTTCCCCTCAATTAGTTTAGTCAGTTCTTTAATCATTAGAGGCTCAAGCTTTGGATTTAGGGGTCTTTGCTTCTGCCTCACAGGTTTTGTACCTGGTTCCAATTCTATGGTGTGCTGGGTGATATGTGGATCAAATCCCTTCAGGTCTGAATAATCCCAAGCCAACACATCTTCAAACTCCTAACAAAGAGTAGTAAAAGCTCTTCTGTCCTCAGTTGAGCAGTTTTTACCAATTTTAAGGAGATTACCTTTGAAAATTTCTAACTCCTCATAATGCTCCTCCTTTACCTGCATATAGGTCTTGCTTTTCTTCAATTGATCATCTGTGCCAAAAATAGATTCCAAGGTTACCAATCCCTTGGGCAGCTTATTTGTTTTTAGCTGAACAAATTGATCATTGCCATATTGTTGATTGAGCTTATCCTAATTTATCACAGAAAATTCATCTTCTTCCAACAAGAAACGCAGGATCTGCTTATCACTTTCAAAAACTTGCCAATGAATATTATTATCAGGGATAGAGGGTCTATCCATTGTCTTTACATGAGGCTGCATTTTTTCCCTTTGAATATCGCTAGGGATATCAAACTGAGCACCAATCGTAGCTAACCTATTAGCATGGGAGTTCTGATTTCTTGGAATGGAGATCAGATTGAAAGCATCAAACTCTTCAATCATGTTCCACACTCTATGTTTATAGCATTTCAAAGTATCATTCTTTGTAAGATGCAGTCCCCTTACCTGATTTGCAATAAGCTCACTGTCTCCAAACACCTGCAAACATCTTATTTTCCTCTTTCTTACCCACTACAAACCTTGAATTAATCCTTCATATTCAGTAGTGTTGTTTGTACATGCAAAGGCAAAACGGAAAGAAGAATAATATTTTTCACCCTGTGGAGACACAAACATTGCACCACCACCGGATCCATTTCTGCTCCTAGAGCCATCAAAATACATTTTCCATACTTCATTTCGCTGCTCTGTGTGCTTTCCTACATCCTTTACCATACTTGGAATTGTTGTTTCAGGCTCATGTAGTAGGTAAGTTCCCATACCAGTTTCTTGTATGTGTGCCTGAGGATCATCTACAACATTTTCTGAGGCCCATTCCCTCAATAACACCTCTGGTATACTCTCAACTTGTAGTTCTTGGGCGGCCACAAGTTCAGGATCATCAGAAATAATGCAATTTGCATTAACAACGCTTGGTGTGTAGGGCTCTATGCAATGATTGGAAAGCAACTCATATTTTAAAGTTACTTTGGTACCATATCTAGTCCTAAAAAACATGTGGGATCAGTCTGAGGATAAATATCCTCCTATCTTGGAAATAAATTCTCTTGATAAGCACATGGCAAAATAAGGAGGCAAATCAATAATGAAGACCTCTTGGATGATGGAAACATTTGGGCAAGTGTGCAGAGTGAGACCTAGGTCTTTTATTACCCCCATGGTATTGACAGATGTGCCATCTAATTGGAGTACACCCTTTTCAAGAGGTTGATACCTCAATCCTAACTGGTCTGCAATTTATTTGGGCATCACAAAGCTGCTTGCACCACTGTCCACCATACAGTTGTGTACTAATTTGTCTCCAATTATCAAAGATACATAAAATGGAAGAGGTTTGGCATTTTTATTTGGCTGTTTGCTGTTATCCTGAGAGGAATTGGTAAGGACAACCCTATTTGGGTCAACAGTTGTATCCTTGGATACTTTCAAATTAGATAAGGCAGATTGCAATATGTCTTTTTGGCCTGGGATAGCTAATGAATCCCACATAGACATTGTCACATTCATCTTCATATTTTCAATAATATTGAAAGGTGGAGTGGCACCCACCTTCTGTTGTGATTTTGTAGCAATAGCCTCTGCTTGCAGATGGGGCGTCTCTCTTGCTGTTGCTGGAATGTTCCTTTGTAAAATATGGGGAATTTGGGGCATAGAAGTATCAGCAGGTGCTTTTCCTTTTGTTGCTGCCTGTTCAATCTCATAACCCCTCTTCTTGGCCCTTGTATTTGCTGCCACTGGAGTATTATCTCTATTCATGCCACATAATTCACCTTGCTGCCAGTTCATGAAGGCAAAATCACTCTGAGGTTGCTCATGCTATTGTACAACTCCATCATTAGGTATATTTGGCTGTGGGAGTGCAACATTCTGCACCATTAAAGCCTGATTTATTACCCCATTTGAGCAGGTTGCCTGATTGTGTGGCTGATTACATGGAAAACACCATTCGTGTTTAGCTTCTAGGTTATTTTGAATAGGGACAAGGTCCCTTACTGCATTAATAGGTGCTGGATTATAAGGCTAAAAAGGCCTTTGATTCACATTTTGCCTGGCACCCTGATAATTACCATGATATGGGGGTCTACTAGCTTGGTAGGGTTGATTTTGGCCTTGATACTGCTAGTTTTGCCCTTGAAGTTGTGGCTGATAGGGTTGCCTACTCTAGGATTACTACTTCTTTATGCTGACTAGCTCATTCCCAAAGGTCTACAGGATATTCTCTATTTTTTGTTGGCTATTTTTATCTCTTTTAGCTCTTGGGATGAACTAGAAGAAGCAACTTCAGAGTTGACAATACTTGGTAATGCTGCCACAACAGGTGGAGGGGCAAAATATGGAATTGGTAAAGGTATGGAGGCTTGAATTTCGAGGAAGATGGGCATTGGTGGCCTAGGTACTATTTTTCTGGCCTGAATCAGATTATTCTCTGCCCTAATAGCTAATTCATAAGCATCTGGTAAACTAGTGCCTCCTAGTGATTGAATCATTACTGAAACATCACTATTTAAAGCTTTCAAAAAATATAGAAATGCATATTCAGCTGGAGGTCTTACCATGGCAGGGATTCTATCCCATATCTTTTGAAATCTGAAGTTAAAATCCCTCATCTGCTCCTGGGGAGCTCTTTTTATGGTGGTCATCTGTTCAACCAATGATAGATTATTTGATTTGTCTTGAAATTGCTTGTTTAACTTCTCCCCTAGATCATCCCAGGTTGTAATAGTTTGTACTGGTAGACTCCTAAACCATTGCAATGCCTTCCCTTTGAAAGAGGCAGCCAGCAACCTGATGGCTACATTCTCTTGAGTAACATGATGTACCCCACACAGAGATGCTATGTCTCTAATATGCTCAATAGGAGTAGTCTGATTTTCCCCTGTGAAATAGAGCAGATTCTTCAAAGCTGCCATGGGTATAACATCATGCACCGTTAGATTTAAAGGACTGCCCCCATCAAAAGTCACGAATGGCTGATTTCTTGCCATCTGAACAGCTTGAGGTAGATTTGCTTCAGTCGCTACAGGAACTACAGAAGCAACTGGTCTAAAATTTGGTGGAGTTGACTATATTCTTTTAGAAACTGGAGTCCTTATTACAGTTCTACTCTGCCTTCTAGGTGGAGAGAGCTACAAATATTCAAATGAGCTTGAACTCCTGGTTTGAATCTGTCTCATAAAACATGTATCAACAAAACTGGTATGTTTATCTTTACTCAGTCTGAGTCGCCAGATGTGTAAATTTTAACCTCTTAAAGGTCTGTAATCATTGGTTGCACATCAAAACTAGTAGTAATGATTGTTAATTTGATTATTACTTTGACTCTGAGTCCCACCAGGCGTGCCAAAAGTTGTTATCACCCTAATTTGTACCCTTCCATACAGTGTGAACCTCTGCAATCTGGAGTAACATGGGAATGATCTCTAAGTGTGGGACTTTGCTAAATGAGATCAGACCTCCAGAGAAGGTCGACTTCCTTAACTGGTTATCACCAAAACTACTAAATTTCAAGGAAAAGGGAGAAGGAAAAGCTTTAAAATGAAGATGAAACAGAAAAATTTGAAAACAAAGGGTGATACACTAGACAGACTTGAAGAAATTTCCACAACACTGAGAAAAATGCACAATATAATCAAATACAACAAGTAGGTATACACAGATTAGATGACTCTAGCATAGGCAATAAGCAATATGATTGAGAGGAATTAAAATTATTCACAGACAACCATATACAGATTCACACAGAACTAGAAAATCAGCAAAGGAGGTAAAATAACTTGCATATATTCAATGGAAAGGCAAGGTTACAATATATGAAAACTCTGTTTGGAAACAGAAAAGCCTTTATTCCAAAAAATTTCCAACCTTCTTTACATCATATGAATGCATATATATATAGCATTCCAAAACTAACCCTGAGGTGGTTACAAAAATTTGCTCCAAGAGCTGTCACATAAAATATCTTCTTTGAAATGACTGTCTAGCTGCATCAGTTATGGCGTCAAATATCTGGCGCTGGGCAGGTAGGGGATATGTTAGTCTTCAATGCAAGCAGCTGCGTGGTTGTCTTCAATAGTGAACACATAGATATCTAAAACATGGTGGTGGAGGGATATCTTTTATCATTAATGCGAGCTGCCTCATCATGGTGCAGCAATGAATGTAAGAAGTATCTTCATCTGCTCAATGTAGTCACTGAAATGTCCAGCTCAACCAACATACAAATCCAGATCTGAAATTGAAAAGTGACAAAAACTCCTGAAGAGCCAGCCAAAAGAAAGAGGGGACAAAAACATGCATCTTTGCCTCTCACAACATGTCAAAATTCGCCAAGATGGAGGAGATACAGGCGGTCAAAGTTTCGGTCAACCGCCTGTATATATCGCTTTGCATCTGTGTATATATCGCTTGCATTTGCAGCCTAAATTGGCATTATATCAGGCTTGTACATGCTTTTGTTTATTCCCCGCCGATGTACATTGCAAAATGTACATTACCTTGTATCTCCTAACATACAAACTGCCTTTTATGTTTTCCCCCACATGCATCCTCCAAGCTCTATTCAATAAAACCTGAAGTCCGGCTTGTATATCGCAATATACAATTGCCATATACATACAAGCCATGGACCTGAAACTTTTATGAAGCTGACTGAAAACATTTTTGAAATCCGGCTTGTATATAGCAAAATGTACATTTAACTTTGTATATGCGCAATATACATTCCACTGTTCATGTGATCCTTTGTATGTCGAAACATACAATCCTCTTTGTATATGCGCGGGCCCCACCTCTTGTATGCTCTGCCTCTGCACTGTAGCAAATGTATATCGGCACTTTTGTATGTCAAATATACAAACACAATATACAAACCCTCTCAGATACAAACCGAGAATCTCGATGGAATATACCCGCAATGTATATTTTTCATTGTATATAGTTGCTTGTATGTGCGAACATACAAAGCAATATACAAGCCTTTTGGTATGCAATGGTGGAATATTCTGGGGAATCTTCCATGTATATTCACTTTGCATATTACCTTGCATCTTTTCTTGTGGCTCGATATACAAACCGGGAATATTCTGGGAATCTGCGAAAGATTCCCCTTTTGCATATACACTTCTTAAGCCCGATATACATACAAAAATGTATATAACCTAATTTTTTCATCATTTTCTAAGGCCGATAGGGATTTTGCAAGCCCACCAATGGATTTTTGAACTGTATGTTGACCAAAACTTTGACCATCAATAACTTCTTTATTTGGCCGAATTTCAGGGTGATGTAAAAAGTAAACCTGCCTATTTTTTCAAGCTCTTTCCAATGATAAGGTTTTTAGGCAATTTGGTACTTTTCATTTTTTGGGAACATTTTCCAAAGGATTTTCAAGGAAAATACCTAATGAACTATTTGGCTCTAGGCAGAGGAAAAAATGGGATAACAATGCCCACATATCCAACATTGTCATGGCGCAAGATGGCAGGCTAAGCAATTTCGTGACTCAAAGAATTGTTTTCCATTGGGTTGTATTCTCTCTATTGTAGATTTTTCTAAAAATTATACATTTAGTCCTCAAACTGAGATTCAAAGTCAATATTATCATTCAGAGCAAGTCGCAATCTTTGTACAAGTTTGCTATAGACATGCTGAGTTATTTGTAGATGAGTTAGAGAGTACCGAAGATGAACGAATTATCATCAAGGAGGTTCACTTTTATATCAGTGATGATACGGGTCATGATAGAAGCTATGTAGCACATTGCTTTCAAATGTTTTTTGAAGATTTGGGACAACGCGGCATTGCTGCATCACAACACTGGATTTTGTCTGATGGATGTGCTGGTAAGTGTTGATTTTATTATTATTGGTTTAATTTTTAATTTTTAATTTAAAAATTTATATTTAATTTTAATTTGACTTGAATTTTTAACTAATTTTTGGTTTTCAAATCGTTGTTTATATATAACTATTTATAAAGGACAATTTAAGTCTGCAAAAGCATTTAATTGGTTAACGCAACAACATGCTAAATTTGGCATAAAGTTTTTGTCGATTTTTTTTTAGAGTGGACATGGAAAAGGAGAGCATGATGGAGCAGGAGCATGTGTAAAATGTGCACTTCTCGAATATGAACTTACAGGTAATATATACTAGATATGTAAAATTTACAAAATAAATTAAAATTGTTGAATACTTCTACAATGATTTATGTAAGTGATCTATGTATGTGTATTGTAATAGTTGGATACATACATGTGAACTTTTTTAAATTCTTAAACCTCTTATTTGGGCACTGAACACCAACATGAAATTGCAGGTAACACCATATGAAATGCAAGTCAAATTGTTGAATGGTGCAAAAGCCATTTTGCTACTCGTGACTCAATATACAACAAACGCTATTTTTGGGAAGTTAAAGGTATGTTTTACTTGAATTTATGTTATTTGAAAACTTTATAATATTTAAATTTAAGTACGTGTGCATGTGATTTTATTTCAAATTTAAATAGTTTTAATTGAGATGCTCAAGAATTTGTTCATACGTGCAAATATTGATCGATCGAATCCATATAATTGTCAAGCTATTAATGGTGTTAGAAGTTTGCATCAAGTCATGCCTATAGGACATAACAAGCCTCTTATTATTCAAGTGAGAAAAATCTTGTTTTTGTGTTGATTCCATTGAGAACAATGCAAAGATTCTACAATGTCCAAATGTAAGGGATGGATATGTTTCACAATGGGAAATGAAACAAATAGTATCAAGTCATCCTTTTGAAGATAGTGACATTGTAGATGTATATGATCCTATATATTCAGATGATTATGAACATGTATCAGATTTAGTTGTTATAGGTAAGTTACATAATTGATTTATATTCGAGATTGTAATAAAGTTTTGAACATTTGATAAATACATTGTTCAACTCAAATGTACATTTACATGTTTACTTGTGGTGTGTACAGGAGATATTTTTGTTGTGGTTGTAAATCCTGACAATACAGAAGGTGTAGATTACTATCTACTAATATGCACACAAGTAAAATCAAAATTGTTAGAATCAATGACAGATGGTGATGGACAATCATATCCCATTGGATCAGTTGTTGTTGAAGGCACCTATTATCAACAAGTAAAGATAGATAAAAATGGTATTATATTTATTGAATATATGCCAGGACAAAAGGTTCTACACTACAGTCACTTAGTTTTAGCAACAAGATTAAGTTTAGAAACTTTACAAAAAAGAGGACGTGGCCAACAAAAGTGGAGGTTGTCTATTGAAGATCACAAAAAGATTTTAGAGATAATAAAAGATAGAGAAGATCCAGATAATATGTACCAAGAGCTCTAACTACATTATTAAATCTAGCGAGTTGAAGCAATCGATACATCTAGTATGAAGGTATATATGCACTTGAATTATCTAGATGTCTTTGGTGTCTTAGGTGTCTTAGGTGTTTTAGGTGTCCAGGTGTCTTAAATGTCTTAGGTGTCTCTAGGTCTTAGGTGTCTTACTGTATGTCTTAAGTTTCTTAGGTGTCTTAAAGATAGGTCTTAATTCTTAGGTGTTTTAAATCTAGGTATATAGGTGTCTTATAGATGTCTTAGGTGTCTAGAGGTGTCTTAGGTCTTATAGTTTCTTAGGTGTTTTAGGTGTCTTAGACCGGTTTACCTGTCTTAAGCGTCTTAGGTGTTTTAGGTGTCTAGGTGTCTTAAATGTCTTAGGTGTCTTAGGTGTCTAGGTGTCTTAGGTGTCTAGGTGTCTCTAGGTCTTAGGTGTCTTACTGGTATGTCTTAAATTTCTTAGGTGTCTTAAAGACAGGTCTTAATTCTTAGGTGTTTTAAATCTAGGTGTATAGGTGTCTTATAGATGTCTTAGGTGTCTAGAGTTGTCTTAGGTCTTACAGTTTCTTAGGTGTTTTAGGTGTCTTAGACCTGTTTACCTGTCTTAAGTGTCTTAGGTGTCTTAGGTGTCTAGGTGTCTTAAATGTCTTAGGTGTCTAGGTGTCTTAGGTGTCTCTAGGTCTTAGGTGTCTTACTGTATGTCTTAAGTTTCTTAGGTGTCTTAAAGATAGGTCTTAATTCTTAGGTGTTTTAAATCTAGGTGTATAGGTGTCTTATAGATGTCTTAGGTGTCTAGAGGTGTCTTAGGTCTTACAGTTTCTTAGGTGTTTTAGGTGTCTTAGACCTGTTTACCTGTCTTAAGTGTCTTAGGTGTTTTAGGTGTCTAGGTGTCTTAAATGTCTTGGGTGTCTAGGTGTCTCTAGGTCTTAGGTGTCTTACTGTATGTCTTAAGTTTCTTAGGTGTCTTAAAGATAGGTCTTAATTCTTAGGTGTTTTAAATCTACGTGTCTAGGTGTCTCAAATGTATCAAGTACTTGTATATCTGAACTAGGTCTTAGTTGTGTTCTAGGTCTTAGGTTTTAGGTGTCTTAGGTCTTAGGTGAGGCCATTGAGCTTCCACCTTCACGTGGTTGGCCTTGTCAGTATAGAATAAATATTTCTTGAAGCTAAGGGAAGCTCTTTTTTTTGTATCCTTATCATGTAGAGGCAGTAAAACTTAATTTTGATCTTTACTTAATCAATGGTATCTTTCCTTAATGTAGAGGCAGTAAAACTTAATCAATGGTATCTTTACTTCAAATTTAAGTTACATGTAGAGGTGGTAAAACTTAATTTTGATTGGTTAAGAGTTGGGTATGTGTTATGTAGCAATAAATGTGATTTTATGTTTGGTGGGTCTATCTTTCTGGGTGAAAACCAATAAGTATGCAGAATAGGAAGTGTTACTTTTTGCTTTTAAAGTAACTTGTGGAGTAGAATATAGGAATGTGAAGTAGAAGAGGACTCTCAAGTTGTCGTTAATGTGGTTAAAAATGGTTAGTGTTCAAATTGGAAATTGAGATCGATCAAGTAGAACAAGTGTTATTGTTGCAATCGAAATTTGTTCTTTCCAAACATTTCATTACTATAGATTGCAAAACAAATTGGAAATTGAGATTGATCTTAGAATTAGTGTTATTGGACCACAATCAAAATCTCATTCAAGTTCCAAATATCTCATTGCTATAGATTGCAAAAGAAAGAGGCTGATTTTATGGCCAATCAAGGAGCCATTCAAGAGGATTTTACCTTGTTAGAAAACAAGGAGATTAAGAATTGTGATAATTTAGCCACTATCATAGATTTGGATAGGCTAACCAAGGAGGTTATTTAATGTGGTTTAATGTTATTATGAATGAATGGGTATGCCTTACGAATTGAAGGATGTTATTAAGGGAGAAGGCAACTTGCATGATGTAGTACATTCAATAGGAGATATGAAAGGTGATAGGTAATAATGTTTGGTGGTGTCATGCTATGTATAGGTGCTTATTGTAGTGTAATTTTGATATGTGTGGCTAGATTTTATGGATTGGGTTGGGTGGTAGGCACAAGGCTTTGGTTGTTAGTTTGTTAGATTTTACATTTATCCATGGTGAAGGGCTAGTTTTCATGTGGGACTTTTAAGGTGAGGCTCGATCTCAAACCATTATCTTAACTAGATTTTTAATTGTGATAAGGTGATTCTTTTGTGGCTTGTGAAGGCTATTTTAGGTGAAAAGGGTTTGACTGATAATGGTCATTTTAGAACATGAGCTATGATTCTAGCAAAGTTTAAGGAGAAATTTGAAAAGTTTTTGTGGTAAATGTAGAAATTAGGGAGTTCTTAATGGAGCTACTTGTTTAGGTTTTCATTGAGAGTAGATAACAAGATATTAGAGTTTTCTTGGGACTTGAAATAAATCCTTGTTACTACTATACTTTTTATTTATTGAGTTTTAATTTAAAGGAGGCAGTCAAAATGTTTACCTTCATTAGCCAATTTGAATTTTTTTGAGAGATATACAACAACACTATCATTCTCAAAATGAAGATCATTAATGAAAAAACAACCTTGACTGAAGCCATATTGCCCACTTTTATTTAATTTAACATATGAGATAGTGGAATTTATATTTATTAATAGATATGTTTTGTTGGATTTACGGTTTTTAAAAATAATTTAAGTTTGTTAAAACTAGCAACTTTAGCTAAATTCTAGGTAGTTTCTAATTTTATTAGGTTTAAATATGTACTACTTCATTTGCTTAGATATCTTCCTATATGAACATTTTCTATTTCCCAACTTAATCTTATTTTAGATTAGGAATATAGCCTAATTAGGACACATTTAGAAATTTAGATAAACAGAAAAATAACACTAACTTATAAAGCATGTAAGTCATAAATTATAAATTTTGAAATGTAAATATAAAGCATGTGACTCATAATAAGAACGTCTCTAAGATATAAAACATAAGTACATACATATAGTGTCCAAATATAAAACATGTGACTCATAATAACGTCTCTAGATATAAAAGTTCATGTGACTCATAAAAACGTCTCTAAGATAAAATATAATAACATGTAAGTCATAATGTCCAAATGTACTATAAATATAAAACATATGAATCATAATAACAACTCATGAATGTCTCGCTCTACGAGTGGATTGAGCCTTGCTTTGTCGCGAACTGTGTCTCGAGCTGTGACATCTTGATCCCTGATTGGAGCCCTCGACTGATCCGTGACCCGAGCACTGTGCTGAGATGTGGGCTGGGGTCTATACATGAAACACCATAAAATTTTCAAATTATATATATATATATATATACATACATGTACAAATATAATTTGTTTTGATTTTAAATAAATAAATAATACTTGACAAATCTAAATTACCTGACATACATGGTCTGCATCATGTAGAGGAGTCTCAATAGAAGCATGACCTAATCCTGCAACCTATAAATGACATGTGTTCATACAATATATAAGCATATGTGTATTTAGTTAGAAAACTTACATACACTTATGTTTGTACATCTAGAAAGTTAACTTGATATATATATATGTGTGTGTGTGTGTGTGTGTGTGTGTGTGTGTGTGTGTGTGTGTGTGTGTGTGTGTGTGTACACTTAAATCAAACTTATATGTACATGTGATATATAGACTTGGTTTTTAAGTACCTCATGATGATGACTAGGATCGCCAGCATGATGCAAATCTCCATATCCAGGTTGTAAAATAGTAGCTTGTGTCTAATACACATGAACATTTAAGATTGTAATCAAGAGTCAGAGCTTCAATGTATGTGATTTTATTTAAAATTTAACTTATAATTTTTAAATATATATAATTTATGAATTTAGATTATAATTTTTAAATAAATTATACCTTGAATGCACCAGCAAAGGCCCTCCCAATCCCACTGAGGTCAGAATCATGGAGAGACAACGATACACGTGTAGGTGGTGCAGTATCAGTGCTAAAAAGAAGCCTGCTATACTCACCTCCCATAACATTATGTGCAGTAACCTCAACCTCAGGATCAATTGGAACATGCAGAGGGGCGGAGCCTGTAGGACCAACTGGAACATCTTAATTTCCCCCCAAACCCTGTGAACCTGACTCACCATGGCTCCTCCGTCTACCAAAATGTCGCTTGAGATGTGAGGATACAACATCAAGTGGGATCCCATACTCATCGTTGATGAACTAGTATGAATCTAATAAATCACTGGCCAAGCATCTAGTCATATTCTGCAAAGCACTCCCTCCACTAATCTATGCCACATCAAGTGGCGATGGTATATCAACACGAATGTAACAATCTGAATAGCTGGTCGATGTGGCCTCAGTGGGTAGAATGTCAATCCTCAGACGTAACAAAAACCTGCCAACACGATCAGATGACAACTGATCAACCTCAGTGGCAATAGTCTCCATGCTCTCAAAAAACTTGCGTCTCAAGGGGGTCAATGTTGGTTGGGCGGCATTTTCTAGTTCTATATGTTTTGGAAGAACCAAAAGATTTGGGCCAACTAAGGACCTCTTGTTCTGAAGAGGTGGCGCATCTGCTCTTCTATACTTAGGTTTCTCTGCAAACCTCCATTTCCCCTGACCAGCATGTTTAGGGAAAGATGTATAATCAATAGATAAATCTAAATGGAACTCTGCATATAATTGTTTGCAAAAATACAATGGCAACTCATCATTATTTGGCCATTGGTGATGAGCTGCCAAAAACTTAGGATAGATGAAAGGACTGACAAATACATCCACACACTTGGTGGGAGAATAGCCTCTCACTCTCTCTTTTCCCCTATAAGAAGGGAACATGCTGAAAACATTATCTACTGAAACCAACCTAGAAATAGTTAACCATTTCTCCTGGCCAACAACACTTTGAGAAAGCGATGCATAGAACTTGTCAACACTAATGTCATCAGAGGGATTGTATGATCGAACAACTTGGATCATACGTGTGATCTCATCCCTAATCCTAACCAACCTGTCTCTACCTAACAAGTTTGGTGTATTATGAATAGAACTATTTAGTTCATCCAAAGCTCTTTCAAACTTTTGAATGGTGTCAGCATATAATGTAGAATTATCAGTATTGTCAGGTTGATCTGAATAATTTGATTGATGTGATGATTGATCATCCATGTTGACCTAAATTTATCTACAATATGATAATTAAATTTTCTATCAAACATATTGTATGTCACGATGTAAATAAAGGAGGCCTATAAATTTTCTTACTACATACATCTTTAAAAAATCCATGATATAAATGCACACGTGCTTCTCAAATAAACCTGCATCTTAGATGCTTACAAATACATAAATAATAGGCCTGTAAACCAAATCTGAATCAACCATAAAACACAGAAGTAGGAATGCATAGAAAATCCAAATTTAAAGTCACGTGTAGCATGTAGCTCATATTGACATGACAGCCATGTTGTTTCCTTCTTTAACCGTGTTATTCCCTAGCATTTGATGGGCAAATTTGAATGGATAACCTTTCAAGGGATAAAAGTGCATGTCCTGCATTGTTGTAGCGCTTGATTTGACCTATTTTATGTGTGAACTGACTCCAACCCAGCAGCCATCAGCCACTTGCTACTTTTGATCGTGCCACAACCTTTCCAAAAACTTATGCACAAATTCTTTCTTAAATGGTTTCAAATTGTGATTAATTTTCCATCACCACAACCTTGATAAAAACTTATGTACAAAATTCAATAAAGAAGAATTTATGCACAAATTCTCTGTCTGGAATGATTTCAAAATTTGATATATTTTTTTATGACAGTTATCTATTCAATGTTGCCTTTAAAATACTATGACATACCTTAGTATAAATAGATTATATAAAAATCAGATATATATCAGCAAAATCCTATGTAAATTTTGACAGTTTGTCCAAAATCTTTCCTTTCATATGATACAGTCTTTTTAAATTTTTGATTGTATTTTACAGCAAAAATGGCTAAATACAGCTATATACAACTGTCAAATAATTTTTACTGTAAAATACAATCAAAATTTTAAAACACTATGTCATAGTATTTAAGCCACGTTCCCTAGCATTTGATGGGCAAATTTGAATGGATAACCTTACAAGGGATAAAAGTGCACGTCCTGCATTGCTGTAGCACTTGATTTGACCTATTTTATTTGTGAACTAACTCCCACCTAGCAGCCATCAGCCACTTGCTACTTCTGATCATGCCACAACCTTTCCAATAACTTATGCACAAATTCTTTCTTGAATGGTTTCAAATTTTAACTGTAAAATACAATCAAAATTTTAAAAAGATTGTATCATATGAAAGGAGATATTTTGGACAAACTGTCAAAATTTATATGGGATTATGTTGATATATATATATATATATATATATATATATTTGGTTATTTATAAAATCTATTTATACTAAGGTATGTCAGTATTTTAAAGGCTTCAGCCCATCCAGTACGAGGATAAGTTACAATGGTGAGGATTAGCATTTTGAATGATGCTCTTAGGAGCATGTACAATGCAGAAAAACGTGGGAAGCACCAGGTGATGATCAGGCCATCATCAAAAGTCATCAAATTAAGTTTCTCCAAGTCATGCAAAAACATGGCTATATTGGAGAATAAATGAACTTGTTGATGATCATTGATTTGGAAATATTGTTGTAGAGCTCAATGGAAGGCTCAATAAATGTGGTGTTATAAGTCCTCGATTTGATGTTGGGGTGAAAGAAATTGAATTATGGACTGCTAGATTGCTTCCATCTTGGCAGTTTGGTTTCATTGTCTTGACCACATCTACTGGCATCATGGACCATGATGAGGCTAGGAGAAAGAACATTGGTGGGAAAGTGTTGGGATTTTTTTACTAGATTTAACTCATATTATTGACTTTGAGCCCGAGGTTGAGGACAGGGTGATTCTGGTAGTGAACTAGACCCTATCCAACGTTGGAAGAAATTTGAGTCCGGTGTATTTGAATTGAGAATTCAATTTTATATTTTGCATTCTGCTTTATCTAAAAATAGTATGTTAAGGGCAATATTGAATAGATAACTGTCTTACTATTTAAGCCATGTTCCCTAGCATTTGATGGGCAAATTTGAATGGATAACCTTACAAGGGATAAAAGTACATGTCCTGCATTGCTGTAGCACTTGATTTGACCTATTTTATGTGTGAACTGACTCCAACCCAGCAGCCATCAGCCACTTGCTACTTCTGATCATGCCACAACCTTTCTAATAACTTATGCACAAAGTCTTTCTTGAATGGTTTCAAATTTTAACTATAAAATACAATCAAAATTTTAAAAAGACTGTATCATATGAAAGGAGAGATTTTGGACAAACTGTCAAAATTTATATGGGATTATGTTGATATATATATTTGGTTATTTATTTAATCTATTTATACTAAGGTATGTCATAGTATTTTAAAGGCTTCAGCCCATCCAATATGAGGATAAGTTACGATGGTGAGGATTAGCATTTTGAATGATGCTCTTAGGAGCATGCACAATGCAAAAAAACATGGGAAGCGCTAGGTGATGATCAGTCCATCATCAAAAGTCATCAAATTAAGTTTCTCAGAGTCATGCAAAAACATGGCTATATTGGAGAATAAATGAACTTGTTGATGATCATCAATCTAGAAAGATTGTTGTAGAGCTCAATGGAAGGCTCAATAAATGTGGTGTTATAAGTCCTTGATTTGATGTTGGGGTGAAAGAAATTGAATCATGGACTGCTAGATTGCTTCCATCTTGGTAATTTGGTTTCATTGTCTTGACCACATCTGCTGGCATCATGGACCATGATGAGGCTAGGAGAAAGAACGTTGGTGGGAAAGTGTTGGGATTTTTTTACTAGATTTAACTCATATTGTTGACTTTGAGCCCAAGGTTGAGGATAGGGTGATTCTGGTAGTGAACTAGACCCTATCCAACATTGGAAGAAATTTGAGTTTGGTGTATTTGAATTGAGAATTTAATTTTATATTTTGCATTCTGCTTTATCTAAAAATAGTATTTTAAGGGCAGTATTGAATAGATAATTGTCATACTATTTAAGCCATGTTCCCTAGCATTTGATGGGCAAATTTGAATGGATAACCTTACAAGGGATAAAAGTGCACATCCTACATTGTTGTAGCACTTGGTTTGACTTATTTTATGTGTGAATTGACTCCCACCCAACAGCCATCAACCACTTGCAAAAGACTATCATTTTAAAGGCAGTATTAAATTTTTTACTATATTAGGAATTTTTACTATAAAATACAATCAAAAATTTAAAAAGACTGTATCATATGAAAGGAGAGATTTTGGACAAACTGTCAAAATTCATATGAAAGGAGAGATTTTGGACAAACTGTCAAAATTTATATGGGATTATATGTTGATATATATATTTGGTTATTTATATAGATAACTGTCATAGTATTTTAAAGGTAGTATTGAATAGATAACTGTCATATAGTATTTAAGCCATGTTCCCTAGCATTTGATGGGCAAATTTGAATGGATAACCTTACAAGGGATAAAAGTGCATGTCCTGCATTGCTGTAACACTTGATTTGACCTATTTTATGTGTGAACTGACTCCAACCCAACAGCCATCAGCCACTTTCTACTTCTTATCATGCCACAATCTTTCCAATAACTTATGCACAAATTCTTTCTTGAATGATTTCAAATTGTGATTAATTTTCCATCACTACAACCTTGATAAAAACTTATGCACAAAATTCAATAAAGAAGTTCATTTATGCACAAATTCTCTCTAGAATGATTTCAAATTTTGATATATATTTTTAATGAAATTTTACAAACCCATTTTACTTGCACATACAATCATATAAGGTGCAGGTTTATTTCAAACACTCAACTAGATACATCATGGCATACAAAATGTTTGACAGAAAATGCCAAGGCCAAGATCTAGATACATCATGGCATACAAAATGTTTGACAAAATTTATGCATGCCAAGGTGAAGATGACATACCTGGTTGACGAGACTATTGCAAAAGGTGGCACCCGGACGTCCTTCGAGCGAGACTATTTCAAACCCTAGGTCACTGTCATTGTCAGAAAAAGGCCACCGTGAAATGTGGCATTTTCATTTTTTTTGTTTTTAATAGCCTAATTTTAGGCGAAACTATCTCACCCCCAAATTGACTCACCCAAAAATAGCTTGCCACATATGTGCCATGCAGTGGCTACATGTATTCGGGTGAAACTATCTTGCCCCCAAATTGACTCACCCGAAAATGACTCACTCTAAATTGTTTTGTTGGCCGAAAGTGTGACATAGGTTTGTGCTTTTACCCAACAACAATCCCTGCATGAAATATTACATACACACTCAGCAACATTTTCTTGGGATTAAAATGATATGAAAGGTATTGATCCTGCCTTATGCATGCACAAGATATACATAGATGATGGATATAGACCAATCAAGCAGCAACAGAGGCGCATGAATCCAACCCTCAGAGAAATTGTTAAAGCTAAGCTTCAGAAGCTTTTGGATGTAAGCTTTATATACCCCATTTCAGACAGGGAATGGGTTTCACCATTGGTTATAGTTCCCAAGAAAGGTGGCAAATGGAGGGTCTGTGTTGATTATAGAGAATTGAATACTGCTGCTAGGAAGGATCACTTTCCATTGCCTTTTATTGACCAAGTCCTTGACTCTTTAGCAGGCAAGAAATATTTCTCCCTTCTTGATGGTTTTAGTGGTTATAACCAGATTAAGATTGCTCCAAAGGATCAGGATAAGACAACGTTTACTTGCCCTTGGGGGACATATGCATACTCTGTCTTACCCTTTGGTTTGTGCAACTCCCCAACTACATTTCAAAGAATAGTCCTCAGTATTTTCTCTGATTTTGCACATGACAGTATGGAGATTTATATGGATGACTTAACCACATATGGTGACACATTTGATGAAGCATTACACAACTTAGAGAAGGTATTGAAGAGATGTATAGAGCATAACCTCTCTTTGAGTAATGAAGAGTGTTTTTTGATGATGACACAGGGAATAGTCTTGGGACACTTCATCCAAGTTGACCCAAAGAAGATTGAGATCATCTCTACACTACCTATTCCACAAAAATAGAAGGATGTAAGGAGCTTCCTAGGCCATGCAGGATATTACAGGAGGTTCATTCAGGATTTTAGCAAGATTGTTGCCCCTTTGTTTACCCTACTGACCAAGGACAGTGAATTTGAATGGACATCAGATTGTCAGATCTCTTTTGAAAAGCTAAAAACATCCTTGACACAAGCCCCTATTCTCAGAGGTCTGAATTGGTCACTGCCTTTTCACATCCATATAGATGCATCTAATTTTTGCCATTGGGGCAGTCCTGGGTTAACAAGAAGGAAACAAGGAGTATGCCATATACTATGTAAGCAAGAACCTGCAAGGAGCTGAGTTAAACTATACTGTGACAGAGAAAGAGATGTTGGCAGTTGTTTATGCAATTAATAAATTCAAGCATTACATAATTGGTTACAAGGTTTTCATCCATACATATCATGCAACCATCAGATATTTGATGAATAAACCCATAGTAGGTGGCAGACTTGTAAGGTGGTTATTGTTGTTGCAGGAGTTTGATATTACAATTGTTGACAAACCAGGCAAGGCGAATGTTGTT
This sequence comes from Cunninghamia lanceolata, assembly GCA_027924645.1. Taxonomy (NCBI): domain Eukaryota; kingdom Viridiplantae; phylum Streptophyta; class Pinopsida; order Cupressales; family Cupressaceae; genus Cunninghamia; species Cunninghamia lanceolata. Next base: position 2,170,741 of record BSBN01000136.1, read on the forward strand.
GCTGATTTTCTGTCCAGACTACCTACACAGTCTTCAGATGGAGTGGTTGATGATTCTTTTCTTGATGAGCATCTATTTGCTCTCACTATACACACTCCATGGTATGCATATAAAGCCAATTATTTGGTTACAGGGCAGATTCCTGGATACTTCTCTCCAAGAGAGAAGAGGCAGCTTGTTCATAAATGTTTCTCTTACTCTTGGATTTCTAGATTTCTATTTTACACTGGGCCAGACAATATTATGCGAAGATGTATCAGGGAGGATGAAGTATTTGATATAATGAAGGCCTGTCATGATGAGCCTTGTGGGGGACATTTTGCAGCTAAGAGGACAACCTTCAAGATACTAACAACAAGGTATTACTGGCCAACACTTCAAAAATATGCTATCAAGTACACTAGGAGATGTGATAGATGCCAGAGAATGGGGAGGCCTACTAGAAGTGATGAGATGCCTTTGCAGCCACAAATCTCCTTGGCTCCTTTTGACAAGTGGGGTTTGGATTTTGTAGGTCCTATATCTCCTACATCAAACAACAAAGAATATATCCTGGTGTGTACTGACTACTTAACTAAATGGGTTGAAGTGAAGGCATTACAGTTTGCCAGAGATGACAATATGGCCAAATTCTTGTATGAAGACATCTTCACTAGGTATGGTGTTCCAAGAGAAATAGTAACTGACCAAGGACCACAATTTACATCTGATTTAATAACCAAATTGGTTACAGAATATTAGATTAGGCATAAGAAATCCACTCCATACCATCCTTAGGCTAATGGTCAGGTGGAAGTCACTAATAGAGAAATTGAGAACATCTTGACAAAGACAGTGCAGCTTCACCAAAGAGATTGGGTTTCTAGGCTCCCTGAAGATGTTTGGGCATACAGAACAACCTGGAAGACAACTACAAGGTTTGCACCTTATGAGTTGGTCTATGGCAAGACAACAGTTCTGCCTATTGAATTTGAACACAAAACTCTGAGGACAGGGGTGGACCTAGGAATGGATTTGAACATAGCACAACAAGAAAGGCTACAACATTTGAATGCTTTGGATGAAATCCGACTGGAGGCTATTCATCACACTGAGGTCATACAGAAACAAAGAGCAAAACGACATGACAAGTACATAAAGACAAAGGAATTCACTGTAGGTGACTGGACACTCCTTTATGATTCAAGGTATAAGGACTTCAAGGGCAAGCTTCAGTCCCATTGGTTAGGCCCATATGAGATCCAACAAGTCTTTCCTAATGGTGCAGTTCAATTGCAGACTATTGATGAAGTCCAGTTTTCACTACTGGTAAACGGGCACAGGCTAAAATTGTATAAAAAGCCACTTCAGAAGGATGACTTTCTTGTTTATTTAGCTGCTTAGTTTGATCCTCCTGAAACTCCTAACGATGATAATGTGACACCACTTGATACACCTTTAGATACTAATCCATTAACACTGTCCAGTGATGCAAAGGTTGGCTTGCAATACTCAACCCCTGTTGCTGAAAATTAAATTTCTTTGTTTTAAAAATCACATGCACACATAGCACAATTTCCATGGTTACAACAAGTTATTTCCACTAGGACCTATTTTTCACTCACTCAATTGGGACCTAATATACTGTGTTTACAATTAGACAATCAGGACTTGTGCTGGAGGCACCCGTAGCAACATCTGTATGTAGCTCTCTTCTATCACTTGGTGAACAATACCTAAATTCTCTCGCCTATTCCACATGCCTGTCGCCATTTTAAACTACTTCATTCTATTGCTCCATGTATCAATTCACATTTATGAGTTGGCACTTTTCTCCATCACATTATATCTCTGCAGCCGTACCTGCCACCTTCTATCACATTATATCCCATTCACCGTATGCATATCATATCAAGTCATCAGAGTTGTTCACAACTTCCAAGGTATGTTAATTATTCATTTCCACTTCATATGTACATTCAATAACTTTCAATTATTACAACTAGATTTCCTTTTATATTCATGATTAGTCATAGTTTATTTCATGCATGCGATGAATATTACCATCATTTCTTTTAATCACTACTACTCATTCTGTAATAACTGCCACATGAAGTGAGGTCACTTCACAATTAAGTTAGGGGGAGGGGTTATTTTTTATTTTTGCCATTTCAATATCATTTGCCTTTGAAAACCTTGCCTTTAAAGAAAACCAGACAAATATTTTGCGTCATGAACTTGCCTTATTCTACCAATGAGTGAATTAGTACCCTAAAGAAGTTATAGTGAAAAGGAAAGAAGAGGCAGTTTGTAAGATTGGTTCTTTTGGGGTGGTGAGTTGAAACAACAGGAATTGAGCAACAAAAATTGACATTGTGCAGACACTGTAGAGTTTGTAATTTACAGCAGTAATGGGAGGGGACCTAATCAGAAGAGAACCTTCGGCACATAGGGAAATATTGGAGGATGTGATGGTTCTCCCGCTCTTTACAAGAGTAGGATGGTTAGATTATTTCCTAAAATTGGCAGAGTATGATGATGATATGGTGAAAGAATTTGTATTTACTCTATAATATGATGAAGCAATGGTGAAGGGGTGGACTATAGATGCTTCCGAGTTAGCTATTACTCAGGTCACAGGGTTGCCACGGACAAGGTCTGGGTACCCAGCTAGAGCTGATGCAGCTGCGGCTAGAGAAGAGTTCTGTGAAAGAGGTGAACACCTAGATTCTACCACACAAGGTACCAAATGACTATCTCTTCCCTTCTTTTGGGGGAAATGTGCCTTTTATATTATCAAGTATATTACTTGTGATGGTAGATACAATATGTTATATACTGCACACCTTAAATTGCTCAACCATTTACGACATGAAAAACTTGTCAATGTTCCATATTATCTGTATACTATGTTGAAAAGGATGTCTTCAGAATATCAGAGACAATAGGCAGATACCACTCTTTCCCACCATTGTTTAATAGCTTTGCTAATAAAGAGGATTTTAAGGATTTAATACCCACAGATTGGGTGGGAAGCTTTTAAACAATGTGTAGACATTTCAACACTTTTAGAGGCACCAGAACCAAAAGATGAGAATCCATATGAGCCCGAGCCTCCTTTTGAAACTGAGTAGGAAGAGCCACAACATGAGAAGCCTCCAAAGTTTAGGTCTGTATTAGCTGAAGAACCCTCAACATCTGCCCCTAAAACTAAAAGGACCACTCCTTCAACATCTGGTAAGAAAAAGAAGAGTAGGAAGGGAGTGAACAAACACAAGAGTGCAACAAAAGAAGGAAGTGCAAGGGAAAAGAGGAAAAAGGGGGATAATAAAAGGAGGAAAAAGGCAGATAAGTAGGAAACAACCACTCCTAGGTGCTCAGGTAGGTTAAGGAGGCAAGGTGCTAAAGAAAAAGTTGTTGAGAAACAGAGTGGAGAGGACACAAATATAGGCTAGCAGGACAATGATCCAACTCCTCTAAATCTAGATTCAGATAGAGGAGAAAACCCTCTTGAGGATGTCTCTGCAGATGCCTACAAGGAAAAGAAAGTATATTTCTTCTTCTGATTCTGAGTCAGAAGACTTGTTTACTGCAAGAAAAATGGGTAAACCTGTGCTTGATGATTTTGCTAAAGAAGTTTTTGATGTTCCTAGAGAAAGAAATGATGAAAATGTTGAAAAAGAAAAGGAATTATTAGAAGATAGAGACATTAGGAAGGAACTTCAAGAAGCCTTGGATAGAATAAGATAGCTAGAGGAACAAGTAAGGGATTATGAAGAGAAAGATAAAGAGAAAGAGAAAAGAATTCAAGAGTTGGAGGAGAAGGTCCAAACTTATGGCCATTGTTCTAACTTAGATTTGTTGGCACAATTAGCTGAAAATAAAACAAAAATTGAGGAAGAAGTACTTACTCTCCAACCTCCTGTGATAAAGACCCCAAAGTACCATACTACCCTATCTTTGGGTTTTGAACTAATGAAATTGACTGATAAGATTAAGCAAGAAAAAGAGAATTGGGAAAAAGAGAAACATAGTCTCAATGCATCAGTTGTAGAAAAGGATTTGATGATCAAAAGGTTGGAGGATCGTCTGGCAGAGGTTATTGATAGAGCCAAACAAATAATTGGATGCAGACCTCCACCCAAGGTTTATGCATTGTTTCTGAAAGAGAAATTCCTTAGTTTTTAGTTTAATAGATTTATCAATAATCAACCTAAATAGCATTCAAGGCACATTTTTTGTAAATATTTCAAAGACGCCAGTCTAGAAGAATAGGACCAGTTGTGTGAAACTATCTACATAATTACCTAATGGATGAGGACACAGAATGGAACCCCTGCATCTATGTTGGAGACCTATAGATCAGAGCACTAATGTCATACTTTAAAAATGAACAACTCAGGGGAGAACTGATGGACCAGTATGAGGAGCAGGAAAAGAAGGAGTCACTGCCAATTAGGAAAGAAGCCTTAGAACCTGAAGTGATCCTGACCCAATGGCTAAAATTACTTTCTCATAAAGGTCCAAGTAAGGTGATCATGGATTTAAGACTCATGGATCACAATAGGATATAGAGATTAGCAGTGTCCATCATTCAGAATTGTCAAAGGTATGTGCAGAACAGGTGGGATAGCCTAACTCCAGAATTGCAAAAGAAGGAACCCCACTCTTTCCACAACTTCATGAATATGTTTGAGAGGTTATGCAGGTACATCCAAATCTCAGAGCAAAAGGGAGTATCATGGTTGCCTCTTACTTATCAGCCTCCTATCCTTCTCTACCCAGTGCCACATTGGATAGGAGGGAGAGGTGATAAGTGTAGGTGTGCTGAGCTAAACAAGGTGGAGAGACTTGCATGTTACAATGGATTTTATCTCAAACAAGGAGGAGTCAAAGAAAACATGGACTCAAAAAAATCACTTTGCATTATAACCTTCTGCCCTAGATGTTAGTTCCTTAGTTTTGCTTAGAGACAAGCAAAAGTTTAAGTTGGGGGGAAATGTTGGGTTGAAATATTAACTTTCTTTTATAATGTTTTTATATGTTTTTAAAGACCTTTTCACATGATTCTACAAGAACCTTATAGACATTACCTCTATTATATGTTGTTTCACATATACTTCTTAGAAACTTTAAACCTATGTTGATAAATGGAATATGGTGGTTATATTATCAAGTGGATGATTTAAATTATTGATATGCATGTAATATAGATAGGATTTCATAAGTTTGATATGAAAGGTTATTTTGTGTATATATGTTGGATAATTAACCTTGTGCAGCAAAGACATAGCATCCGGGAAGGAGTAATTGTAGCAGAGTGCAGAACAAGGGAACTGATTAAAGTGCAGTCCAATTGCCAGAAGTGAAGATCGATGGAGATGATGTGGTCATCATGGAAGAATAAATGCAAGAGAAGAAGAAGACTTGTTCTAGAAGTCTAATCGCAACTTATGTGTTTTCATTCATGACCCATTGTGTGGGATTTCTGTTCGAATAAGACTCTATTTTCTTTGTTCTAGATAATTAATAAGTTGATCTCAAAACTATATCCTGATATCCAGGGATGAATTGATTATCACAGTTAGTTGGAAGACCGCATACAATTCTCCCACTTTTGTATAAGTTAGGGGATGAGTTTTTTGATTTAGTTAGTTGTTATTTTTACTTTCTATCTATATAGCTGTTACTCTATTTTTACAGTTATCAGTTATTCCAGACATGTTTTGATTTTGAATAAAATCTAAAGAAGATTTTGTCTTTGATAATGAATTCAATTCAACTGCGTGTCATGGGAAATGTATGAGAATCTGAAGTAGATTTAGTTTCCAAATTAAGTGAGATAGTCCCCGAAGCTGGCCACTCAAGGTACTAACCCTCACTTGGCAGATTTCCTTAGTTATTTATGCATTTCTAGTTAAAACTGTTTCATGTTATCTTATACGTTGCATTGTGAAATAAGTAAGAAATCGTGATTGTTATTTCTGATAGTTGTGATTCATGAATAGAATACATAATTGAAGTCCTCCAGAGGTTAGTGTCAATTCTTTTATCATTATGTGTATTTCAAGTTAATTTTGTAGTCCTTTGTTAAATATAGCTATCTTCAACTTATGCTGAGGCTACCCGTAGCAACTAGGTTTTTAACTGTTTTTGTTGTTCTTTCATTTCTGTTAACTTCAGTCAATTAAGTTGATTAGAATAAGTCTGCATGAGTTAGTTTAGGATAGAAATGAGTCTTGAAGGCAGATATAGTGCGAGCATCATCATAAGCTTACGCTCCTTGGTCAATAATTCAATGTAGGAATGCAATGATAGAGTGGACTGTTTAGTTAGGTTTAACCTTGGATTATGTTTAAGTCTACAACGCATTAGTTTTCCTCTACACTTGATAAGGCACAATTAGGTTGACTTGTCATGAGTATTGATTCTCATTGACAAGTGTACACCTATACAAGGAAGAATAACTTTAATTTTTCAAAAGGAAAAATTGCATTGTTAGGTGTGCACCTCACGAGGGAAAACAAACACTCAAGGCTACTTTTGAAATTAGACATACATGTGTGCACCTATATGAAGGAAATAGGTTTTTACAATTAGATTCACAAAGTATAGTGTGAGGTGCACACCTTAATAAGGGAATTTGGTGGGTTGAAGTTAGGAATGCATAAATAGGTGTACACTTGTGTAAAGGAAGGGAGTTTTGTGATTTCAAAGGATTATTTTAATATATTGGTGCATGCCTCAACAAAGACTTTGTTTTAAGTGTCAAAACTATTTAATTGTATGGACACACACTTGTGTGAAGGAGGTGAGGTCATTGAATTAGACAAGATATTTGCACATGCTCAGATGCACATTCATGCATAGATAAAAAGAAGTTAGTAGAATGAAACAGGGTTTGGATGTACTGATGTGCCCCTTATTAAATAAAATAGGTTCAAATTTTTAAATATCAAAACTACATTATGCAACATGCACCTTAGAATGAAGGTTTATGCTTTAAATTTGAAGACATTCATATATTTAAGTACTTGTCTATCTTAAGGTAGAGTATAAATCACCTTTTCATGTATACAGATGTGTGAGTAAAGCATGTACACTTGACAAAGCCATGTTTGCACTTCAAACCAAACAAGAAATCCCATTGATAGGGGCACCCTTATATGAAGAGAAAGTTGTTTTAGGACAGAGATAAAAATGCATTGTTGGACACAAAAAAGAGCTATGAGGGAGAGTTACACATGTTGACTAACACGTGATGCATGTTATGACACGTCATAGGCATATTTGATTGGAGACAATGGAGCCCTAAGGATTTGGTGCCACTTTTTGGGTGGTTTTATCTCATGGTTTTCTAAATTACCATTTGGTGGTTTCATATATTGTATCTCATGTATATGAGGTGCTTGAGATGGAAGTTGTGTATAGTGAGAGTCTTATAGATGTCGTTAAGTTGCCTCTAGATCTCTGGTTGGTGATACTCCTATGAAATCTTTCTTTTCAATTATATTTTAAACTTGTTAAGATTTCCAAATAATATATTAAGCCACTTTTGGAGTGTGGGGTTTTTCTCTTGAAAGGGTGTTCCAACTCCTCCATTGTTTTGAGTTCCCTAGTTTAGCATATAAGTGTTCATATTTTCCTTTATTTTCATGCATGTATCATAACTAAGTATCAAACTCAAACCTCATAGTTAGGTGTTATTGTAAGAAAACACTTAATTTTTCACATTTACATAAATACTTAACAATACATGAAAAATAAAGAAAATATTCTATTTTCCATCTTTCATTTTGGTGAACCTGTTGACTTGAACTTCCACTTCTAATTTGCACATAGTTTTATTTTATCAAAAAATATAAAAATATAAAAAAATCAATCGTTTGTGCATGCTTTCATTATGCGTGTTAGTTAGCTTCTCGATTTGCATGGATAGTTTAGCCCTTGTTTGCATTGTCTTATGTTTTCTACTTTTCTTTTCTTGTCTTCCATAGTTGGCCTAGTTGATGCCCCCTATTCATTCCTTTAAAAAAATAATATCTTACCCTACTAGGACTATACCCCACATAAGTCCACATTTAAATCCATCTATGGGTAGTCCTTCTTCGTCTTCTTTTACCTTTGACACCATACCTTTATTCCCTATGCTAGATAACTTTGATTATGAGGCCTAACTAGACTTACAAAATAGAATGAAAATTATGAACTAGCTATGAGAAGTAAAGAATGCTTTGAATCTAGATATAGCCCTAATCCCTGCTAATCTCATAGACTTCCTATGTAACCTTCTCATCAATCTAGTTGGGTTAGAAGTTCTACAAAACATAAGATACACAATGCATGCACATGCTTCTTCCTCCAGCATTTTTTCACCAATAGAAACCTCTTCATCTAAATTCACTCCTCCCATTTACCTCACTACATCCTCCATAGACACCATATCCTTTAGTGCCCCCCTCCACTTCCCTTCAATGCTTACTACAACCTAATATCCCGCCTTTTGTCTTCCCTTCCATACCATCTTTTTCTATTCCAATCCCCAACTCATCCATCTCTCATCCTATGTCTTCCATACACTCCCCACATACCTCCCATCCTACCCACATTTCCTCCTTGCAAATGTACTTATGACTACAAGTACATCCCATCTTACGACCACCATCATGCCTTCATCCCCCTTTCTCCACTTCCTACACATACCACATACTCTACATCCATACTCTACCTAAGGTGATGGCTAGCACATCCACTCCTTTCTATCCATCTTCATCTACCCCATCTCACCAACCTCCTTATACCACTCTTCCACTTCCACCTTCATCTTCTCTTGCCAGTCCTATAATTTCCCATGTCTTACACAAACTTCAACAAGAAACAAAATTTGGACACTATACCAACAAACTCAAGGGAGATCATAATGGACCTTCATTACAATCCCCTCTCTCATTATATTCTTGCTCACCCTTTCCCACCAAAATTCAAAGCACCACATCTCCTACTTTGTGATGAAAAAGGAGATCCCACTACACACATATAAATCTTCTATTCATTTTGCCTTGATTATTTGTACGATGATCACATCTTAAGCAAACTTTCCCAAGATCACTCAAAGAGCATTCTGGTTTTACTTGCTCCCTTATGATTCCATGATCATTTTATATGATAACAAAGGCCTTCATGAACCATTTTCAAATTCAAATTTTACTTAATGTGAGTTTCACAAACTTAATCCATTGCAAGCAAATATCCCAAGAAAAATTCTATGCTTTTGTGTTAAGATTTCAATCCATTTTGGCCCAAATGAATTACCACCTTCGAGACGTAGAAATGTAGAGGGTCTTCATGGAAATATTCTATCCTATATGTTAGATAAAACAATGTTTAAAAAATATAACTTCATTGACTTATGTTCCAATACTTAGGGATTATGAAACCAAGATGGTTAAATTAAAACTTCCCATGTCAACCACTACTACATCAACAACTAACAACAAATTTAACAAAACATATAAGAAACCATTTCCCGCCAACATGAAAAATAAAAAGGATATGGTAAAAATGGTGTCAAAAACCAACCCACCCTTCGTTATCCATTCATCTTCTCTACCTCTCTTAACATCTTCTTCTAGTGCCATCTCTCTTCGACCTAAACCATTTCAACAATTCACCAAATTACCAAACGCTTATCAAACTATGATGAACCGAGATCTCTCTACTAAAATATTCCAATTGCCTCTTATTCATCCTTTAGACACACCATTACCATTACCTAAGAACTATAACTCTAATGTCTTTTTCTAATATCACAAAGTTTGTAGACATGACACAAAAAAATGTGTTGCCATAAAACATAAAATACAGGACCTAGTCAACAATAATACCATTACCATTAGTGGTGTAAATCATAAAGGAAATTCCTTCATTTCCCCACCCAACCAAAACCTACAAATTTATACCAACCCCTTTCCAAACCACTCTAATAATTTTGAACCTACCAACATCCATTCTAATAATGTCAAACCTACCAACATCCTAGAGTCTCCCCATGAACATTCAAATGATGAATTTAAATAATTTGATGACATGATTCATATGGTAGGCATAAGTTCTCCTAGAGAGTACTCAGATCCTACCCAAACCACTCTTGAGAGCCCCAACATCACATTGACACAAAATGAAGTTTTTGACAATAACTACCATGGAGCTTTATACATCACTGTAATCATAAATAATAATTATCATGAAGGAACCCTCATTTACTCCAACTCCTCCTACAACATTGTTACAAAAGACAAATTTAATTAGAACATATTCAATTAGGACAACCCTCGTGCTCTAAAATTTAAGGTTCTTTACATCGGGCTTAACATTACCACCATCGAGCTATGGCCCACCCTATCCTTCAAACAAAATTTGTAACATTCACCCCTCATGAAACCCCCCATCACCATCACATTCACCTTAACCTCAACCTCAACATGGTTCTTTACCACCTCTTTCCAAGCTCCTACCCACTTCCATAACCCATCCAAAGTCTATCCCATAGAACAATACAAATAAATGAAGATCTACCGCTTCTTCCTAACCTCTTGACTAATTGATCGAGTCACCCGTTGAAGAGTAGCTAGTCCAACTTGAACAATCAATTAGATCAATTGCTCTCGTTCCCTCCTCTTAGAAGTCTTTTATTCGATCTAGTTCCCAACCATTGATTCCTGAGACCTCGAACCATGCGACTGGAAGCAACAAAACTATCCACCCCTAGGAATGAGGGGCCCTCCCACCCACCCTTGAGAGAATTATAGCCCGAGGTGGGTGGTATAGGATATGGGATGTAGTTGGTGGGGGCCCAAAGAAAATAGATTTGGGAGTGGGCTAAGAGCGATGAAGCAACTATTGATGGAGGATGTTTCAAGTTAGTGAAGTAGTGGTAGGATGGGAGCAATAATCCACCTATTGTTATTGGTATCGCTATTGATGGAAGTGAGATGGATGCAATCATCCCACCATTGAAGTAGCTCTTTCCATGCAATCCTGGTTAGGGGGGAGGGAGACGTCCAAAAGGATTTTATAAATGCATTCATCCATCTCCTACCAATATCGTATGTTCCCCTTCTCCCGATCCCATCCATTTGAGCTAGCCACCCCACTTTTAACAATAGAAACAAGTGTTTCTCCCTGTATCTCCCATGGCTACATAACTCTCTTCTCCCTTGGGTTAAGATGCAAAAACTTCTCTTTGATTATGAGAGATTGATTGTCGGGGGCCCTTCCTTCCATTATCAAAAAGGAGAGAATATCTGGGTTGCGATAACTTACTCGAGTAGATCTCTCGATGAGGACGAAACCAATGCAATGAGCTTGACCCTCTCCTCTCCTCAACTTAACAATCAAGTAACTAAAGTACCTCATGTTGTGTGGTCTCACAACATGCCCCATTTTGCCCCAGCAAAATAGGGACCTAACTTTTGCTTGGCTCTTCTTGTGTATTTTTTTGTCTTTGGGGTGGTATGGTAAAATGTCATGTCTTGATCCATGATCAAAATTCAAGTCAAGGTCAAACCTTGTAAGGCCATGAAGGGATAGAGAATCAAATTTTAAGCAACTTCACCTTTTACATCATGTCAAAATTCCTCGGAATGAATGAGTTATGCCCGGTCAAAGTTCTGGTCAACTAGATATCCTAGTCAAAGGGATATGGACACTATGCTTCAAATGTCTTGTACATCCTTCAATATCCATATCCACGTCTATCGTTATGTCCAGTCTTTACAATAACCCTCAAATGTGTGTACTTTAGGTTTGGACCCCAAATGATCCTTAACTCTCGTTAAATCAATAATTGCTCTGGTGGAGGGATATAATTTCTGTTGAAATATCCATATCCTCATCCTGATGAAACTGTTAAAACTTATCACAATGAATCTTGAAAATGCCAATTGGATAGGATATTAGCATATGGACATTGTTGATTGCCAAATATCCACATCCATTCCAAATATCCATATTCGCTCCTGTGATGCCTGTCAAATTTATTCTTGCTAATAAATTCCAGTGCACGGATATTTTGCGCTAGATGTTTTCAACCAGATATTTTCAATCGGACATTAAGTTTTGAATGTCCATGTTCAAATATCCATATCCACATCGCATTGTTGCTAGAGAACCAATGTGTCATACATTCAAACCTTTGACTTTTCAAAGGGATATTTGTAACTGGATATTTTGCACTCACCAAATATCCATATCCCAACAAAATATCCACATCTATATCCAGAGTAAGGATTTCACTCCACGTGTCCCACCATTGATTGTTCACTGGGATATTCCACATACAGACATTTTGCAACGAATATTTCATATATTCTGATCCTTTAAAAGGCAAATTAGATCACGTCACTCATCCCTTCGGTCAATGATGTTTTACCAAGACATTTCGCTAACACCATATGGACATTTTGGTATGGACATTCCGAGCTAGACATTCAAATTTTGAATGTCCATATCCATATCCCATCCTGCATTTAATGTCGCACATAAAAGTCATTGGCCTTTTAAATTCAAAAGTATGCCTTTTGCCAGCTGTTTGTTTCTACTGCATCCAAATCGTAGGGATTTACCTACCCACAGAAAAGCAATTAATATGCCCTAATTGATGAATTTCAAAGGATAAAAGGTAAATTTATTTGGTCTTATTGATTATCAGATTATTCGAGCTAAAATTGCAGAGGTTTAGAAGCGATTAAAAGTGAATTACAGGCAGTTAAGGCAATTTTACAATGACTGAGAAATGTTGTACCGAGAACAAAATGATGAGCATAATAAAAATGGTATTCACATTCACATCTGCACATTAGAGGTTAAGGTTGTGACTACTAGGTATGAATACGACAAACCTTCCCAGTCATTTTCATGGTTATAGTCATTTCTACATGGGCAAAAGGTAAATTTCCTATGATACGGGTAAATCATCGTGTGAATTTTGTTTGTATGTGGTTAGGGTGGATTTCAACCTACATAAAGGGAATTTAAGCTAATTTACCCGTTAATCTCTAAACCCTAAAACTTACCATGGATACCTGTGTGTTACATGATGAAATGGCTCAAAAGAGAATAGATCTTTGGGATGCTGAGTTCAAGCAAAATTTGTTCCCCGTCCCTAGTGACATATGTGCCAAATTCAGCCACACCAGTGACATGCATTGTGGAAATACAGACTTGGATGCCTTCAGGGCATAGATTTTATCTGGTGATGGTAATCCTATATTGCAAAATGTGGTTTCCATAGGAATGTTTGATGCAACGGGTTTCCCATATGCGGTGGATGCGTTGGAGCTGGTTATAGAATGTGCTAATAAATACAACCCAGCTAATAGGCGAGTAGAGAGCCAAGGGAGGGTATATGCCAACCTCTTTGTGAGGGGAATTATGAAGGCAATCAAGCTACCTACGGTCCAAAACATGTATCAGATCGACCTAGCTGCATTGAAGGCAAAATACACTGGTGGCATTGCAGTATATGATGGTCCTGTTGAGCAGGGTGGTAGGTAAAGTAGATGTTGGAACATTTGAGCCTTGCATGCTTGGGTTGATCCTACTAGTCAAGGACAAGAAAATCATATACAATTGGGCCAAGTTGATTAGTGACTCTCTGTATGAGGCCATGGTGGCATGGCAAAACAGGAAAAGAACATTTTATATGACATCATATATAGTGTATGCATCTACTTTCAAAGCACAACCTGTTGGGCTCAATACATTTGGGAGGATAGGACCTCAGCCTACAGATCAAACAATGTGGGAACATTACCCACAACTGGAGAGGAAGATGTCAATCCAACATTATAAGGTTGCTAATGATTGTTTTATCATGCATGTAGTAAGGCTAATGAAGGATGACCGGGCAAAAAGGATTTCAAGGGAAGCCCAAGAGCTCATTCAGCCACATGGGGGATGGTTCATCCAATTCCCAACATATACATACATTGGGATGGAACGCTTCAATGACAACCCATTCATGTTGCCACTGTATCCCATAGACAAGGTGATGCTGTTGGAAATAACAAGGCAGGTGATTCCTCTTATGAGGTCTATGTGAGGAAGAATAAGAGAGGAAATGTTAAGTTTCCATTGGAGGTTAACTGGTATGTATGTGGTACAATAGACAATACCAGGAAATTTGAAGCTGAATTGTATGCATTGCATTTGCAACTGTTTCTATTAGCCAGGTATTTTGATCCATACCATAGGATGGAGAAGTATGTGAGCAAAAAGCTGCAACATGAAACTCGCCTTGAGGACTTCTAGGTTGGTTGTATAGATGATGAGGAAGTCAAGAAAAGAGGATACCAACGGTTGACTCTCAACCAAATCAGGACATTAGGTTGCCTACAGGTTCCTCTTCAATTGAAATCAGATGATGGAATGGATGCCATTAATTTTGAATATGAGGAAAAGTAGATATACAAGGAAGCATTATCTCTTCTAGACTGGACTTTAGTTGAAGAAACATCAATTGAAGTTGTAAAAATGAAGGTCATGGCCATCATCAAAAGATGGGTGGATAAGAAGTTAGCTGAGTTAAAGGCTAAAGGGGTAGCCCTCGCTTGGGATAAAAAGGGGAAGAGAAAAGAAAGATAAGATTTAGAGTATGATGACTTCCTTGTTCATAAGAGGAGGGTCATGGAGGTAAGTCTTGCTGAGCCAGGGTTCTCCACTCTAGGAGAGGAGTTCACCTCACAAGGAATTATTGTGGCTACAAGGAGATCCCCTCCTTGTGAGTAACCCATACAAGCCATCCCCATCAGCACCACAACTATAGAGGAAAGAATGGGAGTAGATGTATTAGGAGGGATAAATATCCCTAAGAAAAAAAGGGTTGGAGCTACACTATTGAGGAGATCAACATATGGACAAGTAGAGGTCCATACAGAGGTTTCTACAGGGCCTACTCCCATGGAGAGGTTATTCACCCAAGGACATATGGTCAGAGCCTCAGTGTCATTACCTACCTCACCACTCACCATGTTGCAAACACATTTGGTAGAGCAGATCAAGTCCTACAGTTATGGTAAGGAAGGAGTTACAACATAATGTCCCTGTTCCCCAAATTATATAGGTAAAGCAAGAAATGGTTGAGCAATCCAAAGTAGCAGAGTAAATAAGTGCTCAAGAACAACCCTTGTCCTTAAGCCAAATTATTGACTTATCAGATGATGAGGTTACATGGGATGTAACCAAGACTCCAGTTGGTTCACCCACTGCACCTCTTGTACATACACATCAAGAAGTAGTCCAAGAGTCTGATGTGGGAGTTTAATGGGAACTGGATATGCAAGAGATCGACAACCCAGAGCTAGCCAAAGATCCTGAAATACACGATGTTTCAGATATAGAAGGGGTAGGATCACCCCAAGTGCTCCTCCAACATGACTAGTTAGACATCTTAGTCAACACAATTACAATTCCTGAGGCTGTGAACTTGTCCTACCTTGCAGGAGCAGGCACATAAGAGAAGGATATCACTCAAGATCAATTATGATAGGCTGAAATTACGCAAGATATAGAGATGGGAGAAGCAACTTAGGATATCCTTGAGGATACACAAGAGCGACCAACTGAGGAGCATATGGAGGAAGAATCAGAGTAGTTGGATAAGCAACAAAAAGAATCATATGAGCAACAGGTTCAAATAGGTAAAAGAGATGAAGAGATGGTTGAAGCAAAGAAGAGTGCAGAAATGTCACAACAGGAACCTCATGAGGAAATGCATAAGGATAAACATCAGGAGGAGGGTCTTGAGAAAGAGCTTCCAGGGCATATTCATGATAAGGGTGTAGAACAGTAAGAGGCTGAAGATCCCAAGGATCAATAGCAAATGATCTCACAAGAAGAAACCCCACAACAAGATATCCCACAGAACGATCCGCCTGAACAAGAGGAGATCCCTCAAGAGAGGCATGAAGAAGATTAGGATAAGAATGATAATGTGGATATGACTGATAAGGATGCTCACATTGAGAAGTTGGGTCAGGAAGGACCAGCACTAGGTATACCATTGTGGCTTGCATCTGAGGTAATGGAGCCTCCTTCTTCTTGGGTTACCCCATTTGATTTCAAATCATTATTTTCCCTTAAGGATGTGAGGCCCAAGCGTACGGCTAGGGCAATGTCAGCAATAAAGAAGGATGTAGTCACTGGGTGAAGGACAACACAATTGGCTGTGCCCATGGTTGACAAGGCTAGAAGGGAGATAACTGCTAGTGAGTTCCAAGTAACAACTATTGATTTAGGGCATGCACAAGAGATACAAGAACTCAAAGGGAGTACTGAAGTTGTGGCTTCCTCGATGCAGAAGATTAATATGAAGAATAAGGAGTTGAAAGGGCAAAATGCCCAACTCCAATCATTCATTAGGGGGTTGGTTACCCCAGGCACTCAAATAACAGAGGCACTGACTGCATTAGCATTGGTAAGCCAGGAGGAGATAAGTGGATTGGATGCAACCAAGCACCAAGTGAATGTTATGCAGAAATGGTTCTCCACTTTCATGACTGAAGGTGAAGAAGTAATCAAGATAGCAGAGGCACTGGTTGCATTAGCATTGGTAAGCCAGGAGGAGATAAGTGGATTGGATGCAACCAAGCACCAAGCAAATGTTATGCAAAAATGGTTCTCCACTTTCATGACTAAAGGTGAAGCAGTAATCAGGATTGCCCTATCCAATTGGGACACATTGGCTCATATTCAGACTAAGATGGATTAGTTGAAGAAAGAATGTGCGACGAGTCTTAATCAAAATGATCAAGACCTCAACAAATTGATTAACACCAAGAAATTGAAAGACAAGATGTTGCCCAAACATCACATTTTTCTTTTGATGAAAATGTCGACTTATTTTGACTTTACAAACACTGAATAAAATATCTACATGGATCAAGGACTTAAAATTTGAAACAGATGTCCTTAAGAGTTGTAGGCTCAAGGCAGCAGACTAGGTGCAAAGGCTCATGATCTACTCACAAATGAGGTAGAGATTTTGGAGGAGGTATTGGGGAACCAAGTAAGCGAGAAGGATAATTATGATGAGCAAGTCTCTGTAGAGATGTTCAAGGCTCGATTCAATCTTATGGTGAAAGATCCTATCCACCATTTCTCAGAAGCCACAATAGATGAAGTAATGGAAGTATTTGTGAAGGCGAAAGTGTATAATCATAGATTAGAGAGCATGACAAATAAGTGGGTGACCCTCACCAATCAATTGCAAGTGCATGAATATGCTAAACTCAAAGCACAACAATTTGATCAAACAAAAATGAATTCAACCATCAAGGCGTATGATATTTTTGATAAGTTAGACTATGGGGGGATGTTGGTTGGAGAGGATTCATCAGCAAAGGAGGCATATAATATTCTCAAAGATACTAAAGTGAAGATACCAAGAATATTCTATTTTTCCAAGTGTATTCCACCAAAGGTTGCCAAGAAGCAATCACGTGCCACATATCTTGACCATTGATTATTTTGAATGATATCCTGACTGTTGGATCATTGTAACTAATCTTAGATCCTTGTGCTGTAAAAGGACCTAGATCATCTTGTATTATAGAGACTAAATTGTTAAAACTTTGGAGCACTAAGTTTGTAATTATGCAACTCTTTGATCTCTTCTCAAGGTTCTTTCTCGGATCAATGTATATGAGTATATTCTTTGCATACATAATGAAAATGAAGATATAGATTATCGTCTAATCGTATATCTCAAGTAGTCTTCTGTTGATTTCTGGCTTGTCATTATGAATTGTTGCGTTCTATTGAGGTGCATTCAACTAATTGCATGTTGTCAATCAACCTACCTTTGAAGATTCGTACCGATCATATGTAATTGTGGATTTCCTGGTGAAGTATGGTTTGGTTTTTGCTTCATTTCACGACTGTATCGGAATATACATGTGGCTCATTGGTAAAACTTAATTAGTTTAGAATCTTAAAGCTTTTAACTCTCCATTTCATAAATATCGAGGAAAAATACAAGACATACCTTAAGCAATGCATACCAAATTGATGCAAATAATGATATATCCAGAGCATATCTAATAGAGGCTGCAAATAATAGAAAATATCATGTAGATAATCATAAATATTAGTGAATTGCAAGCTGTAAAGAACATATTTAAGTAAATTTGTGGAGTAAATGCAAAGATTAGTCCAAACGGAGATAGTTTTAGAAGAACTAATCAAAGTTAGAAAAATCTCAGAGGAACTAATCAAAGTTGGGATAGTTCCAGAAGAATTGATCAAAGTTTTGTTCAATTCATGATTATATGCTCAAATCTCAACTATATATTATAGGATTTAATGCAGTTGTCAAGGATACATGTAGATCAGGTACCATATGTAGGACCTTTGTGGAATTTGACCGAGTCTAAGGAAGAACATAATCAAATAAGTGTAAGTCCCTAAAATGGAATAACATATCACAACAAACCCTAAGTGACTACTAGAAGGTCAAGACCTGACTAATGGAGACTTGGGATTATAAATTCACCTTGAGTTTATCATATATTTCAAGATAAGTAAAGGATTGTGTGATAACTTTTATTTTTACTACATGTGACTAATTGACACATCAACACCTTGACTTAATAGTCATCGAGTAACTAAAGGCCAGGGTGGGGTGGGGCCCACCATAATTCCATCTTGGGGTAGAGTGGTCATGGTAGGGTGGGTTAGGGGTAGAAAAGTCCATTGTTCAAGTAACTAAAGTACCTCAACTTGCAACAACTAATTGAAGAAACCACCTTGAAAAATACAATAATAAAATAAAGAAAATAGCAGAGGATTTATTCTTCTTGTCATATCAAGAGTTTAAAGTAAAGAAAATAGCAGAGTTGTCACTTAGTAATATACCTCCTTGTGATATCCCCGAACCTCCTCAATCTTCTGAGGCTATGATAGTAGTTCCTCCTATCCCATAGGTGGTGAAAGAAGCTAAGCTTGAATCAAAGGTTCTTCCCCATCCCAAAGCGTCTAGTAGATTTGTTGAGGTTCCTCCTTTGCCATCCCTTCAAGGGCAACAGGACAAAATCTGAGCACAAAACAGACCTCCTCGCAATAACAATATTACTTTTGTCAAGCTCGCCTTTGTGGAGACTAGTGGAAATCAATTGGTTGCGCGTGTGTTATTTCCTAAGGTTTATCAATTGCTTGAGGATGCTCAGGTACTTCCACCTATTTCACATGTTGAGAAGGAAGAGAAGCCCACATTGAGGAACCCTTCCCTTGTGGTCTCCAAGCCTTTGGGGGTTCCCCCTATTTCTTCTAATGTTCTTGAAGCAAAGGAAGAAAAGGAACCATGTTGGAAGACACTACAATTCCCCTTACAAACATCACAAATAAAGCTAAGCAAAATAAAATTGTGAGAGAAAGAAAGAAGCGTCATTGTGTTATGGCTTTCCTTTCCATAGGAGAGGAGAATCTCCGTCCTTGCAAGCATTTATCATTAACGAATGTGAAAGAAACATCTACTAGTGCTTTGTCTCCTATAGAGAAGGATAAAGCTTCACAAACTGCTATGGAACCTATTGTACTACATTTTGATAGCGAATATGAAGATAATACAGGTATGGCTCTTGTTCCCTATACCTCACGTGATATAGTTTCTCTTGCATCTTGTCCACCTTTCCAAATAGATGATGAGCAAGATTGGGAGGAGGATGATTTGCTTTAGGTTGACTCACAAGTGGGGTCCCTTATTTTTTATTATCTTATGAGTGCATGTGATTGTTTTCCCCCGTAATGTGTTGCTTGATACTTTATTTATGTTGTTATTGTTGTTGTTGTTGTTAATATCTCTTTGGATGACCCTTGACACCCTTACAGACCGAAATCTATTGTGGCATTCTCTCTATTTGTATCATTATTCTTCTATATGTCATAATTTGTATTGTTGTTGTGTCCTTAGGGGATGATGCAAGGCATAAGATGCTTTAAGTATTCTCTCTTGTTGACCCAAAGGGTTTTCATTTAATTTCATGTGATATTTCTTCCTTTGTCTCCGTAGTTCTACCGACTAGCAGACAATGACATTTCCAAATATTTATAGTCTTGAGACGTCTCCTATTATACAACCATCCTATACTAATGCCAGTCAAGTAGATCCCTTTGTGTTATTACTTTTTACTTGTATAGTGTACATGGCACCTGGTTGTTATGCTCAACATCATACCATGACTACACAAGCCATTGTGTATCATGCTTGCAACATTTCCTTGGTTTTCCTCCTGTGTGGGCAACCCCTCATTACAATGTAGTTTTTTGGGATCACATATCTTATGGGCATGTGGTTTCGGAAAGCTCTCGTGCTTGTCTTGTGTTTTGTTCTACCTTAAAGCAGTTGCTCCCTGATAGGAGTTAGAAATCACTTTAAGGTAGGGGCATACGTCATGCTATGCTCTCTTTGTGATTACATACTTGTTTATTATGGTTGGCATGGAACTCACATAGTGATTCGGCAGTCCTCACTAGCCCGTGTTGTTTCCTTTTTGGTCCATGAGCCACCTAGTACAATGAAGTTTGCTAGCCTATGTACTTCTTGTGACTTATCGTGGTCACCTAGTAATTTGATGGTCCTTACTAGTGTGTGATCCATGAAGGTACTTCTCTTCACATGACCCCTAGTGACAGAGCAAGCTAGCATCAGAGTCATGTGTCTTGTGTGTTTGTTTCTATGTTTGTTTGTTTGATGCATTGTTTGAACTTGTATTGCCTTAATGATTCCATGTGTCTTATGTGTCTTAATCTTGCTTTCCATGTGTTCTCTATGCCTTATGTGTATGCTTCGTGTCAAGCGTGTCTGCGTTGTGTATGGCATGTATTACCTTTGTGTATTGCGTGTCTCTTGCATGTATTCCTATTTATGCCTTTAGTACTCCACGTATGTGTGAATTATGTTGCAATATCTTGTGTGTTTGAAAATCTCTCTACTTATGTGTTTGCAACCTTAGAATCCTAAGTTTGGGGGCTACTATGGTACACAACTTGGCAGGATACTTTGGTTTCTATGTTTGTGTGTTTAAAATCTATCTTCTCCTTCCTTTAGTGTGAGTGCAAACGTAATTTCGTACCCACACTAAAGTGGGGGCTAAATGTTATAGAGTAAAATGTGTAACTAGCATTTTACACCTTGTTTAGTACCTGGTTGGATTTAAAATGCTACCTTTGTTAATCATGACCTATTTTAACACCTTTTGAGCATTAACTGATAAAATATTGATCTCGATGAATAAACTTGACAGAATAAACTTAGGACTTTCCTAAGCCCATGACATTGGACACTCCTTGGAGTTTGTGGGGCTAAAGGACCTAGGCACCTAAGTGCCCTAGTCCTAGATGGGTTCTTTAGCCCCTCTCTTGTGGTGTTGGCTTAGAACGCCTCCTTATCTTGTACATGTTGGCCCCATTTGGTTTTATTCATCACTTGTGAGTGGGAATGTATATATAAAGGAGATTTACAATTCATTTTACAAGAGGAGGCGTAATGCAAAAATTAGAGTTTACTCACATGTTTTGATCTTATACACTAAAGTAATATTCATGCTTGGACTACTATCTACTTGTGGATGTTGTGAAGTTTGTTCATGGATCTTGAAGGAAGTTTCAAGCCTTCTCCATCACTCTCTTAGTTGGTGCATGATCTTTAGCATCTACTCCAACTAAGGCTTTACATCTTGTGGTAATCTTAATCATTATCATTCATACTTTTATCATATATTGATTGATCTTGCCTCTACCCTTAGATCACACACTCTTGGATCTAATCATCACTGTAATGGAGGTGGAAACACCAACTCATTGTTTGACTGAGGCAAACTCTTATACATAGCACAATCTTCTTCTCTTTCCTTGAGTGTAGGTTGAAGATACAAGTTTTTGAAGACAAGATCCAGGAAGAAGACAAAGATTGTAGGTACAGGTTTGGTGATATTTATATATTCTCCTAAACCCTAATTAGAGTACCCTAGTTTTTGGTGCATCTGCATTTAGATCTAGGTTTTGCTTTACTTCTTGAACCATGTTGTACTTTTAGTTTTCTGATATCTTTTTCTTACAGTTAGCTATTAGCATATCTTTGTCATTTAGGGTTTTGGCCATTCGCCCTAGTTTGCTTATTAGATCTTGGTTGAATTTGGTTGACTCTTGTCTATACAACAAAAGGGAAAAACCCATGTAGTTTGGCTCTCCTTCATGGGTACAATCCAAACTTGGTTTGTGTCCTAATGTTGTGGAAGAGGGTTTGAGCTAGTTTAGCTTCTTAGGCTATATCTCTCTTTTCCACTCAACACCAGGTCTGACTATCAAACTTGATCAAACTTAGGACCATGAATTCTTTCTCCCCCTCTATATTACCAATATTTGAAACTTAATTATGCCCCTTAGAATCTTATTAGCATGTCACTTTTCCCCTTCATTCATCATCTAAACATGAGTATCACTTAGCATGCAAATGTCTATACTCCCTACTAGAGGCTTCAACCTATGCTTTGTGGGTAGCATCCAAAATCAAAATAAATGTCCATACTATTTGGTTTAATCCTCAATGAAGGGCCTTTGCATCTCACTGGTTGCATAGGGTTAGATCATGCAAATGACATCAAAAAGTTAAAAAAAAAGAAGAAGAAATAAAAAGCATGCAAGCCTAAGAGACAAACCCAAATACCAAATCAAATCAACTTGTAGGATAAATCTAAGTGTTTTACCTTTTGATTTATTATTTTTTGTCTTTTGTATCCTTGTCCTAGGTGTTGTACCCCTTTTATGACCCCTCGCCCCTTTCACCTTGCCATCTTGTTGTTTCTTTAATCAAACTATTTGATGAGACCCTATGCATTAAACCTAGTGAAGTAACCACCTTTGAGATCCTAAAATAATGCTTTCCAAACCTTTTTGTGAGTAGGAAAAACCTCACTTGGGTGGAAAACTTTCCCTTTTACTAGTCTTAGGAAATTGAGGCACCTCCAACCTTGAGACTTTTCCTTGCCATTGACACAAGTAAAAGGCAACATCATCATTCTCCAATTAAGATCAAAATTTCACTCCATTATTATCCAATAAGTACAAATAGGGTGAACTAAGTGCCTAGCTTCAATTCCCTCCAAAAACTTGTTAAAAAGCCCTCCTAATCTCAATTTTTACATAGAAATAACAAATTTTTGCCTTGAGAGCAACTTTTGAGAAATAGTTTCTAAAGAGGTGAGTACATTTTAAGGTTTAGAAAATTTCTATAGTGTGATATGTTTTATTTCAACCTTTTCAAAAAAATTTGGAGCACTAGAACAATTTCTACAACTGAATCATTACACCGTGGTAATTATTTCTTGTGTTTTTGCATAAGATAACTTAGGTTTTACACTATAATCTTTTGATTTTTACTACATTTTGTTGTCTAATATACATAAACCAAATTTTAGGTCATTAATAATCCCTCCTTATCCATTTCCATCAACCCCCACATCCATTTTCCTCATATTTTGAATCACCCATCTCCTCCTAGCTCCATTGAAGCCCTGGGTCATCTTAGCATTAGTTTTGCTTGCATTTTACATCAAAAAGAAAATAAAAATATCTATTTCATATTAGTCACATTTATCTCCATGTCAACTTTGTGTTTTTGGGTTTCCATTTGTATTGTCATTTCTCCCTTTACCTGTCACCCTATCTCCATTGTAAACCTTAGAATACCTAGTTTTGGTATTCCTTGCATAATTTTTGTAAAACCCATCATAATACCTCTAAACTAGCTTTGTCTCCTCCATATTTTAGTCACCTTTCCATCCATATCACTTTTGTCAAATTTTGTGTTCATTTGTATGGTATTTTTCATCTCCCTACTCACCCTTTGTCAACCCTTTTACATTGCATCCTAGTTGCCAAGACACTTAGCATGTGTTGTTTGTGTTTTCAATTAGTTTTATTTATTTACACAATCTTAATATTAGTATTGTTAGTAGTATATTCATGTCATGTGGATTCTTGTTTGAAAACCCACAAGGGGGTTGACAATGGGAACTTCCCCTTTACCCCTTTTATCTTGTAGGTGTTCCCATTAAGATTTATGCTTGTAAGTGAAATTGAAGGAAATATATGAAGAACCATTTATATAGTTACAATTTAGAGAAGTGATTAGAAAGAAAAGAATAATCTCCTTACACAATTTTAGACCAAACAAAGGTATCAAACTTTTCCTAAAATTTGGGCATAGCAACGAAATTCTCCTTACCTAGGCCAATCAATGGACTTCTTCTCTAGCTTGGGCATAGCCCTAGGACTTCTCCTCTAGCCTATGCATAGTAGAGGACTTCTCCTCCTCTAGCCTATGCATAGTAAAGGACTTCTCCTCTAGGTTGGGTACACCACCTCCTTGAAATGAAATTCTAGCCTTAGAATTAAGCGAAGTTTGGTTTACAACCTCTAGGTGGCTTGATGATGCCAATTTAAGAGTGTCCCTAACCAGATTCCAAGTGTATCTTTCAAAAAAAATTCAAATTTTTAGTGTATTTGAGTAAGTTTGACACCTAGTTTGTTATATTACCACATGTTCTACTCACACTCATGACAAGTGTCCATACAGAGTTTTGATCAGAAGTTGCTTCTGCATAGTCCCTAAACGTTTGGTGGTCTTGTGACCCCAAGGATTTCTCATTGGATCTAGGTGTAACTCTTCCTTGCAACAAATTCCTAAGCTCCAAAAGTGATGAAAAATTGTCTACAAGCTCTAAGGATAGTCCTCAACCCATTTCTAGTGGTTCCCAATCATTTTAAGTGCATTTGTTCCAATTTCATTGTTGTTTCGAGTTCCCTAGTTTAGCATATAAGTGTTCCTATTTTCCTTTGTTTGTATGTATGTATCACAACCAAGTAGTAGAATTAGATCTCATAGTTGGGTATTATTGTAAGAAAACACTTAAGTTATCACATTTACATAAACACTTAACAACACATGAAAAACAAATTATTTCTTTTTCCATCTTTCAATTAATGACATTCTCATTGATCATACAAATCAATTTAATATATGCATTGAACAGTTCTTTCCTAGTAGTCACTTTTCACAAAATTATTATCCACATTCAAAGATATCTTTGAAAATTACTAATCATATATTGATTAAAACTCTAAATTGCACCATTTTACCTATTAAAGTGGGTCTTAAAGAGGTACAAGAACTTCATCATGTTATTCCTTCTTCAGATAGATTCTCTAAGTCACTTGGTAGACCATGGATTGAACATTTGAGGGTCATTCCTTATGCTGCACACCATGTATTAAGTATGTTCATTCAGGAAGAGTTGTAAAGGTTACAAGAGATCCATATTCACCTATTGTAGTGATGAGTAACTTTACTTTAAATACATACACACCCCCATGGAACCGCCAAATGCAATTAAAGAGGCTCTTCAAGATATGTATCAAAAGAAATTAGAGGTATATAGGAAAGAAAATGATAAAACTACAAAGCATAACATGGTTGCACAATATCATATTAAATATTCTTTACCTCCTATTCCACCTAGGAAGAATAAAAGCATTACGTACAATAAACGCATGTTTCATTCTAGAAGCACCTCTTCTTCATGAGTACCCAAGAAAGATATTATGTTCAAGAAAATGCAAAATCTATATATGGAGCTAGTTCCAAAGGAACAAGAATTATGGGTAAAGAAGGATTTTCCACAATTACACTTATTTTTGTTGTTTTCACCAAGAGCGCCACTTCTTATCAAGAGGAAAGCCATTTATTTGAGGAGGAAAAACTTGATGCTACTTGTTGGGATTAGAATGAATTCTTGGATGGTGATCTCTCTATTTTTTTCCATTTAGACCCTAATCATCTCATGCTTTACTTATTTATCTACTTATTTTAGCATTTACTTTTTATTTTCTATGTCTTTTTACATTGGCCTTTTGTTTATGCCATGTTTGTTATGCATGGACTCTATTCTCATTTCACCTTATATATTACGCTTTATGTTTTGTTCCCCACTTGGGGTATCTTTCCTTTTTATTTATTCTATATTTAGCTCCTTTTTCTTTACTATATTATTTTTTTTACTCCTTTTCTTTATTGTATTGCTTGTTTTGCTCATATGCTTGCCCATGCCTTGTTTAGCTCTCGTGCAAGTTCCTATTTTCTACATTTCACTGCCAAGAGTTCCTACATGCTTTGTTTGACTCGTGTGTCCTCCCATGTTCCATGTTTATCGCGTATGTTTCCACATGTTTCCTTGTTGCCTTCTATGTTCCTATATTTCATGTTTATGATGTCTATCTCTTGTTTTATCTATATGATACGCTCACTGTGATTGTTATGTTTATATTGCTTGCATGTTATATGTGTATGACATTTAAATGTTTCCATGTGATTTTTATGCTTGCATCTTGTGATTCCATGTTTATGAGCCTTATCATGGTTATATTCTATGATCTTACATCTTTATCATCCTTATCATGCTTATATTCTATGATCTTATGCTTACAATCCTTATCTAGAATTTATGGCTATTATTATTTACCTTTATTAGGGGCAACATTAGGGACATCTTGCCTTTCCCTTGCTATGTGTACTTTCATGATCACATCTTGCCTATGTCCTTACATGCTTACCATGTGATGATATATTTTACCATGTTTAAATACTTTTATCATGATTATATATTTTTCTCCTTTCCACTATTTTTTTACATTCTTTGTATGCAATAAATTGGACAAGAGGCTTATATGTCATTGACATTCCTTTTGTGAGTTATATTTTGTGCAATGACAAGCTAATAATCATTCCCATTTTAAAGAGAGATTTACCAAACTTTCTATGTTGTCAAAATCATCTACTTAGTCAGAGTATTGTTATTCTTCTACTTAGTCAAAGATTTACAACCTTTTTCTTAGACAGAAGTTCTTACCCTTCTCCTCTCTTTTTCCCCTTTCAATGTATTATTTTCAAGCAAGTTGTAGTTAGTGCCTATTTTATAAGCAAATTTTAGTTGGTGTCCATTTTAAATGTGTGACAGATGTTATTCATTGCATACTTTTTCTATTTTATAGGTTTTTGATGGAGCATTCATTACAAGGAGAATTCAAGAATGGTCAACCATATATGTATCCTTTGAGCATATTAGCACTCTTTGAATGTTTTAAAGTGTTTAATTTCCATGTTGGTTGGTTGATTTACTTTGACATGCATCCTCCTTGTAATTTTCATGCATAGTAAAGTAAAGGCAAAATTTAATGGTGAAAATTGCATACCTATGCCCTTTTCCATTATGTTTTGCACCCACTTTGATTAGAGTGTTTTTATGCAAAAATGAGTCTACAAGTGGCATATTCTTACATGAAAGTTTTCTCATGACATTATCTTATCCTGATCCCTTCATCACTTATCCCCAAGAGTTAATTTTAATACTTATAACTCCCATTCAACACCCTTGATTAGATTTGTAGGAATGGAATTGACCTAGGTCATTTCCATGGTCATGGATATGAACCTCAAACTTTTAAAATTCAAATTTTAAATTTAAACCTTACCAATGTTGGTGTGTTCACACTAAGCTATATGTCTTGCCTATTTCTCTAGACTAGTATTATATTTATTCACAATTGTTTCATAAGCTTGCATAGGTAGTATGTGTTTTTAATTGGGTTAATTAGTCATGTGCCCATTCCATTCCATTTCTCAAGTACACTTGATTGTTGCACGTTAGACTAAGCTAGTTTAGGTTGATTCCATACTATTTTAGTTGAGTCACTAGCCACCTATCATGCTAGATTAGGCTGAGTTCTCTTCCACCTATCATGACATTGTGAGCTTCACCCTTTCTATATACAAGAAAGAGCTCATATGCACTTTGTGATTAAGTTGGTCAGTAGCTTATATGTACTTCATGATTAAGTTGGTCAGTGGCTTATATGTACTTTGTGATTAATTTGGCTAGCTAATATTATTCTACTCTTGTTTTCATTTTTATTTTTGCATAGATATTAGTGGAAGGTTTGTTGGTTTAATGGATTCTTAGATGTAGGAATACTATTCTATTTCTACATGGTATCAGACCAAATCTATTCAAACCCCTTCCCATTGAGAGTTTCTTTTGCTCATTGTCATTCTTTCATGTATCCCGTGCAAAGGAGACTTAGTTCTAGATCTCAATCAAACTAATTGAAGTGCTAGAAGTTAGCTTTATTAGAATGATTTGGAGAAAACCTAATCCCCCATTGCATTTAGAGCATCTAAGAAAGATTTTTTTGCCTTTAGTTTCGTCCACTGTAAACTCCTAAAGCAAAATCTAACCATGTTGTAAGTTTGTTGGTTTTCTATTTTTTTTCATATTACTTTCTTGGGATGCCCAAACAACATCTAAGAAAGTTATTTTTTCCTTTAATTTCATTTGAAATGAATACCTAGAGTGGAATCTATCTATTGCAGGTTTTGTGGGTTTTATATATGTTTTTGTACAGAACATTTTTGGTAAGTATGCTAGACAAAATTTGAGTGCCATGTTATATTTAGAAGGCCAAAAACATGAGCATTAATTAATAAATCATTAAAATTTACCACAAGTCTATGAATCTCAATAAGAAAAAAATCAAGCATGTTGAATGATGGTTTGATTTTGATGACAATGAATGACTAGTTGAAAGTAACTAGAGTATAGGTGATGGGTAGAATTTTCCTTGTTGTAGAATTAAGTAAGGACAATTTGTTGATCATGGTTTTGAGGAGTGGATGTGTGATGACATATTGTTATAAAAAATGAACAACTATTTGTGGAACAATTTATTGATCATAATGTAAGCATTTCATTAATGGAACATCTTACTATTGACCAAGAAAATACAGTAGAATTTGACTCAAATACAAATGAAAAAAGATGGATCTAAATTATGAATAAGTTGTTTGTTATGATGTAATCAATTTAATAGACTTTATATGATACTCTAAAAAATTTGTTGCACTTTAGGTCTTTTAACTATTGCCCCCGATTTTGTTATAGTTTTAAGGTGTTGATGTATGTTGTAAGTATGGTTGGTAGCTTATGTTAACCCTTACCCAATATATTCTAACCTCTTTGTTAAGTATTTTTCAATATAAAAAATAATTGAAATATGATAACTTTTTAAGCAACCTCATTTTTTCTAGTTTGTCCATATAGATGACACGCAAAATGAGAATATTTGTCTAATTTTACAATAACACTCAGCTACCACCACCATTGCACCAATAGTAAGCCATTTGGGCATTACCATATCACAATTGATGATGTTACCAAGCATTAGTGTCAGAATATTTAAAAAGAATGTTCTTTTTATGATAGAATATCGTCTTTTTACATCAATTACATGACATCATCTATATCACAAAAAATTGAGGAATATTCTCACCTAATTGACACTTGCATCAATGCCTAGTCATCTTGAACAATCAATAGTACAACCACCACATCAACACAACTAACACATTGGAATCAATATGATGTCATGCTAACATCATCACCTACATAGGCCCATTTTTTAGTGCTCGAGGAGCAATTTTATGAAATAGAACATCACTTTTAACATGTTTATTTATTTTCAAATTTTTATAGTCATTGCAAAGTTGGTTCCAAGATTTATTGTTAAAGTGCTTACACTAGGCTAGTTGCTCAATCATTTCACTAGGCTACTATTATTTTCATTTTCATTTATTTACTTTATTTTCTTATTCACACTTAGACCTAGTTTGTGTCATTCAATCACGTGCTTGTGTATTATGCACCTAATTGTCACTTAGCTAGTTTAGGCTAAATTATCTCCCATCTATCATTCTAGATCAACTTTAGTTAGCTTCTCCCTTCCATGTTAGATCAACTTTTGCTAAATTCCACGTATTATACATTGATTCGTAGCACCCTTGCTCTATATAAGCATAGGATAATTTATACTATTTAATCGAGTTGGCTATCCAAGATTACTTTGTTATTATTTTCCTATATTCTTATTTTCTTACATGTGAAAATCTAAGTGGAAGGTAAAGTTCATTTAAAGGTTTTTGGAACATTAAAATACTTGATTATTCCTGCATGGTATTAAAGTAGATTCATTTGAACTCCTTCTCTTTGTGATGTTTCTCTTTTTGGTGTCATGCTTTTCACATATCCTATGTGGAGGAGGCTCAATTGCATATTTCACGATGCAACCATTGGAGTGCTAGAATCCCACATTTGACCAAAGCTTGTTAGAGAAAAACTAAAACAACCACCATGTTTAGAGCAGCAAAAAATATAGGCTTGCCCTTTTTCATCTAAAATAGACACCCATAAGTCAAATTTACATTGGTTTCTTATTGCATACTATTGGTCTTCTTTATAGGTAACACCCTTTTGGGGTTAGAATGTAAAAAAATGAGAGCTCCATTGCATTTGGAAAGGGTCAAAACATAAGGATCAACTATCAGATTATTGAAATCTAAGAATTTGTTTGGGCTCAAAGGAATATTTCCCCATGTGTCATAGAACCTACATAGTCATACCTTTTGTGATAGAGAATATTATAGGGATCTAGAATATTCCCTACCTGTACCATTGCTATGTAAGCCAAACATCGTCTTCATATAGTGGAGTGGATTTACTATAGTCTATGATTATTATTAAGGGTTCTTCATACTTTGGTATGAATAATGGTACTGTGCATGTCCCCATGATAGTGATTATAGATACTACCACTAGCTACCATAGATACCCCTTATTGTCAATAGCCTCACTACCACTAGTGGTATCACCAACAATCCTTATCACTTTATAACCACACTACTAGAAGTTATAGCAGCACCGATGATGCTACCAATATGCTACCCAATTGTCAACCTCTAGCCACATGGTCGACATCCCTTCTCTACCCAATGAAAGTTGGTTGTGGCATAGAAGGACGTGCCACATTAATTTTGATAGTCTAGTGAAGATAAGTTCAGTTCAAGCAGTGAGAGACCTACCAAAGATCATCAAACCTGCTAATGTTGTCTACAAGGAATGTCAAGTTGGAAAGCAAGTGAGGAGAAGTTTCAAAGTCAAAGGACAATCTTCTATCAGAGTATTGGAATTGGTGCATACAGATCTCTGTGGTCCTACCAAAGTAAGGAGTTTTCAAGGTGACTGGTATTTCATGATGATAACTGATGATTATTCCAAAATGACATGGGTTATCTTTCTTAAAGAAAAATTGGAAGCCCTAGACAAGTTTAAATCATTTAAAGCAATGGTTGAAAATGAAATGTATATGAAGATCAAATGTTTGAGGTCTGTTAGAGGTGGAGAATTTACTTCTAATGAGTCTAACATCATCTGTGAGAATCATGGGATAAAGAGGCAATTATCTACTCCTAGGACTTCTCAGCAGAATGGAGTGGTTGAAAGGAAAATAGGACCATTCAAGAGGATGCAAGAACTATGTTAAAAGAAGCAAACCTACCAAAAGTCTACTAGAGAGAAGCAATTCAAATCACTGTCTACATACAGAACATAGTACAAGTAAGAGGAAATGATACAAAGACTCCCTATGAGCTATGGTATGGAAGGATTCCCATTGTTAAATATTTCAAAGTTTTTGGAAGTAAATGTTATATTAGAAGAGATAAAGATCTAAGAAAATTTGATGCAAGACATGATGAAGGTATTTTTGTTGGGTACTCTAACAAAAGCAAAGCGTACTAGTGCTATCATGAAAGGCTAAGAAAGATTGTTGAGAGTGCGAATGTCAAGGTTGATGAAGACATACAGAAGGTTTCAAAAGTTAATAGATATGCATCAAACTTAGATGAGTCCTCTTGCAGAGAAGAAGAAAATGCTATTGAAAGGGAAGTATAGATTGGAGAAGAAGAAACTAAAGAAAAAGAAGTGCAAGTTGAAGAACAAGAAGCTTCAGAAAGAATCCCTGAAACTCCCAAGTATGTG
Organism: Cunninghamia lanceolata; assembly: GCA_027924645.1. Taxonomy (NCBI): domain Eukaryota; kingdom Viridiplantae; phylum Streptophyta; class Pinopsida; order Cupressales; family Cupressaceae; genus Cunninghamia; species Cunninghamia lanceolata. The sequence continues at coordinate 2,202,699 of BSBN01000136.1, forward strand.
TAGAGGCATCAAACTGAAGACCAGATCATCGGTGATAAGAGCAAAGGTGTATTGACAAGAGGTAAAGCTATTGAAAAAGGTAAATCTATGTTTAATTCCTAAAGTAGAACCTAAAACCGTAGTTAAGGCATGCAAGGATGAGCTTTGGATCAAGGAAATATAAGAAGAAATTCCTACTTTTAAATTTTTAGAAGATGATTGCATGTTTGCTAATAGTGATGAACTCAAGATTGCTCTTGAAGATCTAGAGAGGACTAAAGAAGAAATCATAGATTTGAAAGAGAATGTCAAAGAAGCAAATGAATGCATCAGAAATTTGAGAGAGCAAGTCAAGAAGTTCAAAGAAAGGCATAAGGAGGTCAGTAAACAATTGAGGTTAGCAAATGAATCCATGATTGGTCTAAAAGTGCAAATTGAAGAAAAAGAAAAAACTGAGGAATGTCTGAACTCAACGGTGAAAGGCAAATCTGAAGAATGTACAAGGCTAGAGTAAGAAGTTGTAAAACTTAAACCAGATTTGGTGAAGGCAAAGAACTATGAAGAGAAATTCAAGATAAGTTCTGCAAGGCTTGATGAGATGATTGCAAATCAGAAATATCCCAATGATAAATAAGGCTTAGGGTTTGAAAAAGGTGAAAGTTCAAAATCAGATCAAGCATCAAAAGTTGAAGACAAGAAGAATAATGACAACTAGATCTAGAATCAGAAGAAAGGAGCTAGAAGACCACTAGTCAAATAACCTAATGCTCAATGGTACCCATCTTTCAATGGTTATTGTCATTCTTGCAATAAATTTGGACATAAGGCAGCACAATGTAGGAGCAAAATGAATTAAAATGTTCCATCCTTCTCTAGTCAATGCTTTTCATGCTAGAAATCTGGTCATAAAGATAATGAGTGAAGAAGTCAAAGGGTGAATGGCTGTAACAATGGTAGTCAAATGATTCAATCCTTCAATGGCTACTATTTTACATGCAATAGAGTTGGACACAAAGCTAACTAGTATAGATCTAGAATGAATTAAGGGAATAATGGTAAAGGAATGTTGTGTACTACAATTGCAGTGCGCCTGGACACATTTCAAAGTTCTATAGAAGCAAAAGCATGAGGAAGGATATTCTGATAGAGAAGAACAAACCAGTACAAAGAATTGATCTGGCAGAGACTAAGAAGGAGATGAGTAAAATTTGGATTAATAAGAATGAAACAAAGGATAAGAATGTATCAGTACCAGCTTCTAGTGCAGATGCTTCCTCTAAAAACTAAGTTGGAGGCTACCTCTCAGGGGGAATAGGTAGTGGTGTTGATGTTTGATGTAGTTGTTGAATGGAACAAGACAATTGAGAGGGGAGGTGAATCAATTGTATCAAAACATTAACTTCTTTAAACCACAATCAATTTCACAACCACTTAACTTATTTCCTTATTCTGTTATGAGCATTAAACATGAATAGCAGAATCAAAACATGAACACTTCAACACCACATACACATGAACACCAAATTTTTTGTGGAAAACCCTAAACAGGGAAAAACCACGGTGAGTGTTAGCTCACAATATGAATGTAGTAACAATACCGAATATCAAATGGTGGCTCACTGCCCAAAAGGAGGGCTCACTGCAGAGGGGTGGCTCACTGCTAAGGGTTGAACTGATTAAGTAGCATCTACACCATGCCTGAGTTCAGTTCCATTGAAGTGCAATAAAACTCCTATGCTCTGCTCTGCTTTAACACTTCACACTTATCTTCACATCTTCAGACAATCACACCTCAAGCATGAATTCATTACATGTATTTATATAATTCATCAACCTTGGAATGTACATCAAGATTGGAATTACAATCATCAACCATTGGAACAATCTCCAAGGTCAACATACAATATACATACATCAAATTAGGACTAGACCTAAACAAACTTGCAGACTAAATGAATAAAGGAAGAAAAATTCATGCCTTAGCACGGACTCAATTACATCTTCACATGCTACCACACGCTTCTACAATTCAGGAAGTTCATCTGCAAAGAGTGTTAATCATCTAGGTCGGCCGGACAGGTGCAATCATCAAGAACACTTGAACATGCGCTTCTAAGATCTTCATTACAACTTGCGGATGAAGCACACACCTTTAATGTATTCATGGGAAATCCACAAACATCATAGAAACATTTGGAAACCAGAAAATCCAACTACAATATATCTCTACTTATTTCATTTGAAGATGGATCACAGACTGTTCTCAATCAGGCACTGTCAAACTCTGCTAATTAGAAACTTGTTTTCTAGAGCTTCAAATCTCATATCCTTTGGAATGAAGATGACTAAGGACCTTATAAGCTTAAGTCTAGAACCACAAACCCAAACTCCAATCTGTAGAGAAATGCAAAGAAAAACACTTTCTCCTTGTTACTCAACAAACCTTGCCAGGCACAGTCTTCATACTGGTGAATAAAACTTTTTTTGCACAGCAATCCAGACCACCAAATTCTGGATTTAGCATCTTCAAACACTTCTCTAAAACATATCCAAAGCTCATACTTTGGTCTTCAACATAGGAAATATGCAAAGCAAAATACTCAAATAATGTTCTTCAATCAATCAACAAACAACAATGCCAGAAGATATAGTTGACACAAATGATAACACAAACATGTTGACATCAGTGACAACACCAATTAGCACATACTTGCAATAGTAGTCAGGGGGAGTATTCAAAGCAGCAGTGAGCAGTGTAAGTATGTGCAATATCCTAGAGAGAGCAAGAAAGTGTTGTGTTGCCCTTTGCCATTAATGTCAAAGGGGGAGATTTCATGTGAAAAACAAAGGGGGAGAGAGAGTAGTCAGAGGGAAAGTAAGATGGGTAAAATAAAGGGGGAGTGTAATAAAGTAAAGAAGATTGGTGCAGAGTTGTGTCTTGATGGTTTTTCACATCAAGTGTTTCCATCAATGACAAAGGGGGAGATTGTTACAAGTATGTGCTAATCGGTGTTGTCAAATGTTGATGTCAACAAGCTTGTGTTGTCATTGGTGTCAACTGTCTTCTGATGAGGTTGTTGTTGTTTGATTCAGTTGCTTTGCTAAAGGTGGTTTGGTTTCTTTGTAGAGGTGCTGAATATGTTGAGGATATGCTTCTGTTGTTGGGTTTCCAAGTGATTTTGAGAAAATTTGATTAATTATGGAAACAGTGTGTTGAAGAAGTCTTCTGTCTTATAGAGTATTGTTCGAGTTTTTTCTCCACATTTCTTTTGTGTTGGAGATCTGAGTGTGTAGATTGGATATGTTTTTTAGAAGTGTTTGAAGATGCCAAATCTAGAATTTGGTGCTCTGGATTGCTGTGCAATGAAAGTTATGTTCACCAATTTTAGAACAATGTTTAACAGTGTCTGTAGTGTGTCTGAGAGAAATTGTTTTACTCCACATTTCTCCATAGAGTGGTTTCAGGTGCTGCAGTTCTGGATGTGTACTTATAAGGTCCCTATCTATCTTTATTCTAGAGGGTTTGTGATTTGATACTCCAGAAAGTGACTTCTTGTGTAACAAAGTTTGACATTGTTGTTTGTAAGTAGAATGTGAACTTTCTTCAGGTGAAATTTGTTGTGGTTGAATTCGTTGATCTTCAGGTGACTTCAAGATGTTCATGGATGTTTTTGAATTGTGTTAAAGCATTGTCTAAGATCCTCAAGTTATTGTTATGATCATAGAAGCATGTAATCAAGAATTTCTTATGTTTACACCATTTCGCTGACCTTGGATATTTGTGTTGATTGCATAATCACTTTGGTGATTGTGTGAGTGTTGTGTAGCATGCTTGGATGGATTTAGGTCTGAGCTAAGTCGTGAAGTGCTTTGCCTTCTTTCATTTTCATCACAGGAATGTTTAGGTCTAGACCTAATTTGAATTTTATGAGTGAAGATGTGTTTTCGACCTTGGAGATTGATTTCAAGGTGGATGGTGGTATAAATAGGTGTCAAGAGTTCATGTGTGTGTGTGCGAGGATGGGGATATGATTATGTGATGTGAATTTGATCAAGGCAGCAAGAGCTTTCATGCATTAGGCTACTAGATGCAGTGAGTAGAAGGTGTCTGCTATTTTTTGATGATGCTACGAAGGTGTTGTTTGTTTTTTGCTAGATATTGAGCTTCATTGGAACTAAACTCCATGCATAGGTTAGATGCAATTATATCAGTTCAAATCCTGACAGTGAGCAATTATTTTCTTCTTTCTTTTTCAGTGGGCAATGAGTCTACTTGGACAGTGAGTCCCCTGCAGTGAGCATTCTTGCTATGGCAGTGAGCCTTTTGTAATTCAGTATTGCTACTAGATTATATTGTGAGCTAATCCTCACTATGGTTTTTCCCTTTTAGGGTTTTCCACATAAAATATGGTGTTCTTTTATGTGTGGTGTTGATATGTTTTAGTTTTAGTTATTTTTTTTCATGCATAATCATCATAACATGTTTTAAAGGATTAATGTGGATCTAAATGTTTCTGAGAGTTTGAAATTTAAAAGATACAAGTGATTCACCCCCACTCTCAGTTGTCTTGTGCATTCAACATTGGGTGATTTTTTGGATGCAGATTGATGGAGAGCTATTGCAATCATGGGAGCGACGAGTTCCTTCAATGATAGATTTAAGGATCTAGTTTATAGATGAAAATATAGCTCGATTGCTCAGGATTGGGCTTCATACCATCTTAGAGATGCCCCAGTTATGGGCTCATAGTGCCATGATGACAGCCCTGGTAGAGAGATGGAGGAGCGATACATGCTCCTTGTTATTTCTGATGGGTGAGATCACTATCACCCTAGAGAATGTATGGAGGATCCTTAGGATCCCCATAGTTAGAGAGAGGGTGATGTATGATGTTCCCTCTGGAGTAGCAGCCTTAGATCGAGTGTTTGCACTAGCATGATTGAGGTACACCTAGGATAGATGGGAGATGCACTATAGGGCTACCCATGTGGGGGGAGGTCAGTGTTTTGTGTTGTATGTTTGTGGGTTGATTAGAGGTATACTGATCCCTGATCGACAGTCGCGGGACTTCTTGGTTGGCTAGGGGTGGGCTATCGAGGCTATGATGACCCAGGATATTTGCTTGGGGGCCTTGTTTGTTGGCCCAAATTTATCATGAGATACATATGGTGGTGTATCAGGTAGATGCGAGCTTGGGGGTAGGGGTGACATTGCTCCATGTGTGGGCATGGGAGCACATCCGTATTACGAGGCCTAAGTATGCATATGTGAGGGCATAATTTGAGCCCTTTGTATTTTTGTATAGGTTACCTCTCCCGCATACGCAGCCAGAGAACCTAAGATACCAGCGACAACTATTGGATTACATGGATACGGTCATATATATGGCGACCATATATAGGGGTAGAGGCGTGGATCGATGATGATGTGCATATGCCATACACTTTTCAGCTTCGGTACATGATAGGGTGGACAGAGCACACTATTGATAGATATATTATATCATGGGTTATGCGCTAGTTTGGGATGAGACAGGGTCTACCACAAGTCATGGCTATTTTTGAGCAGGTACAAGCAGATACACCAGCTTGGCCTCCAGAGTTGCAACCATAGGTGGCATTACTAGATTGGGCGGAACTACAACTAGTGCAGTGGGATTATGGGTCAAATAGTGGATGCAAGGACAACTCTTACATATGATATGTGGTGGCAGACAGTGAGGCTAGTATGACTTACAGCCCCGAAGGTAGATCCCACAAATGAGGAGGAGGAGTGGGAGGAGTACGTTATGGAGGAGGTGGAGATAGAGGAGGAGGGAGATGGAGCTAGGAGAGATCGAGGGGGAGGTGGGGATGATGGAGGGGGTGGAGGAGGTGACGGTATTCAGGTTTTGGCGATGGTAGTTACAGGGTAGACGATGACAAGACAGGGACAGGTTGAGCAGGTACCTATTGGACAGACACTCTTTGAATAGATTCTAGTTGTATAGGCTCCTGCATGATGGGAACTAGTTGGTTAGGGGCCACAGGTGGGCCAAGTGGGGACTTCTGGATAGGGATAAGTGGGGACTTCAGGCGTAGGGACATCAGGTACTGGCCCTGGCCCGATGCCATCTGCTAGTCACCGATGGGTGCACTCATGAGGAGACGAGGAGGAGGATACAATGACCATGTGGGCTCAGGTAGCGAGCCTAGAGAATCAGGTGGCTAGATAGTAGCAGGAGTTACCTATTATTACGGCTGAGTGGGAGAATGCGCAGATAGAGCTTTAGAGATTACAAGGTTTGTAGGCCTTGTTGGATGGAGTGAGTGGGGGAGATGGAGATCCACAGATTTAGATCCTGTAGGCTCAGATCGACCACTTGCAGAGCCAGATGCAGACTTAGGTTTCTTAGATCACAGCAGAGAGAGATGCTGAGACAATTATGAGACAGGGGGCAGAGGCTCGGTTGTAGAGGGTTGATGCCCAAATTACTCAGTTGCAGTAGTAGGTAGCACAGATGTGAGGGGATTGATGGAAGCAACATGGATAGGATGTGGGGAGACTACATTGCAGCACAACAACAACTTAGTCAGGTACAACAACAACTAGCAGATCAAAGAGCTAGAGTAGAGTACTACTACGGAGCCTATTACATAGCTATACCTGTGGGATAGACAATACCGAGCTACAATCAACATAGTCGGTCCAGGGTTTTAGGTTCTTACCGATCAAGCCGCTCTTAAAGATTTATGTTATAGCCCTCATAGCATCATCATCCACCACCTTAGCAGAAACAACCCTCTCAGCAATAGGCACCTATGGAGCCACCTCCTCCTCGTCGACCTGATTCCCCTACTAACTCTGCATGAGGTAGTTCCACCCACGGTTGATTTACATTTGTATGCCTTCGGGCATTATGCATTTTGATGTACTTCAACCCTTAGGGCACATATTTTTTTATATCATGACATTATCTGAGATGTATATGATTTTTAGGGGTATATGTATGATGATTTTTTGTGGCGATATATGATGTGTAATGATGTGGCTATGCATTTATGATTCTATGTGATGCATTTATTATGGTTATGATTATGTGATGATGTTATGGATGCATTGTTATGTTTATGATGATTATGGATAGATTATGTATGCATAGATGTATGGATGTTATGGATGCATATGATGGTAATTGTATGGTATGTATATGGATCTTTTTATGGTTTCATGATTTATGTGGATTATGATTATGTAATGATTTTATGAGATGGAAATGGAATATATGCTTAGATTAATAAACATATATTATGTATGGATTAATAAAATGTGAATGAAATAAATGCTCAAATTAATAAACATATATTATGCAAATGGATAAATGGAATGTAATGGAAATATATGCTCAGATTAATGAACATATATTATGCAAATGGATAAATGGAATGTAATGGAAATATATACTCAAATTAATAAACATATATTATGCAAATTATGCAAATGGATGTAATTAGAAATATATGCTCAGATTAATAAACATATATTATGCAAATGGATAAATGGAATGCAATGGAAATGAATGCTCAGATTAATAAACATATATTATGCAAATGGAAAATGATGTTATAGATGGGTAATGCAATGTAATGATTATGGTTATTAATGTAATGGTAATGCAATGGTATAGTAATGCAATGGTGTGATATATGCAGGATGATGGATGTTAGTCATGATACATTATGATGCTTAGGACCATGGTGAGGAGGTTGAGTGGTTGGGAGATGGTCAGGATACGGGATGGTCAGGATAGGTTTAGGGATGGTTGGGATAGGTTTAGGGATGCCACATTGTTAGAGGGGTTTTGTTGGGTTGGTTGGAATTTGGATAGGATTGGTTGTTGGATGAGAGGGTAGGAGTATATTAGGTTGGATAGAGTGGTTGTGGGATGGGATTGAGTGATTAGGGGATGGGATTGGTTAGGTCCTTTTATTCATTAAATGCAAAGCCAAGGTGATGATTTTGATGGATGGGGAATGAGGGTAGATTAAGGATGATGGGTTGGGATGGGATAGTGTGTTGATATTTTTGAGAGCAATCCTATATTTATTATAGAAAAAGGGGATATTTTCTCCAAGGTATGAAAGACCAAGGTGATGATTCATATCCGTCTTGGCATGGACTAGACCCACAAACAATAGGATGATCCCATGCATGCCCAAGGTATTACAATCTTGCCTAGATGAGGGAAGGGGACTCATAGCATATCCCGTTAGTACATAAAAGGTATGATGAACCTTAGATGAAAAAGGGAAAACAATATGCTAGAACCAAGCCTACATTTCATAAGATATGAATAATAGACTTAGAGTAATGAGAGCAACCCACAAGCACAACATACAGAAGCACTGACTATGCCCCATTCTAGGTGTTTTTCACCACATACCATGATATAGTGAGATCAAGTAGTTTTGAAGTGATCCCTAGAATGAGACAAAAGATAAAAATCAATAATCAAAAGACCAACAAACTAAACAAATAACCATTGTATCTCTTGCCAAGATAAGTGTTGATTTGATAGGATGATGGATTCTACCTATTGTAGGAATGATATATCCATTAAGGAAGGAATTGATTGGATGATTAGGATAAAAGTTGAGAGATGGGCAAAGAAGATAGTAAGCCATGTGTCATGATTGTAGTTGGTTTGTTGATTGATGAACTTTGTGTGGGATATGATGCTTTTAGAAGTATGCTCAGCAAGTGTATTGCTTTTGGATTTAGTATAAGCTGAGGGAACAGGGACCATCCAAATGGGTTAGATGGGTGCATCTCATGTACCTACATACTGGATACTTCCTTCGTATTCCAGAGTATCTACATACCCTGTATCCACGGGATTAAGGCACATTAAGTTGCAGGTGGTGATGATATGTAGTTTTGATTTGTAGTGATGATGTAGGGATGGTTCGGGATGGGTTGGAATGATGATGATACATTGGATGATGTTGGTGATGATGATGAGTTGGATGATTGTTTTTAGTATTTTATATTTTCTAATATTCTTGGGGTTTTGGGGGATAATTTGATTTTTTTTGGATTTTTCTAATTTTATGTTGTACAAGAAAGGGCATGCAAGGATCCTTTTTCCAGGAATCTGCCTCAAGTGGGTTATGAAGGGATGGGATGGGGAACACTGAACGTTTATGATTCTAAGCCATGGGATGGAGGGGATATGGAGGGCTTATTAGATGGTAGGACTGACCACTACACATGGCGCCTAAGACAGGTTTTCACCATGATACTTATCTAAGGCATCACTAAAGTGATTTTCACCATTGGATGACTTTATTACACATGGTTTTTTCTTGTTTTTTTTTTTTTTTTTTTTGGTTTTTTGGTTTTTTTTGTATTTTTTGACTTGGGATACTCGATGGGTTAGGCATATAACTTTTTCAAGTGCATAATGTTCATTGGCTCATCCGAAGGCTACCCCTCAGGTGTTGCAAGCTGATAAGCTCCTAATCCATAGCTAGTTGTAACGACATAGGGTGTCAACGATTTAGGCTTGAACTTGCCCTTCTTGTGATGCTCTTGTAAATTCCTCTGACTTTCCATAAGGACTAGGTCACCTATCTCAAACCAGTGGTTCTTGATTTTCTTATTGTAGCTTTTGCATAGGCAATTCTGATAGGTTTGTAGGTGATTTAGAGCATTCAAGTGCTTCTCATCCAGAAGTTCTAGCTCATTTAGGCATGCAACTCGATACTCTTCCTCAATAATGATATTCTGCAATGAGATTTTGAGAAAGGAGAGCTCAACCTTGATTGGCAAGATGGCTTTGGAACCAAATAATAAAGAGTATGGAGTGGCCCCTATAGGGGTACAGATGCTTGTGCAGTAGGCCCAAAGGATGGGATTGAGTTGGAGGTGCCAGTCATGACCAACTTCATTAATTGTCTTCTTCAGGATTCGTAAGATGGTTTTATTGTAAGCTTCATCTTGACCATTACCTTGAGGGTAATACGATGTGGAGAAGTGATGTTGGATGTGAAGCTTTTGGCAGAGGTTACGTACTTCTTAGTTCTTAAATTATTTCCCATTGTTGGTGATGATGGAGAGGGGGATGCAATAGCGACATATTATGTAATTGATGCAGGAGCATCTCACACAAGGTGGCCTCCGTGAGGCATTTAAGTTCATGTTTTGTTTTAAATCATGTTTTATGTTGTAATAAGGTCTATTTGACCAATGCATGTCATTTCTGTTTGTATCTAGGTTCTTCAAGACCTAGAACCTATGTTTGTAAGTCCTAAGTAATTAGGTTGCATTTGTCAAGTTGTTAGATGGTTGGTCTCCTAGCCACTTGGAGATGGTTAGTTTTCTCCCAGCCGCTTGGAATTGTTCTCCCAGCCACTTGGAATAGGGTTGGTGTTCCTCGGGGCAAGCTTATAAACCCTAAAGAAATGAATCAATTGCATATAGATTAGATATTGTAAGCATTGTAATCAGATCGAAGCGAAGAAAAGCTGAATGTAATCGTGCATTTTGTTAAGGAGAAATTGAACTATTCTGTGTTGTCAATTTGTTTCCATTCTCTGTAATTACAAACTGCATAGCTGTAGATTTCTTTTCCTTTTTGTACTTTCATTGTTGAAAAATGTCAATGTGAAGCATTTCACTGGTGAGATTTTTGTCGAAATCAGTGGAATGGCTTCGTTGTATCATATTCATTTGTTTCCTGTGTTGTTTCATTGTTCAGCGGTGCAAAGGATCCGGATAGTGTGAGGTGCACAGTAGGTTGACCTAACATCTCCATGTGCTATGATTTGGATCAGAGGAGTTGGAGCTATTATCGGTGAGACAGAGGCCATCGGAAAAGCTTTCCTCACTCAGAGCGACGAGGATAGTTTGGCCGAAGAGAGGTTCAAGGCATTGAACGGAAGTCACGGCCTGAGATGCATATCGAGGTGACAAAGTACATCGGCCAGAAGTTGTGCATACTTGCCAACGAGTAGGGTCTCACCAAATATAACACATATTGGCATATCGAGAGAACAGACAAGAAGTTCACCGATGGTAAAGGTCACAGCAATGAGAGTTTGGTGACGGTTGAACTTAGTGTCAACTTGAGCGAAGAGGGAGTAAGCCTTACCATATGAGGCTCCCCATCATATTGGTATTAGAGCCAGCGAAAGATCTGGGCGGAGGTGTTGTGTATTGATTTCTGTCACTGAGAAGGCAGGCGAAGAGTTTAAGCAAAATGTTTGGTTGGTGACCATTTTGAAAGCAGAGGTCATGGAAAGTATTTTGAAGGATGACAGTAGTTGCTAGACTGTTGTAGATGCTTGTGCCATCTAGTTGCGAGAAGGAATAGGACTCTTGTAGTGTGTGGGTAGACGATGATGAGGACTGTCAAGACCATTCACCAATAGAGGTTTGGCTGGAATAGGGTGCAGAGTGAGGCCACTGAGAGAGAAAGTGGTAGTGCATCTCTGGGATTTGTTGTTGGACAAGAGGAATGGGTCTGTGAAGCAACATGTAGGAAGGACAACTGATTGAGCATTGCGTTGTAGTCAAATTGAGGATTTGCAGGAGTGTTGGCATTTGGGTACTGTCTGTGAATGTTTATGTCAGATAGAGAAAGTGAAGGAGAGGCTAGCAATATGCCTCCAAAGGGGATGACCACCGAAGTGGTCAAGAAATTTCAAGAGATGGAAGAGATGATCAAAACTAGAGTCAGGGAAGCACTCCAAGCAAAATTGAAGGCAATGAAGATAGGAAAAAGGATAGAGGAAGATTCAGATGAAGAAGAAGAGAACGAGGAAACATAAGAGGAACAAGAAGAGGCAAAGATACCGGTTGAACAAAAGCAATTCTTGGAAGCCATCAAGGCAATTGGCAAGGACTCTTCGGAGGCTCGGATAGATGTCCCCATGTTCAGTGGGAAGATGAATGCTGAGGAAGTCATGGAGTGGATTGAGGCTCTAAACAACTACTTCGAATACAAGGAAGTTCCTGAAAGTAAGAGGGTTAAGTTTGCAAAAACTAAACTCAAAGGTGTTGCCCTTACATGGTGGAATTACACCCAAGGAGAGAGGGTAAAGAGTGGGAAAAGTATGGTCTCTTCTTGGAGAAGAATGTTGGAGAAGATCAAGTCCCAGTTCTTTCCATCTGACTACGAGGTGCAGATTTACAGGAAAATGCAGAACCTTAAGCAAAAAGATATGGCTATGGCTACTTACATCGAGGAGTTTCACAAATACACTCTTCGTTGTGGGTACATGGAGGATGAAAAAGCCAAGGTAGCAAGGTATCTAAATGGTCTGAGGATCAATATTCAAGATGAGATAAGTTTGTTTACTCCTGAAACCGTGGGAAAATGCTTTCAAGTAGCATTAAGAGCTGAAGAGAAGTTGAAGAGGAAAGGTGAGCAGAAAAATAAAGGAAGAGGTGACAGAAATTTTAGAGGCAGTTTTGGAGGAAGAAGTCCTAACCAGAGGCCTAGTGGTGAGTCTAGCTAAGAAGAGCAAGTTGGAGACTCAAGTAGCAGAGGAGGCTACTAAGGAAGAAGGCCAAATGAAAGAAGTGGGACAAATGGATCAGGTAGAGAATCCAAGTTCTCCAATATGAGATGTTATAACTGTAATCAGATGGGGCACCTGGCATACAAGTGTCCAGAGAAGGCCTCAACTTCTCATGGTAATGAGAGAAGAACCACATTGACTCAAGAGGATGTAGGGAGTGTGACATCTCCTGAAATGAATTTGACATCAGAAGTGGGAGAAAATCTGATGATCAAGAGGACACTGCTCAAAGAACCAGTGCAGATTGAACCATCACAAAGGAGAGCACTTTTCAGGATCAATTACAAAAGCAAAGGTAAAATATGCAAGGTAGTCATAGATTTTGGTTCAACAGATAATATGGTGTCTAGGGAAATGGTGGATAAATTGAACATAGAAAGGATTCCTCATCAAACTCCTTACAGAGCATCTTGGGTAAGTGATAGCCAATCAGTTTTGGTAGATGAACAAGCATATGTTGATTTTCAGATTGGAGAATATAAGGAGAGAGTTTTATGTGACATTTTGCCCATGGAGTGTTGTCACCTACTTTTAGGTAGGCCCTAGCAATTTGATAGGCAAGCATTATATGATGGATATGCTAACACATACACCATCAAGAAGGATGGAAATACTTTTGTGATGACACCATTGCAAGAGGGTGCTGCAACACAACAGGCAACCAAGATCATTTTGGTGGGTAAGAAAGAGTTTGTGAAGATGCATGAAGAAGAGACAAGGAAAGTTGAGGATACCTCAAGGAGTGAGGTTACCAAAGATCACAGTTTGAAGGTGATTTTAGTTTTGAATGATGGAGATCAGATGGTAACGTATGAGATGGATCAAGAGAAGGTCAAAGAGTAGGTCTGCAAGCAGCCACAAGTTGATTGGAAAGAAGAGGATGCTATTATAGTAGGGCCATTGTTTGTCCTCTAGAGCCAACAAGAGTTGGAAGGCAAACATATTCTACCATAGCAGCAATACAAGACGCATCAAACACAGTTTTGAATGCAGGTGTTCAGGCATATATGACAGTAAGCAATCATGGTATACAACATCCAAGTTTGGTTGCAAGCACTCACTCATGGCAAGGTGTGAGTAGAGCCTACAATGCTAGGCATGAGTTTTTGATTCCATGGAAGCCAGTTGCAGTCCAGAGATCGTGGGGAAGGCATGTGGCAGCAACGGATAATGGTGGTGCAAGACACAGGATCAACTCATGGGACATGAGTTCTTTTCTAGGTGGGGTGTATGATGCAGGAGCATCTCACACAAGGTGGCCTCTGTGAGGCATTTAAATTCATGTTTTGTTTTAAATCATGTTTTATGTTGTAATAAGGTCTATTTGACCAATGCATGTCATTTCTGTTTGTATCTAGGTTCTTCAAGACCTAGAACCTATGTTTGTAAGTCCCAAGTAATTAGGTTGCATTTGTCAAGTTGTTAGACAATTGGTCTCCCAGCCGCTGGGAGACGATTAGTTTTCTCCCAGCCGCTTGGAATAGGGTTGGTGTTCCTCGGGGCAAGCTTATAAACCCCAGAGAAATGAATCAATTGCATATAGATTAGATATTGTCAGCATTGTAATCAGATCGAAGCAAAGAAAAGCTAAATGTAATTGTGCATTTTGTTAAGGAGAAATTGAACTATTCTGTGTTGTCAATTTGTTTCCGTTCTCTGTAATTACAAACTGCATAGCTGTAGATTTCTTTTCCTTTCTGTACTTTCGTTGTTGAAAAATGTCAATGTGAAGCATTCCATTGGTGAGATTTCTGTCGAAATCAGTGGAATGGCTTCGTTGTATCATATTTATTTGTTTCCTGTGTTTTTTCATTGTTCGGCGGTGTAAAGGATCTAGATAGTGCGAGGTGCATAGTAGGTTGACCTAGCATCTCCATGTGCTAGGGTTTGGATTAGAGGAGTTGGAGCTATTATCGGTGAGACAGAGGCCATCGAAAAAGCTTTCCTCGCTCAGAGCAACGAGGATAGTCTGGCCGAAGAGAGGTTCAAGGCATTGAACGGAAGTCACAACCTGAGATGCATATCGGGGTGACAAAGCACATCAGCCAGAAGTTGTGTGTGCTTGCCGACGAGTAGGGTCTCGCCGAAGATAACACATATCGGCATATCGAGAGAACAAACAAGGAGTTCGTCGATGGTAAAGGTCACAACGATGAGAGTTTGGTGACAGTTGAACTAACTGTCAGCTCGAGCGAAGAAGGAGTAAGCCTTACCATATGAGGCTCCCCATCAGTAATGGATGATGAATTTGGTGATTTGGATAACGGTGTTGTAAGTGAGTGGAATGACTTCAACCCACTTAGTGAAGTATTTAGTGGCGGTGATAGTGAACTTATGTCCATTAGATGATGGTGGATGGATTTTGCCTACGAGGTCAAGCCCCCATTGTGAAAAGGGATAAGGGATCATGATCAGTTTCAATTCCTATGATGGTGCATGGATGAGATCACCATGTTGCTGATACGAAAGGCATTTATTCACAAATTGATGGGTGTCCTATTCCATGGTAGGCTGGTAATATCCTATTCTTAAATTTTATTTTGCTAGGGTAGGTCCATTAGAATGTGGCCCACAAATATCCTCGTGTACCTCTTGTAAGGCCACTTCATCTTCTCTAGAATCGAGGCATCGTAGACGAGTACCATCAAGACTTTTGTGGTATAGGGTGTCACCTATGATGGTGAAGCGAGAAGTGTGGGGGATGAAGGTTTGGCATTGTGCGGATGTAAGGTTAGGTGGAATGATGTTGTCGTGGAGGTAAAGATAGGTTTCTTGATACCATGGGGATAAGGGACCAATAATGTTGCACATTAACTCAGATTGTGGAACATCATAGGCCAACATTGGGAGCTCTTCTATTAGGAATTCACACCTTTTGTTTTCTTTCTTCATGTCAACCAAAGACTCTATGGTAGCCATGGCATCTGTTGCTTTATTGTTCAACCTTGGTACTTGTTCAAAATGGATTTCATGAAAATAGTCTTTCAAATCATCGACCATCCTTTTATATGGTAGGAGCTTATCATCTTTTATTTTATACTCGTTGTTGACTTGTCTTATGACTAGCTAGGAATCACCATAAACTTTGAGCTTTTTGATTTTCCATTGGATAGTCATACAAAGCCCTGCGATCAATGCTTCATATTTTGCTACATTGTTGGTACAAGGAAATGTGATTTTGTAGGATTTTGGTATGGTGTCTCCTTGAGAGGTGTCAAACAGGATGCCTGCCTCGAGCCATGATGTGTATAGGATCCATCAAAATACATGTTCCATGTTTATGTTGTTGGTGCTACTGTGAGGATGGACTCATCCAGGAATTCTGAAATCAAAGGATTCTTTGTTGCGATGGGCACATTGACTAATTGATCTGTAATTACTTGATGCAGAGTGTCAGCAGAAGCGGATGAAGATTTTCCTATATCTTCCCTATCGGCAAGAGATCCTCCAGTGTTTCGCTGAAGTCAAGGATGTCTTCGCTATCGGAAAGACATGAACTATCGGCCGCTCCTTATTCTTTTATCCCGATGGCCAAGTTCTCACCGATACTGTCGGGTACATCGGCTAGACCGATACTATCGGTATAACTTTCTTTTAGTTATCTGATATACAAACTCTTACCGATGTGCATTGCGTTGAACTTAATCGTCGGTAAGACCTCTTGCTTTGGCCAGACTTCTACTTAAACTCCCGATAATAACTCTCACACCGATATGTCTTCTACTATCGGCATGACCTTCGCTCATCGGTGGGACTCCCAAGTCTTCTCCCGACGGTGCTTCCTCACGCCGATACTCTTTATCGGCGACACTCCGAGGATGTCTCACCGATCGGTGAAACCTTGTACCGTCGGCTAAGTGTATTTTCCTTAGCCCGATTTCGTTTCTCTCGCCGATGCGAACAACAATGGTATGTGTCTCCGACACTATACCAATCTTCGGTAAGACGGAGAGTATTTCACACCGATGTCAGTTTCATCGGTTAGACATAGCCTATCGGTGGTCCTTCAAAAAGCTATTCCGACACTTGATCTCACGCCGATAGACTCCCAACTGTTATGTGACGCCGAACTCGGATTCCTTTTGACAGAACAATAGAATTTGGCCGATTCATATATCAACCCTCGATCACTCGTAGCAATCTGATCCCCAAATCAAAACTATCCAATTTCACTCTGATTTCCCGACTAGCCACATGACGATGTCTAGTCGAACTTGACTGAGTTCGCTGGCTTCTTGGGTAAGAATTCAACAACAACAAACGTGAAAAGTCTTTCACCCATCACACTGATACTACACAAGGCTTCAGTGGACAGAGGAAAGGGCCTCCATGTATGAATCAAAACCCTACTCCTAGGTTACGAACCAGCCACTGTGGAACCGTGGGTTTTACACCGTCTGCACACTACAGAGTCACTATGGATTGACAGATAGCATCCGGTTAGGGTTCCAATTACAAAATCAGGATAAAGATATCAAATCACTAAGAACAACCAAGAAAATCAACACAGATCATACCCAGAACTCTCTTTATTCAGTTATCAAGAAGAACTTGTTGTAATACACACTTCTCTCCCTGCTCCGTGTGACATACAACCTGCCTCTAAAGAAGATGTAGAGACAGCAGTTATCCCGTCCAACCGTGCAAACTGATTTTCAAATCAGTTAGCCGTTGGTTTACCCTTCATACAAGCAAAACTACATGTGTGCCTTGCACAATTACATTCATGGGACCAAATTGACCCTTATTACAAAATGAAAAGGCTTAAGAGCCTTATGAGAAAACAAAAGAAAAGATGACCCTGCACTACAGAGAATGTGCTCCTGCACCATTACTTGCCCTTTAATGGCTTTCCATTTTTAATATTCAATGTGAAATTCACTCAGGATCATTACCCATTTTACCATTCATCCAGTGAGAGTTGCTCTTGTCAACAAGTACTTTAGTGGGTCAATTTTTGCAATAAGCTTGGTCTTATGATTGAGCATGTAATGTCTTAACTTCTGAGAGGTAAAGACAACAGTGAAGCATGCTTGTTCAATGGGTGTATAGTTTATCTCATATGCCACTAAAGTGCGGTTGATGTAGTATATGGCTCTCTCTTTTCCTTGCTCATCATATTGTGCCAACAAGGCCCCTATCGTTGTTTCTATTATGGAGATGTAGAGTAAAAGGGGTTGTCCTTGTTTTGGTGGTATGAGGATGGGTGGCATGGCAAGATATTCCTTCAACTACTAGAAGGCCTTCTGACAATTGTCATCCCATACAAATGCTACATTTTTTTCAAAGATACTGAAATGGTTGGCACTTATTTGCTAGCTGGGCCATAAAACGATTGATGGACTGAAGCTTTCCTTGAAGGCTATGGAGTTGTTTGAGTGTTTTTGGTGGAGGCATCTCCACTATGGCTTTCACCTTTGTGGGGTCAAATTCAATACCTCTTCTTGATACAATGTATCCTAGGAGTTTACCGTAGGTGACTCCAAGGACACATTTCTTAGGATTCAGACGTACTTTGTACTGCTCTAGGTGATTGACAATTTTTGCTAGCACGTTCAAGTGTTTTTCTCTTGTTTTGGACTTTCCCAACAAGTCATCTACATAGTCTTCCATTATGTTGTGAAATGGGTCATGGAAGATCATTGTCATGGCTCTCTGATATGTAGCTCTTGCATTTTTCAAACCAAAGGTCATTATGACCCAGCAGTAGGTTTCCCATGGACATATGAAGGATGTTTTGTGTTGGTCTTCTTCTACTATCCTGATTTGATTATAATCGAAGAATCCATCCATGAGGGATAACATTTCATGCTCTGTTGTGAGATTGACAATGATGTCTATGCTTGGAAGCAGGAAGTCATATTTAGGGCATGCTTTATTGAGATCTCTAAAATCCATGCATACGTGGATGCCCCCAGTGACTTTGGCTACTGGTACAATATTAGACACTAATTCAGGATAGTCGATTGGTCGAATGAATCCTACATCCAAGAGCTTTTTGAGCTTGACTTTGACCAATAGTGCAATTTGAGGATTCATGTAATGTCTTAACTTCTGAGAGGTAAAGACAACAATGAGGCATGCTTGTTTAATGGGTGTATAGTTTATCTCATATGCCACTAAAGTTTGGTTGATGTAGTAAATAGCTCTCTCTTTTCCTTGCTCATCATGTTGTACCAACAAGGCCCTTATCGTTGTTTCTGTTGTGGAGATGTAGAGTAAAATGGGTTGTCCTTGTTTTGGTGGTATGAGGATGGGTGGCATGGAAAGATATTCCTTCAACTGCTAGAAGGCCTTCTGACAATTGCCATCCTATACAAATGCTGCATTTTTTCAAAGATATTGAAATGGTTGGCACTTATTTGCTAGCTGGGCTATAAAATGGTTGATGGACTAAAGCTTTCCTTGAAGGCTACGAAGTTGTTTGAGTGTTTTTGGTGGAGGCATCTCCACTATGGATTTTACCTTTGTGGGGTCAAATTCAATACCTCTTCTTGATACAATGTATCCTAGAAGTTTACTAGAGGTGACTCCAAAGGCACATTTCTTAGGATTCAAATGTACTTTGTACTGCTCTAGGTGGTTGAAGATTTTTGCTAGCAAGTTCAAGTGTTCTTCTCTAGTTTCAGACTTTCCCAACAAGTCATCTACATAGTCTTCCATTATGTTGTGAAATAGGTCATGGAAGATCATTGTCATGGCTCTTTGATATGTAGCTCCTACATTTTTCAAACCAAAGGACATTATGACCCAGCAGTAGGTTCCCCATGGACATATGAAGGATGTTTTGTGTTGGTCTTCTTCTGCTATCCTGATTTGATTATAACCAGAGAATCCATCCATGAGGGATAACATTTCATGATCAGTTGTGAGATTGACAACGATGTCTATGTTTGGAAGTAGGAAGTCATCTTTAGGGCATGCTTTGTTGAGATCTCTAAAATCCATGCATACGTGGATGCCCCTTGTGACTTTGGCTACTGGGACAATATTAGACACTAATTCAAGATAGTTGATTGGTTGAATGAATCCTACATCTAAGAGCTTCTTGAGCTCGACTTTGACCAATAGTGCAATTTGAGGATTCATTTTCCTAATCTTTTGTTTCACTAGTTTTGCTTCAGGATGAATGACGAGATGATGTACCACTAAGGCAGGATCCACTCCTAGCATGTTAGCATAGGTCTATGCAAAGTTATGAATTCTTTTTTTGAAGAAGGACAAGGAGGCCTCTTGTTCTACTACTTTAATGGATGCTGCTTGGAAGGTGATCTTAGGTACTTCCTTCGTACCAAGGTTCATTTCTTGTGATGCTTCTCCAAGGATCGGTGACCTTTCTTGATATAATTTTGGGACTTTAGGTAGGTCCATTCTCTCATCCCCTAATGCCTCGGGGACGTTTTCACTAGGGGATACATATTTTATTTTGTTTTTTTCATCATCTGAAAGTGCCACAAAGTGGTTTTCACTAGGGGATGTTATACTTTTGCGACTAAGAGATTGGATTGTCTCCCCAAAGTATGCGGATGTATTGAGTTCCATTATGTATCTGAATCTATGATCTTCGAGAGGCATATGGTCTCTAACCCCCATGAATTTTGTAATGGCTTCATCATTTTGTGCGATATCAAGGACAAGAGGCCCTTGTTGGTCCCAATCTATGAGCTGGTGGTATACTAGAGGAAGGTCGATGTATGTTGATGGTGTAGTTGATAAGGTGTAAATCGTGCATATGGAGGATTCAAAAAATTTGGTGAAATCAAAAAAGCAGTCTTGATGGTCCTCTTCATTGATATTATCGATCGTAGGGAAAGACCTAGAAACCTCACTCAAGATATACTCAATTTCGTTGGAGGTGGATTCTTGTTTTCCATACCCTAGTCCATGGAGGTGAGGATTCTCTGTTTCTTGAATAGGCTCAATAATCCCTTGTTCATGTAGGCCTATGCTGCCTTGTCCTTTATAACCCATGTGTTTGACAATCTTGAGACCTTTTCCATATATCTCAGTTGGGAGGATGGAAGCTTCTTGTTGTTCATCTTCATCTTTGTACAACCATGAGGATATATCTTCGAGGATGTCTTGTTCCATGAAGTGCTTTCACTTGAAGATTGGAGATGGCTTGCATTTGATGATGACCATGGAGACTTCATTTTCCTTAGGGGCACCAAATGCTTTAGGGGATGGTGGGAGTAAGCCTATTCAAAATGTGCCATATAGATCATATTCACCACATCCCATGTCACTCATTTTGATCTTAACCTCAGGGGGGATTTGTGATTGCGATGTGGATGTGATGTTTGAAGGATCGATGTATGAGGTGGAAGGTTTTGGATTGGTGTTAGAGGTGGATACTTTGGTGGCATTGATGTAAGGGCAAAAGGTTCTATTGTGTCCTTCCAAAAATCTACAATATTGAAAGGGACGAGGGTCAGCGTAGACAGTAACTTCCGTGCCGTTATACGGGAATTTGAGACATTGGTGGAAGGTGGAGGGAATGACTTGCGTGGCATGGATCCATGGTTGGCCAAGGAGGATGTTGTACATGAGGTCAAGATCAAGAATGTGACATTTGGTTTCTAGAATCTTTTGTCCCACTTGGGGGGGGGAGTTTAATGGTGCCTTCATACAATCTCTCGATATCATCATATCCCTTTATGGTGATGCATTCACTAGAATCCAAAACCAAATCGGAGTATCCCAAGTGTATTAATAATTTAAGAGTGAAAAGATTTAGGCCAAAGCCACCATCTATTAACAATCGTTTTATGGTGTATTTATGGATAAGGACCTTGATATGGAGAGCTTTGTTGTGGGATGCATTGGATGTGGGAAGATCTTTTTCAGAGAATGTAAGATGATGCAGTGAGGCAATGTGTCCCACCATGGCTTGGAATTGGTCGACATTCAGGTTGTTAGGGACATGGGTTTCCATTAAGGCTTTTTCGAGGACATCCTTATGGAGGGGGGATGTACGGAGCAACTCAAGAATGGAAATTTGAGCAAGGGTCTTTCCAAGGTGATCGAGGAGGTTATACTTATGAGTGGATGGGGGATTGGTAGGTGCAGAAGTAGTGGCTTGATAATTAGAGGGGGATCCTCAAATAGAGATGTGGTCGTGACGAGTAATAACGACACAATTGGGTGTTTTGGCTCAATTGGTAATGGTGTTGACTTGGTTGGGTGACTCTTCTATACGACCCAAGATGGAATTGAAAGAAGAGGGAGGTGGAACTATGTTGTAAGATTGGTTAGAGGAGGCTTTTCACTTGTTGTGATCCGGAAGTGGATCCTTGTATGCTCCTGAGTTTGTGTTAGGCGATTGTTTAGAAGGTTCATCAATGGTTATGTCGCCTCTATCTACAAGGTCTTGGATGCAATGTTTTAACCTCATGCAATTAGATGTTTTATGCCCTTTAATACAATGGTATTCACAATAGGCATTCTCGTCAAACCAAGAGGGTTTAAATTAATTATCATCATAGGGGCGAATAGGTGGCAATGTGATCAAATCCACCTTGATGAGGTTTCTCAAAACTGTTGCAAGTATGTGCCTAATCGGTGTTGTCATTGATGTCAACATATCTGTGTTATCATTGGTGTCAACTGTATCCTTATCTTTTGATTAATTAGAAGCCTTTTATGTTGAGGACATTGAGAAAATTAGCCCCTCCGAAAGAATCAGAAAGGAAACAATGAATCATAGTGAAGATAATGAGTTGCATACTGAAGAATAGTCTAGAAGATTGCTCCGCATTTCTTGTAGATTGAAGATCTTGGTTTGCGGATTGAAAGTTATTTAGAGGCATGTTTGAAGATGCTAAATCTTGAGTTTGAGCCTCCAGTATGAAGAATTGAGTGAGTTACATTCACCAGAGTAAAACTTGATTTTTCTGATTATTCACTGGTGGCAGGGAGAAAGTATTTTGCTCCACATCCCTCTGCATTGAAGTATTTTTCTCTGTGGTTCTAGAAGGAAGTTTGGGATAATGATAAGTGCCTACAACTACAATGGTTCATGATTTGGTGGTCTGCAAGCTATCTTTCTTTTATGACAGTTGAAGACAGTGAAGTTCATGTGCTCCGGTGTGAAGAATCTCATGGATAAAGTGGTTAGAGTTTGTGCGGTTACTCCTGGTGATTACAATGTGCTTATGGATGCCTCCTAATTGTGTTACTACCTTTACATTGGTCCGCGTTAAGGAATTGAGATCGTGTTTGAAGATTATTCCCAGATAACGTAGCGTGTAACCTGTCTTATCCGACTTGGTTAATTCTAGTGATTGCAGAGATCTATTGAAGATTGTAGAAGCGTGTTGTGGCGTGGAAGATCGTGTTTGAGTCCCAGCTAAGGCATGTCATGATCCACATACATCTTTACTACATTTCCTTTGCATAATTTGTATTAGGCCAAGACCTATTTTGTAAATGTTTGTAATGCCGACCTTGGAGATTGTTCCAACGGTTGATGAATGTAATGCCGACCTTGATGTACATTCCAAGATTGATGAATGATATATATACTTGTAAATTGGTCATGGAAAATATGTCCTTGTGTGAAGATGCAAAGTTAAGTGAAGAAGGCAGAGCAAAGCAGAGGAAGAGTATTGCACTTCAATGGAACTAAATTTAGGCATGGAGTAGATGCTATTATCTCAGTTCAAAACCTTTGACAGTGAGCCTTTTTCTGGGTAGTGAGCCTCTGATTTTCGGTATTGTTATAACTTATATGTCTTGTGACTAACATCCATTGTGGTTTTTCCCTTAACAGGGTTTTCCACATAAAAATCTGGTGTCTCTTGTGTATGATCTTGCAATTGTGTTTATGTTTCTGAGTTTATGCTTCATGATTTAATCATAACAAACAATGGACAAGTGTTTAACATTTTAAAGTGCAAAATTGGTTAAAGATTTGAGACAATTGATTCACCCCCTCTCAGTTGTCTGGTTCATTTCAACAATTGGTATCAGAGAAAGATTCCTCAGAGGCAAGCTTAACCACTTGAGGTAGATCCAAGATGTCTGGCAAGAAGGAAAGTCCACGATTTGATGGAACAAATTATTCCATTTGGAAGATCCGCATGCAAACCCATCTCATCTACTTAGGTTTTGATATATGGAAAATAACCCAATCAAAGTATGAAGTACCAAAGGATGGTCCTAAAACTGAAGATGAGATCAAGGAGTATGAGTTGAATATCAAAGCTAAAGATGCCCTGTTGAATGCCCTATCTGACATAGATATGACAAAGATCATTGAGCTAGATATTGCTCGTGAAATCTGGGAAAAGTTGAAGAACCTGTATGAAGGAGATGAATCTGTGAAAAGTGCCAAGTTGCAAAGTTTGAAGGCAAAATATGATGGCCATGTTACGTCTAATAAAACAATCTCAGAGGCAAGAGGCGAAGATAAAACAATCTACCGGGATCTCACTACCGGGCTTCAAATCAAAAAATAGTTGTTCTAGAATTGAGGAATAATAGTTCCCAACCTCTAGAAGGCTAATGCCATTAAGGACCCTATGAATGCACACTGCTATTATTCTGATGTGCCAGCAGGGTGCCCTACAACATAATATTATTTGGGTGGGCATTTTAAACAAAAATTTCATACGGAATATCACCCTCCCATTCCAAGTTGTAGGCCCAAAAGTGAGGGGGAACGGTAGGAGCTGATCATTGGCATCACACACTTTTGATTGACCATTTTTTCCATTTAATGACTGGCCAGGGGGCATGTGACGTATATAGTCGGTTAAACGCTTGAGAAAGTTGGGCCCCTCAAATTCTATGGTAGTTGTTTAGGAGGGTAGATGCCATTGGTTGGGAAAGGTTAGTTGCCCTTTCCTATAGTTTCCCACCCCAAACTATAGTTGGGAATTCTAGTTATCGAACGTGCCCTTGCCCCCCCTGGGAGGTAGATTATTGTAGGGGCCCATCCAACAACAACTATTAAGCCCTGGGAACATTAGCCCCCCTAGAACTAAAGATCCCACTGCTAATCTACCTCCCAGCAGTAATATACATACCTTCCCACTATAGTAACCTCCCAGTAGCAATATACATACCTTCCATGAAGGCCCCTTACCCCCCTACAAATTATGCCCTACTATTTTGACGGGGGGCATCCCTCTTTATTAATCTGCCTGCTAGAATAAGCAATAGATTGAACCCTCCCACCCCATAGGGCAATCCCTCTTTATTAATCTGCCTGCTAGAATAAGCAAGATATATAACCCTCCTGGCTTCTATAGTAAGCTCCCGCAATATAATAACCCTCCTGGCAATAGACCATAGAATAGTAGGGGCTCGAGGGTTTACCTAGAACCCTCGGGATGTATATTACGGGAGGGTAAAGGCCGCCCGGATTCGAACCGGGAAGACTGAAGTTCCATTGCTTCCCGACCTTTGTCCTCCTCATCATAGTGTCGTCTTCCTCATCATAGTGTCGTCCTCCTCATCATAGTCCCCTTGGAATCAATAGCATTTTGTCGGAACACGTCCTAGGTGACAACTGTTCTTGCCTCGATGCCAATAGGTGCGATGGGTTGGTCTGGTGCAGAGGAGGACTTGATTTCCATCTCGGAGGGCGAAAGCATCATATAGGGTTTAGTGGATCGGGTTGGGTTGATCCTCCCTCGATGTTTGGCTCATCCATAAATAATAATAAGAAAAGGGCTCGTGCTTCTGAGGGCACTAGTCGATAACATGGCTGAACATAGGTAACGTGGGGCATTGACGAGGAACTAAAAGTCACTCGACTACGTTTTGAGGGGGGGCGAAGAATGAGCACTCGACTTAGTTAGCAAAGTTTGAAGATGAGTGAAGATGAGAACATTTCATCCTATATGCAAAAGATTGATGAGCTTGTAAGTGGCATCAAAAGTGTGGGAGGTAAGATTGAAGAACCTGAAATTGTGAATAAATTTATGAGATCATTGCCTAAATCCTATTGTCATAAGGTAGCTGCAATTGAAGAAATAAAGACAGTGACAACAATTACAAAAGATCAGTTGCTTGGGAAGCTAACAACTTTTGAGATGAGGGAACTTAGTGATTCGCTTCCTAAGACAGAGACTGCTTTCAAGGCCAACACTTCACAAAGGCCTTCCAGACTTGATAAGTACAAGGTGGAACCAAATTATGGGCTTGAAGAAATGGAGGCAAATTTTGTCAGTAGTCTGCCCAGAGGTACTGGTAAGTTCAAAGACAAATTACCTTTCAAATGTTTTACTTGTGGTAAAATTGGTCATTATGCCTCTAGATGTCCTAAGAGAATTCCAAAAAGGTTTGAGAATAGACCTAGGATTCCAAAGAAATGTTATTATGTTAAAGATTTTGATGATGGAGTAACAAATGATGAATCAGATAATGGTAGTACTACTGGAAATGAATGCTTGTTCATTGCTATTAAAGAAGAACTTGTGTCTACTAATCCTGCTAGCTGTGTGAAGGAAGAAAAACCAGTGGAGGAAAGAGCCTTGGCTGTTCAGGTTGTGCAAGACAAAGATGAATGGGTTATTGATAGTGGATGCTCTCATCACATGACTGGTGACAAAAGTAAGTTCATAAGTTTGGAAAGATATGATGGAGGACTAGTTAGGTTTGGTGATGATACAACTAGTAAGATTTGTGGAAAATGATCTATTTCTTTTGATGGCAAGCATAACACTAATGATGTCTTGTATGTGAAGGGATTAAAGCACAATCTTCTGAGTGTTGGTTAGATGTGTGGCAAAGGATATGATCTCAGATTCAAGGACAATGGATGTAAGATCTTGGAAAGCTCTGGAACAGTGATTGCAACTGGTAAGAAGACAAGAGGTAACATTTATAATTTGAAAGGGATTAATGAATATTGTTTGTTGGCTCAAAATGATGAAAGTTGGTTGTGGCATAGAAGGTTGTGTCATATCAATTTTGACAACATTGTGAAGATAAGTTCCACTCAGGCTATAAGAAATTTACCCAAGCTTGTGAAGCCTGGTGATACATTGTGCAAGGACTGCCAATTTGGAAAACAGACAAGAACAAGTTTCGAGAGCAAGGACCAATCTGTTGATGGACTACTGGAATTAGTGCATACAGATCTATGTGGACCTACCAGAGTAAGAAGTTTGCAAGGAGACATGTATTTCATGTTGTTAATTGATGATTATTCTAGAATGACTTGGGTTACCTTCTTAAAAGAAAAAGTAGAAACCCTAGAAAAGTTCAAAGCATTCAAGGCAATGGTTGAGAATGAGCTAGATTTGAAGATTAAATGCTTGAGGTCTGATAGAGGTGGAGAGTTTACATCGAATGAGTTTAACTTCTTCTGTGAGGAACAAGGGATAAAGAGACAATTATCTGCACATAGGACTCCACAACAAAATGGAGTAGTTGAAAGGAAGAACAAGACAGTTCAAGAGGGTTCTAGAACAATGATGAAGGAGGCTGACCTACCAGAAGTATATTGGAGAGAGGCAATTCACACTGCTGTATACATCCTAAACATAGTTCAAGTTAAAGGTAACATTTCTAAGACTCCTTATGAACTGTGGTATGGTAAAGTTCCTACTGTGAAATATTTCAAAGTTTTTGGCAGTAAGTGTTATATTAGAAGAGATGAAGATCTAGGTAAGTTTGATGCAAGATGTGATAAAGGAATCTTCCTTGGATACTCTACCAAGAGCAAGGCCTACCGGTGCTACAATATAAGGTTGAAGAAGATCATTGAGAGTGCAAATGTCAAAGTTGATGAAAGCAAGGAAAAGATATTAAGTGGATATGAATATGATGAATCAGATGTTCCTGCAAGCAAAATAGTAGTGCAACAAGAAGATAACTCAGAGGAAGAAGAAGAACAAGCTCCAAAAATCATTACCAAGACACCTAGGTATGTGAAGTTAAATCACTCTGAAGATCAAATCATAGGAGATAAGAGTAAAGGAGTTCAGACCAGAAGAAGAGCTGCTGAAGAACAGGTTAATTATTGTTTGATTTCTCAAGTGGAACCTAAAAATGTGAATGAAGCATGTAGTGATGAAAACTGGGTAAATGCTATGAAAGAAGAATTGATGCAGATAGAAAAGAATCAGACTTGGGATCTTGTCCCTAGACTGGCAGACAAGAATGTGATTGGTACCAAATGGGTCTTTAGGAACAAAATGAATGAGAATGGTGAAGTGGTAAGAAACAAAGCAAGGTTGGTATGCAAGGGATACTCTCAGGTTGAAGGAATAGATTTTGATGAAACTTTTGCACCTGTGGCAAGGATTGAAGCAGTAAGAATGTTTCTAGCATTTGTAGCCTACAAGGATTTCAAGGTATATCAGATGGATGTCAAGTTAGCATTCTTGAATGGAGAATTGAATGAAGAGGTTGACATTGAACAACCAGAAGGATTTCAATCATCAGATCAAGGTGACATGGTGTGCAGATTGAAAAAAGCATTGTATGGATTGAAACAAGCTCCCAGAGCCTGGTATGCAAGGTTAGATAACCATTTGTTACTATTGGGGTTCAGTAAAGGTATTGCGGATAAAAACCTCTATTTCAAAATCAATGATGAGCAAATCCTAATTGTTGAAGTCTTTGTTGATGACATTATCTTTGAAGGCAATGAAGGTATGTGCATGAAGTTTGCTAGTGCTATGCAAAGTGAATTTTAAATGTCTATGTTTGGTGAGATGAATTTTTTCTTAGGTCTGCAAATCAATCAATCAGATAAAAGTATCTTCATTTCTTAGTCTAAGTATTTGAAAGAGTTGTTAAAGAAGTTTGGGATGGAGGACTCCAAACCGATAAGCACTCCCATGGTGACTGGTTGCAAACTAAGCAAAAATAATGATTCACCTATGGAAGATCAGAAAAGGTACAGATCCATGATTGGAGGATTGCTTTATTTGACTCAAACCAGACCTGACATAATGCATACAGTTTGTCTTGTGGCAAGATTTCAAGCAGAGCCTAACGAGTCACATGTGATCGCAGTCAAGAGGATATTGAGATATTGGAAGGGCACACCAGAGCATGTCTTGTGGTATCCAAAGGATAATGATTTCACCCTCAGAGCATACACAGATGCTGATTGGGCTGGAGATATGGATGACAGGAAAAGTACTAGTGGAGGTGCATTCTTCTTGGGAAGCAGATTGGTTTCATGGTTGAGCAAGAAGCAAGACTCAATCTCCTTGTCCACTGCAGAAGCAGAGTACATTGCAGCAGCATGTAGTTGCACTCAAGTGTTATGGATGAAGCAGACATTAAAGGACATCAAAGTTATGTATGAAGATCCAATTGCAATCTTTTGTGACAATACAAGTGCCATAAGCATATCCAAGAATTTGGTGATGCACTCAAGGACAAAACACATATCCATAAGATATCATTTCTTGAGGGAAAAGGCGACAGATAATGAAGTAACGTTGGAGTATGTATCTACAAAAGATCAGATTGCAGACATCTTTACTAAGCCTTTGCCTAAGGATACTTTTGAGTATCTCAGAGAAAAATTAGGGGTCATCACCCCTTCAACTTTGAACTAAGGTGCATAGAAGTGCATCAATTCAGTGGTGCTTGTAGTTTCATTCTTTAAACCAGATTGATGATTTGGTAGCTACATCTCAGGGGGAGTAGCTAATGAGATCAGTAAGTATTGCAGTATTGTTGATAGGGGGAGTAATAAAGAAAAGTAAGGTCAGAGAAAAGTTTGGTTCTATCATAGCAGAAGACGACAAGTATGTGCCCTTTGCCATTGATGTCAAAGGGGGAGAGAATTCATGTGAAAAACTCAGGTAGGAAAGAATACAAATGTGTGAAGAGTAAGGGGGATCTAATCTTGTCTTGATGGTAGTTATAGTTTTTCACATCATATGTTACCATTAATGACAAAGGGGGAGATTGTTGCAAGTATGTGCCTAATCGGTGTTGTCATTGATGTCAACATATCTGTGTTGTCATTGGTGTCAACTGTATCCTTATCTTTTGATTGGTTAGAAGCCTTATATGTTGAGGACATTGAGAAAATTAGCCCCTCTGGAAGAATCAGAAAGGAAACAGTGAATCACAGTGAAGACAATGAGTTGCATACTAAAGAATAGTCCAGAAGATTGCTCCACATTTCTTGTAGATTAAAGATCTTGGTATGTAGATTGAAAGTTATTTAGAGGGATGTATGAAGATGCTAAATCCTAAGTTTGAGCCTCTGGTATGAAGAATTGAGTGAGTTACATTCACCAGAGTAAAACCTACTTTTTCTGATTATTCACTGGTGACAGGGAGAAAGTATTTTGCTACGCATCCCTCCGCATTGAAGTATTTTGCTCTGTGGTTCTAGAGGGAAGTATGGGATAATGATAAGTGCCTACAACTACAATGGTTCATGATTTGGCCGTCTGCAAGCTATCTTTCTTTTATGACAGTTGAAGACAGTGAAGTTCATGTGCTCTGGTGTGAAGAATCTCATGGATAAAGTGGTTAGAGTTTGTGCGGTTGCTCCTAGTGATTACAACGTGCTTGTGGATGCCTCCTGATCGTGTTCCTACCTTTACATTGGTCCACGTTAAGGAATTGAGATCGTGTTTGAAGATTATTCCCAAATAACGTAGCGTGTAACCTGTCTCAGCTGACTTGGTTAATTCTAGTGATTGTGGAGATCTATTGAAGATTGTAGAAGCGTGTTGTGGCATGGAAGATCATGTCTGAGTCCCAGCTAAGGTGTGGCGTGATACACATACATCTTTACTACATTTCCTTAGCATAATTTGTATTAGGCCAAGACCTATTTTGTAAATGTTTGTAATGCCGACCTTGGAGATTGTTCCAACGGTTGATGAATGTAATGCTGACCTTGATGTACATTCCAAGGTTGATGAATGATATATATACTTGTAAATTGGTCATGGAAAATATGTCCTTGTGTGAAGATGCAAAGTTAAGTGAAGAAGGCAGAGCAGAGCAGAGGAAGAGTATTGCGCTTCAATGGAATTGAATTCAGACATGGAGTAGATGCTATTATCTCAGTTCAAAACCTTTGGCAGTGAGCCTCTGATTTTCGGTATTGTTTTAACTTATATATCTCATGGACTAACATCCACCATGGTTTTTCCCTTAACAAGGTTTTCCACGTAAAAATCTGGGGTCTCTTGTGTATGATCTTGCAATTGTGTTTATGATTCATGATTTAATCATAACAAATAGTGGACAAGTGTTTGACATTTTAAGTGCAAAATTGGTTAAATATTTGAGACAACTGATTCACCCCCCTCTTAGTTGTCTGGTTCATTTCAACAAAAACATCTTCGATGGGTTCACCCAGAGGTGCGAATCTTCTCTTGGGTGCATTGTTTTTCTTAGGTGGTCCCTTAGGAATATTTACATTGTTGCTCATGGATAGGCTTGATGGCACGGTGGTTTGTAAATTTTGGACACTCTTAACATTGGTGACACCATCGTTAAGAGTATTTTTGTTTTTGCCCCAAAAGCAGGGTTTTTTCATGGGATTGGTTGTTGTTGTTTGTGTTCAGGGTGTTGTTGGGGTTGTTCATCTTGTTGTAGTTGTTTTTGTTGTCATTGTTGTAAATTTTTATAGCCCCCTTAGCAATGAGGGATCTCTCAATGGTTGTTCCCTTGTCTATAACCTCTTCAAAGGTTGATGCACATTGGATTTTTAAATGGAAGCCCATTTCTTGATTTAAATTCATCACAAACATGGTGACTAATTGTTTCTCAGGAATAGGCCAAGGGAGTTTGCTTGCTAGGCTTCTCCACCTTTGTAGAAAGGCAGCGAAGGATTCCCCATTCTTTTGTTTCGTGTTGCAAAGGTTTGTCATAGATATCTCATGTTCAAAGTTATAGGATAAATGGTTAACAAATTTCTCCACGAGCTCATGGAATGTTTTAATGTTAGGGGGAAGATGAGCAAACCATTTGGTGGCTTGACCACCTAGGCTCCAAGGAAAGAGTCTCATCAAGTATGTGTCATTGTATGAGACCTCTAGGAAAGCAATGTAAAACTCCATGAGGTGTTCCCTAGGGTCCCCTTTCCCTTTGTACTTGTCAAATTTTGGTGTTTTAAAATTTTTAGGGAAAGGTGGCATGGGAATGGTTCTATCAAATGGGTATGGGCAAATATCTTCGAACGAGTATTGTTTTCTTTTGTGCCCATGTTGCATATCATCAACCTTTTGGATCAAGGTTTTCACAATGCTAGATAGGTCCTAGGTTGGTGGAGGTTGGGGTACATGTGATTGTTGTTGATGGATTAATTGTTGAAGGAAATTGGGGATTTGTTGATGTTGAGGTGGGGTTTGGTTTTTATTTTGTTGGGCTTGGTGTTGTTGGTAGGCAAGGAGTTGTTGTAGAATGTGTGGTGGAATTTGTTGTTGGTTTGAATTTTGTAAGGTTTGGATGGATGATGATACAATGGGTGGTTGTGAAATGGGAGTTTGGAAGACGGGGGGTTGTATGTATGTGAAATTAGATGAAGGGTTGTTGCATGGGTTGGTGTTGGATATGTTGTAAGGGGGTTGGGAAAATAATTGTGTCATGAAGGCTATAGTGTTGGTGTCAAATTGAGGTACACTTGTGAAAGCACTTGTGTACGTGGTATTGTTAGGGATGTTGAGGGTGATTTGGGGAGTAGATGTGGTTATGGTCGATGTTGATGTGGAGATAGGGATGGATATGGTTGATGTGGAGGTAGGATTTTATGTGGTGGTGTTTGAAGTTTGGGATGTGTCAGGGATATTGTTGGTCAAAGATGGTTGTTTGGGTCCAACTTTAGGAGGCGGTCTACCATGTCCATGGAGTCGGGATCTTGCATAAATTCTATTATATCTTGATCCAAATTATTGGTGTTAGATGGTGGGGACATGGAGTTGGGATGTTGCATAAATTCTATTATATCTCGATCCAAATTATTGGTGTTAGATGGTGGTCCTAGTGGTTGGATTCTGAAAGGATTTATCATAGCATTGGCATCAAGGGATGATTGTTGTTGGATTATAGGGACATTATTTTAGTCGATGTTAGGCATCCCAAACTAATTCTAAAGGGCTCCATTTCCTTATTTTTCCTAGCTTGGGACCTTGTCAAGGGCATGCAATGGATTGATTTGGTGTTGAAAGGGTGGGTGAAGGTTTGATCTTAGAGAATTGATTTCAAAATATTAGACCCAAGGATGGATAAATGAAAAGATGAATGGATAATGAGGGATGTAGATGATTTTGATGACCTTAGAGATTGATTATCAAAAGATTTTGGACCAAAGGTTAATGGATGTGAGGGTGAATAAAATTTGAGGATGACTTTTGGACGAGTGAAAAAGAGGACTTAGGATAAATTTGGGGATGATGATATTTGGAATGGATGACTAAAGTATACTTAGGACAATTTGGATGATAATTGAGCAAGGATACTTTAGATGATTTGGGTAGTGATTTTGGATAGGGTTGGATGATCAAGGATGTTGGACAAATTTGATGATGTTTTGAAAGGATGTTCAAATCAAAGGAGAACTCCAATAAATCTAGATCTTTTGGATTGCAAAGGATGTTCTCTTCTTACCTAAGGTAGACTAATGACCTTAAGCAAAAAGAGAAAAGGATTATTTTAATTGAGGATAGACTAATGACCATCAAGCAAAATGGGATGCTTTAGAGTTTACCAACTTAGGAGTTGTCTAGGCTCCTAAGTTAATTAATCTAAGGGGTGATAAAAGGCTAACTTATAAAATAACTTAAGGTAGAAAAATTCTTAAGCTCCCTATAAATTAGAGGATGATGAGATCTAGATTTAAATTTTGCACAAACTTGATTTGAAGGATGTATTTGGATGTTGGTTTGATTTTTGATTTTTAGATGTTGATGTTGTTGATTGGGTTTGGATGGGTTTGATTTTGGATGT
Source organism: Cunninghamia lanceolata (assembly GCA_027924645.1). Lineage (NCBI taxonomy): Eukaryota > Viridiplantae > Streptophyta > Pinopsida > Cupressales > Cupressaceae > Cunninghamia > Cunninghamia lanceolata. The sequence continues at coordinate 2,236,131 of BSBN01000136.1, forward strand.
TGATTGATGTTTGATTAGGTTTCGATAAAGATTTGGATGATGTTGGTTGATATTTGGGGTGGGGTTGATTGGTCTTGGACTAAGGTTGAAATGATTTTGGAATTTTGATTTGGATGAGTTTGAGATAAAATGTTTGGATAGTGGTAAATTTGGAGGAAATTGATGGAATTGAGGAGTGCATAGGTCCAAAATAAAATTCAAGATATCTTCCTAAGGTCAAACAGACAATGGAGGACAATGGACTTGGGTTAGGGTTTGTGAAAAACCTTTCGGCAAATGGAGTGAAGGGTTGGAGATAATAATTGATTGATGAATGAAGTATGGTCAAGGGTCCAATATCAAAAGGATATTTCTCTAAGGTCAAATGGGATGATGTAAATGTATTTGTACAAAGGACAAATTAGGTTGGATATGGAAATATGAACAAAGGTTGGACTCAAATGGATGATTTGATTTTGGGGTGATTTTAACAATATTTTCAAATGCTAAGGTCAAATTAAGCTCAGGAATTTAGGAAAAAATCAGATGGTGGATTTTGGGCATGGTATAAAAGTGGTGCTAATTCAGATCCGAATGGCGCTAACAGAAGCACATATATCACTAATTTGTGAGTAGATGGCACTAACAGGAAGGCGCTAATAGTCGGGCATATAGCATTAAGCAGTGAACATATGGCGTTGATTGACAGTCAAGGATTGAAATTTTGATTGGATTTTTTGGCAAACTTGGATCTTTTGGATTTTTGGCTCAAATGTTGGATTTGAATGATGTCAAAGGTTCTTAACAAGCACAAATCAAACAAGAGAACACACTGGCTTGACTCGAGGTGGACTTTGGATGATTTGGCTTGTATAAGTTTCGACAAAGAAGACACACCATTCACATGAACATCCTAGCATTAGTCAAGTGGGAGTGTCATACCTTGTAGATCTCACAAAATAGTCATGGGTCAACCTTAACTCAATAGTGAACCAAGGTTCCCACCCCCATTAATACCTTTGTACCTTAGCTTGGATAGATAGGGACATAGAAGACTTTCATCTTGCCCAAGGTAGCCCCTATCTCAAGTAAAGCAATATGGTGAGCAATCTTTCCCTCCTGCTACAACGGTGCACCACAAGGTATGATGGTCGAAAGGTCTTAAACTAGGATATTACAAGCTTCTAAGGAGTCCTCTTCATACACAAGGTACATGAGGCACAAGACTGTGAACACTAGTCCGTTGAAGGGATGTGGCATGCCACTTCACCTTGTGTCCAGAATCACCTGGGCCCCTAAGGCTGTCCCAATGACAACATAACTAGATTAGGGTACAAGTCTTCTTCTCCCCCCTTTGATATACCCCACTGGTACACGTGGTTGAGGTCATCCCTTGGGGTGATGAAATCCCCAAGTAGGCCTCCTAAGAATAAATTACTCCTTGCTTTTGATCACCCAAGATCGCACTAGACGCGAGGGGAGACTATACGCAAAAAAGGCAACCCCTTCAGGATAACACTCTAAAGCAATAAAATGTTTGAGTGTAGACTTTTGATTGCTAAGATCACCCTAAGGTGCGAGGGGAGAGCATACTTCTACACACAAATCAAACACGACAAGCAAGATTTATTCCCAACTAAGCTACTTTAGTGCAACTAGTCTAGTAAATACAAACAAGGTCTTGGACAAGCAAAACCTGAACTAAAGAAGTTAGTAGTCTAATAAAACAGTCTTCGACAAACATTTTAGGTACCTGCAAAAACATATTAGACCCTGCATAGACTTTGAAAAACTTTGTCAAAAAATAGTGCTAAAACAGAGGCATATAGCACTAACAAACAAGAAAATGGCGCTAATACAGAAGCAAATAGCACTAATGCAGGAGCATATAGTGTTAAAATAGAGTCAAATGACACTAAATGACACAGACAGAAAAATGTTTGTACCTGTCTAGCAGAGGATTTAGTGGCAGAATTTTGAGTGCAGATAGCGCTAATCTGCAGAAGAGAACAAACCTACACAAACAGAGAACTATCTTTGCAAAATGATGAAACAAGTTGTTAGAACCTGCAAAAGGTTAGTCCAAGAGGCTTATCAACATATTTGTTAGCCAAAAAAAGGGGCATTCGTGTTAGTCATGAAATATGAAACCAAGCCAAGTTGCTTTCTTAAAATATGTCAAGAAAAATGAGCATATTAACCCCTTAAGACTAAGAGACCTAGTCCAAAAATAGAGAGCAAAAACCTGCAGACAATGGTGAGGAGCACAAAATAGAAATAATTTTTTTTTAAGGCAAAATTTCTAACAATGTCGTAGGAAGATGGCACTACAACAGAGATATATGGAGCTAATCCATCAACATATAGCGCTAATGCAGAAGCATATAGCGCTAATCCGAGAGAAGATAGCGTGACTGCGGGAGATGATAGCGCTAATCCAGGCCTGTCGTCAAGAAACCTTCACAAAAACTCAAATGAAAGTTAGATTAGGACCAGGGGTCCCACTGAACGTGCCAAATGAAGATGAAGAAAGCTCACAAAGCATAAAAACATGAAAAAAAACTTGAAATAAAGATTTATACCTTCCCACCATGCTTTGAAGTTCTTCACTCCTTGATAAGGTAGAAGGAGTTGCACCCAAACTCCTTAGCTTCACCCAAAGTCAATGGAAGTATGTTGGATATGCTCTCAAACATCACAATATAAATTTAGCACAATAAGGGTATGATGAGAGGATTTTGGAGGCTATTTTGGCATGGTAAGATTACTTGAAATTGAATGATGAAAATGGCTTGTGGAGGCTTATATTTATAAGCAAATTGAGGGGGAATTTGATCCAACAGTAGAGATTGAAAGTTGAAATCAAGGGTTGAGATGAAAGGATGAGATCAAGGTCGAAGATCTCATCAACAAAGATGGAGGGTTGGGATTAAAAGTGAATTTTTTATTCATTTTTGGGGAAGGCTTTGCATTTAATGTGATTTTGACTTATGAGGAAATAAAAAAAAATATTTCCTTGGGATGAGATGGAATTTAAAATTCCATTTTATGTGGAAGGGTGAGAGCCATGTGACACATGCACATTTTTAGCACCGTACATGTGTAAGCTAATTTTATGGAGAAGATTTTAACATGAAAATAGAGAGGTGAGGTAGAAGGGTCATGTGACCTTTTGAATTAAAAGGTAATTTTTTATTTGTGGGTTGTGGGAGAAGGTGTTAATGAAGGTTTGATCAAGTTAATCAGGGGGATTAACTTAATTAATGTGGCTGGAGAAAATTAGTGAATGGGCTAATGAAGGACCAAAATTAATTAAATAATAATTTATTTAATTAATTTAGGTCTAAGGGTCATGTAGGCTAAAGTAGCTAATTAAATAATGGCTATTTAATTCAACTAGGCTAGGTTTAGATGGTAGAGTAGGATAGATTAATTAAATAAGTATGATTTCCTTAATTAATCAGGTTTAGGAAAGTGGACAAATTAAATCATACACAGTTGTTCCCAGAAGCACTTACATTAAATCATAAAACCTATTAGAGCCAACTATTTATTAATACACATCATTAATACAAAATGAATGGATAGCTTTTGAAAAAGAATGATGAAAGAACAAAAAACATTTTTAAATGTCCCTTCCTGTGTCCTTTTATAAAAGGATAAAAATAGACTCTTCTTTAAGAACATCGACTTTTATAGAAATTAAAAATTAGAATCTTACTCTAGGTATAAAAGATTAGACTTTGTTTTATAAAAGGAAATGACTTAAAAGGAATTCAATTAAATTTATACGGCTTTCTCTTAAAGATACCATGTTAGGAATTAAATTTCATGGAGGAATGGACTATCATGGAGGAGGAGGCAAATTTAGGGAGGAGGAAGTGACTCTCCTTAAAAAAAGATAGCAACTCTCCTTTCTTTTAAAGATAATGACTCATTTCATGTATTGAACTTAAGGATGCATATTATATTGTAAAAGGGTGTGACTTTTAATTTATTGAGAGTGATTTTCGTCTAAGAAAAAATGTATAGTCTTCATTCATTAAGAAAGTGACTTTATTTATAGAGAGTGATTTTCGTCTACGAAAAAATGTATAGTCTTCATTCATTAAGAAAGTGACTTTTTATAACATGTAGGGATTGCGACCCTTCACTCCTAAAGGATGCGATTAACTAATTTCCTCATTTAATTGAAGTGTTCGCAAGTTTTTAGACTTAAAAAACATTAATGTTTGAATTAAGGATTTGTACTTGATCGTTCTAAAAGTCACAACCTTAGGTTATTTTTAAGAATGTGATTTATTAAATGGAGCACAATTTGCATGTATATGATGATTGAATCATAGAAAAGAAATTATATATAAGTATGTGATTAATGAGTTGATTAATAGGATTCATGACTATTTGTTAGTACTTCTAAATCATTTGATGTATAATGCACCCAAAATATATATTTATATATCTATTAAAATAGGTTATACACCAACTAAATTTGATGATATAAATTTTTATTTCTTGAAGGGAGAATCAAGAATCTATAGGACTAATAAAAAAAGATAATATATCAAAAGACGTAATTAAAGATAAGGGCAAAATTAATGAAACCTCACCTTGTAACTTATACAAATGATTAGCATTTCCTAACTTGCTCTTAATGAATTGTTTTTAAAACAATAGAAAAAACACACCAAATGTATTGCAGAAATGGCCTTGCACATATGTTGATTGAACATAAGGAGGTTTCTCATCAATTTCTATATATCTTCTAGTATAACCCGTAAAAATTATTAGTATAGTCTAATTAGCTTTGATACCATGTTAGAAATTAGGATATTACGATACTAATTATTATGACCAAAATATAAAATAAATATAAATAAGAATTATACAAGCATGAGTTTAACACATTACACAAGGCCAATAATACTTCATGTGCATGGTGATATAATTCACTATAAAACTTCAAATTCACCTTCTCTCAAATGAGAGAGAACCTCCTTAAATAAAAGAGAAGAGGTGGCAAAATACTTGAAGGGGTATTAGTCACACCCATTCAAAGCAACCATTTGTAAATAATTAATAATCTAATAGTTATTAGATTATTAATTATAGTTTAGTAACCTCATTTAGAACAATATATAAATGTTATAAGGTATGACCCTTAATAACATTATGTTCTAACAAGATCTTCTTTATCCTCCTAATAAATTTTGTTGCACTTGTCACCTTTGAGTATATTTTTCCCTTCTCTTCGCTATCCCAAAGAAACATCAAATGGGTCAGTAGGAAAATAACTTAAATATGCTTCAAAAGGGGACTTATTATGGATGTGTGCACTACTCTATCATAAATATATTTTAAAGATTCATCATGTTTCCTTGGATGCTTGTTATATTTCATTATCTATTGAACCAAGCTCCTATTTGCAACAATCATTTTCACATTAGTTTGAGGATGGAAGGTTGTGCTTCTTTTGAGATTGACATCCATCTTTCTCTACAAAGTGGTTCAAAACTTCTTCAAAAATTGTCCTTGTTTGATACAATAGACTTAGACAAGTTAAAATGAGCCCTTGCATTAGAAAAGAAAAATTTAGTTGCTTAATGTCTTTTTATGGTCTTTTTTCATAGAATTAAATTACAAATATTTTTTTGGATCTCTATCCATAAAGACATGAAAATAGTCATATCAATGCTTGGACATTAAAAACCTCCCAAAATATCAAGTGGGCTACACTTCCATAGTATAGGAGGAACATGAAGAGACAGTCACAACCCTTCTTTCATAACCTTGGGATTTCTCATGCAATATAACTTACATGCTCTAATGAATTTTAAGACCTCTTCTTTCCTTCTAGGTCACTACACAACCGTTTCCAAATGAGTCATGATTTCACAAAACCAAAATTCCTTGAAAATGTTAAGTATGTGCTTCCCTCATAATTAGAAATTTTCCCTCCTTTGACATGCATAGTTTTTCCAACATGTAGACTATATAATATTTTGAAGCAAAAATCAATTTTGTTCAACACCTCTATTTGCCTTCAAATGTTGATACTCTCCAAAATATGCATCTTGAGCATAAGTTTCTTGGTTGAAAGGCTCAAATAGCAAAATTGTTTCCAAAGCTGAAATTTGCTTTGAAATTAGCCTAAATAACATATCTACCACTTAGACATTTGTGCTTATTTTATTATACTTAAATCTCTAAAAATCTCTAAATGGAATTGTTAAATAATACACATCCATGTGCAAGTTCTTCCTTGTTACAATCCATTTTGTGTTTGATATGAGCAACAAGAATATTTTTTTAACCAATAATGCTTCTATTTCTCAATAGATTATACACATGCATTATTTTTTGTCATAAATAAGTTATTCTCTTACAATTTTAGACGATACATTATAACGATAGAAAATTGGCTTACCTCCTTGCAAAATATATTCCCTTATTATATACTGACATCTATTTCACTTTAAATGTTGGCTATAAATTCAAAAAAGTAGGTGGTTATAGATAATTTTATATTTTAATGAATTAAAAACACTTTTATGTTAACATGTGAATTTGCCACTACTATAAAGAATGATGGAAAGTGCATCCTCGTATACTGAATTGTACTAATAAATATACTTATTTTTAAAGTGTTTTTAGGCATTGACTAGTTGATAATAGTTTACTTTTAATCCAAGAGGATCTAGCACTTTGATCAACTCACAATACAAGGATGGTGCTCCATTCCATATATTGTCTTTACCACAAGCTTTAGGACCATCCTAAATTTCCTACAATTAAGTTCATTGTCAACTAAAATTTCAATTAAATTTGAACCAACATTGATATTAGAGTAGTTTCTTTTATTATTGTATCTCCAACATTTTTTTACTACAAGAAACACAATCTCAAGACACCCAATGCTTAAGATTATTTCCCTTATCAAATCAAACAATCTTTGACAAAAGGGTAAATAGTGAATGAGAGATTGTTTCAAATTGTTGACAAAGTCCTCAAGAAAAAAATCAGATTGTAAAATTCTCAACCCTTTAAAGTTTGTGTAAATTATTTGAAGGAAATTATAATATAGATGAAGACAAATTGGTCGATCAATAAGAATAATACTTCCTTTGTAAATCACATTTTTCTAAGAATGAAAATATATTATTGTACTTTTATAAGTTGCTCCCCATGTAAAAAATGATAAGTATCACAATCTAAATCAAGGAAGAAGACAATGAGAAAAAATTAACACTAGAGCATAAGGGTGCCCTTTTAAAAACGTGGGAAGAATTTACAAAAGCAATCAAAGAAGAATATTACTCCAGATAATTATGATGACCAATATAAATATTTATAGTTAGTACAAATAGTTTTAAATTATCAAAAGTAGTACACAATCAAAGACAAAGTTGTCAAATATTGTGGCCGCATGCATTTACAAACCCAAAAGAAACAGAATTCATGTAGAGAAAGGCGTTGGAAAAATCCTACAATTAGGTATCAAAATCAGAGAAAAGTTTAAACCAAAAAAAAAACTCTATATGATAATGGCAATGAAGTTCGGTGATAAGCAACAAAGTCCACATCTTCACTCAAAGCCTTGTTTGACGAAGGCTTCCTTCAATAAAGGACTTGAAGACCTATAAATGTACTCCATATCTTCAATCAAATACAAAAGCACTATTGGTTCAGGTCTGAACCCAACACTCTCTCTAATACCAACTTGTGAACCGACCCTATTCATCAACACCAACACAACTACCAATTTTAGACATGGGAAAGCAAATCATTGAGGTTATACCACTCCATCATCACTACGACACAAGTTTCCCTTCAAAATTGGAGGTGAAGCATCTCTTCCACTCAAGCTATGGGCAAAGGGAAAATCTGTATATTTTATTTTGAATGGTAACATTAAGGAACTTGATATCACAAAACATCAAGATATTCATTTGCCAGTAACACCTTGTCCTCATCTATATAAAATTAGTTAAATGAATTAGAGTTGACATATATGTTAAGACTACAATAAGGCTCCCATATTGTCTTTGACACTTTTGTTTGTCTAATTTAATGCACACACAATCAGAGTGTGCACATGCAAAGAAGAGATGTTTTCCATATTTATTTATAATACAAGAAGATTTGGATTGTTGAAAGGGCCCTCAAAATCTATCATGATCATCCTCCTCATCAGTATTCCACGCTTATAAAAATAGCTGTGCTGTAAAGACACAGAAACCCCAAAATAGTGAAACTTAAGATCATCCTCCTCATCAGTATTTCACATTTGCTCACAAAAATACCTCTGCTGTAAGCATCCATTGACCTTAGCTTTTTATTTGCAAAGAAATATTCTCGTTCATTTTAAAGCGTAGACTTAATGGTTTTCACTTTTCTCATGTGCTTTTAAGCTTTGTAAGCCCCATGCTTTAACACCTAGCTTTTAATGTATGTGACCTCATCTTTCTTACAATGTTACAAGCAAAATAATTTTGCATTTAGCTTTAGTGAAACTAAATAAATTTCAACTCAAGAACACCAAAGGTAGTTACTTTCAAGGTAGTGAAAATTTCTCTATGGTCACTAACACCTTAGGTGAGTAGTTCTACATAATTCCCAAGGTGGCCCAAAAACAGCTTTGATCAGTGCTAAGCTTGTACTGGTTTTCAATGCCACGATACATGTTTGCTTTCAAAATCCTAAAATGAGCACTAATTTGTATATAAGAAAACTGACAATGAAGGAATGGGAACCGATGGTTCCATAACAACATTAGTTTTGCAGTGGAACAAATTATACTTTAAGAAACAAAGCTTTCCCAATCAGGAAACCCTATTCTTAATGGATTGCATCCAATAGAGAGAAGATGCAACCAACCCATATGGAAGCTTTATAAAGGTTCGACTACTTTAGAAGAAATGTGGAAAATCTTGATTGTCCAAAATTCATTTTGCAGAATTGAAAAATATATCGAAAGACTGGTTTTGAGTGTTATTAAAGATGGACTTGCAATCCATAAACCACTTGAGACAGAAATGAGGCCAAAAAAATTGGTTCTTGGATACAAAAATGAATATTCCCAAGATCCACACACATGGTTTTGTTAACATTCCTAATAAGAAATTAAAAAATTAAACAGATTTTCCCAAGCAAGTGTAAAGAATATGTTCATCAAAAATCAAAGTTCTAGAAGCAACGGAGCCACTGTTACACAAGAACGTTGACTGATTTAGGCAGCAATCAGGCAGAAAGTTTTGACAGAATGCCAAATAGCAAGACCATCTTGTTGCACTCATAACTTTGATATCATGATCAATCATGACTCAAAAAGCATTAGAATGCATACAAAATGTTGAATAGGTGCAACTTCATTAAACAAATTTGACCCCCAAAAAACTGCACTGAAATAACCAAAATTAGCAAAATGCAACAATCTAGAAAATTCCAAATTCTTCACGTTACAACAGGCCCTCAATTTCTTGGTGGAGCACTTGTCAGCTTTACACATTTCAAAGCAAATCACTTCACTTGTCTCTTAGGACAATTTCCTGCTAAAAATAGAAATTAAGGCAATGACATCCCAATATAAAAATTAGTGTGTTAGCTTCACAACTCTTCTCAAGGACTGCCATTTCTTTCATAACACGTTAAAGTTCCCCAAATTTAGTGTGTTTCCACCAAAAAGGCAATCAAATTCATACCAGAGGCTAAGATAGAGCAAGACCTATTAAGAAAGTTTGCATCTGGCACCTGCAGTGAACATTACAAGTGAGCCATGTAGTACCAGGTTGCAAGATACACAAAGTCAAAGCATACAACTTTTAGTCAGCTTCCTCCTCTGAATTAACTTTTAAACAGGATGCTTAGTGCATCTTAGCTTAATGCCTTATTTTAAAAGTATGAAGTGCTGACCCTGGAAGACATGACGTGGTTTATGAAATCACATTATAGATTTAATGCAGTACCAAGAATGGGTTTAGATTGGCACTTTGGCTGTATCCTTTGGGTTATATATATGTATAACTGTTATACTCAATCATAGCATCACTTTTGTATGCTTCTGCATGATTTTATATGTTTGTTATAAGCTAACATGCATAGCTCAGTTTTCTCTCTTTGTTGTCAAGAACACATTGCAGCCGAAGTATGTTATCGTTCACTTTTCCTAAAGCAAACTTGTTGGTTTAAACAAGCGCACATTACTATATCACAAACCTAGACAATTAGGAAAAATCTTCATGCTATAACAAAATATACAAGTCTCTAAGCCTATCCAGACCACTACAAATAAATGCCACAATTGGCAATGAGATTTGCTGGAAATAATATTAATACATATAAAGGAAACATCAGAATAGCTGCTTTGTAAAAAGCATAAACAATTTTAATGCCATGTCCCAGAATATCTTGCAACAAAGCCACAAACATATACCGACAGAGAAACTTCAAATTCAAAATGATCTGCAGTACAATTGCTAGCAAATAATGCATTTTAAATAGTTCTGCAAATAAAATTATAACTCACCACTTAACTAAGATATTATCCTGTAAAAGAACAGTTAAAATATAACATTGAAATATAGTGGAATAAACTCTATGCCCAGTTGAAAATAATAAGAAAACCTGGAGCCATATGGTGCAGCCAATTTCAAATTATTGCTGGTGTTCAACCTTAAGGCTTATTCTCATTGATAACTTTACGCAGCCTATCAGTTTCCTCATCAGCACTTACTTTATCAATCACCATTTGTTCAAATATCTTGTCAGCATCCTTACCAGCCTTGGCATATGTTGAAAGAAGTGAGTTGTAAATCTCTGTAGTTACAAACTGAATACCCCTAAGATGTTTCAAAACTGCATCTGCACTTTCTACATTCGCCTGCTCCTCAATATAATTCAGAATGTCCATGACATTTTCAGAACGTGGTTTCCAGTTACTAAATTTTGCTTTTGATAAAGCTTTCATCATGGTTGTGACTGCCTTATCCATCTGCTTGCTCTTTAAATAGCCCTGTGCAAGAATTTCCCACGTTTTACAAATTGGTTCACCTCTTTCCTTTACGATATGACTATGAAAACTTTCAGCCTTTTCCAGCATATCTTCCCTTATATATGCAGCAAGAAGTATGTTCGAGAATCTGAAATCATATTTTGAACTTGGTGACTCCCATTCATTGAATATCTTCTCAGCTCCTTCAATGTCTCCAAACTTTAACAGTGAAGAAAGGACTGACAAATAGTTTTGATTATTTAATTTCCTGGAGGATGTTTTTAAGGATTGCCATATCCTATAAACTTCTTCCTTCTTACCAACAGAGGCATACATGGTAATAAGATGGTCATATGCTGTGTGACCGCCTTTAGTAACCTTTTTCTCTGCTTCTTTCAAGGCAGATTCTGCTTTGTCTACAAGACCAGCCTTGATGTAAATGTTTGCTAAACAAATGTATGCAGTCCACTTTACACTATCATCACTAATAGTTTTTAATTCATCCACAATCTTCTCTGCATCATCAATGCTAGACTTAGAGGCACATGCATTAATCCAAACTCTATAAGTAGACGAATCTAGCTCTACATCCATTTTCTTCAAATGCTTGATTGTTGAAAGAACCTTCTCAAACTGGCCATTTGTGAAATAGCAGTTCATCAACATATTATAAGGACGTACAGTCGTAGCAAATCCCAACTCCTTCATCTTTTCCATCCAATGCTCTGTTTTTTCACTCAATCCCTTTCTGGCATAACAATTGAGTAGAGCACGATAAGTCATTTCATTCTTTGCAGACTCAGGTAGATCTCCAAAATGCTTCTCAGCTCTACCAATGCCATACACTTTAGTTATCAAATCTAACTGGATACAATGGTCACCGGGTGTAAAGACCAACTTAGTGTTATTTTGCATCCACTCAGAAACCTGGAATCACTACGAAAAATTAAGTTACAAAATACAAATGTTAACTGAATTGCTTAAACTATTGACATGCAACCAAATTAGAAAAATACTGAATTTTTCTACTAAAAACAAAAGCACTTGTGAAAAAATAACCTGATTATGAATACTGTTAATAAGAACATATAACCATTAAGAGTACACATTCAAATTGAATAGAATTCCAATGTAATTAGTAAGAACTAATTAAGCCTTGACATCATTAATGAAGGCATTTGAAAGGCTTAGATTTGAAATGAAGAACCACATTAAAGTTTTTTTCTCCTATTAGCATAAGAAATGCTTATGTTAATTTACTGCAAGTGCCCACCCAATAATACAGGGAGTCAATAAGAATTTGCAATCAACAGAGGTCCAAAAAGCATAATTGTCTCCAAGCAACGGAAGTGAACTTTGGAATGACCTAACACATCCAAAGTATCCTACAGAGCAATAAAACAGAGACCACAAATGGTAATGGAAATCCCAGCCAGAATACAGACCCTTTAATACAAGCAGTGAGCATGAAATAAACTGTAGTCATGTATCACATGACTAATGAATTAGTCAACAAGTTTATAGACACAAAATGAAGAGATTCAACAGAGTTCATGAAGCTAGTATCCCAGACCACGGTGACACTAGTTTGCAACATGATACTGCACACTTTCTGGCTGATGATCCATGCACTCCAAAGGGCACTCTATATTTACATTGTATCTTCAAATTTCTTAAAGCAAAAGTGTTGGGAGTCCTTTTATTGTTGGTATTGCATATGGCTACTTGACTATGAGAACAGTGATGCAAGATAGTCATTACCCTTGGTAACAGCAGATAATTCAATGATGGTGAGATGTTGATTCATGTTCTCAACTTTGCGCACTAAACAGTCCTGAATGGTCTTATTTCCTTGAGGTTGAGACTAATACTAATTACCAAGCAAATGCATCATAGTCCAAAGTCTTATCACTGGTATTATTTCAATGATTATCAACAATGTTGAGCCAGTGACTGAAATGCTCATGCAGAGCAAGCCAAAAAAATAGCCACTATAAAGACAGATTTCAGCAACAATAGATATGTTAAAGCAATATCAGTTTTTTAATTTGTTGAGCATCTACCGTGTGTTTTCTATTGCACTTTCTGTCTGAAGTAAAGGACAGACCTCCATGAATGTCGTCAAACATTTATGTCATATCTGAAACAATTTCCTCACTGTTATAAGGGAAAAGTTGGTCCTAACATAGCTGACTTAAAAGAGTGAATGAATTTTATTTGATACCTGTATTGGGGACCAAATTTTGATTTTCAGTACATCTAGAAACTGTATTAGGTTTTTGGTGATCTGTAATCTAGGACAGATATTCCATTCTGTAGCTCGACAATTGTGCTTTAAGCATTCAAACAAACAACTGAACATGAAGGAACAAGAGCTAGCAATAAAAGAATGGAAGGCACAAGGATTAGCCTTGGAGAAGCCCAGATTCTGGGAGAAAAAACGCCAGCAAGCATGAGGTTTATTGGCCTCCACAACTACTATGTCCAAACGATTACAATCTCAGGCCTCTTGGGCGTATAACAAGCAAGAAAATTTAGTGTTCTGCTCCTAAGATTAGTCACTAACTCTCACACTTCCATTATCCCATTCTCCCCCCTCTCTCACCCCACCTCCATGTATTTAAATGGGTGCTAACTCTTCAAATGAAAGGTCTTCTTGCCTTAGGATAAAAAGAGACAAGGTCAGACATTTCATCTCCTCTTTGGAAATGAAGAGACAAAGTGTAATGTTTCAACTTCTCTTGCGAAAAGACAAAGTGGGTCGTTCACTCTCTTGGATGCTTACTTCACATGTAGCAAAATTAAGTATTCACCCTCTTCATCATGGAACCGTAGTGGGATATGAACTCATTTTCTGATCCATTTACAGATCGCACCTCCCCAATACAGATCCATTTTCTGATCCACGCTCTCTTAGACTATGTGAAGAATTATACACATATCGAAAAGCAACGTCTCACCATTTTCTTTGTGACTAAAATGTTTACACCTTTACATGTTGAACAATGAGACACACTCGTGATAGTTTAATTCAGGGCTTTGCATACTTTATTAAACCAGCCCATGCTGTCTAAGAGAGCTAGACATTTTGATACCCTTATCATTCAAACTAACCTATGTGAACCAGAAGTCAATCAAGAGCAGCTGATTGCTGATTGGTTGATGGAAAACCCAGTTTCTAAAGATGAACCTACGATCAAGGATTTCCCCACAAATCAGTTTTTGTTATCGATTCTTCTCCATTAACTCAGTCACTGTGATTCTCTCATATCATCAAGTTTCTCATTGATTACTCGTACTCAAAAGATGCCACCCCTCAACTCAAGAAAGGACTATGCGTCTTGGCTGCTAAGTATGTTATAGATGGCGACACTTTATATCAAGGGGCTTTGATGGGCTTTTACTATGTTCTGTCGACAAGAAGGATCTCAATGTATCTCAAAGTGCCATAGTGGTATCTGCAATGGACATTTCGACAGCCACGCCACTCATGGAAATCCATCATTTAGGATATTACAGGCTGACTCTTGAGACTGATACCATGGAGTTCATTAGGAAGTGCCCCAAATGTCAAATCGACACACACGCCATTCACAGTCCTACTTGATAGTTCTAGCCCATCGTCACACCTTGGCCATTTTCCACTTGGAGGCTAGACCTCACCAAAAAAAATCACATGCTCTTCAGATGTACATAACCATATAATAACTGTGACCAAATATTTCGCCAAGTGAGAGTGGAGCCCATGCCTCTTAGTTCCACTTCCCCTCTGGTCATTTATATGCCTGTCCTCAACCCCAAAAATTGCAGATTCAGTATACCTCAGGTTCTCATTACAGATCATTCATTGTTAAAGAATCCTGAAATGCACAAATGCTGCAAAAAGTTTCACATCATTCATATCTCTGCTTCTATCTATTATCCTCAGGCCAATAGGCAAGCGGAAGCAATGAATAAAACACTCAAGTGCACTGTTGTCAAACCCATCAAAGACTCAAAGCATGACTGGCATTTGCAGCTATATCTCGCTTTGTGGGCTTATAGAACGAGCATTGTACTCCCATGAGAGCAACCCCATATTCATTAGTCTTTGTTTCAAAAGCGTTTCAGCCCCTGGAGATAGGGCTTCCTAGTCTGTCTGTCTTGCAGCAAGGCCTTCTATAGAACATGAAGCATACAGGTCAGCCAGACTAGTAGAACTGGAATAATTAGATGAGAGACAGCTTAAGGCAGACCAGATCCTTGAAGCTTACATGGCCAGAATCGGCTGTCAACATAATGATACACCGATACGGTATTCCCCCGTCCCATTCAAGTGGGGGATCATGGCCAGAAATTAGACAACTTGATTGATAAGAGAGTCGGCAAAGGCCAAAAATTTAGACCAACTTGGATTGGCCCTCATCTAGTCAAGGACTTGAGAAACAGTGTTTCCCATTTATGCACCATGGAGGGTAAAGAGTGTGACAAAACCATCAATGCTTTTCAGTTTCACCCCAAGAAGTACATGATGTAAAAACAAGAATAAAGCAATAAAATCCACATCTACATTTGTGTTCTACATCTCATGATAGAATAGGAGTGTTCACTAGTTCATATTCAAAGCATCTATTTTCTGCTTTTTTGCTTTAGTGAGAATTATAGGTAATTGTCCTCGCATTTGACAATGCTAAATTACAAGATTCCCAAATGTTATCCCATACACCTCCCCAAAAGGCCTTGTCTAAACTTGTCCTGAGTGGGAGATTGATTCTGGTCCATTTTCGCATTACCCCCTAATTCCCTTCTATCAAATATCTAAGCCTGTAGTGCCACCTAAAAGTTAACAGGTGAATTTCCCCTTTTATTTACAATGCTAAATTAGGAGATTCCCAAATGTTATCCCATACACCTTCTCCCCAAAAGGTCTCATCTAAACTTGTACTGAGCAGGAAATTGATTCTGGTCCATTTTCACATCACCCCCTAATTACCCTTTATCAAATATCTAAGCCTGCAGTGCTACCTACAAGTTAACAGGTGAATTTCCCCTTTTATTTACAATTTTCATCAAGAGTGAAATCTCAAAAAGAAAAGGGTTTCCTTGTTTGCATATCTCATCAAGAGTGAAATCTCAAAAGGTAAAGGATCGCCTTGCTTGCATATCTCATCAAGAGTGAAGTCTGAAAAAGAAAAGGGTTGCCTTGCTTGCATATGATTCTTCCACACTCCCCTTGCCTTCCTTGACCTTTGGTGGTGAGCTCTTGCATCTGCCTGGTTGAGTGAAGTCAAGAATAGGGGGCATGGAATGCACTTACTTGCCTAATCCTAGCCTTCAGTGGTGAGCCCTTGCATCTTCGTAATTGAATAGGGCTAGAGTTAGAGAGTCACATTTAAAAAACAAAAAGGAAAGAGAAGGAAAAAATGCATCAAAAGAATAATCAACTGTAACATATGGCAACATGCATTATCTAGAAAGACTTCTCTTAATGAGAGTCCTTTCCTTCCCCTTGATTTGATATATTGGTCATCTATGATGTAAGTCTAGGCTAGTACCAATAAAGATGAAGATATCTGATCTGTTCTCCATTGAATGTAATCAATTTGGACCAAGGTCATTCTCTTGCCCATCTTAGGCTTATTTGAGACCTTTTCTGTATTTCCCATTCCCTATGATTTCCTTTTCAATTTGGATCACAAAAGTCTAGCATCCTACTTGCAACATACTTATGTTGTCATTGTTTATAAAGCAAGGACAGAAAAAGAGCATAGCAATAATATGTGTATATTTATGTGTGTGTGTGTTCGTAGATGTGTGTACAATGGCCTCCCAAGCAAGTGGCAAGCAAAATGAAGTATTAAAAAACAAAATAACTAGGTCTCTACGACCCCTGAGTTCCCAAGTGACGAGGACTCTTGCTCCTCTCTCACCTCTGGCTTGGACCAAACCAGCCTGGGAGACAACCTGTGACAGTGTGTGTATTCACTTGCTATTGCCATCATGGGTGCAGCTACCACCATGTTGTTGAATGCTCTACATTGTCACATTCTCCACCCTCGATCTGGTGTTCTCCACTTGCAAAGATGTAATCTCTCAAGAAGCCTGCCATGTTGGAGCAAAGACATTGTCATGTTGCCTGACAAGGATGGCCAATCTAAGGTCCACCAAGAGCTCATCCCTTGTCCTCTCCATCGCAGCGAGGAAAATGTCAAACCCCACATCACAAATAAAAGATCTCCACTCATCAATCGTACCTACACACACATACCAAAGACAATAAGCTAGAGAAATGCATCATAGTATATGTCGTCCATATCAAATCATGAAAAATAAAAAATGAAAGCAATCGAAAAAATTCTACTCACATGGGTCCCTAGCCTACCAAGAAGGGTCGCACATGCCTCCTCTAGTGGGACTCTTCAATCGTAGGCCTCATGCCTCTACCTCTCTGAGCATCCCACTTGTCTCAATGATGACCTCTATCTCTATCTCCTAGTCATCCCCCACTAACTCTTCACTAGGGGCGTAATCAAGATCCTCCTCACTCCCTACATCTCCCACCAGAGTCATCCGATGTCTAGCCGCTCTCTCAACAACTCCCCCAACTGCAACTACTCTCCCACACACACATGTGCACACAATTGGGACCCTAGATGTCAATGAGGCCCACCTAAATCTGCCTGTAGTTCCTACTCTAACCTCCTAGCTCCCCTATAAACGATGGCTACATGAGGCAAAACCACGATTGCAGCCCAACCAAACTAGTAGTATTGTGTCCACAAGTGGAACAATCTAAGTCCCCTCCTATTAGTGAGTGATGTGATGGTGAGGCAGTACATATCAGGTCATCTCCCTGCCATAAACCAACCATGTCAACATATGGATCTGCCACCACATCTACTATAGTTATGCTTCCAACCTTGCAGACATCTCCTACATACCGAGGCACCGTCCTCCATCTCGCAACTTGGGTTGCTCTCTTGTCCTAAATAGGCATCTCCCTCTAATAGATGGTGAAAGCTCCAAAATCCAACCCTAAACTAGAAGGGCAACTAATGGTCTAGGCCCCGAACCTAGCCACCTGATACAAGTTGTGATAAGCATGTGTTAGGATGTCTATCGACCAACTATACCTCCTCCCATGTTGTTCAATCTCTTGCATCATGGGCACCTTGGTGTAAAGTAACCAATAGGATCCCTTGTCACCAACTAACCAAGTGAAATGATTCCCATAATGGCCTTCTGAATAGTTAGAATAGTCACTCCCTCAACCAATCTCATCTCCATCCCACGCTTGAACTTCAACTCTCGCATCACCAAAATAAGAGGCCCAAGCCTTTGTCTCTCTCCAGTCCCAAGGATCCCTCAATGAAACCTTTTGCCAATAATGGGAACTCCCAAGTTCTTGCAAGTATCATAGGGAGTGACAATCTACTCTCCCTCCAACTACAGGAACTTGGGAGTCCCCATTATTAGCAAGAGGCACCAAGTCGATCTATCCTACTCTCATAAGACATGCCCCTCCAATGTACCCCTCTCCTCATCCGTCAATAAATCCAAAACCTTGCTCAACCAATCATGCTCACAACACCACTTCACCTAATGTAATTGCCCTCCAAGCACCCAAATGTAAAAACCCTCAAAAAATGTCAAAATTTAATTAAATTTCTTTCCATTACCTATTCTACTCATTATGATGAACATTTCTACACTACTTGTTTCCAAATCCTTTACCCCTAGGCGACAAATCTAGCATTTTCCCATTTCATATAAAAAGGAGGGTTTTCCCTCATTGTGTATGTGTCTCTAACCACCGCACTAAGCTATTGCCATATCTATGATCATTATCTCATCCTCTCTTTGTTGACTACTTCCATGCTCGATTCAGTCACTAGTGGGCCAAAGCTCTAAATTTGGCACATGAGTAGATAAAAATGGCCTTCAACAAACTCCAAACTTGTTTATATTAGCCTATCTAACTTGAATCACAAGGGTCCCTTTTGTAGGTACATCACGATGAGCACCCCAAGCAGTCACCTAAACGATAATTCCTCCTCTCCCTCATTTTGAGCAAAATATTTGGCATAGAATGTCATGATGTCATGCTTGTGTCTACCTTATTTTCATTTTCAAAGTGTTCAATAAAGATCGGACAACGAACAACGACCATTTCAAACCAAATGCAAACGGTAATTCCTCTTGTCCCTAATTTTGGGTAGAATATTTGCCCTGGAATGCCATGATGCTATTCTTGAGTTGGAGGATAGACAAGACAAGTAGTATTTCAATCCCTACAAAAACAATGAGCTCTCTCATCCACCTAGTCATTGAGATTTCATTTAAGACTTATGTATGTAGCACTTGATCTTGTCCTTCATGTTCTGCAAGTTTAGGTTCATGACAAGTGCCATGCATCATAGAAAGTAAGAACAAGTATGTGTCAAATGACCCATAACCCCTACCTCATTTTCGAAAACATGTTTACTAGTTAATACATGTCTATTGCAATGTTCCCTTCCTAGCCAGTTGAACAAGGTTCCCGTAGGCTATTGGTTGATGGTTAGGGAACTTTAGTGGGGGTTACCAGCGGTTGTGGCATGTGTGGGATGCCTTGATCGAGTTTTGATAATTGTTTGAGCACATCTGCCCTTTCCGAAGTGACTTTGGATGAGTTCCTAGGACTTACTATTTTTAGTAAGTTGGTTGGGATCACCGATGGTGTCAGTGTCGACACTTCTATTTCTTAATGACATCGATGGGCGACTGGTGAGCTTCTCGGCATTCTAAAGTGATTAGAAAATATTATTTTAAATGTCAAAAGTATTTAAAGTTAAATTAAATATTTAACTTATAATATTTTAAATGTATAACTTACTTTATTTTATAAAGTGACTTAAAGGGGGTATATAAGTGTGTTTAAAAGTCAAGTGCTAGAAGGGCGGGCGCTCAACCCATGGGAGTTATAAGGGGTTATAATATGAAATTAAATATCAAAAAGAAAAAGGACTCTCTTGGGCGTTTGGGATGGAAGAAGAGATAAAATGAAAAAAGAGAACTCATTCTCTCATTCTATTTGTCATGCATTTTCATCTCAAAGAGATTTGGTTTTGGAGGAGCTGGTTATCCTCAAGGGTTTGTAGAGACGAAAACCTCTGCAGATACCACTTCCTACGTGGTTGAAAGATATCATCTAGGGAGTTGCTGGTAATCTCATCCAGGGATTACGCTGATGATTCATTTGATAATTTAATGAGGATTTTATATAGGTTTATTGTGCAGATTTCATGAGCAAACATTGGAGAGCATTTTCAGAGGCATTATCTGACGGTTTTGATATGTTTTTTGGACTGCTGTGACCGCTGGTTGCTGGCCGTACACCCTAGAGGAGGCCGCCCCATCTCTAGGAGTAGATTTTGAGTATTGTGTTGAGTTCTCCCTCTTATACCTTGGCGTGGTGACTGAGTGAGCTGCTGCAGATATAACAGTTGTGATTTTGAGCAGATTTAGCAAGGAGTCTGGTGTTTTTGCTGCTGTATGTTCCCAAGGCAGGCCGTACATCTCCAGATGAGGGCATGAGCCTCTAGAGAGCTAAGTGCTTCAACTAGAGATCATTTCTCTATTGCATCTTGGGCGTCTTGGAGTCATGTGTTGCTGACCATAAAGTTTTGAGAGAACAAATAACATTTGTTGATTCTGGGAGTGAATTTGATAGCCACTGGTTGCTGGTTTGGTATATCAGACCTGCGAAATTGTAAATCTGCAAATGGGTATGTCATTTAATTGAAGTTTATTGCATTTAAGCATCTGGGTAATTGTTAGTTAAGTTGTTTATGTGTTCTACTCTTCTGGGTGTCATTGCATGTTATGTATTTCTTTATTATCTTGCACCACTGAATGTTAAAAAAGCAAACAAGCAAACAAACCCATCAGCAGTGAGCATTGCAAACAAACAAACAAAAAATTCGCATCAGAGAACTCTTCAAACAGGGGTGTATATTACATCTATCTCGAGGAAGCAAATATGTAAGTGCACAAAAGCACATAGACATAAATCCTCAAAAGCTGAAATGACATATTGAAAACGAAAATGTGACAACTGGTTCACATCTCCAAGACAAAATCCTACCTGTCAAACCTCAAACTCCCCTAGCTATCTCCAATATCTTTTCTTTGTCTTTCACTGTTTTCCCATACTTTCATGTCTTAAATTCACATTTTTCCTGATGTAACGAATCCGGCCACTTCCTACAAGTGATAAAAGTAAAATCGCCACAACAATTTCAATTTTACCACGACCTGGCGAAAACGATGAAAGCATTACGAGCAATTGTGTGTAATGCTTTCTTTAAAAAAAATGTTGCTTTTGATTTTCCCATTTTATCTATAATATAGATCCATTTTTTACATTTCTTCATCCCAGCAACACTCCCATACAAAATATCCAAAAGCATTCATTGGAAAGGGCGCAAGGATTTTCTAAAAAGCAACCCAAACTCTACCAAATTTTCCCTACAACCACAATCTAATGAAACTCATCACACTCAAATTTCCCCTTTTATCTTGTCTTGGAGGAATACTGCATGCAATTGTTCACAAGAGAGAATGAAGAGGATCTCATATGAAGGACCTACATCCAACTTGCTCTACTACTGTAGCATTCAACTCCGATTGTGGCTTTCTAGTATAACTGTTGAATCAATGTTACGTTTCTTGTTTTAGATTAGATTTAATTTCATTCTTTACTTTGTTAGATTTAGAATTAAATCTTTGTTTGTTCTCAATATTACTAGTTGAATCTAGGTTAGATTAGATTGTTGAAATTACCTAATGTAGTATGCTACCCCTAATTTTTTCCAAAATTTCATACAATGATAAACAGTGTTAGCACAACTAAACTCCTCCGCACTTCTGATCACCAAGATCCCAAATCGGGCAAGGTGAGAGCATAATGTGCTTTAGATTACAAATTAAAACATTGTGCAAACAAGTAAACATTCATCTGCATATGCAGGCATCCACAAGCTGTGGGGATTCGCCACTTTCAGTGGGTATGAGAGCAAGAAATACAAGTACAAATCATCCACTTATTCAGTGGGTATTCGCCACTTATCCAGTGGGTAGAAATATGAAAGAAAGAAAACCAATTTTGCCCACACTGGCAGTAAACCATCCAGGGGTACTTATGTGAGTTTGCAACATGAAAGAAAATATTACAATTGTTGCATCAGACTGCAAACTATTGAGAAATATTTCATTAGATCATCATATCAGCATAAAATAAATCATTGCAACACATAGATACCCTGCATAACCCATTAGTAGCTCCAACTTAGAATATTAGTCTGCCCACAATTGAAAGATTGCAAGGAAACCACTGCTGATCAGGACTGAAGACAAAAAGCAGACTCCAAGAATGCTAGACGGCTGCCTGTAAATGAATACTTTCGCACAAAATGAGCACTAAACACAGTTACCCTCATAAACCATGAATGTATCAATATAAAGAATATGAAGAATGCCCCCATATTCAAGGCAATACTGTAGCTGTTCTATAAACTGCAAACATTATATCAGCATTGATAACTCCTCCATATCAATCCCAAACTCCATCTACCATTCTGAGAGAACATGCAATACTAATAGCAACATCTTAACACAAAACAATTCCTCTCAAACTGCTCCAATCCAAATAGCAACATTAATTAGGAAGCCATGATCAAACCAGCATAAGCAGTTACTGTTGTACGGCAGCCCTAAGATAGGGAAGCATTCATAAAATAAGAAATGGAGTATAGAACCCCTTCCAACAGTTTAACATCTGATACAGTCTTAAATAGTCAACAAACAATGAAGAAACTAACTTATACTGATTTCAATCTGCACTGAAACTTCATGAATTTATGACTGATCCGTACGGCCTAGGAAAGGCATAACACATCATAAAAGTTTCGAGAATGCTCAGAAGTTCAAGAAAAGTGACCAGGTATCATTGCCAGCACTATTAAGATGCAATCCATACAATAATATCACCAAATAACAAACACACTGCTCAAGAATCTCAAATCGACCCTGGCTGCTGTACGGCACTTCAAAGGTACGGCAGCAATATTGCAACATAAAGAAAGTCTTAAACTTCACAATATCTGCTCAGATCAAGGCGTCTACACCCCACAAGAGATTTCCAATCATTAAAAACTCAAAATAAGCATTAGACTGAACATTTCAAAATTTCATCTATCTTGGAGGTACGGCTGGTTGTATGGCTCAGCCAGGCACATCCAAGAATCCACACAAAAAAATACCACACTTCACTCACAAACTCCATTAAGAATCAACACCAAAATACCATCAAAGCACAAATGAACTATATCAAAATAGAACATTTCAAAACTCCATGAAAGCACAAAGGCAAACCCTGTATGAATTTGCTCCAATCTCCAACTTAAGCACAATGGTGATTCCTGTATGAAATCACACCAAACCTCAAGAGGGTTTTCGTCCTCAAGAGCATTCTACAAGAGGGTTTTCATCCTCCAGAGAAAATGGAAGAACATACAAGTTCAATCCAGCAGAGTAACAATACAAATCCAAGCATGCCTAAACAATGAGCCCAACTCCTCTTTTTATAACTTTTTGAAGGAAATAAAATATTATTTCCTTTATCCCTTCATATTTCTCCTCAAACAATATAAAATAATTCCTTATGTGTGCACAACTTAAAGTCACCACTTTTAATTAAAAGCTCTTTTTAGCTCCAAAGACCCCTTTATCAAAATAAAGGAAATATCTGCTTCGCAAGGCCCCAAAATGATGCATCCATGATTTAAAACTTTTTTTCCTCTTTCCAACAAGCTATAACACTTAGATTTTTATTAATTATTTTCACCCCTAGGAGCTTAAGTGAAAATAATAATTAAAATAGCTCATTAAATAACACCATTTTGCAGAAAATCCCAAACACCACCAAACTGCAAAATTAAGCATACCAACATACTCCATGATGGTTGGGAAGATGAATAATGCCTTCCGGGCGACTTTCCAAAAATTGACGGTTTCTCCAAAAATCTTGGAGAGCAAACTGGGAACCCAATCAAACATCAGAAAGCATCACAATGATCATAAGCACCATCTGAGCTCAAAGCCATAACCAAATGCTCTGTAAAATTGATCTGTGGCCACTCCAAGAACATTGGAGTTCTCCCAAACATGTCGGATAACCACTAAGGGACTAAGAACAAGCCAAAATGCGCACAAAGGCCTATGTGCCAAAAAAGGGACATTACACCTAATGAGCACAAAATTCAGGAGGCTTGAGTTGGATTTACTCATAACCCACACCCCATGCTCTTATTCCTCATAAAAATTTGTATGTCCTTAGATTTAGATTTTGTTTACAACTGTCATTCAAAAACCTATTGCCACTTGTAGTATTAAAACAAATCATTCTTAGCCACAAGTGACTTCCTTCGTAGATTTGCTTCTGAAGATTTCTTTTGGAAAACTTCTAAAGAAATCTTGAGATGAAATTTCTTCAGGAAAAACTTCTCAGCAAAACATCAGAAGAAATAGGTTTTAATCTTCCTGAAATATATAGGTTACACAAAACCCAAAAAAATTAAATAGAAAGTATTTCCAAACAGTTTTCATTGCCTGAAGAAGTGTGCTCTAACTGTTTATTGCATGTCTTTAGAAAGGACTCAATTTTTGTATTCAGGAAAATCAATTTAATCTCCTGCATCTAACTGCAAGGTAATTAATTGAACTTTCTTTAGTTTCATTTGTTTAATATGTTATTCAAAGAAAAATACAAAAAGAAAAGTATAATTAGGCATATCTTAACGTTTCTTGCAGCTTAGTGTAGATTACTTTGAGTATTTACATCTTGCAATTAAATAGCAGTTATTTTTATACTTTCAATAATTTATTGTGCATAGTTAGATTATTTCTCTCAACAAGATCAAACCCAGAAGCAATATGAAACATTCCAATCAAAAACACACCAAACAAAACAAAACGAGTAAAAGGAAAGACACATTACTAACATTCAAGCATCCGTCCATCCCAATCTAAGTGTACATGCAAAACCCTCACAATTTTGCCTGCTCATGAACAGCCGAGAGAGAGTGGGCACAAATTAACATAGCCACAAGGCTGCAAAAGTTGGTCTTTGCTTCTACCTCAGTTCCTCCATTCCTTAATGATCAGTTAAAACTTAAATTCCCTAAACAAACAAATTTGGGTCACAAGAGATGAGTAGATTCGAACGTGCTTGCTGAGCCAAGGCAAAGGTACAGATGCCCTCCAACTACTCTTCCTCTTGATCCAAAATCACCACAGCCCGGTCAACAAAATCCACCTAACCACATCCACATCAACAATAAATTCCAACCCATCAACTACCTGGTGGCTTGACATGCAAACCCTATAAAGTCGCATGTGTTGGTTTTTCATGTACACATTATTGTGCATATGGAGTAAGTGTGAGCCTTTGGAGATTGGTGGCCAACAAGTTCAGGAGTCTAAGACTCAATGGCCAACAAGGTAAAGGGCAAGGTGGCTAGTAAGGTCATGAGTCAAGAGGGACATCGTGATTGGCACAGCCATGAATTCGAAGTGTTTGATTGAAGGCCAACAAGACTAAGAGCCTGAAGTGGTGGGCGATTCAAGGATTTATCACAATCCTATGAAGAGGTGTTTGAGGAAAGAAGGTTACCTTGCTCATGACACGGTCTACAAAGTGGTTAGACTAGTTCACATCAAAAGAAAGTCTAGGTGGTTGGTTGGGTCATGAGTCAAGAGGGGCTTGATGGCAACCATAATCATGAATCTGGAATGTTGAACTTGTAGGGAGGCCAACAAGGTCTAAAGGTTGAGGTGATGATCTATAGGGGGTCAGCATGGGTACACTCAATAAGTGTATTGAAGAGCAGAAGGCTCATAAGAAGCCAAAGACTTGATCTGGATGTCAATGGACAACATCAAGTCAGGACACAAGGTGCATCAAGTAGCTCAATAGAAGGCGAGATTTAACCATAGACTGGGGCAATATACTACAAGTACATCACAAGATCACAAAGTGACATAGCCAAGGGAGGAAGTGTACCATGTGCATATTAAATTAAGTCTACAAGTACAAGGAGGACAAGTTACTAGCAAGGTCATGAGTCCAAGAGGACATTCACTAGGTCATGATGTCGAAGGGACTTGGCAAGTAGAGAGTTGTAAAGGTCAAGGTGAGGAAGTTAAGCGGGTGTCTCTAAGTAAGAACATTGAAAAACTAACCAAACAAGGCAAGTGTCTTGGAGTTTGTGTAGCAAGCAATAGAAGTCATGGAGAAGTCAAGATGAATATTGGCCATTCAAGTTAGGAGACATTGGGAAGATGCCACAAACATTGGTATCACAATAGTTGGATGAAGCTCAGGGACTAGAAATTGGTGCTATGGTATGCTATAGAAATAATGCTACAGAAGGTTGTTGAGAGTCGGGATTTACGAGATGCTCTCTTAGAAGAATGAAGTGTGGTTGAGGGGAGGGTTCAACTCAATGCATGCAAGGTATGGTGTGTATGAAGCCTTGTACAACCAAGTTGGTGATAGTCTGTCTTCTAGTACGATTGCAAGGTTGGGGCCTAATCTATAAGGAAGAGTACATGTTCTCCTCAAATCTTTAATTGATTGCAATGGAGTATGAGACAAAGAAGTTGGTTGTAATGTCCCCATTTTGAGCTAAGTTGTATTTTCTAGTTGAGCTTGTTTCTATACATGGAAAACCAGAAAGTTGGTATGTCTATACATGGAGAACCGGAAAGTTGGCTCAACTAGTATTTTGCTTGAGTTTTATTATGTGAATAAAATAGAAAATGGAATCTTTAATTGCATTTTCTTCTAATCTATTTTTATGGAGTTTTGTGTGGAATAAGGAATTGCTCCAGGTGGGACCTGTTGATGATTGTTTTTAGACAGGTCAACAATAGAGTAAAACACTAGAGTATCCCACTCTCTCTTGAATAAAGCTCTTCAAAGGCTGAACTATGTGATCCAGTGAAGTAACTCCAAGGTTCCTTATTTATGATTCATGATGGGTTAACTCAGTGATTACATGTGATCTTGCTGATAATCACACTTACATTAGACTTCTTCATCATTCACTTAGTTTATTTCTCCTTCAATGTGGATGATGTATCAATAATAAAGAAAAGCAAAAGATAAGGGTTCAGAAGGCTAATCTAAGGTCAATGAAGCAATGATGATTGTACGAATAGACAAACACCTTGATTAACCTAACTCCACTTCGCCAAGGATGCCTACAACTACATGGAGTTGGTGCAATCTCATAAAGTACACGAATGGTATAAGCACCCAGTAAACGACGCAGCTCAAACAAGCGTCCACAATCGAACTTAAGCAAATAATAAGGCTCGGACTAGCTTTACACAACACTCCACCAGTGATGGATGTTAAAAGCATGAGCTAGGAATTGATCAAATATTCAACACAAACATACATTACATCAAAGAGCTACTAATCTATTTCTAATCTACTTGAAATATCTCTCCACTTCATCAAAGTACAAGAAACCATGTCACTTCACAAGATAACACTTAACACCAAACAAGCTCCAATGTCTTTGCATTAATCTTGAGAAATATTTACAACTTCAAGTCCTCTCAGAGAATTTCGAGAGTCTCTTCTATTCTACTCCTACTAGTCTAATCTCTAATCTACTGATTTACAAATGAGGCAACAAGGCCTTTATATAGTAGTCCAGGTTTACAATGAAGGGCTAGGATCAATTCATGTAGCCAAGGGCCCAGATCATGCCACCTCAACAGTTAGTTACAACAAATTGCTATTTTTAGTACATATGAGAGGCAATGAAGGCACGCTTTCCAAGAAGATAAGGATAAGATGGAATCTTTTAGAGCATCTTCCACATAGGCGTCCCTTTGGCTTCTTTCTTCTTGTAGATACATTGAATGCAGTTGAAATGATGTGGCTGATTATGATTGAATGATGATAGGTACATGCTCCATAAGTGCCACCTCAACATACTTGTGGATTTCAACTGTTTATACAATTTGTTCTGTGGGCATATTCCCAAATTGTATCATCTGTATGATATCTTCGATGTAATTGCTTTGATGATGAACACTTGAGATGTATCTTGTTGATCTTGCCTTGTTCATGTTTTGTAGACTAGATGTGTATGATGCTTGTAGCTCATTTGTTTAACACTGTGATGTTCCTTCTTACAGGTAGGTTGATGTTGATCTTCTTCGATGCATCTTCATGAAGAGTAGATGATGATGATGTTTCTTTCTCAACTTGTAGATGATGATGCTTCATTCATGAATCGGAGTAGGAGATCTCTCTTGGACTTGAAGGTCGAATGGAACTTGAAGTTGAATGGATGAAGTGTATTTGAAATGATGCTATTGAAGATGAAGTAGTGTACTTGAAATGATGATGATCTTAACATGATGAAATGTTCCAACTTGAAAGGTCTTTTGAAGTGTAAATGTTAATGATAACACCTTCATTATATGTGGAGTAGATGACTTCTCAAAGAGAGTTGAAGATTGTAAGAACTTGACTTGGAGGTTGGATGGATGAATGTCTTCGAACATGATGCCATTGATGAAGTATACTTGAACTTGATGTGATCTAACATGATGTCATTGATGTTTCCTCTACAATTTGAAGGTGACTCAGGTGCTTGTCCTTCAAATGATTCCTTGGCTTCACCAACACTCCTTCTCTCAATGATGCAACTTGATGATAATCTTGAAGTAATCTCCAAAGGTGGCTAGCATGATGCTTCTTCTTGCAATGACAATTTCTTGACTTCACTCCTTGGATGAAGGTGACTCTAGACACTTGCTCCTTAGGTTTGTTGATGTTCCTACAAGACAAGAGAAACAATATTAATCACTTTATAACAAAGGAAACACTTTAAACATGTAAATAACCCTTCTTCAAATCTAGGCGCATATATAGGTAAAAAGAGGAACAAAGTGCGCCTAACACATGATAGCTTCATCCTTGTCATTTTAAATGATTTCAAACAATTGTAATGGCTTAAAGAGGTCAAACTCCCTTAAGAGATTCATTCAAAAGGTGTCTTTCAATGCAATTTCTTCCTTAGGCGCCAAAATGAGGTGATTTTGGTGAAAGTAGCGCCTAATTTCAATGTCTTTATACTTGCAATTTTGCAATTCTAAATGATGAGACATGTCTTAGAATGACTTCTATCTTTCAAGCGCCCACTCCTAGATGTGTCTTTTGTGGACTTAGATCAATCCTAGAATCTTAAGGAGGGAGATATCTCTTTAGGCGCCATCTACAATTGATTTAGACGTCATCTCTCATCAAGGCGCCCAAAATGACAAGAACAACAAGGACTGGCGCCTAAACTCATTCACTTCAACCTAATGCGCAATTTGATGATCCTCTGAACATGCAAAGGCGCCTAGATTCTTCCTTCACTTCTTTGTCAAATTTTTGATGTTTAAGGGTTTCTTATTTCAGTTTCAATCAAGGCGCCATAGTTTGGAGTGATTCCAAGTTGATTCTCCTCTAGGCGCACATATAAGTCTCAATCTTAGGCGCTGATTTGGGTTGGCAGAAGTAGGAAAATGCGCCTAAGATCCTAGAGCAAATTCGCGCCCAGAACTGAAAGTCCCCGAGGACAGGTATATTGAAAAATATATTTAAGTATAAGTTGGAAGATTCTTATACTTTAAATATTTTTCAATATACCTTTCAGGATGTTTGAGATAGGTCTCAAATCAACCAGATTTAACATGTAGATTATAGAATTTGGAGGATCCACCAGATTTCAGACTTAGTCAATTTTTCAGTGTTTCAGGATATCAGGGTACCAGACTTAGTCATTTTCAAGATCTCAAACATACATCAGGGATTTCATACTTTTTCTTCCTAAGGCGCCAAAATGGATAGTCTAATGCATGAAGGGCGCCTCACTTTACTTGCTTATTTTCATGCCTTCAACTTAGGCACACTTCTATGGTTGAGTAAAACATGAAATGGCGCCTAGACCTAAATGCCTTTTCCTTGTCAAATTTGCAGTGTTTCAGGCTTCCCAACATCAATTTCAATCAAGGCGCTTTGGTTTTAAGCTCTCCTTGCCCAAGGCGCAATCTTGAGGTTGTCTAAATGATAAAAGGCACCTGGAGTTCTAGGCAAAGTTTTGAGGTTGTACAAGTAGAGAAATGCGCGTAAGTGCTTAGAGTGAATTTGCGCCTAGAAGTGGAAGTCCCAGAGGGTAAGGTATATTGAAAAATATATTTAAGTATAAGAACTTATACTTTAAATATTTTTCGATATACCTTTCAGGATGTTTGAGATAGGTCTCAGATCCACCGGATTTAACATGCAGATTCTAGATTTTTGAGGATCCACTAGATTTCAGACTTAGCCAATTTTCAGGATTTTCAGGATCAGGATACCAGACTTAGTCATTTTCAGGATCATGTCATCAGGGGACTATAGGACTCAAACACCACTGACTTCATCATGCAGTAAACTTAAAGACTTCGTCAAAAACTTAATGCAAAGCATTAGAACTCAAAAAAGGGGGGTCCCCATTTGCAATGGGGCGATATGTGATTAGGTCTCAACAGGACCTATTGGTAACACATTTGTTATAGGTCCAAGCTAATGAAGACACACTCAAACATTTCCAACGGCTAGCATGAGAGGTGGCGTTTCATAGGGCAATTCGCCCAAGGTAAATCATTTAAAATAATGTTTTGAAATTCAATGCCCAATGTCTAAGAGAGGATCGGCAGCCAAGAGAAGAAGAAAGAGTATTTTAAATGCAAGTTCATAATATTAAATGCCAAACATCATTTGCCCAAGGATGTGCTTAAATCGATGGAACTTAAGGAGCAATCGATTAGCATAAGAGAAGGATTTTAAATGACCAATGAAGAAAAGTAAATGCTTGTTAGCAATCGCCTAGAGGTGGTTGTGAATCGACTCGGCCAAGAAGATAATTTTAAATGATGATTGATGATTTTTAAATGTTTGTCAAAGTGGTTAAGGTGCGTCTAGCTAAGGAGAACCGACCAGCTATGAGGGAGGTATATTTTTAAATGCAAAAGACTCCAACCACCGCCTATGCAAGAAGGAATTCAATTCTAGAGAATCGATCCCTACGGGAGTAGTTATAAATCATTTAAAACAATTGAAGATTGATTTTAAATGATTGAGTTTGCATAAACAATTCATTTAAAATTATTGAAGAATGAGGAATATCATTGGTGGAACTCAAATTGCATTACAAAACATCATAGAGGAGGATCGCTCATCCAAGGAGAAGTTAAATAGAGACTTCCATCTTCATTTGGAGGATATGTTGAATCTGGTATGTTTTCTTATTTTATTTTGTTTGACTGAGAATTCCAATTTTCATGTCATTTTACAAGGTTATGACCCCTTGTATTTGTATGGTGATGACCCCATACTTCATGTGAGATGGTATCATTCAGATATTCATCATTAGAGCTTAATTTTGCAGGTTTTGTGAGAGTTGAAGTGAAGTTTATGAGCTATTGAAACCCTTGGTCAAGTTGAATATCAACCAAGGTAGTGGATTAATGAATTGTGGAGTTTATGGCATGTTGTAAAGTCTGATTTTTCATTCCAGTCAGCTGACAAATTGTTATACAGGGTTTTTACGGTCACATTTACATGATTGGCTGATAGTACAAGGTACTTAGTATGTCTAGAGACACATTGCTTGCATTTGGAGGAGTCATTTTAGCATTTTTATGAAATCTGGGCACAATCCAGCCATCTACAGGTCTGCTACAGTGAACTAAAGGTCTGATACAGTCTGATTCGGGAGCAAATTTCATATCAGGTTAAAGGCATTTGATGTTACAGATCTTTTGGAAGCATTTTCAGCCCTACCAATTTGATATTTGAGAAGATATTGATGAGAACTCATATGTTATTGCTGACTGAACTATATCAGCACTCTGACAATTTGTAACAGCAGAGAATAAGAAGGGTTTTCAGACTTATTTGAAGTCCTCATTGCATTCTTATTGAGCTGGGAACATCATTCCACCATTGGGCAATCATATGCTAGGATTTTGTTATGTTTTTGGTGTATTTTTGTAATTGAAATAAAGTCTGATATAAAACAGTGGAAGTCTGATTTCATTTCCAGCCAATTTGCAATTGATTGTAACTCATTTGAAAGCTTCAATAAAAGACATATTTGATGGTGTGATTGCTTCATTGGATTGTTAATTCTGTTTCATGTTTATTAGGCTAATGAATGCAAGAAATCTTATCAAATCTTGAGTAAATTTTCAGTCATATATAATAGGGTCTCTCACATTGGTAGCGGTGATACTATGGATATTTCCAAAGGTGGCACTAAAGATGAAAAAGGCATCGTCTAGATTTCTGAATGATTCAGCCCTCAAAGGTGGATACAAGTAAAGGATCACCAATACCACACAAGGGCAATGCGGGACAACCTTGTGATGCTAAGTAATAGTTACATGGACAATGTTAATAACATTTCCCACTAAGTTGAATCTTGTGTTCAAAATGATCTTGCTAATGAGATTTAATTTTATAAGTTTTTATGGTTTATTTTTTGTAAAGCGGTGTTTAAATGCTTTTCATAAAGCTTTAATCATGCAAAACAAGATGTTGATGAGTGTTGCCAACCTTTTCAACCACAGCCCAATGTAATGAGCACCCCAGTTTTTTTTTGAAATTCCACACACAAAGAAAGATGCAATGGTTAAGTTCTTCCACACTCTTCTAATCACACCTAGATCCGTATGCGGGCAAGGTGAGAGCATACAAGTGCTTCCGAGTTAGCATTCAAAACCAACATGCAATAATAACAACTTCCACTTATTCAGTGGGCATCTGCTTATGCAACAGGCTTCCACTTAATCATGGGAATGTCTGTAGGCCATTGGAAGAATTTCTAAGCTTGACTCAAACCAATAAGGTCGATATGCCAACTTGTTCATGCCAAAACACGCTGTGAGTTCATACTATAATTTATTGGCGGTAAACCGTCCAATATTACAAAATGAAGCACAATTTTATGAAATAACTGGCGGTACTACCATCCAGTATTACAAACACATATTTATTGCACAATATAAAGGAAACACAAGAGTTAGGGCACGTTGCAATATTTTATTAATTCTGATCAGAACTGAAATAAACTGTTGTCGCATTAAAAATCAAAATCTGAGGAATTGAGAAGTCACCAAACATCACCCTGAAGCATACCCATGAAGCTCTATTGCTAATTATGGATGTAATGAAGCTCAAACACTAAAAATACACCTCTAAAAGCACTCTAACAACAAGATACTCAAGTCTAATACAAAACCCAACAAACTAGAAGTACACAGAAAAACTTCTCACAACCCCAAAGCTCTTCACACACCACAACTCACTCCAAAACTTAGCACAAAATACTCCAAAAATATCACTAAAAAACATCTCAAACATTCACACATCAAAATACATTAAAACTATTCAACCCAAAATCTCTGCATGATGACTCCATTGAA
Source organism: Cunninghamia lanceolata (assembly GCA_027924645.1). Taxonomy (NCBI): domain Eukaryota; kingdom Viridiplantae; phylum Streptophyta; class Pinopsida; order Cupressales; family Cupressaceae; genus Cunninghamia; species Cunninghamia lanceolata. Next base: position 2,269,660 of record BSBN01000136.1, read on the forward strand.
GCTCCTTGTGATTTATAAATAAAATCACTAGATATCCAACTAGGGTTGATCTTCCACAATCGAAACCAGATGAAAAGTTGAGGCTAAACAACCCCAAGAAGAAACTCTGCTTAGAGGCACAAGTTTTCAAAAGAAATGAAAATATATTAAACGGCATAAAACTCTAAATGAGCCCAAAACCCCTTTATAAAGACACTTTTAGGGCAACAAGAGGAAATAAAAAATATAATTTCACTTTTCTTTTAATTTCCTCCTCACATAAAAATAACCTTTTCAATTGCTCACTTTATGTCTCCCTTGCCTAACATTCCTTTTTATGTGAGCATCAAATAATACTTTTCAACACCTTTCTAAAGAGCTATTACACTTAAGTTATCTTTTAATATTTCCTATCCTTAGGCAACTTAAATGAATAAATAATTAAATAACTCAATAATATACCCAAGTTGTGGAAAGCATCCAAATGATATAATTTTGCAATTCTAATCATACCAACATGAAATTGAAGACTTGGAATGAAAATCGGAGGCCGTCGAGTGACTATCTAAAAATAGCATGTGGAAGTTCGCTGTCCTGAATGAACTCCAAAGGTAAACTATCATAGTTTACATCACAAGCCTTCGTAAGATAAATTCTCAAGGTTTCGAAGGTCTGAAAAAACACAAACTCACTATTGTTCATGACTGAAATCAGCAATAAACAATCTAATTTTAACACCCTACACAAGGAACAACAACTGCACCAAAGGAAACTCCAAGAATGAGCATGAAAAGTGAGCATTGTATTGTTTAGAATCACCTCGGAAAAGGTTGGAGAAAACTTCCAAACAACCTCCAAATGTGAATAATCACTTTCCTTGACACCAATATTCTGCCAACTCTCATGAATGTGAGCAGCCCGGCAAGTGAGATAGCTGATCTGCAACCAAACAACAAAGTTGTAGCTGATAACCTAATCAATCCCAAGCCACAAAACATCTCTTTGGTCACCATATCCCTCCAACATGCTTAGTTGGTGACCTCTATGCTGAATTTGAAGTAATGAAGCAGCTCCACCATGCTTGTGTTGCGCAACTCTGCTACTCATATGTGCCTATGAGGCCCACTCTTGTGTGGCTAAATTAATTGCACGATGGGGCCCTATTATGGTGTTGGATACTCCTAGAATTTGGACATTATGTATGGACTTGTGATCCTCTTGGATAAGTTATATTAGATGAAGATGCCTAGATTAGAGTGGTGGATTTAAATGGCATGTGATGGATTATGTTTATTAACATAGTTGACTCACTTTGTATGTTATGATGGTGTATTCGTGAGATAGCTAGGTTATCATTCCACTTTGTGAGGCCCATTCTTATGGAGCATATTTGTTGGCACTATTGAGCTTATTATTGTTGATTCACCTAAATGGAAGACTGATTGATTTTGGGACTTATGTTTCTTGTGCTAGAGTACCATGGACAATGCTTTGATTTGAGTAATTGAGTTAATTTGTTTATGGGGAAGATGATTTAAAAAGGAGGTAGTTATGCATTCTTTGAGCCTTATATAATGAATGTGTGCTCGACTTGGATTAATTATATGTTGATTTGAGATGATTCAATTGCCTAATTGATTTTATTGAAAATTGAACTAAGCTTGGGATTATTTAATTTAACAAGTTGATGTGAATTGAAATTGAATATGTGAGGTTAGTAGATTAGTGTGATGACATTAGGAGACATTGTGAAATGAAGATTGAAATTGTATTGATATGCAATTGATATCTATATGGATTTTGATTATTGTTCAGAGTATAGATGTTTGTATTGAATGTGATTATGATTGGAAATGAATTCAACTTGCTTCAGCTCCGCCCCCACCTCTCCCTTTGGGGGCCGGCCGGCCTATGTGCAAGCCGGAACCCCTCTCAAGGTCACGCCTGCACACAGGGCGTTCAGCCCATGTCATTTTTTTAAATTTTTTTTACTTGTATTTTGTGAGAACAAATAAATAAATATATTTCTTGTTTTTTATATACTTTGCATCTCCATTGTATATATCCACTGTTGTATATATCTACACAGAGATATCTCTGTGTATATGTATATAAATATATATACATTATTGTCTATGAAATTTGTTATATATACAGAAAATTAAGTCAGATTAAAAGAAATATATATATATTCTTTTATATTGTTGTGCATCATGTTATCTATGTGTTTTGTAAATAGAAAATAAATAGAAAAAGACAAATACACATATATAAGAAATCTGAGAGATAAGATTTAGTATTATAACAATAGAGTGGGAAATCACAAACAAAGATTTCAGAAAATAAATGAAATAGTAGAGCATGGAAACAAAATGGAATAATTATTAGAGAATAAACAAAATAGGAGAAACAAGCAAGTAGGTAAGGAAACTCAAACAATCTTAGTGATTTCCTTCCCTCATCTCATAACTTGACTTCCTTCTCTCCTTATTCCCTTTCCTCAAACCTGAAAATTGAGAGTGTGAGTTAAAAGAGGAGGAATGAGTGTTTATATAACCTCATTTTTGTTGGGAATTAGTGTTCACATAGGTGTCATTGTTTATTAGGTTTGATAAAGTTTGTTTAGTAGCCTATTATTTTAGTGGTACGAATGTTGAGTTGTTTGAGGAGTTACCTAAAAAATAGGATATGAGAATCTTATATATATGGATGTAATTCATATAATGCAGATTAGAATAAAAGAAGAAGCACCTATTATTTTGAGTTGAATTATTCCCATCCTCATTTGTCTTTGATCAGATTTTCTGTCATGGTATCAGAGCGGGACTGGGTGTAATTCCCTCAGGGGAATACCCAGGAAGATGATAGTACATGAAATGTAATGTTTTGTAGGGTAGCATAACTGATAGTTTAGAAGAGTGTATTTATTTATTTTCTGTTGTTTCTTAGCTGTTGAGAGTGCAAAGTGTGTTTCCTGACTGTTTTCTGTGGAGGCTTCAAATTTGACGAGATTAGGAATGCACAGCGGAAGCACATGGACCTGCAGTTGGACTTCCTACAGAAGATTACATGGGCAACAATGAAGTGGGGCACAATGCTCTTGGAGCTGGGAGAATATCTGCTCAAGGGGCTAAACTAGTAGATTTTGCTCTTGAATCGGTCTGCCAGGAATGGTACCAAAAGAATCCAGGTGCATATCCTCACTGATGGTCGTGATTGTCTTGATGGATCTAGTGTTAGTTTTGTTGAGACATTAGAGAAAGATCTTGCTGAGTTATGTAAAGAGGGTGTTGATGCGCAGATTGCCTCTGGTGGTGGTCGCATATATGTCACAATGGATTGTTATGAGAATGTTTAGGGGTGTGACAAGTCTGTACTCACTTCTGGGTCTGAATGCCGAGAGAAATTCATCGAGTCACGCAGGGTTGCACAGGTTCGAGGGTGCAAAGTCTCACCTCAAATGGCTTTATCCGACGGCCATAGAAATGATCTGAGCCTTACAAGTAAAAGCTTCAACTCCTCTTACTACTGAATTGTTTAATGAGTGGAAGAAGAAAAAGATGGAACAGAAGGAAGCAGAATATGCTGCGATGATAGCAGAACGGGCCAAAAATGATTGAATGAGTGGGCGTGAGTTATTCCTGTTAGATGCAAGTCTATTTGTTGATGATGCAGAAGCTTATGAGAAGTATAACAGGGAGGATGAGGAGAACGATCGGAAGGAGGAGGTAAACCCAAATTTTCTCTCAGAACAGCCCTCAACATCTGGAGTTACAGCTGAGGAAGAGGAACTGATATTAGCTGAAGAGGATGAATTGGATCCTGAGGAATTGGATAAGTTAGAAGCCAGCATAGCAAATGCCTCGCTTGAGCCAGGGGAAAATGGTTCAAGTTCTCTTAGAATTTCTTAAGTGATCATCAGATTGTTCACTCTTCAGTCCTTGTGAGAAATGGAAATGGTCAAGTAGTGTATGTATGCAAAATCTCAAAGGATTGGATCTTGCATGAGTCAATATCATTGCATAGATGGATAGCAGATTGATTTGATCGCTAGCTATTATGGTGAAAATTACCCTTGCTCCTGCTGGCAATGCAACAGAAAACGTTTCGAATTTTGTTTCCTAGATTTGCTGTTATATCTGATCAGTTGGGCTTGAAAAAGCCTCAGTGTTCCTGATAACCTGTTAAATGGGAGTGGATACTCTATCCTGGAGAGTTTATAATCTGAAAAATAAATAAAATTGTGTCAATTGGAGTGCATTATCGGTGGTACCCGACACTCCTTGTAAGAAGTTCATATTAAAGGGGGGAGGATATATTATTTCCTCACAAGTGATGAAATGAGCCTAAAAAGACAAATTTGCTAAGTAGCAATATTATTGGAGGATGGAAGCACAGGAAGTTGGAGGATACTCAGCGACCTCTCGTCAGTCACTAGCAACGGGGCCGCAAAATTGCATTAGTGACAAAGTTATTTGTGCCAAAAAGACTAAAGCCAAGATCGGTTTCCAAGTGGCAGCGACAACCGTCTCATATCATTTGTGATCAGAGTGGCAATCATCTATAATGGTGGCTGCATATGCGACAATCAGGGCTTGGTGTTCAAGCTTTTTATGTCGTTGGATGTGTATGTCCCCAATCACATTTCTTGGTTGTTTGTGAATGGATGTGTTTGTCCCCATTCACAAGATGATGCAAGTGATTGGAAGTGTCTGTCCCCAGTCACAGGAGTTGGTGATTATGATTGGATGTGTTTGTCCGCAATCATAATTGTTGTGAGCAAATGTGTGTGTCCCTGTTCATGACTGATGTTTGGATAGATGTGTTTGTCCCTATCCAAACTTGATGTAAGACCTTGGATAGATGTGTTAGTCCCTATCCTTGGATCCATGGGTAGATGTGTTTGTCCCTATCCTTGGATGGATGTACTAAGCATAGTGAGGCTAGTTCCACTATTGCTTGACATGAGTAGATGTGTATGTCCCTACTCTTATCTTATATTGTTTGGTGAGCTACTGTGTGTGGTCATTCAAGTATTGTGATGTACTTTCACCCCATGTTCACACTAAGGGGGGGTGTCGGGATAGTGTTCACATAGGTATCATTGTTTATTAGATTTGATAAAGTTTGTTTAGTAGCCTATTATTTTAGTGGTACAAATGTTGAGTTGTTTTAACAACTCAACATAATAAGGGAAGTTGTTTGAGGAGTTACGTAAAAAATAGGATATGAGAATCCTATATATATGGATGTAATTCATATAATGCAGATTAGAATAAAAGAAGAAGCACCTATTATTTTGTGTTGAATTATTCCCATCCTCATTTGTCTTTGATCAGATTTTCTGTCAATTTTGTGATTAGAGTGGGTTGCCCTAATTATTAGAGAAATAGATAAGATTAGCGTAAATTAACCATAGTTATGTCATATTAATCTCATTTAGTTCAGTATTTCCCATGTGTGTAGAGTTAGTAGGGTTGTGAAATAGATAAATGTATTAGTGTGTAATTGATAAATTTGTGGAAAATAAATATGACCTTTGACCATTCTATTTAGTAGAATGACTAGTCATCATTGTTTCGAGAAAATAACAAAATGTTATTTTGTTTTAAAGCAGAAAATTTAATGTGAAAGGTGTTTTTGTTTTGTAATAAAATCGAATATTACTTATTGTTTTAGGGGAATTTTAATATGGTTTTGAAGGGGAGAAATGATTGTATTTATTTTATTAATTCTTATTGCAATTGATTATTTTTTAAATCGCATTTTTTTTTGTGACGGGTTAATTGTGGAGCTGAATGGTAATTTTTTCGTAATAATATTTATTTTTCCTATAATGTTGCAAAGTTGAGATAGTAATCAATTGCAATATTTCCATTACTTCAATGGGGAACTATTTTAATTTAATAATCGTTTTAACGTCTATTCAAACATTAGTATGCTAAGGATTTAGCTTCAGACTTAGATAACTAGGCCTTGTATCATGGAAGCGGGGTAAATTTCCATACTCACCTAGGAAACCCAAGAGGGGAATAATTTATGAATTGTTCCCTCATGGTGTCATGTAATGTGACACTAAACCTTTTTAGGGTACCTTCAGTTATGTAGGGGTGCGAAAGGAGTTTCTCTACACCCGTATATTTCTCAATCCTCATTCCCTGCCTCATGCGGCGTGCTCTTCATGACGTTGCACATGTGACACGATTGAGTACGCACGTTAGGTTAACATACTACGCACAAAAATAGTACGTGATAATGGTGTTCTCAAAAAAAAAAATGTTAGTTTGGGTGTTCATGCCCACATGCAAATGTGGGCATGATAGTACCTCATCAGAAGACCTTCTAAAGTACCCTAGGCATCTCTCCCAAAAAGAATACCTCTCATGCAACACGTGCAAGTGCCATCCACAAATTGCACCTCTAAAGCACTAGATCAACATAAAACATTGCATTCATTTTAATCTTATTTTCTTGCTCTTCATGGAAAATTGCTACATCTTTGATCTTTTCTTGCAGCTCACCCATAAAATCATCAACTACTAAGGAACTAAGAGCAATTGATGTCTTCCCAAGAGTTACCATTTGAGTATTGCTCCAATCCTTACTTAAAACCTATCTCCAATCCAATTGTGAATAAACAAATGGAATCATATGATGGCGGGTGGGTCAAAAAGAAAAAAGCAGCATTCATTCTGAAATTTGTAATGTTATCCTTCCAAGGTACATTCCTACCATCATCATTAGTCTTCAATAATCCTTGTTGATGATCTCTTGTATAGAAACTCACACAAAAATTATCTCCATCATGCTTATGTTTTGTCATTCTGATAACCACATTGATTCCTTCAAAGATAGGAAAAAACTCAACACAACTCCCTATCTCATAACAATATTGATGTTTCATGGAGACATCAAAATTCCATGTGGAAACTTCATCTTCATTTTCGCTTACACCTTCTTCATCAAGTAGTCTCCCTGAAGGATTACCAACCACAAGGCTTGGCACATCCTCATGATATGTTCACAAATCTTTAGCAAGCTGAAAACCACGCTCCAACTTATGTTTTGAAACTTCTCCCGGATCCCATATCTTGATGTTGTCACTAATTGTACTCCTACATGGAGGAGATGTTTCACCATCCATCTCAAAGAGTGGATTATCATTAATTGTCTTTGTACCCATTTCAAAGAGAAGGTTACCAAAAATATGAAAGTCATTCCTCTCCTCTTGCACAAACCCATCTTGTTGATTCAAAGCTTCACATGCAACTTCTGATTTCTTCAGAAGAATCTCCAAATCAAATTCTTGTTTAAGATTATCAAGCTCATCAATTACTTGCTTGATCTCTTCCGTCAATGCACCTTTTTCTTGCTCCTTCAAGTTTGTAACAGCAACAAGTTGTTTATCAACTTCTAGAAGCATCATATGGGTACTTTTGAAATAAATCTTTTGTTGATTCAAGCTCAAGACTGAGCTCATCAACTTTCCTCTCCTTCTCCTTTGCAAATTCGATGACATGATCTCGATCCTTAATTAAGTGCAAGTACTCAAACTTCACCATTTCCATGGAGTTTTTTATTATTTGCAAGTTTGAAGAAGTAGCTCCATCCACAAAACTTTCCTACATGAGATCTTCAACAACCTTATGAGTGTTGTCCAAACTAGTGAAGACATGAATTTCTCTCTCATCAAAGACCAAGAGTTGATTCTTCAACTTGCACAACTCTCTAGGATTTTGCTCACTAAAGTGTCTTGATTCTTCAAGTAGCAAAGATTTTGAAATTTCCTCTTCTCCAAGAGAAATAAGTTCCTCGAAATTTATCTCCTCTTCACAGCCACTTTGATCAAATGATATAGCAGCTCCAAACTCAAGCAATGAGTCAACACTATGGGTCGATTTAAAGCTTTCAACAAACTCCACTTCAGCGTGCTCTTCTTCTATACTCCCTGAGAAGTCGAACTGTTGTCTTGAATTGCCATTAATAGAATGGTAAAGATGCTCCTCATTAGGTGTTGTCCCCAAAGTTTTAGCAGCTTCAAACTCTTCAACTTCTTCAACTACACTTTTCTCCATGTCCTCAACAAGACATTCTGCTACAATCATTTCAGGCTCACCTGATAAATCATCTTCTAGCATCCTATCAATCATTCTCTCTTCCGATTCTAGCAGAATGGCATCTTCATAATCATCAAATTCCTCATCAAATTTAGGACTTGCAAAGTCCATTCTCTCAACTTCCAATTCTTCTTTGCCTTCTTTAGGTAAACTCAAGTACTTTTCCTCGACAATTGCCTTTGGAAAGTGAGCTTCCCATCATTTGTTTTTGGTTCTAACATCTTTTCTGACTCTTCCTTTGTGACCTCCAATTTTTCTTCTTTATTCTTCTTGTCATATTTTTTCCTTAGATACCTTCATAACTCTTTCTTAAATTTAGGACCATTCCACTCATTGGACAATTCTTTAAACATTTCACTTAAAGACCTTACCATTGTAAACATCTCGTTTCTTGGGTTTTGTATTTCTACAATTTCTCTTGGGAGGTAAAAATTTGGGTAGCCTCATCCATCCATATTCTCGGTTCTGAAAAACTTCCAAAGACAAATCAAGCCAAGTGATGTAACTCATACAAATGCTGATTACTGACATGCAACTATATCTTCGGTCTCAACTCTGACATGTAAGTGCAGATCACTCACATGCAACTATTGCTCGGCCCTCGAAACTGACATGCAAGCATCTGTGTAATGTCCCCAGTCCCGATTTGCTCTAAAAGCCTTCTAATGATTACAAATTCCCCACTAGGGTTAGGGTTTTGACATTCCAATGAATAACTTGTTGGTGGAGTCCTTGATTGAAACCTGCATACGTCATATGAACAACATTTACCAAACATACATATATACTTGTTAGCATTAATGCATGGCGACACGTTTATAGATTATCAACAATGCAGCGTAATGTGAACTAAGATGAGTGGCATGGTGGGTCCGCCCGAAGCCATATACCAACCGAAGAGGTTGAATACCACAACTCTCCTTGTTGGCGACTTGTACCTGCTTTCCCCAACCATGTCCCAACCTCGGCACACACTTTGTCCACTTGCGAAAATGGGTGGAGCTTACAAGCGATCTCAACACTTCCACTCCTCCATGGCCCCTCCTTTTCTTTAGGATTGAGCAAACCATAAGTGGGGTTTCCAATCCTCCATGGCTCAACCTTCTTTTTGGAGTGGGCGGACCATTAGTGGAGCACACCACTCTCTTCCTATCCCTTCTCCTAGGTGGGTTGACAATCAAATTCAGGCATTCAGATATTAACATACAGAAATAGACATATATTATGCGTGAAGATATTTAGTTAGTTAGCAATTCAACATATATATATATATATATATATATATATATATATATATATATATATATATATATATATATTAGTGTGCATGGAGAATTAATCAAGTCAAACATATATTTACAATCTGAGGTTAAGTACCTAATGCCTACGCATTACACGCATCCCATATATAAATGCAGATTATTATTGTAAGGAGAGCTAGGGTTATGAATACATGAGCAAATCATTCCCTTATCTACACTTTTATCACCTTCTCAAATCTGCTTTTGCAACTTGACTGCTCTGCTGTGCATCCTCTGAAAGTATATCAGATACGTATTTCTTATATCAGAGAATGAATTTAACTACAAAATATCCTTTCTTATCCTTCCCTCCCTAAACGAGGGAAGTGTTCCCTTTTTAAACACTTTACGAGATGCTTGATAAAAAGTCATGTAGCTTGGAGATCACATGCTGCCCTACGATAGGATCACACCTCTTAATAACACATCAATTATATATACTAACTTTATGTAATCACACCCCATGAAGGTTTTCTTTTGTCATATCTTAGCCGCTCCATATGGTCGGCCACCTTTTGGAAATCGTATCTTTCTTATGTAATTTGCATTACTTCTAATTATTAATATTGATTGTTGTCTTATCAATGGTATCCATCGCATGTAGTCTATAAGTCTTTTGAAGATAATCTGAGCCCTTGGTTTATTGCTACATCCCGTATAAGATCCATTGTCTTCTTTACTCATTTGTTGCATATTCGCTTCTTTTTGTTGTTCCTTATTTAGTGTTAATCGTAGTCTACTATCTCTTTGGTGACTTTACTTTTATTTACATATAACTCAATATAAGTTGTGTGGTTGGCCAACAAGGTTTATGAGAATCGGTCACCTTAATTAATCCTTAATCTTATCAATATTTAATTGTTGTTCAAATAAGGATGATCGCTGCCTATTGTAGAGTAATTACAGCATTAGTAAGAAGTAATTGTTTGCTCCTATATATTTATATTTATATTTATAAAGATAATGATATATTCTGTTAACAAATATATATATTATATTTTAATTAAATCTTTATATAATATTATTTTAATATTAAAACATCACATTTTATGAAAGCGACTTCTCCGTCTTTATCAAGATTGTTTAAATCTTTAATTTAAACAATGCCTTAATATCGGGACATCACAATCTGGGTAGTCTCAAAACTCACATGCAAGTACTGGGTAATGACATGCAACAACTGCTCGTTCTCAAAGACAACATGCAAACATCTGGGTAGTCTCAAAACTAACATGCAAGTACTAGGTACTAACATGCAACAACTGCTCGTTCTTCAGAGACAACATGCAAACATCTGGGCAGTCTCAAAACTGACATGCAAATACTAGGTACTAACATGGAAAAACCGCTCGTTCTCAGAGACGACATGCAAACATCTGGGTAGTCTCAAAACTGACATGCAAGTACTGGATACTAACATGCAACTGAAAATTCTGATATGAACTTCTGCACAAGGGTTAGCAATTCCAACATGCTGGCAGGAAAATTAACTCTGATACCACTGTAATGAGCACCCCAGTTTTCTTTTTGAAATTCCACACGCAAAGAAAGATGCAATGGTTAAGTTCTTCCACACTCTTTTGATCACCCAGATCCGTATGTGGGCAAGATGAGAGCATACAAGTGCTTCTGAGTTAGAATTCAAAAGCAACATGCAATAATAACTTCCACTTATTCAGTGGGCATCTGTGTAATGTCCCGAATTGTCCTTCCGCCAAAAGGATAATTATTATTCTAATTATTTAATGTTACCTAGCAGAAAATGCTAAGTTTAAAAGGTAATATTAAATAATTATGTCAAAAGGTTATAAGTGACCTGATAACTTTACTTAAGTCACTTTATACATTAAGTGAAGGAGGCAAAATAATAAAAGTTCTTTTGAGAGAAGTAATATGAAGAGACAAAAGGAAAATAATATTATATTCCTCTCAAAAGGTTATAAAAGGACAATGAGAGCTCATTTGGGGGTATGCTTGGAATTTGTATTGTTACTCTGTTGGATTGAACCTGCGTGTTTTTCCTTTTTCTTCCTTCTTGTGGATAGAAACCCACTCGAAGAAGATCAGTTTCGGTAGTGTGATATCTACCCTAGCTGGTAATGGTGGTTTCTACTTCAGGAAACCAATGGAGCTGATTTGAGATAGTAGATTTTTATGCAGTTTGATGTTTGTTTCAGTTGGAGTTGATAGAAATCAATAGTAGATACATTTTGATGTGTTTGTTTCGGAGTTTTTTCTTGTTTTTGGTGTGCTCTAGATGGGCTGTATATCTGCAGGTCTGTACCATCTAAAAAATGTGATTTGAAGTCTGCAAAAATTATTGATATCTTTTTGATCTAAGCTTTTGGTGTTCTCTAAGAATGATCAGACCACTCCCTTTTAGACCATTATCAGAGTGTATGATGCATGTTATGATATGTTTGAAAAATCTTCCGTACTGCACTGCCGTACTGCTGAAATGTACGATCTGGAGATAGAAAAAAAATATAGACATTCTTGAGGTCAATGCCTTTGGAGATACCATTGTATGCTATGACTATTACATTCAATACCAATTGCATAGTGTCAGTTGCATTGCAAAGATAGTTATGAGGAAATCCATACTGTACCTGCCGTACTTGCTAGAAAGTACGATTCAGTCTTTAATGCATATTTATCTGTTTTTGGTGTTTGTTATCATGTGGAACATCTTTGTTAGTCTTGGGCGACTGCAAACCAGTTGATTAGAGTGAGTTTGGAGCATTATATTGGGAGGTACATGCAATCCGTACTGTTTGATGTCATACGCTCCTGTAGGTGATTATGCTGAGAATTCTCAAATGCAATCATTTCATTAAGGAGTCTTCTTGGTGTCTTTTGAAATGTTACTTAGACAAATCCTGTGTCTTTTGTGAAGATTCATTTGAGAATTTTTGGAGTCTTGTGGCTACGTGGGTTTCAATGGTAAAAGATCTCTTATTTGTCTTACCTTAAATTTGTCTTTTATGAAGTCTTTGGTGGGACCGCTTCAAATTGAGGTTGCTGTTCTAAAATTTTTGAGTTTGTTTTTTGAGTCCATCCCAGTCATGACCACCGTACCATTTCCTTAGTATATTGGAGTTTGAAAAAGAAGAAAAGCCTTGATTCTCTTGTGGGAACCACCACTAATCAACAAGTCTATGGTGCAACATTATAGTGTTTGAAATTATTTTATTCGGGTTTTGAGGTGTCTCCATGTGTGCTTAGTGTTGCAGTAGTTAGAGGACTGATCAGAGGTGTTTCTTGTATGCAAATTTATGGTGTTTGGGGACTGATCAGACCTGTCTATGAAACAAGAACAATCTGATATGAGTGGACAGCAGCTCAAGGATCTTACAGTTCTATTTATGACAATCTAGGGGCAGTTCCTGAATGTTTTCAGAGGTGGTTTCGGTCTGATTTTAGCAGAGATATCAGCAGAGTAGTGTATTATTAGACTTGCAATCTTCCTTTCAAAGGTATATTCAGTGTGCATCAGATATTGACCAATGAAAGTATATTTCCAACACTATATTACTTGTATTTAGTTATTTGTAATGCATTGTTAAACTTGTATGTAACTTCGGATGGTAATACCGTTGAAGGGACCTTCATTACATGCATTCATTTTGTAACTCCCTGGATGGTTCAACCGCCGGTGTGGGCAAACTGAATCTTATTTTCTTCTACCCATTGAAAGTGGCGAATTTCCACTGCATAAGTGGATGCCTGCATAAGTAGATGAATGTTTCTTTATTTGCACAATGTTTAAAATTGCAATCCAAAGCACATTATGCTCTCACCTCGCCCAGTTGGGATCTTGGTGATCAGAAGTGTGGAGGAGTTGAGTTGTGCTAACATTGATTATCATTGTTCAATATTTTGGAAAAAAAATTTGGGGTAGATTGTTACAATCTGCTTATGCAGCGGGTATCCACTTAATCATGGGAATGTGTGTACGCCACTGGCAAAATTTCTAAGCTTGACTCAAACCAATAAAGTCGATATGCCAGCTTGTTCATGCCAAAACAGGCTGTGAGTTCATGCTATAATTTATTGGCGGTAAATCGTCCAATATTACAAAATGAAGCATTACAAACACAAATTTATTGCAACATATAAAGGAAACACAAGAGTTAGGGCACGTTGCAATATTTTATTAATTCTGATCAGAACTGAAATAAACTGTTGTAGCATTAAAAATCAGAATATGAGGAGTTGAGAAGTCACCAAACATCACCCTGAAGCATACCCATGAAGCTCTGTTGCTAATTATGGATGTAATAAAGCTCAAACACTGAAAACACACCTCTAAAAGCACTCTAACAGCAAGATACTCAGGTCTGATACAAAACCCAACAAACTAGAAGTACACCAAAAAACTTCTCACAGCCCCAAAACTCTTCACACACCACAACTCACCCCAAAACTTAGCACAAAATACTCCAAAAATATCACTGAAAAACATCTCAAACCTTCACACATCAAAATAAATCAAAACTATTCAACCCAAAATCTCTGCATGATGACTCCATTGAAGCTCCTTGTGATTTTTGAATAAAATCACTAGATATCCAACTAGGGTTGATCTTCCACAACCGAAACCAGATGAGAAGTTGAGGCTAAACAACCCCAAGAAAAAACTCTCTAAGAAAGTTGGAGAGCACCCGAGAGGTCGGAACTAGGAACTCTTCAAGAAAGTTGGAGAGCACTCGAGAGGTCGGAATTGAATTCCGAAAGTATTTATGAACTCAAAATGACTAGCCGAACTTAAAAACACGAACAATTACTCTATAAGGCTTTACCACGGCCACTCCAAGAACGTTGGAGTTCTTCCAAACATGACGAATAGCCTCTGGAAGACTAAGAACAAGCATAATGTGCACAAAAGGTCTATGTGCCAAAGAGGGGACATTACAGCCAACAAGAAAACTTGAGTGTAACAAGAAAATCAAAAAGCATTTTTGCTTTGCAAGCATACTCAATGAAGATAATTGTCTTTATTTGGAGCTTTCATAAAAAGTAAAAACTAAGTCCTAAACTTAAATAATCAAAACATTGTGGAATAAGCTTTTGACCTTGCAATTACTTGATCTCAAAAGTGTGATATCCTCTAAGAGTCTAAACATCAATATCCTTGCATAGCTCTATGGAACATACGAAAGACTTTCTATAATTATTATGCATGATGGTGACACTCGTCACCATCCCACAAAGTAGTGAATACAAACATTTTAATAAGATAAAAAAGCTAAGTGAACCTTTCCACTCTCACCCAAGCACATGATGGAGATGTGTCTACATATATGAAGCCATGAGAATCCTTTTCTTGGGATTAAAAACTGAAAACCTCACTACAGCACATGGTTAAACGGCAGTCATTATTGTCAATTCGATGGTGTATACCAATCCTTGAGCTCTGTGTTTTCACCATTGAATGATAAAGTTATTTTTCATTGAATAATTGATTTCGTAATTCCCCATTTTATCACATTTCTCCATATTATATCACTAATTCTGAGTTGCTTCAAAAAAAATTAAGCCATATCGTCCTTAATTATTTTCTCAAAGTTGGCAAAGGTCTCTTGTAAATCAAAAAAATATAGCCAATGTGTCAATGTCCCAATATTAAGGCATTGTTTAAATTAAAGATTTAAACATCATGATTAAAGATGATGAAGTTTCTTTCGTAAAATATAGTGTTTAAGAGATAATTACGTTAATACATATATATAATATTATTATATAATATTTAATAAAAATTATATTTATTGTATTTATAAAAAATAAATATAAATATAAATATAAATATTATCAATTAAGTATTACTATCATATATTATAAATATATATTAATTAATATATGTAAAATATAATATATTTCACGAATATAAATATTAATAATCAATTAATACAGTATAAATATAAATATAATAATAAATATATAAAACACAGCGAATGTCTTAAGACAGCGCTGAAGTTTATGCAGAATTTTAAAAAGACCAGCGATGACTAAGAGTCATCGACTCTCAACCAAAAGTAAGTCTTAATACAAATAAAAGGAAACAGCGATTATAATAAAGATTTATTAATATAAACTGCAGCGATCAAAAGAGACTCCTATCAAAGGCAACGATAAGAGGTAAGCAGCAATTAAAGAAGGTTAAAAAGAATTAATAAGAGGCAACGAAGGGTATAGGCATAAATATGAATAAAGAACAAATACTTAATATTTGTTAGGTGCGGATCTAGTAGTTGAAAGGGGTGTGATCTATTAAGAGATGCATCCTTTCAACAAAACACTTGAGTGGTATTTAAGGAGGGTAAGAAGAGTATGTTGGCGGTAGAAAAGAAAATATAAGAATACAATTCAAACTGTATGAACAAACCAAAAGCAAGAAAAGCAATTGATATTTAATTCTGAGTTTGGTAAATATATATATATATATTCTAAAGGGACAGCAAGAATCATATCTAGTTATATATGATTAAGCATAAAGGAGAGGAGTACATATACAAATCTGCAATCAAGATATAAAAGAGGCATTCAATTAAGGAGGGATCCATTAATCCAATTTTGATAGGATACTCATATGGGAGTATAATGCATAATTTATGCTTGTTATTATCATATGGTAGCATATTCATAAGTTATTGATATAATTTTAATTATTCATTCTGCACACACCTTCACCATGATAGGAGAAAGGAAAAGTACAAAAGGGATACAGGACCCTCTCTTAGGTACGCCACCCAAAAGAAAATAGAATGAGTCCTCATGGGCCAAAGGGGTTCTGCCTTTTAGTTGAAGGGTTCTGCCTTTGGGTCTAGGAGAGTCGTGCTACCAGAAGGTGCCCTCTTCTAGATACGCCACTCAAGAGGGAATGGAATGAGCCCACATGGGCCAAACAGGTTCTGCCTTTTAGTTGAAGGGTTCTACCTTTGGGTCTAGGAGAGTTGTGCTACCAAGAGGGGCCCTCTTCTAGATACGCCACCCAGGATGGGAAATGATAAGTTCACATGGGCCAAAGGGTTCTGCCTTTGGGCCTAGGAGAGTTGGATTACCGAGACACCCTTTTGAGACCTCACTCCCCTATCATGGTATAGCAATATAAGGAGACCAATCATGAGAAAATGGGGAAAGATGGCAAGATGAGGGAATAACAAATAAATTAGAATCCTCACTAGGTACGCCACCTCATATGAATGGCATGTGCCACATGAGGCCAAAGGGGTTATGCCTTTTAGTTAAAGGGTTCTACCTTGGGCCTAGAGAGGCTAAGACACCCCCATTAAGTCACTCTCTTCCATGCTCCCCCATGGTTGATCATCCCAAGGCAAAGATTTAATTGAGTTTATTAATTGTTATGGACTTACTGATGTTTAAGATTTCTAACTTGTTGCAGGGATTAAATCAGAACAAGGTACTCTCTAAACCCTTGTTTGCTTGGAAATTGATAATTTAGGAAAAATTTAGTGTTCACCAAAAGGGGACATTACACAATGCCATTGATAAATACTATTTACTATCGAATGAGTCTACTATTTTCATACAGAGTAAACAAGAAAGATAAACTGAACTATCACATTGTACGAGAATGAAATTGAATTGATAATCTAAAACTCCAATGCATATATTGATTCAAACAGCAATTACAATTAACATCAAAAACTCCATGTCTGATACAATGAAATAACAATACATATATAGGTTGTGGACAGTTGCCAACCGTCGCCAACGACACACCGATCGAGAGTAACTACTCGTCGATACCAACTAACAAACATACTTGTCAACGCAAACTAATCAAACATATTTGCCATTACAAACTAACATAATAATTATAAATTGTGCCTAACATCATCCCCCCCAAAAAAATTTAGTCATCTTCTAGACGACAGAAAACCATGAAATATCAAGTGACATTAGGTAAGCTCTGCCAAACTAACAACAATCCTAAAGATCCTGGAGGAAAACCATGAAGTACGAGCTGAGAAAAAGTAGAACCAACACATTCAGAACACCTGCTAGTAGACCAACCAACCAAGGGAGCCAATCTGATAGCACACTAAATGCTGAGAATGTTGCACCCCATCAATCATTGAATTGAGTAGGTAGTACTACAAGCATCTTATAAGCGTTCTGATCATGAAAAGATTGTGTAGTGTCATGAATGTACATCCATTTAGTTCACCAATCAACAAGAATGATTCTCTATTTCTGCCTGGTTTGATGGGGGTTTGGGGGCAACACCCCCAACGGGGTCGAGGGGCAGCGTCCCTCGTGGGGGTTTGGGGGCAGCACTCCCAACAGGGATCTAGGGGCAGCACCCCCAACGGGGTCAAGGGACAGTGCCCCTCTCGTGGGGTTCGGGGGCTTGAAGTTGATTTCTCACCCTCAATCGTACAAACAATGAGTAAACCCGCCTAGTATGTGGTCGATTTCTCTGCAAATTCTTCGTACGACATGTAAAACCAACTCACGTAAAACTCGTATAGACTTCAAATACGGCTTGCAAGGCACTCACTTCGTACGACAGGAAGACAAAGATCGCTCGTACGAAAATAAAACTGAACACTTGCACTAGTCGCTTGAGAGCTCTCGCCAACCTCTTTTATTGAAATCATATTACATTCGAGTTGAAAGAACTCATAATCTTTCATCTTCCAATGGAAGAGTCCATTGAAGGAGTTGGTTTCGTCTTCTGAGCATTCTTGTAATTTCAGTACCCCTTCGTCATCGGGCTCCATGGGCCCTCTTTCTCCTTCCGATGACTCCCCTCCATCTGAGTTAGAGTCGGATGCCAACTCCTCACTAACGGTTTGTGTCTTTAGGTCGATAACAAATTTCTTCCCTTTGTTCTCTATTGACAAAGTGTTTCTCTTCCAGTTGTGGTTGGCCTTGGCGGCTATTAGCCATCCTCGGCCAAGTAATGCATCATAGGACGCATTCCGTGCTATTATGACTACAAAATTTAACAAGAATTATTGAGTACCGATCCTTACCTTCTGAGCCATTAGCACTCCCAGCGCTTTGATTTTGTGCTAGTCAGCTCCCACTAACTGGAAGTTCTACGGCCACAAGGTGGGCTTGCTGAGGCTCTTCCAAGTTTCTTCTGGCAATACATTCACCCCATATCCCTCGTCCACTATTGTACTCGTCAAGCTCCTTCCGAGGATTTCCATGTGTACTATGGCCATTTTCTTCCCCATGTCAATTGCCAATAACCTTGTGTCGAGCACTTGTTCTCCAGTTGGTGGTGGTTCCATTATGACGTCATCTTTTGCCTGGTCTTCGTTCGAGTTTTCTTCCATCACTTTGGATATAGCCATTCTCAATTGTGGCATGCTCTAGAGAAGATTTGTCATTTTGATTGGTATAGTAGCTTGTAGTACCTGACTTGCAATGTTCTTGACGGAATCCAGCCGTAGGGTTGTGGTTGCCTTTTTGTCTGAGTTCCTCCGTTCGGTTTCCATGGCAATCTCCACTTCCCTTCTTGCATTGCGGAGTCTTTCTTTCTCCTTTTGGGGGTCTGGATAGTGTGCCTTCTTTGCTTGCGCTCGAGTGACAGCAAAGACTTCGTCATCCTCTTCCTCAATGTGGATGAGATTCACCGTACCTTTCTATTTTGGGCAATCATTATCTTCATGGTCGCTAGGCCCACACCATTTGCACAGTGATTTTGGTTTATTTTGGTTGTTGCTCGGGCAATCCCTCGCAAAATGCCCCCACTCGTTGCATTGCCGACATTGGATCATCGATCGTCCTTTTGCATCGTACTAGATACGACCTCTTCCTCCACCATAATTATTATATCTAATGTTATCTCCTCTCCAATTATTACAGCATCCGCCAAGCGATGCATTTTGATTATTTGATTTGGGCGGTGTGGTCGGCGGGGTAGATTGCTCACCCCAAGTATAAAGTACTTGTGTGCTCCTCGTCTTCAAATTGTACAGGCACTCCTTGATAGAATGGCCCATTATCTGGTAGATCTCGCAGAACATCTTCCTAGGGCAGTTTACTTTGATGTGGCCCTCATTGTTGCATTCTGTGCAACATAATTCCTTACTTTCCTTTATCGTTTCCTTCTCGGCTTTAAACTCCCTCATCATTCTAATCATGTCTTTTCTTAATGCTTGTACGGTTTTTGATTCCTCCTCATCACTGCCATCGGAGCTATAGTCGTCATCTTTCTTCTTCCCTTGCCTTGACATCTTGTCTTCACTCTCGATGTCCATCGCCCGATTGTAAGCCTCGGCGTACAACGCTGGCAGTACTATCTTCATTTTCTACTTGATCGAGGGGATCAACCCCTCAATGAACCATCTCTTTTTTAACCTGTCAGCCAGTTCCTTCTCTAATTTTACCAGAAGTTCTTTCAGTCTTCAGTTATATGCTCAGACATTTTCATGTTTACCTTGTCTTGTATCATATATCTCGGCCACTATCTCATTGTCATCCCGTAGTAATTTAAATTCTTCCTAGAATGCTTTCTTCAGTGTATCCCAACTGGCTCTTGATGTGGCATCCAATTCTGCATACCAATCTATCGCAATTCCCTCAGAGTGGCTGGAAATGATCTTAGCCAATAGGACATGTCGTCCTGTCCATTGGCTATCCATATGGTCTCACAAGTTTTGCAATGTCGGACCGGGTCCTCCGATCCGTTGCCAAGGAACTTCGACAGCTTTTGCTTCTCCGTGCTCGTGGTGCAGGAGCACCAAGGCTCAATGCAGCCTGTACATAGCCTTTTGGGTTTGTCAATTTTGAGTTTGCAGCAAGTAGTTTTGCCTTAGGAGTAAGTTTTTCTAGTTTCTGAAAATGCATTGGCGGGAGAAGCATTTTGTTTTTGATCGGCCTTTGAGCCGAGTGAAATTCAAGTCAAAGAATGTTTGTTTGAAGGTGTTCGGCATTTGTTCAACAGTTGAACCTCGCAGTTGAACCTCATCGTTGAACCTCGCAATTGAACCGCACGCCAAGGTTCAATGGTTCATTGGAATAGTTGGTCACTTTGTTGATCGGTTGAACCCCGCAGTTGAACCTCCCCGTTGAACCCCGCAGTTGAACCTCGCGCCAAAGTTCAAAGGTTCAACAGTCTTATAATTCTGCTTTGTAAAGAATGGAATCGTTGGTCATTTTGTTCAACGTTTGAACCGCGCCGTTGAACCTCTTCATTGAACCCCGCGATTGAACTTCGCTGTTGAAGTTCAATGGTTCAACAGTTCATCGTTTTGGAATAGTGAAGTGGGTCCATCGGAGTGAGATGCATATCGGGAGGAGATATTAAGGCTAGGCCGATGGTTAAGTCACAGCGACGAGTGTGTTCGTCGGAAAAAGCAAGCGGAGGTCACACCGATGCATGATGTATGATGGTCCATAGGGTTGATAAAAGGCATCGGCACAAGCTTCATTTCTTGCGCCGACCATGTATGTCACACCGACAGAGAAGAAGGAAGGAAGTCATGGGAAAGACAAGGGCGATCGGCGAGAGTTTTAGGTTAATTACCGATAGTGTAAGTCCCGCCCATAGGCGAAGAGTGTTTTCATCAAAAATGGAACTGACGTCGGCGTGAGGAGGAACCGTCGGAAGAACCTTTGAAAGTTATAGCGATGGTTCAAGTCTTAGCGATGGACTACATGCATCGGAGAGAAGATAGGGATCGGCGGAAGAGATTTTGGCCAGGCCGATAAAAGAAGTCTTGCCGATAGGCAATACAAACGAAATAACATCGGTGAGAGGTTTTACCGATAGAGTATATCGGGGAAACATCGTGGTGAGTCTAGCCGACAGCCAAGAAAATGCAGAACTGAACCGGGCAGTTAGAATACGAACCGGTTTGAAAACTGAACCGTCCTGTAACGGACATGAGCAAATATTTAAGATGTAGCATTCTTTCTGTAAGGGAGTTCAGCAGAAGAATCAAAGAAGAGATTTTTGATGTAAGAAGAGTTTTTCAATAAAAATCAAATTCAACAGTTCGATCAATCTGTGTATTTCTTTTCTGTTTTCAGTTGTTTTATTCTGAAGTAGACTTAGTCATTTCTTTTTCTGCAAATTTTGTTCTCGTTTGCAAACCATGACTCTGCATTGATGTTCCTCGAGTTCCTCTGTACAGTATGGAGGTCATCAAGCAGAGCCATGCCTTTTGTTTGTTTTTCTTTTGTGGGGTGGTCAGATTGTCGACTAGAGGCAATGCATGCTTGTTCTAGGCGAGCTCAGTAAGGAGTCCGGCTAGATAAACAAGTAGAAAAAATAGACTTGCAGGGGTGGAAAATAGAGAGAAAGAAAGTGAGCACCAAGCAGTCCAGACACTTGAATAGAGAGAGAAGGGTGGACAACGGGCTCAGAAAAGCTATGTGCCATTGAGGCAGCATCTTGGAAGCAATGAGGATAAGGTATGTGTCCCACACCAAGTAGAGAAATAGAGTTTTCCATCTCTGCAAAGAGTTGAGGAATTTAGTTGACATTTTTGTGTAGAAAGATGTCTGTTAGCACTTTGAATTGGTAGGGAGGCTAGTGTTGTCAACCAGTCTTGTACACCTACAGGATGCAGAAGCAGGCAGCCTAGAGTCCTCCCTATCAAATTGGTATCAGAGCAGTAAGATTTGGGTTATTCCTAGATAGGAATAGAAGAGTTGTATGTCATCCCCGAGTTCAAGTGAGTCTGTAGGTTCATCCAAGAAAATGGTGACTAATGCAGAGTTAGCAAAGAAGGTTGAGGATCAAGAAGAGGAGAATAGACTCCTACAAGGAAGACTAGCAGAAATGCAGAGTAAGCTAGGTTTAATGTTGCAAAAGACTGAAGAAGTCAGCCAGAGAGTTAAATATTCTGAGGATAAAGGGAAAGGTGTATCTGTAGAAGATGAAGAGCCCACACTTGATCCTAAGTTGGAAGAAGAACCATTCTTGAAAGCTTTGAAAGCAATGAGTGGTAAAACATCGGAAGGAGTACCACTTTTCAGTGGGAAAATGGACCCAGATTTGGTCATGGAGTGGATAGAAGGACTTGAAAATCACTTTGAATGTGATGGTGTAAGCGAGGCACAGAAAGTAAAGGTGGGCAAATCCAGACTCAGGGGAGCTGCCTTAACCTGGTGGAAATTTGTGCAGACTGAAAGAGCAAAAGAAGATAAGAAGCCCATAGCTACTTGGAAGGGAATGGTAGCTAAAATCAAATAAGCATATATGCCAGAAGATTATCAAATACAGCTGCACAGGAAGAGACAGAATCTGAGACAGAAGGAATTAGATGTCAGTGCATACATTGAAGAATTCCAAAAGCTATGCTTAAAGTCCAAAGTAATGGAGGATGAAAGCATAAAGGTAGCAAGGTACCTTAACGGTCTGAAGTGGAATATACAAGAAGAAATCAGTTTGTTGTGTCCTACAACAGTGCAAAAATGCTATCAGCTGGCACTGAAAGTGGAGGAAAAGAACAAGAGGAAACAAGACTCAAATAGCAGAGGAAGAGGAAGAGGCAGAGATAACAGAGGACACAGAGGAGGTTTTGGTGGAAGGAATGCTGACAATAGATCCCAAGCAGAAGCCAAACTCACAGAGCAGAGTGGGGAGTCAAGTGGTAGAGGAAACCATCGAGGAAGAGGATCTAACAGAGGAAGGTCAGGAGGATCAGGCAGAGGATCCTATTTCACCAACATGAAGTGTTACAACTGTGGCAATCTAGGTCATCCAGCATATAGGTGCCCAGAAAAAGCCACATCCTCTTCTCAAGGAGGTGATAAGAGAAATCACTATGTCCAAGATAATGCATCCAGCAGCCAATTACCTGAGGTCAATCTGAACTCAGAAGATGGAGAGAACCTGATGATAAAGAGACCCTTGATGAAGGAACCAGTAAAGTCTAAACCAAGCCAGAGGAGAGCACTATTCAGAATCAAGTGCAAGATTTTGAATAAGATATGTAAAATTATCATAGACTCAGGATCTATTGATAATATTATTTTTGATGAGGCAGTTAGGAAACTGAATTTGAAAAGAATTACTCATGCAAACCCATATAGAGTCACATGGTTGAATAAGGGTCAACATGTGGTAGTGAATGAACAAAGTTGGGTAGAGTTTAGTATAGGTGGCTATAAGGATAAGGTATTATGTGATATACTACCCATGGATGCATGCCATCTCTTATTGGGCAGACCATGGCAGTATGACCGAAAGGCAGTACACGATGGTGAGAAGAATGCCTATTCTTTTCAGAAGGATGGTGTCACCTATAAGATTCAGTCATTGGAGGATGAAGATGCAGTTCAGACAAAGAGTCCTAATATCTTGGTTGTGAGTGGAAAAGAGTTTCTGAATACTCTTAAGGAGGATGGTATTGGTTATGCCATCATAGTAAAACCAAAAGAAGGACAGCAGGATAAGAAGACAGAGATTCCCAAAGAGGTACAGCCTATACTGGAGAAGTATAAAGGCATAATCAGTGATGGTACACCAACCACATTGCCTCCACAGAGAGCAATAAGCCATCAAATAGACCTGATTCCAGAAGCATCTTTGCCAAATAAGGCACCTTACAAGATGACTCCAGATCAGCACAAAGAGATATCCAGGCAAGTGCAGGAGTTGCTAGATCAAAGATTGATCAGGAAGAGTATTAGTCCTTGTGCAGTGCCCACAGTGTTGGCACCCAAGAAAGGAGGATCATGGAGATTATGCACAGATGCCAGAGCCATAAACAAGATAACTATAAGGTATAGATTCCCAATTCCCAGAATTGAAGATCTCATGGACTGTATTGGAAAAGCAAAGTATTTCACCAAGATAGACCTGAAGAGTGGTTACCACCAAATAAGAATCAAGGAAGGAGACGAGTGGAAGACAGCCTTCAAGACCACAGAAGGACTGTATGAATGGCTTGTTATGCCATTTGGTCTATCAAATGCACCCAGCACCTTTATGAGGCTCATGAATGAAGTCCTAAAGGATTACATTAGTAAATTTGTTGTTGTTTTTCTAGATGATATTCTAATTTTTAGTCAGACCAAGGAAGAACATCTAAAACATGTAAATACTGTTTTCCAAAAATTACATGATGAACAACTAACCATCAATCTGGAGAAGTGTGAATTCATGAAGCAAAAATTGGTATACCTTGGTTTTGTGATGTCCCAGGGAGAATTGAAGATGGACAAGTCCAAAGTAGAAGCCATATTGAGTTGGCCTACTCCCAGAGCAGCCACAGAGGTGAGAAGTTTTCATGGCTTAGCCCAATTTTACAGAAAGTTTATCAGAAATTTCAGTGGAATATGTGCACCCATGTTGGATACAATTAAGGGTGGAATGAAAGCAAAATTCAGATGGACATCAGCTGCAGATAGGAGTTTTGAAAGGTTGAAGAAAGAGGTAGCAACCCAACCTGTTTTGTTGTTGCCCAGTTTTGATAAGCTATTTACTATTGAATGTGATGCAAGTAATATAGCTGTAGGAGCAGTGCTAAATCAGGAAAACAGACCTGTAGCCTTTTTCAGTGAGAGGCTGAATGAAGCAAAGAGTAAGTACTCTTCGTATGACTTAGAGTTGTATGCTCTAGTCCAAGCATTGAGGAAGTGGAGACATTATCTCCTGCCTAAAGAATTTGTTGTCTACACAGATAACCAAGCTTTGAGTTTTCTAAACTCACAGGATAAGTTAAGCAGCAGGCATATCAAATGGATGGAGTACCTGCAATCTTATACCTTTACAATTAAGCATAAGAAGGGGCAGCTGAACAGAGTTGCAGATGCTTTGAGCAGAAGATTGCTCACAGTGCAGGAAGTGCAATTGAAGAGCATTGGAGTTGAAGATTTCAAGAATCTTTACCAAGATGATGGAGATTTTGCTGAGGCATACAAGGTATGTCAAGATTTTGAGAATCACTTTCATAGTGAGTTTGCAGATTTCACCTTACAGCAGGGATTGCTATTCAAAGGTGGACAATTATGTGTGCCAAGGGGATCTATGAGAGAAAATCTCATACAGGAGAAGCACAATGGTAGTCTGAGTGGCCATTTTGGTCTGAACAAGACACTGGAGTTAGTCCAAAGGTTCTATTATTGGCCAAGGATGCACAAAGACATCAAAAGGTATGTAGAGCAGTGTATCGTATGTCAGAAGGCCAAGGGAACCATGTCAAATGCAGGACTATACCAACCCTTACCCATTCCTTCCAGGCCATGGGAATGTGTAAGTATGGATTTTGTAGGTGGTTTGCCTAAGACTAAGACTGGTTATGATAGCATATATGTAGTTGTGGACAAGTTTAGCAAGATGAGTCATTTCATTCCCTGTAAAGTGACTCATGATGCCAGTCATATAGCACACTTGTTTTTCAGAGAAGTAATAAGGATTCATGGACTTCCAGCAAGTATCGTGTCTGACAGAGATGCTAAATTCATGGGGCATTTCTGGAAAACATTGTGGCAGAGATTGGGAACAAATTTGTCTTTCAGTTCAGCATATCACCCACAGACAAATGGTCAGACAGAGGTGGTAAACAGGACATTGGGCAACCTGTTAAGGTGTATAACCAAAGAATATGGACAGAGTTGGGATCTTGTCATTCATCAGACAGAATTTGCCTATAATGACAATGTGAATAGGACTACTGGTAAGAGTCCATTCGAAATAGTCTATGGAATGCATCCCAGAGGTGTATGTGAGCTCAGAAATATGGGAAACATGGAAAACAGAAGTGGACATGCAGAGGATTTTGCACAATCCATGAAAGAAGTGCATGAGCAGGTGAAGAAAACTTTGACAGAGAACACACAGAAGATCAAGGGCAGAGTAGATGCCCACAGAAGGGATATACAGTTTGAAGTTGGTGATATGGTTATGGTGCACTTGAACAAAGCCAGAATGCAGAAAGGAATGCCAACCAAACTGCAGATGAGGAGAATTGGTCCTTGCAGAATCCTGAACAAGTATGGAAATAATGCCTACAGAATTGAATTGCCAGAAGATTTGGCAATCTCACCAGTGTTTAATGTCCAAGACCTGGTGCAATACAGGGGTCCTCAGTCAACAACAAATGGATCCATTTCAGAGAAGGAACAGACAGCAATAGATGTGACTTTGCCACCACAACCCAAACTACAGGCAGAAAGAATACTGGATTCAAGAGTACAGAAGCAAACCAGACATGGTGTCTACATGGAGCATTTGGTCAGAAGCAGTTGCCTGAAGCAGAAGCTACCTGGGTTGCAGAGTCAGAGTTCAAAAAGAGGGTCATTGATTTTGCCTCATTGTCACCAGAGGTGACCTAGTTTCTTTCCGCACAGGGGGAGTATGGTGCAGGAGCACCAAGGCTCAATGCAGCTTGTACATAGCCTTTTGGGATTGTCAATTTTGAGTTTGCAGCAGGTAGTTTTGCCTTAGGAGTGAGTTTTTCTAGTTTCTGAAAATGCATTGGCGGGAGAAGCATTTTGTTTTTGATCGGCCTTTGAGCCGAGTGAAATTCAAGTCAAAGAATGTTTGTTTGAAGGTGTTCGGCATTTGTTCAACGGTTGAACCTCGCAGTTGAACCTCGCGCCAAGGTTCAATGGTTCATTGGAATAGTTGGTCACTTTGTTGATCGGTTGAACCCCGCAGTTGAACCTCCCCGTTGAACCCCGCAGTTGAACCTCTTCGTTGAACCCCGCGGTTGAACCTCGCGCCAAGGTTCAAAGGTTCAACAGTCTTATAATTCTGCTTTGTAAAGAATGGAATCGTTGGTCATTTTGTTCAACGGTTGAACCGCGCCGTTGAACCTCTTCGTTGAACCCCGCGATTGAACTTCGCTGTTGAAGTTCAATGGTTCAACAGTTCATCATTTTGGAATAGTGAAGTGGGTCCATCGAAGTGAGATGCATATCGGGAGGAGATATTAAGGCTAGGCCGATGGTTAAGTCACAGCGACGAGTGTGTTCGTCGGAAAAGCAAGCGGAGGTCACACCGATGCATGATGTATGATGGTCCATCGGGTTGATAAAAGGCATCGGCACAAGCTTCATTTCTTGCGCCGACCATGTATGTCACACCGACAGAGAAGAAGAAAGGAAGTCATGGGAAAGACAAGGGCGATCGGCGAGAGTTTTAGGTTGATTACCGATAGTGTAAGTCCCGCCGATAGGCGAAGAGGAGTGTTTTCATCAAAAATGGAACTGACGTTGGCGTGAGGAGGAACCGTCGGAAGAACCTTTGAAAGTTATAGAGATGGTTCAAGTCTTGGCGATGGACTACATGCATCAGAGAGAAGATAGGGATCGGCGGAAGAGATTTTGGCCAGGCCGATAAAAGAAGTCTTGCCGATAGGCAATACAAACGAAATTACATCGGTGAGAGGTTTTACCGATAGAGTATATCGGGGAAACATCGTGGTGAGTCTAGCCGACAGCCAAGAAAATGCAGAACTGAACCGGGCAGTTAGAATACGAACCGGTTTGAAAACTGAACCGTCCTGTAACGGACATGAGCAAATATTTAAGATGTAGAATTCTTTCTGTAAGGGAGTTCAGCAGAAGAATCAAAGAAGAGATTTTTGATGTAAGAAGAGTTTTTGAATAAAAATCAAATTCAGCAGTTCGATCAATCTGTGTATTTCTTTTCTGTTTTCAGTTGTTTTATTCTGAAGTAGACTTAGTCATTTCTCTTTCTGCAAATTTTGTTCTCGTTTGCAAACCATGACTCTGCATTGATGTTCCTCGAGTTCCTCTGTACAGTATGGAGGTCATCAAGCAGAGCCATGCCTTTTGTTTGTTTTTCTTTTGTGGGGTGGTCAGATTGTCGATTAGAGGCAATGCATGCTTGTTCTAAGCGAGCTCAGTAAGGAGTTCGACTAGATAAACAAGTAGGAAAAATAGACTTGCAGGGGTGGAAAATAGAGAGAAAGAAAGTGAGCACCAAGCAGTCCAGACCCTTGAATAGAAAGAGAAGGGTGGACAACGGGCTCAGAAAAGCTATGTGCCATTGAGGCAGCATCTTGGAAGCAGTGAGGATAAGGTATGTGTCCCACACCAAGTAGAGAAATAGAGTTTTCCATCTCTGCAAAGAGTTGAGGAATTTAGTTGACATTTTTGTGTAGAAAGATGTCTGTTAGCACTTTGAATTGGTAGGGAGGCTAGTGTTGTCAACCAGTCTTGTACACCTACAAGATGCAGAAGCAGGCAGCCTAGAGTCCTCCCTATCAGCTCGAACTTCCCATGTTCGGACTTCCCGGCGGAGTCACCATGTTTCTTCCCCGATGTCCTCCTTGTGCTTTCGACCTAACTGGACTGGTTCTCCCTCGACGTTCCGGTGTCTTCCTTGCACTCTCGGCCACGTACGAGTCTTTCCCACGTCCCTCTTCAGCGTCCTTTGCACCTTCAATCTTCTCGGGTTCCTTCCAGTACTCCTTCTGCCCGGGGGTTTTGGGCTTGGGTCCTCTAGTTCTTGGCTCTTCGTCTTCTAATATTGACAGTTCCCTGATACGACATATACTATTTTCAAGTTCCTCTCTTAATTCATTTTCATCAACTTTATCTTTTTCTTTGTTAGTTACTGGTGTTTGAAAATTTTCTTCGTCGACTTCCTCGACGAGGCTTTGGTGTGCTTCTGTGGTATCTTGGTTTATTTCATGATGCTCGTTTGTTTCTTCAACAATTTGTTTTAATCCTTTTCTTCGTTCTTCTTGTTCTTTTAATATTAATGATCTTCTTAACCTTTCTTCTGGTGTTTCTTGCCCACTTGGTACTCGATTTATATCTTTGTTAAGTTGTATGGGCATTAATCGGTACTCGTACAGTTATCAGTTGTAGGGCGTGTGACGGTGGTTAGTGTCGCGTTGCTCCTCTTGTTTCATACGTTCTTCATACCTCCTCAGTATTTGTTGTCGACGTAGTTCTCTGTCTCTTTCTTCTCAGAGGTCTTGCAGGATTATTAAATTTCTTGCCAAAAGTCGCAGAATGCGATTGAGAAGATTGTCTACCTCGCTATTAAATTCCAAGTTACCTCCAATGATGTCCTCTGGAATATCCCTGTGGATGGCTTCATTCCTTACGTACTATCCAACTAACAATAGCCACAAAAATACGAGATCTTGGGTTAAATCATCTTCCCGATCGTTTCTTTCTCGTTCGTTGTCTTCTCTTTCGCTTTCTGCCCATTCTTCTTGAATTTCTTCTTCTATTATTTCCACTTGTCTTCTAGTTTCTAATTCCTCGTCGGTATGAATCGGTTGCCCCATTATATTTCCATCGCCATTGTCTCCTTCCTTCTTCACCGACTATTTAATTCCCCTGACGATTCAACTTGTCAACCACTACTCGTCACCTTTCCCACCCGACTCCGTATCAGCAACGACGCCAAATTGTTTACTGTTGAATGAGTACTATTTTCATATAGAGTAAACAAGAAAGATAAAATGAACTATCACATTGTATGAGAATGAAATTGAATTGATAATTTGAAACTCCAATGCATATATTGATTCAAACAGCAATTACAATTAACACTAAAAACTCCATGTCCGATACAATGAAATGACAATACATATATAGGTTGTGGACGGTTGCCAACCGTCGCTAACGACACACCGATCGAGAGTAACTACTCGCCGATACAAACTAACATAATAATTATAAATTATGCCTAACAACTACTCTAAAGGTAGCATCTTTTCTCTAAGATTTGCAATTAGAAAGGTGTTGTTACTAAAAGCTTTGCATTGGTCTGGCCTTCATTACAAAAGTTCACCATGCCAAAGAGAAAACACATCTAAACTGGAGCAAGCTTGGCTTAACCAAACCCATATCCAAAAACCTTGGAGGTAGCAAACATCGTGTTGAACCCAAAAGCTTGCAATATATGGCATTATTCATAATCATATTTCCTCTACAAAGATGCAACTAAATAAACAACTAGGAGGATAGCATAGCTATTGAGAAACACAGCCATCTCATAAGGTCATTTCTTAACAAACCAACTACTAGAGCAAGGATATTCCCTAGCACTAATATGGTCTAGAATCTAATACAAGAAGCTCATATTCAAGTTAGAAAAGCGTATTTTTTCATACAAGTCAAGTGATGGTACATTTATCTAGTAAGTTGATCCATAATCGATGTGGATACCTAATGTAATGTCCCCTTTTGTAAATGCCCTAGTTTTTGCCCTAAAATCACAATTCCAAGCAAAGCAAGAATTGAAATAGAGTTAGCGATATTATTTACCAATTTAAATTGTTGAACAAGATAGATCCCGATTGAGACCTTGCAATCATGTTAGATAATCATTGAAAGCATAATCCATAAAATAGATCTTTCCTACTAGAGTTAGGAACATTAGCTTAATCATATGATATACCTAATTCGTTAATGGAGTCCAACCCAAAAGGTTTAGGATAAGGGAGCATGATAGGGTGCCCAAAGCGATCCTCTACCCTAGGCCCAATAGTGGATATACCATCCCTCTTGGCCTCATGTGGCCTTCTGCCATCCATATGAGGGGGTGTACCTAGTAAGGAATCCCAATTGAAATAGAGTTAGCGATATTATTTACCAATTTAAATTGTTGAACAAGATAGATCCCGATTGAGACCTTGCAATCATGTTAGATAATCATTGAAAGCATAATCCATAAAATAGATATTTCCTACTAGAGTTAGGAACATTAGCTTAATCATATGATATACCTAATTCGTTAATGGAGTCCAACCCAAAGCCCAAAGCGATCCTCTACCCTAGGCCCAATAGTGGATATACCATCCCTCTTGGCCTCATGTGGCCTTCTGCCATCCATATGAGGGGGTGTACCTAGTAAGGAATCCTATAGCAGTTCTCCCTCTCCTTGCCACCCTCACTCCCCTCCCTATGATTGGGGCTCTTTAACCCAATAGCCAACCATGGTAGAGGTTTGAGGGGAAACTACCATAGGGTGTCCGGAGTATCCTTCCCTTCTAAGCCCAAGGGCGGGGCATACCTTGCACCCCCTTGGCCTCATGGGACTATCAGTCATCCACCATGAGGTGGTGTGCTTAGAAGGGGGCCTCATAACCCTTCCTTGTATTCCCTCGTTATTCCTATCATGGTTGTTTGCAACATTTAAACAAATATGAGGCATCCACATTATTGTCTATATTCTATATGTGAGAGATTTTATAATAATATAATATCATTAGGTTGCATACATATCCTTCATATGCGAGTAATTATGCATACCACAATACTTGCTAAAATATAAGACTGCTATATTCTAGGATGCAAATATATTAGCCAATGCTGACTTCTGCCCTTGTCTGCTGAGTACAGATAATTATGTTTGATCTGCTCCTGTCTGCCTTTTATATTTGTTTCTGCTCTTCTTATTCCCCATCATATGCAAATCTGAGTTATACACTCTATTATTCATACTTCCATTAAAATATATCTGAATTACAGTTCATTTTCTGCTCTTATCTTCCTCTAGGTCTGCTGACAAATCAGAAATATAAATCATTACTTTTCTCCTTTAATTCACACCGTCTCTATGCTTTTATATGCTTTCAAGGGAGGCGGTCCACTTAGAGACACATTCTTTCACAATCAATGAGCATGTCTTTTCAGATCGCACCACTTCATAAGTCACACCTTGTGCTCTTTCAAACTTGTATTTCTTCCTTATGCAAATCACACTCCGTAACTAATCGTAGCCTTTTGGTCTCATAGATCGCACCTCATAATTCCCTTTTAGATAAGACAAATATTTGTCTTCTAGCTAAACACTTTTGTGCTCATGTGAAGAGAGCTCTCCTTAATAAAATCAGCCTTCACAAATGTGTCTTTGCTGCCTTCTCATCTTCAATATATTTAAATTGTTGCTCCTTATCTTATCGCTGCTATTATCCTTCTATCGCTGCTTATATCACGGTATTAATATATATTACTCCATATGAATGTTTTGGTTGGCCTTGCTGCTATCTCATTCACCTTCTACTTAGTCGGCCTTCTTCATATTAATTTTGTCCTAGTGGGTCGGCCAGCATTAAGAAGAATATGCAATAAATGTTTATAACTTTCTCATGGGTCCGCGTGCACCAAATCATTTTATTAATTCCTTTTGTCTAATTATAATCTTCCTTGGGGGCATGACACCTGATTGCACAATTCATCAACACAAATTTATTTCCAATATCTTCTTGCTCATAAGAGCTATGCTTACTTTAACAACATTTAAGGTTGCAAACCATGATGTTCCTACAACATATATGGCTATTTTAAAACACAATGCAATCATTAAGCAAGGGTTGGCATGTTCACATCCATGACTACATCCATTGCATGAGTACCTCCTAATAGATTCCATTTAAATAATTATCATATAAAATCCCACACCAATATTTTTTTGGCTTTTTTGCAATATATAAATGCAAATGCAAGTCTAGGCACTTTCTGATCACCAAGATCCCAATGTGGGCAAGGTGAGAGTATACGATGTTTGGACAACACACAATCTATCTAGATGAATGCATTGTTGAAATGAGAAGGTGGCAAACCGACCAAGAGCACACAAGTGGCGGAGCCAACCCAAATCTACAACTCTTCAACGAACAAGTGTGCTTAGAGAATGCACAGCCACTAGCAAATTACAACAGAATCCAATCAAGCCAAAATGACTAATTACAATGTGAATCCGATCAATATCAAAATGGGCTTGAAATGCGAAGGGTTCTAGCAGTGAACTGACCAAGACCTTCTATGTTGAAATGCACAATATCGGCAATATACCATCCAATTTTACAAGTAACAATATTATGAGTATGAAATACATGACTTCTGACAATACTACCATCCGGATTATAATAAGAAGGAAAAACGCACTACAAGATAATGAAATGATTAAACAAATTGGCTGCAATAAACTGATTTTATTTTCTACTCGGTTAATCACACTGCTGCAAACACACATATTAGTCCAATCAGTAGGAAATGCAAGGAATGAAGTTCACATATTGATTGAGTATTGCAACCACAATTTTCTGATGTCAAAGAAGGCTGGAAACTGAACAACTGAAACCAATATTGAAAAACTCTGAACCAAACTCCCAAACTGAATTGTATGGCCTGCACAAAACACCCCAAATACAGCTGCAAACAACTGGTAACTATTCTGACCAGCTGACTTCTACTATGGCGCCCCACATTCAACCCAAAAACATGCTCTTAAAGGCTGCGATTGGACAGCAGCACACACATGCCTCCCTCATGCAAGTACAGCCTGTACTAGATGTACGACATGCTTCAGAAATTTGGTACAGCCTCAAAATCATACGGAAATGCTGGTAAAGAAGGTGTGACCAGGTCCAATGTTCACCCAGCAAGGCAAAATTGAAGCTAACAATATGTATGACCAGATTCTATGCTTGTACGGCCCAGAAAACTGAGCTAGTAGTACGGCCAGGTAAGCTCGTGTTGGTATGGCCCCGAGCCACCTAGGGCATTATTTAAATGCTGCAAAAAGGATGGAACAGCAAAATCCTTCACCAAAAACATACAGAAAATCAAAATATGTCAAAGGTCTCCATAATGTCAAACTGGGAAATAACTGAAACTCCAAAATCTCACACTATCAACACCAAAGTGATTTTTGGGTGAAATCATACAAACCAACTAGGAGGGTTTTCGTCCCGAAACTGAATTCACCAAAGGGTTTTCGTCCTTAGGCAAATAGAACTCAAATTCTCTCTTAGAGCAAATTTGAAATGAATTAGCCAAGAAGAAGCTCTTCTGTGCACAAAAACCCTTTATATAGCCTTTTGAGAGAAAATAATGAATTTTTAATTACTTGTTCTTTTTCCCTCAACTCAAGTGATATGAAGTGTCATTACCTTTTGTACCTCACTCCTAGCAACACTTTATAAACTCACTTTTTAAAACCAACCTTTTTTAATAATAAATAGAAGTTATTTTTAAATATAACTTAAAGTTACTTTTTCGAACAACTTAAGTTTGTTTATTAAAATATTTCCCTGATTCCACCCCAATAGCCTACAGGAAATGCTGAGGGTCTCCTCAAAGGCTTACGCTCAAGAACGGGACATGACATATCGTTTTGCTTGTAATAAATTAATAATTGTACTGCAACTGGGGACAATTGTCATTTAATGATTATTAAGAATTTTGTTTATATTTCAGCATTTAGTAAATGTCCTTTTGACTGATTTTGTTACAGCTGATTTTCTGTAGTGCCAAAATGATTTGAAAATCCTAGCATTATTGCTTGGATGCCAAAAAAATTGACAAAACAAATAGGGTAGTCAAGAATTTTTAAGGAAAGTTGGACTTCAGCACAAAAGCAATTCGTAAGGCACTTGGGGTGTGAAGTGATAATATAAAGCTTCTCAATGAGAGTGTCCTGAAGATGAAATATAACATGTATAAGTCCATTTACATGAATGTGGAGTAGCAGAAAAATATCTACATCCAGAGAATAAGCCTTATGCTATAAAAAGCAAGAGTGATGACCTGGTTGAACCCTTTGACATTGAATTATTTAAGGATGACCATGTCTTGCTTTCACCAAACAGTGGGATGTGACAATGAGAGAGTGTCTGATGAAGTCCTTGCACCTTTCTTCTGTGACCTATTACACGCCCATCACCCCTCTTAACGTATGATTTTGCAAGATACTTATCCCATGCGATCACAAGGAATCAATGGCATACAAGACAAATCTACCACCAAAGAAGTTTAGGCACTAATGTCTTCTTTGTTTCCTATATTTGCATTCACATTTCCAGGTTTGGCCCAAGAGGTTGGAGGTAGTGAAGTATGCAAGGATAACAGACCAGAAGATGTAATTAAAAAAAAACCTTCAACTTTGGAGCCCACACATGGGCAGACATTACGTCAAAGCATGGTATGTTTGAGGACTACTTTGTGAGCACTTTGTACAAGATCATCTTCAAGAAAGGAAAAGTAAGATTTGGATCTGCATCAATGAAAATCTTGTGACCTTACCAATTCTTGATTCTAGGTGATCCTAGACATAATTGAGTCAACTAGTAGCTCCACTCTAATTGTACTTACATAAGAGTCTATGGGTCCAATGTGCCACCTTTTGCAATACCACTACATATCCCATTTAGGCTTCTACATTTAGAGTTTATTAGGTAATTGGGGTTTGTTGATGAATATTCAGGGCAGCGGAAAAACAAGCTTTAATGATTTCTTCAATTTGTCTTGGAGATTTCGGAATTGGGCATAAATGCATCCTACAAGTTGTAGCTCAGATGTTGAAACAATTGTATATGGGCACACAATCACACAAGAGGCATGATCTAGAAAGATTCTTGGCAACCAAAAGGAATACTATGGGCCAGTAAAGTGAGGATGCCCATTAGTTCAATGAATTGAAGATCAAGCACAAGAAATTGTGTTGATTATACAAAATTTGTAGAAAGGAAGTCAATCTAGGCAAGATTCAAAACATAGACCAAGAAGTTGAAAAAGGATCCCTTCTACCTTGGTGCGTTACAAGAAACTAATAACCCCATCCAAAAGATGGATGTTGTTATCAAGAACTTATACTGTAACATTGATCTTACCAAGGAGGAGAAGAAACATATCATCAAGGGAGACAATGACTAATGGTTATAATGAAGAGTCCATACACATATTGGAGGTTGGCTCTATTTCCAAGCTCCTAAGACTAAGAATGACATTCAAGCAAGAAAGTGGTGGCCAGATCTAGAGCAACCGGAGATGATGGAGCACAAACTAAAGAGATACAAACACAAGTTGTTGAGGGAACCAACCCCCCAACCTCGGGAGAAGCCTCGCCTCATGAGAGACAAGCAAATATGGAGATCACCCATATCCCTAAGATCCATGAGTTGTAGGATCAAAGGCCCAAAAATCACTACTTAGTAATGATAAATTCATCAAAACTAAGGAGTTTTAAGAATTTTGTTTTAGCCTGTGGTTATCAAAAGAACAAGGGTGGGCTAAGGGTAATTGAGGAAGCTAATGAAGAAGGTGACACAACTAGGATTGGATTCAAACCATTCTCTAGAGTATGTTGACAACCTAATGCTAGAGAAAGGAAGATTGTAAAGAATAGTGGTTGCTTGTTGTCGCCTACATGGACATTGCTTAAGCAATGGCTTTTCTTATTGTTGCCTAGATAGGATATCGCTGAAGCAATGGCTCTTCATGATATGATACAACACTATGACAACAACAGAGTTTTTGCCCAAAATTTTAGCTTTATGGACACTGCCAAATGCCAAGTACTTCCACAAGGCGAAGTTCAATATAGATAGGTAGATGTTGGCTACCTAGGTTGTAGAGCCACCACACAATAAGTCCATGAATGACTTGACCAGTAATGATTTCAAAGGGCAATTATTTGTGTTTAAAGTGGGGGATATGGAAATTGAGGACTTCTCCAAGGTTGTCATGGATTATGCCAAATTCACATACTTCAATGTCATCAAGTAGGTACCTAATCATAAGACATTGGTGTAACGATAGATATTGTATACCCTTACAATTTTTACATTATGTTTTGGGTTCATTGTAGTGTTTGTAACCCCTAGTATGTTTTTAGGCTCATTTGGCCCTTGCCTTAACTTTTACCGCCCTCGAATGCCAAGGTTTGTCTTATGTTTTTGTATTTCAACCTTTATATGTAAACCAATGTTACTTTCATGCTTCTTTCATGTTTTCCTAGTATGTCAAGCTTTCAAAAGCCTGTTGTGCTTGGACGTCAACGCGACACGCAGACACCAGCACGATTGCACAGATGTCCTCTAACAATATAATCGTTTCTACAAGTTTTTGCCAGCTTTCTCTTGATTGAATCCTAATGGCCAATTAGGGTCCCTTGCCTCTTCATATTCCCTCCTAATCCCATTTTTGAAAAACTCTCACAATCTCTTACCATCTTTCAATCTATCACTCTTTCGCAAGTTCTTGGTTTCAAAAGCTCTCATGTGATTTTGACCAGCAGCTTTTACCAGCACCTTCGAAGGTTTTTGAGCACCCTACTCTCCAATGTGATCTCCTTTGCTTCGTTAGCGATATCTAGCTTGTGATCTCTTGCAGGTTTCACTTTCATTTCATGTTGTGAGCTGATAGTGTTTAAACCTCTCCTTTTATTTTTGTTTTAACAATATTTGTAAATCCATTGGTGTTTCTTTGGCACATGTTGGGATTTTCATGTCCTACTTGTCTTTTACACACACTAGGGTATTCTTCCTTGTAGACCAAGGATTTAAACTTATAGATTTCCTCTATTATTGTTGTTCTTAGTTCTGGATGCACGTAGGCTAAGAGCACACACATATTTTATTTCCTATTTATCATTGGTTGCCCATGGAGGTTAAAAGACCAAAATAGGGGCTTGACAATTCGTGGCAAGCTCTTAAGCAAGCCCAACCTTCCTTTTTGTCTAAGCTATAGATTTTGAAGATTTATAAACGCACAAAGGTTTTTTTTCATTCTTCCCCTTTTTTTTGTCATTTCATTTCTCTATTTGTTTAGCTCTATTTTAGCACTTTTATTTAATCTGGTATACCCTAGAGTGTTGTTGTTTTGTCTTCTGTCTCCTATGTGCAAAAATTCAAAAACTCCATATAGAAAAGTGAGTTTTGCATCATTCTTGGATGGCAACACATAATACATATGACAACGTCACATGGACGTCTAAGCATCACGCCCACATCCTAGACAAAGGACTCCAACTTCTAGCACCACTTTCCAATTCTTTACTCTATTTTATATTTTAGCAAGTATAGTTTCTGATTTTCCAATTTTCAAGTGAGCTCTCTTTCTCTTTCACTCAATCTAAGTAGAAAAGGGGAAAATTTATATAGATAGGATTTCAAATTAGCTTCTGTTTATAGCACTAGAGTTGAATTTTTTTAAAACACAATCTTATCTAGTGTGTAGTGCAAAAATGAAATGAGCTACCCCTGATCACTTATATTATTTGATGTTAACAATATTGTTTTTGCATATTCAAACAACAAGAAGAAATAGAAAACAATAATATTGATTCATACCCATAAGGAGAGGTTGTCGACTTGCACTAGTATTCAGTCTGTATTTTCTTGTTGTTGTACGACATCCATGGAAGGTGGTATTTTCAGGCTTTTCCACAAACTTCAATCTAACTCACCCACAAAGATGTCTGACCTCGAGCGACTCCAAAGATAAATAAACTGAGGGAAAAAACTGGAGATACAGGTCTGAAAACTCAGACACAAAGCTGACACTATGTACGGCCTGCTGGGTCGTACAGCTGGCTGCAAACTTGTGGTTTCATCACTCTAACTCCTGAAAACTGCTCAGAACAGGACGATTAACAGCTGCTAGTATACTCCAATCTTCAAAAGTAGCATTCCAATTGTTTCCACTCAGTTAGTAAACCAAAAGCCACCATCTGTTGTACGGCAGGATAAGTACGACTTCCTCAAGACGAACAAAAAGTACCCAAACTCCAAAACAAGGAATTTCACCAAAAACACACTCCAAACTTTTAAAGTTCAAACCCCCGAAACACAGCGTTCCCACTACAAAACAATCATCTACATCAAACTCCATTTTTGTCAGTATGATTTCTGAATGAAACCATCAACTTCCCATCTAGGATTGTTATTTCACAACCGAAACCGGATATAGATTTGAGGCTAAACAAACCCCACAGACCTCTGCTAATCAGCAAGAGTGCACCAGAAGATACGTGATATTCCAACCAGCATGAAAAAGCTCTCCAAATGAGCGAATGATCTATATATCTCATTTTCCCCACAGCCCACGCCCAAGCAAATATAGAAAAATCAATTAATAATCAACAGTGAGCGCACCACTCCGCCAACACAAGAATAGGCGAACACTAAAGGAGGGGCCCACCAAGACAGCACCCAGCAAAGGAATGGGTTTATAAATAAACTTAAAAAAGATATAAGTTTCCAACGGAAAGATTTGAGTAATTAACATTGGGTTAACTTATTCTAATTCTTTTTTAAGTTGACATTTCCCTTACCCTCACAAATTAGCCTTTAGGATGTAAGAGTTGGCTAGATAGGAGCCACCCAAGATCTAAGACTTCATGAAAG
Organism: Cunninghamia lanceolata; assembly: GCA_027924645.1. NCBI lineage: Eukaryota > Viridiplantae > Streptophyta > Pinopsida > Cupressales > Cupressaceae > Cunninghamia > Cunninghamia lanceolata. The sequence continues at coordinate 2,309,113 of BSBN01000136.1, forward strand.
CACAAGAGAGACAATATGAAAGAATAATAATGTATTCTATCAATGAATGCAAGATTGTGTATCATCCAATGTACAAGAGAGCCTTGCTTATAAAGACAAGGTGAGAGCTAGAAAGGTGGAGAGTGTCCTACAACATGTGACAATTAGAGGATACCAACTAATTACACATGTGGAGGATAAGACACCTCACTCCAACTATCAACAACTCCACACAACTAGACTCCTAGAAAACATCTAGAAGACTCACTAAGTCAATTTAACATGTGTGAATTACGTGGGAGAATATTATTTAACTAATTAGTAGTTAAATAATATGAATTACTCTCACCACAAGGGAAACTAGATAGAAAATATCCCTATTCACACTAACACCCCCCCTTAAGTGCAACTTAGGGAGAAGCTGACTAATGCAAGATGAATGGGTCCCGGCTACAAGGCCATGTTAGGTACCCATGTACAAACAAATCTCAAGTGGAGTCAAGGAGAAAACCTCATGGGAAAAAACTCCTCTCCAAAGCTGAGAATGCATACAAATATGTACAAGTGATGGAATGATGGAAGAATCAAGACCCACCAAATACAACATCCATCAAATATATACAATCAATAGCCCCCCATAAGAGGAAGAGCATGAGACAAGATGTCCCCCCATAATGAAGTAGCTCCTACGCCAATGGTGAATGCTAGAAGAAGAGGACCAAAGAGGATCCAAAACCTGCAAACAACATTTATTCCCTTGGGAAGAAACCAATCCACTGGTGCATGAAGAAACTCCAACTCCAAACCAAGAGATGAGGAAGGAAGTCTCATGAAATATGATGTCTTTGAAAATTGATCATGTGTCTCCATGTGAATGCCGAATGATACCACAATCAAATCAGGAGTCTCAAACCACACTAATGAAAGTGACAATCCAAGATCAAGTGAAAACTGAACGTTAGCAAGCTCCAAAGACAAAGATGGTTTGACAACAGTTGTGCTATGATTGTCATCAAAGAGGACAGAGAACCCCTCAAATGTGTCCTCCAAATCTGCAAGATAGGACTCACAAAATAAATCTGCAATGCCTGTCAAGTACTCATCCCACAAAGCTGTATCTAAACGACAAGAAGTATCTTGCTAAACTGAAGCACTGAACTCTGAAGAAGCAGGAGGTGGAGAAGATGGAAGTGTAGCACAAGCCTCAAGAACCGATAAAGACGCAGGAATACCAAGGTTCAAGTGACCAAACTTCCTCTCAAAAATATGACCTAGAAGTGTGAATGTCAGCCAACGGATCTGAATCATCCTTAGGAGAGAAACCATAAAAGGTGTATAGCCGAGATGCATGATCAACCACCCCAGTAGCAATTATCTCTGCACTTTCCAAGTCTCTAATAATAACCAAATCAGGTGTGAACTCCACTGTCTTCCTTGTACCACTGTGAGTAATTTGATATATGGAAAGAAGATTATTGGTCAAAGAAGGCACACAAAGTACATCATTGAAAGTACCTTCACCAATATCAATGGTTCCCTTCCCAATTACATTCATATATGTATTATTACCCATCAAGATAGGTGGCATATGGCTCAAATGAAGAAAACATATCCCTGGAAGAAGCCATATGATGAGAAGCACTTGAATCAAGAAGCCATTTACCCGATGTAGAACTTGTACTTGCACAAAGTGCTTTACCTTTATGTTTAGGTTCCTTAGCTTTCTTTGCATGAGATTCCAAAAGTACTGGCTGTGTAGATGGAGTAGAAGAAGAACCAAGTGATGAAAGTTTGTTCTTTTGAACAAGTTGCATCATGTTGATGATGTTTTTGTGACACCACAACAATAGAATAAAATATTGAGTATCCTATCCTCTCTTGAACAAAGCTTCTTAGACGCTGAACTTCGTGATCGAATGAGACTACTCCAAGGTTCCTTGAATGTCAGGTCTTGACGTGCATAGGGATAGACTCAGTGAAATGATGTGATTTGTTGGTAATCACGAGGGGGACTTACGTGAGATTGCTCCATCTTCATGGACATGGATAAGTTCATTACTCCTGGGACTCGGATTTGTGGGTGAATGGAACTCCTTCACAAATGGACAACTTAGAATTCCTAAGTTACACTCTTGAAGAGGCGTATGATTTGGCAATGAAGCTTCTAGAAAACTAATCCTAGCGAAAATCTAAAAGAAAATGCAAAAGATGAATGAGGGTTCAGGAAACTAACTAATGGAAAAGACTACTGCTGAGGATGGAAATTGGAACCACGCTTCTGCTTCGTCATGGGGCAACAACTCAGACAGAGATGGTTCTATCTTCAAAGGAGGCATAAGGATTTTCAGACTGCCTTGGCATGGAACATGGAACTGAAAACATGCAAGAACAATCGAAGTTAAGCTTGGGACAAATTCAAACTAACCATACACTGTGATTTGCAAGCCACAGATCACAAATGGTATGAACTAACAGTTTCAATCATTCACCAACAACAATATTTTCCATCACTCTAACTAATGAAAGCTTGAAAGATAAAAGAAATGAAACAAGTTCAGAAACTTAAGATTTGCTTCAAGGAAATCATGAAAACCATGCCAAAATCCAAAGAACTCCATAAACACCAGTCCACAATGCTTGTATTATTGATTTGGAAAGTGTTTCTGAAACAATCTTGCTGATCCTTGAAGTTTCCAGCTCAAAAATGATACATAAGTAAAACTAGCTATCTAGTTGCTCTAGGAGCATGAAGAAAAATGAGAGAAAAGATATATCTTTCAAATGAGGCCTCTCAGCCATTATATAGGCCAGAAAATACAAAGAGGAGGTGGGGAGATCTGATCTCCTCGAAATCCGCGCCAAACCCTAAAGAGATAGGTAAGACCATGTCATAGGCCCTATGGAAGGATGCCACCTGTCCTGGGCGCCACCTTGTCCTGGACGAAAAGCTGCCACCTGTCCTGGGTGCCACCTGACTAAGCTGCCTGGTAGGGAGGTGACTAGTCAACTGCCAGCTCATCCTGTTCCTTCTGTGCAAATTTCAGGGTGTCCAGGAATTTTGTCGAGGAGGAATCCTTCCTAGAGCAGGGGCGCATTTTCCTTAGGGTCCTGGAATGGAATTCCTCCCTGAGGATCTTCCAAGTCTCAAGTTGGACAGGGTCTTGGGTTTTCCTGCTTTGAACTGTGGAATTTCTATTCACTCCTGATGAAGCCTCTTGACATTTGAATGAGGAATTATACCTTGCAACGAGGAACTGCCTCATTTATCATGGAACCCCTGAAGTCATCTTTGGAATTTTCCATTACTTCAAGTCAGGGATCGATGAGTTTCGCCAAGGAATGACAAGCCCTCGGTGCACTTTGGACTCTGGATTTAAAACTCCGGAACAAAAATCATGGTGGGTTTTGGAGTAGGACCCTAGACAAGAACTTAGGACAAAGACCACCGGAATGGAATTGTGGACAGAGACTTCCGGACTGGAGTTTTGGAACAGGATTGGAACTGTGGAATGATGGACACCCGCCCATGGATTGACCAGTCTTGCTTAAGGAAAGGCATCTAGGGCTTCACACCTTCTTGGAAAGGACTCAATCTCTCCTTCACTGTTTCAAGCATCTTGCAGGCTCACCGCTTTGGGAACTCATTCATGGTCAATAGGAAACTGAGCAAGAAACCGCAAGATCAAAGCAAAAAATGGAACTAGGCCCAAAAAAAAGGGGGGGTCCCCATTTGCAATGGGGCGATGTGTGAAAACGTCACAACATCTAGCGCCACCTTCGAACAAATGTTCCTGAACATTTCAAAGATAAAGACTCATTCTAAACCAAGAACCTTTGGATAATCCCCTCTAACCTATCAGTCAACCTAGAAATGCACTTGAAAAGGAAAAGAACAAAGGATTGAATCAAAACACTTCTTCTTTTGATCATTGTGGTGTGTGCAATGCTAAATACATTGATTCTGCAAAATATTCACATGATAAACCAGAATCAGGGAGTCGAACCTTCTGCGTACACCCACACGTTAGATTGAACAAATATGAAAACATGATCAAGGAATCGGAATCAAAAGCTTACCACAACCATTCATAACCCAAAGATCCAAGTGTGTGCAATTGAATTTCTTCCATCCTTCTACAACCGAGATTGTCAAGGTTTTCTTGCATTAAGCTACATGTAGATGCTCACCTTCTGAACTACCTTGGACATTGCCCCACTGCCAACAGGCATCTATAGCCCCGACGAGGTTGTCGCTATGATTCCCTCAAGCATTGCTCTACTGCCGGCCGGGCATCCATAGCCCCGATAGAGTTACTTGAATCCTCCAGCCGATTGAATATTTTGAAATGGAATTAGGAAGTTTTTGATTTTGCAGAGTATTCTTTTGGTAAATACTTTTGAGCTTATTTCTTGGTTTCAATCGTGCTGGGCTGGGAATCATAGTGGCGGCAAAGGTGAGCTTATGGATTTTTCACTTAACTCAAGATCACCAAGATTCCTTTAGAAGCTTTAGGATTATTAAGATGTGTAAAAAGTATAAGATCTTCAAATATTTCAAGGTATGCTAAACAATGGATTCTTCTTCCAGGTAAAAGCAGTCACACTTATTCAACACTAACCGCAGAGTCCACAATAAACTTCCACTTCATGACTCATGTTTCTCGAAGGAAGACTAAGAGATATTAATAACAATATAGATCAAAAAATATTATGATTGAAAGATATCAATGTCAAGACACAATTATTGGTTCCTTTCCAAGTCAAGTACAAATCCTGCCTTGATGATGAAGTTAGAGAAAATCATCCTAGGATTGCAAAGAACGTCATGAACAATTTATCCAAGGAATGAACACCTTGCTGAAGATATGCTAGATTGTGTTTGAGGAAATTCATCACCTCTTCACAAATCGGGATCCCCGGAAAGCAACCTAAAGCTAAGCAACCACTAAACTAAGGAAAGCAAACCTAAGCTAAAGCAAACTGAAAAGGAACCTATCTAACCATAAGCAAAAAGTGAACAAGACTCAAAGGACCTAAACATATAGATGATCTAACATGATTTCTCAAAATGAATAAGAGTAATAATGCGCAAGTGATTGTTCAGAATTTAGCACGTTCATCCTTGAATTCGAAGAAAAGACCTTGCACATTACACTTCTCATATTCAAGCAAAATTTCCTGTAAAATTATCAATTGAGGCAATCCAACAGGTCCATGATTTATCCACAAACAAGTTGTTTTTCCTAAGTTGCCATAATCAAATTCATACTTTTCACCATAGTTTGAAAACTCGGACTCGACAATTACTCGGCGGACCCAAAAATTTTGAAAACTCAGGACTCGGCAAAAACTCGGGAAAAAACTCGGCAATAACTCGGCAAAGTTATCGAACATTAAAAAATACATTAATTTTTAAAAATATGCTTTAAAAACATTCATATTACTGAATTTTGTGAATCATAATATCATATTACTGATTTTCTTCATATATAGATCAAAATTAAAGTATTAAAGGATTTGTATTAAAATTTAATTGATATCTAATGTTTTCAGGTATAAATTTCAAAAATAGAAAGAAAGTGAGCTTTTGGCATATTTGTTGGTCGTTTTAATTTGATATATAATGTTTTTAGGTAAAAAAATAAAACTCTTCTAGTCTAAACAATTTTCATCTTGTATTAAAAATAAGACTCTAATGTTTTTTAATTTTTAATAGTAACTGACGCTAATGTTTTTAAATTTTTAATAGTAACACTAATTGTAATTAACCGATAGGCTTGTATATGTGAGCATTATAGTGCTCCGGATTGTTTCACGGCCTAAAAAAATTCATGCAAGAAAATTTTCTAAAGTTGTCGGTTGTTCCTATCGAAGTATTCCTTTCTCTGTATTCCTTCAGAGGGTCATCGGTTGTTCCTATTGGCGTATTCCTTTCTCTGCGTATTCCTTCAGACCCAGAGGACTTGGCTTCCTTACTAGTTTCTGCACCTCTACAATAACGTTTGTTTAAATACCTACCTCTGCAATCCCGTCACAAGTTCAATGCAGGACCACGAAAGGAAAACAATCGTGCAAGGGTTTTTGCCAGAGACAAAACAAACACTCAAAATAAAACGCGAAATAAGACTCTAGCATCATTTTATACATAGGTTAAAAAACGAGTTTTTAACGTTGGGCGAGTCATGGCGGATTTCTGCCATTACTCGCGATTTTTCACCCAAAAAGTCACGGCGGGATTTTCCATTTACCCGGCCGCAAGTAATAGCTCCGAGAACTCGCGACAAAAAAATTAGGGCGAGTACTCGCGAGCCCCTACGATTTTTTAAACTATGTTTTTCACAACTAAAGGCAGGGAAAGAAACAACCTAGGATACTTCGACTTCCAGTGGATATTGTTTGCTTTTCATCAATGCATCAGGAGGTCACAGTTGATGATGGATCATTCCTCTTGCAGCAACTCGTTCATCTTGGAATAACTTTGGCAAAAGCTCTTCATGTCCTTCCTTCCTTGAATCTTCCAGCGCCCCTTCGAATTGTTCTTCATTCTTGGACTCAATATCTTGTACTTCTTCATTCAGCATATCCATAAGGTTGTCTTCCTTTCCAAGGACGCTTGAAATTTCTTGTGATTCATTCTCGATGACCTCCTCTTGTGGCATGGATGGGTGTTCATCAAGGATTTCCTCCTCTTACAATGGATTTAAATCATTTCCTTCTTCGCCCGAGGGATGAACATCTTGTGCATCACTTGCATTCCTTTGGACATCTTCTATTACCTTTTCAACTTCTACTTCAGCAGGCTTTTTCTTTCTTGGAAGAAGATATGCAAATTGACTCTCCACCATAGTACTTTGATTATCAAGGTCGCTTGCACTCTCTTCATTATTGGATAAAATGGGAACGTCTCCTTCTTTGGATGGTGAACTGATTTCCTGAAGACATTTGCTCCACAAGATGTCCAATCTTAATCTTGTCTTGGACGCCTCTTCCAACCTTAATTGTTCCTTGACTTGATGAATAGCTTCCTCACAAGACGAACAGGTGAGTTCTGAATGAGCTGTGTTATGAATCCTGCACCATCCTTCTAGAATCAACATGTCTTCTGCAGGCAAGTCCTCATCAATGCTCAATCTCTTCTTGATCATTTCCTTGAAACTCATGAAGAACTCCCTTTCGTCAAATGGGGTGTCGGGCACCTCCTTCATAGGAACAACTGGCTCATGCACCTGTGAAAACGGAATTTTCTCTTGCAAAGCTAATTCCATCCTAGACAAAAATGTGAGGCAATATAGCTCCTCGTGTCCATGGGTGTTGTGGATTCTACATCCCCTCTTTGATGCAAAGTAATCCAAGCTCCTAGGATGAAGTTGTGCATTCAAATTCCACCAGAGCTGGAGAATGTTAACTTGAGGACGATCCATGTTGAATTGCCTTCTAGAGCTTGAGAAATCCATGTCTTTTCCTTTTTTTCTGATTTTTTACTTTTTTGTGTTTTTCCACATATGAGAGATCTAGCAAATCTCGAATTCTTCCTTGAAAGCTGACTTTGGTTCCACATTCACAATCCGGAATTCATTCAGCATTCCTTCTTTCTTCTGTTGAGCATTTGATGGAGAAATGACTCGAAATGGATAAGGCAATCCTTCTTCCATCCTAGAATGAATGGAGTAATTTGTAGTTCATACCCGGAATGAATGGAGCAATTCCTTGAACAGACCCTCCTTCTAGCGCCAAAGATGTTGATGATGTTTTTGTGACACCACAACAATAGAATAAAATACTGAGTATCCTATCCTCTTGAACAAAGCTTCTCAGACGCTGAACTTCGTGATCGAATGAGACTGCTCCAAGGTTCCTTGAATGTTAGGTCTTGACGTGCATAGGGATAGACTCAGTGGAATGATGTGATTTGCCGGTAATCACGAAGGGGACTTATGTGAGATTGCTCCATCTTCATAGACATGGATAAGTTCATTACTCCTGGGACTCAGATTTGTGGGTGAATGGAACTACTTCACAAAGCAACTTAGAATTCCTAAGTTCCACTCTTGAAGAGGCGTATGATTTGGCAATGAAGCTTCTAGAAAATTAATCCTAGTGAAAATCTAAAAGAAAATGCAAAAGATGAATGAGGGTTCAGGAAACTAACTAATGGAAAAGACTACTGCTGAGGATGGAAACTAGAACCATGCTTCTGCTTGGTCATGAGGCAACAACTCAGACAGAGATGGTGCTATTTTCAAAGGAGGAATAAGGATTTTCAGACTGCCCTGGCATGGAACATGGAACTGAAAACATGCAAGAACAATCGAAGTTAAGCTTGGAACAAGTTCAGACTAACCATACACTGTGATTTGCAAGCCACAGATCACAAATGGTATGAACTAACAGTTTCAATCATTCACCAACAACAATATTTTCCATCACTCTAACTAATGAAAGCTTGAAAGATAAAAGAAATGAAACAACTTCAAAAACTTAAGATTTGCTTCAAGGAAATCAGGAAAACCATGCCAAAATCCAAAGAACTCCATAAACACCAGTCCACAATGCTTATATTATTGATTTGGAAAGTGTTTCTGAAACAATCTTGCTGATCCTTGAAGTTTCCAGCTCAAAAATGATACAGAAGTAAAACTAGCTATCTAGCTACTCTAGGAGCATGAAGAAAAATGAGAGAAAAGATATATCTTTCAAATGAGGCCTCTCAGCCTTTATATAGGCCAGAAAATACAAAGAGGAGGTGGGGAGATCCGATCTCCTCAAAATCTGTGCCAAACCCTAAAGAGATAGGTAAGACCATGTCATAGGCCCTATGGAAGGATGCCACCTGTCCTGGGCGCCACCTGACTAAGCTGCCTGGTAGGGAGGTGACTAGTCAACTGCCAACTCATCCTGTTCCTTGGGCGCAAATTTCAGGGTGTCCAGGAATTTTATCGTGGAGGAATCCTTCCTAGAGCAGGGGCGCATTTTCCTTAGGTCCTGGAATGGAATTCGTTCCTGAGGATCTTCCAAGTCTCAAGTTGGACGGGGTCTTGGGTTTTCTTGCCTTGAACTGTGGAATTTCTATTCACTCCTGATGAAGCCTCTTGACATTTGAACAAGGAATTGCCTCATTTATCATGGAACCGCTGAAGTCATCTTTGGAATTTTCCATTACTTCAAGTCAGGGATCGATGAGTTTCGCCAAGGAATGACAAGCCCTCGGTGCACTCCGGACTCTGGATTTAAAACTCTAGAATAGAAATCATGGTGGGTTTTGGAGTAGGACCCTAGACATGAACTTAGGACAAAGACCACCGAAATGGAATTGTGGAGAGACTTCCGAACTGGAGTTTTGGAACAGGATTGGAACTGTGGAATGATGGACACCCGCCCATGGATTGACCAGTCTTGCTTAAGGAAAGGCAACTAGGGCTTCACACCTTCTTGGAAAGGACTCAATCTCTCCTTCACTGTTTCAAGCATCTTGTGGGCTCACCGCTTTGGGAACTCATTCATGGTCAACCGGAAATTGAGCAAGAAACTACAAGATCAAAGAAAAAATGGAACCAGGTCAAAAAAAAAGGGGGGGTCCCCATTTGCAATGGGGCGGTGTGTGAAAACGTCACAACACATCAACATGTCAATTTGTTTCTTATAACAAGTATGTTCATCATGCCCTGATTTCTTACAATAACCACATGTAGGCTTCTCCTTCTTAGGTGATTTTTGTGCTTGATTTTTTTGTGGATCTTTCTTAGCTTTCTTTTGTTTCTTGTCAAGAGAACCTGACGCTTTATGTTCCTTAGGTTGTGCAACCACCAAAGCATGATTCTGTGATGGCTTAATGATACCCATAGAAATAAGCTTATGTTGCTCATGCACTTAACATCTCAGAAAAGGATGCAAATGAAGGCATAGTGAAAGTAGATCCCATAGTCAACCTGTGAGTGTGAAAGCTAGAAACAAAAGTTGCATATTCAGGACTGAGTTTGTTCAACACATTGTAGATCAACTGGATGTCCTTTTTCTCAATACCACATGCTTTACATTGTGCTCTTAGATCATTAACATTAGTTATGTAATCCTGGATGTTGCTAAAGTTCTTAGGATCAAGGCTCATCAATTCATTATCAATTTGATAGCCTTTAACTTCATCTTTTGTACCATACAATGTTTTCAATTTATCCCAAACATCATGTGAATTTGTACATGCCTCAATCTGAAACAAGAGATCTAGGGAAATGAAACTACAAAAACATCCAAGAGCTTTAGTATGCTTTATCATCCATTTTATCTTTTCCTTATCATCTGTGGGTTCAGGTATCTTATTTTCAACATATAAAGAATGTCCAAGATCCATGAGAGCATTCCATGCATGTTGACTCCAAGTTGCATAGTTATATGGTGTTAACAATGGAATCCTTGATTTATCCATGATGTAGAGGAAAAGAAGAGCACAAGTAGCTAAATCAAAGCACAAACTGAATCAACACTGTAATTGAAGCCCCCCCAAACCAAAACAACTACCAATTTCAACTGTTTTTCCAACCAATGAGTGATATGTACCCAAAGTGTTTCAAACTGAAAATCTGATGTTCAAAGCAAAATCTGGAAAAAATGGCATGGACAGAACTGTAGAGCACAGAATTGCCTTTCCAACACCTATAAGAAGTTGAAATTTCGATGAAGTGGGCAAAAGTTGTGAGCTCGGGAGTGAAAAATGCAAGATCTGGCTTCAAACAATTGTATCAAGCACATGCAGCAAAATATCAGAAAAATACTTGCACCACTGCAAAGTGCTCGGAACCAGCTTTCCGACGATATCTTCTTTGCCAGTTTTCGATATCGTGGCGAAAAGTTATGGCTTCCGGAAAAAAATCGCCCTCCTAGGGCTAGAAGGGGGCCAAAGGGGCCCTGCTAATGTTAGTGACAGAATATTTTGTCCAGTTGCCGGAATATTCTCTTCTCATCAGAAAAGCAAAAAAATGTTAGTTTCAGGCCAGAAACCAACCAAGTGGAAGAAAACCACCGATCTAACGCCAAAACCGCTAGTTGGGGATAATATACCCTGGAATATTCACATGTAAGAGTTGGCTAACAAGAAGAGATTCCACCTAGAGAGCTCTGATGCCATGTAAGAGTTGGCTAGATAGGAGCCACCCAAGATCTAGGACTTCATGAAAGCATAAGAGAGACAATATGAAAGAATAGTAATGTATTCTATCAATGAATGCAAGATTGTGTATCATCCAATGTACAAGAGAGCCTTGCTTATAAAGATAAGGTGAGAGCTAGAAAGGTGGAGTGAAAGGTGGAGAGTGTCCTACAACATGTGACAATTAGAGGATACCAACTAATTACACATGTGGAGGATAAGACACCTCACTCCAACTATCAACAACTCAACACACAACTAGACTCCTAGAAAACAACTAGAAACATCTAGAAGACTCACTAAGTCAACTTAACATGTTTGAATTATGTGGAATATTATTTAACTAATTAATAGTTAAATAATATGAATTACTCTCACCACAAGGGAAACTAGATAGAAAATATCCCTATTCACACTAACACGGGAAATAAAAGGCTAACGTTTTTTCAATACTTACTAATGAAAAGGGGACATTACAGTCCTCCCTCCCTGAAGTTGCTTGTCCACAAGCAACTGCAACTCCGAGTGCTGTAAAATTTGCTCACTCTCCCATGTAGCATCCTCAAGAAGTAGGTTCTTCCACTTGATCAGGTACTCACTAATAGTCCTCTTCCTCACTGTTCATTCTCTGAACTCCAACACCCTTTCTGGAATCAATACCAGATTACCTTCCTCATCCAACGGAGGTAATTCAAAAGAAGCTACCACATTGTGTCCAAGAGCCTTCTTGAGGCGAGACACATGGAAAACATTGTGAACCTTGCTATTCACCGGTAGTTCCAACTCATAAACTACTGCACCCACTCTCCTCTTGACCCTGAAAGGTCCATAAAATGAGGATTCAACTTCTCAGCTCCTCTCTTCTTGAGAGTAGATTGTCTGTAGGGCTGCAATCTCAAATAAACCATGTCCCCCACCTCAAAGGTGCGTTCAACACGATGCTGATCTGCATAAAATTTATGCTGATTTTGAGTATGCAAAATATTGTTTTTTAGAGCCTTCATGATATCTTGACTTTGTTGTAACAAATCTTTGGCCCGAAGCACTCTGCACTCATCAAAAATTAGATTAACAGAGCTTGGTGCATTCTAACCATAGAGAGCCATGAAAGGAGACATTTTGATAAACATGTGATAAGAAGAGTTATAACAATACTCTCCCAAATGAAGCCATCGATAGCAAGCATTTTTTTATCATAAATTGAATAACTCTTCCCTGCACCACGCAACTTCCTACTTTCAAAAGCAATTGGATGCTTTTGTTGCATCAGGACAGCTCCTATACCTTCCCCTGAAGCATCACATTCAAGTTCAAAAGGCTTGGTAAAATCCAGAAGTGCCAACACAGGACAATTGCTCATGATTTCCTTGTAATTTTCAAAAGATTTCTGCAATGATTCAGACAAAGAGAAGGTTCCCTTCTTAGTAAGATTAGTAAGAGGAGCTGCCATTTGGGAAAAACCCTTCACAAAACGCCTATAGAAGCTGCATAGACAAAAAAACCCTTCAGATGAGTAAGATTTTTAGGTGGTGGACACTCAATGATAGCACGAATCTTTTCTTGGTCAACTCTGACCCCATCCGCACTGATTACATGACCAAGATATAAGATTTCAGTCATGCCAAATTCACACTTAGATTCCTTGGCAAACAAGGACTTTGACTCTAGAATCCCCAACACCTCATCTACATGATGCAAGTGCTCTTCCCAAGTTTTATTGTAGATAAGAATGTCATCGAAGAACACTAACAAGAACTTGCGGAGCTGCTCGCTGAAAATCTGATTCATTCATGATTGAAATTTGAAACATTGCAAGAGCATTGGTTAGGCCAAAAGGCATAACCAGAAACTCAAAATGCCCAAAGTGGCATCTAAATGCAATCTTCTCCACATCATATTCACGCATGCGAATCTAATGATAACCTGATCTCAAGTTTAGTTTTGAAAAATAGACTACTCCATGTAACTCGTCGATGAGCTCATATATTCTGGGTATCGGATATCTGTTTTTGATGGTACGTTTGTTGAGCTCGCGGTAGTCTATGCATAGACGCATAGTTCCATCCTTTTTCTTCACTAGCACAACTGAGGATGCAAAAGGGCTCTTACTTGGGCGGATGAATCCCATGTCAAGTAACTGCTTGATGGCCTTTTCAATTTCATCTTTAAAACGCTTCGGATGTCTGTAAGGAGTAGTCATAACAGGTTTGGCTCCATCCTCTAACTCAATCACATGTTCAATCCCCCTATCAGGTGGCCTTCCAGGAGGCAACCCACTGAAAACTTTGGTATGCTTGGTCAAAATTTTCTGCACATCAGGATGGTGCTCTCTCTTCCCCTCACGAACAGAAGTTGGTAAGACAACACATTCAACAACCCACTCAGCTTGGCCTTGCCTCAAAATTCATTCCATTCTCTTAGTAGTAACCACTCTAGGACCCCCATTTGACATTCCATGGAGAACAACCTTCTTTCCTTCTGATTCGAATCTCAATTCCCTGGTTTGGAAGTTCAAGTTGATCTCTCCTAGTGGTTTCAGCCACTAGATTCCCAGAAATACATCTATGTCACCAATGCCTACAACATAAAATTCATCTTTGACCTCATGGTTCCCCAACTGGATGCAAAGTTGGGAAATCTTCCTTGTGCAAGTGAGGGTAAAGCCATCGGCAACCATGACTTTGAATCCCTTGAATTCTTCTGTCTTCAATCCACGCTTGGCTACCAAGCCCTCATCTACGAAGTTGTGCTTGACCTTTTTCATAACATTTATGTCCTAGAGCCCAAGGTTCCTTGAATGTAAAACATAATTTTTTCCTTTTTAGCTCATTTTTTACTTCATCACTCATCCTAGGTAAAGGTGGCTGCTACTGATTGGGAAATTTAGTGAAGATCTTTTTGTCCTTGTTGCATGAAAATGGTTTGGCTGTCATCTTGGGTTTTGGAGCTGAAAATTCCATACTTCTTGCTTTTTTAATATCCTCTTGCAAGGTTTGTGAATCCAAGGATTTGACCCATCCTCTACTTGGTTCAGCTAGACCTTCAACGAACAGAAATATAAGCCTTCTTTAAGAGATATCCAAAACCATTACACTAAGCCTTTGAAACTCAGTGATGTAAGCATCAATGTTACTGGTTTGCTTCAGCTGTGCTAGGTCCTTGAAGCTTTGCTCCGGATCTTGCTTGTCAAACCTCTCGATGAGTCTATTGGTGAACTCATCGTAGGTTGTGATCAGGTTGTGACCCTGTGTCACTAGAACATGATACCACCACTCATAAGCAGCCCCATCCAGGTGCAAAGTAGCAAAATTTAAGATTGTCTCCTCAGGCATAGGCTTCAAGGTAATGTATGTGTTGAGCTTCTGAACCCAAGCTCTTGTGGAACACTTTCCACTACAATCAAAACGGTCCAAAGACACTTTACTCAAAGCATGCTTGTAGTCTTTGTTGTCCCTGTTGTCCTGTCTTCCACCATTCTTCTTTTTCTGGTTCATGTATTGATCAAAGATTAAGTTTCTGCGGACATGATTAGGAAGTGTCATATATTCATCATGACGTATCATAATATCATCAGCGAATGCAGTTCTATCCTCTTGCACAGGAGGTGTTTCTTCCCTTCTATTCGCAAAAAATTGAAGGGGTCTCGTAGTTGATCCCATCAAAGTCCTAGTGGGTGTTCTAACATAGTCATTTCTAGCACCACTATTTTGGGAGCTGTCAGCTTCAGTGTTATTTCTTGGGCCTTGAAATAAGTTCTAATCCATTTTATTCATTAATCTGGCCATCATATCGAACATCTAATCAAACTTCCTTTCCATCCTTTTACTCAGACTATCAGGTGGACAATTTTCTTTATCTCTATCTGCCATGACTGAGTTCTCTTCAACAGAGTTCTCTGAGCCACTAGTTGTTTTCAACTTTCTCTCTTCCCTCTGCTAGTATCTTCTCTCTCTGGCACTGGTTTGCTGCATGCAGAGATAGGGAAATTCACACATGCTAGCAAGAGACCAGCTCTGATACTACTGAAATGAGCTACCCCAGATCACTTATATTATTTGATGTTAACAATATTGTTTTTGCATATTCAAACAACAAGGAATAGAAAACAATAATATTGATTCATACCCATAAGGTGAGGTTGTCAACTTGCACTAGTATTCAGTCTGAATTTTCTTGTTGCTGTACGGCATCCATGGAAGGTAGTATTTTCAGGTTTTTCCACAAACTTCAATCTAACTCACCCACAAAGATTTCTCACCTCAGGCAACTCCAAACTAAATAAACTGAGGGAAAAAACTATAGATATAGGTGTGAAAACTCAGACGCGAAGCTGACACTATGTACGGCCTGCTGGGTCGTACGGTTGGTTGCAAACTTGTGGTTTCATCACTATAACTCCTGAAAACTACTCAGAATAGGACGATTAACAGCTGCTAGTATACTCCAATCTTCAAAAGTAGCATTCCAATTGTTTCCACTCAATTAGTAAACCAAAAGCCACCATCTGTTGTACGGTAGGATAAGTATGGCTTCCTCAGGACGAACAAAAAGTACCCAAACTCGAAAACAAGGAATTTCACCAAAAACACACTCCAAAATCACTTTTAAAGTTCAAAACCCCAAAACACAGCGTTCCCACTACAAAACAATCATCTACATCAAACTCCATTTTTGTCCAATATGATTTTTGAGTGAAACCATCAACTTCCCAGCTAGGGTTGTTATTTCACAACCGAAACCGGATATAGATTTGAGACTAAACAAACCCCACAAACCTCTGCTAACCAGCAAGAGTACACCAGAAGATAACGTGATATTCCAACCAGCATGAAGAAGCTCTCCAAATGAGTGAATGGTCTATATATCTCATTTTCCCCACATCCCACGCCCAAGCAAATATAGAAAAATCAATTAATAATCAACAATAAGCGCACCACTCCACCAACACAAGAATAGGCGACCACTAAAGGAGGGGCCCACCAAGACAGCGCCCAACAAAGGAGTGGGTTTATAATTAAACTTAAAAAAGATGTAAGTTTCCAATGGAAAGATTTGAGTAATTAACATTGGGTAACTTATTCTAATTCTTTTTTAAGTTGAAATTTCCATTACCCTCACAAATTAGCCTTCGAAAGGCTAACGTTTTTTCAATACTTATTGATGAAAAGGGGACATCACAAAAAAGTTAGAATTTTAAACAAAGAAACACTTTTTCAACACTACAATTTGAACAAGAGAATTTGATGCTAAAAAGGGAGACCATGGATCTCAATGTTGCCCTCAACAAAAGAGATGAAGATACCAAGAGGATAGAAGTTATGCAAGCACAATCCCCTTCTCCCATTCAAAGTACACAACGCACATCTAATGTCAATCATTGCACTACACCCATCATTGTCAAGCCACAATCTACATGGCTACATAAGCAATTAGAGGAAATGAGGTATAGGGTCAAGCAACTCACTGGAGAAATGCGAATTTTAAATTAGTAGAATAAGCAACTCTTGGCTGAGAAAGAGCCCCTAAAGAGAAGACAATGTTTTATCTCCTAGTGCCAAGAATTGGGTGGATTGAAACATTGGCTAAGTCATTGTGGGGATCAATAAGGAAGGTCAAGAAGGTCTCCAATCAACAAGAAAATGCCTCCACCCAATTGGAAAATATAAAGAATATGTGGTTTAGATTTGGGATGATCACTAAAGTTGCCAATAAAGTCAAATGAGAATGGAAGAGGGCATCCAAGAGAAAGGGTGCCCTTCCATGCAACAACTCAGACTCCCTAGAAATCTTGGAAAATAGTTGCAATCTCTTCAATAAGGTGGAGACTCACGCTTCCCACATTGGTGTTGCAATAGAAGACAAGATGGAGGCCTTAAAATGTATGATCAATGCTAAGATGGTTGAAAAATTGGGTCGTTGAGAAAGAAACCAGAACGGTGAAAGGATATTCAATCCTCAATTCATATTTTTGGGCAAAATATAAACAAAAGCGATCTCCCTAAGTTCAAGATGTAGATAGTGCTCTTGAGGGGGTTATTTCCTTGAATATGCATGCTAAAATGTTCATTAAAAGAATTGCATCAACTGCAAAGATACCATTGAACGTGTCCTTAGAAGAACTCACAAAAGCATTATCTGTGGACTTCCCTTCAAACCCTCGATGGGAAAAGATGGTGGCAGATTTTGCATGAGTAGGCCCAAGCTTGACAATTTTGTCAATATTCTTTGCATTCTTATATCCTCAATTCATCTATTTGTTTGTCTCCTTCCTTAGAATAAAGAGTATTGTACCTTGCATAAGCACATCAAATATCTATGCTAACATACTTCGTAACATATCATACATAATGCTCTATGTGTACACATGTATGTGTACCCGCAGTTGAGACTCTTAAGGTTGTAAACATGTGCCTAACCCATGTCTTTTGATGACTTGGTATCTATTTTGATTTTCCAACAAACGGAAAGCTCACATGCAAAAGAAACAAAAGGAACAGATGTCAACCACCCATTGGGTGAGCACAGTATCCTCAAGCTATAAATAGAAAGCTCGTCCCTAGACTCTTGATTTTTGTGCTTTGCTTTCGGTGTTTGGATGCCAAGGGTGTGTTTGTCTTGTAGAGAGTCATATTGTCATAAGTCTTACATTGCCTATATAGATCTAAGCATTCTCATTGAAGTACTTGTAGCCCCGTTTAATTAATGTAATATTTTGCCCTCCCTCGTATGAGTGTAGGGAAAGTAACCTAATAGGATAGCATGTTCTATTTGGATTTCCCTTGTTGTAATCCCCTTTAGATCATTGGCTAATAATTGCTCTTTCTTTTTTTGGCAATCTATAAATATGGGTTTCCCCTCTCTATAAATATCTTTGGATTTGCTAATAAATACACAATCTCTACTTTGCATGCCTTAACAACTCACCTTGGAGAGAGTCCTCAACCTTGAAACTTTGTGTGTGTTGTTCTTGTTTATGATCTCTCTATCTTTTGGCCCAATGGACTTCGACATCGGACTAAATGTATGAAATTTATCAAATCATCTCAAAAGTAAATTATCTTTTCTACAAAATAAGGATTTTTTAGTTAATGGATGCTAACCTTTCTAAATCCATTTGACTTAATCTTCAAGAAAAATTGCATTGCTCCAAGGACTTCATATTTTGTAGACCCGTCTATTCCAAACTTTAGGCATCTCTCTTTTGATAAGGGCTTTGTTAAATATCTTTCATATTTTTGTTTTAATTATGGTTATGATCTACATATAGGGTAAATTGATGCATAGGGTTGCTAGTGACAGCCAATTGAGCATCCTTGCATTAAAGATCATCTTTGCCTACAAATTTGTTTAACTCTCATATAAGCCATCTTCAATAGAACCTTTCAGACACCCCCCATGGCCTTACAAAGCCAAGAGTGAAGAGAGGAGACCCTCTCTTCTCAAGACTAGTTTACTTTTTGTGCCTCCATGAAAAAGATCAAGGCAAGGTAATGATCTCGTGTTATGTAATCATCCATTCTAGTATATCTTGAGGTGCAAGACCAAGAACCAACAAGTGGGTCAGCGGCAACTAGAAGCACAATCCTCCAAGATCAGTATCTTGAAATCCAATGCCTAGCCAAAAATGAGCACATTTGTTTGTCTTACTGTTAGGAATAAAATGTTAATCGCAATGCATGATGTAGAAGCAATTAAGAGACAACAAATCATCTATTTGCCAATTTTCCTCTATCAGGCTACTTATGGAATCAAATTTGCTCCAACATGATCCTTCCTAGGAGAATTCTCAACTCCTTTTGAAAGTAGTATGATTTGAGGATAAAAGCCCTTTCTCTTTTCACAAGGTTAAACTGGTTTGTACCAGCTACCTAAGTTTGATTACCTAGTAGTTATGGTTCTAATGTAATCATAGAATTTTTGTTGAAACATAGCTCCATCCATGGCATATTTGGGGTTAAGTGTTTAAGGTGATAGAGGAAAAATGACAATTGTTTAGTTCAAGGTTGTCGAGTGAATAAATTCTACGAAAACTATCTTTCTCATGTTTAGTATGGGGGCTAAGCCCCCCCCAACTCCTAACCCAATGATGGGGATAAAAACAAAGGGATAGAGATGGTAAGTGGTCTTCCCCCCTATTGGTCTTTAAATTGAACACAAATGGAGCTGCTCATGCAAAACCAAGTCTTAGGGATTGGGTGTAGAAGTGGAAACCACAATGGGGAGCCAATACATTGCCAAAACCTACAGCATGTGGTTTGATACGTGGAAATCCTCTGATAAGGTATCGAATGCCTGATTGTGGAAACAGAGTCTAAAGTCCTTGCGATTTCATTGAAATCTATAATTAACAACACTGGATGGTTGCTAGCTCTGCTCCTTAGCAGCAACCATTTGCAACCTCTATGATAACTTTAAAGCTATTTGTGTTAACTATCAACCAAGAGAGAACAAGGCCGCTAATGTCTTGATAAAAGTTGCTTCGACAATCCCGGCTCAATATGCTTAGGGTAATAAGCATTGACATGATATGGCTAAGGGAGTTAGAGTTGCTCTCACATCTATTATTGATATTTAGAAAACTGTCTTGCATACTCTAGAGTCTATACCATACCAACATCAGTCAAAATTGTGTTTAATAAACATATGATAATGAGGGGAACACAAGTTCTGGGAAAACATTTCATAGAAAATTTCCCACATAAGCAAAATATTGGTAGCATATACTTCACCTCGCCCTTGTTTGCCTGTCAATTACAAGAGTGATATCCAAGGAAAGCCTCCTTAATTATTTTATTCTCTTTTCTTATTTCAAAGATTGTCACTACTTACTATTTCTACTCTTCTCTCATCATCCAGGATGAGTTTCATGATGGTTTGTTAGATTTTCTCAAGCATAAGATGGGATGGTGAGACCTGTCCTTGGAATGCTCTATAAAAGGTAATTGTGAAGGGCTTTATTTCATTTATTTGCCCTAAAAAAGAGGGTGCCCAAACTTGAATACAAAGGGCAGAGAGAAGGCATGGCAGACTATCACAAGGAAAAACATAAGGATATTAAATACCTATCAAAAAATAATTAAATTGTTTGAATGTTTGAGGAACCGAGTGCACAGCTCTATCTTATTATCTCGTCATTTTAGCTTTGAAATGTGCCACAAAACATTTGGACTCTACTTCGAGACGTGCTCCTAAGGAGCCCCAATCTTCTACAACCTTGGCTACAAACATCATTGAAGATGTCAGGGTTTTTCAAGAATTCAATATTCAAAACAATAATATGAAACACAACAACCCGGCAAACACAATAAATTTCATATTGAATGGAAACTTGAAATGTATAGATTTTTGCAATGACAACTATCAAGATGAAAATAAACAATGAACAAAAATAAAATGGAGAAAAATAATTAAACTTCACAAATTAGAATTTATAGTGAGAAAATTCTTTCACGTAAAGAACCCAGCCAAAAAATTGTGCCACTCACTATATTAACTTAACAAAGAGATTACAAATACAATGAGATTTTTAGCACCTTAAAGTTCTACACCCAAATTTGGAAAGAATTTCAACAACATTCTCCTTGCACAAAATCTTTTGCCATACTCAAACAAAGCCAACACTTTATAAATAGACCATAAGGAGTATCGACCAAAGTGTCCACTTGTCAACACACGAGGTGCACCTCCAAGTCATGATTCTCTAACTTCAAGGGTTCATTTTCACTTAAAAGTAACTCGCTATTTGTAATAGATTCTCTTACAAGTTCCATTTGTAACTCCTATCATCTCTATTGGCAAGTTTTGTCAATCAAGGAATCTCATGGATTCCTCCTAGGGTGGGACCACATTCAAGGAGGGGCCAAAATTACAACAAAACATAAATACTAAAATATTACATGTCTTGCAAGATGTACAACACACCTAACCAAATATGCTTACAGAAGAAAGTGGGGCCAAAAGGGCCAAACTTTTAGAATGGTGGTTGGTGGTAATAAAATCCATTAAGGAAATGCAAGTGAACCTAAAGGATGTTTGGGAGTTAGTTTGTAATCAAGAAATCCTTTTCCTCGAGAAAAGGGACGAACTCCGAGGCAAGACAATACAAAGTTTACAAGAAAAGGTTGTCGGATTACTTTAGTTCCCTGGAGACTTGTACCTAACCCTTGGCACTCATCCTTGCCTCAAAGACACGTATGGGGTTGGCTCCAAACATTACGAGACTTCAAATGAAGACTCTTTGTGTCTCTATACATCTATTGGAAGCATGGCTTGAAAATTGAGAAACTACTTATTAAGGTTTCTCAAATATATCATATGAATTACACTAGGTTTTCCTCAAAAACTGATATGTGGTTAACAAGAGCTAAATGAATTAAAGAGGTACACTAATAGGCATGTAATTTTCTAGTTTTTGCATGAAAATTTATGATTTCTTTTATAACAAAATTTTTTCTAAGATAGGTCCCGTATTGAATCTAAATAAAATAACACTAAAATATTTCCTTTACAAAGCATCCATACTTTGATTTATGTGAAGAACCCTAACCTTATTTGGGTGTGGAGATATTTGAAATGTCTTGAGTAAATAAAATTGAAATTGGAAAAATAATCTAAAATAAAATAACACTAAAATAATGGAGAGTGAAGAAAGGTAGAGCGAAGATAAGCGGAATAAAGCGTTTTGGACTCAGCGAATCAAAGGCTCAACAAAGGCAGCGAAAGACATTTCTACCCAGGATGCAGATGAAATGGGCCAAGTGTGGTTAACAACAGATCTTTCTAAGGAGACAAAGATGGATCTTGAGATGCTGGAGGATTTAGCAATAATTTGCAGATTCATAGGAGGAAAACACCCAAGAGAAATAATCAAGGCTTGGATTGCCAAAAATTGGGTGACGTATAAGGTAATTAAATTCCTGCCTAAATGTTTTTTTGTTGTTATTTTCACCTCGCTGGAGGAAAAAGAAGAAATCTTGCAGGGTGGCCTTTGGACTATGGATGACAGTCCATTATTCATGCAAAAATGGCAACCAAACTTTGATCTTGTTGCCCTAAATCCTTACGAACGGCCTATATGGATAAGGTTATATAATCTGCCCATCTACTATTGGTCGTAAGAATGCTTGGAAAAAATCGGAAGATCTATGGGCACATTAGTAGATCTAGATGAAGATATCATTTATGGACATTCTTACATCTACGCGAGAATTAAGGTGACGGCAGTTCAAGAAATCCCGAATCAAATCCTGTTGCAAGTGAACGGAGAAGACTGGGCTCAAAGTTTAGAGATTGAGGAGGGTAAAAACTATTGTCTTCGGTGTGGGAGACGCAACCATATGGAATCAGCATGCCGCATCAAGAAAAAATCCGTCAAAAATTGGGTGAAGATGAATCAAACTCAAAAAGGACAGGACTTAAAAGTGTCTGTGGAAGAGAGCCAAGAAGACCGAGCATCGAAAATCAAATCGGGATCAAGGGCTCAAGGTGAAACAATCAGATCACAACCAAAGGAAGGAGAGAATTGCCCTTCGAATAAGGATCAAAGAGCATCAATCAATATGGAAACCCATGAAGAGTTGGGGATTAAGAATCAGGAGGAAGGAGTTTTTGTAGATCGAGAGCCTCAGAAAAAGAAAATATCTCAAAGAGAGGAGGAGAATTAGGAACGCTTGATGGATGATAATATGTCGGTGGAGGACCTATCGGAAGACGATGAGTTAGGTGAGATAGGTGTCAGGCAAATAAGCCAATTGGCCTTAAATTTTCTCAAGAAACCCTACAAGGAAAGGGGAAGGAAAACAAATAAACAAAGGAGAGAAAGAGATGCCAATGAATTAGGGTTGAAGAACATAAAAGAATTCTTTGATAAATCCAAGGAAGCCAGGGTCTCCCTTCGAGAGCAATGAAATTCCTCACATGGAATGTCAGGGGCTTAAATGCCCCTGACAAGCGGCGCTTAATTAAGCGCCATCTGGAGAAAGAATCAAGTGATATTGTGTTAATTCAAGAAACGAAACTAAGCAGCGAAGAAGGTCTCAGATTTGTTAAGTATTGTAAGACTTGGTCTAGAAGTTTTCAGGATTCCATAGGCTCGGCGAGTGGCTTAGGTGTGTTGTGGAAACCTGCCTCCTTTGATATCAGAATAATTAATCTCAATCAGAATTAGATGTTGTGCACAGTGAAAAGCCTGCTAACAAATGTGGAATTTCCCCTCCTAAATGTTTACAGCCCAACAAGAACAGAAGATAAATCGAAAGTTTGGAATGATATTATCCAGTTCTTGTGAGAATATAGATTGGGATAAATTAATCATGGGAGGAGATTTTAATGCACTTTTGGATCTGAATGAGAAGAGTGGAGGTCTAAAGAATGTGAACAAGGTGATTGTTGATTTCAGAAATTTCATAAATGATATGGGGGTAGCGGATTGTGTTCCCAGGAATGGACGGTTTACTTGGACGAATCGCAGAGAAGGGTTCAAAAACATAGCAGAAAGGTTGGATAGATTCTTCATTGGCACAGGTTGGATGTCAGAACAGGTTTATTTCAATGCACTAATTCTTCCTCACTCGGCCTCAGATCATTTCCCAGTTCAACTCGAAATGTGCTTAAGTGAAAAACCGGTAAGAAGTTACTTCAAGTTTGAAAGTATGTGGTGGAGAGATCCCAGTTTGTTGGAAAAGTTGGAGGATTGGTGGAAGGAAAGTGCTGTAATTAAGGGGACCATAAGTTTCCAGTTTATGAAGAGATTAGGGTTCCTTAAAGACAAATTGAAGATTTGGAACAAAACCTGCTTCAAAAACATTTTCGTAGAAAAGGAGAAAATAGAAAAAGAATTAGAACTTCTCAATGAATCAGTAATAGAGAAGGGTATGTTCACAAAAGACTATCTGAAGGAAAAGATGCTTAAGGAACAATTATCAGAGGTGCTCGCCAGGGAAGAAATATATTGGAGAGACAAAGCCCGAGATACTTGGCTCAAAGAGGGCAATAGCAATACAAAATTCTTTATTGCATCTGCTAGGAGTAGAAGAGAGAGAAATAGAATTTCATTGGTAAGGAGTGATGGTTCGTGGGCGAGTGATAGAGACTCAATTGAAAGTGAGGCGATCAACCATTTCACTAATTTATTGGGTAATAATGGAGGAGGCAAGGACCCGGATCCTGCGCTTCTAGCGTGCATTCCCTCCCTTATAGATGAAGAAGATAACAGAAGGCTTATGGAACCCTTCACATTGGACGAAATAAGGCAAGCTATGCGACAGTTGGGCTCGGAGAAATCCCCAGGCCTAGATGGTTTCCCTGCTAAATTCTATCAGCAGTGTTGGAATTTTTTGGGTCAAGATATATGGAAGTTGGCCGAGGACTTTAGGAAGAAGAAGCGCTTCATCAAAGATATCAACAACACTGTCATTGCCTTAATTCCAAAAAAATCTGACTGTAATTCCTTCTCAGATTTTAGACCGATCGCGTTGTGTAATGTTATCTATAAGATCATCTCAAAGGCTTTAGCAAACAGGTTGAAGTCTGTTTTGGAAAAAATTATTTCTGAAGAGCAGAACGGGTTTGTTCCAGGTAGAGAAATCATTGAATGTATCATTGTTACTTCAGAGGTTGTGCATTCCTTGATAACTAATAAAGAAAAAGGAATAGTAATCAAGCTTGACGTCAGCAAGGCCTACGACCGCGTAAATTGGAGGTTGCTTACAGGGATACTAAACAGGTTTGGTTTTGTGTCAAATTGGATAGAGATTATTTCAGCTTGCATCTCTACGTCCAAGTATTCAGTACTGGTGAATGGAGCATTGTACGGATTCTTCGAAGCTATGAACGAACTTCGCCAGGGAGGTCCTCTCTCTCCCTTTCTCTTCGTCATTATGGCAGAATCAATGGGGGGGTTTATTAAGCAGTTAAGGAAGAATAGGATTTGGAAGGGCATCTCGGTGGCGGAGGAGCTCTATCCGATGACCCATAGTCAATTTGCAGACGACACCTCTCTTTTCGGTGTTTCATCAATTGAAGAAGCGGAGGTCATCAAAATAGCTTTGGATAGGTACTCTAAAAATTCGCGGCAAACTTTCAATCTGGAAAAATCAGAAATCTATTTCTTCAACACGAAGAAGGCACTGCAAAGAAGGATAGCCAATTCTTGGGTTTTCAATTGGTCATCTTCCAACAAAGTATCAAGGGGTGCCCCTTTTTTCCAGAATGTGTAGATCGAGTCACTGGGAAGAGGTCCTTAATAGCTGTTCTAAAAAGTCTAAAGCTTGGAAAAACAAGTGGCTAACGCTAGCAGGAAGAATTATGATGATAAAATCAGTACTTGCGGCTGTTCCAATTTACGTTATGTCTTGTTTCAAAATGACAAGCAAAGCAATTGCAGACCTAGAAAGCAAACTGAAAAAGATTTTTGTGGGAGGCGCCAAAGAGGAAAAGAGAATTCCATTGTTAAGCTGGGACACGGCCTGCCAACCTAAAGCATATGGAGGGGTTGGACTTAGGAAGATGCTTCCTCAAAACCTAGCCCTAGGCGCTAAACTAACTTGGAAATTATACAAGGAACCTGAGAAGTTGTGGTGCAAAATTTTGCAGAGTAAATATTTGGACTGTGATGATTCGAGGCATATCCTCACAGCCGCAAATAATCCAGGTGGATCAGCTATATGGAGGTTCATCTGGGAGGCTAGACCGATCATTACTGATCATGTTTCTTGGAAGATTGGAGATGGGAGGTGCGCTAAATTTTGGCGTGATTCTTGGAATGGGGAAGAGCCGTTGGATAAGTTGCTCAACTACTCAACATGGATAGATGAGGTAGAATTGGTAATGGGAGTAGAGGTGGAGGCCTACGTTGAAAGAACCTTCGATTGTTTGGTTCCAGGATTTAAGTGGAGATCATTCGAAAACCTAAATATCCTGAAGGAGGATAGGAAGAATCTTTCAGAGATATTAAATCAGCGAAGAATTTTTCTCTCTCAGAAGGAAGATGAAATCATTTGAAGCGGTTCGAAATATGGGAATTATTCGGTCAAGTTGGGGTACCAGATTCAAATGGGCAGTGTGGAAGGGTGGATTGGCCTAAGAAATTATGTTGGAGCAAAAAGGTGCTCCCCAAAGCAGGAGCTTTTCTCTGGACAGCTCTACACAAACAAATCCTTACTGGGGACAGGCTCTGGTCAATTGGGATTGCGGGACCCAGCAGATGTCCCATGTGTGAGAAGGCAGAAGAATCGGCTGATCACCTTCTTCTGAATTGTACAATGGCATCTTCTTGTTGGGATTGGCTCTTAGATTCCTTAAGGTGGTCAACAGCTAGACAGATGGATCTGAGGGGTTTCCTCCTCAGCTAGCCGACACTAGGAGCCAAGGCAACCTAGGGAGAAATCTAGAGTGTGGCCCCATCCATGGTGGCTTGGCATATTTGGAAGGAAAGGAATAGGCGAATTTTCCAGGAACAAAGTATGAGTTCGGAGGAGGTCATCAAGAGGATTCGTTCTGGCATTTGTGAAGTTGTTAATGCCAAAATTCCATTTAACCAGAACTGGGAATTCACTCTTTGGGATGAAAGGATGAAGAAAGTATGGCCCGAACTTAAGTGTCCATCGTCCTCTTTTGTCAAGAAAAGCTCGGTCAGAGCTGAAGCTAAGTGGACTCGGCCTCCTCCCTCTCGATTTAAATTAAACTTCGATGCGTCAACGAAAGGAAATCCGGGCCTAGCTGGAGGGGGTGCGATGCTTAGAGATGAGAATGGGGTGTGTGTCAGTGCCATCTCTTGTAACTTTGGTATAGCAACTAACAATGAGGCTGAATTTGAATCGCTCCTAAGAGGGTTGTGGATTTGTGAAGGTTCGAAAGTAAGAAGTGTCAATATAGAAGGCGATTCCCTCGTGTGTTAATGCTATTAAATCTAAGAAGACTAATAACTGGAAACTGCGAGGCTGGTTGGAAAAAATCCTTCCAAAGTCGGAAAAGTTGGAGGATTACTCAATTTCGCATATCTTTAGAGAAGCTAATCAAGCCGCGGACAGGTTAGCTAACATCGGAGCTTCCCAAGAAGAGTCGGTGGTGAAGTACAGCACGCCAAATATGGACACAAGAGTTGCAGAGATTTTAGATCTTGAAAGATCCGATTAGATGCTCTGACTTGGATAAGATAGTTTCATACACCAATGCAATCTTCCTTAGCGCAGGTGAAGGACAAAAGAGTATTCCCAAGTCTGGGCGGATTCGTCTTTTTTTATGTCCGAATGGTAGAGAATCAAGTATAAGATCTTGCCATATCAAGTGACAGGTACCTATCGATTTGGGACTAGAGTTAGGCCACCCAAATTAGTCTGAAATGCATGATTTAGAAGGAATATCTTATACGGGCCCGCCTAATCAAATTGTGAGAATTTCTTAACATAAGGAGCGGGAGTGTATGGATCGTCCAACAGATTTGAAGGACGATTTGTGCAGAGATTTACCCAAGAACTTGTTTTCGTGACCAGTGAAAAGTAAGGAGGGGAACAACTAAGCTTCAGCTATATATGCCGCCTGTTTTGTGGATTGAAGCATTCCACTTGGCTATTCACTGCTGCAACTCGTGAGGAAAGAAAAGATGGCGGGAAGAAAACACTTCGGCCTGGTTTGTAGATGCAAGGAAGAATCGTTGGATGAGCAAATTATCCGTCTTCTCAAGACTAAGGAGACAGCCCTCAGGAATGCCTTCAAAGCCATAGCAAACGTTAGTTCTGCACAAGGCAGCCACATGCACGATGGAGTGATTGTGGAACAATTCTACATCAACACGGCTCAGGCAACGGGTTCTCTGGCCAGAGCGTCCAAATTCATTAGTTTCCTCTGCAAAGAAGAGTTCAGTGTAGCTATTATTAATGCTGGGAAGAATGTCAACCTGAATCCAAAGAAAGGTTTCATTTCTGATGTGTTTGACATAGAGGCAATCAAGAAGAAGCAAAAGCTTGCTGAAGCACTGAATTTATTTAGGGAAGGGTTGGATAACTGTGAAATGTCTACATTTGCAAACTTTGTAAGTCTGTATGGAGACTTGTCGTCCGCCCAGCAGCTTGAGCACATCAACATACTTGCTGATGGTATTAACACCATCTCTCTAGCAATGTAATTTTTTTGTGATCTTTAATATAGAATATGGGATCTACCCCCTATAGTAGAACTTACCTTAAAAAAAAAAAACTTTTCTAAGATATTACATGCACCTAAGTTTTATCAATTTATTGAAAATACATCCATATTCGAGGATCCAACCCGATGGTTCTAAAATAATAGCATTCCACTCCCAGTCTTTGTTCCCATCTCCAGGTGATTATCATTTAAAACTTTATTGTTTGTCATAAAGATGATTATCAAATATCAATATAATTAATCCTTGCTTTCATTAAGATCTATTTCAATACAGTAAAATATTTTTTAAATTTAAGCATTTAATATTTTACATTGTTTAAAGTTGCATATCAATTGTACAATTTTTTTTCTAAATTTAAATTGAACATATAAATACTCTTTTATTTTTATCATCTCCATGTACCATTTTCCATCTTTTTTGAAAACAGCATATCAATACCCATCTCAATTTCTTTGAAAATCGCATACTAGTACCCATCCATGTCTACCTTACCAATACCAGTCCTCATAACCTGGAAAAAGCTGCATTGATTGCATTACATACAAAAGGGAGTTGCAAATTCAAGGAAAAAAACATTCAACTTCCATGAGCACTTGAGAGACCATCCAACTGTGACTCTTTCTTGGACTTAGGAGAAACCATGGATTAATGGGGTCGGTGCTCAGAGTTGCTATTGTTGTTTTCCTTTCAACCCAGGCAGCCCTGCTAGTAATTCCGGTGGAGCTGATGTTGATATGTGTGGTGAGCCTCCTCCCAGCTAATTTTAGTTTGTTTATATTTATAATTTATCATTCTAATATTTTTCAACTTTCCTAAACTATGTTGATGACTGGTTATCAAAATTATTCAGTTATGGTTCCAGCCATAATTTTAAAACTTGCAGGCTACTTGCGAGTCATTGTCTGTGCCAAGAAACTTGCCCACTTACTCATGGTCAAGTTCTGGCAGTTTTTTGTCTGCAACTCACAGCAAGTAACCACCACAGCTGACTACAGCTTCTAGTTAGTTTGTAGGTAACGGTAGGATTCACTTCTTTTTTTGGATCATTCAAAGATAGAGGTATGTGCTTCCCATGTTTACAAGGCAACCAGATATCCAATAAATGCTATCAGTTTGTATCTTGCTTATCCTAGAGTCTGATACTGTGATAGGTTCTGTTTACCCCAGGTATTTTATATAAACCTGGGTGGTTTGTGCTCTTGGTCTGGGTCCACAAGACTTAAATTTGACAGTCAACCTCGACTGTCAAGCAATTTTTTTATGACAGTTATCTATTCAATAATGCCTTTAAAATACTATGAGATACTTTGGTATAAGTAAATTATTAAAAACCAAATATATATATCATCATAATCTTACATAAATTTTGACAGTTTGTTCAAAATCTTTCCTTTCATATGATACAGTCTTTTCAAAAAAATTATTGTATTTTACAGCTAAAATGTCTAAATACAGCTATACAACTGTCAAATTTAAGCCCTGGGACTCTGGGTAGTCAGTATGCGATTTAGCAGCTTGTTTTGGCCGTTTGGCTGGATATTGTAACCTGCTTTGTTCCTACAATGCAATATAAAAATAAAAATAAAAATAAAAAATACTTGCTTAACCTA
The DNA here is from genome assembly GCA_027924645.1 of Cunninghamia lanceolata. Lineage (NCBI taxonomy): Eukaryota > Viridiplantae > Streptophyta > Pinopsida > Cupressales > Cupressaceae > Cunninghamia > Cunninghamia lanceolata. The sequence continues at coordinate 2,338,985 of BSBN01000136.1, forward strand.
GGTAACATAATACTAGATGTTTTTTTACAGTCTTAAAATATACTTCACCAATAAATCCCCAAAAGCATAAAATTGATAACATTATAATTTGTGTAGTTTATACTTGCCGCACCTGCAAAGCCGTCTTATATCTGTGACGGGTACGAAGACCGCGCACAATGACCTGCACGTCTCCTTCCTTCAATGGCTTCCCGTCATTTAACCACCCGTCAAGCGCTGATTGCACTGGCACTTTCGGGTTATCAAAGACCCTCCAGAATAAACCCTTCGGCAATTTGTGACTGCGTGATTTCGACAAAGCCTCCGTTGTATCCTCAACAGAAGTTGCTTCTGTCGACGAAAATGTTTTGAAAAACAAGGGAAAAACTTTCCTGCTCTCATCATACGGACTTCTTTGCTGGCAAACTGAGCTACCAAACCCCTGCATTCCAAGCCTGCAAATAAAATGTTACTGCCGATTACAAGTGGAAATAAACGGATCATTTTCTAGAGTTCTTTTATTTTTTTGGCTTCAACAAATCTTACCGTTTGAAGGCGTCTGAGTGAAAAACCGACCTCATCTCGTCTACATGGACCTGCTAAATGATTGAAAGCGAAGATTTGTATTTTGGGTGAGGAGTATTTTGGCAGGGTTTAAGCTTCGGACTGGGGTTTTAGCAAGCTAATGTAAGTAGCGGCCCTGTTTTCAGGGTGGGTCTCATAGGTTGCTGTAGTTCAATCCGTCTTTTTGAACGTTAGGGTTCATTACCTTAACCTTTGTAAGGGAGGGAAAATTTTAAAATTTATGTCAATCTATGTTTGGTTTTGATCACAAATGCTTATGCTTATGGAAATTTCATGAAGTTGTATTTATTTTTTTTAAATGAAGGATTTTATATCATCCATAAGATTATTTTGCTATAGCCCGAGTCTATGTTGATACCTCTTTGGCTGAGAGTAAGGGATTAAGGGGTATCCATTCAGCAAAAATCGCCTTGGGCACGATCCGAGCCTCATCCCATATATTTCATACCTCGAAGGGTTTTGATCCTTGGTGGATGGCATAATCAAGGAACATACCATCACCCTCGCCCATTGAGCTACAATCCTTTAGTGAAGTAGCAGTTTTACATAGTTACATTGTAATTTTTATGTTTGATTTGTTTTTAAAGGAAAAATGTGTGTTGTTTAGGTTATGGATATATGAAAGTGATTTTTTTAGTTAAATTATGTAGTTCTCTTTTTGTTGTATTATAGCATGTTAAATTGTGTAACACATGCATATTTATGTCATTTTCCATTTAGTTATGTGTTCATTTCGATGGAATGTCTTACATACAATAAAATATCAACAAGTGGCATACTCTTATGTTTACTTTGGATCATGGCTTGATCCTTATTCATATCTATTCTATCCTCATTTACACTTATCCATATACATTCATCATTTCTTCATTATTTATCTATTCTTATTTGCACTAACTTCCATACATTCCCTTTATGCCTCGAAATTACCATTTTATCCCGAGATTCTCTTCTACGTGACATGGTATTGATCTAGTTCAATATCAAGCCACACAAAAATTAACCCAAAATTCAAAAATCCAATTTCAAATTTTAACTTTCCTGCCCCTTTCTACTAGCCATTATGAGTTGACTTGGTACACGTCTGTGCAAGATGTTGCAACACTCTAGCACTTAAAGACATTTAACATGCCATTAATTCATATGTTAATATTTTGGGAATAAAAAAAACATCTAGAGGACACTTTAATTTTCTAAGGGACCAAAAAACATCATGTGTATATAGGCCATATGCATGTTGGTGAATGTTATCTTTGATATTTTTCATCATCATTAATCTAGAATGCCAAGGGGGTTGAGCAAGGAGAGTGATGCAGAGCGCACAACAGAAGCGGACCAACAGATCAACAAATCAAATCATCTACATCGCTGAACTGGTTATTGCTGGTTCACATGCACCGATTCACCATTACACTCGGTCACTGCTTGTATCAACGGCGAACTCCTTGTTCGTCCTCCCGATGTGCCGTGACACATTGACTGCGTTGTGACTTTGATTTTCGGCGGATTCCTACAACCTCTCACCGCCAGTCTTGACTTCAACTTTCGGCGAACTTGCACTCCTTGGCCGATGCGTCAATCGTCTCAACTCCTTCGGCAAGACTTACTCCTCAGTCGTCGACTCACAGAGCCCCCCCAATGAACCTCTGTTGTTCTTCGTTCACTGATGAGTCATTTACCATCGGCTGCCTAGGGTTTACTTCACCGATTCTCCAATGCATAGTCTGCCTTCCTCGAACCCTAGCACATAGAAATGCTAGGACATCTACTGTGCGCGACCCACGATCTGGGACATCTGCATTGCCAAATCTTGAGACATAACAGGAAACAAAAAACACATACTGTACAACGAAGCCATTCCACTGATTTCAACATAAATCTTATCAGTGGAATGCTTCATATCGACATAATGCAACAATGGGAAAAACAGAAAGGAAAGGAAATCTATAGATAAGTAATTTCGTATCTACAAAGAACAAAAAAACAAATTAACGACACGGAGTAGTTGATTTCTTCTTAACACGATGCGATTACATTCAATCGATCTGACTACAATACTGATCATCATGCCTGATCTTGTTCATTTCCCTATCTTTATAGATTTGCCCAGGGTAGTACCAACTAACTCCAAGCGGCTGGGAGATCGATTCCAAGCGGTTGGGAAACACTACTGCCTATTTTTGGCATTATTGCTATTTTTAGCATTACAGGATTACAATTGACAAATACAACCTAAGTACTTGGGACTTACAAACATAAATTACTTGCATTGGTCAAATAGACCTTATTACAACCAAAACACGATTTAAAACAAAACATGAACTTAAATGACTTGTGTTAGGTGCCCCTGCACCATACTCCTGGGGTTTAAAAGAACTCAAGTCCCTTGAGGAACCAAGTCTAAAATATTAACCCCATGCTTGATGATGTCTTCCTCGCTCATCCAGGTAGCATCCTCATTAGGCAAGCCACACCATTTGACCAGATACTACTTGTAGGTTTTATGTCTGGTCTTCTTCTGAACTTTGGTGTCCAAAATACATTCCAACTGAACTGGCTGGCTGGGTGGAAGCTCAGAAATCCATTCTGCATTGTCTACGCCTGTCTCTGTTGCATTAGCCCCGTTGAATGGAAACAAATATGCCACATTAAAGATGGGTGAAATTGCTAATCTAGGAGGAAGTTCAATTTTGTATGCATTAGGCCCAAATTTGTGTACAACCCTGCATGGACCTATCTTCTACATAAGAAGCTTCGTGGGCTGCCCCTTTGGAAGTCTTTCCTTCTTTAGATATGCCATTACCAAATCTCCAACTTTGTATTAGACATCCCTTTTCTTCTGATCAGCTCTCTCTTTATATTTCCCTGTGTGCTTCTGTATAGATTCCCTTATAGCATCATGGATATCCTTCATGCTGACTGTAAAATCTTCTCCTTGTGCACTTCTTTTTGCCATATTCTGGAGATCCTTGAGCTCCAAAATTCCCCTGGGATGAATCCCATATACAACTTCAAAAGGGCTCTTTCCTGTGCTCCTAGTAACAAAATCGTTGTAGGCAAACTCTGCTTGTGGGATGATCATATCCCATGCTTCTTCATGTTGTTTAGTCAAACACCTCAAAAGATTACCCAGTGATCTATTCACTACCTCAGTTTGTCCATCCGTCTGAGGGTGATATGCAGATGTGAAAGACAATTGGGTGCCCAATTTCTTCCATAGTGTCCTCCAAAAATGTCCCACAAACTTAGGATCTCTGTCAGTAACTATGTTCAATGGTAAACCATGAATTCTTACTATCTCCTTGAAGAAAAGACCCGCAACATGTGAAGCATCGTTAGTACATTTACATGGCACAAAATAAGCCATTTTACTAAACCTGTCAACAACCACAAACACACTGTCAAATCCTCTTTGAGTCCGGGGAAGACCCAAAACAAAATCCATACTGATGCACTCCCATGGCCTTTACGGAATTGGAAGTGGTTGATAGAGACCTGCATTCGACGAAGTCCCTTTGGCTCTCTGGCAAATGTGACAACAGTCTACAAATTTCTGACATCTGTTTGCATCTTAAGCCAGAAGTAAAACCTACTCACTTGCTCCAATGTCTTGTCCAGTCCAAAATGACCTCCAAGACTACCGCAATGTTTCTCTTTTATGATGTTCTCCCTCATGGAACACCTAGGTACACACAGTTGGCTGCCTTTGAACAGTAGCCCTTGCTGTAACAAATATTCAGAAAAATTAGAATGATAAGAATCTGAGAATTGTGAACAAACTGCATATATCTCCTTGAAGTCCTCATCATCCTGGTACATGTTCTTGAGAGAATCCACTCCCACACTCTGCAATTGGATCTCCTGTATAGTGCACACTCGTCTACTCAAAGCATCTGCCACTTTGTTGGCTTGTCCCTTCTTATGTTTGATGGAAAAAGTATACACCTGAAGTTGTTCAACCCACTTCATATGCCTATGATTTAGCTTCTCCTGCGAATTCAGAAAACTCAAAGCATGGTTGTCAGTATAAACAATGAATTCCTTGGGCAAGAGATAATGTCTCCATTTCTTCAATGCTTGAACCATTGCATACAATTCCAGATCATATGTGGAATACTTTCTTTTAGCATCCTTCAGTTTTTCACTAAAGAAAGCAACAGGTCTGCCTTCCTGACTCAAGACAGCACCAATGGTAAGGTTACTGGCATCACACTCCATAGTAAACTTATTAAAATCAGGCAAAACCAAAATGGGTTTCTCTGCTATTTTTTGTTTGAGAATCTCAAAAGATTCATCAGCTGCTCTATTCCAAACAAACTTACATTTATGTCCTCCTTTTATGGTATCCAAAATGGGTGCACAAACATGACTGAATCCTCTTATGAATTTCCTATAAAATGTTGCTAACCCATGAAAACTTCTTACATCACTTACTGTTTTAGGCGCTGGCCAAGACAGAATAGCATTTACCTTCTCTGGATCCATTTTCAAACTGCCCTGGGATATAACAAATCCAAGGTATGTGAGTTCTTCCTTCATGAAGATACTCTTCTCCATATTGATCATTAGTTTCTCCTCATGCAGCTTCTTCAACACCTGTTCCAAATGCTGCAAATGTTCTTCTTTTGTCCTACTGAAAACCAGAATATCGTCAAGATAGACAACAACAAACTTGCCAATAAAATCTTTCAATACCTCATCCATTAGACACATGAAAGTACTTGGAGCATTGGACAGTCCAAATGGCATCACCAACCACTCATAAAGACCTTCATTAGTCTTAAAGGTTGTCTTCCATTCATCCCCTTCTTTAATCTTGATCTAATGGTATCCACTCTTGAGATCGATTTTAGAAAAATACCGAGCTCCTCCCAGACAATCCATTAGGTCTTCTATTCTGGGCATAGGAAACCTATATCTGATGGTGATCTTATTTATGGCTCTTGAATCAGTACACAACCTCCATTTGCCATCCTTCTTGGGAGCTAAAATTGTGGGTACAACACATGGACTAAGACTTTTCCTCACTAGGCCTTTATCCAACAGTTCTTGTACTTGTTTAGCAATCTCCTCATTCTGATTAGGTGTCATTTTATAAGCTAGTTTATTTGGCAATGTGGATCCTGGGATGAAGTCAATCTGATGACTTATGTCTCTCACAGGGGGTAGTACATTGGGCATATCCTCCACCATGATACCCTTATATTTATCCAACAATTCCTGCACTTCCTTATGGACTTTTTCCTTGTTGTTTTCAGACAAATCAGAATTGTCTTTAGGTTTCAAAATCAAAGCATACCCTTGGGTTCCCTCTTCTTTCAGAGTACGGAGAAACTCTTTCCCACTCATTAACATGATACTTGAGCCTACATTCTTGTCTACACCCTCTTCTGGTAAAGGATTCATCTTATACTGTCTACCATTCTTAGTGATCACAAAGGAATTCGACTTACCATCATGCTGGGCTTGTACATCATACTGCCAAGGTCTACCTAACAATAAATGGCATGCATCCATGGGAATTATATCACACAAAAGTTTATCTCCATATTCCCCTATATGAAATTCTACCCAAGCTTGTTCATGAACCAAGACTTGCTGCCCTTTGTTCAGCCATGACACTTTGTATGGACTCACATGTGGCAATCTTTTCAAGTTTAATTTCTCTACCATTTCTACTGAGACTAAATTTTCAGTTGAACCAGAATCAACAATTACCTTACAGTTTTTGCCAGAAACTGTACACAGAGTTCTGAATAGTGTCTTCCTCTGGGGTGGTTCCTTGTTCTGTGGCACTTTCAACATTGTTCTTCTCATCATGAGACTCTCTCCACCTTGTGCTGGATTTGCGCTTCCCATAGGTAAGTTCACACTCTGACAATCTTCTTCTTAAATCAGTTGGTTCCTTCTCTCTCCTCCATGAGAGCTTAAGGCTTTCTCCGGACACCTGCCTACTGTGTGCCCGATTTGGTTACAATTATAACATCTTCTCGTGAAGATGTTAGGACCTTTGCCTGGTCCACCAAATCTGCCTCTCCCATTGGGTCTCCTTCCTCTGAAACCCTCTCTGGAACCAAATTCTCCACTATGTTCTTGTTGACTGGACTCCCCTTGATTTTTCTGGAACTGATTTATGCCACCAAAGCTATTTTTGCCTCTGAAATTCCTTCCACCTCTGCCTCTGTTTTGCTGGTCTCCCTTTCTTTTCAGCTTCTCTTCTACTCTCAATGCCACTTGGAAACATTTGTCCACGGTTTCTGGTGTTAAGATGGTAATCTCATCTTGTATACTATACTTCAGGCCATTAATATACCTGGCAACTCTTCCTTTCTCATCCTCGGCATGTCCACACCTTAGAGACAATTTATGAAATTCCTCTGTATAGGTAGATACATCCATATCCTTCTGCCTGAGGTTCTGCATTTTCCTATATATCTGCACTTCGTAATCCGCTGGTAGGAACTGAGCCTTGATCCTTTCTACCATTTGACTCCAGGATGAGATCATGCTCTTGCCACTCTTCACCCTTTCCCCTTGGGTGTAGTTCCACCATGTGAGTGCAACGCCCTTCAATTTCATTTTTGCAAACTTGACTCTTCTATTCTCCGGTACCTCCTTGTACTTGAAGTAATTGTTCAAAGCCTCGACCCATTCGATGACTTTATCTGCGTCCATCTTTCCGCTGAACATCGAAATCTCCATTCTTGATTCAGACGATTCCTTACCAAGTGATTTTATGGCCTCCAGAAATTGTTTCTGATCTACAGATATATCTGTTTGTCCTGAGGTTGTTTCCTCTTCCCCATCTTCTTCTTCTCCATCAGACTCCTCGTCTGGTTTCTTGCCTTTTTCTAAGGTTTTTAACTCAGCCTGGAGTGCTTCCTTGACTCCAGTCTTGATCATATCCTCCATCTCCTTGAATTTCTTGGCCACTTCAGTGGTCATCCCCTTTGGAGGCATCTCGCTAGCCCCTTCTTCGCTTTCTCTATCTAACATAAATATTCACAGACAATGCTAACACTTTTATAGACCCTTAACTTGGCTCTGATACCAAAATGATGCAGAACGCACAACAGAAGCGAACCAACAGATCAATTCATGTACATCGCTGAACTGGTTATTGTCAGTTCACATGCACCGATTCACCATTACACTCGGTCACTGCTTGTATCAACGACGAACTCTTTGTTCGTCCTCCCGATGTGTCATGACACATTGACTGCGTTGTGACTTTGATTTTCAGCGGATTCCTGCGACCTCTCACCGCCAGTCTTAACTTCAACTTTCGGCGAACTTGCACTCCTTAGCCGATGCGTCGATCATCTCAGCTCCTTCGGCGAGACTTACTCCTTAGTCGTCGACTCACAGAGCCCCCCAATGAACCTCCGCTGTTCTTCATTCACTGATGAGTCATTTACCATCAGCCACCTAGGGTTTACTTCACCGATTCTCCAATGCACAGTTTGCCTTCCTCGAACCCTAGCACATAGAAATGCTAGGACATCTACTATGCGCGACCCACGATCTAGGACATCTGCATTGCCAAATCTTGAAACATAACAGGAAACAAAAAACACATACTGTACAACAAAGCCATTCCACTGATTTCGACAGAAATCTTATCAGTGGAATGCTTCATATCGACATAATGCAACAATGGGAAAACATAAAGGAAAGGAAATCTACAGCTAAGTAATTTCGTATCTACAGAGAACAAAAAAACAAATTGACGACATAGAGTAGTTGATTTCTTCTTAACACGATGCGGTTACATTCAATCGATCTGACTACAATACTGATCATCATGCCTGATCTTGTTCATTTCCCTATCTTTATAGATTCGCCTAGGGTAGTACCAACTGACTCTAAGCGGCTGGGAGATCGATTCCAAGCGGCTGGGAAACACTACTGCCTATTTTTGGCGTTATTGCTATTTTTAGCATTACGGGATTACAATTGACAAATACAACCTAAGTACTTGGGACTTACAAACATAAATTACTTGCATTGGTCAAATAGACCTTATTACAACCCAAAACACGATTTAAAACAAAACATGAACTTAAATGACTTGTGTTAGGTGCCCCTGCACCAGAGAGCACGATCACCTATTGCATCAATAATCTCCCCAAAGGTGTCCTTAGACACCACTTTGACAAAGTTAGTCATAGAGAAGGCAAAGGCAAACAAGTTTACAAGTGTGCATTCGAGCAAATCGATATAGTGTACATAGTTCAATTAAGTACCTCAAATCAAGTCTGAATCATTTGGGATCAATCCTGTGAGGCTTAAGATCGAACCACAAAGTTTTCTAAGATCACATAAACTATAAGATAGTCATCAGACTAAGGACATATTTTTTTTGATAGCAGCAAATGAATTCAGCGTGACACCAACAACATTTTTTCATCACTAGTTTTAGAGCTAAGTTCCCCTAATTCTCACATTTAATTTATGGATATTTATTGAAATTATTGGCCAACTCTTATTAATCGAAGTTAAATGTTTGCTTGTTGATTACATTTGTTTAATTATTTTAGATTTATGTAAATATATTTTATTCCCTTACAAATTAAGATGACAATAATTCATTTACAACAATTTTCCTTTATTTGATTGTATTATTGAGTAATTGTGATAATTGCATACACATGCATGTTTCCCTTATGTTTTGGGCCCACTTTGATTAGAATTTTTTTATGCAATAACAAGTCTACAAGTGGCATATTCTTGCATGAAATTCTTTCTCGAGACAATATCTTATCCTGATTCCATCATCAATTATTCCAATAAATTATCTCAATCCCTAGATCTCTCATTCACTGACCTGGATCATATCTCTGAGTGTAGAATTCACTGGGTTATTTCCACAAACATGGATCTAAAACTTATAAAACTTAAATCTTGCCAACTTTCTTACAAGTTGTTTAGATCCAACCTAGTACATTTTTGTGTCAATTTGTGTGTTATGTTGTTGTATTTAAAGACATCCATTTAATTTTGAAATCATCAAAGAAACCTATGAGATTGACAAATATTCAAATAACATCCACACAAGAGCATCATAGTAGTGTTCATTGGAGCATACATTATAATACATCATCTGAGGCATCCTTGCATGCTTCCTTGTTATCTTTGATCATTATTCTAAAACTATTGAATTGATCCTCCTAATGGCTTGACTAGGGAGAACACAACCCTTGCTTAACATGTTCTCAAATGGTGTTTCTAAGAAAAAGTTTCCCATATTCAAATCATAGGAATGTATGTGAGAAAAAATTTCCATTCATCGAATATTGTTAGTTCACTTATGGGGCTATAAGTTTAATTTTTCTCACTAATTGACCTCAACAAGTACAAAGATCAGTAACACAAACATGGATCTGAATAAAAACAAAGCACTATTAGTTTACAAATTCTAAGGTGTCATCTAGACAATGCCCTGATTTTAGCACATTAGCAAATATATTCATGACATCTTCAGCAATATATTCCATCAGCAAACTTAAGCTAAGTAAATTGCATAAAATAATTAATTTTATATTGCTTGTACTTTTATTTTTCTATTTAATTATTCCAGTACCAACTCTTATATATAGGTTGATTATTTAATTAGCTATCCTAGATATTTATGTGAGGGTATATTTATTACCCTACATTTTTTGTCAACCCGACCTTCCTACACAACCTAGGTTGTTACACCCTGTATGTTCTAACTATTTACCATTTACCTAGACTGGTTAATTTGCTTGGATAAATGAATGTTTATGAATCTTTGCATTAATGTGTATTGTGAATCTTGAATAGAATATGTTGAAAGATTTAATGATGCAATGTGATGTATTACAAGTATTTCTTAACGTAAAATGTATGAAGCATATGATTATATTGTGATCGGCTAACTACTGTTGTGGTGATCTAAGTTGAATCAGGAATAGGTTGCTCCTCTAGAAAGGAGGGGAAGTATCACTCAGGAGAAGGACTTGGTCTGGTAAACATTAGAGAAAGCCTAAACTAAGCAAGCACACACCACTATCCTAGTTGGTCTAGGTTATGTCGAGTCAGTGTGGGTAAAGGTCAATAATCCATGGTAATCTAGAGTGCTTATTTGAGATATGATTTTATGAGTGTTTTGAATAAGGAATGTGATCTTGTATGAGTATCGATCGAAAGTCTTCTTTGATATAGTTTGGAATTGCATATGGCAAGGTTTAAATGTGAAATGAATTTATACACATATGATAGTGCATGTCTAAGATAACTTATACGTATTGTTCATTGGCATAAGTGTATCGATTGGACAAGGGACATCTATATATATGTGTATTTAGTCATGCACGTCGTGAGTGGATATGTAGGCTGATGAATTTTATGTTGTTTTCTAAGTAATGATAATGTGTGTGTGTGTGTGTATATAGCTATTTGCTATTACATACATGTATATATAAATATATATATAATCGTTTATGATTTATGGCATATGGTATACTTATGTAATTGGTGAAATGTGTAAATATGAGTATGTGGATTATATATATATATATATATATATATATATATATATATATATATATATATATATATATATATATATATATATATATATATATATATATATATATATATATATATATATATATATATATATATATATATATATATGTTATGACTTAAGCACTGTTATGAAATGTGTTGCATTGAACATATGAATAATGTTTATTCTTAAGCGCATATAGCTAAGGCTATGGCCTCGCCTCGAGATCATTTTAATGATTAAAACATGGCATATGATTCATAGATTATGGTGTAGCAAATAGATAAGACTATAGTGTATATTTGTATGACTTTGGCAGCGAATAAGATCAAGACTATGGCGTTGGTTTAAGGCATATACATTAATGCTAGCGCATAACATATATGCTATGATTTAGGCACTGGAAATAAAGTGTATAACATTATATTTGTTATGGAAATTAAAACACAAAGTGCCAAACAATGAAAATAAAGGCAACGTTGTCTTAGAGTGCTCTGTAACTGTATCCCAACGTGCATATCCTTTGACTCATTCTTTGCAACTGCCTGCACGAAAATAGGAGGCATGGGTGATTGGGTGGTGCCTTGTTTAAGAGAGAGAGAGAAACCAAAAAAGAGTTTTTATCTAATTTGTTACCTTGTATTTTGAGTTTTAGTTTGTTGTTCTCTTATGTGTTCACTATGTTTTAATCTTTGCCTGTCACTTTGCATTTCTTCTTGCGGAGTAAAACTCTGAGGGTGAGTGGTGGCGGATTTGGGAGCTAGATTGTAGCTTTGGCAAGCTCATAATTTTGTATAAATTGAGGAGCCTTTCCATTCTTTACACACAAAAATTTCTAGCCAAGTTGCTCTGTTGTTTTGCGGTAGTTTTTCTGAGTTCATTGTTTGAGTTGCATTGTTGTTTCAAGTCTTTGATTTTGAGAGGAACTAGTGAGAAGATTAGAGAGGGAATTGAGTTGATTTTGGAGGAGAGATTCGGCCAGCTCAAGGAATCAAGAGCAAGCAACCTGGTTGATTTTTGGAGCATAGCATTATCAGGCATGCTGAATCTCTTCTTCATTATGTCATTTTGTTGAAAGATTGTATGTCTTGAGTATTGTTTGGAAATGAGTTGTTTTGTTTTCCTTACTGCATTGGGTGTTCTCTTATTTGATCAATGAGAAATAAATAAATAAATAAATATATATATATATATATATATATATACGAGAATATTATGCATTGATTGTTTAATAATCTACTTAGTAGAGAGTAGTAACTATATTGGACTATATTAAGTCAAGTATGAGTAGTATTGCTACGTTACGGATGGCCAAGTTAGGAAAACTATATATTTCCATTTGTATTACTTTTTTAAGAGAGTCATAAGTAAACTGGAATTTGTTAAGAGGGGTTAAGCCTGGGATTTGTTGATCCATGGGTAAGGGAATAACCTTTGATTTAGTAAACTTGAAATTGATAAGTTGGGTTATGCATGGGATTTGTGGATCCATGGGTAAGGGAATAACCTTTTATTTAGTAAACTTGAAATTGATAAGTGGGGTTATGCCTAGGATTTGTGGATCCATGGGTAAGGGAATAACCTTTGATTTAGTAAACTTGAAATTATTAAGTGGAGTTAATCCTAGGATTTGTTGATCCATGGGTAAGGGAATAACTTTTGATGTCTTTCCAAATCGAGCTAGAGTGATGGGTGAGCGTGTGACGTCCATTCTGAGTTAGGGATGATGAAACTTTGGCCAAAGTAGTGTAAGCAGCCAACATTTACACTGTCAGTTCACTGTGATCCAGGTTTATATACTAGGAAGGGCAATCATGCTTGTAGTTTGGAGCCACAATATATGACAATACTAGATATGTAGGACACAACATCTTGCTCAGTATAGGCTATTCTTTGAGATTACCATACCAATCCCTTTGTTGAAGGGTAGGGCCATTTACCAGTTTGGTAAATGTGTGTGGGGACGACAATTAGTCCGTGGTTGGCAGAAAAGTGCTTGAGTGATGCTTCTCCTCATGCAGTTGGTGGCCAGGATTTGAAGATAGACATCAGAACCATTGTATCTCTAATGTCAATTAGATTTATGAAGTTTGTATGTAACTATCTTTTGAAATGTTGTAAATGAGAATTATTTAATTCATGTATAAGTTGAAATGTAATTTGATTGTGCAATGGTTAAAGTTTGAAATATGTTTCAAATGTGCGTCATGTCAAATTAAAGAAAGGAAAAAAATTATTATTCACATTGTTGGTATTCGTGGATTATTCACTTTTGAGTTTAAACTTAGTTAAATCTATTTGGTAGAACAAGTGGCACGTTACACGTGGTATCAGAGCTACCAGGTTCAGCTCTAGAACCTATGTGCCCACTATGCTTTCCCATCCAACATTATGAGAGTCTAATGTTTGGAATTGGTTTTATGTTAGAATGGCATAGAAGAATAACCAAGAAAATTGTCGGTGGTTAAGAGAGAACCAACTGAGAAGTTAAAACTCTAGGAGTCAATTTAACTCTGTTAGGGATGAATAATGGAAAGATTCTAAGACTTTGACTAGAAAGGTAAAACCTTGGTCAATTGCTAATCAGACTAAGAGCTCAAGTAGAGTAGTGTTTGTATGAAGTCAAGATCACTCTTATTTCTCAAGAACTTAGGGATGGAAGATCCATAAGTAATCAACCAGGTGCAAGAGCAACTGAGTATTGAAGATCCTAGAATTGTGTCAAAGACACATAGATAAGATGGGTTCTTGTCTAAACTCCTAGATGGGTTGGAATAAGCCAGGTGGAATAAAAGGATCATTAAAAGACAAGTAGTGTAATATTGGCATAGAATGCTGAGAAAAATGGCTAAGAACTATGTACCTTGCCTCTTGGTTAAGCTAGAAAGTATAGCCGCATTGGTGAATGTAATTATTACTGAGATTTTAGTTAAGTTGTTTAAAGTTTTGAACAAGTAACCTATTCAATGAGAAAGGTAATAGAGTTTTCTTATGCGAAATGAAGAGAAGAAGTTTGTGTTCCAACTATAGTCGTGGTGTGTTGTTATAACACCATCTAATAATATCACCTGAGTGATGAATGATAAATACTCCAGAAAATAGGAGTGGATGTGTTATAACCCTTCGATTTGCAAATTTTTTGGGTAAGACTAAACCTTAAGGGAATTATCTAATTGTTGTGCTTGTAACACGATCACTAACCCACTGTAAGTTTTTGGAAAACCTGAGTGCAATGCAACAATCTACTCCCTTGTTAGTGACTTGGTTAGTCACGTAGTTCATAGTAAGTGTTCCTCTGGATTTTGACACTTCTTTGGATTTTTGGTAAAATCTCTTTTAATTCATGCTAAGATTGACATTGTTTTATTCCTTTATTTTGGAATGGTCTAGCCACTGAATTTTGAAAATTGTTTATTTTATGACCAGTTGGTCAAAATTTGATTTATTGTCGAAATTGAGCTCATTCTTTTGACTTATTGTTGAAAATTGAATTGCTTATAATTTTATATTGATTTAAATTATTGTGGTGGCTATACTAGAACATTTTGGTTGTTCACTATATGTTTTATGTAATGTTTACCTCTATCATGTCCTGGATGGACCTCTAGTGGATTGTATAGGGGAGTAAATTGTTGAGAATGCACTTGGAATGTCTCTAACCCTTTAGAATTAAGAAACCTTGTGTGGAAGGAAATTCATTCCATACCATAAACAAGTCATCCAGGAGTAACTAAACTCCTAATTGATGAGAAATCTCTTTATTTCCGGAAAAGAATGAAGAGTGATGCTACTAGATTGTAGCAAGAATGTCAGAAAGTTAAGAATGAACATAAGCATCTAGTAGGGCATCCTATGTCTCTAATTAAGCTAAATTAGTAGAATGCCTAGATGATCTCAGGAGCTGGGTATCTTTGCAAGGGACACCTAGAGAAGTTAGGCTACGACAAATATCAAATTGTGCACTTGCATAGAGTAAAGAAGAAGGGTTGTCAACTCTTTGCAGTTAAAATAGAAAAACTTGAGGAATACAAAGAGTTTATCAATCAAAGTGGTGTGGCATATTCTAGACCACAAGATCTCCAAGAAGCTGAGGATGGAGAGATTGAGGGGTGAAAGCAAGCAGTTGGGTCCACGAAGAGGGGAAGTTTCGGCCAAAAAAAAAAAAAATCATAAGAAACATGTACGCGTTATTGAAAAAATGCGTACGCGTTACTGAAAAAATGCATACGCACTTAGCTACGGGTATCCGGGGCTAAATTAAAACGTGTATGCATTATGATTCGAGTACGCAACAAAAAACGCGTACGCATTTTTAAAAGGTATTTCATTTTTTAAATAAACGACTATCATTTCATTTTTTCTAGCGAGCTTGTAAGAGAGGAACAACAACAGAGCAATTCAGGTACGCATTTTTTAGGCCCTTTACTAGCACAAATTTTGTTGCCACCTCCCCCCGTCGATGCAACTGACCTCCGCGACCTCCAAGTTGGTTAAATTTTGCATTTTTTGGTCTTATATGTTGCATTTTTACTTGTAATTGTAGTTTACTGTTTGTTATTTTTGTTTGTAATTAGCTTGTTTAATTTATAGTATTTAAATTGTATTTGCAAACAAAATTGAAATCCACAAAACCTAGAATTACAAATCAAAACCTAATAACGTGTACGCGTTACTGAAAAAATGCGTACGCGTTTTTAAAAGGTATTTAATTTTTTAAATAAATGACTATCATTTCATTTTTTTCAGCGAGCTTGTAGGAGAGGAACAACGACTGAACAATTCAGGTACGCATTTTTTAGGCCCTTTACCAGCACAAATTTTGTTGCCACCTCCTCCCGTCAACACAACTGACCTCCGCGATCTCCAGGTTGGTTAAATTCTACATTTTTGGGTCTTATATGTTGCATTTTTTACTTGTAATTGTACTTTATTGTTTGTTATTTTTGTTTGTAATTAGCTTGTTTAATTTATAGTTTTTAAATTGTATTTGCAAACAAAATTGAAATCCACAAAACCTAGGATTACAAATCAAAACCTAGATTGTTCAAAATTCAAAATTTAACTAATTTAATCAGGTAAATCACACAAAACCTAGAATTACAAATCAAAACCCTAAACCCTAGGTTCCAAAAAACTTAGACCTAAAAACTAAAACCCTTAACGCTTAAACTTAGGACATAAACCCTAATACCTAAAACACTAAACCCTAAAACCCTGAACTGTAAACCCTAAAACTTAAACCACGAAACCTAAAACTAAAACTCTAAACCATAAGATTCATGCTTAGTTGTTGTTGCCCCAAAATTTGAACTTGAAAATTTTTGAATTTCAGTTGAATTTCTCCTATATGCCTCTTAAATTGCCAAATCACAAAAACGATTAAATCTGAAAATCTATCCAAGTTGTTGTGAAATCCTTTTGAGGGTCTTTTCCAAACTTCATTCTAGCCAGTATAACCCGTTTGTTATGCCGAAATAACCTACCATTTGAGAGATTTTAAACCTTTGATTTTTCTGCCAAAAATCCACAAATGAGGTCAAATCTCAGATCTGTGTTGCTGGAGGCAAAAAGGTTTTTGGGTTTTACTCTTGTTGTTCGATCATCCTGCTATCCAAATTTCACAAAAAATGAAGCTAGTGTCTGAAAGTTATGGACTTTTCCATGAAAATGGCAAAGTCTTTAACTAGGCCGATTGCCTAAAGATAAAAGACTTTATTAAGGTTATCTTTTTATTCAGATATTAAAAAAAATTTGGAAATTAAAGAGTTAGCAATTTATGAAGATTTTTGAACCATATTATCGTTCAAAATTCTAAAGGATTGCATATCCATTACCGGCATGTTTAAAGGTTCGTTAGTTTGATGTTTTGCTAAATAAATAATGTGATCGGGGGTCTTTATTATTTTGAAACATGAGTCGGGCAATTATAAGGTTCTTGAACTAATCAAATGTCTGACTCTCATTCATTGTCAGAGCTTTGAAAGGTTTTAAAACTCCAAAAACTGGCGACTTCAAGGTTCTAAAGTTACAAATACCCTGCCTCTGCAACATCACAAGGAGAAGATATCTACTCAGTACTATGGCACTGAGGAAATTAAATGAGGCACCATGTCCACTTTGCAACTAGCAGGTTAAAGCCAAATTCCATGACCTCTGCCTGATTGTGCCACAAGAATTGGAAGCTTTTGCAGATGTTGTAGTTTGAAACATTCTGGTGGACACATATGCAGAGTGTGAATACATAAACAAGGCCGCAAATATGTTGGTGGCGGATATTCTCTAAAAGATTCTAAACTTTCATGCGAATACAATTGGTTGCAGAAACGTCATTCTTCCTTTAAACCGCAACTTCAACATATGGATGATGAAAATGAGCATGATTGATACTTGTCTCTTACAATGATGAACTCATTTACTTATCTCAGAAGGAAATGGGCTTGGGTCCAAACCCAAAATTAGTATTAGCTAAGAAGAGAAATGAATTGCAAGCTCCACAGGTTTATAAGGGATACCGAACTTGCCATACCGTAAAGGGTGTAAATTTCTTTGGTCATAACACAGAGTATGCGGTCAGTGGACCTGACTATGGCCGGATAGTCATCTAAAAAATGGGCGGTGAACTTGTGAATTTGATCCAAATATGCAATCATACTTACTACAGATGGTATTGAGAAAAATGTCAAAATATGGGCATATACTGTAGATCATTTGCTTCCACTACCAGATTACACGGTAGAGATAATGAAATAGAGGCAGGACATATTCCCCCTGAAAAAAGAGGTAGTGGCTCACGATGACTGTTTTGAATATGGCACCTAAAGAAGAAAGAGCATTTGTTTGGGAAGTCAAATCTCTACAAAATAGGCACATTGGTGCAGTTTCTAAGCATATGGAATTGGTGGGACCACATTGGCATGACGTGTTCACTCTATAATATTTGGAGTTAAATTATTTTGTGCATGGGAGAGAGAAAGACTTCCATCTTCCAGTTTTATTTGGGAAATCTTTTCAAGAATCAGTTACAAAAATGGAAAGGTTTGAGGAGAGAACTTATAAGTATGTAATGAATAGACATTAGGAGAGATCTTTTTCTAGTTGTTCGGGAGCAAGGGAAAGGAGACAACTTTATTTTCTTTTCATACAGTTTCGTTATGCAACCAGGAGGCTTTGAACTCATGTTGATATTGGAGAAATAAAGAAATTATATGAGTCTGTGTACTTACTAATATTGTCTCTTGATTGCAAGTGAACTGTATTTCCTTGTAATTATTCTTCAATGTCTTTTTATTATATCAAACTATATAGGTGTTATTTCTGAAGCTTTGAATTCAGATTGATCTATCTGTTGAAGGGGAATTTGATGTTTGTTCTTGTCTTGTTTCTTATTTGTGGATGTTAAGTAAATGGACTTTGCATTATTTATTCGCATTCACTTCACTCTAAATCAATCTTTTGCATTCACTTCACTTTAAATCAATCTTTCGCATTCACTTCACTCTGAATCAATCTTTTGCATTCACTTTCATGGCTATGGGTGGGTGTTAGTTTTCCTTTCTTGATTTCTGGTTAAAAGCATACCATGTATTCTTATTCATTGCAAACCATTCGAAGGTAGTTGCGCCTTGTAAAATAAGCAAAGAGCACTTGCAACTAACCATTGCAAGTGACTCAACTGTTGGTCGGATTGTCATTTGTGTGGGCAAGAGTATAAATTCAAAGTGACAAATCTGTTAACCAACAGATTTTTGGTGACTCTCCTGGGGATTCAAAATTGAAAGATTAGTACTCTTGTTTTCCCAGAAATCGAAAGGTGCCTCCCCGAGGATGGAGGCTGGCGACTCTGTGAGATGAAATGTACTCAGAAACAATTATGTTCCAGCGAAGACCTATGATGATTTAATTGTCAGAAATACATTATGGCGTTGATTTCTTCCCAACCATGGGGAAATCATTTTGGTCCTCTTTCTTTGCTTGTATATTCACCATTGCCTGAAGGATCGAGAAAGCATTTTCCAAAATTCAGTGGAGAGGGCTCTCAAGATGCTGATAACCATATTCTGGCATTCACAGTTGCATGTGGGATTCTGGGAGTAAATGAAGAAGATGTTTTGTTCAGATTATTTATTGAATCTTTGATTGGACCTACAGCAAATTGGTTTTGCTGTTTAGAAGATATGTGCATAACTGATTAGGATTCTTTGAAGAAGAAGTTCTTGGCAAGGTATAAGGGTCATGTTGATGAAGCTACCCTGTTGTATCAATTCTTCCACATTCACAAGCAAGAAGGAGAATCTATTAGAGATTTTGTGGATAGATTTAACCGGCTACTCAAAAAGATTCCTACCTCTATTCAACCAAGTAAGCAACTACAACTATGTTCTTTTATTTTTGCACTGCATCCAGATGTTCAGTTTGAATTGAAACGGTGTAAAGTAAATGATACTGAAATTGCTCAACAAGAGGCCATAAAAATTGAAGATAACTTGATATTAAGTGGGTCATGGAAAGTGAACCAAGTTGTAGATAATCTGATTTATGAACCTATGATGAAGCCTATTATGTACAAACAAAATTTTTAGCCTATAGGTTTCCATAATACTCAATCTCCTTCTACTGAATGCTCTAATCTCACTGTTTTTTATTCCAAACACTTTGGTGGAGATGAGGCAAGCAATATAGAGATGAAATCTCATATGAACAAGAGAATATAAGCTTATTATTTGCATTATGAGGAAGACAATGATAAATCTATAGGCTCCACATGCAATGTGGAAGATGAACAACCTTTTCATAATTCAGATGATAAAGTTGATAGTGCAAATGATGTTGTTTTAGCCTCTTTATATGCTGCAAAAATAAATTCATTCGCTTTCACAAATGACGAGGAACCACTTGAGGATGCACAACATGAAGATGAAATTATGAATGTCTTTTCTTTTGATTGTATGTAAGCTGAATATGAGACTTCTAGATTTTCTGAGCAAGGTGACATGAAGATATTGTTGCAAGAAGAGGTCAGAAATGATCTTACCTATGAATCTTTCTATTTTGAAAACCTGGATACCAAAAATTTTAAACAAAGATTGGAAGATAGTGTTGTAAGTAGCCATGATAACTTTGATGTAATTGAATAAATGGATGAATGTTCTGGGCCTGCTATTGTTTACATTCCAAATTGGTGTCTTAACACTTCTGAGGATGGGTTCCTGTGTGGTGTCATAATGGCTGATTCACAAGTCGTAGTTGAAAATGATTTGGTAAGTTATGAGACTATTGAGTCAAGTCTTACAAAGGAAGGAGAAACTGTTTCAGCTGGCGATGA
This sequence comes from Cunninghamia lanceolata, assembly GCA_027924645.1. Taxonomy (NCBI): domain Eukaryota; kingdom Viridiplantae; phylum Streptophyta; class Pinopsida; order Cupressales; family Cupressaceae; genus Cunninghamia; species Cunninghamia lanceolata. Next base: position 2,359,405 of record BSBN01000136.1, read on the forward strand.
TTTTATGTCACATGAAAATATTATTTGCAGTACAAATTCTCAGCCTAACACACTTCCAATCTTGCATAGAGTTGATGATTGGCCTTTTGATAAGTTGAATGATTCTTTATCTACAGCTGAAAAAGTTGATTATATGCAGGAACATGATGAGACATATGTTGCAAGTCAGAATTCAAAACTTTTAGATGATGAAGTCATTCCCACTTACAGCAACAAGGAAAGTTTTATATCTCAAGGCTTGTGTGTGGGATGTCTAATTCGAGGGTTGGTTTCTCTTGGCTGGTCAAATCAAGTGCATCATGATGTTACAACTGGTGTTTTTCAGTCAGAAGTTGGTAATCGTATGCTGGGCAATATTGATGTGAGTCATCAAATTGGAGGAGTGTACAATGAAGAATGGCTTCTTGGGCATCAAGTCATATCTAGAGAACTTTTTTATGGTGTCATTCTTATCAGCTTGATCATGGTGATCACAAGTTTGCAACTAGTTGCTTGTGGGCTTCTTGTGCATCCGACATTATTCCGCACAGGCATCTATTTCTCCCAGCCAGTTAATGGATTTGCATGACCATGTTGGAGCTATCTGAGGTAAGATCTTCCTACCATGTACACAGTAGGAATTTTTGTTGTGTCGGTAGTGTAGTTGTTTCCTTTTCCTGTCATGTTCCATTTTTGGCTTGCTCTAGCTCTTTTGTCCCCTATCCTCTTTGACTCTGCTGCCTAATGGATTTTTGCACTGGTCCACGCATGAGGTTCTGGGTCCCTTGCTTCATTCTTCTCAGTCCTCATCCCCAATTAGAGCCTGTTGTTGCCCCAAAATTTGAACTTGAAAAATTTTGAATTTCAGTTGAATTTCTCCTATATGCCTCTGAAATTGCCAAATCACAAAAATAATTAAATCTAAAAATCTATCCAAGCTGTTGTGAAATCCTTTTGAGGGTCTTTTCCAAACTTCATTCTAGCCAGTATAACCCATTTGTTATGCCAAAATAACCTACCATTTGAAACATTTTTAACCTTTGATTTTTCTGCCAAAAATCCATAAATGAGGTCAATCTCATATCCATGTTGCTGGAGGCAAAAAGGTTTCTAGGTTTTACTCTGTGTTGTCTGATCATCCTGTTGTCCAAATTTCACAAAAAATGAAGCTAGTGTCTGAAAATTATGGACTTTTCCGTGAAAATGGCAAAGTCTTTAACTAGGCCGATTGCCTAAAGATAAAAGACTTTATTAAGGTTACCTTTTTATTCAGATATCAAAAGATTTTTGGAAATTAAAGAGTTAGCAATTTATGAAGATTTTTGAACCATATTATCGTTCAAAATTCTAAAGGATTGCATATCCATTATCAGGATATTTAAAGGTTTGTTAGTTTGATGTTTTGCCAAATAAATAATGTGATCGGGGGTCTTTATTATTTTGAAACATGAGTCAGGCAATTATAAGTTTCTTGAACTAATCAAATGTTCAACTCTCATTCATTGTCAGAGCTTTGAAAGGTTTTAAAACTCCAAAAACTAGTGACTTCAAGGTTCTAAAGTTACAAATACCCCTGACTCTGCGACATCACAAGGAGAAGATATCTACTCCATACTATGGCACTGAGGAAATTAAATGAGGCACCATGTCCACTTTGCAACTAGCAGGTTAAAGCCAAATTCCATGACCTCTGCCTGATCGCGCCACAAGAATTGGAAGCTTTTGCAGATGTTGTAGTTCAGAACGTTCTGGTAGACACGTATGCAGAGTGTGAATACATAGACAAGGCCACAAATATGTTGGTGGTGGATATTCTCTAAAAGATTCTAAACTTTCATGCGAATACAATTGGTTGCAGAAACGTCATTCGTCCTTTAAACCGCAACTTCAACATATGGATGATGAAAATGAGCATGATTGATACTTGTCTCTTAAAATGATGAACTCGTTTACTTATCTCAGAAGGAAATGGGCTTGGGTCCAAACCCAAAATTAGCATTAGCTGAGAAGAGAAATGAATTGCAAGCTCCACAGGTTTATAAGGGATACTGGAATTGCCAGACTGTAAAGGTTGTAAATTTCTTTGGTCATAACATAGAGAATTGTCATAACATGGACAATAAGAGCATCAACAACCAACACATGTTCCATAAATATGACAAACACACTAATATGATGAGAAAATACCTTGGACAGATAAAACAAACTTACTTGTTGTAGAAAGGAAAGATCACCACAAAGGGAGAAACAAGGTTGGAAAGCATTGTAAAGTTCTTATAAAATTAGCTTATAGGAAAAGCAAGTGATGAGTGGTTCCAACACAAAATGGGGAGGAATGATGTTGCAAATAAGGTACCCCACAATAGGAGGAAGAGGCAAGGACCACAAAGCAATATCAAAAAACACCGTAAAAGGAAGACAACACAATTATTTGACTTTTGGCATTCAACCAAGATAAAATAAGCCCTAGAACATATAACTAAGTCAACATAGAGATAACATATCAAGTAGAAGCAATGGAATCAGTCAAAGATTTAGGAGTAGGCCCATAGAACTCAATTGGACAAAGGATAGGTCTAGGATGGAATACAAATCACAAAATAAATCAATGCACTTGTTATCATTCTACCTAGATAATAATAAGGAATGCAATACAAAGGAACCATAAACGTATGAGAAAAAAGGAACCAATTCACCCTCTTTCCTCCATTGTTGCATTTTCCTAGATGAGAGAGAAAGGATGATCATGTTAATTATTGCATATTCCTATGCTCAAACTAACTTCTACCCTTCTACTTGCCTGATCCAAATTGTTCTGCTATGCTCCTTCTATTAGCTAGGGGACAATTGATATTTATTAATATATTTACTAGGTTGTATGATTAAAGCCATGAGGACACTTTTCCTTAACTAACCCTCTAATAGAAAACAAGATCGAAGATAATGAATAAGTCCTAGGTAAAGGGGGGTTCACTTGGCTGAATTTGAATTTCTAAATTTGATGTTGGGTGGAACAGTGTTATGCTCGTGAGGTCAACCTTGTGAGCATGGACCCAAACTATGATAAAAGACAAGCTAGATCATAATAGACAATGATAACCTAGGAATTAGTGTATGGATGGACATGATAATCATACAAATAGGTTGAATATATTGTGATAATCATGTATTAAACTTTATAAAATGTTGACTTGGCATTCAATATCTAGGTTCCAATTCTAACTCTTTGGATTGATATAAATGCTTAATATAGAAAAATGTGTGTTTTAATTTTTGTCCAAGACCTTTTGAAAGTGATTAGCAAATAATATGGGATGAAGGGGAGGCTCAAATTGTTTGTATTTTCTATTACATAAATTAGTCTAAATTTTTATTAGATGCATTTTTTAATGTTTTAAATTGAATGTGTCTTCAAATGACATGTATTTTGAATTTGTCCACATTCAATGTGATTTTTAGTCCAAATTGTGTACATTATTTAATTAGTTTGTTGATATATATTTTTTTATTGTTTAACATGCAGTTGCCCTTTCATCACATGGAGCCAAATATAGTTGTAGCTGATGAGTTTTCCATAGAGGATTTCGTACATATTGACCATCCTGAAAACCCCTTACGTGGACCATCACCTCCACATAATGTATCACCACCACATAACCCCACACCTCCACCCTCTCCACCTCCTAACCCTCCACCTCCAAACCCCCTCACGTCCTCAAATTGATCAAAATCAGTTAAGAGAGCATAAATGCAAACCTAAATGGCATTCAAGAAAATATAAATTTGATAAAAAAATGAGCCCAACCTCCCCCCCCATGAAGCACGATTTGCATCTTCGATGCAAACTGTTGTTGACTCTGTTCGATCCATCGATACAGACCTAGTTAGTTTCCATCGATGGAGAGAAGACAGAAGACAATTTTATGCAGATGGGTTGTATTATAAAGAAATACATGACCTTCATATTACCAAAGAAGCAATTTGTGCACATTTCTTTAACCCCAATACAAACGAACCAATTCCATCCAATAAAAAATGACTTTCAATTAAATGGTGTAGGCACCAACAGATACTGCACATTTTTGGGACAGATGGTGGATGGTCTTTGATACTCCACCACATGGCAATTGTGAGGTGCCCCTTTATTTTTTGAGAAAGTTATGGGTTGAGTTTGAGTTGGGTCAAAAACCCAACTATTTTGATATGAGGTCATTTTAGGGAGTTGGTCATGGCATTCCCCAAAATAGATTAGGAGCACGTGTCGATCCTCAGCGATGTACTCTGATTCCACTGATTGTTGCTCCTCTAGCTCCTAGTATTCCCGCTACATATCAACAGTAGACGATATTGTCCACATTAGGAGCATTGAGTTCTCTCTCAGGAGATCTCATTCATCAGGCTACCCACATGGCAACTGAAGTGGGCGATAGAGAGCACGAAGGTTCATCCTATGGGCATACTCAGGCATCCACTGCAGGTCCACCTGTATCTACGACAGAATCATTTATGGACTTACTATATGTTGACGATCATCCGACACATGTATGTACATCTTTTGAAAGGCATGTATTTTAATTTGTTTGAAATGTGCAAAATTCATGTAAATAATATTAATTAAATTATATACATAATATAATATTAAATTTCAAGAAGTGTTCGGTGTAGATGCATGATCAGAGGAAGCCAGTTTCTCAATATGATCATGTTTGTTTTTCGAGAGTTGTCGAAATGGGCACACCTTACGGTCAGGTAAATGAATATATATTTTAATTTATGTCCATATCTAATTTAATTTGAATTTGTACACATGTGTGAAATTATGATATATTGTATCTATGCAGGGAGGTCATGCGATACCCATGACCGACCAACCACAAGGTGTGGTGAGTGCTCCTAAGTCATCATCAGCTTTTATGCATGGGCCATCTCAGGTGAGTGCTTTCAAAATTTATTTAAGTTTGAAATTTACATGTGCTTTAAAAACTCACTACATGTACTATGATTATTTTTATGCAAGATGATAGCAGTATCCTTACAGGTGGTAGGCAGGCTCCTGATCATGGTCATGACCATGAGTCCATCTCATTCGAGGTCATAAACTATACTAAATCTCCTATACAATTTTTAGGTCTTTTTAATATAATTTAAATTCAATTAAAATTATTTGTTATCACTAATATTTCCTAACCTATTGTTTGCTTTATTTGAATAACCAGGAATTAGCAGCTCAATCATTTGGTCCTCAATCAACAGTTATATCACCTGTTGAACAAAATGTGCCAGTAAATTCACATGATCAGATGGTAATTTATGCATATATACTTAAAATCATTTTTACTATATTTAATTAAAATCAATTTTTTATCAAGTTAATATAAATTCTAATCTATATTGTTTGCTTTATTTGACTATCTTCAATTAAAATAATTTTTTATCACTAATATTTTCTAACCTATTGTTTTCTTTATTTGAATATCCAGGAATTAGCATCTCAATCAGTTGGTCCTGATAGACTTGATTTGACCGATCGTCCTGATAGACTTTAGATAGTTTTTTTTTTGGACTATAGATAGTTTTATTTTATGGACTATAGATAGTTTTATTTATGTGTGCCACTTGACATATATACATTTTGAACATGTTAATTCATGGACCATTTCACATACATTATATACATTATGATCATGTTTGTGTTTATGAATGTGTTCACATACATACATGTTATGTTCATTTTCAAGTAATATGCACTATAAATTCTTATCTAGAATCAAATTGCATATATATTTACATGTCATTGTTGAATGAAGTTTAGATGTCTTAATTTAATACTTTAGATAACTTTTAATTTAATACTTTAGATATACATTTTGAGCATGTTATTTCATGGACCATTTCACATACATTATATACATTATTGTATACGAGAAAATTCAAATAAACAAAAGATAAAACAATAGTAAATTGATTTGATGTTGATTTGTTCACTTTTGTAGCATGATGATTGGATGAAAAAGGATAGAAGAAGATAGATAAAAAATAGATAGAGGATTGGAAGAAGATTTCGGCAGAGTAAGGATATCGAACTCAATGCATACAAATAGCTTATGAGAGGCCATAATTATAGACTTTTTGATGTGGAGGGAAGAAGATTTGATAAAATAAGATTTTATTTAATTTTTTGATAAAAGAGGAAATAAAACAAGATAAAATAGGAAAAAGATAAAAAGACTTGCTTTTAGTTTTAAATCTTCAAAAAGGAAATAAATCTTCGAAAAAGATGGGAGGATAATTGATGAAATATCTAATTAAATAAATTAATTAGATACACGAGTTTTAATTTTGGAAAGAAAGTAAGATCTTTTTAGGATTTTATTAATTAAACAAATATTTAATTTATTTAATTAATTTTGGATTGAGGTGAGAGATGATATGGAAAGGTAATTAAATAAATAAAAACTTATTTAATTATAGGAAAATAGATAAATGACTAATTAAACAATTAAAAATAATTATTTAATTAGAGGGGACAAATAGACATGAATAATTAAATAAATAAAAAATTATTTAATTATAGAAGAAGGGATTAAACAATTAAAAATAATTATTTAATTAGAGAGGATAAATGGACATGAATAATTAAATAAATAAAAATTTATTTAATTATAGAAGAAGGGATTATGGGATTGAAAGGGAATAAATGAAATTAGTCAAATAAATAAGATTTATTTAACTAATTAGGTGATGATAAGGATACCTAGGGCAAAACATGCTATTGACAAGGTGTTGGACATTTCTAGGTGTCTACAATTATGATCATGTTTGTGTTTATGAATGTGTTCACATACATACATGTTATGTTCATTTTCAAGTAATATGCACTATAAATTCTTATCTAGAATCAAATTGCATATATATTTACATGTCATTGTTGAATGAAGTTTAGATGTCTTAATTTAATACTTTAGATAACCTTTTAGATAACTTTTAATTTAATACTTTAGATATACATTTTGAGCATGTTATTTCATGGACCATTTTACATACAATATATACATTATAATCCTATAACTTGTGTTTATGAATGTGATCACGTACATGTTATGTTCATTATGATGATTATATGCACTCACATATATATATTTTATCTAATTTTCAAGTAATATGCACTATAAATTCTTATCTAGAATCAAATTGCATATATATTTTAAACATGCCATTATTGAATGAAGTTTAGATGTCTTAAAATGATTAACTTTCAAATTTTAATAAAATCACAAGGTTAGGTGACAAATTAATACATTCCTTATAGTTTAGATCATATTAATAATAAAGTAAGGCCAGGTAATTTTAACTATTAATCATTAAACAAAAATCTATGTAATTGCAACAATCATTCAATGTATCCAAAAGATGCATTCATTAACAAGGTTCTACAAACCATATAATAGGCCCTTAAGAAAATTATAAACTTTTTAAGAAGATCATATTCTCCAAAATATAACGCCAATTAAGGGCAGGTAATTTTAACTATTTTGCAATTCTCGCAAATATTAATCACTAAATAAAAATCTATGTAATTACAACAATCATTCAATGTATCCAAAAGATGCATTCATTAACAAGGTTCTACAAACCATATAATAGGCCCTTAAGCAAATTCTTAGTCTTGTAGACACCATAACATCATATATTTCAATTGCAAAAGAACCTTAAAAGGAACAAGGAGTTTATAATAGGACAAACATTTTATCCATTCAATCCAATAATGAAGCATATGAGTCTTGATAGGTAAATCATTTTTTTATCATATTGAACCTATTCTCCAATTAAGCTAAACACTTTATCAAGTAATATAAATCCTATGATTTTGGTGAGAGGATTACCTGTGAAGTTTGTAGAAGCGCTTAGTTGAGCCCATTGTTGTGAAATAAGCCTCCTTGGGATTGATTTTGACACCTTGTTTGACATCATATTTTCTTCTAAGTCTCTAATCACCAATTCTCTAAGTATATTTCCATTCTTAGATTTAAGTCGCAATTCCACCCTTACTAGGAGGAGGAAAAAACCTAAGGTCTAATGTCTCATACTTAGGTTTACACAAGATTTCATGTAGAACTTAGGTAGAAGAACATCTAGCTTAGAATGATAGAAAAATTCAGTATAATACTAATAATGCAATATAATGTTGACTTCCTAAGAAGATCATATTCTCCAAAGTCTAACACCAATTAAGGGCAGGTAATTTTAACTATTTTCCAATTCTAGCATGTATTAATCACTAAACAAAAATCTATGTAATTGCAATAATCATTCAATGTATCCAAAAGATGCATTCATTAACAAGGTTCTACAAACCATATAATAGGCCCTTAAGCAAATTCGTAGTCTTGCAGACACCATAACATCATATATTTCAATTGCAAAAGAACCTTAAAAGGAACAAGGAGTTTATAACAGGACAAACATTTTATCCATTCAATCCAATAATGAAGCATATGAGTCCTGATAGCTAAATAATTTTTTATCATATTGAACCTATTCTCCAATTAAGCTAAACACTTTATCAAGTAATATAAATCCTATGATTTTGGTGAGAGGATTGCTTGTGAAGTTTGTAGAAGTGCTTAGTTGAGCCCATTGTTGTGAAATAAGCCTCCTTGGGATTGATTTTGGCACCTTGTTTGACATCATATTTTCTTCTAAGTCTCTAATCACCAATTCTCTAAGTATTTTTCCATTCTTAGATTTAAGTCGCAATTCCTCCCTTACTAGGAGGAGGAAAAAACCTAAGGTCTAATGTCTCATACTTAGGTTTACACACGATTTCATGTAGAACTTAGGTAGAAGAACATCTAGCTTAGAATGATAGAAAAATTCAATATAATAGTAATAATGCAATATAATATTGACTTCCTAAGAAGATCATATTCTACAAAATATAACACCAATCATTTACAATTATTCGACTGAAGATATTAATTATATAAGACTTAGAGATCTACACTTTCTTATGAAATAATCTGGACTAGATGACTTCGCAAAAGTACTTTAAGCTAAATTATCCTAACACTAGTAATGACCATAAATTATACTTGACATGTATAAAATGTATAAGATACAATTGAACAATTTTATAAAATGTAGATTATAAGAGACAATTTGTATAAGATAAAATTGGAACAACATATAAAAAATGATTTATAAGTTCATTGAAGTTCATACATTGAACAAACATTGATAATGTATATTGATGTTTAATACAACTATATTGATGTTGAAACATATGTGCATATAAATACAATTAAAGCTTATCCACTTTTAGCTCAAGACCACAAATTGATATTTACATAATTTATATGATGAAATTTTTTTACAGTGACAATCATGGTAGATCGACTTGATGAGAACCTACAAAAATAATTAATGTAAGTGAAGAAACTATATTTTATGAGTCATGTAACTAGATAATTCATACGAGAAAAGAATAATACATACTAAACCTAGATATCCTAGATATAGATTATATGAGTCATGCATCTCGTGAACCCTACAAATCTTAGAAATCCTAAATATAGATTAGTTATTCTAAGAGGATGGCTTGAGGGGAGTTAAGAGATGTACCCTAAACCCTTAACCCATAAAGATTTGTTATTCTTTGCATCTCATGAACCCTACGACCTAAAGCCTAGGAGATGCAAGATGATGGATTAAGGGGTTCAAATAAGAGGATATGGCTTAAGGGGTCCTAAGAGGATGGCTTAAGGGGAGTTAAGAGATGAACCCTAAACCCTTAACCCATAATAGATTTGCTATTCTAACCATCTTGTGAACCCTATAAACCCTTAACCCTAGGACTTAAAGCCTAGGATATGAACCCTTAACCCTTAACCTATAATAGATTCAAGTTATTCTAATCATCTCACGAACCCTATAAATCCTAAACTCTTAACCATAAGACCTAAAGCCTAGGATATGAGGAGGGATTAAGGTTAGATAGGAGGATATGGCTTAAGGGGTCCTAAGAGGATGGCTTAAGGGGAAAATTAAGAGAGTGACTTAAGGGGATGCAAGAGGATAGATTAAGGGTAGATAGGAGGATATGGCTTAAGGGGTCCTAAGAGGATGGCTTAAGGGGAAAATTAAGAGAGTGACTTAAGGGGATGCAAGAGGATAGATTAAGGGTAGATAGGAGGATATGGCTTAAGGGGTCCTAAGAGGATGGCTTAAGGGGAAAATTAAGAGAGTGACTTAAGGGGATGCAAGAGGATAGATTAAGGGTAGATAGGAGGATATGGCTTAAGGGGTCCTAAGAGGATGGATTAAGGGGTCCTAAGAGAATGGATTAAGGGGATATGAAATCAATTATAAACTTTTTATAAAATGATAATGAATTATTTAGTTTTATATTTTGACTATCAATTAAATGTATCTAGAACTATATATAGTTACCTATATCTAGATTCGAATTCCATTGTAATATATATGCATGGGCCCTCTTTTTTATGTAATGCATCTAGTTTTCGGAGACCTGAAACAAAAAATGATTTAAAACTATAATTAGTAAATGACTAAAGACTAACATATATATAAACATGTATATGCGATAAATTTTTAACTATATATATACAACTATATACTTACCTGTATTTATTTACTCTGTTGTACCATCTGCATCCTCTCTTTTTTCTAATGCACCTATGATTGTCTCATGATCATCCATTGAAAGTGTCCATAACACTTTATTAGTAGGCCTCCCTTTATATCTAACTAGTTTTATATTGGTTGCCAAAATCAAATGTGAGTATAATCTTCTTGTGTCTTTCATAGTCTTCAAATGCAGGCAAGCCATTCTTTCTTATTAGATATTTTCAAAGCCAAGTGCCGACAACAACCATAGAACCAGTTGGACACTCAAAGTTGTCATCATCCACTCTAGAATGTACCAACTTATGTTTTCTCTCAACACATCTAGCCAACCAATACTCCGTCTCTTCATTCCCCTCAGGTGCAACAACAACATACACATGCCCTATAGAAAAAAAATCCATTCAATAAAGAGTGACATATGTTTAATTCACATATAAAAATGCATACACATATAATTGAATTCAATTTTTAATGTACCTTCTTGTTCAAGGTCTGAAACACAATCATAATCATCTGATGCAAATAGTTGATTATCTTCAATTGTCATTCCATGTTGATCGTGTGTCGATGTAGGTGTTAAGGCTCTTTGTTGCCATTCTTCTGTTGCAAGTATGGGCCTAACCGGTGTTGTCATTGATGTCAACATACTCATGTTGCATTGATGTCAAGGATTGGATGAGTTGTGTGCTGAGGATATTGAGAAAATTAGCCCCATCATAAATAGAGAAGAACAGTGAAGACAGTGAAGTTCTATGAAGTGAAGATCCCATCCAGATGAAGATCAGAGTATGCGCATCAAAGAGTTTGTAGCTATGTGTCTAAAGATGATCCAGTCAAGATCTAAGAGGTTCGCATGAAGATTTGGAGAAGTTATGGCCATATGAGTAAAACTGGTTCTGGCAGCTGTTCAGAGGTGACTGAGTGACACAAATAAGTCTGGTGAGATCTAGAAATGCAATATCATGTTCTGCAGATTTGGTGGCATGTTTGGGAAGCTAATGTGCATTGACAATTCAATTGGTTCATGGTTTGGAGGTCCACAAGCAATCCTTCTATTATGACAGTGATGATTGACTGTGTTCTTGAGGTTCTGGCTGAAGATATGATTGATTACAGTAAGCAGAAGTGGTGCGGATGTTCTTTGTGATTCAAGCAAGCTTGTGGTGGTCTCTAGATTGTGTCTAGTTCGTGTTGGCAGTCTGTATTGAAGATTGAGCTCACAAATGAAGATTTACTTTCGGATGTTGGTGTTCTTCCTAGTTTTGGCCGACCAGATGATTTACGCATGGTGCGGATGATCTTGGAGATGTTTTGCGAAGCGTGGCGTGTTCCTCGAAGATGATTGAAGTCCCAGCTGTGTGTGGCTGACATTGTAGTGATGCGCATGAAGTTTTTGTAATAAGTCAAGTTGTATTTTTGTAATTGCTCTGTAATAAAATAAATGTGTTGTGTCGACTTTGATGATCATTCCAAAGTCGATGTCGTGTATAAATAAAAATTACAAAGTCATTCAAAAGCATCCTTGTAGTGATGAGAAGGTGGTAAGGAAAAAGAAAAGAAAGGCAAAGCAGAGGTGTTGGGCTTAAATGGAACTAACTCTAGCATAGTGAAGATGCTGATCTCCAGTTCAAGTATGTAATATTTATATTATTCTGTAGATAGTGTGTCTCCCATAGGCAGTGGGCCTCTTGTGAGCAGTGTGCTCAAGCTGTAAGCCCTAATTGGCAAGTGCCATCTTATTCATCTTTATTCTTCTAACAGAGAATACAATCTTGGGTTAATCACCCCGTGGTTTTTCCCTTAACTGGGTTTTCCACGTCAAAATATTGGTGTTATATGTGTTGAATTTGTTTCTGCTCTTGAATTATTGTATTATTCTTCCTTGATTAATCTTTGATATGCTATTGAAATATAAGAAGGCTTAAAGTAACAGATTTTGGTGACAACTGATTCACCCCCCCTCTCAGTTGTCTATCCTAAATCCAACAATTGGTATCAAAGCTAAGTTCCTCTAGAAGAAGCTTAACCACTTAAGGAGATCTAGAATGTCGACCTACAAGGACAGTCCAAGGTTTGATGGTTCAAACTTCATTGCCTAGAAAAGCTGCATGGAATGTCACATACAATGCATTGGATATCCGTATTAGAACATAACCTCAACTAAATATGTCCTCCCAAGGAATGGTCCCACAAATCTAGATGAAATCAAAGATGCCGAGAATAATCTTCGAGCCAAAGAAGCCCTACTAAGTGCCTTGTCTAATTCAGAGCTGACAAATGTTATGAGATTAAAAACTGCCTATGAAATTTGGACAAAACTTGAAAATCTATATGAAGGAGACAAATATGTTAAGTGTGCCAAGCTGCAGAGTCTGAAAGGAAAGTTTGAAAACTTAAAGATGAGTGAAGATGAGAATATCACTTCTTATATGACAAAAGTAAATGAGCTTGTTTGTGGCATCAGGTGTGCTGGTGGAGTACTGGATGAAGATGAAATTGTTGCTAAAGTTCTCAGATCTTTACCCCCTACATATAAACACAAAGTTGCTGCCATTGAGGAAATCAGATCTTTGACAACTATCACAAGGGATCAATTGGTTGGTAAGATATCTGCATTCGAGTTAGCTAAGTTTGGTGATGCACTTCCCAAGACTGTATCTGCATTCAAAGCTAGTGCCTCTACAAAAGGCAAACATAGATATGATCTAGGAGAAAGTTCCTCAATAAAATCAACTTGGTATGAGAAAGCAAGAAAAGATCTGGAAGATGATGAATCTAAAGTTGAACAACTTGAAGCCCTCATTGCAAAGAGACTGCCAAGAGGATCTGGTAAGTATGAAGGAAAATTACCTTTTAAATATTTTGCCTGCAATAAGATTGGTCATTTTGCCTCAAAGTGTCTGGAAAGGTTTTCAAGGCCAAATCCTAATAGATCAAGGTTTTAGAAGAAGTGTTACTATATTCAAGAAGATGATGATGAAGGAGTGACAGATGATGAATCTAAGACAGGAAACAAACCTGGAAGTGACTGGGTGTTTATTTCCATCAAGCAAGAAGATCTAATGCCTATTAAATCTGCCAATCATAAGATGATAGAAAGTGCTTTGGCTGCTCAAGTTGAGGAAAAGGATGAATGGGTTATTGATAGTGGATGCTCTCATCATATGATTGGCGACAAGAGTAAGTTCTTAAGCTTTGAAAGATATGAAGGTGGAGTTGTAAAATTTGTAGATAATTCTGTTGGCAGAATTAGAGGTAGAGGAAGCATATCTTTTGATGGAAAGAACAAAACTAGTGATGTTTTGTATGTTGAAGGTCTAAAGCATAATCTTCTCAGTGTTGGACAGTTGGTGGACAAAGGCTATGATCTCCGTTTCAAAAATGAAAAATGCAAAACATTTGAAAGCTTTGGAATTGAGATTGCGTCCAGTACACAGACAAAAGGTAACATCTTCCAATTAGTTGGTACTGGTAAAAGTTGCTTATTTGTTCAAATTGATCAGAGTTGGTTGTGGCATAGGAGAATGTGCTATGTGAATTTTGATAATATCATTAAGATAAGCAACACTCAGGCTATAAGAGATCTTCCAAAACTGATGAAACCTGCTAACAGTCTGTGCAAAGAATGTCAGTTAGGTAAGCAGAGTAGAGTCTTATTCAAAAGTAAGGAACAATCTTCAAAAGGATTGTTAGACTTGGTGCACACTGATCTCTATGGTCTGGCAAGAGTCAGGAGCCTGCAAGGAGATAGGTATTTTATGTTACTAATTGATGACCACTCTCGGATGATGTGGGTAACCTTAAAGGAGAAATCAGAAGCACTTGAGAAATTCAAAATATTCAAAGCTATAGTAGAAAATGAAACTGCAATAAACATAAAATGTCTCAGGTCTGATAGAGGTGGAGAATTCACATTCGGAGAGTTCATGACATTCTATGAAGAACATGGGATAAAAAGATAGTTATCTACTCTAAGGACTCCACAGCAGAATGGAGTAGTGGAGAGAAAGAACCGAACCATCCAGGAAGCATCTAGGACCATGATGATGGAAGCAAATATTCCTCAGATCTATTGGAGAGAAGCTATAAGCACTGTTGTCTATACTCTCAATCGGGTACAAATCAGAGGCAATACTGGTAAGACCCCTTATGAACTTTGGTTTGGCATCACTCCTACTGTGAAGTATTTCAGAGTCTTTGGGAGTAAATGCTATATCAAAAGAGATGAAGACCTTGGCAAGTTTGATGCTAGAAGTGATGAAAGAATATTCTTGGGATATTCTACTCAAAGCAAAGCATACCGGTGTTATAACAAGAGATTGAGAAAGATTGTAGAAAGCACAAATGTGAAGGTTGATGAAGGCATGGAAAATCCCTCAAGGTATTATGAGTATGAAGTAGATGATTAGAATGATATCTTAGACCAAGGAGAACAAGTCCTAACTCCAGTTCAAATTCAGACTGATCTGGAGAATCCAGAAATACAAGAAGAAGAGACAAGTTTGGATGAACCTATCCAAGAATTAGAAGTGCAAGAGAATCCCAGAACTCCCAGGTATGTAAGACAGAATCATTCTGAAGACTAGATCATAGGAGACAGAAATAAAGGTGTTCAAACAAGAAGGAAAATTGCTCAAGATTTAGTAAAGTATTGTTTGATTTCAAAGATTGAACCAAAAATAGTAAGTGAAGCATGCAATGATGAAAGCTGGGCTAAAGCAATGGAGGAAGAATTGATTCAGATTGAAAAGAATAACACTTGGGATCTTGTCCCCAGACCTAAGGACAAAAATGTGATTGGGACTAAGTGGGTCTTCCGAAATAAACTAAATGAAGAAAGTGAAGTAGTAAGAAACAAAGCCAGATTGGTCTGTAAGGGTTATTCTCAAGTAGAAGGAATTGACTTTGAAGAGACTTTTACTCCAGTGGCTAGAATTGAAGCAGTCAGATTATTTCTTGCCTTTGCTGCCTTCAAGGAATTCAAAGGATATCAGATGGATGTCAAGTCTACCTTCTTAAATGGTGATTTGGAAGAAGAGGTATACATTGAGCAATTGGATGGATTCCAATTGTCTGATCATGGTGATATGGTCTGCAAATTGAAGAAAGCATTATATGGACTCAAACAAGCTCCAAGAGCCTGGTATGAAAGATTGGACAAACATCTTTTGAAGATTGGTTTCAACAAAGGCATTGCTGACAATAATATCTATTTCAAGATTGATCATGAAAGTATCTTGATTGTTGAAGTATTTGTTGATGATATCATTTTTGGAGGGAAAGATAGTATGTGCAAGACCTTTGCAAATCAAATGCAAAATGAATTTGAGATGTCCATGTTTGGGGAAATGAATTTCTTCTTGGGTCTGTAAATCACTCAAACAAAGAAAGGAATCTTCATATCACAGACCAAGTATGTGAAAGAGTTGTTGAAGAAATTTGGGATGGAAGAATCAAAGGCAATGAATACTCCCATGGCAACCGAATGTAAGCTGAGTAAAGATGATGAATCTTCTAAGGCTGATCAGAAAAAGTATAGGTCAATGATTAGAGGACTGCTCTATCTTACTCAAACTAGACCTGATATTATGAATGTTGTTGGTCTTGTTGCCAGATTCCGAGCTGATCCTAGAGAGTCTCATGTCATGGCAATCAAGAGAATTCTTAGATATCTGAAGGGAACAATTGAGTATGGATTATGGTATCCTAAGGATCATGACTTCTCTCTTCCTGCATACACAAATGCTGACTGGGCAGGAGATGTGGATGACTAGAAAAGTACCAGTGGTGGTGCATTCTTTTTGGGGAAAATATTGGTTTCTTGGCTAAGCAAGAAACAAGAGGCAATATCTCTGTCCACTACAGAAGCAAAATATATTGCAGCAACATGCAGTTGCACTCAAGTATTGTGGATGAAGTAAATGCTAAGAGATATCAGAGTAGAGTATGAGGAACCTATCACAATCTTCTGTGATAACTCAAGTGTAATAAATATATCAAAAAATCTGGTATTGCATTCAAAGACAAAACATATTTCCATCAAGTTTCACTTTTTGAGAGAGCAGGTGAATAAGAATTAAGTCAGATTGGAGTTCGTGCCCTCAAAGGATCAGATTGTAGACATTTTTACTAAACCTCTACCTAAGGACTCTTTTGAGTATCTCAGGGAGAAGTTAGGGGTTATTACCCCTCCAGTTCTAAATTAAGGTGCACTGATGTGCATCAGTCTAGTGGATCCCACAATCATATCTTATGATCTAGATTGATGTTAAGAGGCTTCTACTCAGGGGGAGCAGTCAATATGATTCTAAAGTATGAGAAGTGGTCGCAAGTATGTGCCCTTTGCCATTGATGTAAAAGGGGGAGAAGAAACATGTGAAAAACAAAAAGTGGTTACTGATCAAAGGGGGAGCAATAAAAGGAAGAGAAGACATGTGAACGACTACTATTGATAGGGGGAGCTATGTCAGTTAGTCAGGAGAAGTTCTTGTCTTGATGGTTAAAACAGTTTTTCACATCATATGTTGCCACCAATGACAAAGGGGGAGATTCTTACAAGTATGGGCCTAACCGGTGTTGTCATTGATGTCAACATACTCATGTTGCATTGATGTCAAGGATTGGATGAGTTGTGTGCTAAGGATATTGAGAAAATTAGCCCCATCAGAAATAAAGGAGAACAGTGAAGACAGGGAAGTTCTATGAAGTGAAGATCCCATCCAGATGAAGATTAGAGTACACGCATCAAAGGGTTTGTAGCTATGTGTCTGAAGATGATCCAGTCAAGATCTGAGAGGTTCGCATGAAGATTTGGAGAAGTTATGGCCATATGAGTAAAACTGGTTTTGGCAGCTGTTCAGAGGTGATAGAGTGACACAAATAAGTCCGATGAGATTTGAAAATGCAATATCATGTTTTACAAATTTGGTGGCATGTTTGGGAAGCTAATGTGCATTGACAATTCAATTGGTTCATGGTTTAGAGGTCCGCAAGCAATCCTTCTATTATGACAGTGATGATTGACTGTATTCTTGAGGTTCCAACTGAAGATGTGATTGATTACAGTAAGCAAAAGTGGTGCGGATGTTCTTTGTGATTCAAGAAAGCTTGTGGTGGTCTCTAGATTGTTTCCAGTTCATGTTGGTGGTCCGCATTGAAGATTGAGCTCGCAAATGAAGATTTACTTTCAGATGTTGGTGTTCTTCCCAGTTTTGGCCGATCGGATGATTTGCGCATGGTGCAGATGATTTTGAAGATGTTTTGCGAAGCATGGCATGTTCCACGAAGATGATTGAAGTCCCAGCTGTGTGTGGCTGACATTGTAGTGATGTGCATGAAGTTTTTGTAATAAGTCAAGTTGTATTTTTGTAATTGCTTTGTAATAAAATAAATGTATGTTGTGCCGACTTTGATGATCATTCCAAAGTCGATGTCGTGTATAAATAAGAATTACGAAGTCATTCAAAAGCATCCTTATAGCGATGAAAAGGTGGTAAGGAAAAAGAAAAGAAAGGCAGAGTAGAGGTGTTGGGCTTAAATGGAACCGACTCTAGCATAGTGAAGATGCTGATCTCCAGTTCAAGTATGTAATATTTATATTATTCTGTAGACAGTGTGTCTCCTATAGGCAGTGGGCCTCTTGTGAGTAGTGTGCTTGGGCTGTAAGCCCTAATTGGCAAGTGCCATCTTATTCATCTTTATTCTTCTAACAGAGAATACAATCTTGGGTTAATCGCCCCATGGTTTTTCCCTTAACCGGGTTTTCTAGGTCAAAATCTTGGTGTTATATGTGTTGAATTTGTTTTTGCTCTTGAATTATTATATTATGCTTCCTTGATTAATCTTTGATATGCTATTGAAATATAAGAAGGCTTAAAGTAACAGATTTTGGTGACAATTGAATCACCCCCCTCTCAATTGTCTGTCCTAAATTCAACATCTTTGACCTATTCTATATTTTCACACACCTCCCAATCATTTGCAATACAAAATTGACAAAAACATGCAAGCTCCCTTTTCCATATTGTCCATGTGTTTCTATTGGAACTCTTAAATGAATGCCATTTTGCAGATCCATTAATTGTTTCACAATCTTGTCGAGTAAGAATATCATTTTCTTCAATTAACTAAAAAAAGCATCAAATTATTGAGTTGTCACTTGTTCTTGTAGATAATTTTGCATTACACCAATCTACAATTGCACGTGCATCTCTGAATTTCGCCGCATCTTCAAATTTTAGTTGCTCTCTAGCAAGAGCTCTTTTCATACATGCACCTACTCCATCATGTTCTCCTTTATCATGTCTAGCTTAAAAAAAACTCCATATGTGTTGGATATTATTTTCCTTATAAACTCTACATAACCAATAAAATATTCTAGCATTCTTGAATTGACCCGTGCAATTATCCGACTATCATGCCCACATTTCCCATGCGGTCACAACATGCATCACACGTGTCATGTCCACATTTGTCATGTGGTCATGACACGAAATATCAAAAAAATTCTACGCTTCCCTAGAAACCCCCTCGCACGCGTAAGCGTGCTCGGTGGCGTTACGCTTAAGGCGTAAACATGACAGTTGAATGTGGGGTAATGCGTTCACGTTCGCATACCAATCGTAATGAAGGCCAACTAGGGGGTCGATGTGACGCAGTTAACATCACCAATAGGGTTAGGATCAATGATCGAAACCCTAAGTTAACCTATGTGAATGAAGGGATTTTGACGTAAGTCAAAATCAATAGCCAAAATCAAGTGCATGAGAGAATAAGATATAATACAAAAATTAAATGACGATACTCGGCAAAAAACAATGTTATAATCCTAAACAAGGTTAAATTCCACTAACCTAACTAAACCCTATATTCTAAAAAAATTCGGCAACATAACGCCTCACGGGCGTGATAAGGGTTTATTATAATTAAACTAATTTTGATCAAAGGTTTACTGATTTGGTTTATATTACCTACGTCTCACTAGTTGAAATGGTAGATCAGATGAATAAGTTAATTGAACATTTTTCAACAAAGTCCGATCAATTTGTTCTCCTTCACATTTTCTATAATTTGGAAACTTTTTCAACAAAGCTCGATCAATTTATTCTTCTTCACGTTCTCGATCAATCAGAGTTATCTCTGCATCATTTACATTATTCCTAATTTCTTGGTAGATCAGATCTCGGAAACAGGTTTTACTAACTTCGTTTTAAAAGTTTACTAGGTTCGCAAGTTGGATTTTAAACGTCTAATTTAAATTTGTTAATTAAATTGCCCCAACATGATTTAAAAAGAATATTAAAAATTAATTAATAACGATGTATTTTAAATCGTCCTCGTCGAGTTAAGTTTTATGATTAAAGGATTAACCCAACTGTTAAAATAATTACATCTCAAATAATTAAGTTGTGTAAAATTTAAATAAAAATAATAAATCTTTTTCTTCAAATATCAATTTGAAATTCAATAAAATATAAAATTCTTCTAATCGTGATCTAATCTATTTATTAACATCCACTAACAAATAAAAATAATATTTCAAAAAGAATAAAGTTTTACCCATTTATTTAATCACAATAACCCATTCAAAAAATAAATTTTAAAGCACATGGAGGAAAATAATAAAGAAAATGGGAAAAGAAATAAGGGCAGTTTTAAAATACAAAGCCCTAAAAATCCTCTCTATTAAAAAATTAATTTCCTTATGGGCAAAAGCCCTAACCCTATTCTTAGAACTCATTTCTCTTCTCCTCTTTCTTTTCTCTTCTTTTTTTTTTCTCTTTCTCTCATTCTTTGTTTTGGTTGTGTTGCAGGTTTAATGGTGGCCACATATGAAATACATATATATATATGTGTGTGTGTGTGTGTGTGTGTGTGTGTGTGTGTGTGTGTGTGGTTATTTATATACTGTGGGTCAATAATAAGAAATATATATATATATATATATATATATATTTGTTTAATGCCAAATCCCCAATTTCTTTTGTGGCAGGTCTGTGGAGGGCGGCTCTGTGAGGAAGAGGCCGCAGTGTATAAGGGGAGCGGCGGAGGAACGACCGCGGCGTTGATTGGAGGGTGGAGGTGTTGGTGGTGAGGGGGCCGACAGAGATCGCAGGGCAGGCGAACGGTAGTTGGGGCACGGCGGATACGGGGGAGTCCGTGGGGTTCTGGAGGTAGTGGGGGGTGTGGGAAGGGGGGCGAAGCCCCCACCCACATCCCACATAGTGGGGTGTGGGTGGGGGCTCCGCCCCCCTCCCCACACCCTTAATAAAAATGACGACAGTGGGGGGTTCGAACCCCCCACCACTTCATACATTTTTTTTTGTTTAAAAATAAACTGCAAACTGTTCAAACTTTATCACAGTCTATTCACTGTGTATTGTTTACACAACATTCATTATTCTTAAATGAGATTTATTTAATATTAATATATAAATGTATATATATACACAGCAGAAACACAAATTAATTCAAAATCACAATTTATTATATATATATATATACACACACACACTATTGTATATATAATGTATTCTCTAATTTGATTGATAGAATTAATGAAATCAGTGTATATTTTAAAAACATGTAAATACATTCATTTAAAACACACACACACAATATATATATATATATATATATATATATATATATATATATATATATATATATATATATATATATATATATATATATATATATATATATATATATATATATATATATATATATATATATATAATTGTATATTTTCAACTATAATCTTCCTTCAATTCACTTACAAATTTTCTTTTTAAACAATAAGCAAAGATATATATTTTGTTTTATTCAATTTTTTATAAGGCAAGGAGCTCATTTCTCATAACAAAATTTATTCATTGAATTATTAGTATTTTCTTTTTAGGGAAGAGAAACAAATGCAAATAAGTAAATACTTCTAATACATAACAACAACTAAGTTTCTCTTTCAAAAGAACAATATACAAATTTCATATTTTGTCTTATTAATAAAACCACAACTTTCCTATTTGATATTTTAAAAATAAACATATAAATGAAATAGCATTGAAACCAAATATTTTTCCCTTCAACATTTTTTTTGAATGATAAGCATTAAAATCAACAAATTTTAAATCTCTATTCCAAATGTAAATAGCTTATACACACAACTAAAAAAATACACTTTTACAACAAGAGAGAGAGAACAATATTCTCCTCTTTGCAACTAACAAAAGATACAAACTCCTAAATTGCCCATGCTCTCTCACAAGAGCTAAAGAGAAAATAGGATATCAACTCCAAGAATAATGGTGTTTTCTCCAACTTCACAAACTTAGCTCCAATGAACCTGCAATATCACAAGAAGGGGAAAGAAGCCACAACACCTTGCTCTCCTCCCTACCATAGACCCACTAGTGGGTCACTCCCGAGCTAGGGAAGTCATCCACACACTTGGGAACTCATTCCACATCACAACAAGGCATTCAACAACCAAACACATATTTACTCCCATGGTTAACACAACACAAGAACTCATTCAGGATGAGTTCAATGGGGTAAGGGAGTAGACAACACTCAACTCAAGAGTGCCACTCCTACAAATATCCCAATACAAATACCTCTCAAGGCCTCAAGCCAACACCTTTAAACACAATTTCTACAAAGCTTCCATTTTGGCTCTCAAGCCATTTCACATAATGCATATAATCTCATATTGCCCTCAAGGCCACAACACCACAAAATCAAGGAAATGACCTTGAGGAGGTTCACTCCTCCCCCACCCCACACTTGTTGAGCATCTTCTCCTAAGTGGGAGAGGCTCTTACAACACCCTTACAATTTTTCCCCACAACAACAAATAAAAACTCAAAGATAGATCTCACACATAGCATCACACAAATAAATAAAAATACATAAGGGAAGGCCTTAGCCTTGAAACCAACCTTAAAAAGCCCAATTTGGTAGATGGTTGATGTAGAGCTTCTCCAACTCCTCCAAAATAAGCCACAAAACTCTCTCCAACTTTTTTCCCAAAGTAAAATTCAAATTAATAAAAATTTTCAAAAATTCAACAACCCATACCCTTCTCCAAGTGGGATTAAAATAAGCTCTTCCCATGAGCTTTGAGGAATGGGGAGGTGACACTTGTCACCTCCTCACTCTTCCTCCCAACTGTAAGAAAGACCCATGGAATGGGTGATGACACATGTCACTCACCCATCCCCAAGTCTCTCTCTCCCTTCCACTTGTCCTCTCTCAAACATGTGGGAGAGAAAAGTGGAGCTTAAGAGGGAATGGGTGCCACATGTGCCCCATTCTTTTCATCCTAAGAGGGACCACACAACTCCAAGGTACCCTCACCAATTGTGAGAGAGACTTGGAGTAAAGTCCTCCACAATTGAGGGGTCTTGGAGACATCCCCAACCTAGGGAAGAGGAAAGGATGGGGTTGAGTGTTGGACCCACTTGTAGTGCCCCGTCAAGAACACCTTGAAAGACAACACATCTATGCAAGCAAAGTGGAATAATTTTTTTTTGAATAAGATAACAAGTGAGGTTTAGCAGATCAATACGCATCATTAAGTAACAACTTGTCTCCCACGGTGCCATGGTTGCATTACTAGACAAATAATCAACATCATTTACATGCATTGCTAACTAACATCGACAAATCATTCTAACTCTATTACATTATTGATTATACATATACATCTCCATTCCGTGACAACAATTAGATAATCAACTTTGATCAAGATTACATGCACCTATTCAAGTCCATACATATGAGTACATCATCATGGTTTACATTATCAGCATCCTGATTATATCTGAATATATACAATGTGATACAGTAGATACACAAGGCTAGTACATGAGCATAATAACTGTCTTCATGAATAGGTGCAAGATCTGATGTCTGGTACACAAGGTGTATCCTCCTCACTCACGAACAACGGCAAGGGAGAAAACCAATGGATAAAGCTCTTCCACCCGACCATGTGGAACCCTAAGGTCCACCCCTCGAGCTAGGAGTTAACATAAGGTTCCCACTACGACATACAGTCAGGTAGATACAAGACTATAGTACAACACATGACTCCAACATCACAAGTCAATATCTCAACAACACCACAGTACATCCAGAGGCAACATTTAACAACAGGGGAGAGTACAGCTAGGGACTGCTAGGCTACAGTAAGGAGAGTGTCATCGCATGGCCCTAGCATGGGTTACCCAGGCTATCTATCACCAGAAGCCAGCCCCCATCTATGGTTACCCTGGCAGCCTCTTTAGGCACCGGCCCCATAGGGTGACGCATGCGAAATCAACATTCCTTTCATGAGGACAAGGAAGTTGATTTTGCCAACCACGGCCTTCTCATCTCATCCTTAGCCTGAACGAGCACTACAGGCATGAGTGAGGCATCCAATTATCTTATTAGTGTGAAAACTACCCAACCCCTAGATTAATTATTAGGTTATCACTTGATTACACACTCCCAATGGGTTACCCTGGCGACCACTTTGGGTACCGGCACATTGGAAGCCACTCCCCTATCTGTACCTAGGAAACCCCATTCAACAACCATGCACAAAACATCATGACAATAAACTTTGCATACTTATTGCAAGGCATTATCCCTCTTGCAAACTATGGCATAATCACAAGGCAATTCTCAATACATTATTCATGGTTTCCACATGAGAGATTTCTTTTATACGGATGACTATGTGTCCTTGTTGTCTTATCCAACACAATACCTTATAACATACTTAAAACAATAAACGATTGCAACATCCATGAAGTATTTAATAAACACATCATGATACATTACAACATAGCATGTACAAGAAAACAAGACCAGATATCCTATGCCTCTGGCACAACTAAGACTTGTCAACTTGCACAATGGACCTCATTAAGATTACTAATCTATCATAGGCTCAGTTGTACTCTCTTGATGCAGCTAAGTTCATTGTTCACATAACTTCCATCACCATACACTCTTAATAACTCTCAAAACTTATTTACTAACTCTTCACAAGGATAATATGATAAAATTCACTTCCAGATTAAATCAATTAACTACCGGATTAAATTAATTAACACTCGTAACAATTCAAAAAAATATAATAATTGATACCTTCACTAAAATATTAGATTTTATATTACTATTAAATAATCTAATACACAATTTATATAATTGCACTTGTGTAGCTATTAGATACATATAACTATGCAAATCTTTCCTTGGATAGACAACTAATATTTGAGATAACAATGGTAATAATAATAATAATAACGATAATAATACTAATGATAATAATAATTAGTAATAGCAATTATAGTCTAGATTTAATTTACGAAGAAGGCGGGTGTATTTATATTAAACACAGTGTGTCATTGGATTGCAATCTTACAATTACATTAAAACACTAAATGCAAATAATTACCAAAGCAAATATGTAAATTAAATCTAAAAAAAATACAACTGTACTTATGTCTTACTAACATAACTAGGTAGCCATCATTAACTAAATTTCAATGCGATTTAGGTACAATGGGTTCATGTTTATTATTTAACCAAATAAAAACCCTAAACCTTGTTAAAACATGTATTTTTCTAAGAAGTAAAAAGAACAACCATATATATTCACACCTTTTTACTATAACTTATAAACATTACCTACCCATTCAAATTCTGCTAATACTCCACCAACTACAGTTACTAACAAAGTGACAACAATATTTGAATGTCTTGCCATTACGAAAATGTTTCCTATACACATTGCCATCTATAATTTAATAGCTATACTTCATAATAAAACAACTACACTTAACCTTATTACAACCAACGATCCCATTAAACAATTCCACTCGCAACAACCCAATTTCCCAAATGCTTTACTCATAACTCCTAACTCAAAACAATGTTCATGACCCAATAACAAGCCTATTCTAACAAATTTTCAATTAACAAATCTTCATAAGAATATAAGATCAACAATCATAACAATTTGAATGATTGTAATTGATAATTTAACTAAAACGTTAACCCCATATTTGATTTAGTAATCCCCCATAAACATTATAAAATTGCACTTGTTAAACTAACACACCTATAAATGTGCAATTTTCGGTTAGATTTGTTTTTTACCCATACCTTCTCCAACAACTAGAGATTGAAAGATGATAATCATAAAATAATAATAAACAACTATATGCGGGATTTACTATTACTACATAAGTCTTCTGTCAGAGATAATAACTTAGGAGTACAAAAATTAAATAATATCTAAGGTCATAAAGTGAAAACCTAAGACTATAATATCTGAGCAATATATCAGGTAAATATAAAGCAACACTCTTTCACCTTAAGTCTTCACTGCATTATCTCGTGGTTGTATGAAAATAATGTGTTTGAGACCGGATCAGAAAATGTGGTATAGATAACATTGGCCATATGTTTCATGTTTTGAAGATAAATTAACGGTAACTCCTTCACAATGTCAAAATTCGTAAAATACTAGGCATTCTGGTATTCTCTAATCAAGATTTTATGACAGATGCAATTAAATACATTTATATTTACAAACACTTCCAAGACCTATTATAAATTTGTTCCCTCTTGAACACTGATCTGATGAGAAGGCATATATACTTCTAACCCAAAAACTGTTAACTACAAATGTTGCAGTTACCTCATTTTATATAAATAGACTTCTCCTTCTATGCTGCAGATTTCACGTTTCAACAAAGGTAAAAGGTTATGGGTCGCTACTTAATCGTTAAGCTGACAGTTAATAAGCATGTGAGTTTTTTTTTAAATATCTAGTGTATCGAAGGTAACATTTAATCATATAATGACAATCTTACATTGGCCGCCCTGTCGGTGACTGGATAAGGTGATATTAAATGACATAAGGTTATGAATAATAATGGTGAAAACCTAAAGGACAGCTTCTTTATTTGTGAGACCCTGAGATCAATGTATTTCCTGTAGTCATACATATCGATTACCCATCGAACATTCAAAAAGAAATGATGGCTTGCGTTTCAATCCCAGACGATGACATAACATGCATAAAGAGGAAAGAAAAAGGAAATGTTTGGATTCAGGCAAGTTTCCTGTCTCACGTCAGTTTATTGAAGCGGCTTTAGAAACTTGCCAAGGTTTGTTTCTGTGAATGCTCAGACAAGTAGTAGTTCTAACACTCCAAACGAAGGGTAATAAGCGCCCTCTTCTCTGAGATTTTTTTTGATAAAGGTAGCGATGATGTGATATGACGGCCAGCCTTGGGACGGCTCTAACATCCCACCAGCTATTTATTTTTGCAGAATAGATTTCGCATCTCTCACAGTGATTCCTGTGCAACAATTTTACTGCAGTCCAGCTCTCAAGAGATCGCCCTACACTTAATCTTGGAGTAATGGGTTACCCAGCAGCGGTTTTCAAGAAGTATGACAATTGTAGAAGCACACAGTGTTATACATGCGATGAAGAAGTGGTTGCCGAGCATTTAGTCCTTCCTACTCAGAATGGGTTACTTAACATAGCCAAGGAAACACATGGAGAAGCAATTTATTACCGATTACTTGTGAGATTAGTTGCTTTTGTAGTTCTACAATAATGCAAAATTTGAATGTTACGTGAAGTTTGCATTGGCCAAACTATTGTCCATTTTTGTTCGTTTCCAGAATACAATTTTATTTATTATATATTTTCTTTTGACACCACTAAGTCAGATTACTATGGCCAGTGGCATACAGCATAGGTGCAATTCATGCACATACGAAATCTGTTGTAAAGGCTCAAGAAGACTCCCAGACATCTTTAACTGCGGAGCCCAAGAGGCATTTTAGTCTCACAAAAAAAAAAGGTTAAAGTACGTTGCCTAATAAATCCTATGGGCTATGAATAAATCCCCTTAGAGATGGGAACTTTGAGATACAATGGTTGCAGGATGAAATAGATTGCATCAGACATCAGAAGCTCTAGAATCATTCGACGGGCAGAGAGATTATTACACTTCTACCACAGGTTAACTTAAGGGATCAGAGATAAGTTTCATTGAGATAATGGGACTAGGTTACGGGATTAGGTTAAGCTGTGGATCCAATTCAGATTCAATTTTTTTATGGAAAATTTTTTAACTCAGCATCAAAGAATACAGAAAGGGGTTTGTGGACATGTCGGATTCGGATATTCAATTGAATCTAAAGTAACTGGAAGATTGGTGCCAAGTCTCAAGACTAGATTGGAGGTCAATAGTAACTTTCAGTTTGCTCTAAAAGAATCTAATACCCATCCTGAATACATCCCATCAACGGAGGAGAACACATTTAACCTAATTTTATTAAAATTCATATGAAATAGGCATATAACATAAATAGTGCATACTTGATTTTAGTTCACCTCCCCAAATTTTTCCAACTCTTTCCACCAACTCCTTTTTTTGTTCTTCCTGCTCCCCCCACCAGGACTCCCCTCAGAATAAATGCAGGAGACATCCTGTAATGCCCTGACAACCCACTTTCTCCAAAACTGGGATTGGACTCCTCAAGTAAATGCCAACCATGCCTCTCTCTCCTTTCCCAATAACCCACTTTCTCATGGGACTCCAAATTAACCATACCCCGGGATTCCCAAGCCTCCAAATTTTCAATTGCCGGCACATGGGAATAGGTTTGCACATTCCCAAAAAAATACTGAGGTATGGTATTAAGCATCAACCCCAAAAAAATTTAACTTATAATGTTATCATTGTTACTTTAAATGTATTTTTGTTCACTTTTTAATCTAACCCGCTAACAACTTGAAACTTATTAATTCACTTAATAGTTTATCTAATTTATTTATTTACTAATCCCTATTAATTTTACCAATTAATTAATAATTTTTTATTTTTTTTCTAATTTTATTTGTTTATTTATTAATTCCTGTTAATTTTACCATTTAATCATACAATTAACTCATTTATTCAAAATCACCATACATGATTCCCCTAGCACACGATTATTTAATGTTAGCCTAATTTAACCTTATCTTTCATAAGGAACTAACCAAGCTTAAATCGACACTTAAATGGGATTAACCGACCCTACAGGATGATACCTGACCCCATGTAAATCCACAGGACATGGCGACAATAATAGCAATCAGTCCAACTGACGATGATGACAGGATACAACATTGACAACACTTCCTCTTTGAGGATGTTGACGGAGTAGGGAACCTTATGTTAACTCCAATCCACAACTCTATTGGCTAGGGCACGCTCAGACCTAATAGTACAGGTGGAGTCGATGCCCGGTACCTACATCCTGCAGCAAACAGCAAGGTTGCACATATATACATATGTAAACATGTCATCATAAACATAATGAACGGAAGTCGCAGCGTGGCAGGGTACTCGGACACAAGTAATGCAACACTGTTCCGTTCAAGTAACACATCATTAAATAACTGCATCCAATACCAGTCATACATCATAATCATGATCGAACAACGCATTAAACATAAAATAACACTAATCTATAATCATGTCCATCAAACTGTGAAGGCACAAAGTACAAGTAATCAAGCATCATCCTAACATAGATCCATAATTAGCTCGCATGATAACCAAGTGTCCATCAAGATCAAGGAGAACATAAACCATAACATAGAAATCAAAATATCTCGAAACTGTAAACATGCACTATAAGACCATCATCTATACTAGGACTGTCATAGGGATCATGAAAGTAACATCTATCACAAGCAAAAGCGAGGGGCATTACACCACTCATCCTCTCCCTCCCATGCCTCCAATTTCATCACTTTACTTTATGGTGAAGTTAAAGTGACCAAATGGAGGTTTACCTAGGGTTACCCAAGCTAAAAAGGTCCCTAGACCCAAGGGGTACAACCCAGGGTCAAGTTTAGCCCAGTTTGAGCACCAAGGGTTGAGTTAAAACACATGAAAAGGGGTCTCAAAAATTTATAACTTAAAAAAATGAAATTCAAAAGATAATATTCTTACAACACCAATTAGAATTCAAAATAAAATAGGGGTAGACTTAGCCCGACTAACACATGCAACAACATTACAGAATTTCATCATGCACAGAGTTGATCTTGGTTCCTTTTGGAACTAGATCAGCTTCACAAGGGACAACAACATCGTGTGTGGGATGATCTCCAATTTCTGTGGCTTGTTAGAAATACCTGCACACCCAAATGAAAAGTTAATTCCACATATATATAATAGCCAAAGCAAATTGAAAC
The DNA here is from genome assembly GCA_027924645.1 of Cunninghamia lanceolata. Classification (NCBI taxonomy): domain Eukaryota; kingdom Viridiplantae; phylum Streptophyta; class Pinopsida; order Cupressales; family Cupressaceae; genus Cunninghamia; species Cunninghamia lanceolata. The sequence goes on from BSBN01000136.1 coordinate 2,389,297, forward strand.
ATACACTCGCATAAAATATCACAAGTTCATATAAGCATCAAGGAAGTCACATTACAATTTAGATTCTAAATTCTACATTTCAAACATCTATTCCCAAGATTGAATCACATAACAAATTTCTAACTAACATCACCCAATTAGTTTTCCCATAACATCATAATATAAACCATATGTCTAACATCATCAGTAAAGAAATATCCATGTCTAAACACATCGTAAACATACTAAGCATAACAAATCCACATACAACACAAAGTCTAATAGTCTGAAAATTCGGGATCAACAATCCCACAAGTCTAAATGTATCACCAACAGTAAAGTAAATAGTCAAATGTACAGGAATGAAAAAGTAGGCCTCACACCGACCATATGAGATGTTCTCTCATTTGAATTCCTCTCTCTTAATTTTTATAAAATGTATCAAAACAATATTGAACAAACTTAGATGAATGCAATCTATTATCACTCACATAAAAATGGTACTCTCTCAAAAAATTTCTATTATCTTCTCCACTATAATCTACATGTCTATATACAACATAAACAAATATGGCTACTTGCACTGAATTATAATATTGTGATTGAATTTATTCTTGTCGACTAAGAGTATAATTTTTAGCAAAATCAACAACTGACAATATAGTTCCAACTAGGAATGTATTTTTACATGTACGAAATTGACCATCAAGCCAATGAACATTTTGAAAGTGTTTTACATATTTAGGTACAATCTTATCTTTAAATTCTTTAATAAATGCATGCACACTAAATTTTTTCACAATTAGCTCACAACGTTTTCTAATTTTTCCATCTTTTAAAGAATATTCAACATTTTTTAAATTTTTAACATCCACTAATTGTTGTCCAAATTCATGTAAACTACTTTCATGCATACATTCTCCTAACAATGAAAAATTACCACATCTATCACATTGTCTAGAAATTTACATGTATTTAAATAAAATAAGTTTCCATTAAGGGGTTCACAAAACAAACCTGCTATAAAATCTTTGATTGTTTCAGGTGGCATATTAATACCACAAATGTCCTGCATAATTTGGTTAACATGCAAAGTACAATGTATATAACAAAAAATATCATAATAATAACGAAATTGTACATGAGTTTTACAACACTAGGAGATTCGTTGTTTATTAATTCTAACATACCAAGGTTTACATTTTTCAAATGATCTTTGACTTATGCTGATATTTGGTAAGATTGAATCATCTAAATTTTTTTTATATAATTCAGTTTGAGTCATATCTAATAGATGCTTTGGATGAGGGTCATGTATTTTGATCCCACCCTTAATTTTAAAACATCTCTAATATTAGGTGATACTCTTGTATTATCATGCCAAAAAAATTTGATTAAAGATTTGATTTTATTAGTTAATTTCATTTCTGACCCTGACAGTCTACCACTAATACTCCAACATTGATTAATTGGATCTTTTTCAATACTCTCTCTTTTTTTAGCCACTCTTATCAAATTTTTAGGATTTACTTTGATATATTTACTAATCTTACTTAACATTCTTTTATTTGAAGTTGATTTATTAACTAGAGCAGTTGTTATTACACGACGAGTTGCATTCTTATCTTTAGATCGAATTTTCTTTCCTATAGAATCAATAGCATTGGCAACACTAGATATGACTTGTTCTACTGAATCATCTTTCTTTTTTGGTTTTACAAAAATGCCTAATTTTTTCATCACTTTTCACATTTTCCACATTTTCATCAATTGCATCATGAGTTGACATTGGAATCCTAATTTCTTTCTATAAAAAAATATTTTATATAATCTATTTCCATGAGTTCTCATCTGTCTTCAAGAAACTTTACCAGGAAGGTTATCTAACACATCTCTTTCAATTATAAAAAAATATTTTCATTTTCATTCATACAAGTGGTTTCATTTTCATTGAACATGCAAGGGGTTTCATTTTCATTTTCAAACATATAAGGGCTTTCATTCTCATTTTCATCAATATGAGGGATTTCATCATTATTTTGTTTTTGCATTGTTTCAAAACTAGAATTATTGATACCATCAATAGTGTATCCAGCTTCAACTAAATAACTAAGTGATATTTTATCAAGACTTGAGTTTGAAAACATACCCGCATAAATTGTTTCAATACGTGCATTTTCCATATCATTGGGAGGTGGATTTGAAGACATACATGGAATTGTTTGCATAGGTGCTATTTCCGTATCATTCAAAGTTGAAGTTGAAGGCATAGTTGGGTTTGTCTCCATAATTGCATTTTCTTCCATATTCACCATCTCCACATTTGTATCATCTACATTCATCTCACCCTTCATGGTTTCCTCTTCAACATTCATGGAACTAGATGCTTCCAAATTTTTTATTTGGCGGATTCTCTCTTCTATCCCTTTGTCTTTTTGCCTCCATTTCTCTATTTGTTTCAATTTCTTCGGGTGTCATTAACTTTCTACATCTTTTTCTTTGTCTTTGCTTTGATCCCATGATTAGCAAACCCTCTTGATAAAAACACAAATGAATCTTAACAGGTATTTTCCAATTGCCACCTCCTTCAATTATTCAAATAAATATATAATATGGAGATCCTTTCTTCTATATACTTTGAAGTACAAAAACATCAAGAATACATTCAAAATCTTTTTTTTCCAAATCTTCTTATAAAAAGTCCTTGTACTTGATTCCACTTCAGAAAATTCAATTTGCAGTTGTCTCTTCCAAAAATTTGAATAGAATATGAACTGTTAAGAGATTGTACAAGACAAGAATGTAATAAAATATGCAGAAACTGGCATTGGCAGTCCGTACTACAAAAAGAGAATGTTGCAGGGAAAGAGTGCTTAGTTGTTTTTTTTTCCAAATTAGGGAATAACAAATCTATTAGAAATGCGTACGTGTTCTATTTTATGCGTTTCTTTTTTCTAATGACCAAACAGATAACGCGTACACTTTTTTCTTAAGAGCGCGTACGCATTTCATAATGCGTACACATTTTTCTTAAGAACGCGTACGCATTTCATAACGTGTACGTGATTTTTAAAATTTGAATTCCCAATCCACATGCAGCCTCAGTTTTAAGCTTGGGAAAGGCTTGGCAACCTGACCCTTAGCCTTTGACCTGCAACTCAGAAACTAAGGCAAGTTTAAGAGAAATGTTGAACTTTAGCGATATAGTTGATGGACCTTTTTTATGAATTAATTTACGAAATTAAAACCCATTATAGAACACGATGTATAATTTCTAAATATATAATTTTATTAAGATTGGTTTATGTTTGATATTTTTTAATTAATTTCTAAGCAAACTGGTCCATAAACTTGAAATATCAATTTTTTTTTAGTTAATTTTTTTGTAAAAAAATTATGACATCAATCTTCAGACAATTCTCTACACAATGAAAAAAAAATTCAAAAAATATTTAGTTTAGGTCCAATTATGCTGTCCATACACGTTGATTTTTAAAAATAACAATTAGGGCCAATAAAAATTCAATATAAAAAAAAATTTAGAAAAAAATTACAAACAAAAATCCTCATCAATCTTAATGTTGTTAGGTATTCTTTCCCAAAAGGAATTAGAAAAATATTTTCATTTAGGTCAAAAAGTGGTGTCCATACACGTGCATGGTATGGTAAAAAAAATAACTTTTAAAAAGTGATTTTTATAAATACCTATCAAAATTGAATTTCTATCATCTGGGTTTTTGAAAAAATTACATATTTGGAAACTAGATTCAAAATGCTAAATTTTATATTACTGACTTTTTTCAAGATTCTTTGTGTAAGTGCTTCAAATTTTCAGTCCAAGTGTGACAAATTTTAAAAAACAGCAAAAACACTTCCACTTTTTGAACTTTTTGTGGACCCAACTTCTTGCATCAGCCCCGAGGATGTAGAAGGGATGGATATGGAGAAATACCCTATCCTAAGAGATTTTGCGGATGAATTTTTAGAACTACCTAGATTGCCTCCCAAGAGAGTGTTCGACTTCTCCATTGACATAAATTCCAAGGTCAGAACCTATATCCAAAGTACCATATAGGATGACAACAACATAATTTATGGAATTAAAATCACAGTTGGAAGAATTGTTGTCCAAAGGATTAATAAGGCCTAACATTTTGCCTTGGGGAGCACCAATGATCTTTGTAAAGAAGAAAGACAGGACACTGCGTTTGTGTATAGATTATCGGTTGCTCAAAAAAGCGACAGTAAAGAATAAGTATCCTTTACCACATATCGATGATCTCTTTGATCAGATGTGGGGTGCAACAGTGTCTTCAAAGATTGATCTAAGGTTAGGTTATCACCAGTTAAGAATCAAGGAAGGAGACATTTCCAAAAACTGCTTTCAGAACTAGGTACGACCATTATGAATTCACAGTCTTACCATTTGGGTTAATGAATGCACCTGCAACATTCATGAACCTTATGAATATCATGTTTAGAGACTGCTTGGATAAATTTGTGTTGGTCTTATTGGATGATATCCTAATTTATTCCAAAAATAAAGAGGAGCATCTTCAACACTTAGAAATGGTACTTCAACGGTTAAGAGAACATAAATTGTATGGGAAAACTTTCTAAGTGTACCTTCTTTCAGAAGGAAGTATAGTATCTAGGTCACGTGATATCAGCAGAAGGAATTGTAGTTGATCCAGGTAAGATAAAAGTAGTGCTTGACTGGCCGGTGCCAAAGAATGTTCCTGAAGTTAGAAGTTTTATGGGTTTGGCTAGATATTATCATAAGTTTGTGGAAAATTTTTTCTAGAATAGATTTTCCTATCACTTCTTTGCAGAGGAAAGGGAAAAAGTTTGAATGGTTTGAAAAACGTCAAGAGGCATTTGATGTCCTGAAAGAGAAGTGGACCATGACTCTAATTTTGAAGGTGCTAGATCCAGATGGTAACTTTGTTGTTACCACGGATGCATCAGGTGAAGGTTTAGATGGAGTGTTAATGCATGAAGGGCGGGTCATAGCCTATGAATCAAGGAAGTTAAAACCTTATGAACAAAATTACGCTTCACATGGTTTGGAGTTAGCAGCAGTATGTTCATGCATTACAGATGTGGAGACACTATCTGTTGGGAAAACCCATTGAATTAAAAATAAACCATCATGGTTTGAAGTATCTATTTACTCAACCCAATCTGAATACAAGGCAAAGGAAGTGATTAGAATTGATATCAGACTAGGATTTCAACATTAACTATATCAAGGGAAAAGAGAACAAAGTTGTCGATGCTTTAAGTCGAAGAAGGCATATATCTTCAATGGTATCTATCCAAACCGACTTCAAAAGTCAAGTATTGCAAGGATCCAAGGGTGATGAGTTCTATGAACAAGTTAAGCAAGCACTTTTGGATAATTTACAGGATAAAAGGTATGAAGGTTTTTACTTTGAACCCAATGGGTTATTGAGGTATAAAGGAAGAATTTATGTACCTGATTCTGGTGAGTTAAGAAATTTGGTATGGAAGGAAGTACATAATGCACCATACTTAGGACATCTTGGTGTTACAGAGATGTTAGCAGATGTGAATCTGTTATATTTTTGGAAGGCAATGAAACAGGATGCTGCAAGATTTGTGGCAAGTTGTTTATAAGGTCAAAGAGTAAAGGCAAAACATCATCATCCTGCAGGTTTCCTATATTCCCACGATGTACCAGAAAGTAAGTGGCATGTTCCTAAGAAAATTATCTCGGATAGAGATACGCACGTGACAACAAGAGTTGGGTAAACCTCATTTTCAACGCTAGGAACTAAACTTAATGTAAGTACAACTTATCATTTTGAGAACATATGGTTAAACTAAGAGAGTTAACTAGGTTTTGGAGGATTTGATTGAATATATTGTATGGATCAACATTATAAGTAGGAAGAGTATCTACCACTAGTGGAATTATTTATAAAAATCCCTATCATTCGGCTATCAAGATGACTTCATTTGAAACATTAGACAAAAGAAGATGCCGAAATCCTATAAGCTAAGTAAGCTAGAAGATAGGATTAGCATTAATCCAGAAATGTTGTCAGAAATGGATGAACAGATCAAGCTGATCAGAAAAGATTGGCAGAAACTATTAATAAATAGAAAAGTTACGCTGATGCTAAGCATATACTAAGACAATTCTTAGTTAGAGAATACAAGTTCTTTTGAGGTACAAACCCTAGAAAAAGTTTCATAAAGTATGGAAAGTATTCCAAACTAGCTCCTAGATATAAAGAGCTCTTCAAAATTCTCAAAGTTAACAATTCAATTAATTACATAATCATTCTAATAACAGCTATTGCCAAGAGGCACAATGCTTTTAATGATTCAAATTTGATATTTATATAACAGATGATTATCATATTCTCAGAATGTATTACAAGTATAGAACCCAGGATGGTTATCATCGAGCTTCTTAAATGCTTGAAGTTCACAAGCTTCGCTTGTGTAACAAGAGCTTATGCAGTGCAAGTTCCAATGGGATCAGTATGCAGAAGATTCTGCCACTTGGGAAGATTATGCTGAGATGAAATAGAAGTTTCTGCAAGTCATTCTAAATTTTGAAAACTCTTGAGAACAATATGTTTTGTAATATGATACTTTTTATGTCTCGTTTAAGTTATGGATATACTTGATACTTAAAAATCATCAGAGACAATGATTCACAAGGGGGGGAAGTATGTTATACCCCGTATGTTCTAACTATTTACCATTTACCTAGACTGGTTAATTTGCTTGGATAAATGAATGTTTATGAATCTTTGCATTAATGTGTATTGTGAATCTTAAATAGAATATGTTGAAAGATTTAATGATGCAGTGTGATTTATTACAAGTAATTCTTAACGTAAAATGTATGAAGCATATGATTATATTGTGATCGGCTAACGACTGTTGTGGTGATCTAAGTTGAATGCAGGAACAGGTTGCTCCTCCGGAAAGGAGGGGAAGTATCACTTAGGAGGACTTGGTCTGGTAAATGTTAGAGAAAGCCTAAACGAAGCAAGCACACACCACTATCCTAATTGGTCTATGTCATGTCGAGTCAGTGTGGGTAAAGGTAAGTAATCCATGGTAATCTAGAGTGCTTATTTGAGATATGATTTTATGAGTGTTTTGAATAAGGAATGTGATCTTGTCTACGTATCGATTGAAAGTCTTCTTTGATATAGTTTGGAATTGCATATGGCAAGGTTTAAATGTGAAATGAATATATACAAATATGATAGTGCATGTCCACGATAACTTATACGTATTATTCATCGGCATAAGTGTATCAATTGGACAAGGGACATCTATATATACGTGTATTTAGTCATACACGTCGTTAGTGGATATGTGGGTTGATGAGTTTTATGTTGTTTTCTAAGTAACAATAATGTGTGTGTGTGTGTGTCTATATATATACATTTGCTATTACATACATATAGATATATATAAATCGTTTATGATTTACGACATATGGTATACTTATGTAATTGGTGAAATGTGTAAATATGAGTATGTGGATTTTATTATCAAATAATATTTTGAATTGAATTTATAAAGGTATATATATATATATGTTATGACTTAAGTGTTGTTATGAAGTGCATTGCATTGAGCATATGAATAATGTTTATTCTTAAGCGCATATAGCTAAGGCTATGGCTCAGCCTCAAGATCATTTTAATGATTGAAACATAGCATATGATTCATAGATTATGGCGTAGCAAATAGATAAGACTATAGTGTATATTTGTATGACTTTGGCAGTGAATAAGATCAAGACTATGGCGTTGGTTTAAGGCATATACATTAATGTCGACACATAACATATATGCTATGATTTAGGCACTGGAAATAAAGAGTATACCATTATATTTGTTATGGAAATTAAAACAAAAAATGCCAAACAATGAAAATAAAGGCAGCGCTATCTTAGAGTTCTCTATAACTGTATCCCAATGTGCATATCCTTTGACTCATTCTTTGCAATTGCCTGCACAAAAATAGGAGGCATGGGTGATTGAGTGGCGCCTTGTTTGAGAGAGAGAGAAACCAAAAAGGAGTTTTTATCTGATTTGTTACCTTGTATTTTGAGTTTTAGTTTGCTTTCCTCTTATGTGTTCACTGTGTTTTAATCTTTGCCTGCCACTTTGTATTTCTTCTTGATAAGTCAAACTCTGAGGGTGAGTGGTGGTAGATTTGGGAGCTGGATTGTAGCTTTGGTAAGCTCATAATTTTGTATAAAATGAGGAGCCTTTCCATTCTTTACACACAAAAATTTCCAACCAAGTTGCTCTGTTGTTCTGCGGTAGTTTTTCTGAGTTCATTGTTTGAGTTGCATTGTTGTTTTGTCTTTGATTTTGAGAGGAACTAGTAAGAAGATTAGAGAGGGAATTAAGTTGATTTTGGAGGAGAGATTCGGCCAGCTCAAGGAATCAAGAGCAAGCAGTCCAACTAATTATTTGGAGCATAGCATTATCAGGCATGCTGAATCTCTTCTTCATTATGTCATTTTGTTGAAAGATTGTATGTTTTCAGTATTGTTTGGAAATGAGTTGTTTTGTTTTCCTTACTACATCGGGTGTTCTCTTATTTGATCAATGAGAGAATATATATATATATATATATATATATATATATATATATATATATATATATATATATATATAGTATGAGAACATTATGTATTGATTAGTTAATAATCTACTTAGTAGAGAGTAGTAACTATATTAGACTGTATTAAGTCAAGTATGAGTAGTATTGCTATGTTACGAATGGCCAAGTTAGGAAAACTATATATTTCCACTTATATTACTTTGATAAGCGAGTCATAAGTAAACTGGAATTTGTTAAGAGGGGTTAAGCTTGGGATTTGTTGATCCATGGGTAAGGGAATAACCTTTGATTTAGTAAACTTGAAATTGATAAGTGGGGTTATTCCTGGGATTTGTGGATCCATGGGTAAGGGAATAACCTTTGATTTAGTAAACTTGAAATTGATAAGTGGGGCTATGCCTGGGATTTGTCGATCCATGGGTAAGGGACTAACCTTTTATTTAGTAAACTTGAAATTGTTAAGTGGAGTTAATCCTGGGATTTGTTGATCCATGAGTAAGGGAATAACTTTTGATGTCTTTCCAAATTGAGCTAGAATGATGGGTGAGTATGTGACATCCATTCCGAGTTAGGTGTGATGAAACTTTGGCCAAAATAGTGTAAGCAGCCAACGTTTACACTATCAGTTCACTGTGATCCAGGTTTACATACTAGGAAGGGCAATCATGCTTGTAGGTTGGAGCCACAATGTATGACAATACTAGATATGTACGACACAACATCTTGCTTAGTATAGGCCATTCTTTGAGGTTACCATACCAATCCCTTCATTGAAGGGTAGGGCCATTTACCAGTTTGGTAAATGTGCGGGGGCTGCAATTAGTTCGTGGTTGGCGGAAAAGTGCTTGAGTGATGCTTCTCCTCATGCAATTGGCGGCCAAGATTTGAAGATAGACATCAGAACCATTGTATCTCTAATGTTAATTAGCTTTATGAAGCTTGTATGTAACTATCTTTTGAAATGTTGTAAATGAGAATTATTCAATTCATGTAATTTGATTGTGCAATGGTTAAAGTTTGAAATATGTTTCAAATGTGCATCATATCAAATTAAAGAAAAGAAAAATTTTATTATTCACATTTTTGGTATTCATGGATTATTCACTTTTGAGTTTAAACTTAGTTAAATCTATTTGGTAGAACAAGTGGCATGTTACATAGGTTTTTGACCTTAGAGTCTATTATTCCTTTGTTAGGGTCCTTAGATATGTTTTTTGATTGCATGTTTATATTTTTAAATCTCAATAGGGTCCATCCCTTTTACTTGTGTTTAATTGCCATACCTTCATTTAGGGTTTCATGCTTTATTGTGTGATCTTACTTTCATCCCACCCTACCTACCCTTATTTTTTCCTATAGGGTTTCACTTGTTGATTTATTTTCAAATTTAATAGCTTGATTTTTTTTATATTAGATCTTGCATCCTTTTATATCATTTGGCCTTTAGGGTGTTGTGAGTTCGTTATATGTAAATGTCTCATCCTGGTCCTCAAATTCCCTTAAGGAGAAGTCTTTGTTTGAATCCTCAATTGACTTAATATGGTGAGAATAGTATTTTTTATGATATTCCCATGAGTACTACTATTAATCTTGAGGTTTGTTTATAATCATGCAAAAAAAAATTAGTATGTCAAGTTTTAAAGTTAAAACTTCGTCTTTCCATCTTTTAAAATGTCCATATGTCTAGTTTTTCCCTACTCGCCCATGTTGTGTTTCATTGTTTCTCTTTGTAACTTTATATACAAGCATACATGACCTTTGAGCAAATCTATCAAGGTGATGAATGGATGGTAATCAAAGACAAAGTGAATCTCAAAGTTGAAATGTAACTCTAGTGTTGAGTGCACACCTAATTGAGGAGACATGCCTTACCAAAAGAAATATAGTTTTTGTCAAAGAAATTAGCTGAGAGAGGTCAAGGGCACACCTCTGTGACAAAAATAGTGTTTCAAGTGTAATTTACATTATCAGGTGCACATTTGATAAGGAAGAACTAGGTTGACTTGTCATGAGGATTGATTCTCATTGACAAGTATACACCTATATAAGGAATGTAATGCCCTACCTAAGAAAGTATCAGTAAATAACAATATATAATTAATTTAGTAAGAAATAATGAAAATACAATATGATGATAGGAGAATATTCACTTGTTTTAACTTAATAAAATTCTAATTTTGATTAAACATAAGTTTAGTAACATTCATTATAAATGCAAATTTAAGATATAAACTTTTCTTATGCTATTGCAATCAATTACAATAAGTGCCATATGATCATCCACTCACAAAGTGAGAAAATACTTCCTTAGCTTCAGTATTCTGCATGATTAACAGATCTAGATCTGCACACTAGATGTAAACATTAGTTTCACAAAGTTGATATATACATATATATATATATATATATATATATAGCATATATCAATGTACAAGATAAAGAGACTAAGGCCCTAAGGGGCCGACCTGATGTCTCGGGGGCTCATGATGGCCTTACCTACGTACGCGTAGCGCAAAGATTTTGTAGTTCAGGAAATTGAACTTACAACCACAAGATGGTACTAAAACACACTGATACAAGAAATTATACGTTATATCATCAACACAAGCCATTACAGTAAGTACATCATTTCAGAAAACAAGTCTTAACAATCAATATGATATTTATCCACCTTTATTAATTGTATTCATAGAAATAATTGAATAATTGATCCTAAGATATAACATTCACAAAGGTAGAAATTACAATTTTATTCTAAATAACGAAGAACAGATAACCAATAGAATTCAAAATATCCTAAATATGTATTTATTATAACTTATCTACCATCTGAAGGTGAGTTAATTATCTATTTGTGAAATAAATATGTTCTTCCTTAATCAATTTCTTGCATATTCAAGGTAGTAGAGAATGGAACATAATTCAAATCATCCTAGATCTATTTCACATATATACTTCATTCCTTGAATCTAAACACATAGTTAGGAAACAATAAGGGTATAGTAGGACAAAACAACTTACCTTGAATCCTTATTCTAGATTAATTCTAGCCCGCTTATCTTTATCAACTAACATAGATAAAAAGGAGGATGGGAGCTGCGCGGGAGAATGGAGAATAGGTCTACAGCCATGTTCTGGTCGTGGCTTGCATGTGATCATTTCATTGTGCATGTTGTGTCTAAAGGTGCAATTGGGGTCGAGGTTTTTGCAGAAGCTTCGGGGGGTTTATTTATCGCATTTGGGGGTGTGATTTCGGTTTGGTGAGGTTTATCTGTCAGATTGGGGCTGGTTTCTTCTGTGGCTTTTTTCTTGGTACTTGGCTAGTGTCTAAATAAGGGTGCAGGGAGATATGAGGGTCTTTTTTGTGTTGTCTTTTTTTCTTTCTTTAGCGATGGAGTCAGGGGAAGCATTGGGTGTTAAACCCTCACTGGATTTTCATGCCGCTTTTGGAGTGAAGTCACCTCCTCTCTCAAAGAGTGGTGCTAAGAACAATTTGTTGTTTAATGACTTAGGGATGGGAGGGTCCACTCCATCTGGAGGCCCTCAAATCCCAAAAATTAATGGTTTCCTAGAAAGGAGCAAGGAGAGGCCTATTCTGGTGATTCAACCGGAATCAATTGCTGAGGATGTTGAGTACTTCTCAAATCATGCCTTGATTTGCAAATTTATGGGAATATGTGTTTCACTTCCTTTTTTGGAGTCATGGACGCAATGGACTTGGTCGTTAGAGGGTGAAATGGAAGTGATGTTATCGGAAAATAGTTACTTTATGGTCATCTTCAATTGCATGGCTGATCGCAACAGGGTTTTCGAAGGAGGGCCATATTTTCACAACCAGATTGGTTTATTCATTAAACCATGGCACACTAGTTTTAATCCTTCAGAGGAGCTCTCGAATCATGTTCCAGTGTGGGTGTGCCTTCCTCAATTCCTAGTTGAGTATTGGCGCAATGACATCTTGCAAATGGTGGCTTTGGTTCTGGGGAAACCAATGGGTCCTTCTCAGCAAATGCAGGATAGAAAGGTAATGATTTTTGCTCACATAAGTGTTGAGATTCATTTGAGTAACCCTCTTCCAGATTCTTTAGAAATTCATGTGGGGACGTCTTCTTGGATGCAACAACTTGATTATGAGACTCTATCGTTCTGTTTTCATCTGTGTCATGAATATGGACATTTGTAGTGAAGATGTCCCAGGACCAAGTCTGTTGAGTCTTAGCCTCCTCAACATCCTCACAACCCTCGTAAGGTTGACAAAGGCAAGGCTCCCATTCCTGGTGATGTTGCAGGTATCAAGGGATTCACTCATGTTAAGGCTTGTAATAGGGATCAAGGACAAAAGAGGACTTTTAAGGAGCGACAAGAAGGGGACAATTTTAATAGATTTGGTGTGTTGGATGACCTTAGTCAATAGGAGGTGAATCTGGGTTTGATGGCTCTAGATCAAGGTGTCTTGGAGACAGTTCATGAAGGCAATATTTTTGACAATCTTCAGATTACACAGGTTGATGGTGCTTTGCAAATGGACACTGAACTTAGTTTGGGGGATTCAGGGGTACCCGAGGTCCTTGCTACTAACGAGAAGAGTGGGGGGAGATCTCTTGTCCTTTGGTGAAGTTGGGGTCTGATTCAGAAAAAGGAAACATAGCTTCTCCTTTTTTAGGGCTTCACCAAAAAATTCTTAAAAAAGGGGTTGCTGAGAAGGCTTCCAAGATTGGGAGAAAGAAGGACTTGGAGAAAATCAAGATGATGAGGAAAACGTTGGTGGAGTCAAGATCTATTAAGACTCTAGACTCTCATTTTTCCAACCCTAAAAAATGATTATCCTCTCAAGGAATGTAGAGGGCTTGAACAGTGCCCTTGACAAAAAGTTGTTCGTGATTTGGTGAGAATTCATTCTTCTGATGTGCTTTTCATACAAGAAACTAAGTTGTCTATTGAGAATATGTGTGGTTTGGTGCCTAAACTTTGGGGGCAAGGTCAATGCCAATGTATTGGTGCCTAGGGTAATGTTGGGTGTGTGGCCTATTTATGGAATCCACTAAAGATTCACCCTCTTTGGTGGATATATGAGAAGTCTTCTATTTCTGTGGTTGCTCCGAGCCTAGAAATTGGAGAAATAGTTCTTCTATCCAAAATCTATGCTCCTACTGATTTGCTTGGGAAGCAGTTCTTGTGGTCTCACATCCAGTTTATTCGGAGCCTTGTTCCTCTTTATCCTTGGATTATTGCAAGTGATTTCAATACCATTGCTGATTTTGATGAAAAGAGGGATCGTCTTTTAAGGTTGGAGCCTTCTACTTTGTATCTCCATGACAATATTTCTGCACTGAATCTTGTTGACATTAAGCCTAGTAATGGCCAGTTTACTTGGAACAATAGGAGATTGGGAGAGGATTGTATCGCGGAGAGGCTTGACAGGTTCCTGGTCTCTTGTTTTTGGATTGGTGGATCTTGGTCTACTTGTTTTGAAATTCTAGACTAGAAGGGCTCGGATCACTGGCCTATTAAATTTTTTGCTTCTTTAGCTCGTGCTTCTCGATCTCCCTCTTTCAAGTTTTAGCTTATGTGGTTGTAGGATCCCTCTCTACAGGATCATGTTGTTGATTGGTGGAGTTTGGGGAGACCTAATTTTAGCACTGCTATATATTCTTTTGCCAAACAACTGTAGTATGTGAAGTACTAGCTCAAAAGGTGGAACAGACAGTGTTTCGGTAACATCTTCCATGCTAAGGTTGTGACTGAGATTGATTTGAATGTTGTCACTCGTGAGATTCGGGAGTTTGGCCTTACTAAGGATTCTCTCAAGGAGGAGGCGAGGGCTTTGAAGGCTCTGGAGGAGTGTGAGTTGCATGAAGAGATTTATTGGAAACAAAATACTCGGTTTGATTGGTTACAGGAGGGGGACAAAAACACTGCCTTCTTCTTCAACTCTGTGAAGGCCAGGAGACATGGTAATTTGATTCCTTTTCTTGTGAATGACAGGGGTGAACATTTAACCTCTTTGAGGGATATTTCTAGAGAAGCTTCGCAGTACTTTGCCTCCTTGTTTAGGGAGGAATCTCGGGATGTGCTAGCTGAAGAAAATCTTGTTTTGTCCTGTATCCCTTCTTTGGTTACTGTGGAAATGAATGAACACCTCTTGGGTTGCATTTCCATGGAGAAATTGGAGGCAATTGTCTTCCAGATGAAGAAAGGGAAAGCTCCTAGTCCCAATGGCTTTCCGATTGAATTATTTCAGGAATTTTGGGACATTATAAATCTGGACTTATTAGAGGTGGTTTGGGAATCTCAGAGGAACGAGTAGATGTTGAGGGTATTCTACCTTTCTTTCTCTCATCCCTAAGAGGGATGGAGCGGATCAGCTAAGTTTCTTTTTGCCTATTTCTCTTTGCAATGTGGTATATAAATTTTTTTCCAAGTTGATTGCTGAGAGGTTGAAGAAGTGGCTCAGTAAGATTGTTTCTGAGAAATAGGGAGGCTTTGTGGCTGATAGGCAAATCTTGGATGGGGTGGTCATTGCCATTGAAACTATTCACTCCATGGTGAATTCTAAAGAAAAAGTAATGTTCATCAAGCTGGCTATGGCAAAGGCTTATGATAGAGTTAAGTGGTCCTTCTTACACAAAGTTCTTATTGATTTTGGTTTTGCTAAGGAGTGGTTTATGTGGGTTATGAGTTGTGTCACGACCACTTCTTTTTCAGTTTTGATAAATGGTGAACCATCCTCCTTATTTGGGGCTTCCAGAGGATTTCACCAAGGGGATCCTCTTTTCCCCTATTTATTCATTCTTGCACAAAGTTCTTATTGCTTTTGGTTTTGCTGAGGAGTGGTTTATGTGGGTTATGATTTGTGTCATGATCACTTCTTTTTCAGTTTTGATAAATGGTGAACCATCCTCCTTATTTGGGGCTTTAGAGGATTTCACCAAGGGGATCCTCTTTTCCCCTATTTATTCATTCTTTTGGCTGAAGGCTTGGGGAGATTGATTAAGAGCAATGTGGCACTTGGTCTTATCCAAGGTTGGGTTTGGGGTAATGGTTTACCACATCAGTCACACCTGTAATTTGTTGATGATACTACTTTGATGGGCATGACCAAGATCAAAGAGGCAACTAATTTGCATAAGGCCTTGAACATTTACCTGGCTGCGTCTGGGTAGATGATTAATGAGGATAAATCTTCCATTTATTTCTTTAATACTCTAAGGTTCATTCAACAGAGGATTGCTTGTATTTTCAGGTTTCAGATTGGTTCTCTGCCTTTGACTTATCTTGGCATTCCTGTTTCTTCTGGCACTCTCCCTAGGGGCTCTTGGCAAAATATTCTATACATGTTTTGTGCGAAGGTGAACCATTAGACTCATAGATGCCTTTCTTTCGCTGGCAGGGTTTATCTTCTTAAGTCGGTGACGCAGGTTCTTCCCAACTATAGGTGTATGCTCTAGGTGGCTCCTGTTGGATTAATTAAAGATCTAGACTCTCTAGCTAGATAGTTTTTATGGGATGCAGTGTGTTGTCTTCTAAGTGGAGCCTTGTGAAGTGGTATATTGTTTGTAGGACAAAACAATTTGGTAGGCTCGGGTTGTGGCATTGGACTCTAGCTGGGTTGGTACTGTCTACCAAGCTTTATTGGAGATGGTGCGTGGAACAAAATCATATATGGGCTAGGATTATATCTCACAAATATCTAAATGGGATACCAAAGGAGGAGATTCCCTAGTATCCACCTGTGGGGAAAGGTTTTGTGATCTAGGACACGCTTAAAAAAGGTGCCAAGTTGATCAAGGAGGGATTGTTTTGGATATGCAATAGGGGGTCTGAGGCTCTTTTTTGGTTTGACTCTTGGGATGGGTTTTCCCTATTCTGAGTACGTATCCCAATCTGCAGGATCTGTGTTAGTACTTCTTGGAGGCTGGTTGGTCTAGGGTGATTGATTTTAAGACCTCTTACCTCTGTGGGCATATGGAGGTGTCTAGGTGGAAGGATTCTAGTGAATGTTTTGTGGCTGGTTTAGAGGAGGATTGTGTTGAGCTCTGTAATATTCTAGCAAGTAGACAATGCAACTCTCTTCGGGATAGGGATATTTTGGCTTGGAGTCTAGATCCTAAGGGAGTTTTCACAGTGGCTAGTGGGTATCAGGAGTTGATTGCTCAAAAGTATGGTGGGTTGGAAGTTCCATGGTGGAAAAGTGTTTGAAATAAGTTCTCCTGGCCTAAATGTAATTGCTTCTTGTGGACCTTAACTTGGAACAGATGTTTGACTTGGGATAATCTTCAAAAGTGAGGATTCCATGATCCTTCAGTTTGTGTTCTTTGTGGGTGCAATGAGGAGAATTCTTCTCACTTGTTCTTTTGTTTCCCTTTTTCTATGCTTATTTGGCATTTTTGGTGGGGTAGTTGGAAACACCCTTGTGTTCATGCCTCTTATCTTGTTGAGTTCTAAAGTAGCCTAGGGCAGCCTCCTACATAGGCCTCCTTCCTCCAAATTGTGTGGTGCATTGGCCCTGCCTTCATCCTATGGCAAATCTAGCTAGAAAGGAATCATAGGATTTTTCGTGGGGATAAGTTGACGATTCAACAGGTTTGGCAAAGAATTGTTGGTATGATCTAGGAGACTATGGAAGCTAAATGTGAAGTGGTTTTTCATTTGGAAAAGAGTGATGATGAGATTGTGAACAGATTGGGTTTGCAGGGATTGACCTATGACTCCTTTTGTGTTTGCAGAGGTAGGCGTGCTAAAAAGAAGGTTTAGACGGGTGGGAGTTGGTCTACTCCTCCGATGGATGTTTTGAAGATCAACATTGATGGCTCATCTAGGGGTAATCCTGGGCCTGCTGGGATTGGTGGAGCTAGGAGAGACTGTTCTGGCTCAGGTATTTTCTTTTTCTCCATTCATAAAGGACAACAAACCAATAATCTTATGGATGGGCTGGCGATTCTTTGGGCTATTGAGTGTGCCTGTGATCTTGGTTGGTGAAAGATTATCTGTGAATCAGATTCTCATATCATTATTAATCTGTTAAATGAGTAGAATTTGGAAGGGGTTAATTGGAAACTTGCTTCAGTTGTTCAAAATATTTTGCAACTGTGTTCCAAGTTGGAGATGGTGTCTTTAACCCACATCCCTAGGGAATGGAATAGGGTTGCAAACTATTTGGCCAAGTTGGCATCTAAGCATGCTGGTGATTGGTAGATTGAGGGATGGGAGCAGTTATCCTTAGATTACTACTGAACTTTAGAGAGGATTATTTCAGAGGACATGGCCAGATGAGGTGGGTTGGTGATGGTGTTGCGGTGGTTTTGTGTCTTGGCTGGTTGATTGAGTGTTCTTGCTTTTCTTGGGGGGCCTTTATGGTCCCTGATTTCTGTGTATTGATGAATTTCTGATTTCAATAATTTTTTCACCCTCTTTTTATTAAAAAAAAACTAACATAGATAAAAATTTCCTCTTGCAATTTTAATCACACGGAACACATATTCATCTGTATAATTCAAATGTCATCTATTCACAATTTAAATCTAATTCACATGGCTAATTTATACTAACAATCAATAATACTCATATATTTAATGACAAGGAGAGGCCGTAGTATGTATGAATTCTAAGAAAGGAAAAATAAGTATTAGTCCAATCTATAACAAATTTGTACAAGAATATAAAAATTAGGTCACATTAGGATCATACTCTCAACTTAACAAATCATATTTAATAAAGTCAACAGAAAAATAACTATTAAAGCATTGCTTCCTCTTAGATAGATTCTATTCCAGATGTCAACTTAACATATATATATATATATATATATATATATATATATATATATATATATATATATATATATATATATATATATATATATATATATATATATTGCAATCAATTTTGAGTAAACAAAACCCTAAAACCCTTTCATCTAGACAAAACATTTATTTAGAATGATCTTTGACATACATAGAGTGAAGGATTAAGAAATAAAACATCCTTTAATTTCTCTAAAATAACTAACATATTACGACAAAAGACTAAATAGCCAAGTTGATAATTTACTAACTCAACAATACTACAAAATTAAGCTCTTTTAATTAAGCTCTTTTAATTTGTTTACCTTAATTTGACTAAATACTTAACCAATAAATATACTTTCATTCAATTATCAAAATGGAATTCATATAAAAAGACCTATAGTATTGATAATGTGAGAAAATCTTCTAAATATGATCACTTTCAGGTAGAGTAACAATATATTCTCATTAAAGACAAACCTATATCTCTAACTTGATAGAATATAATGACCATCTATTCCAAAATAACGTCATAGTTTATAAATCATTACATTGATAAACTCATAATATCAAACTCCAAATCACTTTACATCAAGAGTCTATAAATAGTACCATCTTAAACTAATTTTATCATTAAAGAGTTTACTAAGTTTAATTTTTGACAATATCAAATTCAGACCTTCTAAAAACTAAAGAAGAAGAAAGTAAATCTAATTAAGGCAATCCTCTACTTCAATCATATAAATTGGTCTTAGGCCTTAATAAGAGTATTTACAAGACGTAAAAAGATTAAAATACTATGCATACAAAGATGAGCATTTAAATAATATTCAAAGCTAACTTATAAAGGTTTATACCACGATGACAATGCATATATAAATACAAAATAATTCCAAATATTCATACCTTTCTTATAAATTCTCTTATTATATCTACTAAATAATTAATATTCATAACTTCATAACTAAGAATAATATCACAACTTCAAAGTATACATAGTATTAAAACATTGCAATGACAACATATAACAAACCAAGGAGTATTAGAATTTGCTGATTTTGAACTATACTATGTTATATGTTTTGAGTTGGAAGGTAAATCTGGTTGAAGATAATGATACTTAGAACTAATTAAAACTAGATTGATCTTATTTTATTTAATTTAAAATCTAACCCAATCATAAAATAATCTAATATTCAAATTCATAAACAATATAAAACATTTATATATAGTATCTTCTATTACCAAGATATAAAGATTACTTTCTAAGAGATCAATTCTAATAGAGTTGTTAAGAACCTTCTAGTATGAACTGATCACCATACTATAATGAACCTTACCTCCAAGATTGTTTCAAGAGAAATAATCTTGAGTGTAGACTTTTGATCCCCAAGATCACCCTAAGGTGCAAGGGGAGAGCATACATTTACACACAAACCAAACATGGCAAGCAAGATTTATTCCCAATTAAGCTACTTTAGTGCAACTACTATAGTAAATACAAACAAGGTCTTGGACGAGAGAAACCTGCACTAAAGAAGTCAGTAGTCTAATAAAACTATCTTGAACAAACGTTTTAGGTACCTGCAAAAACATATTAGACCCTGCATAGACTTCAAAAAACTTTGTCAAAAAATAGCGCTAAAACAAAGGCATATAGCGCTAATAGACAAGAAAATGGTGCTAATACAGAAGCAAATAGCGCTAATGCAAGAGCATCTAGCACTAAAACAGAGTCAAATGGCACTAAATGACAGAGACAAAAAAAAATGTTTCTACCTGTCTGGCAGAGGATTTAGTGGCGTGATTCTGAGTGTAGATAGTGCTAATCTACAAAAGAGACAGCAAACCTACACAAACAAAGAACTATTCTTTGCAAAATGATGAAACAAGTTGTTAGAACCTGTAAAAGGTTAGTCCAAGAGGCTTATCAATAGATTTGTTAGCCAAAAACAAGGGTGTTTATGTTAGTCATGAGATATGAAACAAAGCTAAGTTGCTTTCTTAAAATATTTCAAGAAAAATGAGCATAGTAACCCCTTAGGACTAAGAGACCCTATCAAAAAATAGAGAGCAAAAACCTGTAGACAATGGTAAGGAGCACAAAACATAAATAAAAAAATTTTGAAGGCAAATTTTTTAACAATGTCGCAAGAAGATGCAACTACAACATAGATATATGGCGCTAATCCATCAACATATATCACTAATGCAGAAGCATATAGCGCTAATCCGAGAGCAGATAGCGCGACTGCAGAAGTTGATAGAGCTAATCCAGGTCTGTCATCAAGAAACCTTCACAAAAACTCAAATGAAAGTTAGATTAGGACCAGGGTGTCCCACCGAGCGTGCCAAATGAAGATGAAGAAAGCTCACAAAGCATAAAAATATGAAA
This sequence comes from Cunninghamia lanceolata, assembly GCA_027924645.1. NCBI lineage: Eukaryota > Viridiplantae > Streptophyta > Pinopsida > Cupressales > Cupressaceae > Cunninghamia > Cunninghamia lanceolata. Next base: position 2,410,087 of record BSBN01000136.1, read on the forward strand.
AAAAAACTTGAAATAAAAATTTATACCTTCCCAAAATGCTTTGAAGTCCTTCACTCCTTGATAAGGTAGAAGGAGTTGCACCTAAACTCCTTAGCTTCACCCAAATTCAATGGAAGTATGTGGATATGCTCTCAAACATCACAATATAAATTTAGCATAATAAGGGTATGATGAGAGGATTTTGGAGGCTATTTTGGCATGGTAAGATTACTTGAAATTGAATGATAAAAATGGCTTGTGGAGGCTTGTATTTATAGGCAAATTGAGGGGGAATTTGATCCAATGGTGGAGATTCAAAATTGAAATCAAGGGTTGAGATGAGAGGATGAGATCAAGGGCTAAGATCTCATCGACAAAGATGGAGGGTTGGGATTAAAAATTAATTTTTTATTCATTTTTGGGGAAGGCTTTGCATTTAATGTGATTTAGACTTATGAGGAGATGAGATGGAGTTTAAAATTCCATTTTATGTGGAAGGGTGAGAGCCATGTGACATATGCACATTTTTGGCACCTTACATGTGTAAGTTAATTTTATGGAGAAGATTTTAACATGAAAATAGCAAGGTGAGGTGGAAGGGTCATATGACCTTTTGAATTACAAGGTAATTTTTTATTTGTGGATTGTGGGAGAAGGTGTTAATGAAGGTTTGACCAAGTTAAAGGGGGATTAACCTAATTAATGTGGCTAGAGAAAATTAGTGGATGGGCTAATGAAGGATTAAAATTAATCAAATAATAATTTATTTAATTAATTTAGGTCTAGGTGTCATGTTGGCTAGGGTAGCTAATTAAATAATGGTTATTTAATTCAACTAGGCTAGGTTTAGATGGTAGAGTATGGTAGATTAATTAAATAAGTATGATTTGCTTAATCAATTGGGTTTAGGAAAGTGGGCAAATTAACCAAATAAATATTTAACATATTTTTATTTAATTAATTAGGATGATGTTATAATGTGTAGTGCTGAATTAATTGAATTCATTCATTACTAAGGATAAATTGATGATGGATGGCTAAGGATGGATAGTCAAGGATGATGTAGGGTTAATTAATTAAATAATTATGAATTTATTTAATTAATCGAATGAAAGAGGAAATTAGTGATATGGATGATGTAGAAAAATAGTTAAAGGGTCAAGACATTTTTAGGTGTCTATATAACCTTTGTTTCAAAAAGTTGTGATTTATTAGAGTTCTTTTGATCAGTTCAAACAAAGTGTCTTTCAACATTTATAAATATTTTGATCTATTAAAACAAAATGCATGTTGCAAATATGTGCCTAATCAGTGTTGTCATTGATGTCAACATATCCTTGTTGTCATTAGTGTCAACTGTATCTTATTCTATTGCTTGTCTAGAAGATTTGTATTTGAGGATATTGAGAAAATTAGCCTCTCCAGAAGAAACAAGTGAGTTACATCTCTCTGTTAGAGACAGTGCAGTTCAATGAAGTAGATTGCTCCGCATTCCCCATTAAGATGAAGATTAGAGTTTGCGGATTAAAGGGTTTGCAGAGGATTGTCTAAAGTTGCTCCAGTCAAGATTTGAGACGTCTGCATGGTGAATTGGTGAAGTTATGGCCATCTGAATAGAACTAGGTTTTGCAGTTGTTCAGAGGTGACAAAGTGATAGAAATTTGGTCCAGATTGATCTGCATTGGAATATTATGATCTGCGGATCCAGAGGTGTGCTTGGGATGTCGGTGTGTATCCTAAACTCAAGTGGTTCATGGTTTGGAGGTTCGCAAGAAATCTTTTTAGTGTGACACTCATGATAGTTGGTGTTCTTGAGTTCCCAGATGAAGGTGCAAGTGTTTTTGGTGATATGAGGTGGTGCGTTTGTTCCTGTTGATTTCATTTGTGCTTGTGGTGGTCTTTGAATCAGGTGCCTATTATGTTGATGGTCTGCAGTGAGGATTGAGCTCGTGGATGAAGATTTCTCCCTAGGTGTTGTTGTTCTTTCCAGTCTTGGCCGGCCTAATGCATGGTGCGTGTTGCGGATGATCTAAGAGAAGTTTTATGGAGTGTGGCGTGATGTTTGAGGAAGATTTGAGTCCCAACTATGTTTGGACGACAATATGGTGGTTCACATAAAGCATTTTAAGTCTTGTGATTGTAATTGCTTGTAATACCTATCTTGGAGAATGTTCCAGATAGATGATTGTTTGGCCGACTTTGATGTTCATTCCAAAGTCGATGACATGTATAAATAAGTGTTGTGAAGTTGTGGAAATGTGTGGAAGGGAGCGAAGATGAGGAGGGAGTGAGGAAGAGTAAGAGGGGGCAGAGTAGAGGTGTTATGCGCTTCAATGGAACTAATCTTGGCATGAAGAAGATATTTCTCAGTTTAATTTCTTAGTGTTAAACTTGTGAATCTTTTTGTAGGCAGTGCGCCTCTTTGAGCAGTGAGCTCTGGGCAGTGCGCCTGAAGGCAAGTGCCTTCCCATTTTATATTTTTTTAATAGAGAATAAATCTTGTGGGTTAACCCCCACCATGGTTTTTCCCTTAACCAGGTTTCCACCTAAAAATCCTAGTGTTATGTGTGTCGATTATGTTTCTGCTATTGTGTTGTTGATTCATTCTTTCATTGTTATATCTTTAATCTATTAATAAGTGGTAAAGAATATTAATTGCAGAAAAAGATAAAGTTTTGAGACAACTGATTCACCCCCCTCTCGGTTGTCTATCATAATTTCAACAATTGGTATCAAAGATGGTTCCTCTAAAAGAAGCTTGACCCCTTGAGGAGATCCAAGATGTCAACTTACAAGAAGGATAGTCTGAGATTTGATGGAACAAATTACTCTCTTTGAAAGAGTCGCATGGAGTTCCATTTGCAATGCATGGGTGATGCTTATTGGATGATAACAAAAGATGAGTATACACCTCCGGAGAAAGGTCCTTCAACTCCAGATGAACTCAAAGATGCTGAAAACAATATTCAGGCTAAAGAAGCATTATTAAGTGCCCTGACTGATATAGAAATGACAAATGTCCTGGAATTGAAAACTACTCATGCAATCTGGAAGAAATTAGAAAATCTGTATGAAGGTGATGAATATGTCAAATGTGCTAAGTTATAGAGCCTGAAAGGTAGATATGAAAATTTGAGAATGAGTGAAGATGAAAACATCACTTCCTACATGCAGAAGGTGAATAAACTTGTGTGCAGTATTAGGTGTGCTGATAGAAAATTGCAAGAATCAGAGATTGTTGACAAGGTGCTCAGATCCTTACTTGCTTCATACAAGCATAGAGTTGTTGCTATTGAGATCAGGACTGTGACAACTGTTACAAGGGATTAGTTGGTTGGCAAGCTTTCAACATTTGAAATGAGTGAGTTTGGTGATTCCCTTCCTAAATTAGAATCTGCTTTTAAGGCCAGTGTTTCTGATAAGTAAAGATTTGATCCAGGTGAAAGCTCTTCAAGAAGATTAACCAGATATGAGAAAACAAAGAAGGAACTTGAAGAAGATGAAACAAAGCTTGAAGAAATTGAAGCCCTTATTGCCAAAAGATTACCAAGAGGATTCGGTAAGTATGAAGGAAAGTTGCCTTTCAAATATTTTGCTTGCAATAAGATTGGTCATTTTGCCTCAAGATGTTCGGAGAGGGTTTCAAAGCCAAACCCTAACAGACCTAGGTTCCAAAAGAAATGTTATTATGTCCAAGAAGCTGCTGATGAAGGAGTTACAGATGATGAATCTGATAAGGGAAGTACATTTGGAAATGAATGGGTGTTCATTGCTATCAAAGAAGAAAATTTGATGCCTACTGAATCTACTAGCTATGTAAATGTGGAAAGTGCCTTGGCTGCTCATGTTGAAGAAAAGGATAAATGGGTGATTGACAATGGATGTTCTCATCATATGACAAGTGATAAAAGTAAGTTTGTAAGTATAGAAAGATATGAAGGTGGAATTGTGAAGTTTGGAGACAATTCAGCTGGTAGAATCCATGGCAGAGGATCCATCTCTTTTGATGGTAAGCACAACACCAATCATGTTTTGTATGTAGAAGGGTTGAAGCATAATCTTCTCAGTGTTGGACAGTTAGTTGACAAAGGGTATGACCTCTGATTCAAGGATGGAAAATGTAAAATTTTGGAAAGCTATGGAACTGAGATTGCATCTAGTACACAGACTAGAGGTAATATCTTTCATTTAAGTTGCACTGGTAAAAGATGTTTGATTGCTCAAATTGATCAGAGTTAGTTATGACATAGGAGAATGTGTCATGTAAACTTTGATAACATTGTTAAGATAAGTACTACTCAGGCTGTAAGAGATCTTCCAAAGCTTGTAAAACCTACTAATAACATGTGTAAGGAATGTCAGTTGGGCAAATAGAGCAGAACTACATTCAAAGGTAAAGAACAATCTTCAAGTGGATTGTTGGAACTTGTGCACACTGATTTGTGTGGTCCTGCCAGAGTTAGGAGTTTGCAAGGAGACAGATACTTTATGTTGCTGATTGATGATTACTCCCAGATGATGTGGGTCACTTTCTTGAAAGAGAAATCAGAGGCTCTTGACAAATTCAAGGTGTTCAAGGCTAGGGTGGAGAATGAGATTGGTGTGAAGGTAAAGTGTCTGAGTTCTGACAAAGGTGGAGAGTTTACCTCCGGTGAGTTTAATGCATTTTGTGAAAAGCATGGAATAAGAAGACAATTATCTGCTCCTAGGACTCCTCAGCAGAATGGAGTTGTGGAAAGGAAGAACTAGACTATTCAAGAGGCTACTAGAACCATGATGATGGAGGCAAATGTTCCACATGTCTATTAGAGAGAGGCTGTGAGTACTACTGTCTACACTCTTAATCGGGTGTAAATCAAAGGTAATACTGGTAAAACACCTTATGAACTTTGGTTTGGTAATGCTCCTACTGTGAAATACTTTAGAGTTTTTGGTAGTAAATGCTATATCAAAAGAGATGAAGATCTAGGCAAGCTTGATGCGAGGAGTGATGAAGGAATATTTTGGGGTTATTCTAACCAAAGCAAGGCATACCGGTGCTTTAACAAGAGATTGAAAAAGATTGTTGAAAGTGCTAAAGTCAAGGTTGATGAAGGCATGGAGAGACCTTCCAAGTCTTATGGATATGAATCAGATGATGAAAAGCAAGTTCAAGCTCAAACTCAGATTCAGACTGCTCTGGAGAATCCAGTGACTCAAGAAGCTAGTGAAAATGCTGAGGAACAAGTTCAAGAATCAGAAGTTCAAGAAAATCCAAAAACTCCCAGGTATGTAAGGTTGAATCATTCTGAATATAAGATCATAGGAGATAGAAATAAAGGTATTCAAACCAGAAGGAAATTGCTGAAGATCAAGTGGAGTATTGTTTAATTTCAAAGATTGAACCAAAATCGGTGAATGAAGCATGTAATAATGAAAGTTGGGTAAAAGCAATGCAAGAAAAATTAATGCAAATTGAAAAGAATCATACTTGGGATCTTGTTCCTAGACCTAGAGACAAAAATTTAATTGGAACTATATGGGTCTTCTAGAATAAATTGAATGAAGATGGTGAAGTTGTGAGAAACAAAGCAAGATTGGTGTGCAAAGGATATTCTTAGGTAGAGGGAATTGTTTTGAAGAAAATTTTGCTCTGGTGGCAAGAATCGAAGCAGTCAGATTATTTCTTGCCTTTGCTGCTTATAAAGATTTCAAATTTTACTAGATGGATGTCAAGTCAACATTCCTAAATGGAGAGTTTGAAGAAGTCTACATTGAGTAATTAGAAGGATTCTAGTTGTCTGATCAAGGAGATATGGTCTGCAGATTGAAGAAAGTATTGTATGGACTTAAACAAGCCCCAAGAGCCTGGTATGCAAGGTTGGATAAGTATCTGCTAAAGTTAGGCTTTAGCAAAGGCATTGCTGACAGTAATCTTTATTTCAAAATTGATCATGAACACATCTTGATTGTTAAGGTATTTTTTGATGATATCATCTTTGGTGGAAATGAAAGCATATGTAAAAATTTTGTTGATCAGATGCAAAGTGAATTTGAGATGTCCATGCTTGGTGAAATGAATTTCTTCTTAGGTCTGTAAATCATTCAGTCAGAAAATGGCATCTTCATATCTCAGTCTAAGTATGTGAAAGAGTTGTTGAAAAAGTTTGGAATGGAAGATTCAAAACTAGTGTGTACTCCTATGATAACCGGATGCAAGTTGAGTAAAGATGATGATTCCCCTAAGGCATATCAGAAAAGGTATGATCAATGATTGGAGGACTGCTTTATCTGACTCATACCAGACCTGATATTATGAATGCAGTTGGCCTTGTTGCTAGATTTCAAGCTGATTCTAGAGAATCTCATGTTGTAGCAGTCAAAAGAATCTTCAGATATCTGAAGGGAACATCTGATTATGGCTTACGGTATCCTAAGGGTGATGATTTCACTCTTCATGCATATACAGATGCTGATTGGGCAGGAGATGTGGACGATAGGAAGAGTACTAGTGGAGGTGCATTTTTCTTGGGAAATAGATTGGTTTATTGGTTGAGCAAAAAGTAGGAGGTAATATCTTTGTCTACTGCAGAGGTAGAATATATAGCAGCAACAAGCAATTGTACTCAAGTTTTGTGGATGAAGCAAATGTTGAAGGATATCATAATTGTGTTTGAAGAACCTGTTACAATCTTTTGTGATAATTCAAGTGCAATAAACATTTCAAAGAATCCAATGTTGCATTCAAGGACAAAGCATATATCCATCAAGTTTCACTTTTTGAGAAAGAAGGTAAATGAGAATGAAGTTAGATTGGAGTTTGTTTCTTCAAAGGATCAGATTGCAGATATCTTCACTAAGCCTCTACCTAAGGACACTTTTGAGTATCTCAGAGGGAAGCTAGGGGTAATTACCACTCCTATTCAAAACTAAAGTGCACTAGTGTGCATCAGTCCGGTGGAACTCATAGTCATATCTAGTGATCTGGATTGATGTAAAGGGGATGCTACTTAGGGGGAGTAGTCAGCATGTTCTGAGTTCAATCTGGTTTTATCTAAGAAGCAAAAGAGGGAGAGATGATTGCAAATATGTGCCCTTTGCCATTGATGTCAAAGGGGGAGAGAAGTCATGTGAAAAACTTGGATGGAAGTGAGTAGTTGCTGGTGAAAGGGAGAGCAGTGAAGAAAGTGATTGCAGATATGATAAGAGAAAGGGGGAGAAGTTCTTGTCTTGATGGTTGAAACAATTTTTCACATCATATGTTGCCATCAATGACAAAGGGGGAGATTGTTGTAAATATTTGCCTAATCAGTGTTGTCATTGATGTCAACATATCCTTGTTGTCATTAGTGTCAACTGTATCTTATTCTATTGCTTGTCTAGAAGATTTATATGTTGAGGATATTAAGAAAATTAGCCTCTCTGGAAGAAACAAGTGAGTTACATATCTCTCTGTCAGAGACAGTGAAGACAGTGCAGTTCAATGAAGTAAATTGCTCTGCATTCTCCATTAAGATGAATATTAGAGTCTGCGGATTAAAGGGTTTGCAGAGGATTGTCTAAAGTTGCTCTAGTCAAAATGGGTCAGTGCAAGAAGTTGGGTCCACTCTTTGGCCAAAAAGTGAGTGTTTTCTCTGATTTTCAGAATTTGTCACATTTGACCTTAAAATTTGAAGCATTTAGAGATGGAATCTTTAAAAAAGTCACTAAATATAAAATGTAGTACTCAGAGTCTAGTTTCTAAATATGTAATTTTTTTCAATACCCAGATGATACAAATTGATTTTCAATAGGCATTTCTAAAAACTACTATTTAAAAGTCACTTTTTTTTACCATACCATGCACATGTACGACCAACATAATTTGACCTAAATAAAATTATTTTTCAAAATATTTTTGGGAAAAGATGTGTAGTACAGTGAAGTTTGATGAGGATATTTTTTATAATTTTTTTCCAATTAATTTTTTTTTTATTAATTTTTTATTAGGCCTAATTGCTACTTTTGAAAACCCCTCGTGTACGGCCAACATAATTTGAGCAAAAAAAATTATAAAATTAATTTTTTTTTTCATTGTGTAAAGAATGATGTGTAGATTGATGACATATAATTTTAAAAAAAATAAAAAATAAAAATTAAAAGTTATTAAAAAAATACAAACACCTGTCATTTCAAGTTTTTGGACTAGTTTGTTTATAAATTAAATAATAAATAGAAGAACATGTCCAATAACAAAAAAAATTACATATTTGAAAACTAAACAATGTCATCTGTAATGGGGTTTCATTTCGTAAAAAAATTCAAAAAAAAGGTCCTCAACCATATAGATAAACTCAGTGTTTCTTCTTGTTTTGTACTTAGAAAAAAACTTGCAGGTCCAAGGCTCAAGGTCGGTCAACCATGCCTATCCCGAGCCTAAAACCTAAGCAAAGGGAAGGGAAAAGGCGGGTGGAGATTTCTAATTTCAAATAACGGGTACCCATTTCTATTATACCCGTTATTTCCCATATTAGGGAAAAACGTACTATTACTGTATCCCTGCAACTTGCAAGTCTGATCAATACGGCGCGACAGCGACAATTTTTACATTTTTTACTTACAAGTGTTTTGTGGAATCTCTTAACAGGTCATATTATATTCAGATTTTGAAAGGAGTTAATCATATGAACAATTCTGAAGTGAAATCAAGTGCATGAGCTATTTTCAAGAGGAATAAAGAAAGAAGGTTTTTGTTTTTACATCTACCTTTTACTTCAAAATCTATGGAACAAAGGATCTACATCTAATTCTACTTCAAAATTTCAAACAAGGACATCAATTATGAAATTGGATTAAGTATCAATTGTTATTTTATCAAGAGGGTTTGGTAATCATGGGATCAAATCAACGTCAAAGAAAAAAAACAAAGGAGGGTAATGACACCTCAAGAAATTGAAGCAAATAGAGAGAAGGAAGTAAAAAGGCAAAGAGATAGAAGAGCAAGGATTCAAGAGATGAAGAATATTGAAGCATCTAGTTCCATGAGTATTGAAGAGAAAGACATTCAAGAGAGTATAAATGATGGGATGAATGTAGATGATGCAAATGAGGAAATGGTGAATTTAGAAGAAAATGTGTCTATAGAAACAAATGCATGTATGTCTTCAAACCCAACTTTCGAAGATATGGAAAATGCGACTATACAAACAAATCCAGGTATGTCTTCAGAGCCAGCTTGCAACGATATGGAAAATAGGACTATAGAAACAAATCCAGGTGTGTCTTTGGAGCCAACTTTCAATTATATAGAAAACATGACTATAGAAACAAATCCAAGTGTGTCTTCGGAGCCAACTTTCAATGATATGGAAAACACGACTATAGAAACAAATCTAGGTATGTCTTCAAACCCACCTATTGATGATATGAATGAGAATGATATACCTTTTAAGAGTGAAAATGAAAATGTTTTATTTGAGATTGAAAGAAATGTGTTAGATAATCTTCCTGGTAAGATTTCTTGGAGGCAAATGAGAACTCATGCAAATAGATTATATAAAAAAAAAATTTATAGAAAAATTCTTGGATTTCAATGTCAACTTATGATGCAATTGATGAAGATGTGGAAATTGCGCAAAGTAATGAAAAAGTTAGGCATCTTTGTAAAACCTAAAAAAAAAGATGAATCAATAAAACAAGTTTTATCTAGTGTTGCTAATGCTATTGATTCTATTGGTAAAAATAGTCGATCTAAAGATAGCAATGAAGCACGAAGAGCTATAACAACTGCTTTAGTCAATAAATCATCTTCTAATAAAAGAATGATAAGTAAGACAAGTGAAATTCTAAAGATAAATCCTACAACTTTGAGAAGAGCAGCAAAGATAAGAGAATCTATTGAAAAAGATCCAATTAACCAATGTTGGAGTTTTAGTGGTAGACTCCTAAGGTATGACATGAAATTAAATAGTGAAATCAAATCTTTAATTGAAAAATATTGGCATGATAATACAATGGTATCATCTAATGTTAGAGATGTTTTAAAATTATGAGTGGGGTCTAAAATTCGTGATCCTCATCCAAAACATCTATTAGACATGACTCAAACTGAATTATATAGAAAATTCTTAGATGATTTAGTGTTAGAACCATTTAATATTACCATAAAGCAAAGATCTTTTGAGAAATGTAAACCTTGGTATGTTAAAATTAATAAACAACGAATCTCTTGTTGTTGTAAAACTCATGTGCAATTTCGTTATTATTATGACATTTTTTGATATATATGTTCTACTTTGCATACTGACGAAATTATGCAAGAATGTGGTATTAATATGCCACCTCAAACAATTAAGGAGTTTGTAGCAGGTTTGTTTTGTGAAACATCTACTGGATACTTATTTTATTCAAAAGCATGTATTTATGGACATTGCAATAGATGTGACAACTTTTCATTGTTAGAAGAATGTATGCATGAAAATATTTCACATGAATTTGGACAACAATTAGTGGATGTGAAAAGATTTAAGAATGTTGAATATTCTTTAAAGGATGGAAAAATTGGAAAGCGTTGTGAGTTAGTCACTAAAAAAATTTGTGTGCATGCATTCATCAAAGATTTTAAGGATAATATTGTATCAAAATATATCAAACACTCCCAATATACTCGGTGGCTTGATGGACAATTTTATTCATGTAAAAACACCTTTCCAATGGGAACTATCCTATCAGTGGTTGACTTTGCAGAAAACTATAGTCTTGCTCCACAAGAGGAAATTGAATCTTAGTATTATAATTCAGTGCAATTGGCCATATTTGTTATATTGTATACAGACATGCAGATGATAGTACAGAAGATAATAGAAAATTTTTTAGGGAGTATCATTTCTATTTGAGTGATAACCGGTTACACTCTTCAGAGTTTGTGCAATATTGTTTCACAAAATTTTATGAAAGTTTAAAAGAAAGAGGAATCTAGATGACACAACATTTCATATGGTCAGATAATTCTACAGGGCAATTAAAAAATGCAAGAATGTTCTATTGGCTATGTAGGGCTCACAAAGAAATCAATATCCAACATATGTGGAGTTTTTTTGAAGCTGGACATGGTAAAGGAGAAAATGATGGAGCTGGAGCATGTGTGAAAAGAGCTCTTGCTAGAGAGCAACTAAAATTTGAGGATACAACCAAATTTAGAGATGCACGTGCAATTGTGGATTGGTGTAATGAAAAATTATCTACGGGATCAAGTCAGAACTCTACAATTCAACGATTCTTTTGTTTAGTTGAAGAAGAGAATATTCCTACTCGACTTGATTGTGAGAAAATAACTGGATCAATAAAATGGCATTCATTTAAGAGTTCAAATGCAAGCACATGGACTATATGGACTAGGGAGCTTGCATGTTTTTGTCAATTTTGTATTACAGGTGATTGGGGAGCATGTGAAAATACAGAATGGGTTAAAGAATGGAAACAAAGATCCTTGACACCTACAGAAACACAAGATCAACTTGAAATAACAATTGAAGATGATAATCAAATGTTTGCATCAGATGACTATGATCGTGTTTCAGACCTTGTACAAGAAGGTACTTTTGTTTTCAATTTTTTTATTGTCATTTTTTTGTACATCTATATATAATTAATTATATATGTATGCATGCACAAATTTATGTGATTTAGATACATGTCACACTTTATTGAATTACATAATTTTTTTGTAAGACATGTGTATGTTGTTATTGCACCTGAGGGCAATGAAGAGGAAATCGAGTATTGGTTGGCTCGATGTGTTGAGACAAAACAAAAGTTGTTACATCCTAGAGTAGATGATGATAACATGGAGTATCCAACAGGTTATGTGGTTGTTGTTGGCACTTGGCTACGAAAATATCTAATAAGAAGGAATGGTTTGCCTGCATTTGAAGATTATGAAACACATAAGAAGATCATACACTACTCACATTTGGTTGTGGCAACAAATATAAAACTAGTCAGATATCAAGGCAAACCTTCTAACAAACAGTTATGGACACTTTCGATGGAAGAACATGAGTCAATTATAGATGCATTACAAAAAAATGAGGATACAGATGGTACAATGGAATAAATTTCCAGGTATGTAAACCATACTCTTACATCCCCTTTAAATTCTTTCATTCTCATTTCAGCTTCTATATTATTCCCCTCATCTTAAATTTTGTATCGACTCATGTAAATATATAGTTAATTTACTTGTACATTTGAACATTACTTTTTGCAGGTGTACCCTAGACAAGTCGTCAAATTTGCATGATTATCAATAGAAGTTTTCACCATGCAAGTATGTGAGGTCAATTTTGTAGTCTTCAACTAAAAGTGAACGCAAATTAGGTAATTGTATATATACTTACATTATGGCTTTCACATTCAACATGTTATCTAGAACTACATAATGCATCAATGTTTTGTCTTTTTGGTATATAAATTCTTTCATTCTCATTTCAGCTTCTATATTATTCCCCTTGTCTTAAATTTTGTATCGACTTATGTAAATATATAGTTAATTTACTTGTACATTTGAACATTACTTTTTGCAGGTGTACCCTAGACAAATAGTCAAATTTGCATGATTGTCAATAGAAGATTTCACCATACAAGTATGTGAGGTCAATTTTGTAATCTTCAACTAAAAGTGAACGCAAATTAGGTAATTACATAAATATATACTCAAATATTTATCATCCATCCTCTAAAGACACCCACTTGTACATCCCCTTAATTCATCCTCTTAGCTCCCCTTAAGCCATCCTCTTACATCCCCTTAAGCTATCAAGTTTTATATTATACTTTGTAAATTGACTAGTGTACATCTCTCCAAGTAAGCTATCCTTTTTTGTATCCCCTTAAGACATCCTCTTCTAGCTCCCCTTTTAATTAATCCTCTTATACATCCCCTAAAGCCATCCTCTTATGTATCCCCTTAAGACATCCTCTTAGCTCCCCTTAAGCCATCGTCTTACATCCTCTTTTGTGTTATTTAGTTACATATTGCATTAATATTTTGTGTTTTTGGTACATATTCTTTCATTCTCATTTACATTCATTATTTCTTGCAGGTGTATCCTACAAGTAGATTTTTCCATGATTGCCACTACAAGATTTCATCATAATATAAATGGTAGATCAATTTTGTAGTCATGTCAAACTAATAACATGGACCTATAACCTAATTGTATAGATATACTCATATGTTTAATAATGGACCTATTTTTTGTTTTGAGACTCTTTTTATGATCTATGCATTTAATTTTTACGGATTGAATATTATTTTATGATTGCTACAAATGCTATTAGTGTAGAGGTTCAATAAGTATATGGTTTGTATTTTTCCTATCATTTTTGTACCCACTTTAGCTATGTTTTGTGATGTGTTGATTTAGCATTTATTTTAAATATTATTTAAATGCACAAATGTTGAAAAGTAGTGTCATGATAGTTAAAGGGAAATAGTCCTAGGATAGTTTGCATATTTGAAACATGGTTTAATATCACCTCTATGAATGCCATGGTCCTCCTCTATATCCTTCAATCATTGTCTTGAATAATCTAATGCTATCACTAATAAATATGGGACTGTGCTATCATATTACCTAGGTGTAGTCATTGGTGTTGTAGAACTTTATTTACGACTGCTAAGGTAATAATGAGGGTTATCATGCATAGGTAAGGTATTAAATAGTCATTATTTCAAACTAAATGACTACCATAAAGGTTACTCATTGTCATAGTAAATAGAAGATTATTGTCATGCATGAAGATTATTGCCATGTATCAAATCTACACTATCATAAATCATTGAGATGTTCTCATAAGAGCAATTAAAATCTAAAAATCAGTCATAATGAGGTTATATCATCTAAAGTCCATTGCAAAAATCCACATGACAATAATAAAACAAATTTAGGATAGTCATGAAACAAATAGGACACTCATGAAACAAATAGGACAATCATGTTAGTCAAGAGGTTTTCACAGTGATTGATGATCAAGTATATCATTCTAAATGGTCATTTGCTAGAGTTAGATAGACATGTATTTATGGCAACAAGTGGCCTTCATGAAATTCATAAGTGGTCATCCAAACACCTGTATGATTGTCATAACAATCCCTTTAATAGCCACTTGCCTTCATGACCAATCAAAGATGTTATTAAGAACTTGAAGATAATCCCTAATACCCACTCAATAGAACTACTAAGAGAATGGCCAATCAAACCAAGACAAGAATCTGCATATAGCAAAAGGAATCTCAAAAATCTAATAATTCCCTAGCACTAGAAACATTCTGAGTAATCATTATAAGCCCGATTAATGCACCAACATTGTCAACCAATAAGGTATAAAAGAGAAGATCTTAAGAGAATGTATAAATACAAGAGTCTAGATAAGATTCAAATGAATTTCCTTAGATAGTTTCTTCTTTAAAAGAGTTAGTTTCTCTACAAGAATTGAATGCTACTTCTTGAATAATTTCAAATTGTGATAATTTTTTTTGTAGCTTATATTGTGTGGATAAGATTCAAATGCATTTCCTTCTAGTTTCTTCTTTAAAAGAGTTAGTTTCTCTACAAGAATTGAATGCTACTTCTTGAATAATTTCAAATTGTGATAAATTTTTTTGTAGCTTATATTGTGTGGATAAGATTTGAATTTCCTTCTAGTTTCTTCTTTAAAAGAGTTAGTTTCTCTACAAGAATTGAATACTACTTCTTGAATAATTTTAAATTGTGATAAAAATTTTTGTAGCTTATATTGTGTGGATAAGATTCAAATGAATTTCCTTAGATAGTTTCTTCTTTAAAAGAGTTAGTTTCTCTACAAGAATTGAATGCTTCATTTGAATCATGTTTTGAATGTTTTTTTAACGAAGATTTTGTTCAAGGACACTATCAAAGTGAGTCTAACATCCTTATCATTTGATCATGGTTTTGTAGGTTTATCCTAGGTAAATTACCTTGTTATAAAGTGCCCTAAATTTATCTATTAGATAATTGTAACACCAAACTTATCTATTAGATAATTGTAACACCATTTACCTATTTATTCCACTATGTAAATTAACTTAATTTAGGTTTGTGAGGCAGTTAATAGATTGTTCACTATTTCAAGAAGAACTATTGAACCATAATGCATAATCACTTCTTAAAAATTAAAAAATGTAGTAGAGAAAAATCTTCTAACATGTCTCAATTAAATAATTTATAATCTAGAAGTGAACAATGAAGCATATTTAACATATTATCTAGAGCATACTAAACTACATTCAAGCATATATACTCAATAATATATACATGTAGATCTAGATCTAGATAAGTCCATGAAATATTATAAAATATAGGTAGGACCCATGAAATGGTACTTTAAAACATCTACTCATCATCAGCATATAAATAAATACAAATCACAGTTTATGAAATACTGAAATATATCTAGAAGTACATGTAATAGCAAGTTTGACATATATAGTCAAAGTCCTGGAACGACATATATAAAAAATAATGTGCACATCATACAGTTCAGTCTATGAAATAAAACTCTATGTCAGGGATGATCATCACTCAAGCTCAAATCTGAAAGAGGCCTCTTTCTTCCTCATGAAATAGATGGATCTACCTCATGCTGTACATAAGAGAAAGAACTTGCAATCAGATTTAAAAATTTTAAAAATGACATATGAAATTAAATATTTAAATGTAGGCTTTAAAGTGTGCATTTAAATTACCGTGCAATCATGCTCATGTAGTCCCACATTTTGTTGTGCAGGTGGTATAAATTTTTCATCTTCTTGACCAAAAGTTTGACCTGCTAATTGCTAGAATTTCAAATAAAGCAAGTTTGAAATAAGTTAGAATTTATTTAGCATATAAAGACCTAGAAATTGCACATAGAAAATTTAGTAAAGTTTAGGACCTCAAAATGTGTAGATGGCTCATGAATTTGTCCCTGACTAGCAACCTAACCAATAGTCTCAATCCTATCATCCTGCACTTACATATATATGGGTGCATATATAAATTTATATAAACTCAAAAAAGAAACTTAGTACAAATTTAGTACAATTTTTTAAAACACACACTAGGGAATACTCAGGCATAATAGCTGACGATGGAGGATCAATGGAAGAAACACCTAAGCCATGTGGTCGGTCAGACATGGGAACTGCCACATGACCTGAGCCTCGCTGCAATAGTAGTGTTTCACATACATGTACATATAGTTATTTATTTATTTATACACTTGTTAATTTAAAATATAATATTGATAAGTTTCAAAAGAAAATCTAAACTAGAATTAGATACATATGGTTTTAGGGTTAAGATATATTGGTTTACCCCGTAAGGTGTACCAATCTCTACAACTGTTGATGCAAAACTCAATGTATCAAATCGTGATGTGGCCCTAGAGCGACTTGAGATCTGTACAACAAATAGTTCACAATTATATATTAATTCATTAAATTATTTATATAAATTTTGATCTACGTTCAAATTATGCACTTGAAATATTTAATAAAATGTGGTCAATGTACCTGTGTAGGATTATCATCCGAATATAGTAGATCCAAGTATGACTCCACTCCTGCTATAGCTACATCTGATGTGGATGTAGGAGCAGGACCATAACACGGTTGATTGCAATTTGTACACAAATGTGCCCCTGACATGCCTGAGGTTCTATGATGAGATGCATCGACTCCTCCATGATGCTCTTCACCACTGAATTCAGTTGCCATGTGGGTAGCTTGTTCAGTGAGATTACCTGAGAGTCTACTCAATGCTCCTAATGTCGACAAAACTACCTGCTGCTGAATAGGTGCAGGAATCGTGGGCAAAACAGGAGCAACCATAGGAGCAGGAGGAATAGGTCGATTGGGGTCAACTCGTGCCCCTGGTCTATGTTGTGGCATGCCACGACCAACACCCTGAAATTCTCTCATATCAAAATAATTGGGTTTTTGACCCAATTGAAACTCCACCCATAATTTTCTCAAAAAATATAGCGGCACCTCACAATTAGCATGTGGTGGGTGATCAAACACCATCCACCATCGATCCCAAAAATGTCTTGAAATCCCCTCATGTGTACACCACTTAATTGATATTCTTTTTTTTGTTGCAGCTATAGGTTGATTAGTTTTTGGGTGACGAAAAAATGGGGCTAATGTTTGTTTTGTAATGTGGAGGTCATGGATGTCTTTATATGAAAGACCATTTGCATAGAATTGCCTCCTCTCCTCCTGCCAAAGCTGAAATCTATTCAGGTCTACATCGATAGACCTAACATAATCAATAATGGTTTGCATCGAAGATGCAAACCGAACCACATGAGGAGGCATCAAGTGAGGTTGATTATTAATCAAATTAATGTTCTCCTCAATTGCATTAATATTTTCATTAATGTTTTGCCGCAATTGGGCCTCATCAAATGGAGGGGGTGGGGGGTTTTGAGGTGGAGGGGATGGGGGGTTTTGAGGTGGATCATGGGGTGGGGGGTTTTCATAAAGAATGTCATCTATTAAAAATTCATCTAGACTTTGGTCATCCATTAGATGTCTCCTGCAAATTTCTAAATATGTTAATTCATATAAAAAACTTACAAATGTATAATTTCACAAATATATATACATATTGAAAACTTACAAACAAATATCTATAAATTTAAACTTAATCTAATAGATCTATAAATGATTTAGTTTAAAATATCCATGAATTTAGAGAGCAAGTAATACTTGAAAATTAAACATGCACAAGTTTATCATATAATATGATCAAATGATGATGCCTCATACCAATGTCTCCTTAAATTAATCCAACATTTCCCTAAAATATTATATTCTCCGTCCTACTTCATTCCTTTTTAACCATTTTTTAGAGGGTTTTTGAACTATAGAATTGGTATTTATAGATAAAATATGGAATAATTAGAAAAAATCTCACAAATTACCAAGAGAAAGTTATGCAAAAAATCACAAGATGAAGCTATGTCTAAATTTTTAGATCATTTTCACATAGTGGACAAGGTTGCAGGTTCTAAGTCCTAGTCATACACCAAGGTGTCACTCTACCTAACAACCTTGTCCTATCATCATTTTTCTCAAAATTATAATGGAAGTTACATTTTGACACCTTATATAGTCCAAATTTAAAAGTGCATGATAGCCCATGCCAAGTGTATTAGATTCCCATTTCTCTATTAATCAGGCTACTTCTAGCTTCTAAGTTAAGTTCAATTGTGACATATTTTACTATTTTGCACCATCTTCTACTTTTTGTCTTGATTGATTTAGATAGATAGAGAAGTTAAATTAGTAAAAGTTATTCTAAACACACCCAAAAATTTATTAGTTAATGTTTATTTTGAGTCCATTTGTAGTGGTAACCATCTCCTACAAGTGCATGTAAACCCTTGTATTTATAGTTTACTTTTTCCTAATCTGGTGTCAATTTCTATTTCCATTGTCTTGTTTGTTTAACTATTGATTGATTATTTCCTCTGATCATTTATCACATTATTTGGACTTCTATTTTTGTATGAAAATATATAAAATAGGCCTCCCTCTCCCCATTTGAACATAGAAAAATTGTGAAGTTTCCACTTGATTGCTATTTTGGAGCCATCTTTCTTGAATAAGTGTAAGAATGTTAGTGTTTACTATATTTATTGGTTTTAACTCCATTCTTCCTCTATTATACATTTTATCTTCCCTTTTCAAACCCACATTCCTTCTGGACTTACCTCTTTCTAAACCATTTTCTTTCCTCAATTTTTCATTTTAGATTCTCATTTCTACTTTATTTTTCATCAAGTATCTTTCATATTATTTCTTTTCTTCTCCCATATTAGTCCTCTCTATATCCATATTATTCCCCTTTACTTTTTTTCATTGAGTCTTATTTTTCCATCTCCTAAATTCCCTCTTTCTCCTTCAATCCTTGGTTTAAACCTAGCTTTAGTTTTTCATACTAATGTCTCCTTAAATGAATCCAACATTTCCCTAAAATATATTATATTCTCCTTCCTACTTCAAATGTCCTCTTTAACCATTTTTTAGAGGGTTTCTAAACTATAGAATTTGTATTTATAGATAAAATATGGAATAATTAGAAAAAAGATCTCACAAATTACCAAGAGGAAGTTATGCAAAAAATTACAAGATGAAGCTATGTCTAAATTTTTAGATCATTTTCACATAGTGGACAAGGTTGCAAGTTCTAGGTCCTAGTCATACACCAAGGTACTAGGAGAGGGCCATGTGACACCCAAGACCTGTCACTCTACCTAACAACCTTGTCCTATCATCATTTTTCTCAAAATTATAATGGAAACATTTTGACACCTTATATAGTCCAAATTTAAAAGTGCATGATAGCCCATGCCAAGTGTATTAGATTCCCATTTCTCTATTAATCAGGCTACTTCTAGCTTCTAAGTTAAGCTAAATTGTGACATATTTTACTATTTTTCACCATCTTCTACTTTTTTTCTTGATTCCAGTTTCTAGATAGAGAAGTTATTAGTAAACTATTCTAAACACGCCCAAAAATTTATTAGTTATTGTTTATTTTGAGTCCATTTGTAGTGGTAACCATCTCCTACAAGTGCATCTAAACCCTTGTATTTATAGTTTACTTTTTCCTAATCTGGTGTCAATTTCTATTTCCATTGTCTTGTTTGTTTAACTATCATTGATTATTTCCTTTGATCATTTATCACATTATTTGTCACAATTTAAAAGTGCATGAAAGCCCATGCCAAGTGTATTCTTCCCATTTCTCTATTATCCTACTTCTAGCTTAGTTAAGCTCAATTGTGACATATTTAACTATTTTGCACCATCTTCTACTTTTTGTCTTGATTGGTTTCTAGATAGAGAAGTTATTAGTAAACTATTCTAAACACACCCAAAAATTTATTAGTTAATGTTTATTTTGAGTCCATTTGTAGTGGTAACCATCTCCTACAAGTGCATCTAAACCCTTGTATTTATAGTTTACTTTTTCCTAATCCGGTGTCAATTTCTATTTCCATTGTCTTGTTTGTTTAATTATCATTGATTATTTCCTTTGATCATTTATCACAATTTAAAACTGTATGATAGCCCATGCCAAGTGTATTCTTCCCATTTCTCTATTATAATATTTCCAATCACTTGTCAATGTAGGGTTTACCAGAGCAATAAGGCACATTAGAAACATAAAAATTTGCACTTTGGGGCATGGGCCAACAACCTCCTAGGTAGATAACCCCATGCAACTAGAGTAATATACAAGGGCTCATCACTAAAGATTAGACTAGGCTAGTAATGACATGATAGATGGGTATGCATGCAGATGAGTTAATAACTTTTGAAGAATGTATTTGTTTTCAATGTGGCTCATGGTAAGCTAACTCTTTGGAACTCAACACTTGATGAATGAAAACATGAAAGATCCACCTACAAGCCTATAGGAATCAAAAGTGGGATTTTATATTAGGAAAGTGAGATGAGAAATACAAGCATGGACAAATCATGGAATTCTACATAGCATAAGGTAATAAATACAAATAATGCTAGTAAGAATAATGATAATAGAAATGTGGATGCAATGGAATTAATAGGAGGAAAAGACTGCTTAAAGCGGAGAGAATCTAAAAGATGGAGAACTGTGTAGTCAATGGGCATGGCATGGGATTCAAATGAAACTATGAGATCCTCAAAAGCAATAACAGTTACATAGTGGTCATAAATGGAATACTAGTAAATGATGATGAAGATATATATAGTAAAGTAATTATAAGATATTTTTATTAGTAGTTTGCATTTTTAGGAGGATGGAAGAGTGGCTTGTTTGGAATTTCAAGTCAATTCAATATAAAATTTTGTTTGACCACAATAATTCAATTCATAAAGCTTCTTTTGAATGCTATTACGTTCCCGTTAGAAGTCATTGAAAAGTCGAATGCATTCGAATCATACTCACACAAAATTAAATCTTTATAATTTAATTTTTTAGGGTTTATAGTTTAGGTTTTTAGGGTTTACAGTATAACATGGTTTTAGGGTTTATAATTTGGTTTTTTAGGGTTTATAGTTTAGGTTTTTAGAGTTTGCAGTACAACATGGTTTTAGGGTTTATAATTTTATTTTTTAGGGTTTATAGTTTAGGTTTTTAGGGTTTATAGTTTAAGTTTTTTAGGGTTTGCAATAACATGGTTTTAGGGTTTGTAGTAACATAGTTTTAAGGTTTACAGTAACAGACAATCACAAAACTCTAATAACAAGTAAAACCCTAATAACAAATAAAACCCTAATTTTCATTTTAATCCTACAATCAGAAAAAAATATCTAAAACAAGCTAAAAATTAGCAGAGAACCAACCTGGAGGAGCTTAGTGGTGACGAGGTGGCAGGAGGAGGTGAGAGGGCAAAAAAATCTCTGGTGTTGTGCTTGTTTATCCTTCAGCAACGCATACCCGTTCTGAAGCTTCCGATGTCACTGTCGGCCAGAGTGGTAGAAAATGAGCCCGCATGGCTCTTTTTTAAAAATATATAATTTTTTAAAAATGGGTACCCATTTAGTAACGGGTACCTGAAGCTAAACGGGTACCCGTTTAGGCTCGGGTGAGCATTACTAAATGGGTACTCGTTTAGGTTCGGGCGTCCGTTCCTAAACAGGTACCCGTTCCTGGCGGCATTTTTTTTGCCTGCGCGACTTCCCCTATATGTGGACCCAGTTTATTGCTTTAGCCCAAATTTGAGAGGTCTGCATGGTGAATTGGTGAAGTTATGGCCATCTGAATAGAACTAGGTTTTGCAGTTGTTCAAAGGTGACAGAGTGACAGAAATTTGGTTCGGATTGATCTGCATTAGAATATTATGATCTGCAGATCTAGAGGTGTGCTTGGGATGCCGGTGTGTATCCTCAACTCAAGTGGTTCGTGGTTTGGAGGTCCGCAAGAAATCTTTCTAATGTGACAGTCATGACAGTTGGTGTTCTTGAGTTCCCGAATGAAGGTGCAAGTGTTTCTGGTGATCTAAGGTGGTGCAATTGTTCATGTTGATTTCATTGTGCTTGTGGTGGTCTCTGAATCGGGTGCCTGTTGTGTTGATGGTCTGCAGTGAGGATTGAGCTCGTGGATGAAGATTTCTCCCTGGGTGTTTTTGTTCTTTCCAGTCTTGGCCAACCGGATGCATGGTGCGTGTTACAGTTCGCATAAAGCATTTTAAGTCTTGTGATTGTAATTGCTTGTAATACCTATCTTGGAGAATGTTCCAGATAGATGATTATTTGGCCGACTTTGATGTTCATTCCAAAGTCAATGACATGTATAAATAAGTGTTGTGAAGTCGTGGAAATGTGTGGAAGGGAGCAAAGATGAGGAGGTAGCAAGGAAGAGTAAGAGGGGGCAGAGTAGAGGTGTTATGCACTTCAATGGAACTGATCTTGGCATGAAGAAGATGTTTCTTAGTTCAATTTCTCTATGTTAAACTTGTGAATGTTTCTGTAGGCAG
Source organism: Cunninghamia lanceolata (assembly GCA_027924645.1). NCBI lineage: Eukaryota > Viridiplantae > Streptophyta > Pinopsida > Cupressales > Cupressaceae > Cunninghamia > Cunninghamia lanceolata. The sequence continues at coordinate 2,432,563 of BSBN01000136.1, forward strand.
TGAGCCTCTTTGAGCAATGAGCTCTGGGCAGTGCGCCCGAAGGCAAGTGCCTTCCCATTTTATATTCTTTTAACAAAGAATAAATCTTAAGGTTAAACCCCACCGTGGTTTTTCCCTTAATTATGTTTCTGCTCTTGTGTTGTTGATTCATGCTTTCGTGGTTATATCTTTAATCTGTTAAATAAGTGATAAAGAAGATTAATTATAGCAAAAGATAAAGTTTTGAGACAACTAATTCACCCCCTCTCAGTTGTCTGTCCTAATTTCAACAATGCAAGTATTATATCTTTTGATAACACCATGCAAAGATTCTATTTGCATTCCCATGACTACATCCTCCTATATTTATTCACCGCACATGATATGGAGACAATTGACCTTTTAATTTGGCATACATTTATTAATACACAATCATTAATACAAAATGAATGGATAGCTTGTAAAAAAGAACAATGAATGAAAAAAAAATAACATTTTTAAATGTCCCTTCTTCGTGTCTGTGTCTTTTTATTAGTTCCTGCCGAAGGCAGATATACTAATGCACCGGTTAGATGCAATTATCTAAACTATTTGTTCAATCATCTCAAAGAATTAAAAATCTCCAACAACAATGCTATAGTTCATAATTTTTTTTAATCATTTAAAAAGTATTATTTATCTGTTATCTAATCCGTCTATGTCTATGTTGTGAAGAGTCAGTGTAAAAATGAAATAATAATTTAAAAATTTATTGAATTATTAAAGGATGCCAATAAGCCTTTCAAAAAAATAAAATAATAATTTAAAAATTTATTGAATTATCAAAAGATGCCAATAAGCCTTTCACAAAAAAATAAGACAAATGTACATGTACATTAACGGGTTGAGACGTGATAAAAAGTCTTCACCGTATTAATTTTGAGGGCCCCAAAATCTTGTTTTGATTTAAAATAAACTTACAGGACAACAATTGACAACAATTGACATAAATGAATACGGTGTCCAAACAATAGTTGTGATGAATGAGAATTTAATGTGCCCTCAATTGAGAAGCGTGCAAGAACCACCATTGACCTTGGTTTTTATTTATGCTTTTGTATTTGCTGTGATTATGCTCAGAAATCCTCTTATGTTGCTATCATTGCTTCCAATGTGGTTACTAATGAAGATCTGTAGAATACTTTCAACATTTTTTGCCCCCTCGCTCTCAAATTTGTACATAAGAGTCTGGGCCATTTGCGCACGAGTTATTTGCACAAAAGCTTCAAAGCCTATTTTTAATATTTTCCCAACTTAACAGAGCCAACAAGCAACCTTTTACCTCTGACATTCTGAGATATCTTTGTGAAGGACCTTCAAAGGAATGCTATCAAGGTCATGGTGGGTGACAAGCAAGCTTGGTTTCAGGCCATGGCCATGGAATTCAGAATTAAAGGGACCTCTGGCGCAAGGTATGCTTGGAATTTCACGCTCTTCACTGCTCCATCATTCTCATGTAAAATGCACCTTCCTGTAAATATTAAAAATAAATAAAAATGGTTTGTAAGCCCTCCTTTCAACAGTGTTTCTATATCAAATTCATGATTGAGGCAATCAAGATACCAAATAACACATCTATAGCTGCAATAAAATTTACAGTCAATTCTAATGTTGTTATCTAGGGTTAAGGTCATGGGGCATTACCCATTCTGAGGAAAATTTAAATGAGATAATTAATTTAAAAGGAAATTAAAGAAAAAAATTCATTCTTTGAAGTAATATACCTGCTTTAAATCTTAATGTCTTCCACCAGAAGAGTTTTCCTTCAACAAAAAGAATAAATTATTTAATAAAATTGAAAACGAAAATAGTTCTAAGTTCTCAATTTGTTATTTTCCAAACCCAGAGTTGTTTTGAAGTTTTCAACGAGCTTTCAATTTATTTTATTTGGTTACAAAATTTGATAAGCCTTCACAATATGTCTGAACTCTTGATTATTAAATTCATATATATATATATTACCATTAGAGCAGTTGTATTTGCGAGGACTGTCTTGGTAGATGCACGTCACCTGAGAATATGTGCCAAAACAGCCCGCCCGACACTTCACAAGAATGGCGCTCGTCGCTCATATTCCATTTGATTTTAAATCCTTTGTAAAGAAGCTCCCAGAGATTCTTTTCGTCACCGATGTTGTAGCTTTTGTTGCACAGAATGACAACACCATATTCCTCCAACCACAATTGTTAAAGGGGTATTTGATGAAGGAATCGTTGCATCTATGAGAAGAACAACTTTGATAGGAAGGATAGGAAGGAATCCAAAGAAAAGAATGATATTTACCCAGAATGCAGCAAATCATGTAATAAGAAAAATGGAAGAGAGAATACAGAGACCCATGATTTTCAGTTTGAAACTGGGAAAAGTAAAGAAGTAATGGATCCGTTGCAAATGCAAGTGATGACTCCAAATCTTTTGGCCTCGGCTTTGTAGAAGATGAAAAGGAAGAAAACACAGAAATAACGACTATTCACTGTAAGAACGAAAGCCTTTGCTATGATAATTTTTTGTTTTTGTGGCTAAGGGCTTGTAACAATATGGGATCCCATTTAGTACAACCCCCCTGCATAGAATAAACGTGCCCCGTTCTGCCATAGCATGCAGACAAATTCAATTGTCTTGCTATGCATGCATGCAAAATGTTGAAGCATAAGACAAGGCACGTGAACTGTTTGACAGAATGCCACATTCATACGTCACCACGTGTAGGACTATGTGCCTGATTTACGATTGATGTTAATAAAACATTAGAAACCAATTCAGTTTTTATGCCACCTATTGTTCATTGGAGGATTTTTTTATTAATTTTTACAAATTCAAAAATAGAAAGTTAACCACTAAAACTAGTGATGGGCCAATAAAAAGAATTGATTATAACCATTTAAAGGGAAAAATAAATTAGAATAATAATTGAACATTAGAAGAGGAACAATTTTTTTTGAAATGCACAACAATTGAGACTAAAAAAATCATAATAAAAACAACTTTGTATCATATCAATTTTTAAAGCCAATGAAGTACAGAGGAAAGCAGAATTTAGAGAACAAGAATACCCCATGGATGGATGGGTAAAATGTGCAGGTTGAAGATAATTTAAAATATCAAAAAGGAGTTTAAGACAATGATAATGTTGTCAAAAGGCCAACAACTCCATCATAGAGGGCTCACCTCTCAAATAGAATCAAGCACACAACGAAATAATTTTATACCCAGGAACCAAAAATGATTCAAAATTTTATCTGGGTGCTTATCAAATCCACCAGCACTGGAATAATAGAATTTAATCTAATTTGTGCCCAACATGCCCAGAACTCAATTATGAGGCATAAAAAAAATTAATTGGGTATTGGTTCTTTTATCCTGTAATGATAGATAGGTAAAGAAATAATTTAAACTGTATCCAGAATTGAAAAACAACAATGAAGTTCAAATTTATTCATATCCAATCGCAAATCTAGCAAGGACTTTTAATTTACAAATGCACAATTACTAATAAAAATATTTTCCACAGCAAAAAAGAAATCTGGGAAAGAAATTAGTTTCAATTATGAAAAATAATCATTGGAAAAAGAATTTACTGGATTCGCACCTGCAACATATAAAATATTACTTATGCAATTGCCTTGTGATAGACAAGCAGCTAAGGACGAAGTTGAGGATGGACGAGGCGTCTATAGTCTTTCAGAATCCACTGTATTGTTCCTGCATCATTTCTTTTGTCAAACGATATGTGTATGATGTATGTGTATAAGTTGAAGTCTTTATCTCTGCAAATAAAAAAGAGAAGGAAAGATATCGACAAATGGGTGAGCAGCTACAACATGCAAATGGTCCTATACAAGCGTCTTCACCGATACAGGTAAAACTTTAGACACCAGGGAACTTGACCGAGGAATGAGAAGCTCTACCAATCTCTCAGTTGTGACTATGTGTGAATGTGATATTAAGCTCAACCGACTGTTAGAAACTGAATATCAAAATTACGTAATAAGTTGTGTGATGTTGTTATGTAGCTAGATTGATGTAGATCTTGTTAAATGTTACATTTGTTTTTTTTATCTAATCAATGTCTGATCATTGACTTCACCAACCCTTGCAATGTGAGGGTGTTGCGCTAGGATATAGATTAAAACATGGTTGACAATGGCTATGCACTGTCTTATTTGGCCGCACCGCTTTGATACAACTTGCATAATATAATGCTTGCGCAGAAGGAGGCGAGAGGTTTATCTGATAGTTGGAGAGATGTATTTGATACTGCAATATGTTTTATTGCCCATTTACATGGATGGCCTGTATTTAAATAAATCATGGCTGTGTTGGAAATAAAAATTTGTTGCCTAACAATGTGCTATTTCTTTATGAAATTATTTCTTCATTATTTGCATATTAATGCTACTTAGACCTACTTTTCTACTTAAAAAACAATATACTCACAACTATCGTTCTATCCATGTTTCAGGAACCACGTGAAGCATAAAATCACACAGAAGCCTATTTGAATCAATGAGAAGTTATCTTTACTTCTTAGATAAGACTTTCGATAATGAATTTGTCATCTGTCAGAGTCTCTGTAGGTCTAGAGTTTCTTGTTTCAATGCATCACCTACTCTGAACAATTGAAAAACAATTTTTGTGTTCCATATATATTATACACCTTGATAGAAAACTTGAATTAAAACAAAACAAAAAAAAATTCGTATCTCATTCCATCACTAGTTTCATATTTGAGTTGTCTTAGAATTGTAATTGCTCGTTGACTATGGGGAATTCTACTGATATTCAGATATGTATTGCTTGTTAAATGTGACATAATTATTGCGGAGAGTAATGTTTATGGCATATATCTGCAAACAGGTGTGCCTGTATACATCTATTTTGGCAAATCTGCATCTATACATATAAGTTTGATTTATCAGTTCTAGAGTCTTAACGCTTGTTTCCATTAAACTGTTTGGAACTGTGAATTGACATTGCAATTTGCTATAGGCCATAGGCCGTATTTCTGTAGCTAATTCGTTGTGTAATTTGGGCCATATACAATAGTATCCTTGATATTAATCTCAGATTGACTAACAACACAACTAGAAAATTAATTGCAATCTGCGCAATTGTATGAAGATTATCATCATTCAGATTTATAGAACTGTCTGGCGTTCATGATTGGTATTATGCCTGATTGCAACATATGCAAATTTGTGACTGTCTAAGCACGAATGAGAGTTGAATAGGGAAATAACCCTTAGGGATATCACAGTATCTGATTTAGTGTTCAAGCTCCCTAGTCCAAATTCTAAAAAAATTGTACGCTGCTTCTTCTTTAAGTTTTCAAAGAGGAGAGAAGCCAGATATTAGACATATGGTCGGGAGATAAAAACAACCTACTGCTATTGATCTGATAAATATAGGATATATCACTGGGAATCGGTATTCATTATTGGCCTTGCTTCAGATGCTCTGATACTCCATATACCTACAACAACTATATGTGATGCTATTGATCTTAAATATTGGTTCAGACCGCTCAAGGTCACCGTGGCCCTAATAAGGCTTCATACTTATGAGATTTTAACAAATTGAAGCATTTCATGTGCCAAGATTGTTCCATCAAGAATTTGTTTCCCCTAAACAAACCCGATCTTATTACACCCAGGTTCGATTTCCAGCTCTTGAATGGTATGTTGGTTAAGTTATGGTGCTATTATGGTGATCACTAGGGTTGAAACACTCGCCAGCCCCTACTGTCATCCTGTGCTCATGGGTTTGAACTGTGTTTTTACTGGGCATAGGCCCGTCTGTTTGTGGCCCTACCAACTGGGCATGTATATGCCCAGGTTTGTTAATCAGAAAAAGCAACTACTTGTGAGATACACAATATATGGCAATTGCCACTTTGTAAATTGCAAACTTTGCAACACTTGCGAGGAACACTGAGAAGTGCATGTTATCCTGTCAAGTTCTACATGCACAAGGAGATGAACTAGGGTCTTTGGTAGAGCACATGTTTTTAGTAACTGACCAAGGGATTTGTTTTCCATTGCACAGTCAATATAACTTGCAAATTAATTAGATAAATCTGTCTAGTGGTTAGTCTGTAATTTTTTCTTCCTCTGAACCCTTGGACTTAGACATATATTATTTGTACCAGAGCAGTTCCCTACTTGGAATTTTGTATCCTTCCAATAGGTCCTTGCAGAATTCTCCTTTGATCCTAGTTGTGCATGAGTGCTAATTTGCAATATTCGAGAGAAGTTATAGAATCCACGAAATAGAAGACTTAGTGCATTGACCAATCATTATAAAATATTAAATTCATTTCACAAACATATTACAGTTCACAATTAATTTCCTTATTTAAAAATTTGATAAATGTCATTTATCTATTTTTTTTGGCTCATCCTGTAAACAGTAATGTGAAAAATAGAATTATTTAAATTTTATTACATTTCATCACATATACAAGTACCAAGTTGGTAGTGGAAAACCCAATACCAGTTGTGGAACCGGACTCTCTTCTTCGTCAGTTCTATATTTTGTACCACCCTGAAAAATACTCATCTAATTGTCTGATACAAGTTAGTTATTCTAACATATTTGTATGTGTTTGTTTTGTTTTCTTAATCAGATCTATACATAGATCCGTACATGCATGCTAATGTCTATAAAAATTCCTTCTATTTCAAAAATGAAGCGGCTTACCGTAAAATGACTTGTGGCTAAGCTGTGACCTAAAATATTCACCACTATCTTCCTAATTTATGTGGGAAAATCTTAGTTTTTTTTTGGTGCTCCTGCGCCTTTGCGGGCAAAGCAAGTTGTTCCTCATAACCGCTAGTGGAACCCCCAAACACCATCCCCTCAATTCCTTCTATTGCCCTTGAGATGCTCATTTTCTCCCAATTCCACTCGCACATAGTGTCTGCAATAATTTTGACCCCAATTGATGTAATCAGTATGCCATTTTCTAGCTTTTGCTTGTTTTACCAAAATATTGTCCAACTAGAAATCCATATAACCTGGCCTAACCTACCGTTTGGGATTAGGGGTTTAAGGTTTATACTAAAATGGGGACGGTCTAGCGCATAAGCACGTTCCTTTCTTCCAATGTCTGCTTTGACGATACACTCATGCACTATTTTGACATGTGGCCTCAATATTAGACCATCGCCCCATGAAGCTTAGTTTACCACATATGCCTAACCTTTGTTTATCGCGCCCTCACAGTCACACATTAAAGGGCCCCTCATCCCTTCGCGATGCTGCTATACAAGGCCACGTGGCCCATCATCAATGGCAGATTTGAATAGGGTAGTTTTGAGATGGTTGGTTTGCCAAAGTTTGGAATTTCAAAAAGGTTTGGAAAGGTTAAAAAATAATATGAGACACAAGATTATGCATAGTCATAGAAATAGAATATGAAATAATATAAAAGGAATATTTCAATGGCCAATGCTCAAGGTGTCTTAGAAACTTGCTATCTGTTCTATTTCATGATCATTAATACAATTAGTGTCAACGTGCTGATCCAATGCTATCATCGTTCTCAATAATTAATTAATGGAATATTTGTTAATAATTTAATCCAAATAATAATAAAAACTTAATCATAATTTCTTAATAGAATTAATTTCCATAGTAAAAATATAAAACAAAGGTCATTAAACTAAATATTAATTTTCTTTGTGGCTTATAAAGATTGAAAAATTATAACCCTAGCCCTCATCAAGTTGAAATAAAGTAATTTACCTTGCCATTATTTTTCTTTTGTGGCCACTGTAACAATTAGTTTTTAATGAAATAATTTTCAATAATTTAAACCCTAAACCCTAAACCTCCTCATAGTAAATTAGAAAACCATTAAGAAATGGGTTTGTTTACATATTTAGTTTATACAATTATGTTAATAAAGTTAAATGGTTTACGAATTAAAAATTTTCCACAATTCATTTTTAACACTAAAACTTTGAAAATTAAATTTAATCCCTAAACCCTCAACGTTGAACCCTCCATCATAAACCTAAACTCTAAACCCTAAACACTATACACTAAACACTAATCTCTATACCCTAAACCCTAATTGTTAATCTAAATGCTTTTGCTACTAAATCTTTAAACTTATTAATCTGAGAGGCTTCTACAGTAAGTAATTTGTTAATCTAAATGCTTCCTTTTTTTTGAGAAATGCATCTTATACTACTTCAAGGAACAGAAACACTTATCAGTCTCTAAGATATGAACCTTCACCTCAAGAGATGTATATTCAATATTTTTGAATGAAATCATTTCATTCCATGAAGCTGCAACTGGATCATTCAATCTTTCATCAATGAAAGTTTCTTTTGAACATGATCAAGGACTTCATTTTTTTCCCCTTCAACCAATCTATAAGGCTTTCCCCTTTTCCAATTCAAACTGATATTGGACTCCTCACTGAAGCCAAAAGCAAGAGTGTATTGCATCATAATTACGCTGCATCCACTCTTCTATTCCTATTTTTAACAACTTATGATCGACAGGTACCTGATGCAATGCATCTCTTGTTAAAGGATACGGACCGACTCTTCTTTAAGAACATCGACTTTAGAAGAATTAAAAAAGGAAATGGCTTAAAAGGAATTGAATTAAATTTATACGGCTTTCTCTTAAAGATACCATGTTAGGAATTAAATTTCATGGAGGAATGGACTATCATGGAGAAGGAGGCGAATTTAGGGAGGAGGAAGCAACTCTCCTTAAAAAAAAGATAACAACTCTCTTTTCGTTTAAAGATAATGACTCATTTTATGTATTGAACTTGAGGATGCATATTATATTGTAAAAGGGTGTGACTTTCTTAAAAATGTCACATTCTTTATCATGTGAGTTTTAATTTATTGAGAGTGATTTTCGTCTAAGAAAAAATGTATAGTCTTCATTCATTAAAAGAAAGTGGCTTTTTATAACATGTAGGGATTACGATCCTTCACTCTTAAAGGATGCAACTAACTAATTTCCACATTTAATTGAAGGGTTCACAAGTTTTTAGACTTTAAAAACATTAATGTTTGGATTAAGGGTTTGTACTTGATTGTTCTAAAAGTCACAACTTGAGGTTATTTTTAAGAATGTGATTTATTAAATGGAGCACAATTTGCATGTATATGATGATTGAATCATAGAAAAGAAATTATATATAAGTATGTGATTAATGAGTTGATTAATAGGATTCATGACTATTTGTTAGTACTTCTAAATCATTTGATGTATAATGCACCCAAAATATATATTTAAATAGGTTATACACCAACTAAATTGATGTTATAAATCTTTATTTCTTGAAGGGAGAATCAAGAATTTATAGGACTAATAAAAATATAATATATCAAAATACGTAATTAAAAATAAGGGCAAAATTAATGAGACCTCACCTTGTAACTTATACAAATGATTGGCACTTCCTAACTTGCTCTTAATGAATTGATTTTAAAACAATAGAAAAAACCCACCAAATGTATTGTAGAAATGACCTTGCACATATGTTGATTGAACATAAGGAGGTTTCCCATCAATTTCTACACATCTTCTAGTATAACCCATAAAAATTATTAGTATAGTCTAATCGGCTTTGATACCATGTTAGAAATTGGGATCTTAGAATACTAATCATTATGACCAAAATATAAAATAAATATAAATAAGAATTATACAAGCATGAGTTTAACACATTACACAAGGCCAATAATACCTCATATGCATAGTGATATAATTCACTATAAAACTCCAAATTCACCTCCTCTCAAATGAGAGAGAACCTTCTTAAATAAAAGAGAAGGGATGGCAAAATACCTGAAGGGGTATTAGTCACACCCATTCAAAGCAACCATTTGTAAATAATTAATAATTTAATAGTTATTAGATTATTAATTTAAGTTTAGTAACCTCATTTAGAACAATATATAAATGTTATAAGGTATGACCCTAATAACATTATGTTCTAACAAGAACTTCTTTATCCTCTTAATAATTTTTGTTGCACTTGTCACCTTTGAGTCTATTTTTCCCTTCTCTTTGCTATCCCAAAGAAACATCAAGTGGGTCAATAGGAAAATAACTTAAATATGCTTCAAAAGGGGACTTATTATGGATATGTGCACTACTCTATCTTAAATATAATTTAAAGATTCATCAAGTTTCCTTGGATGCTTGTTATATTTCATTATCTGTTGAACCAAGCTCCTACATATTTACAACAATCATTTTCTCATTAATTTGAGGATGGAAGGTTGTGCTTCTTTTAAGATTGGCATCCATCTTTCTCTACAAAGTGGTTCAAAACTTCTTCAAAAATTGCCCTTGTTTGATACAATAGACTTAAACAAGTTAAAATGGGCCCTTGCATTAGAAAAGAAGAATTTAGTTGCTTAATGTCTTTTTAGGGTCTTTTTTCATGGAATTAAATTACAAATATTTTTTTGGATCTCTATCTATAAAGACATGAAAGTAGTCATATCAATGCTTGGACATTGAAAACCTCCCAAAATATCAAGTGGTATATACTTCCATGATATAGGAGGAACATGAAGAGACAGTCGCAACCCTTCTTTCATAACCTTGGGATTTCTCATGCAATATAACTTACATGCTCTAATGAATTTTAAGACCTCTTCTTTCCTTCTAGGTACACAAGCCTTTCCAAATGAGTCATGATTTCACAAAACCAAAATTCCTTGAAAATGTTAAGTATGTGCTTCCCTCATAGTTATAATTTTTTCCTCCTTTGACGTGCATAGTTTTTCCAACTTGTAGACTATAATATTTTGAAGCAAATATCAATTTTGTTGAACACCTCTATTTGCCTTCAAATGTTGATACTCTCCAAAATATGCATCTTGAGCATAAGTTTCTTGGTTGAAAGGCTCGAATAGCAAAATTGCTTCCAAAGTTGAAATTTGCTTTGAAATTGGTCTAAATAACATATCTACCATTTAGACATTTGTGCTTATTTTATTATACTTAAATCTCTAAAGATCTCTAAATGGAATTGTTAAATAATACACGTCCGTGTGCAAATTCTTCCTTGTTACAATCCATTTTGTGCTTGAAAATATTAGAGCTTTATGATCAACAAGAATATTTTTTAAACCAGTAATGCTTCTATTTCTCAATGGATTATACACATGCATTATTTTTTGTCGTAAATAAGGTATTCTCTTACAATTTTAGACGATACATTATAACGATAGAAAATTGGCTTACCTCCTTGCAAAATATCTTCCCTTATTATGTACTCACATCTTTTTCACTTTAAATGTTGTCTATAAATTCAAAAAAGTAGGTGGTTATTAATGATTTTATATTTTAATGAATTAAAAACACTTTTACGTTAACATGTGAATTTGCCACTACTGTAAAGAATGATGGAAAGTGAATCCTCATATACTAAATTGTACTAATAAATATACTTATTTTTAAAGCATTTTTAGGCATTGACTAGTTGATAATAGTTTACTTTTAATCCAGGAGGATCTATCACTTTGATCAAATCACAATACAAGGATGTTGCTCCATTCCATATATTGTCTTTACCACAAGCTTTAGGACCATCCTAAATTTCTTGCAATTAAGTTCATCGTCAACTAAAATTTCAATTAAATTTGACCCAGCATTGATATTAGAGTAGTTTCTTTTATTATTGTATCTCCAACAATTTTTTACTACAAGAAACACAATCTCAAGACACTCGATGCTTGAGATTATTTCCTTATCAAATCAAACAATCTTTGACAAAAAGGTAAATAGGGAATGGGAGATTGTTTCAAATTGTTGACAAAGTCCTCAAGAAAAAAAATGATATTGTAAAACTCTCAACCCTTAAAAGTTTGTGTATATTATTTGAAGGAAATTATAATATAGATGAAGTAGACAAATTGGTCAATCAATAAGAATCATACTTTCTTTGTAAATCACATTTTTCTAAGAATGAAAATATATTATTGTACTTTTATAAGTTGCTCCCCATGTAAAAAATGATAAGTATCACAATCTAAATCAAGGAAGAAGACAATGAGAAAAAATTAACACTAGAGCATAAGGGTGCCCTTTTTAAAACATGGGAATAATTTACAAATGCAATCAAAGAAGAATGTTACTCTAAATAATTATGATGACCAATATAAATATTTATAGTTAGTACAAATAGTTTTAAATTATCAGAAGTAGTACACAATCAAAGACAAAGCCCTCAAATATTGTGGCCACATGCACTTACACACCCAAAAAGAAACAGAATTCATGTAGAGAAAGGCATTGGAAAAATCCTACAATTAGGTATCAAAATCATCATATGGAGTATTTTTTTTTATTTAAACAAAAATCAAATAGAAAGGCACTATTGGTTGAGGTATGAACCCAACACTCTCTCTAATACCAACTTGTGAACCAACCCTATTCATCAACACCAACACAACTACCAATTTTAGACATGGGAAAGTAAATCATTGAGGTTATACCACTCCATCATCACTATGACACAAGTTTCCCTTCAAAATTGGAGGTGAAGCATCTTTTCCACTCATAGCTATGGGCAAAGGGAAAATCTGTATACTTTATTTTGAATGGTAAAATTAAGGAACTTGATATTACAAAACATCAAGATATTCATTCGCCAATAACACCTTGTCCTCATCTATATAAAATTAGTTAAATGAATTAAGAGTTGACATATATGTTAAGACTATAATAAGGCCCCCATATTGTCTTTGACACTTTTGATTGTCTAATTTAATGCACACACAATCAGAGTGTGCACATGCAAAGAAGAGATGTTTTCCATATTTATTTATAATACAAGTGGAAGGGCCCTCAAAATCTATCATGATCATCCTCCTCATCAATATTCAACGCTTAAAAAAATAGCTGTGTTGTAAAGACACGGAAACCCCAAAATAGTGAAACTAAAGATCATCCTCCTTATCAGTGTTTCACATTTGCTCACAAAAATACCTCTGCTGTAAAGGCATAGAGACCCCAAAATAGTAAAACTAAGCATCCATTGACCTTAGCTTTTTATTTGCAAAGAAATATTCTCATTCATTTTTAAAGCGTATACTTAATGGTTTTCACTTTTCTCATGTGCTTTTAAGATTTGTAAGCCCCATGCTTTAACACCTAGCTTTTAATGTATGCGACCTCATCTTTCTTACAATGTTATTAGTAAGCCATAAAAATTATTAGTATAGTCTAATCGGCTATGATACCATGTTAGAAATTAGGATCTTAAGATACTAATCATTATGACCAAAATATAAAATAAATATAAATAAGAATCATACAAGCACAAGTTTAACACATTACACAAGGCCAATAATACCTCATGTGCATAGTGATATAATTCACTATAAAACTTCAAATTCACGTCCTCTCAAATGAGAGAGAACCTCCTTAAATAAAAGAGAAGGGGTGGCAAAATACCAGAAGGGGTATTAGTCACACCCATTCAAAGCAACCATTTGTAAATAATTAATAATCTAATAGTTATTAGATTATTAATTTAAGTTTAGTAACCTCATTTAGGATAATATATAAATGTTATAGGGTATGACCCCTAATAACATTATGTTTTAACAAGATCTTCTTTATCCTCTTAATAAATTTTGTTGCACTTGTCACCTTTGAGTCTTATTATGGATATGTGCACTACTCTATCATAAATATATTTTAAAGATTCATCAAGTTTCCTTGGATGCTTGTTATATTTCATTATCTGTTGAACCAAGCTCCTATTTACAACAATTATTTTCCCATTAGTTTGAGGATGGAAGGTTGTGCTTCTTTTGAGATTGGCATCCATCCTTATCTACAAAGTGGTTCAAAACTTCTTCAAAAATTGCCCTTGTTTGATACAATAGACTTAAACAAGTTAAAATGGGCCCTTGCATTAGAAGAGAAGAACTTAGTTGCTTAATGTCTTTTTATGTTCTTTTTTCATGGAATTAAATTACAAATATTTTTTTGGATCTATCTATAAAGACATGAAAGTAGTCATATCAATGCTTGGACATTGAAAACCTCCCAAAATATCAAGTGGTATACACTTCCATAGTATAGGAGGAACATGAAGAGACAGTCACAACCCTTATTTCATAACCTTGGGATTTCTCATGCAATATAACTTACATGCTCTAATGAATTTTAAGACCTCTTCTTTCCTTCTAGGTCACTACACAAGCCTTTCCAAATGAGTCATGATTTCACAAAACTAAAATTCCTTGAAAATGTTAAGTATGTGCTTCCCTCATAATTAGATTTTTTTCCTCCTTTGACATGCATAGTTTTTCCAACTTGTAGACTATACAATATTTTGAAGCAAATATCAATTTTGTTCAACACCTCTATTTGCCTTCAAATGTTGATACTCTCCAAAATATGCATCTTGAGTATAAGTTTCTTGGTTGAAAGGTTCGAATAGCAAAATTGTTTCCGAAGTTGAAATTTGCTTTGAAATTGGTGTAAATAACATATCTACCATTTAGACATTTGTGCTTATTTTATTATACTTAAATCTCTAAAGATCTCTAAATGGAATTGTTAAATAATACACATCCATGTGCAAGTTCTTCCTTGTTACAATCCATTTTGTGCTTGAAAATATTAGAGCTTTATGATCAACAAGAATATTTTTTGTAACCAATAATGCTTCTATTTCTCAATGGATTATACAAATGCACTATTTTTTGTCATAAATAAGTTATTCTCTTACAATTTTAGACGATACATTATAACGATAGAAAATTGGCTTACCTCCTTGCAAAATATCTTCCCTAATTATGTACTCACATCTTTTTCACTTTAAATGTTGGCTATAAATTCAAAAAAGTAGGTGGTTATTGATGATTTTATATTTTAATGAATTAAAAACACTTTTATGTTAACATGTGAATTTGCCATTACTGTAAAGAATGATGGAAAGTGAATCCTCGTATACTAAATTGTACTAATAAATATACTTATTTTAAAGCGTTTTTAGGCATTGACTAGTTGATAATAGTTTACTTTTAATCCAGGAGGATCTAGCACTTTGATCAACTCACAATACAAGGATGGTGCTCCATTCCATATATTGTCTTTACCACAAGCTTTAAGACCATCCTAAATGTCTTACAATTAAGTTCATCGTCAAATTTCAATTAAATTTGACCCAACATTGATATTAGAGTAGTTTCTTTTATTATTGTATCTCCAACAATTTTTTACTACAAGAAACACAATCTCAAGACACACAATGCTTGAGATTATTTCCTTATCAAATCAAACAATCTTTGACAAAAAGGTAAATAGGGAATGGGAGATTGTTTCAAATTGTTGACAAAGTCCTCAAGAAAAAAAATGAGATTGTAAGACTCTCAACCCTTAAAAGTTTGTGTAAATTATTTGAAGGAAATTATAATATAGATGAAGTAGACAAATTGATCGATCAATAAGAATCATACTTTCTTTGTAAATCACATTTTTCTAAGAATGAAAATATATTATTGTGCTTTTATAAGTTGCTCCCCATGTGAAAAATGATAAGTATCACTATTTAAATCAAGGAAGAAGACAATGAGAAAAAATTAACACTAGAGCATAAGGGTGCCCTTTTAAAAACACAGGAAGAATTTACAAATGCAATCAAAGAAGAATATACTCTAAATAATTATGATGACCAATATAAATATTGATAGTTAGTACAAATAGTTTTAAATTATGAAAAGTAGTACACAATCAAAGACAAAGTCCTCAAATATTGTGGCCACATGCATTTACACATCCAAAAAGAAACAAAATTCATGTAGAGAAAAGCATTGGAAAAATCCTACAACTAGTATATATCCTTCTCCAAGCAATGTAAATAGAGATGAATGTGTGTCTTTTGATATATCTTTCCCTTATAACGTTTCTTTCTTTGATCTTAGTGGATAGTGATGGCTTCTTTGAAACTATCATCCACCTTCCTTTCCATGCCGCTTACATTTTATTTTTTTATTTTTTATTTTGTTCTTTTCACCTTCTCTTTTTTTATATTTTTCTTTTTATCAAAATCTTATAAAATTTCATAGAATCTAAATCTATTTATGAATTTTTCAGCTCTTGTTCTCCATCCGTGTTGTGAATGTAGTAACACCTCTCGGCGTAATTATGTATCAAAATCATCATATGAAATTTTTTTTTTTTTGTTTAAACAAAAATCAAATAGAAAGGCACTATTGGTTGAGGTATGAACCCAACACTCTCTCTAATACCAACTTGTGAACCAACCCTATTCATCAACACCAACACAACTACCAATTTTAGACATGGGAAAGCAAATCATTGTGGCTATACCACTCCATCATCACTATGACACAAGTTTCGCTTCAAAATTGGAGGTGAAGCATCTCTTCCACTCATAGCTATGGGAAAAGGGAAAATCTGTATATTTTATTTTGAATGGTAACATTAAGGAACTTGATATCACCAAACATCAAGATATTCATTTGCCACTAACACCTTGTCCTCATCTATATAAAATTAGTTAAATGAATTTAGAGTTGACATATATGTTAAGACTACAATAAGGCCCCCATATTGTCTTAAAACACTTTTGATTGTCTAATTTAATGCCACATGAAAAGAAGAGATGTTTTCCATATTTATTTATAATACAAGAAGATTTGGATTGTTGGAAGGGCCCTCAAAATCTATCATGATCATCCTCTTCATCAGTATTCCACGCTTACAAAAATAGCTGTGCTGTAAAGACACAGAAACCCCAAAAATAGTGAAACTAAAGATCATCCTCCTCATCAGTATTTCACATTTGCTCACAAAAATACCTCTGCTGTAAAGGCACAGAGACCCCAAAATAGTAAAAATAAGCATTCATTGACTAGCTTTTCATTTGCAAAGAAATATTCTCGTTCATTTTTAAAGCGTATACTTCATGGTTTTCACTTTTCTCATGTGCTTTTAAGCTCTGTAAGCCCCATGCTTTAACACCTAGCTTTTAATGTATGCGACCTCATCTTTCTTACAATGTCACAAGCAAAATACTTTGGAATTTAACCTTAGTGAAGCTAAATAAATTTAAACTCGAGAACACCAAAGGTAGTTACTTTCAAGGTAGTGAAAATTTCTCTATGATCACTATCACCTTAGGCGACTAGTTCTACATAATTCCAAAGGTGGCCCAAAAACAACTTTGATCAGTGCTAAGTTTGTACTGGTTTTCAATGCACCGATACATGTTTGCTTTCAAAATCCTAAAATGAGCACTAATTTCTACAGAAGAAAACTGACAATGACAGGATGAGAACCGATGATTGCATAACAACATTAGTTTTGCAGTGGAACAAATTATAATTTAAGAAACAAAGCTTTCCCAATCAGGAAACCCTATTCTGAATGGATTGCATCCAATAGAGAGAAGATGCAACCAACCCATATGGAAGCTTTATAAAGGTTCGACTACTTTAGAAGAAATGTGGAAGATCTTGATTGTCCATCAAATTCATTTTGCAGAATTGAAAAATATATCAAAAGAATCGAATTCCAAAACTATTGGAGAAAATGAGGTACTCTGGTCTTGAGTGTTAATAAAATGGACTTGCAATCCATAAACCACTTGAGACAGAAATGAGGCCAAAGAATTTAGTTCTTGGATACAAAAATGAATATTCCCAAGATCCACACACATGGTTTTGTTAACATTCCTAACAAGAAATTAATAAATTAAACAGATTTTCCCAAGCAAGTGTAAGAATATGTTCATCAAAAATCAAAGTTCTAGAAGCAACGGAGCCACTGTTACACAAGAACATTGACTGATTTAGGCAGCAATCAGGCAGAAAGTTTTGAAAGAATGCCAAATAGCAAGACCATCTTGTTGCAGTCATAACTTTGATATCATGATCAATAATGACTCAAAAAGCATTAGAATGCATACAAAATGTTGAATAGGTGCAACTTCATTTAACAAATTTGACCCCCAAAAAACTGCACTGAAATAACCAAAATTAGCAAAATGCGACAATCTAAAAAATTCCAAATTCTTCACGTTACTACAGGCCCTCAATTTCTTGGTGGAGCACTTGTCAGCTTTACACATTCAAAGCAAATCACTTCACTTGTCTCTTAGGACACTTAATTTCCTGCTAAAAATAGAAATTAAGGAAATGACATCCCAATATAAAAATTAGTGTGTTAGCTTCACAACTCTTCTCAAGGACTGCCATTTCTTTCATAACACGTTAAAGTTCCTCCAATTTAGTGTGTTTCCACCAAAAAGGCAATAAAATTCATACCAGAGGCTAAGATAGAGCAAGACCTATTAAGAAAGTTTGCACCTGGCACCTGCAGTGAACATTACAAGTGAGCCATGTAGTAACAGGTTGCAAGATACACAAAGTCAAAGCACACAACTTTTAGTCAGCTTCCTCCTCTGAATTAACTTTTAAACAGGATGATTAGTGAATCTTAGCTTAATGCCTAATTTTAAAAGTATGAAGTGCTGACCCTGGAAGACATGACGTGGTTTATGAAATCACATTATAGATTTAACGCAGTACCAAGAATGGGTTTACACTGGCACTTTGGCTGTATCCTTTGGGTTATATATATGTATAACTATTATACTCAATCATAGCATTACTTTTGTATGCTTCTGCATGAATTTATATGTTTGTTATAATCTAACATGCATAGCTGAGTTCTCTCTCTTTGTTGTCAAGAACACATTGCAGCCGAATTATGTTATCATTCACTTTTCCTAAAACAAACTTGTTGGTTTAAACAAGCGCACACTACTATATCACAAACCTAGACAATTAGGAAAAATCTTCATGCTATAACAAAATATACAAATCTCTAAGCCTATCCAGACCACTACAAATAAATGCCACAATTGGCAATGAGATTTGCTGGAAATAATATTAATACATATAAAGGAAACATCAGAATAGCTGCTTTGTAAAAAGCATAAACAATTTTAATGCCATGTCCCAGAATATCTTGCAACAAAGCCACAAACATATACCGACAGAGAAACTTCAAAATCAAAATGATCTGCAGTACAATTGCTAGCAAATAATGCATTTTAAATAGTTCTGCAAATAAAATTATAACTCACCACTTAACTAAGATATTATCCTGTAAAAGAACAGTTAAAATAAAACATTGAAATATAGTGGAATAAACTTTATGCCCAGTTGAAAATAATAAGAGAATCTTGAGCCATATGGTGCAGCCAATTTTAAATTATTGCTGGTGTTCAACCTTAAGGCTTATTCTCATTGATAACTTTACGCAGCCTATCAGTTTCCTCATCAGCGCTTACTTTATCAATCACCATTTGTTCAAATATCTTATCAGCATCCTTACCAGCCTTGGCATATGTTGAAAGAAGTGAGTTGTAAATCTCTGTAGTTACAAACTGAATACCCCTAAGACGTTTCAAAACTGCATCTGCACTTTCTACATTCCCCTGCTCCTCAATATTATTCAGAATGCCCATGACATTTTCAGAACGTGGTTTCCAGTTACTAAATTTAAATTTCGCTTTTGATAAAGCTTTCATCATGGTTGTGACTGCCTTATCCATCTGCTTGCTCTTTAAATAGCCCTGTGCAAGAATTTCCCATGTTTTACAAATTGGTTCACCTCTTTCCTTTACGATATGACTGTGAAAACTTTCAGCCTTTTCCAGCATACCTTCCCTTACATATGCAGCAAGAAGTATGTTAGAGACTCTGAAATCATATTTTGAACTTCGCAACTCCCATTCATTGAATATCTTCTCAGCTCCTTCAATGTCTCCAAACTTTACCAGCGAAGAAAGGACTGACAAATAGTCTTGATTATTTAATTTCTTGACGGATGTTTTTAAGGATTGCCATATCCTATGAACTTCTTCCTTATTACCAATAGAGGCATACATGGTAATAAGATGGTCATATGTTCTGTGACTGCCGTTAGTAACCTTTTTCTCTGCTTCTTTCAAGGCAGATTCTGCTTTGTCTACAAGACCAGCCTTGATGTAGATGTTTGCTAAACAAATGTATGCAGTCCACTTTACACTATCATCACTAATAGTTTTTAATTCATCCACAATCTTTTCTGCATCATCAATGCTAGACTTAGAGGCACATGCATTAATCCAAAGCCTATAAGTAGACGAATCTAGCTGTACATCCATTTTCTTCAAATGCTTGATTGTTGAAAGAACCTTCTCGAACTGGCCATTTGTGAAATAGCAGTTCATCAACATATTATAAGGACGTACAGTTGTAGCAAATCCCAACTCCTTCATCTTTTCCATCCAGTGCTCTGTTTTTTCACTCAATCCCTCTCTGGCATAACAATTGAGTAGAGCACGATAAGTCATTTCATTCTTTGCAGACTTAGGTAGATCTCCAAAATGCTTCTCAGCTCTACCAATGCCATACACTTTAGTTATCAAATCTAACTGGATACAATGGTCACCAGGTGTAAAGACTAACTTAGTGTTATTTTGCATCCACTCAGAAACCTGGAATCACTACGAAAAATTAAGTTACAAAATATGAATGTTAACTGAATTGCTTAAAATATTGACATGCAACCAAATTAGAAAATACTGAATTTTTCTACTAAAAGCAAAAGCACTCGTGAAAAAATAACCTGATTATGAATACTGTTAATAAGAACATATAACCATTAAGAGTACACATTCAAATTGAAAAGAATTCCAATGTAATTAGTAAGAACTAATTAAGCCCTTGACATCATTAATGAAGGCATTTGAAAGGCTTAGATTTGAAATGAAGAACCACATTAAGGTTTTTTTCTCCTATTAGTATAAGAAATGCTTATGTTAATTTACTGCAAGTGCCCACCCAATAATACAGGGAGTCAATAAGAATTTGCAATCAACAGAGGTCCAAAAAGCATAATTGTCTCCAAGCAACGGAAGTAAACTTTGGAATGACCTAACACATCCAAAGTATCCTACAGAGCAATAAAACAGAGACTGCAATGGTAATGGAAATCCCAGCCAGAATACAGACCCTATAATACAAGCAGTGAGCATGAAATGAACTGTAGTCATGTATCACATGACTAATGAAATAGTCAACAAGTTTATAGACACAAAATGAAGAGATTTAACAGAGTTCATGAAGCTAGTATCCCAGACCACGGTGACCCTAGCTTCCAACATGATACTGCACACTTTCTGGCTGATGATCCATGCACTCCAAAGGGCACTCTATATTTATATTGTATCTTCAAATTTCTTAAAGCAAAAGTGTTGGGAGTCCTTTTATTGTTGGTATTGCATATGGTTACTTGACTATGAGAACAGTGATGCAAGATAGTCATTACCCTTGGTAACAGCAGATAATTCAATGATGGTGAGATGTTGATTCATGATCTCAACTTTGTGAACTAAACAGTCCTGAATGGTCTTATTTCCTTGAGGTTGAGACTACTAATTACCAAGCATATGCTTCATAGTCCAAAGTCTATCACTGGTATTATTTCAATCATTACCAACAATGTTGAGCCAGTGACTGAAATGCTCATGCAGAGCAAGCCAAAAAAAATAGCCACTATAAAGACAGATTTCAGCAACAATACATATGTTAAAGCAATATCAGTTTTTTAATTTGTTGAGCATCTACTGTGTGTTTTCTATTGCACTTTCTGTCTGAAGTAAAGGACGGACCTCCATGAATGTCGTCAAACATTTATGTCATATCTGAAACAATTTCCTCACTGTTTTAAGGCAAAAGTTGGTCCTAACATAACAAGTTGGTCCTAACATAACTGACTTAAAAGAATGAAGGAATTTTATTGGATACCTGTATTGGAGACCAAATTTTGATTTTCAGTACATCTAGAAACTGTATTAGGTTTTTGGTGATCTGTAATCTAGGACAGATATTCCACTCTGTAGCTCGCCAATTGTGCTTTAAGCATTCAAACAAACAACTGAACATGAAGGAACAAGAGCTAGCAATAAAAGAATGGAAGGCACAAGGATTAGCCTTGGAGAAGCCCAGATTCTGGGACAAAAAACGCCAAACAATTACAAACTCAGGCCTCTTGGGCGTATAACAAGCAAGAAAATTTAGTGCTCTGCTCCTAAGATTAGTCACTAACTCTCACACTTCCATGATCCCATTCTCCCCCCTCTCTCACCCCTCACCTTCAGGTCTTTAAATGGGTGCTAACTCTTCAAATGAAAGGTCTTCTTGCCTAAGAATAAAAAGAGACAAGGTCAGACATTTCATCTCCTCTTTGGAAATGAAGAGACAAAGTGTAACGTTTCAACTTCTCTTGTGAAAAGACAAAGTGTGTCGTTCACTCTCTTGGATGCTTACTTCACATGTAGCACAATTAAGTATTCACCCTCTTCATCATGGAACCATAGTGAGATGTGAACTCATTTTTTGATCCATTTATGGATCACACCTCCCCAATACAGATCCATTTTCTGATCCACGCTCTCTTAGACTATGTGAAGTGTAACGTCAGAAAATGTCCCCTCGGGGGCTTTTCCCTCATAAGGTTTAGCTCTCAGGTCTTTCTCCTGCATTTAGGACATCTTGCATCATATTTTTGACATCCCGATGAAATGAGCCCTAAGTTTCATGACAAATGGGACCTAGGGGGATCCCTTGAACCTAACCCTGACCAAAATAGGGATGGCAGACTTGGTCACCCGCGCCCTAGTCTTGCCCTATTTTGGGTAAGTCCCAAATTTTAGGTGTCGGCTTGTGACTGTTATTTGGGTCCTATGCTGACACAGTAAGTTTGAATTACGAAATTCTTGGCGGGAGTATTTGTAGTTGCATATATAAGCATACTTAGGCATTCATTTGTAAACTAGAAGAAAACTAGAGAACAACCAGATGGAAATTTCATGAGCATTGGCATTTTGAAAGTGATTCAAGGCATTCATTGTGTGGAAAGAGCAGACTTGTGTTGTCTGTGTGTTTGTATTTGCAGATTTGAACATCTATCTCCTCATGGCATGAAAAGTTTCTTCCTTCCATGAGATCTTCACTACAAGGTGACATCATTTGTGTTTTTGAGCATTTATCATTTGGTTTTTGCCTCTGCCTCTCAAGGGCACGCACTCTCTATCTAACAACGGTGTTCGAAAGACTTGAATGTCTCTCCGAGGCTTGACTAAGGCAACCTCTAAACACCACAACCCCCTCCCCATTCTTCCGTGACTGCAGGTTACAGGTTGAAGAAACAGGAAAAGTGGAGTTGCAGAGGAGTGTTGCAGAGTGTAGGATTCGCAGATCAGAGTTGAAAATAGAGCCCTGGACTCGGGCGCCCGCTCATTAGTCTTCTGAATTCTGCAACGGAGAAATCTCTGAGATAGCAGGAATAGGTTGCAAATCAAGTTCCCATATCCCCAACTGTTCCGCTTCCCGAACTTCAAAAACTGGTACACATTTGTCTATTATTTTACATCTTTCTGTAGCAGCATTTTCCGGTATTCGTCTGTTTGCTTCCGTATTTGCATAATTAGGGTTTTGATGTATAATTGAGCATAATTAACAATCAAATCATACAAATCCAAGTTTCCCTGCATTCCTAAATGACCAAGGGTCTAATAGTGCATTGCCACTTGACCCAAAGTGCTCGAATGTAATAGGGTGAAAGGAGGATACACATAAACTATCAAAAACCAATTATCCAAATTTTACCCTTTACATTTTGGTGAACCCGTGTTGGTGGACTTGTTTGCACTTTGTTGATTGTTTTGTTTCAGATTTGCATTGATTTTATTCATTCATATCATCATTCATCTTATTGCATTGGAAAAATTACAAAAAAATTGTAAAATTTAAAAATTTTGAAAAAAATTGCATCCTAGGGTTTGCATATTGCATTTATTAATTTGAATTTCATCAAATTTCTAATTTTTGCATTAAATCTAAGCTAAATTGCAGAAAATTACAAAAATTCAATAGCTTGCATTGCATTTTCATCATAAAATTGCTAGGGTTTTGTTGGAAATTTTGAATTTTGCATATAACCTAGTAATTCCAAAAACTGGGGTTTGTAGGTAAAATCTTGTTTCATATTTTTCTACTGATCTTAGACACTCGTTCAAATTTGCATTTGGCTGTAGTGTTGCATTTTAGTGTAAATTTGCATTTTTACATAGAAAATTTCAACAAAAACTAGCATTTTCATTGATTTTTCCTTAGATTTGCACTTGCATTTTGCATGGTAGGGTTTGAGAATCATTCTCAGATCTGAGGAGAACTAGTTTTCATCATAAATCAGATTGCAAGACATTCATATAGCATTTTGCATCAAGATCTCAAACCTAGGGCTTGAAAAACCTTGATTTTCACTAGATTTGGCCTTATCGACTCTCTAATTTTGCACCATAGGCGTGTTGTGAAGAAAATTTTTGCACTAATTGGATGTTATCAGGGTTATTATCTGTTGCCCCTCCTAAAAATCTTCAAAACACCTTTTTATTGAGCTCTTGTATTGAAAATTTGGTGAAAAATTGCATATTTTTGCTATATTTGCCCTAGGGTTTGACCTAGATTGCACTACAAGCGTGTTGTAAAAGATTTTATGATTGTAGGTGATTGATATCATTACTATTATTAGTTGCACCTCCTAAAATTCTTTACAAGACCCCTTTTGCTAGGTCTTGGAGTTGAAAAATTGTGAAAAATTGCATATTTTTGCTATATTTTCACTAGGGTTTGATCTTGAGTGGCACTAAAAGCGTGTTGTGAGGAATTTTTTGGCATTAGGTGGCTGTTATTACTGATATAATTTGATGTCCATCATCATTTTCCTCACAACACCCTTTGTCATGCTCTTTTGCATTGAGATTTGGTGAAAAAATCGCATATTTTAGTGTATTTTCACTAGATTTGGACTAATCATCATCTTAGATTTGCATCAAGAGTGTGTGACGGATATTATTGTTGTATTGGACTGATATCAAACATATTATTTGCTGCCCCTGATCAAAATCTTTACAACACCTTTTCTTTCATATATTTGTATTGAAAAAGTATAAAAAATCAAGCATTTAAACATATCTTGTGCCTAAAGTTTGTGCATATTACTACATGAGTCTCATAACCCGCTGCCCCAAGAGAAATATTCCTTTAAGAAGAAGCATAAGACACATGGGATCTAGTGCTCTTGAAGAAGTGGGTACATTGAACACCTTCTTTAAAAAGGAGAGACACAAATGCTACAAGATATTACACCTATCACAAGTACAATGGAAGAGAAAACTTTTCATGATGTTGATGATACTATTGAGGCGACAAGACGTGTATCTGATGAGCAAATAGATAAACTTGATAAAGACCTAGCTGAATTCCAAGAATATGTGCAAACTGAGAAGATAGCTGAAGAAGCTATAACTGTGATTCACCATGTAGGAGAATTGATAAAAGAAGGACAAGACGATGTTAATGCAATCCGTGGTTTAGCACATATTGTACAAACCAACATTATGCCAGTGACTGAATGTGTAAAAGTAATAAATAACATTCTGTCACCATCTCATACACAAGTATCGGCACCTATACCAACTACGGTAATATCTACCTTTACATCAACGATCTTAACAACTGATGCAAATGCTTGTAATGCTACCACTGGTATTGAAATATCTAATGGCACTAATTACAAAGCTGTGGGATTTAATTATCAGAATTTGGTTTCTAAGAGGACCTCTTCTCTGAATAATTGCTCTCAACCACCTCTTCATCCCACTTATTCTCAACCTCCCATTACATATAGTTATTCTCAACCACCTGCCACCTACCATTATGTCCAACCACCGTTGACCTATTCACAGCCTCCGCCTATCACATCTCAGGCTCAATCACCTCCTCACTTTGGTTCCAATTCCTCGCAACAAACCGCATCTCCCAATGATGCCATCCTAAACCAACTTTTGCAAGACATATATGCTTTACAACAAAAAGTAAAAAATTTGACAAATTCTTCGCAACCTAATATACCAACATATCATGCCCGTAATCCCCTATCCTATGCAATTATGAGAACTCGTATGCCCGAGAGGTTTGAGACCCCTTGTTTTGAAAAATATGGTGGAAAAGGTGATCCTAATACTCATGTGGCAGCATTCACGGCTATGTGTAGTGATTTCTACTTTGAAAAAGACTTGTTAGCAAAACTTTTCCCACAATCTCTCAAAGATACTGCTTTAGAATGGTTTTGCTCTCTACCTCCGAATTCAATACACTCCTTTTAGCAATTGGTTGATCAATTTTTACAACATTTTCAAGCAAATATTGGACCTCAAGTTTCCGTGATTGATTTAGTTCATTGCAAGCAAGGTCCGAAGAGAAGTTAACTGAGTTTATTAGTCGATATCAAGCTTTATATGCGCAAATTCAATACCAAATGAAAGATGAGGATGTTCAAAAGGTGTTTATTACAAATCTACAACCTAACATCCGTGATAAGATCCTCTTGATGAAGTATAACTCCTTTCAACATTTATGCACCGCCCTTCGTGATTATCAACTTTCTTCTAGTCAGTATGAAAACCAAAACTCATCGGCTCAAGTTGGTCAATCCATGGGTGGATCATAACAAACCAACTTTAAGAGGAATAATAATAATAGGAGTTTCATCAGGGTTAATAGACCGAATACAAATAACCTTTCTAACGTGTCTGCTATCACTAATCCAAAGAAAGCATCATATCAACCAAGAAAGTTTACTCCGATATCTGAGTCTTATCATTCTATCATGAATCAAGCTGTGAGTAATAACCTTCTAAAGCTTCCCCCGATTAAGCCTGTCAATCCTAGTAAAGCACAAGGACCTTATTTCGATGCTAATGCCTTTTGTCATTTTCATTGGACACAAGGACATGATACTGAACAATGTATGCATCTTAAACATGAAATACAAGACCTCATTGATTCGAATGTTATCTGGGTATCGTGTATGAATGATAACAGAAACAAGTCGGTCGCTCCGCCGAATCAAAATTTACAAATCTTCACTAATCCTTTCCCTAAGCATACTGATAACAATATGTTGGAACAAGATTTAGTGGAAGTAGAGGAGGATGATTATTTAGACTATGATAGTATCGTAAGAATGATTGAAGTGGATAAGGAAAAGTTGGATAACCCACCTCGTCCATGAAGAAATGGGATTTCTGCTGAGGTTCCTCCTCCGTTATCCTTATTAGGATCAGGAGATAACCAAAATGCATCAGAAAAACAAGTAGAACAACCGGTACAGGCGAGTGAGACGGTACAAGATGATTCTTGTTACTATGTTAGACGGCTTCAACAACGAAAACTCGCTAAAAATCAAAAAAGAGTAAGACGACTATAAACAGTCGGAGATAATAGTGGTTCTCCTCCTCATAAGCAACAAAAGGTCACATTTAAACAAGGATTTAAGAAACAAGTATCATATGATAATAAAAAAGACTTTCATAAGAACCACTCAAACTTTGCACTAAACATGATCGAGTACCTCTCCAAGAGGTTTGCAAATTCAAAAATCTGATACGAAGATCCTACCAAGTAAGTATTTCTAACCCTTTATCTCTCGTGATGTGCTTCCCCCGTGATGTGTTATATGTTGTTTAGGCCTCTTGGGATGACCCCTGATTCTCTTGTAAGGTCCGAGATACCAGGAGACTGCCTCTGTTGTGACCTTCTATTTGTATCATCATTCTTCTATATTGCCTCTCTCTCTGATTTCATTGTTCTGTGTTGTGTCTTACGAACATAGCGTTGCTGTTGGTGAATTGGGGGCACCCTCCTACATGACTGTCCCTAAGACACTTGTTTCTCCTCTCTTATTTATTGTTTCCCTTCCTCTAGTGTTTCTATTTAGTGGGCAAATGATGAAAATTGGACTTAGTTCCTAATATGACAATGGGGTTGTAATATCTTATCTGACGCTTGGCTAGTAGAGGCACTTTGTGCTTTCTACGTAGTGATTTTGATGATGTTTTTTCTCACTTACAAACCTTAACAATACTACTACTCCGTGCACTTTGTTTGTCTTTGAATCACGCCTTGGTGACACTCAGTACTGAGATTTTTGTGATATAGCCCCACGGTTATCCTCAATCTCCGAATTCATAGTATAACCTTGGCTCTTTGTGTGACTGATCATATGCATTGATGCATTGATGTTGTTTATCATGATTATGTAGACACTAACATATTTCTTGCAGGGATGTGTTTGTGGGAACATTTGGCGATCGTAAAGTACATGTCACCTCCGGGGGGCATGGGCTTTGCGAGAGTCTGTGTTCCCTTGTGTGTTTTCTTCCTACCTCAACGTGCTTGATATCTATGCGTGATATCAACCACATTAAGGTGGGGGCATATATAAGGTAAGCTGTCTGTTGTAGATGTTAGCAATATGTTTGTCCTCAGGTGCAGTTTAAAGACTAGTGGCAATGAGTCCCTCCTGCACTCTAAGTTTGTTTGCAATCAATCAATCATCTTAAGCCCTTTGCGGAGGCGGGGGTGGTGTATCTCTTGCGAAGAGTGCCCATCCTGTCATTTTCAAAAGTCCTTTGCGAAGGCGGGAAGCGGTTCTGTGACTAACTCAACCCTTAAGTGTCTTTGGCGATTGTTGTGGCGAAGCCCAATCATCAGTGTGTGCCTGTAATGTGCCTGAGATGGTGATGAACCTAGAAATAGGAACACTCCATCGCTTGTCTGCCGTGTTTTCTCCATGTCTTCAAAGTGTGTGTTTGGCGTGTCTGTTGCCCCATATGTAGTCTAAAGACCAACGCAATGAGTGCTTCCTGCATTTCGGGAGGTTTGGCGTGTCTTGCATGTGTTGCCCCATATATGCAGTCTAAAGACCAGCACGATGAGTGCTTCCTGCATTATGGGAGGTGTGTTTACTTTCCTTGTACTTGCATCTACATTTCATATATATGAGAAAAAGAAAAGAAAAGAAATCATTCCTGTCTTCCGTGCATTAACTGTCTTCTATGCATCTGTTGTTTTCTCCGTGTTTTGCGTGACTGTAACTGTCTTCTCCGTGTTTTGTGTGACTATAACTGTCTTCTCCGTGTTTGGCGTGTATTCTCCGTGCTTGGCGTGTTTGTTGACCGTACTTTAATGCATGTATTGGCCTCGCGTTTATACATACATTAAAGTGGGGGCTAAATGTAACGCCGGAAAATTTCCCCTTGGGGGCTTTTCCCTCAAAAGGTTTAGCTCCCGAGTCTTTCATCTACATTTAGGACATCTTGCATCATATTTTTGACATCCCGATGAAATGAGCCCTAAGTTTCATGACAAATGGGACCTAGTGGGATCCCTTGAACCTAACTCTGACCAAAATAGGGAGGGAGGACTTGGGCGCAGGTGCCTTAGTCCTGCCCTATTTTGGGTCAGTCCCAAATTTTAGGTGTCGGCTTGTGACCATTATTTGGGTCCTATGCCGACACAGTAAGTTTGAATTACGAAATTATTGGTGGGAATGTTTGTAGTTGCATATATAAGCATACTTAGGCATTCATTTGTAAACTAAAAGAAAACTAGAGAACAACCAGATGGAAATTTCATGAGCATTGGCATTTTGAAAGTGATTCAAGGCATTCATTGTGTGGCAAGAGCAAACTTGTGTTGTCTATATGTTTGTATTTGCAGATTTGAGCATCCATCTCCTCATGGCATGAAGAGCTTCTTCCTTCCATGAGATCTTCACTACAAGGTGACATCATTTGTGTTTTTGAGCATTTATCATTTGGTTTTTGCCTCTGCCTCTGAAGGGCACGCACTCTCTATCTGACAACGGTGTTCGGAAGACTTGAATGTCTCTTCGGGGCTTGACTGAGGCAAGCCTCTAAACACCACAACCCCCTCCCCATTTTTTCGAGATTGCAGGTTACAGGTTGAAGAAGCAAGAAAAGTGGAGTTGCAGAGGAGTGTTGCAGAGTGTATGATTCGCAGATCAGAGTTGAAAATAGGGCCCTGGACTCGGGCGCCCACTCATTAGTCCTCCGGATTCCGCAACGGAGAAATCTCTGAGACATCAAGAACAGGTTGCAGATCAAGTTCCCAGATCCTAACAAAAATCAGGGCACTGGACTAGGGCAACTGCTCATTAGTCCCCGACTGTTCCGCATCCCGAACTTCAGAAACTGGTACACATTTGTCTGTTATTTTACATCTTTCTGTAGCAGCATTTTCCGGTATTCATATGTTTGCTTCCGTATTTGCATAATTAGGGTTTTGATGTATAATTGAGCATAAGTGAGCATAATTGACAATCAAATCATACAAATCCAAGTTTCCCTGCATTCCTCAGTGACAAAGGGTCTGATAGTGCATTGCCACTCGACCCAAAGTCCTTGAATGTAATAGGGTGAAAGGAGGATAAACATAAACTATCAAAAACCAATTATCCAAATTTTACCCTTTACATGTAGCACAATTAAGTATTCACCCTCTTCATCATGGAACCGTAGCGGGATGTGAACTCATTTTCTGATCCATTTACAGATCACACCTCCCCAATACAGATCCATTTTCTGATCCACGCTCTCTTAGACTATGTGAAGAATTATACACATATCGAAAAGCAATGTCTCACCATTTTCTTTGTGACTAAAATGTTTACACCTTTACATGTTGAACAATGAGACACACACATGATAGTTCAATTCAGGGCTTTGCATATTTTATTGAACCAGCCCATGCTGTCTAAGAGAGCTAGACATTTTGATACCCTTATCATTCAAACTAACCTATGTGAACCAGAAGTCAATCAAGAGCAGGTGATTGCTGATTGGTTGGTGGAAAACCCTGTTTCTAAAGATGAACCTACGATCAAGGATTTCCCCAACAAATCAGTTTTTGTTATCGATTCTTCTCCATTAACCCAGTCACTGTGATTCTCTCATATCATCAAGTTTCTCATTGATTACTCGTACTCAAAAGATGCCACCCCTCAACTCAAGAAAGGACTGTGTCTTCGCTGCTAAGTATGTTATAGATGGCAACACTTTATATCAAGGGGCTTTTATGGGCTTTTACTATGTTCTGTTGACAAGAAGGATCTCAGCGTATCTCAAAGTGCCATAGTGGTATCTGCAATGGACATTTCAACAGCCACGCCACTCATGGAAATCCATCATTTAGGATATTACAGGCTGACTCTTGAGACTGATACCATGGAGTTCATTAGGAAGTGCCCCAAATGTCAAATCTACACACGCCATTCACAGTCCTACTTGATAGTTCTAGCCCATCGTCACACCTTGGCCATTTTCCACTTACAGGCTAGACCTCACCAAAAAAAATCATATCCTCTTCAGATGTACATAACCATATAATAACTGTAACCAAATATTTCGCCAAGTGAGAGTGAAGCCCATGCCTCTTAGTTCCACTTCCCCTCCGGTCATCTATATGCTTGTCATCAACCCAAAAAATTGCAGATTCGGTATACCTCAGGTTCTCATTACAGATCATTCATTGTTAAAGAATCCTTAAATGCATGAATGCTGCAAAAAGTTTCACATCATTCATATCTCTGCTTCTATCTATTATCCTCAGGCCAATGGGCAAGCGGAAGCAATGAATAAAACACTCAAGTGCACTGTTGTCAAACCCATCAAAGACTCAAAGCATGACTGGCATTTGCAGCTATATCTCGCTTTGTGGGCTTATAGAACGAGCATTTTACTCCCATGAGAGGAACCCCATATTCCTTAGTCTTTGGTTCAAAAGCGTTTCAGCCCCTCGAGTTAGGGCTTCCTAGTCTGTCTGTCTTGCAGCAAGGCCTTCTATAGATCATGAAGCATACAGGTCATTAGATGAGATACAGCTTAAGGCAGCCCAGATCCTTGAAGCTTACATGGCCAGAATCAACTGTCAACATAATGATACACTGATACGGTATTCCCCCGTCCCAAAATGTTATCCCATACACCTCCCCAAAAGGCCTTGTCTAAACTTGTCTTGAGTGGGAGATTGATACTGGTCCATTTTTGCATTACCCCCTAATTCCCCTCTATCAAATATCTAAGCCTGTAGTGCTACCTAAAAGTTAACATGTGAATTTCCCCTTTTATTTACAATGCTAAATTAGGAGATTCCCAAATGTTATCCCATACACCTTCTCCCCAAAAGGTCTCATCTAAACTTGTACTGAGCAGGAAATTGATTCTGGTCCATTTTCACATCACCCCCTAATTCCCCTTTATCAAATATCTAAGCCTGCAGTGCTACCTACAAGTTAACAGGTGAGTTTCCCCTTCTATTTAAAATTTTCATCAAGAGTGAAATCTCAAAAAGAAAAGGGTTGCCTTGACTGCATATCTCATCAAGAGTGAAGTCTCAAAAAGTAAAGGATGGCCTTGCTTGCATATCTCATCAAGAGTAAAGTCTGAAAAAGAAAAGGGTTGCCTTGCTTGCATATGATTCTTCCACACTCCCCTTGCCTTCCTTGACCTTTGGTGGTGAGCTCTTGCATCTGCCTGGTTGGGTGAAGTCAAGAATAGGGGGCATGGAATGCACTTACTTGCCTAATCCTAGCCTTCAGTGGTGAGCCCTTGCATCTTCCTAGTTGAATAGGGCTAGAGTTAGAGAGTCACATTTAAAAAACAAAAAGGAAAGAGAAGGAAAAAAAGCACCAAAAGGATAATCAACTGTAACATATGGCAACATGCATTATCTAGAAAGACTTCTCTTACTGAGAGTCCTTTCCTTCCCCTTGATTTGATATGTTGGTCATCTATAATATAAGTCTAGGCTAGTACCAATAAAGCTGAAGATATCTGATCTGTTCTCCATTGAATGTAATCAATTTGGACCAAGGTCATTCTCTTGCCCATCTCAGGCTTATTTGAGACCTTTTCTGTATTTCCCATTCCCTATGATTTCCTTTTCAATTTGGATCACAAAAGTCTAGCATCCTACTTGCAACATACTTATGTTGTCATTGTTTATAAAGCAAGGATAGAAAAAGAGCATAGCAATAATATGTGTGTGTGTGTGTGTGTTCGTAGATGTGAGTACAATGGCCTCCCAAGCAAGTGGCAAGCAAAATGAAGTATTAAAAAACAAAATAACAAGGTCTCTACGACCCCTGAGTTCCCAAGTGACGAGGACTCTTGCTCCTCTCTCACCTCTGGCTTGGACCAAACCAGCCTGGGAGACAACCTGTGACTGTGTGTGTGTGTTCACCTGCTAGTGCCATCATGGGTGCAGCTACCACCGTGTTGTTGAATGCTCTACATTGTCACATTCTCCACCCTCGATCTGGTGTTCTCCACTTGCAAAAGATGTAATCTCTCAAGAAGCGTGCCATGTTGGATCAAAGACATCCGTCATGTTGCCTGACAAGGATGGCCAATCTAGGGTCCACCAAGAGCTCATGTAACCTGCTTTGTTCCTACAATGCAATATAAAAATAAAAATAAAAAATACTTGCTTAACCTAGGTAACATAATACTAGATGTTTTTTTACAGTCTTAAAAAATACTTCACCAATAAATCCCCAAATGCATAAAATTGATAACATTATAATTTGTTTAGTTTATACTTGGCGCACCTGCAAAGCCGTCTGATATCTGTGATGGGTACGAAGACCGCGCACAAGGC
Organism: Cunninghamia lanceolata; assembly: GCA_027924645.1. NCBI lineage: Eukaryota > Viridiplantae > Streptophyta > Pinopsida > Cupressales > Cupressaceae > Cunninghamia > Cunninghamia lanceolata. Next base: position 2,466,195 of record BSBN01000136.1, read on the forward strand.
CCTGCAAGTCTCGTTTCTTCAATGTCTTCCCGTCATTTAACCACCCGTCAAGCACTGATTGCAATGGCACTTTCGGGTTATCAAAGACCCTCCAGAATAAACCGTTCGGCAAATTGTGACTGCGTGATTTCGTCAAAGCCTCCGTTGTATCCTCAACAGAAGTTGCTTCTACCGACGAAAATGTTTTGAAAAACAAGGGAAAAACTTTCCTGCTCTCATCATACGGACTTCTTTGCTGGCAAACTGAGCTACCAAACCCCTGCATTCCAAGCCTGCAAATAAAATGTTACTGCCGATTACAAGTGGAAATAAACGGATCATTTTCTAGAGTTCTTTTATTTTTTTGGCTTCAACAAATCTTACCGTTTGAAGGCGTCTGAGAGAAAAGCCGACCTCATCTCGTCTAAAGAGACCTGCTATACGATTAGAAGCGAAGATTTGTATTTTGGGTGAGGAGTATTTTGGCAGGGTTTAAGCTTCGTACTAGGGTTTTAGCAAGCTTATGGAAGTAACCTTTTTTTCAATCCGTTTGGGAGCGTGTTTGGTTTTGATCAGAGATGCTTATGGAAATTTCATGAATAGTGTTTTTTTTTTTAATGAAGGATTTTATATCATCCATAAGATTATTTTGCTATAGCTTGAGTCTATGTTGATACCTCTATTGGGGCTCCTATTTTTCAAGCCATGTATTTGATAAAACTTGCCAAACTTTACCAACAGGCTAAAATCCCCAATTCTCATCTGAGTCCCACTTTATGCCTTAAGTGTTGAACCTATTAATGATAACCAATCTAAGATGTCTTTCATAGGTTTTCATGTGTTTGCCTTTTGAAGATGCATGGCAAAAGCCCCAAAAAATGACAAAGTCCAAGGCATTCCAAGTCTTTCCTTTGTTTTTTCTGTCTATTGTCAAAGTTTCAGACTCCTTCCTTTCAGCGTGCCATCCTGTGTTGAAATTTATCTAAGAGCAGCGAAATGTCAGAGGCCAGAGTTTTGGCCTTCCTTCTCCAGCGTTGCTTGGTGCCACGTGGCATGATCTGGAAGGTTTCCGTCGTTCCACGGAGAATATTTTATTAAGGCAAAGGCTGCCCGCGGAACTGCAAAAAGGCGACACGTGGACAAAGGTGGAGGGCCCGAAGGCCAAAGTCCGACAAGGCCCATTGGAGGTCCCACCAGGGAATACGTGGCGAGTTTTAAAGCATTCCGTCATTTCGTGGAAACTATTTTATTGAGGCAAAAAACTTGGCAGAACTGCGAAAAGGTGACATCTAGCAAAGATTACAGCAGGGACCATTATCACAGTCTATTGGATGCCACATGGCATCGTTCTATATCTTTCTGCCATTCCGCAGAATATGCTAATGAGGCTATGTTTGAGGCCGTGGAACAACAAGAGGCCACCATGTCGACTTGGCCCGCCAAGGTGATCAAAAATAGTCTAAGTATGGTGCAGTGTTGCGGAGTTTGGGAGGTCAGAATTTCAGCCTTTTGTCTTCTTCAATGTTGTGGTTGTAAGGTGGAGGACCTAAAGGTCGAAGTTCGACGAGCTCTTTTTATTTCTAAGTGTTTTGGAGGTCAGACTTCAGGCCTTTGGCTTTCGATCTTCTTCCTGGCATGTGTCGAGGAGAAGCCCCGAAGTCCGAAGTTCGACAGGTTTTCTTGTTCGAGAGTATTCTAAGTATAAGGTGGAGGTCGAATGTTAGATTTTCTTCCTTCCTTTGAGGAAGGCGAAAGAGCGAAGGCCCGAGGCCCGACCCCCGACGAGTTATAATTTCTCTAAGGCATTCCGCCATTTCACGGAACCATTTTGGTGGGTCAGTGACGGACTTGCGGAACCACGGAATGCTACCACATGGCGTAGGACGAAGTGGAGAAGGCCCGAAACCTGACCCCCGACACCTTCATATCTATACAAATGCAAGGTTGGGGCTTCCCTCCTTCCTTTTCCAAGTGTTCCTTCTTTTGCAAAGCGGAAGCGAGACATCGGAGCTTCCTTGTTCTCCCTTCCAAGTGGCGAAATGGTGAAGGCCTAATGCCCGACCCCTGACGCCTTCATATCTATACAAAGGCGGGGTCGTGTAACACCCCATTGCGTTCACTAGCAAAGCCCTTTCTAGCAAGAATTTGCTACTCTCTACGTATGAGAAGGAAATGATGGCCATTTTGCATGTAGTATAGAAGTGGTGGCCATACCTACTAGGGAATCATTTTTGCATCAAAATTGATCACCAAAGTCTAAAATATTTCCTGGAACAATGGGTCTCCTCCCAGCACGACAGAAATGGGTCAACAAACTCATGGGTTATGACTATGAGATCACTGACAAGAAGGCTAAGGACAATATTGTGGCAAATGCTCTTTCTCACACATTTGATGATCAAGCTTCCCTTTCAGCTATTTCTATGCCTATTCTGAATTGGTTGGAATCTATACAGCAGGGCTATGTCAATGACTCTTCATTATCTCAAATCATTCAACAGTTGGCCACTAACCCCTCTGTTGTACCACATTATTCTTGGGATGGTGCTTCTTTGTGATACAAGGGTCATTTGGTGATTCCTTAGAGAACAGATCTTCAGCAGGCTATATTCTATGAACTCCATGCTTCTCCATCAGTAGGGCACTCAACAAGGGTGAAACAATATGCATTCCTAGGTTGCTTGAACCCTTTCCCATCCATACATGGATTTGGACAGATATTTCTATGGATTTCATTAAAGGGCTCCCTAAATCTAGAGGGAAGTCAGTGATCTTGGTTGTGGTTGATCGTCTCTCCAAATATAGTCATTTTTGTGCCCTCAGCCATCCCTATACTACCTCCTCAGTCGCACAAATTTTCTTGGACCAGATCTTTCATCTTCACGACATCCCTTCTTCCATTGTCTTAGATCGCGATGCAACCTTCACCAGTCATTTTTGGACAGAACTATTTTGACACACCAGCACCAAACTGAAGATGAGTTCTGGGTATAATCCACAAATAGATGGTCAAACTGAAATTGTCAACAAATGTTTGGAAACTTACCTTTGTTGCTTTGCCTCTAAACAACAGCATCAGTGGCCTAAGTAGCTCCCTCTCGCTGAATGGTGGTACAATACCTCCTACCACACTTCAACAAAAATGACTCCATATGAAGCAATCTATGGTCAGGCACCGCCAGTGCTCCTTCCATACACCCCAGTAGTTCACCAATTCATCTAGTTGACATGATTCTCTGAAACTGGGATCAGATTCTTAGCATCTTGCAATATAATCTTCACATGGCAAGCAATAGAATGAAACAAGAGGCTGGTTAGCACCGTTCTAAGTGCACTTTTCAAGTAGGTGATACGGTTTTTCTTCGCCTACAGTCATACAAGTTATAGACACCTAAAAGTGTCCTCAACTTGAAAACGCCAGTTTCACGCCAATTTCTTTCACATTCTACCATTAATTAAATAATTTAATTATTTAATTAATCCATTTTCCTACCACTAGCCTATAATTAGATAAATTTTATTTATTTAATTATTTATCCATTTTCCCTTACTTTTCCTCCATGATTAAATAATTAATTTTCAATTAATTAATTATTTAATTATTCACACTCTAATGTCGCCTTCACTCATTTAATTTAAACAAATAAACATTTGTTTAAGTATAGCCCTCACCTAATTAATTAAATCCCATTTAGTTAATTAGGGGTTCACATGCATCCCCATTTCAAATAAATTAAATAAATTGAGCAAATTGATTTAATTTAAATTCCCTTACATCTCGGGGTTCACATGCATCCCCATTTCAAATAAATTAAATAAATTGAGCAAATTTAAATTCCCTTACATCTCATCATTCTTTCAAATTTAAAATTCTATTTTGTCCTCTTATTAGAGGGAAACCCTAATCAATCTACACCCTCCATTCCATCAAAAGTCAACATTCAATTCCAGCCATCTATTCAAACCTATTCCTCTATAAAATCACTTCTCCAGCCTTATTTTGAGCTCTCTTATACATCTCTTAGCTTACAACTCTCTAATTTGTTGTATTCTCTCCGATATTTTGCTACTTCACTCATTTGAGCTTCTCACAATTGTTGTAAATCTACAAAATCTGTGAACACAATGGCAAAATTAAGGAGACCAATGGAGATAAGTCGAATGTTAGCTTAGAATTTTAGCTTGTTTATGTTTATTTGATTGGTTTCTAAGTTTGTTTGCACCCCATTGAGGATTTAGGGTTATTGTAGTTTGTTTTATACATGCTTGAAAGATTTTACCCTAGCTACAAATGGTAAACCTGACTTGAATAGAGCAATTTTGTGTAAGTTTCTAAAAGTCAACTCCTACAAGTTGCTCATGGGCCTAAAACGGACCCCACCATTGTGTCTGGGGGGTCTTGCAGGTGAAAAATGACATATAACACTTAGTGTTTTGTCACCAGGAAAATTTTGATTTTTTTCCAGTTTTGGCCCATGTTGCAGGGTCGTATTGTACGGACCCATACGACCACTGTGCAGGACCTTGGATCAAATCTCTGGTTTTCATTAGGTTTTCGTCAGCCAATATCTCTATGTTGCAGGTTTAATTTTTGTTTACTGGTTAAAAATTTGCTTGCAGGTTTGATATCACCCATTCCCAGTTTAATTCTTGTCTACAAGCTAAATCTTTGTTGCAGGGTTTTCCCTCTTGTTGTAAACCCTAACCATTGTTGATTTCAAAACTTCTGCCACCGCCTACAACCCTTCACCACTGCTTAGCCTGGCTTGAGAAAACCCTGCGCCATCTATACTCTCTATCATCGACCTCTGTGAAACCCTAGGTCACTGTCTGATCCATACCCTCATGTCTGGCTCCCAATGCCCATCGACACCAAGAGTAACCCTGGTGCCACCAGTCTGCGCTCGGTTGCCGCCCCTGCAATGAACCTTAACAACCTTCGCTATTGTTAAAAAAACCCTAAGCTCTGTCATTATTTATATGTCTACAGTCATAAAGCCTTTTAATATCTTCGTCCACCATTGTCGTTGAACACCTAGTGGTCGCCGCTCCAAAATCTGCAGTCGCCACCGTCAGGAGACCTTCACTCGACCTCCGCTCATCCTATCTGCTTGGTTGACGCTTTGTCGACACCACTCCCTACTGTCGGCTGTAAGCTCTGCACCCATCCGCCACTTCCAACAGACCACTGTCGCTTCCTAACCCACCACTATCGCTTCTCTCAAACTCGTCTACAATCCTTCAATCATCTATGTCGACTTCGGTCATCTCCTTGGCCATACTTCAACAACTTAAAAACCCTAACCACGATAAAAGTGGTGGTCAATGCAATCTTTAGGCATTTAAAATGGGGGTTGAGTAATCTGCGGAAGCATCAGCTAGCGCCCGGTCACATTCGTGACCACGAGCAAAGGGAGGGGGGCTCATACGCTCCTTTTCCTTTTATTTATATTTTTTTGCTTAGACCCCACCCCTGGTCATATGGATGACCAAGGGCTAATCTAAAAGCTTTAACCATAGACTATGACCGCCAGACTTAATTGTGACATGTGACCACTGTCTTTCAAACCACTGGCGGTTAGCCTTTGACAGTCAAGTCTGTCCACTTTATCCTCAAGCCCTAATAGGGCACTATTTTTCTTTTCGCCATAACTTTATCCTCATGAAATTTGTGACATTGGAGAGCTAGTTCGTCTAGATTCGTAGTGGCGAGGTTTATTTCAGGGAACCGTGTCATTTTATCAGGTAAATTTTTAGTCAAAGTCAATGTTACTTTTGAACTTCAAATGCACATATCTTGACCATTTTTCATCAGATTTCGACGAAATGTTTTTTCAAATTGCTTAGAACTTCATGTACTATCTGATGCTATTGTTAGTTTTGCTATGACTGATCTTCATTTTCAGATATTTTTTAGATTTAATTATTGCAGGTTTCTTCGTCTTGGTGGCTTGCAAAGGGGGTATTTTGCTTGATGCTTTCTCTTTTACACATTGTGATAAGAGGATTTTTCTCCTACTGATTTCTGATTTGCAGCTTTGTGGCATCCATTGTAGGATAATCTTGTTTGAAATCACTAATCTATTTGTTGCAAGGTTCCTTTCTTTTCATATGTGTTTGGTTAAATTAGGAACACTTCAAATTTGGGCTCTAAAAAGAACAATAATCTGTTTGCTTCCACACTCATTGGCTTAAAAAGAACCACACTCATTGGGTTAAAAAGAAGGTCACAAATTGCATATTCACACTCATTTGGTAAAAAAGAACAACAATTTGCATACTTTCACTCATTGGGCTAAAAAGAACAACAACCTACATATTTTCACTCATTGGCTTAAAAAGAACTTGCATCTTTTCACATTCATTGGGGTAAAAAGAACAACAAATTGCATCATTGTCTTCTTTGTCTTGTGATTTTGTCATGTTTTGAAGAAGTGTATGCTCTTCCCTCGCACTCTAAGTGATCTTGGGAATCAAAAGCTCTTCTCAACATTTTCATAATCACACCACACACTTAATTTCTAAAGGTTAATGAACTTTGTCTAGTGTGGCCAAGTCAAATGTGTATGGTCTCTCCTTGCATCATCGTATAAACTTTGAAATTTTTGAATTTTTTTCAATCTTTTTGTAGTTTTTCGAATGCAATGAAATGAATGAATGCAAATCTATCACGCAACACTCAGCAAGGTGCCAAAAAGTCCAAAAACACAGATTCACCAAAATGTTTAATGTTAAAAGGGGGGAAATGTTTTGGTTTAGGTTTCAAAGGCAAATCCTCCCTTCTCACCAAACATTCAAGGGTATATCAACCGAGTTGAATCTCCACTAAGCAAGAGTAATCACCTATCAGGTTGAACTACCACTTGGAACGATGCGGAAGTTCAGATGTATCAAACAATATCTCAATTTAATGTTCAATTACTCTTAAAACCCTAAATAAGCAAAACAGTAAGCAAATTAATGAATTACGACAAATCCTTTTAGGCAAAGGTGAAGGAGAGATATTGTTATATCACTATTTTTTGAAATCTAGAATGTGGAATAGTTGGGGACACTGGCACTAGCGCCCTAGTCCAAGGTATAGTTTTCATCACAGAATCTGAATCTCCTTCCGACACTGATTTGCATGGTATCTTCCATCTTTACCCCGAAAAAGATGGAAGACACTGGCACTAGCACCCTTGTCCTAAAATGTTCATCGTTGTCCTCTTTCTTTTAGATCCTGAATCCTTGATGTCTACAACCTCCTTTCTGCAATTTCACTCTGCGAATCGCGATACCTGTAACTTGCAATCACAAAGGAGTGTGGAAGGGGGTTGTGGTGTTTAGAGGCTTGCCTCGGTCAAGCCCTAGAGAGACATTCAAGTCTTCTAAACACCGTTGTCAGATAAGAGTGCATATCCCGGTGGGATAGAGGCAAAATCCAAATGATAAATGATTGAAAACACAATAGATATCACCTTGAAGTGTAGATCTCATGGAAGGAAGGTGCTCTTCATGCCATGAGGAGACGGAGTCAAATATGCAATTACAAACACAATAATAAGAAAGCACTGCTCTACAACACAATGAATGCCTTGAATCACTTTAACATAAGCTTATAGTTCAAAATACCCATCTAGTTTGCAAATGATAACCTAAACATGCTTATATATAGATTCCTGCTAAGAATTTTGTAATTCAAACTTGAGATGTTGGCATAGGACCCAAATAACGGTCATAAAACTGACATTTAAATTTAGGGCAGACCCAAAATAGGGCGGGACTAGGGTGCTAGGGCCCAAGTCCACCCCCTTATTTTTGTTCAGGGATCATTAAAATAGCACCCCCTAGGTTCTATTTGCCATAAGACTTCAAAGTTTTCTCACCAGGAGTCAAAATTAACATGCAAGATGCTATAAATGCATTCTAAAGACCTGAGAGCTAAACCTTAAGAGGGAAAATCCCCCAAGGGGACATTTTCTGACATAACATTTAGCCCCCACTTTAATGTATGTATAAATGCAGGGCTGATACATGCATTAAAGTACGGTCGACAAACACAACAAACACACCAAGCACGGTGAAGACACGCCAAACACATTAAAAATAGTGACAGGCATGCAAAACACGGAGAAGATAGTTACAGTCACGCAAAACACTGAGAAGACAGTTACAGTCACGCAAAACACTGAGAAGACAGCATTGAAGACACACAAAACACAGTGAATGCAGTGGTTATTTCTTTTTTCATTTTCTCATATATGAAATGCAAATGCAAGTACAAGGAAAGGAAACACAACCCAAATGTAGGAGGAGTTCATCGCCACCAGTCTTGAAACTGCATAAGGGGCAATAGACACACCAAACAAATCTCAAAGTGTAGGAGGAGCTCATCGCCACCAGTCTTGAAACTACACTTGAGAACAAACATGCCATACAAATCCCAAAGCATAGGTGGAGCTCATCACCACTAATCTTGAAACTATGTTTGGGAACAAACACGCCATACACACACATGGAAGACATGGAGAAAACATGGCAGGCAAGCGATGGAAGAAACCTATTGCTAGGTTCGTAGCTATCTTAGGCACATTACAAGCACACACCGACGATTGGGCTTCAGCACAATAATTGTCAAAGACACGCTTAAGGGTTAGGATAGTCTCAGATCTGCCCCGCCTCCGCAGAGGACTTTTAGAAAATGACAGGATGTGCAATCTCCTCAAGAAATACACTATCCCCGCCTCCATGTAGGGCTTAAGATAAAAAAAACGATATTCACAATATCTTGCCTCCGCAGAGAGGTTAAATGATTGCAATAGATTTCAAGCTTTACAAACACACTTTGCTAACATCTAAATCATACAACTTACCTTATATATGCCCCCGCCTTAAGGTGGTTGATATCATGTACCGATATCAAGCACGTTAATGTAGGAAGAAAACACAGAAGGGAACACGAGCTCTCACAAAGCCCATGCCCCTAGAGGTGACATGTATTTTACGATCGCCAAATGTTCCCACAAACACACAATTTTCTACAAGAAAAGGTGTTAGCATCCATATAATCATGATAATCAACAATACATGTAATCATTCACATCAAGAGCCGAGGAAAACAAGATCCAAGATAGACACAGTGCACGAAGCAGAAATATTGTTATGTTTTGTAAGTGCGATAAGACAACATTAAAATATCACATGGAGTGATTCTACTAGCCAAGTGTCGGATAATATATATCAATCCCATCGTCATGTATGGACTAGGTCCATTGTTTGATTTCTTACTGAAGGGACACTAGGTCCGTATTAGTATAATATGTTTTTCGTCATCTGCCAGCTAGATAGAACCACGAGAGGAAGGTAAACAATAAATCAAGAGAGGAAAAACAAGTGCCTTAGGGACAGTCATGTAGGAGGGTGCCCCCAAGTCACTAACCACAACATTATGCCATGAGGAGATGGAGTCAAATCTGCAATTACAAACACAATAACAACAAAGTACTGCTCTACAACACAATGAATGCCATGAATCACTTCAACACAAGCTTATAGATCAAAATGCCCATCTAGTTTGCAAATGATAACCTAAACATGCTTATATGTGCAACTACAAAGATTCCCGCTAAGAATTTCGTAATTCAAACTTGAGATGTCGGCATAAGACCCAAATAACGGTCATAAAACTGACATTTAAATTTAGGGCAGACCCAAAATAGGGCAGGACTAGGGCGCTAGCGCCCAAGTCCACCCCTTTATTTTTGTTCAGGGATCATTAAAATAGTACCCCCTAGGTCCTATTTGCCATAAGACTTAAGGATTTTCTCATCGGGAGTCAAAATTAACATGCAAGATGCTCTAAATGCATTCTAAAGACCTGGGAGCTAAACCTTAAGAGGGAAAAGCCCCCAAGGGGACATTTTCTGACATAACAAGTTGTATTATATCAAACATCTTAAAGTGCACAATCCCTCTAAGATTCTTACATTATTAGAGTTTTCAATAATTCTCCATGCAAGAAACTCAAGGAATTTATTTCTATTCTTTTAACATTCTCAGGGTTTTCAACTTTTGTTTCTTTTGGGTTGAGCCCGGATGCAGATGAGCTTCTTGTTTGAATTACTTTTGTTCCTAAGGTAGATGTAAGTTCTTTGGTTCAAATTCTATTTTGGTTTACTGATGTCTTAATGTTTGCTTGCAATGGAGGCATGGATGGCTCTGCAAGATCACTTCAGGTGGTGTTTTAGGATTAGGGGTAAAAGGTTTTCAATGTTTCTCATATTTTGGATTAGCAGATTTTGTGCATAGTGAAATTTTTGATAGCAACTATCATGTTTGATTTCCAATCACATTTGCAAGTCTATTTTAGTTTTATTAGTTTTATGGCAATCATGTTCGATTTCCAATCACATTTGCATGTTTACTTTAGTTTTATGGCAATCATCACCCACTCCTGATAAAGGTGAACATAAAATTGACACAAAAACCAACAATTACAGAAACTAGTACAAAACCAACAAATCCATTGTCAACAACCGCAATAGAGGAAGAGACACATTGGACTAGAAAGAGGAAACCACAAAGAGCTAGACATTGACTTAGTGTAGGTATCCCAAGGTGCACACCAAATGATCTAGGGTTTTGTTCTTTTATGATAAATGTGGCTAGTAATTTGTAAGGCTAGTAATATTCTTTTTGTATTTTAGAGCTCACTGAGAACTTTTGATCTGGTATAATAAATCTTACTAGTAATGGGCAAGGTTAGTGGGTTTTTTCTTTTATGGGGGATAAATCTCACTACTTGGTTACTGAGTACTTATTTATTCTTATTTTTTCCTCTTTCTAGAGTAAATCTAAAAAAATTACCCTGGGTTTGTGTAGATTTTATGGTTTTTTCTTTTTCCAGATAGATATGTTATTGAGCATTGAAATGCTCTTCTTGAATAACACCTGGTTTTGTGCGGATTTTCTGGTTTTTCTCTTTTTTCTAGACTTTGATATATCACTAGTTTAAATGCTCTTCTTAGATAGCACAAAGTCCATGCAAAAGGAAGGAGGTTATGAAGTAATCAAGAAGGCAATAGAGAAACTTGGATTAACACACAAGGAGCAACTTGTTACATATGGGGAGAACAATCAAAGACACTTCACAGGTCAACATGAGACAACAAATATCAATACCATCTCTTGGATATAGACTATTTATTAAGCAATGCTAGTCCTTCATTTTTATAGACTATTTCTTAATCAATGCTTGGTTATTTGTTTACATGGCTAGTTTTGGATTTTTACAGATATTTTTGTTCCAAATTATCACTTCAACTGGAATTGCTTTGTAATTTCAAACCAAGACACACCCAAACTTTTTCATTCAAATGGTACCAAAGCAAATGTTTTCCCAGTACCATCTTCAACACCAAATTATATAAGTGAAACACAAATACTCAAGCTTGGTCCTATGAGCCCATGCAAAGGGTGCCAAAAAGTAGTTAGTCTACTACTCTTGAGGACTTGCTAGAAGGTCAAGGAAAGTTAGTGTCCTTACTAGTATGCAAAGGTATGTGATTTCTTAGTCTGTTATCTTTGTTATTGAGATGAAGTGTTCTTGCATCCAAGATATGAACCTCATTTTTATTGACAACTATAAAGAAAAAAAGAATAATTTTAGTTATTATTTCTTGTATTTGATGTAAGTGTGAGTGCCATTGACTTACCTATTGCATTTATTTATGGAGAAGTATTATTTTTTCATTTGCTTGGTCTAACAATCAGCTTTTTCCCCTATTCAGCCAGCGCAGGTGCAACAACCCATGTGGAGTTTAGGCACCAACAAGTAAAATTGGAAAGCTTGGAGGTTAGCATATATAGTGCATTACAAGAAGCTCTTGGATTCCTCTTGGATTCTCTTTTAGGCATGTGCCTTGCACAAACCAAAATTGTATCTGCTTTCCTATTAAGATGTCTCTATGCAGACTGTTAGCAAATCCTCTCCCCATCGAGGACTTTAGCCACACTAATCAATTGCCTCTGATTTTCACAGATGAGATCAGTCTCGAGATGTTCTAGATCATCATACATTCCACTATGACAAGAATACAATAATAAATGGTGTTAAATCCAATCCAGTGTCTATTGACTATTTAATATAAAACACTGCATTTCTTTAGAGTATATATTTGATAGCCTGTGCTAGTAGTTCTCTTGCAATGTGTATTAATTTTGTAACTGAAAGTGTTTCTTTTTGTGCAGGTTACTTATTTATAGAAGGAGATATTTCCATTTAGATCACATATTTGGATTTATATCTAGGGTCTTAATTGAAAACATGACTTTCAAAAGCTTGTCAGCTAATCCAACATCTTGCATATGTGCTCTTTGCATTCTTAAGCAACATGCTTGTATCTATTGGATATTTAAGATTTTATGGCTCAAATGTATATGGGCTTGACATTTTTTTATACTTATTAAAAAATTAATTTCAATCTTTGTTTTGATCAATTTTATTGGTTTGGTTTTCTCTTGCTTTTATTTTTCTTTGTGATTTATGCTTTACTTTAGTAAACTTGCAATAAATTATTTTCGTCAATTTTGTGATCCATTGCAAATAAATGAAAGAAAAAAGTGAACAAAATAATTTGGATTGTCCCTAGTAGTGGGTCTAATATTGAGACATGAAATGTTGGAACTCAAATATTTTGCTCACATCGATCTATAAAATCCCTACATGAATAAGAGTATTGCTAGTCTTTTATAATTTCAATGCTCAAACATAGATTTAGAGTAGTGGTTTGATAGATTTATACACACTCATGGTATTTAATTATTCTTGTTTTATTTCTAAAATAGTCAATCACCTATCTCAACTCACTATTAACAACACAAGTTGTGTCTATCTTACTTTATATCTTTTTTGAAATGTTGGCATCTCTGGCTAGCACAATAAACAAACACAATCCTCCATCTAAAACAAATCAACATATATTATCTAATATTATGTGCAACCTGATTTCATTTACAAAGTCATACATATATATCTTTCACTTCAGGTTTGTAGCTTTAGGCAGGGACTATAGCTGCAGTGCAACCCTTATTATACATATGTTATTCTCCTAATTTTATAAATTATTTTATTATTTAATATTAATATTATTTTCATAAGAATTCTATCAATTTTATTTACACATTTTAATTTTAATATTATAATATATTATCATTTTATACTAATAATTCTATTATTTTTTATTTTTGTGTGATTATTACATTGTTTTTTGTAGGTTTTTAAGGTGTCTTTTGACGGTTCTTCTTGTTTTTTGCTACTTCTCTTACTTTTGATTTCTTCTTCTATTTAATGAGTAAAGTATGCAATTTAACTTATCATTTTCCTCATCTTAATGATGGATTATAGAATGTGATTTGAAATGTTGATGCAAAAACATCCACATAGTTTATACTAGAAGCATTTGCAATCACTTTTATGGACTGTGGAAGTATCACGTCTCTTATAGATCACCTTTTTCAAAGCATACAACAATTTGATTATAGAATATTCATCATTAACACTCAATCTCTGATCATAGAGCTAAGTACTTTTATCTATCACATTTAGTTTCTTAAGATACTTCTTGTAATTACCAATTTCTCAATCCTAGTTTTCATCATTATTTAATCTAGGCTAATTTATGCTTAATTGATTGCACTCAATTAACCTAGATTAACTATGTAGAAAATTCATTTTCTTTTACACGTTTTACTTCAAGACTCAACTCTTTTTTTTGGTTAGTGAATTGCTCCCAGAGGGGGGATGCTCCCAATAAATATGTCTGCCATTAAATAAAACAACAATATTGTATTAAACTTAGTTGGATATATGTTCAAAGTATTACATATCATATACCAGGGATAATCAAAATCTTGGTGAGACATTACAGTAAACCCTATACATCAAAATTTAGCTAGCTATAATACTTATAAGCTATAAAGTTTGCAGGACCATACACTTCCATCATTGTTAAGCATCCTCCATAGGGTGATCATTGAAACATTTAGTGATTTTATTTAGAAGGTAAACTCCCTCAATTATTGATGCGAGAGCCCAGCGAGATTTGACCCTTGGTTGTTGGCACTACAGGCACTAAGCCCCACCATTTCACCATAGGGTCTCCCCTGGGTAAGGTCCCTCAATTATTGATACGGTAAAGGGCAACTTCGTGAGGTTTGAAAATGGTTGTTGGCAGGCACTATAGGCAAGAAGCCCCACCATTTCACCACAGGGTCTCCCCTAACTTTATTATCTATTTTTTAATATAAAAGGAAATATTTTATTTAATCACAATCATAATTTATAAAGATTACAAAATATGCATGACAAATGATACAAAAAGGTGAGACCAAGGGGGTCCAACAAAGTTGGAGAGATGCTCAAATATAATCATGTAAGTCAGCTCCTATAGTTCTAAAGTGTCTTACACAAGCTGAAAGACGATGTAATTGGATGCCTTCTTTGGCCTTTTTGTCGGTCAAAAATTCAAATTTCTAGGGATATACTACTAACTAATTTGGTCAAAATTTGGAGGATCGATCTAATTTAACAAAAGTCAGAGTTGAAACGATATGACCACTTGCTTACTTTAGATACATTGTGACGCAAGAGCATCCGGGCTCACAAGCAATCTTGCATCAACTAAAAAATATTTTATTTATTTTACCCTTTTTGTTAGTCTTGTAGGTTTCTAACCAACAACATAAAACAACATTAGGGAAAATAAAATAAATATTTTAATTCTCCAACTCTTCAAGAAAAAGACAAGGCAAGTTGCATATGGACAAAATCCTAGTCACCTACATGCTAGAAGACAAAAGTTGGACAATTAAGAGTTTTCAAGCACCCAAGTCATGAAGGAAAGAAACAAAGGAATCCCAAGACTCACATTTCTCCAAGTTGGACACCACCAAGCAAGAAGAGGAATACCTAGAGTCATTGGAGCCAAAATGAGGAATATGAAACTTGGCAAAGGAGATATTATAAATAGATGGATGTTTGGCTCTAAAGAGGCATTGAAAATAAGAGAGGAGCCCAAGTTTATTTCTAATTTTTGTAGGTCATCAAGAAGAAGTCCATGGGTGACGTTGAAGATAATTCTCTAAGTGAAATACATTCATTTTGATGAGGTAAAGAAGGTGAACGTCCATGGTGACTTGTTAGATGAAAAAATTTCTGAATTTGTAAGCTTGTGGAGGTGGATAGTTGGAAAGTTTGTTGGAGATATTTCATAGTTGGATTTGTGGAGGTTATGAATGTGTTACCATCTTGATTGGCTACACAAAAACATTTGGGTTGTAAGTATTTGTTGTTGTTCATGTTTTGTGAAATTCTCAAGATATGGTGTTACTTCATAGCTGAAATTGTTGCTACAACATTCACAATTTATTTGAACCTAAGGGCTGCAAGTTTAAGAGATAAATATACATTTATTTTACTGCAACTAAAGGAATCAAAGGGACAAACAAAAATCCTTAATGGATGGAAAGTATCAAAGTTAATTTTCATCAAGAGAAGAGGAGTAATCTTGGTAAACAATAATCTTAAGGCTAAAATTTAACAAGGATATGTTGGCACATACAATTTGTTTCAATCTTTGAAGTTTTGAGCACATGATTATGATAATTTGAAGGCATGAATATTGTTGTTATCGCAATGCACATAAGAGAAATTGATTGGGCTGCATGATGGGACAATCCTTCATTGGATTCTCTTGTCTTGTCTACATCAAATGGTATCAGAACTGGAGTTCCTAAGTGCATAGGCAAAGCGTTGAACGTGAGGCAGCTTATGCCAGGACTTGTGGGAGAGTGAAGCGGTTGTGGAGAGCTCGTGTGAGGATTGTTGTAGGTAGAGAAGACCTAAGAAATTAAGAGCTAAAGAGCCACGAGGAATTGTAGATTGTGAAGAGTGTGATGCAAATTGAGGTAAGATTGCAGTAGTAGATTGAGATGTGATTGCAACAGTGAGAGAGATGGGGATATTGTTGACAAAGAGACCTATGATATGGGAAGGTTGGAGGTAGTATCAAGATCAAAAGACACTTGAGATGTTGACAGGTATATGTGAGAGATTAGATAAGAGATTGAGCAGATTGGAAGCATGACAGCGTGGTGAGTTGGTCAAGCAAGATGAAAAGTTGTGTGTAGCAGCAGTTGAAGATGAAGAGGTGGGTAGCGAGAATGAAGAGGTTGAAGTTGCAACGATGGAGCATGAGGATGTGGTTGCAGCAAATGGAAAATATGATGACTTGTTGACACAAATTTTAGTGATAGAGGAAGAATGGTTAGAGAAGATTGCAGTGATTTAGGGTGAGAAACTTGTTGCATTAGATGAAGGTGAGGAGATAAACATTGCAGTGAAGGATGAGGATGGAATAACAAAGAATGAAGAGGTAAATATTATTGTATTTTGTGATGATATTGATTTCCCTTTGTTTGCTATGATGAGGGTTAGAGACTATGAAGAAAAGCACATGGGAATCTTTAATTTCCGTGGAGTTGTAGATGCAGATTTTGTTGAGGATGTTGCAAGTAGTGATGTGGATGGTGAAAGATTTTAGTGGATGTGGTCAGTTGATGGTAGGATGGATCCCACAAAGGAGGAGAGGAGAGTAGAGAGCATTTGGCAGAGGAGGACAACATGTGGTGGATGTGAATCCACAAGAGGAGAGAGGAATGGTGAATGGAGTTGTGGGAGGAGGATGATGCTTGGGCTAGCAAGGTGCTAGAAAAAGAGAAAGAAGAAATAACCATGTGCACATTTCATAGCGATGGAGTTCGCTGTAGGTTGCTTGCAACCTAAAAGGGTAGTTTGACTACTCAACTCCACCTTTGTGAGCCTATGCTCACAAACTTCTTACCCGACGTGTCTGATGCAGGAGCATCTGAGCTCACAAGCAATCTTGCATCAACTAAAAAAATATTTTATTTCTTTTACTCTTTTTGTTTGTCTTGTAGGTTTCTAATCAACAACATACAACAACGTGGGAAAAAATAAAATAAATATTTTAATTCTCCAACTCTCCAAGGAAAAGACAAGGCAAGTTGCATATGGACAAAATCCTAGTCACCTACATACTAGAAGACAATAGTTGGACAATGAAGAGTTTTCAAGCACCCAAGTCATGAAGGAAAGAAACAAAGGAATCCCAAGACTCACATTTCTCCAAGTTGGACACCACCAAGCAAGAAGAGGAATACCTGGAGTCATTGGAGCCAAAATGAGGAATATGAAACTTGGCAAAGGAGATATTATAAATAGATGGATGTTTGGCTCTAAAGAGGCACTGAAAATAAGAGAGGAGCCCAAGTTTATTTCTGATTTTTGTAGGTCATCAAGAGGACATTCATGGGTGATGTTGAAGACAATTCTCTAAGTGAAATACATCCATTTTGACGAGGCAAAGAAGGTGAACGCCCATGGTGACTTGTTAGATGAAAAAATTTCTGAATTTGTAAGCTTGTGGAGGTGGATAGTTGGAAAGTTTGTTGGAGATATTTCATAGTTGGATTTGTGGAGGTTATGTATTTGTGTTACCATCTTGATTGTCTGCATAAAAACATTTGGGTTGTAAGTATTTGTTGTTATTCATGTTTTATGAAATTCTCAAAATATGGTGTTACTTCATAGCTGAAATTGTTGCTACAACATTCACAATTTATTTGGACTTAAGGGCTGTAAGTTTAAGAGATTAATATACATTTATTTTGCTGCAACTAAAGGAATCAAAGGAACAAACAAAAATCCTTAATGGCTGGAAATTATCAAAGTTAATTTTCATCAAGAGAAGAGGAGTAATCTTGGCAAACAATAATCTTAAGGCTGAAATTTAACAAGGATATATTGGCACATACAATTTGTTTCAATCTTTGAAGTCTTGAACACATGATAATGATAATTTGAAGGCATGAATATTGTTGTTATCACAATGCACATAAGAGATGTTGATTGGGCTGCATGATGGGACAATCCTTCATTGGATTCTCTTGTCTTGTCTGCATCAAATGGTATCAGAGTTGGAGTTTCTGAGTGCATAGGCAGAGCATCGAATGTGAGGCAGCCTATGCTAGGACCTATGGGAGAGTGAAGCGGTTGTGGAGAGCTCATGTGAGGATTGTTGTAGGTAGAGAATCCCTGAGAAATTAAGAGCTAAAGAGCCACGAGGAATTGTAGATTGTGAAGAGATTGATGTAGATTGAGGTAATATTGCAGCAGTATATTTAGATGAGATTGCAACAGTGAGAGAGATGGGGATATTGTTGAGGAAGAGACCTATGATATGGGAAGGTTGGAGGCAGTATCAAGAGCGAAAGACTCTTGAAATGTTGATAGGTATATGTGAGAGGTTAGATAAGAGATTGAGTAGATTGGAAGCATGACAACTTGGTGAGTTGGTCAAGCAAGATGAAAAGTTGTGTGTAGCAGCGGTTGAAGATGAAGAGGTGGGCAACGAGAATGAAGAGGTTGAAGTTGCAGCGATGGAGCATGAGGATGTGGTTGCAGTAAATGGAAAAGATGATGAATTGTTGGCACAAATTTCAATGATAGAGGAAGAATGGTTAGAGAAGATTGTAGTGATCGAGGGTGAGAAACTTGTTGCATCAGATGAAGGTGAGGAGATAAACATTGCAGTGAAGGATGATGATGGAATAACAAAGAATGAAGAGGTAAATATTATTGTATTTTGTGATGATATTGATTTCCCTTTGTTTGCTATGACGAGGGTTAGAGAGTATGAAGAAAAGCACATGGAAATCTTTAATTTCCATGGAGTTGTAGATGCAGATTTTGTTGAGGATGTTGCAAGTAGTGATGTGGATGGTGAAAGATTTTAGTGGAGGTGGTTAGTTGGTGATGGGATTCTAATCAATCCTTGCAAGATTCAACTTTAGTTTGACATGTAGCAATACCTTAATGGTTGCAACAAGTTGTAGATGACATGACCTTCAATGTTTTATTTCATAGATCTGTTGACACACTTAGTGCTTAACTTTAAATACCATGAGTTTATTAACTATTACAGAAAATCTCAAGTTTCACTAAACATGGACATTGAGAGGTAAAAAGTTATTTAGATATGTTTGGTTTCTATTTTTAATAAAATAAAATGCACTTAGAGTTAAAACTAGTGTATATAATTGAAATTTGTCATTCGTTTATCCTTTATGCAACTACTATTTGGGTATTATTGAAAATCATCATGATTTCATTCTTAGATGTTATTATATTTTGTGAAATCAATAATTGTAGTCCTTTTGTGCAATACATACTTTATATGTTTTAAAGTACATGAGAAATAATACAACAATTGTTAAATTCAAAGATAATTGTAATTTGTCACTTGAAGCTACAATGTTCATTTGATTGTTAAGAAAGGCACCTAGGACCCACTTTTGGAGATAACATAGGTAAGTGTTGGCACCAAGTTGAGCTTCGAACATGATTTAAAGGGATGTATCTCCATTGACCTTGAAGAACTTGGTACGAGACAGTTGAGTAATGACACAAAGTATGATACAGTTGAGTAATGATACAAATAGTAGTTTTTCTTAAAGTAATATTTAAACCGTGGGTTCAATTAAAGAAAAATGTTTATGCTTTTTTTTTTTTTAATTTATATTGGTTGATAGACAACGAGCTTTAGATTCATTCATATAATGACATTATAAATAAAAATGTCATAGTACTATGTGAATACTTCGATAAGAAAATGGATGAATGGTAAGGGAAATAATTGCAATATTTTTGTGGACTATTTATTTGGGCACAATTTGTATGCTTATAAAAAATTCTCAAGTGTCTATATGGAAACATCAAAGGATGCCATAATGCAATGAGGTGAAATCAAACAAACATCCTATGAATATTCATATTAAAAAACTTTGAGCATAAATATGATGAGATAACTTTTGTTCGATAAGTTTGATCAACATGAGGATAAATATCCTTCAATGAATCGTCTAAATCAAAAATATCATATTCCATAAATGACAATGAAATATGAAATATCTAATTTATAGAATTTCAAATAGTTTTATGTACATTGAATCAGTCAAACTCATGGATGTAGAAATAATAATTTCATTACGATCATAGCAACGTGGATATGTGATGTGTATAACAGGATAAGAAGCGATAGGGGAATCTGTGCAATGTCTAATGCCCACTGGCAAACTGCATTCATGATTTTGGAAGGTGGTACTCTAGCATCAATGAGCGCTAACTGAGTTGCCTTTTCAAATTTCATTGGTTTAGATAACTGCATTGAAAAATTGAAAGTAGGAATTAGTTGAGGGAAGAAATAGTTAAAAGGAAAAACCATGAAAATATTAGAAAAAAAAATCCTTTAATATGAAAGGGAGGCAAGATGAAAAAAATCTTACAAATGTCATCTCAAGTGCTTTTGATAGGCCAGCAAGGCCAGGAACTTGCTGTGTGCCTACATCTAAGAGATCAATACCTTTAGAAGAGGGAGATCTTGAATTAAAATTGTTTAATTTTAAAGCTAATCAGTGAAATGAAGAGAAAAGATAGGAAATTATGAATCTAATCTCATTGAAGAATTGGATGTCCCCAACTATAGAAAACTATAATATATATATATATATAATAAGAAATTATAACTATTTAAAACAAACATTCTAAATGAGGAAATACTTATAATTTTTTAAAATCTCAAGATGATTACAAAAAAACTTTGCGTATTGATGAAATATTTCTCATAGCAACAAAATAATAGGAATTGATGACTTTTTTCCCGTTCCCGCTGCCAAGAATAACATTAGGTACAGTCAATGCTATAAAAGAACATTATCAGCCCAGAACAATACTCAACGATAGGGAACAACAGAGAATAACGAAGAAAAGCACTCAATGATAGGGAACAAGAGAGATTAACCAATAAAGACTCTCAATGATAGGAAACCTACCTGGTAAGTCTTAAAGGAATATAAATTACTTTCTATAAACTTTATGCACTTCTTCAAATCTGTGAAAAAGACATAGGAACTTACAAACACCTCCTTTTCCACTTGCAATACCATAGATACAAACCCTCTCAATAGACACAAATTTCACCCTCATTAAACAATCCGAGCAAATGAATAAACAATGCAAATAATCCTTTGCTCGACAAACCTAAAACTTCACACCATAAGCCATTAATGGCACCTGCACTTTAGTCTATTCACAATAAATGAAATAAATGCACAATGTCCTCATTAAAACGCCATGTGTCGACAGAAACACTAGGTGCGAACACACGACTATATCAAAGAACATTACAAAGTCATTAAATATTTCCAACAACAACAAAACATTAGCAATCGGTTAATAAAAAAAATCAATTAGAAAAATACAAAACTACAAGGAAAATACCAACAACCAATGAGAAAATTACAAAAAAAATCCCAAAATTCCCTATTAATAAAATAATCCCACAGACTATAGCATAAACATTTGTGGTACGATTTCTGATGAATGCATTAATAAGCATGAGTGCACCGAAAACATTAGCCTCCCGCCTTAAAATGCAGGAACTAACTGCACAAGAGCTTTTAAACGATGCAGAGATATTTGTTACAACATGCATACCAACATGATAGTTATAAACACTCCCAACAGCCACAAATTTTACACCGATAGATTTTGCACTTATTAAGACCTTATTTTCATTTAATAGATTGAAGTGTAGTTGGCATGCATGCGTGACAGACAAAAGATTAGTTGAATTGTTAATGGTGGCCAACTAAGAACTCAACATTTATGAATTATGGTGTCAAGTCTTTAACTCGACAACATACATCTTGACCCATAAAAGCACTCAATGATAAGGAACAACATAGATTAACCCATCAGAGGGACATAAAAAAATATGAAATGACAGTGTAAAAGATATAACAACTTTCAAACGCGTCATTTTTTGCTTCCAACACAATAGATATAAACCTTCTCAACAGACATAGATTTCACTCTCATCAAACAATCTGAGCAAATGAATAAACAACACAAAAATGATAGTGTACAATATATAGGAAATTACAAATGCCTATTGTTTTGATAGATTTAACCCTCATCAAACAATCTGAGCAAATGAATAAACAACGCAAATAATCCTTTGGTTGACAACCTTAAAACTTGACACCACAATCCATTAATGACGACTACACTTCAGTCTATTGACAATAAATGAAAACTAGGGACTAACAAATGCTAAATGTCCTCGTTAAAACGCCACGCATCAACAAAAACACTCGGTGCGAAGACACGACTAGATCAAAGAACATTACAAAGCCATGAAATATTTCCAATAGCAACAAAACATTACCAATTGATGAAATGATTTTATACCGAGACATTTTGCACTTATTTCTAGGCGTGATTTTTATTTTCACTTCATAGATTGACGTGCAGTTGGCATGCATGCGTGCAAAGAAAAGATTAGTTCCATTCTTTATTATGGCCAGCAGAGAAGTCAACATTAATGAATTATGGTGTTAAGTCTTTAACCCAACAACAAAGACTAACCCATAAAGCACTCAAAGATAGGGAAGAGTAGACATTAACCCATAAAATGCAGATATGTAAAAAAATATAAAACGACACTATAAAATATATAAGAACTTTAACAGACACAGATTTCACGCATCAAACAATCTGACCAAATGAATAAACAACACAAAAATGACAGTGTAAAAGATATAAGAACTTACAAATGCCTACTTTTTTGCTTCCAATACGATAGATATAAACCCTCTCAACAGACACAAATCTCACCCTCATCAAACAATCTGAGCAAATGAATAAATAATGCAAATAATCCTTTGCTCGATAGACTTAAAGTTTCACACCATAAGCCATTAATGACACCTGCACTTCAGTTTATTCATAGTAAATAAAAATTAGAGACTAATAAATGCACAATGTCCTCATTAAAATGCCATGCGTCAACATTTTGCACTTATTTAGGCCTAATTTTCAATTTTATTTCATAGATTGAAGTATAGTTGGCATGCATGCATGCATAGAAAAGATTAGTTCCATTCTTAATCGTGGCCAGCAGAGAAGCTGACATTAATGATTTATGGTGTTAAGTCTATAACTCAACAACAAAGACTAACCCATAAAAGCACTCAAAGATAGGGAAGAGTAGACATTAACCCATAAAATGCAGAGAACAACAAACAATAGACATTAACCCATAAACTGTAGAGATGTAAAAAAACTATAAAACGACACTATAAAAGATATAGGAACTTACAAATGCCTCATTTTTCGCTTCCAATATAATAGACATAAACCCTCTCGACAGACACAGATTTCACCCTCATCAAACAATCTGAGCAAATGAATAAATAACACAAATAATCCTTTGCTTGGCAGACTTAAAACTTGAAATGAAGAGAAAAAATGGGAAATTATGAATCTAATCTCATTGAAGAATTGGATGTCCCCGACAATCACTATAGAAAACTATAAAAATATATATAATAATTTTATAAGAAATTATAACTATTTAAAACAAACATTCTAAATGAGGAAATACTTCTATTTTTTTTTTAAATCTCAAGATGATTACAAAAAAAACATTGCGTATTGATGAAATATTTCTCATAGCAACAAAACAATAGGAATTGATGACTTTTTTCCCGTTCTTGCTGCCAAGAATAACATTAGAAATAGTCAATGATATAAAAGAACATTATCAGCCTAGAACAACACTCAATGATAGGGAACAACATAGAATAATGAATAAAAACAATCAATGATAGGGAACAAGAGAGATTAACCAATAAAGATACTCATTGATAGGAAACCTGCCTGGTAAGTCTTGAAGGAATATAAATTACTTTCTATAAACTTTATGCAATTCTTCAAATCTGTGAAAAAGACTAGGATTTTTCTCATCGTTCGTTACATGATCACCAGAATGCAACTCTGTTATAAACAATTTTTCTCTGAGTTTTGGTGGTAGGACAAGAGAATAGGGACAATTAAAAAAATCCCGATCTTAGGGATAGGTTAAAATAATCAATAGAAAATAATATTAAATTTTTTGAAATACAAATAACCTAATTTACCAGTTCGTCCCCTGCATTGCTAGGAACCAGAACTAGTTCATGCCTAATCCAGATTTTGCGACAACTTAGGCAGGGATTCTGCTAGGGCACACAAATAAGACTGTAAGTTCATCCGAAACAAATTTGTGATGAACCCGCCATAACCCTACGGTACCCAGAACGAACCCATTTATTTTATTGTTTACCTGGTTGAACTGTCAACTACCATTTTCCCCCATAATTTAAATCAAACAATAAACAAAACTTTTCTATGCATCAATTTTGTACGGAAAAGTAGAGATGTAATCCATTCTTCTATGGACAAAAGCGACTGTAAGAAGTAGGTTAAAGACCAAAAGAATGGTTTCTACTAATAAACCCATGATAACGAAAAATAGATGAAATTGAAAAGGAAAAAGATGCCCTGGCCTTTACACACCTATCTGACTAATTGCACACATCCTACTTGTTATTCTTGTTTTTACACCCTCCTGTTCACAACTGCCCTTACTAAAGTCATGGATTTATTTTATTTTATTTTTTCTCTTTCTACTTGTCCAGTGCTCAGGAAAGTTTAAATTGTTAAGTAGTAAAATACACTAATTTAGTATAATTGTAATGGTACATGTATGTACAAGGAAATAAAATGTTTTGCTAGTGTAAAGATAAAAGCTTCCCTACATTAATAATCTAGGCAATAAATTAATTACCTTAATGATTTAATCAATTCCGAAGTTACTAATAAATTAATTACTTTAATCAAATTGGAAATTAATCTAGATAGAGCAGAGTCTAGATGGAATTGAAACTCATAAAATAATTGAAATGAATATGTACTTTGAAAATGGAGAGGGGATATTGATTTGACTGTAACATGGAACTGATGTTGATTATTTTGCAGACTCGCGACACTGATTGCTGATATTATTATTTTAATATTGAACAATGAATATCTATCATGACATTAGAGTTTGACAAATTGACATTTAAGGAGTATTTTTAATTTTAATGGTGGTTTTTTTAATTATATAATGCTATGTCATATTCTAAAATTAATCCCTGTTTTTAGGCTGCAACTATGTATATATTTATGATTTTTAAATTTTATATGTTCTTTATACACACAAACCGACAAAAAACCCAACCCCAAAACATCTTTTACCAAATCCGAATACCAAACCTCAATAACCAAACCCAAATCAGCTACTTGGCAAATAACTTGAACAAACTAGAAGAAGGTTTATGCCACAATGCACAATGATGATGAAATGTTCAACAATAAATATGACCTTACAAACTTTGTCAATATGTATTGACTGATGCTCAATGGCTCGGTCATCCTTCACCATTGAAAACTAGTAGGGCTAAGAATGCCTTTCTATATGCAATTTGAATGAGAGGACTAAACTATGTAACACGAGATTCTTCATGATACCATTATTAGTGATGAAATGTGTCTGCCAGTCCTTCATCTGGCAATAAAATAGAGGAATATTCTGGAGTCACGAGCACAAGTTGTGGGCCAAGAATGTTGGGATTGGAAACTTCAATAGAATCTTTCTTTCTAAGATTACCCTTTGGTGACCAATTCTTTGGCCTCCGTCAATATCTTATCCAGACATTTTTCATCAGAGTGCCCATGAGATTTGCAATTACGTAACTGATAAAATATTTTCAACAAATGTAAATTAAGACTTGGGTCTGTACTGTAGGTTTGAATATGATACTCATTTGGGAACTGGAAGAAAGGGAACCAAAATTAAACCGTTGACTGTTTTGGGGGCTGTGGCAATGACTTATTAGATACTTTATGCAACTTTGTTTCAATCTTCCATGTAAACATTAAAGTATATATAATATAACCAATATACTGATGTTGAAGATATTGATCTTCAATAGGACGTGGAAAGGGCCCTTAAAGAAACATTAGATTGAGAACATCATTAAGTTCCAAAATTTACAGCTTAATCAACAATTTGTTCAACTGGAACGATTTAACTGGCATAAGCCTAATAAGGGTTGGTTTAGCTCCTCACAAAACTGAGGGGGAAGAATCGGGCATGAAAGAGCATTTTGATAAGTGCTCTATCCAGATGGGCGGAAGTGAACACAAATGCCTAACATCATATAAGTGTTTGATCCTCTGTATGGACAAGTGCAATACGATCTTCAATGGATCTATGAGTTGTTTGGTCCAAATTGTAGGATTCAAAACTTTTAACCCATGTATTTACTTTCTCGGCATTGGTGCACGACATCAAACCAAAAGATGTTGATTTTAGTTTTTGATATTGAATTTAGAGTGTAAGTCGAATGTTTTAGGGTTTACCTTGTTTTAGAAAGGTTGTTTCTTATTTTAATGGTTTTTGATTTGGTAACATAAAATGTTGTAGCTGTGGGTGGACTCTGGAGCATCGTTAGTCTCAACAAAAATAAAGGAGGCATCGCATGGGCATTCCCTTACTCCAAGCCCATCGCCATCCCTAGAATGTCCTAGATAGGTATATAGGACCAAGGGCTCATCCCCAAATAACATTAGTAAATAATGAACATATTTGAAAAATATCATAAAACCCCTCCTAGATTATCTATGTTAAAACCCTATTAAATGTTGGTATGGACACACCCTCTATTCCTACAAGCTTGGGCATGAAGCATATTACTATTTACTATTTCTAGGATTTGTATGTGAGATCTCCATGGCTTTGTCTTAGTTGTAGATTATTGGGGTCCTTTTCAAATATTTTTCGATTGCCTACAAGCTATGTCACAAGGTTTGTGTTCATGTTCATGTTTGACAAAGATAAAATACAAATGAAATTCATCAAAGATAAAATTTGCCAAAAGAAGTCTGTGATTAAATTCGACTACTATCAATACAAAAAATTAAATTTAAATATTATAAATATGCTAAATTTTATATATTAATAATTAAAAATCTAAACTAAATATTTTAAAATATTGAATTTTAATATTAAAAAATCATCACATTTTGAATATAAAGAACAAAAAATACCTAAAATTTTATAAACAAAAACAAAGACAAAAAAGTAATGTAGGAATCCAGTTGTTTCCATAAAAAAAGGCAACGCAGCAAAGTAAATAAATAAAGACAAAAGGTCATTCAAAACTAACTATAGAGATAGGGCCTTTCGTCTTACATGTTGTTGATCCACGCAAATCTCCAAGGAGAGGGTGGGCATGGAAACCTACATGAATCTACATATGGGCAAAAAATTGTGTCCACGACACTCATCAATCCACTTTATCTATAGGTATGGAAAATTGTAGGCACCTAAGTTCAAGCCACAAAGCCTCAACACAAATCAGACTTGCAATCACCTCAACATAGACTCTCGAGCTCACACAAATTGTTCTACACTAGCAACCAAAGCCAAACTTGTTCCACCTTCCACAAATCACATGAATTGATGATATTGCAGACATTTGGTCAATAAGATGGTTTGAATCTACAACAGCAAGCGGCCACCATGTTGGCCAACAAATTCAACACAGGCAGTACAAATTGTAAACACCTGCGAGATGTCACCAAGACAAAGACTCTTGTTTTTTTAATTACATTTTAATAAAAAAAACCTAAGCCCTTTTCTGTATGAATTTTAAGGCTAATTGCAACATTTTTTTAGGTTTTCTTTGAGTTCACCAAATTTCAAACTTCACAGATTAAATTAGACAAACCCTATGACATAGCCTATAAGGTCATGGGTTGTATAGCCTTTTTGATTTGTTGTTTGCTTCCCTCTCAAATATTTTGCCAATTGGCATATAATCCAAGTGCATGTGACTTGATCTCATTGTAACTCAAAAATATTATAAAACCCTCCAACCATGGGC
The DNA here is from genome assembly GCA_027924645.1 of Cunninghamia lanceolata. Classification (NCBI taxonomy): domain Eukaryota; kingdom Viridiplantae; phylum Streptophyta; class Pinopsida; order Cupressales; family Cupressaceae; genus Cunninghamia; species Cunninghamia lanceolata. The sequence goes on from BSBN01000136.1 coordinate 2,494,110, forward strand.
AAGACCATAATAAATTATTGGCATGACCACTTCCTTTTCTCTTTGCAAGCTTGGACTTAAAAGTCTATTAGCACTTTTTAGGGTCTGCGTTTATGATCTCCATGGTCTTGTCTGTGTTGTAGATCTTTGAGGTAATTTAAAGCATTTCTCAACTGCCAATGAAGTTATGGGTTTAGGCCTTTCCAGTTTCATCTTCTTTCTTCTAAAAAAGCTTGTGTTTGAATTATCACAAATTTAAGCTAATCTAAGGATTTGTGACTTGATTCTACTTACCTGTATTTGTTTTTGGTAAGCTCTCATCATTGCTTCATTTAAGTATCTTACTTCTCTTAGACACCGTGATAGTTATGGTTGTAGTAGTGGTAGGGAAGAAACATTTAACAGGATCTGGCATAATTTATGGATTGCTTAGGATAATTCTCTTTTTAATTCTCATCAAAGATTATGGGTCCATGTTAAAGAAAATAGGAAAGGTGTAATCAGCCTTTTCTCTATTGTCTTTAGGTATGAGAAACCAATGATGGCAGTCTGCTGCAGATCAATTGAAGAACTATTTTAAGCTTCTTATTGTGAAAGCACATATATGACAATCATGCCCTAGTTGCTTGTTGGCATATCATGATTTGGGCTAATGCAGGGGTCTGTAAATTCTATATCCTACATATTTTCTACTTTTGATGGGTTGTTTTCATTGTTACCTTAGATTCTCTTTTTTTCTCTTTAGATAAACCATTTGGAAGTGCTCGTGGGAAAATGGGGATTCTTTGAGAGAGCACTTCTTGTCTCATCAGTGATCATTGCACCATGATACATAAGACAGTATTATGGGTGCCATTGGTTGTAGTCATACAAAAATTAGTATCTAATAGTATTTAGCCTTTCAATATGAAAGTTTTGGTATGCATATAAATGGTAATAAGGCCCTAGGTTATACCCAGCAAATGTTGGGTAGAGCATGACTTCAAACTCAACAAAGAGGCAGCATAGAGCACTACTGCAAACTCAACAAAGAGGCAACAATGATTGTTGCCCTAGATTTGTTTCCTCTTTTTGCTTCCTAACCCATAGGATACGTAAACAAATTAGACAAGAAATAAGCAACTAGAGGAGTGGTTGCTACAAGACCATGGAAATAAGAAAGGGGCACATGCTGGGTCTTAGGAATATCGGTCACAGAGACTATCTTTGATCCCAGCTCAAATTATGAGAAAAAAATCTAGATCCATCCATTTAGAAGTGAAAGACATTCATTATATAAACAGAGCAAATTTGTTGCTGAGCATGGAGCCTATTTCCATTCCTACAAAGATTGAGAAATCAGAAAAAAAAAAAAAGGATATCAAGCACCACAAGAAATTGCGGGAGTAGAGTAATAAATCGATCAAGTTGACACAAAAAATGGAGATGGAAACAAATTGCATTGTTAGGCAGTTAGAGACATGTACATAGCCATCCCGCATGATCTTATCATGATAATATCAAATCTTGGTGCATTCACGTTATATTATAAAGTTGAAAAAATTTTATTGAAGATTTTGCACCATGATGCATATTTGAGGTCTATAGCTCCAACAATGTCGACTCTACAAGGTAGGTTTAGGGCCATAGTAGATTGCAAAATCTTCTACTTTATGTATTGGGTTTTGTGCCTGACAACAACTAGTTAAACACGTTTCTCATTTAGACACTATATTAACTATCAAGTTTTTTATATTTTTTCTTTAAAAATACCTTCACAAGGAAAATTCAAACAATATGAAAGCGCTATGCTTGCTTGATTTGAAACTAGTTTTTCAATATCCCAGAAGCCTTCGAATAAATATATTTTAACACTTTTTTAATACAGTAATTGCATCAAATAGAGTAATATAAGTTGTCAAAAAGGTACATTTACATCTTACTTAGCTTTTTTCTCAGGTGGCTTTTTCTTGCTGCCTCATGATTCTGAGCAAGCCTACGGAGTGTTTGCATACAAAAAAAAAATTAAATAAAATTCTTAGTTATATAATCTCGGTTTTTATGTATACAGTGACATATACTATATAAAGTAAAATTTAAGCAAAAGAAGAGAGCTACTAAATAATGACCTTCTGATCCCCAGATTTGTTATTCGACCGATCTCCAGAATTTCCTCCATGCTGAATTTCCAACTGATTTCATAATAGCAAACAGTTTAAACACCCTATTCTTACTAGACACTTCTAAGAAATAGAATAAGAAACCATCTAAACTTAAAACAAATAAACCTTAAGTGTTCCGTATAGTACAATATTCCACCGTGCTTTACATTTTCCAAAAATCCATGAGAATATCCCAAAGAACTAAAAGTTCTTTGCCCTTTTCAAGGTTTTGTTTATGTTGATAAATAGTGTAGTAGGAAGACAAAATATTTAAGATCTAGATATTTCTTTTTCACATGAAATATCCTGGAACTATCAATTTTTGATCATTTACTTCCATATTGATTGATAAAAATTTCATTGAATTCATATAATCATGAAAAAGCTTTGCAATATAACCACAAGAAAATACAATCACAAGAAAAACTTGACTAACTAGATAACTTGTCTGTAGTCTGGGTATTTTCCTTACCAGATGCTTCGAAATAGAAATAAGAGTGGCATTTGAAAGTTACAGATTGAGAAACCCCATAAGCTTCTAAAATTCCTACTACAAATAAAAACTTGATTAAGCAAGCTCTTGACAAAAAAAACTCATTTTGTACAAGTAAAGGCTTTCACCTTTTGATTCCCTTTATCATCGGTATCAATATCTGTGGAAGTATCAGTCTGTGGGCTGGTATCTGCCATGATGGAATCTTCCCAAGTGTCTCTCCGATTGTTTGGTGGCGAGACAAAGCTTGATTGGGCTCCCCGATGAGAGGAATGATGTTGTGACTCCACAGTGTTCACTGAAGGAGCAGTAAAATTAGACGGTTACTGCAACTATTTTTCCCAAGGACACAAAATTAACAAACAATAAATTGAATGAAGCAAATAAAATACGGATTGATTCTCCAATCTCTCTAGTTCTCCTTAAAAAATGTGAAAATGGATCCTCACCCTACCTAAATTAACAATCTGTAACAGCCCAGAATGACTGATGTTGAGGACCTATCTGAATTCATCCCAGAACCTTCACATACAACCAAACAATAACAAATCAATACACATCATTTTTTTGCTCCTTTAAAGAATAAGATATATTTATTTTCATTGTAAGGCCAAAATTATATCTTCCAAAACTCCATATCATAAAAGTATTTATTCATCATCATTGAGACCATCTAACTGTTCTAACACATAAATTTTTAGGAACTCCCTGTTTTAAATTAAAAATTTTATGAAAAGTTAATATTCCATCTTACATTTTTTTTGGAAAATCAAGAAAAAAACCTACTTTTGGTAGTGAGAGCAGCCACATCATCCAGATGAAAACCCGTTGGTTGTTCAAGCTTGCCAACATCAACAACACACGGCTAATAAGGTTTGCCAACCTCTGTACCAAATGTATCGCTAAAAGCCAAAACAAAAGTAAGGGACAAACTGAGAAGACAAGTAAACAAAACAAGCAAAATATCCTAGTATTCAGCGTTAAAGCCACAATCATAGATAACAGAGAATAACCCATAAAAACACTCAAAGATATGAAATAGTAGACATTAACCCATGAAATGTAGAGAACAACAAACAATAAACATTAGCCCATAAAATGTAGAGATGCAAAAAACTATAAAATGACACTGTAAAAGATATAGGAACTTACAAATGCCTCTTTTTTTGCTTCCAATATGATAGACATAAACCCTCTCAACAAACACAAATTTCACCCTCATCAAACAATCTGAGCAAATGAATAAACAACGCAAAAATGACAGTGTAAAAGATATAGGAACTTACAAATGCCTCATTTTTCGCTTTCAATACAATAGATATAAACCCTCTCAATAGACACATATTTCACCCTTATCAAACAATTTGAGCAAATGAATAAACAATGCAAAAATGACAGTGTAAAAGATATAGAAACTTGCAAACACCTCCTTTTTCACTTCTAATACGATAAATACAAACCCTCTCAACAAACACAGATTTCACCCTCATCAAACAATCTAAGCAAATGAATACACAACACAAATAATCCTTTGCTTGACAGACCTAAAACATCACACCATAAGCCATTAATGACATCTGCACTTCAGTCTATTCACAATAAATGAAATAAATGCACAATGTCCTCATTAAAACGCCACGCGTCGAAAGAAACACTAGGTGCGAACACAACTATATCAAAGAACATTACAAAGTCATGAAATATTTCCAATAGTAACAAAACATTAGGAATCAATTAATAAAAAAATAATCAATTAGAAAAATACAAAACCACTAGGAAAATACCAACAACCAATGAGGAAATTGCAAAAGAAAACCAAAATTCCATATTAAAAAAATAATCCCACAAACTATAGCATAAACATTTGTGGCACGATTTCTGACGAATGCATTAATAGGCATGAGCACACCGAAAACATTAGTCTCTCGCCTTATAAGGCAGGGACTAATAAACTTATACCCTGAATATCACAATTAATTTTTTTTTATTTTTTATTTTTATTTTTAAAATTAGTTTTAACATTATCCGCCATAACATGAAAATCAAAGTAAGGGGTGTCTTCAAAGAATTTTTAGTTCCTGCCTAGATTACTTATGCATCATTGTGATGCAATTTGTTTTACCCATTTGACCAATAAACATTAAGTATTAAATTCATTTTACAAACATACTATAGTTGATAATTAATTTTCTTATTTGATAAATGTTAGTTATTTGTTTTCCTATTGGACAATCCTATGAACAGTAAGGGTGAAAAATAGAATTATCTTTAAAATTAATTATATTTTAAACATTCAATATTTAATGTACTTAGTACCAAGTTCCTTGGGATGTACCCCATAACTGCAAGGAACTTTGCAAATCTGGCATTTCACTTGCAAAGCAAGTTGAGGTCTGTGTAGTGTTTGGCGATCGACGGTTAGCATTTTGTGCTGGGTACAGGGACAATCCAAGCTGCTCATGTCATGTCATCGAAAACTTATTATGTAAGATTCAATAACTTCCAAACTGTTGAGCATCCTGTGCAACAAATTTTCATGCTTATTTGAATAAATGCATTCCCATTTCCATGCGCTTATCGGCATATAGAACCACAGGATTTGGGAGTCATCGCTTGCACGGGGGATGTGAGACATCAGAGGAAAATTGCTTTCCACAGGTATGTATGTACCAGGTCATTTAGTTACTCAGAAAATTTTGAGGGTTTTGGTTTTGAAATCCCCTAAAAAATATGTTGAAATCCTAAGTTTTCTAGGGTTTTGTTTTCAAGTTCCAGTTTAATCACTGTTTAGGATGGAAAAATGAGGAGGATTTGTTTAGGGTTGATTTTGATAGTTTATGTAAATCCTCCTTTCTCCACTAAACATTCAAGGACTTTCAGCTGAGTAGGAAGTCTACTACAGGCCTTCTGTCACTCAGAATATAGGGGAAGATTGGAATTGTGTGATTTAGTTGTTTAATTAAGTCCAATTATGCTCAAAACCCTAATTATGCAAATTCGGAAGCAAACAGACAAATTACAGAAAATGATCACACACAGAGATATCAAATGACAATCAAATGGGTACTAGATTTTGAAGTTCAGAAAATAGAAAAGTCAGGGACTAATGAGTGTGCCCTAGTCCAGTGCCACCATTTCTATCAGGATCTGGGAACTTGTTCCTGTTGTTCCAGAGATTTTCTTGTTGCGAGATTTGTAGGACTAATGAGCGGGTGCTCGAGTCTAGGTCCTTGTTTTCTTCTTTGATCTGCAATTTTGATAGTCTACACTGGTCTCCTGCAACTCCACTTTTTTTATTCCTACAACCTATAACTTGCGATCACAGAAAAATGGGTTGGGGGTTGTGGTGTTTAGAGGCTTGCCTCAATCAAGCCCCGGAGAGACATTCAAGTCTTCGGAACATCGTTGTCAGATAAAGAGTGCGTATCCTTGCGAGATAGAGGCGAAATCCAAATGATAAATGATTGAAAACACAAATGATATCACCTTGTAGTGAAGATCTCATGGAAGGAAGATGCTCTTCATGCCACGAGGAGATGGATGTCAAATCTGCAAACACAAACACAATAACAATGCTCTGCTCTGCAAAACAATGAATATTTTGAATGCTCTAAAATCACAAGAATGCCAAAATCATCTAATGCTCATCTAGTTTACAAATGAATCACTAATCGTGCTTATATATGCAACTACAAACATTCTTGCCAAGAATTTCGTAATTGAAACTTACTGTGTTGGCATAGGACCTAAATAACGGTCATAAACCGACACTCTAAAATTAGGCCTGACCTAAAATAGGGCAGGACTAGGGCGCGGATGCCCAAGTCCTCCCCCCTATTTTAGGTAGGACTTATGTTAATGCATCCCCTGAGTCCTATTTGCCATAAAACTTCAAGGTTTTCTCATCGGGAGTCATCAAAATCATGCAAGATGTCTTAAATACATAAACAGGACCCGGGAGCTAAACCTTAAGAGGGAAAAGGCCCCAAGGGGACATTTTTTGATGTAACAATCACCAAAATCACCGACCACTAAAACTGCCTAAAGCTTTATTTAGATCTTACACTAGAAGCTTTTAGATATTACAGTAGCGGCCATGAATTGTGGAGCGGTCACATCAAGGCGGCGGACCAAGTTCAAACTGATCCCAAACCATGACATAATCGCCCCCTGCAAATTGGTGTGCATACCTTCCAGATTCTTCTTTCCCAACATGTGTAATATTAATATTAAACTCCACAAGCCACCGATGGCGGATCTGCCAATCAATGGCAGAGATTGCAATGAGCTATGCCACACCTTTCTAAATTAGGCCTCTAAATATCGACCTAACTGGGGGAGGGTGACTCAACTTTTCAGTCATTTTTTTAATGTACATGGTGTGATCTGTTATTCATTTGACACAGTGTTTGCCCTGCGATGTGAGGATTCAACTTTGAATTTTGAATCTTGGATTTAGCCGAGCCTAGATTTAATGGCGGAGACGGACCAGGTATGCCAATATAGGGAGTCCCTTTAAGTTCTGGTACCTTGTTTGGTGGTGTATTCAAAATTTTTCCCCTTTCTGAAAGAGAGGAGGCTCAAACATTTGGGTTTTTTTCAAGTGGCGGTGTTGAGGGCAACGACGTGCTTGTCGAGTTTGTACGACTATGCAAAGGAAAATTCAGGTCCGTTGAAGGCGGGCATGGAGACAGTGGAGCAGACCGTCAAGACTATTGTGGGGCTTGTTTATCTCAAGATGCAGGGGATGCCCTCTGAGCTTCTCTACTTTGTTGACAACAAGTTTTGCATAACTTTTTCTTTATTTCATGTCGTGTCTTTCTATTAAGTTTAGCTCTCATTTTTGCCCAACTTGATATTGTATACTACTGGATCCCCATTGCTCACATGAGCTAAAACATCATTTCATAGCAACAATTTTTTTTCTTAGCAATAGATTGACAAACCAAAAGATAGAGACTTTTAAAAAAATCAAGATTAAAAGGGAAACCAAAAAATGCGAAGAAAAAGAGAAAAAGCTGTTGTTTTTATATTTAAGGGCAATTAAGCTATGCCTTTCATTTTACAATTAACGATTTATATTTACTATTGTTGTTCTAAAATAAACTAATATGCTTGTATCCTTTAGAAGACTGTTGTCCTATTTTATGATTTGTGATTTGTATATTAGACAGCTGCTGCCATGGTAATTTGTAAAAAACTTCATTAATCTGAGTCTCCAGTGTATCCTTTAGAAGACTGTTGTACAGTTGTATGATTTGTGATTTGTATATTAGACAGCTGCTGACGCAATAGTCTCTGAAAAACTCATTAATCTGAGCCGCCGGTGTTTGAAATTGAGTTCAAAATGGTTGGTATGGCAAGATCCAGCTAAGCTTGGCAAAGACTTGGCCAACTTCAAACCATAAAAGAGAAATTTGCAATTGGTTGAGGGCAAACAAAGCAGCTTTCTTGCTATTATTTGATGGCACTGGAATTAAATTCATGTGAAATGAAAAAATGTATCTTATGTGAACTTTTGTTTATTAAATCATTTTTCATTCTATTAATTCTTGGTGCTAAGTCTTATCCAACTCTTAAGACAACTTGGCTTATCAGTCCGGTTTGTTTCAATTCTGGCCACTGAGGAAGGGTTCGATGGAGGGGGAACCATTGCTATTCTTGTCCCTCAGGCAATCTAGGTAACATATTTAATTATAGATCTGTGATTAACAGTATCATTTCTATCAAATACATCTACTTCTAAGAAAGGAGGTTTTTGGTGATTTTATGTGAAAAATCATGATTTTTAGGTTAAAAAAACTATTTTTTAGTAGTGATTCCATTTTCTCACAAATTATTGTGATTTTTTGGCAATTTTTTTTAACAATGTTTCATTGAGCACTTGGTGGAGTGAAAGACCATTATTTTAGTGGTGATGGACGTGGGTTAACATGTTGTTTTGGTGCAGTCCATCGGTTCATCACTATGGCCTCTCCATTCCTTAGATTGACTAAATTTATTTGACTTGAAGAATTGATCTACAAGTCAATCAAGGTTTTTTGGCAAAATTTTTAGAAGTGAATTGATATTTGAGTTTAATATTGCTTGTGCATGGAAGATTTAAATGTTGTATTCTATAGGGTGCTTTTTGCAATTGGATTAGCCTTAAGTTTTTAACAGTGTTATACAAGAGTTTGCTACTATGCAGGTTGGTGTAGGCTATCTAAATTTCAGATTTTTGATGTTAACTACAGGTTTAAATTGGCTTAAATACCTATGTGCAATGATTCTTGAAATTTGAACTGTATTGAAGAATGTACTAGATAAATATGATGTTGTGTTATGATTAAACACCTGATGACAACCATTAAATAGTTTCCCCTGTATTAACTTACTTAGCAATCACACCACTGTTAGGCAAAGAAACTTTTCTATCTTTTCATGCGACTATAAACTCTATACTCTACATGGCTTTATACTCTATAGATTCTTTTTTCTTTGTCTGCCCAGAAGTTTTATTGTCAAGCAGAACCCTCATCACACAATGACTACTGTGACTGCACTGATGGATGTGGCTGAATTTTCCACCTCAAATCAAGGATTGAAGTTTAGATTACAATGGTTTGATGGCTTTAAAACACATCTAGGTTAAATTATATATTTTAAATGGCGTAATTAAGTATGGTCAAACCCTCATGTAGGCATTTATACTTGTAAATACAAAGGTTTTTGGAACATGAATTGATTTTCCATAGGTTCATATTTAAGCGGTCAGCTTGCAAGGATAACGTTTGAGTTCAAGTTCCTGTCTTGAAATTTTGTTCTATGCTTGTATTGTTATTGATTTTAAGTTTGCTTTCATACATTTTTTTGCAGACAATGCTGGTGTGATTGTGAACCCAAAGGGAGAAATGAAAGGTCAGATATTTTACCACTTATGAAGTTTGGATGTTCATCTGAAACATTGAAGTTATTGTTAATATAATGACTTTTTTATGGATAATTATTGGGTGTAGCTGGGGTAATTGTTTATATGTTTTCTATTTTTTTTTGCTGTAGGTTCTGCTATCACGGGTCCTATTGGCAAAGAGTGTGCTAATTTATGGCCTAAGATTGCTAGTGCTGTAAATGCTATTATGTAGCAATGATTTTGTGGGGTCTTGAGTGGTTTTGTCAAGTTGGATTTTTGAAATAGAAATAGTCTTTATGATGTCTTAGATGTTAAGATACAGGTGTCAAAACATAGGATCATCATGTTTGACAACATTTTGAGGAGTTATTTTATTTTTGGTAAATATAGCACCAAGGTTATTGAATTCAATATGTGTTCTGTAATCATAGGATTGCTTCCACAAGCCTGTTCATTTCTTGAGTCCTATGACTATATTCTTAATAGAAAAAATTGATTGATTTCATTTTTCTCTTATTAGTTCCTGGTGGTAGGCAGGTAATCAAATATTTTATTTTCCTCAATATGTTTAAAATATTTTTTCTTGATGATTAGGGTTCTATTGAGCCCAAATATTTAAAAGAAGTAAAATACAAACATCCAACAAAATTAGGGGCACTAATCCCTTAATGTGAAACAAGGATAGTAAGTCTGAAGCCAAACAATCCATAAATCCAAGCCCATAAAAAACCAATGGAAAAGCTCTAACCAAAAGTAGACAAAAAAAAAAAAACACTTGAGGGAGGTCTCCCACTTGAGTAATTGAGGCCACCCAAATGTTCTCGATTTTGGATGCCAAATAGCCAATGCTTGCTGATTGGAAATTCACCTTCTGAATCATCTCTTTGATGCAAGCATAACAAAGTAGAACATTATCACACAGTTGTGGAAGAGTAAGTCACTAGAAACCTCTAGAGTCTTGTTAGAGTTTGTTATGAGAAGGCTCTGCACAACAGAGTGCAAACTAAGGTGGAAAGATTGGCTTCAGCAAAGCAACACCTATTGATGAGGAAGGCATATCAACAAGGGTAAACGTAGTTCTTCATCTCTTTGTCAACCACATTGCCCTCAAAATACAAGAAGTTCCTCATAAATGGAGTATTTATTTTGTAATTTCTAAGTCTCCAAGCATCTTTGTGCCCAGGAAACATTTAACTAAACTTATTAATCTTGATGCTGAACGATCAAAGATGGCCTCTAATCTTTTGTTTGAAATGCCATAGTTCCCTTCCTATCACAAGCCATGAGAGGGTTGAAACCCAAACAAAGCCCACCTCAGGGAAACACAGAGAGCACAAACACCACCAACAGTAGCAGGAAAAGCGTGAAACATCAGACAAATGCACAGGCATCCCAAAATACAACAACATCCAATGGAGAGAAGTATTGGCTTTTAAAGTTGCCTACTACATGACCCATCTTGTCGAAAAGGCAACTCCTACGATGACGCACAATGCAAACTCACCTAATTAAGTAAAACTACAGAAACACGAGAGATATTTCATGATATCAAGTAGACACAAGTCTTTAAAATAATTATATGATTAAATATACATTTGTTTCTATAGCGGATTATATAAAAATCAATAAGAGATTCAATTAATTTACTACATATATACAATATAGACAAGTTAATTATAAGGTGAACTATAATTTTCAAAATTATATTTTTTAAATGATTATAGAGATAAGTGATCTCCCATAGGGAGTGAATGTAAAGTAATGACAACTTAAAAATATAAATATTTACTGGAATTGACATGATAATAATTTTACTCAACTATGTTTGTTCATCTCAATCACATAGTTGGTTTAATCTACAAAATGTCATAAATGATAAAAACAAAAAAAGTTCCCTTTACCTTTATCACTTGACAATTGATAAATTGTTAATTTTTCTATTTTATTTTTCTACAAAATGTCATAAATGATAAAAACAAAAAAGTTTCCTTTACCTTTATCACTTTGACAATTATAAACTGTTAATTTTTTATTTTCTTTTTCTACTCGATAACTTAGTATTATTTATCTAGTGATTACCAATCAAAACAAAGTATTGTTTTTCATGTTGAACAAATTTTAATTTTTATTACGTTTACATGAGATTTTTTTGAGAAATATTATTTTGAATAAAACAAATACTTATTAAACAAATAATATTTATTTTAATGTTAAACAAATAATATTTTTTCTTTAAATCTATGCAAATATTATAACAAAATTATAATATTTATATTAATATAATATTCATATTGTGATTATTTAATTTTAATTCATTGTATATATTATTTATAAATTTGATATTTTAAATATTAATGAAATAATATATCAATAATAGAATGTATATTAAATTATTGATTATACAAATTAGTAGAATTATCATGTGATAGATATTATAAAAGTTCATATATCAAATAAAATGATTATGAGCTAGTATGTATTTATATGTCTTATGTGCATAATATTAGATATAAGTTGTAGAACATAAATCTATTGTACCTTCACCTAATTATTTTTAAAATAATTATATGATTAAATATGCATTTGTTTCTATAGCGTATTATATAAAAATCAATAAGAGATTCAATTAATTTACTACATTTATCCAACTATGTTTGTTCATCTCAATATGTAATTAAATAAAATTTACTAATATAAGTGAAAGAAGACAATAATTAATGTGATGAAATTTCAATAAGAAGTTAGTGGATTAAATAACTTATAAATCAATAGACAATAAAAAATATCTAACAAATTCTATAATTTCATCATAAAATTTTTAGCCTGCCCATTGAACCTATGGGTCTAATTGCTAGTTAAGTAAAACTACAGAAACACAAGAGATATTTCACGATATCAAGTAGACACAAGTCTTAAAAATTGAGGGTAGATTGACTCAGTTGAGACCAACCAATTGCTCAAGCTAAGAACAACATAATTATGAGGGCTTATCATATAAGATAATACTTTCAAAGCCATCTCATGCCTCCACAAAGCTTCATTCAATATAGATTTAGCTTTCTAGTTGGAAAAAACCCTTTTGACAGTCGCTCTATCTCATTTTTTCTAGTGGACTTCAAATAGAAATAGCCACCCTTCACAAAACCACATTTATCGTTTGTAATGGTAACCCTTGTGCTCGCAACTAAAGGATTGTAAATGGGAGAGTTTTGCACAAAATTGTAATAGTGAGAGATGATTACTAATCTATTTTTCCTTTCTTTGGTTTGGCATCAAAAAAATTATCTTTCCTCTTCAATCTTAGGATTGTGTGTCTCAGATTTATCTGAAAAACTTCCAATGCCTTGTTTTATAGTATTGTGTATATGTTAGAATTACATTAGAATTTTTTTTGTCACTTTTCTCACATTCCACTATTTTTTAAATGTCATTTACTATCCTTTCTACTGATCACTAGTTTGATTCATTCTACTCACAACATTCTCCTAAACACCACAAAATTCCACAACAATCTAAGCTTTTTTAACTTTAGGTTCATTAACCTTAATTTCTGCCTCTGTCAAATGTATTAGGCAATCTAGTTACACATGTTGAACAACCAATTGATATCTATCCTCCTAGTTTCTTTTGCTAATGGTTTCTATAATTGCTTTACTAGAATTTGGTTCTAATAAATTGAATTGCTAATTAATTCACTCTAAAATTAAATTGCTTTATATCTAAAATTGGACAAAATAGAGTTAACTGTCAGGGAGATTATTATCATGATTATCATCCAAAAATTTCATCAACCCATTTTTCTTTGTATGGCTTAAAAAGTCCAATGGATGTTATAGTTCTCATATAGAAGAAAAACCTCAAACAAATATTTTGGCAAGTTAATATTCCATCCAAATTAGCCATTGAAATCTCAAAGGGAGTAGCTTAGAGAACCAATAAAGGTGTCAAAAGAAATCATCTAATGAAATATCCGAAAAAGTGCAGAGGTTGGAAATTTGCACTGCATTCTAACACGAGACGTTTTCTGTGGATTGCACGATAGTCAATCTAAACAATCAGTCTTCATGTCTGATGATCATCCTTTATTATATGCTCAAATGTCTATAAATGAGGTCCGTGGACGCTCCATTATCCTTGTTGGTGATTTGGGTCAGCTGCCTCATGTTAGAGACATTCCCTCATGCAACTCATATGGTGCAGCGTTGTGGCACTCCTTTCAAACTGTTGTATCCTTTCAAACATAAAGGATACATCTTTTGTTATACTTACCTGAAAACACAATGTTAAGGAATGAATTATTTTTCAACCTAAATATTCTTCTTTTCTACTTTTTTTTGGCTTGAATGACTATCTATAAATCATTAAGTAGTCACTTCTTAATGATTTATCTATAACGGAAAGAAGTAAATATGATCACTTGCTTCACTTTGTTTTGACATATTTCTAAACATTTGCATTTCACATTTTCTGGTTATAGGGCTAAAGTTTATTGTTTTGTAGTCTTGGTTGTTAGGGTTTCTCCATTTCTACATTCTTGTAGGTTGCACATTTGGCATGTCTATGCATCTTGTTGAGCTTCAACTATCAGTGATATGCCTCGCAACATCATAATACATATGTCTCTTTTGGAGAAACGAGTAAGATTGACTACATGCAATATGAACCTCAAATTACTAGATAATTCAATCAATGATACACTCCATGGCTAGCGTGGTACATTGCATAAATGGCTCTTGTTACATGCAAGAAATACTTCTTTATAATTTCTAAATTAATTAAGAATTACACTCATTACAAATAACTATCGGCGTGCCCATTGCCCATTAAGTGCGATTGCTAGTATAATAAATGTCGGGGTTGTCAGACAGTAGTTGGAGGATGATCATGCAAGAATCAGTATTGACAATGAAATTAATGCGTGCATATCAGTACCAACTGATAGTATTAAAATTAATGTATGCATATCAATCTATAATATATTTCCTATCGGTGATTATGGTTGCTACAAGTTTGATTAAATCATGATATTAATATGTTTTAACTGAGAAACCATAATATTTAATACTATTAGGTATTAGTATTAATATTAATAAGGTATAATACTAGAATTATTAATAAGAGGTAATTAATAAGTTAGTAGATTATGATTAATGTTAGTACTAATTACCCATTAATATACTTGTATAGAGTGAAACATTTCAAGGTTAATTTTAAATATTGGAATTATTGAACTTATAATTTATAATTAATAATAACTTATAATATTAATTAATTTTAAGGTTTATTTCTTATTAATATAAGGATATCTCTCGGCGTTTTTATATAGATTTTTCTAAAGATAGGTTTTCTAGTCATAAATGTAATTATATATATTTAAAGAATTATTAGTATGCATAGTTAAACACTATAATAGTTTACTATGATGCAAATACATTAGTAATATAAATAGTTTATTTTACAATTCTTCTTTAACTACTATATATGTTAAATTCCTTAATTAATCCTTTGAATAGTCAGTGTGAAAAATAGAATTATTATTTAAATTTTATTATATTTTAAAACATTCAATGCCAAGTACCAACTTGGCACTGTGACAAGTGTGTGGTGGGAACGGTTTGTCTTCTTAAACATTTATAATCTTTGTCACCTAATGTTGCCGACCGTTGAGGAATTTAACTCCCAACTCCGTAGATTTATTTTCACCAGCACAAGTATTTATTTCATGTCTGATGTGGATGACAAGATTTGCCCAAGTGTCATGAATTTATTGCCTTGTCAGCGAGTTTGTCATTGAGAAGATGAAATTCTATATGACTTTCAATATCAACTCTATTCGTTAAATTGCACATCGGAAAAATCTTCTATCACTTCTTTAATAGCTCAACGAAACACTCAATATTTACTCGCATAGTATAAATATTTAAAAAAATCGACGAGTATCGTGCTTTGGTTTGTGACGTATAGTTGACTAAACACCAATGAAGTGATAGATTGATGACAATTGGATTAGTAACATATATGTGGCAAGATATAAGATTTTCAATCTGTGATGTAGGAGGCTCAACAAATAGTAAAAACATCAATGGGAATTCTCACATCAATTTTTAACAATTGTATATTCAACATTGCCCTCAAAACTTGAGCAAGGGACATATGAATCCTTGTCCAACTATCTCTTTCTTCTCTTACACAAACCTAGGTAATAAAAATAAGGGATGTAGATTATAGCAATATTAAATTATTTATGAGTAACTTATTAAATACTATTAAATTTTTTAGTATATAAATAAATATATATACTAATATACATGGTTTGTAATATAAAAATATAATAATTAATTATATCGCAAGTAATAATATAGTATTAATATAAATTATTTTTAAGATTGATTTTAATTTGTTGTTTTTAACTAATTATAAATTAATATTATAACTATATTATTATGTTTAATTATAGATTATTTTAATATTATTAAATATTTAGTTAACTATAGTATATACATATAATATTAATATGTAATATTAACTTAATACTTTGTTTAAATTCTTTTCTCATAATATACTAAAACAATCTATTGGCACCACTTTGTAAATGTCATATGGATATGCATGTCAGCGGTTTTGCAGAAGTATAATGTGGAGGACATCATTTTTTGCATTGGCTTGTTCAGGGATTATAAGGATCAATAAATTAAAATCAATCTTTACATTAATCAATTCATAAACCTAAATTCTAAACCCTAAACACTATACACTAAACACTAATCTCTATACCATGAAGCCGCAACTGGATCATTCAATTTTTCACCAATGAAAGTTTTTTTGGAATATGATCAATGAACTCATTTTTTTTTCCCTTCAACCAATCTATAAGGCTTTCCCCTTTTTCAATTCAAACTGATATTGGACTCCTCGTTAAAGCCAAAAGCAAGAGAGTATTGCATGGTAATTATGCTGCATCCACTCTTCTGTTCCTATTTCTAACAACTTCTCATACATGATTCAGCTTCTATTTCTGCAGACGCAGTGTCTCTTGTTTATTCTTGTCATTCCAAATGAATTGAATTAAAAAAAATACCCATAAAAAGTTAATCATAAGTTTGCCTTCCACAAGGTGTTGTAGGTATGTAACTTTATTATTTAAATTATTCACTATATTAATTTATTAATTAGCCTAGATAATTTAAAAACGTATCTTTCATTTATTTTCAAAACTAAAAAAAAAAATTCTACAAAACATATTAAAATAAAATAAAAATCAGTGTACAGTACGGACAAATAATTAAAGCAGCATCTTAATGATGGCAACAAGCCACAAGCTCCATAGTTCGAAACCAGTTTTTGTTTATTTAATTTTTAAAATATTTTTTGGCTCACGTTTCTCGAGCATTCTTGATATACTTTTAGCGAGAATAATTATTAATAAAAAAATTAATTTATCCAGTAAGGATTTTACAAATTAATAATAATTATTCCGTCAAATTTCTTGTTAAAATATAGACGGGAAAATCAACGCCAATTCAAAATTAAATCCGTGAGTCCGCCGACACCGGCGAGTGTCAAGGGTTTGAACCACAGTTACATTTTAACTCTGTCGGTAACTGCGGTTACTTTTCACAAATCACGACAAGCGCAATCATGAAATCCCTTGTTTCCTCAAAACAGCCAAAACTATTCACGTCAGAACATCTAGTCTGACGTAGACTTTTCTCCAGTGAGTAAACGCCACGTGACAAGCAATGGTCCGACATGACAGCCCGGAAGCACGAGCAGTGAACTCCACATGGCTGACGCTATGTCGCAGGTTCGAATCCCGCCCACAAAAACCTGAGTGAAGAAAAAGCCCAACCAGCGAACGACTCCAACGCGGTCGCAGGTTCGAATCTCGTCCGGGAAACGCTAATGTAGGTGGCCAGCCAGGCAGATTCTGAAAATGCATACGAAATCGGATTCAGAGGTGACGAGCATACCGCCGCTCTACTTCGTGCAGAGCCCGTCGAGGGAATCCTCACACGATGGCGAAAAAATGTCGTTCCAATCGACGCCTGTGCTGAGCCCCGCTGCTTCTCCTTCGCACCACTCCTTCGGCCGCCACTCGCGCACTTCCTCCGCCAGCAGATTTTCTGGCAACCTCAAAACCCTTGGAGGTCGCAAAATCAATCCCCAGGGGAAGCCCAACGCCAAAGGTTGGCCTGAGTGCAATGTCATTGAAGAAGAAGGCGCCTATGATGACGATGATTATGGCTCAAAGAAAGGCATTTCACGCCGATGTTATGTCATTTTGTTCCTCCTCTGCTTTGCCCTGCTTTTTGCTGTGTTTGCTCTTGCTTTGTGGGGCGCCAGTCGCCCTTTCAAGCCTCAGGTCTCAATTAAGGTTTGTGCTTTCATTCAAACCCTCTATGTTTGTACTCACATTTACCAGACATTTACAATTTAAATAAGTAGGTACACTTCTTTACACTAATGTTGGAGTTCTTTAATTTCTTTTCTTTGTAGAGTATAGTTTTCAGTAACTTTTATATGGGAGCGGGAGCTGATAGTACAGGTGTGCCCACGAAGATGGTGTCCCTCAATTGCAGTGTGAAAGTGAGTGTATACAATCCGGCGACTTTTTTCGGAATTCATGTGGATTCTACCCCTGTGGATCTGATCTACAACCAATTGTCTATTGCCACGGGCCAGGTGAGCACAAAATTGTTGTATTGATTCCTCTTCTCTTCAATTTCATTCTTTCTTCAACTTGTGATCTCTCTTTCAAGAGGGCAAGTCTTTGACCAACAGGCCAATTCAGGGGTAGGGTATGTATGCCTCATATTTGAAGTACAGTTAGGTGCCTCCTACATACTGGGAGTATGAGGTAGTCTCATATGTTATAAGCCACTTGTAGACCCAAAAACAGGCCGCCGACATCCTAGACTATAAAAGGATCCATTTCCATTTCCATTTCCATGCTCTTTTAGAAACCCACACCTCAATTCTGCAAAGAGAACCTTTGAAGTCCCAGCCTAGCCAGCACGCTTCCTGGAGATCCATTTTAACCTGGATTTGCCTTGCATTGGGAGCTATCCAATAGACTTGGGGTAATCCCTGTGTTTTTGTACCCACAATGAAATTAACCACACCAGGTGAATGCAATGCAAAGAAATTGACATCTGTTGTCTCGAGTACCTCTTAAAACGTGTCAGATCTGAGTTAAGCTGTATATGTGCTAGCAGTAGTCCACAGAGTTTAATTGCAACACATTAATAGGGCAGACTGCAAACAGGTGGAAATGAGTTGGTGTCACTTATGTACAGCACATTTTGTTGCAACTATTTTTGCCCTTATTTTTGGAGAGAGTATAATTTGTGTTCAACATGTATCTAGTTTGTTAAAGAATTTTTTGTTCTCCTTATTGGCCAAATCAATGTTTCTAGTTCATGCTTATACAATGGCATTAGTCTTATTTTCATGGAGTATTATCTGCATCCAAATCCACTGGGCGATGTGTATGTTTAGGAGCTGTAGCCTTATCTGGCAACTTTAGGTTCAGAAGATTGACAATTTAGTTTTTCAATGTGGATGCAGTTGCAAGAATACTACCAGTCAAGAAAGAGCCACCACACTGTGTCCATAGTGGTGGAAGGGAAGAAGGTTCCTCTATATGGGGCGGGTGGGGGCTTGAGCAATTCTGATGCAGATGGTGGCATTCCTTTGCAACTTGTATTTGGGATAAGATCAAGGGCTTATGTACTGGGTAAGCTGGTTAAGCCCAAGTTCCAAAAAGACATCCACTGTAGTTTTGTATTGGATTCAGACACATTGAAGCCCATAAGGTCACTGCAAAAGGCTTGCCAGTACGATTGACATGCTCACTGGTTGTGATAATTGGATCATTTGATTTGGGTCTGCAAGTTTTGAGAATTGTTGGTATGAATCAACTTTTTTAGCAGTTCAAGGCAGGCCTATTGTATATGATGACTCCCAACCAGGCCTATTGCTGCTATGGCATATATTGCTCTTGGGACCAACTAGGGCTCAGCAATTTCTGTTATTCATTTTCTCTATTTGATAAAGCTATATATAATGGCAGGTCATGAATGCCGTGTAATTGCTCTTATCAATTATTCAAGAACATGGTTCAGTTGTTTAACTCATTTGTACTTCTCACTAGTTGGGTTTGATTGTGTATTGATTAGAAAATGTGAGCTGCATCTGGCCATTGGATTGGCAAGTATGCATTGCTCCATTCCTATGTAATTATTATTGCAGTAAGCTAAAGATGGAAGATAGCCTTGCTGAATGAACTAAGTCCTCTCCTTTTATTAGTCCCTGCCTTCGGCAGAAGACCATATTTTTCATTGCTTCCAATTTCTTTTCATCGGAGACTCAGTAAATCAAAAATTAGACCTGGAGTCTAATGTTTGTTGAATTTAAATATTTTTACATGGAGACAATTCAGAGTTTGAGATTTTCTCGTTGGTGAAATTTTATTTTCCTGGGTTCATGCATTTTTTTTTAAAAAGCAGGAATTAAAATACATAATGTGCCCTGGCCTTTAGAGAAGAAAAAGAGACACAATTTGGTCAGGTGTGTGCTGCATAAAAAAGTTGAGGTTTATAGATTTTTCCCATGTCCCTGCAATTCACAACTATGAGTGCATCCATTTTCTTGCACTTCCAAATATATCAGGAGGTAGTCAGGGGTTGTAATAAATGGCTTCCACAGAACACCTGGTCCCCATTTATCCACCCATCTTCGTCAATGCTGCACTTCCTCTTCTACCGCCAAATTCTATTACAAAATTTAACAAAGAGATAAATATAAACTCGTCTTCGCAGTTCCCAGTTTCCAGCGAGTTAAGTAGGAATGGAGTGGTTGGAGGTCATCGCCAGTATGTTGACAAAATATGTTTTTTATGGAGTGCTCATGCCGTAGACTTTTAGGCAAGTTTTTCGTATTTCTTTATTTCTTTGTATGTATGCAATGGCACAGTATTTATTGGTGGAAGGGATCCACGAGCAGAGGAGTCTTTGGGAAGCTGTTGATGAGGAGAGGATGGGCTGTGTGAAGCACAAGAGTGTACACAATTTACTGCACCTGTCTTCAATATTAATACAGGTAACATATACTTGTTCCTTCATGAATAAAGCAATATATCTCCTCCATTGCCAAATCGTAATTTTGGGTTCTAAGATTGTTGACATTTGATATTAGGAGTCATTTTGAAAAAGAATATCATGTACCCTTTTTCAGTCCATTTCTGCAATGATTTGGGGTTGAATGGAAGGTATGCTCATTGACTGTTTGATGAAATACCTGTAATTGGTTTTGCTAGGATGGATTGCTGAAAATCTGCTTTGGCCAGAGGTAACACAATCTATTGCTTGCTGCACGTATGTACTTAAATTGTTTGGTTAATTCTTTTGTGAGGATTAAGTTTAAAATTTTTGAGAGGATTGGGAGACAGCGATCCATATAGATAGCCCCTCCACTATGGATAGGGAGACAGGCATCCAGATATCCTCACCACTTTTGTTGCATGGAATGTTTTCTCAGAATGATGACTAAATAGTGTACCTCTTTTTCTTTTCCATATATACCTTATAATATGCTATTATTAATCTATATCTGGTAGATAATCTATTGTTCTGTCTTCTAGGAGTGCTATTCTAAATGGAGGCAAGCCTGGTAAGAAATGACAGAACTTTTATCTAAATAGTAGGTTTCTGCAGTTTGTTGATGCTCTTTGCTATATGAATGAATAATATTACTATGTAATGTAAAACTCAGCTAAAAAATATGGCAGAATTAACAGCTAACACCCTGGGGCAATGTGATAATAATCACTCTTGGTAATGTATTGGGTTTTCTTTATTTGTATGTTTAAGCTTTTCAAAATTTTCTTGTTGATTCGGCGCCATAAGAGAAAAAGCTATATTGACTTAGTCTTCCAATGTTTCATTTGGTTAAAAGGATGTATGGTTCTGTATTTCCTGACTGCGCTGTATTACTCCAAGCTCGAGAGAAATGAAAAATTGTGAGAGAATAGATTTACATCAGACATAGCCATGCCAAGATCCTAATTATCCTTATGAAGCTGTACCCCAAGGATTTGGTTGGTATGCTGCACAAGTCAACCACAAATTCTTTGTAAATAATCATGAGTGTAGAATTTAAACGTGGCTTAGTAAAACAGTAATCATTAGTACTAGATGGTAATGGCTTTGTATTTTACTGATTCCTAGTTGAATATTTTTAAATTTTTTCAATGAGTGGTGAAGGATTATCAGACACTATAAGATACATGAATTAGAAAAAATTTCACAGCTTATAATCTGAGATAGATTAATTCACAGAGCTAAAGATAGAGATGGTTGTTAAGGACACAGTTTCTAAGAATGGTCAAAATGCCAGAAGGATAGAGATGATTGTCAAAAACAGAGTTCTAAGTTTTTGATTGTATATTCATAGGATTGGATAGCTATAAGCTGAAGAAATATGTTTTGAAGTTCTAACAAGTGATTAGTTTCCAGCTGGATAATAGAACAAAGAGCTCGTAGGTTGCAAATTTCAACCAGTGACCACGAGGTCTAAATGAATTAAGACAAAAATTGAAGACTTATAGGCACCATTCTTACATTAGAGTCTGTAAAAGTGATCAAAAGCACTATATGACTGGATCGAGATAATGATTGTTAGGCTACTCTGAGAAAAGAATCCTTGTCATGTACTTTGCACTAACATTTAAGAAAAAATACCTCCTGCGGTATGCTGTGATGAGATTCTTGCTCCTGAATTGTCTTAGGATTTAAGGCGGTTTTCGGCTTCCTCAGGCCAATGGTCTTCCTCCTTGCATGAGACATCTCTGGTGGAAACAATGGAGGGTGTCCCCTCTCCTAGATCGAGGATCTAGATAATGATGTATCTTGGACGATTGTTTAAAGAAGCAAGAGAGGTCTTCCTAAAATTGTGTCTGATTCCCATCCCTGAGTGTGCGGATCCCTAGGACAGGGTCAAGCATTGCATAGGTTTGTGAACTGTTTGTTGTTTGTTTTGCTGGTATGCGGTTCTTTTCGGCAGTGTGGCTGCAGTTGTGCTGTGGTTCGGCTCCTTTAGGCTGTTTCTTTGCATTGTAAAAGGTTTCAGGTCCTTTCAAAACCTGTTACCCATTAATCAAAAACATTTAAAAAAATAACTGGAATAAATGCTGAAAAAGATGGATGGCTTGATCAAATAATTTCTGTCTTTAAACAAATTAGTTTAATAGAAAGAAGTTCCCTATTTGGTATTAATTATATTAATAATTGAAATAATATAAATTTAATAATTATTAATTATATAGATCATTATTATAAGAATATATAATTATTATTAAATAGATTAATTCTATATAAGTAATAATTTAATAAACTATAATTATAGTATATTAGAATAATTAAAAATTAATTACGTCGATAGGCGTTTCACTTGTGGAGCGAGTCAACCTCCGTACTGCGCTAGATGAGATTGACAGCTTGAAATGTATCTCGGGTACAGGGACAACCATTAGAATGATCATAGCCGCAAATGTCAGGTTCAACAACTGTAAAAGAAAATAGTTCTCTCCGGAAGGCAGCGAGCTCCCGTGCAGTACTGGTTCGAAATCATGGATGGAAATACGAGGTAGGCATTGGACGACCACAAAAATTATCTCAGACGCCAACATCGAATCGAAGCAACATTGTTACTATGACTGAAGCGTGATTTGCAAGTTAGCTTAGGCTAGAATGTTAAACTTTCATGGGTTCGGTCAAAGGTTCGATATTAGAAGGCATGGATGTAGTGACCACAAGATCAGCTCAATGCGATTCAACTTCCCCAGGCCGCAGGATACAACTTCCACCGTAGGTTGCACGTTCGAGTCCCTCAACCTCAAAGGGAAAGCAACGACAATATATCTTCACAACATTGGTCTACTCGGGCTGATTTAGTCTTAGAAATTGTTGGTGCTCATTCACGTAAGTAAAATTACATGGGAGATAGATGTACGCAAATATTTGAAGCTTTGGAGAGAGGAAAAGATAGCAAGGGAGAAAATCTGAGCCAACGTGTAGTTACTTTCGTGTGTAATGAGTTGGAGCCCTCTAAGCAGCAAGCGTTTTTGGATATTTGTTGCTTCTTTTGTAAATGGAGTTGCAGTGATGTGGAGTACATTATTGGAGCAGAGGAAGTCACACTTCTAGAAGAGGCGGCTTTGTTCAAGACGTCCAACAAAGACAAGGTGATTGTTCATGATATCATCCAAGCAAACCGGCCGAGTATGTCTGAATCTAGTAGAATTATGGATATGCAATCCTGGCCCGAAGTTCACATGACAATTAGGTATGTGTTTGCATTCGTATACTGGTACAGGGTAAGAATGCAATGTTAAGTACTGGTATTAATGAAATATACCATGTCTTTGCAGAGACTCGATCAAATTAAAGGAGTTAGGCTTAGTGAGCAGGACTCTGAATTTGGGTATGAATTTGATGAGAGGCACATTGTTTCCATGAAAAAATTGTTGAGAGTTTTGGCCTCGGGGAACAAGATAAATGTATCATGGTCAAGCCAAGACACCCGAATATAAAGAACTGAGATTTATTTGTCTAGGTGGCGACATCTTTGGTTTATGGCCAGTGAATTTAGAGTCCCTTGAGCGCTTGGCTGTGTTCC
The DNA here is from genome assembly GCA_027924645.1 of Cunninghamia lanceolata. NCBI lineage: Eukaryota > Viridiplantae > Streptophyta > Pinopsida > Cupressales > Cupressaceae > Cunninghamia > Cunninghamia lanceolata. The sequence continues at coordinate 2,518,291 of BSBN01000136.1, forward strand.
ATGGCCCTATCTTTAAGGACGGTGTAACTTTGTATCTAGCAAGTCCTTCCCCATTTCTTAAAATTTGTTATCTATAATGGTTTGTTTAGATTTGGAAAGGATTCCTTAGAATGGAATCACATTATGGATGCAGTTACCCAGCAGGCTAAAAATGGTAGGCGCAACACTCTTAGCCTTTCTACAGGAGAGAGAAACCCTAGTCGTGGCCGCGAGGAGAGAAATCTGTCGAAGATCTGAGCTGCAAGTATTTCGGTTCCCAAGCCGACAGAGACAACGTTTTCAGTTTTCCCAGGCAGAGTTTTAGAAGACAACCTTCGGGAGAAAAGAGGTCAGGCCAGCTTCAATAGACAATGGTGGGGCTCGTGGGCCACAGGTTAGTAGGGCCAGACGTTTTTTCTTCTATTTAAATTGAGTTTCTCTTGTGCGACGGATGCATGTGCTATATTTTATTTAGCATACCGACAGAACAACAACATACCCGAAATAAAAGCACAACAGACAACATACATTGTCTTTTATCGGTGAAAAGACAAACGGTGAAACTGCAAAACAAACCCTTCTCAAATTGTAAACCCTTGTCAAACTGCACAACAAACGGTGAAAACAAATGGTGAAACTGCACTCACGGGTTCTGCATAATGGTTAAACCAATGGGGGATTCGAAACCATCATTTAAACAGAGGGCTAGATCTCTCTGCAACGCTGACAAAGGGCCACAGGGGTTAGTACATGTTAAAACACAGGTAAACAATCATTTGAAAATCCTAGGGCCAAGGATTCTGGGTTCATCTAACCATGGGGCAATAGGCGGACTCCAACCTCAGGCTCCTAGTTCTATGGTTAGGGCGTTTATCCAGGAAGTGGATATTCCCTGGAATCAACTTCTTCAACTCTCAAAAACACCTGCGTGGGCAAATCTTAATTTGCAGGTTGATAATCAGGGATCTCTCTTGACAGGGTATCCTTTATGGTCAGAACACCCTCAGGTAAACATAGTACAAGCAGTGGAAAGACTGGTCTATGTGAATGCCAAGCAATACAAGGGGATTCTAAGGCGTAGACAGATCTGAAGGCTAGGGCAAACGCATAGGAAAAGGTTTATTATGATCTTGCCAAAAGGGCATAGCAACAACTCAAACGTTTCTAGTACTTTGCCTCAGATAGGAAGAAGGCAAACTAAGCAGGGTGAAACCAAAGAAAAGGGGAAGCGTGTAGGCAATCCGAAGGATACGGTGTCAAAGCTAGACAAAGCAGAGCCGTACACAACGAAGATTGGGGTAAGAGATGAAGCATCTCGAGATAACAAAGAGATATACAGCCCTACGTCCACACCGTTATTGTGGTCATCAGAGCTGTATGTGGTAGAGCTCATGAGCTTGAAGGAGAGGCTAGAAATGCTTGAAGAAAAGAGGCTGCAGGGAGACAACAAGACGAAGGAAACGATAAAAGACAGATGCATAGTGGAAAGAGAGAATAAAACTCTCAAGGAACAAGTTTTGAATCTGCAGATTAGTATGGAAAGAGGGCAACAAGAACTGAGCATTTTAAAACAAGAAGTAAAACAACTGAAATCAATAGAATATAAGAAGCTAGAAGTAGTAAATGGAGGCAATGCAACTCAAATGAAGGAGATTCAATCAGTCATTGCTGACTTGGAGATAAAAGAAACCTAGTTAAGAGACCGGATAGAAGAGGCTAAATCTTGGTCACAAGTCGTAAGTGGACCATTAAAAGAACAAAAAGAAATTTGAGAAACAAATCAAGATTCACATAAAAGAAGAAAAGGACAAAGAAGACAAGGCAGTAAATATCATCATCAAAGGTTTAAGGGACTTCAGAGAGAAGGAAAGGACCGACATTTTTGCAAGAGATTTCCTTAAAGACAAGCTGAAATGGATAGGTGTTATTTAGCAAGCGAATAGGATATGAAAGAAACCAGAGGAAGCGAGGAATAGGCAGGTAAGAGTTATCTTAAGAAACATAGATGATAAGAGTGAGATTCTAAAAAACAGGGGGTTGCTTAGAGGCACTCGCATATTCTTAGATGAAGATTTGACATTTGCACAACAAGAAGAACGAAGGAAGGAGTGGGAGAAAGTGAAAACAGCAAGGGATGACGGAAAGTGGGCATGGCTGAAAAACGGGAAAGCCCAAATCAGCGAGAGATTTCCACACAAGAAATGGGGATTTGGGGCCCCACGAGAGTATCTACAGATTGTAAGTTGGAACTGCAGAGGATATCCATGGAGAAGAGGACCGGGGTTGGGGCCCATAGCAGAGGGAAAAGACACGATTATCCTTACGGAGACTCATGAGCATGATGGTTGCAAAGTGCTACGCTTTGAAGGGTACAAGAAAATTTCAGTTTGGAATGAAGGAACTGAAAAAGGTAAAGGGCATGGGGGAATCACCATGCTAATTAGAGAAATGTGGGGTGGGATCATGGAATTTGAGAAAGAAGATCCAAACAAGTAGTACATTTGGATAAAAATAACTGACAACGAGGCTATGGTCAAGTTCGTAACGTCTTACTTTGCCCCAAAAGGGTCAAAGTTCTACAAAAAGAGAAATCTTGACAATGAAGACCCTTATGCTACACTTATGAAAGACATTTCTACTTTCAGCCCCTTTGGGGGAAATTGTCTTATTTGGTGATTTTAATGCTAGGACAACAAACAATCAGTCTCTTCATTTGGGCAGAGAGGAAAGAGGGGACAACAACCTGTTATGGTTAGAGGAAAGCGAAGATTAGCTTTGGCAAAGAACCTCATAGGATAGTAATGGTAGTGTGAATCATTTTGGAGTGGAATTATTAGGACTTTGTAGTCTTCACGGCATGGTTATTTGTCATGGTATGAGTAATTGGCCTAGATCCGAGGGTATCACTTGTAAAACTTACAATGGTCAAAGTGTGGTGGATTATGTTATATGTTCTCAGAATGGTACTTCCAGGCTCTTAGAATTCGACATTGGGGACTGCACTAATGATTTGAAATCTGATCATATGCCTCTTTTAGTTAAGTTTGGCCTTCAGAATGTCATGCAAAAAGAGGGGTAGGCCCAAAACAGGCATAAGAAAGTTCACACACAAGGTAGAATCTTGGTGAACCAAAAAAATCAAGAGATCTTCGCTGCTGCTCTAAAACAACACTTCCAAATGATAAAAAACAACATAGGGGGCAAAGAAACAAACAAGGAAATAAAGAACAATATTAGCAGCAGTATGTTGATCCCTCTCATCCACAAGGCTATAAAGTCGTGCAAGAGGGCTCGGCCTAAGAAGAGGATCTCAAATACTTTCCCGACCAATCCGTGGTATGACGAAGAGTGCAAGGCGGCAAAAAGAGCCTTCAAAGAGACTGAGACAAACAATGAAAGCAGGGAAAATAATGAGAATTTGTTAAAATTCAAAAAAGAAAGCTATGTAGTTTCTAGAAGGAAAGAGTTAATTTCTTTGGGTAAAAATAACCCCTAAGGCTTTTGGAGGGAGTTGCAACAGGAAAGAGAACATATTGAAAACAATATCACAGGTGACCAATGGTTAGAGTATGCGAGGCTCCTATATGAACGGTCTCAAGAGAAAGTCAACCCTCATATAGTTAACACGTCAACTGAGCTCTTCTCGGTGGAAGATATCAAGTAGGGTATAAAGAAGCTAGCAAGTGGCAAAGCGCAAGACATAAATGGGCTGCAAGCTGAATTTTTAAAGTGGGGAGTTAAGTACCTTGCATCGCACATCAAAAGTATATTTAATGGCATCACAAAAGAGGGCTTTCCGATTGAGTTGGCTACTAGCGTCGTTATTCCTCTCTACAAAAGTGGTGATATCAATAATCCCTCTAATTATCGAACTATCATGGTGAACCCTCTTCTTGGAAAATTGTTCGAGAGCCTCATAGAGCGTAGGATCAACAATTGGGCAGAAAAAGAGGGAAAAAGAGCGAAAGGGCAGGCTGGTTTTAGACCAAGACATTCTACCATTGATCATTGCATCGCTCTTAGACATTTGATCGAAAAAGTCTGGGACACTCAGGGGGAGAGGCCTTTTGTTGCTATGTTGATTTTAAAAAGGCTTTGGACACGGTTCCCAGGGCCAAACTGTGGAAAAGGATGGAGGAGCTTGGGATTTTGGATGAGTATAGGGCGGCTGTGCACAAGCTTTATGGGCAGGTTAGAGCTAAAATAAAATTAGAACTAAAGAGGGTATGTCGGAGTGTTTTGGTAGTGACATCGGGGTCAAACAGGGCTGTCCCCTTTCTCCCACTTTATTTGGCTTATACATTGATAAGCTTGAAGAATGGTTAAACTATACCGTTGGTGAAGGTATTCAGTTGGCGGGTTTTGTGGTGAAGTTACTTTTGTATGCTGATGCTCTTATTCTAGTTGCGAAAACTGCCCAGGGTTTGAGAGAGCATTTGAAGGAGTTAGAGCTCTTTTGTCAAGAGGTTGAGATGCAAGTGAACACTAGCAAGACCAAAGTCATGATTTTCTCATTAAAAAGGAAGCAACAAGAAGTCAACTTTATTTTTGAAGGAAGCTCTTTGGAAATAGTTGAAGAGTACAAGTACCTTGGTATTGTTTTCAATAGCAAGCTCAACTGGGACACTTGTAGAACGAAGAGGATTTGAGGGGGTTGGAGAGCTTCTTACCTGCCTCAGAATAGATGTAGGAAAGCGAAGCTATGGGATTGGAAAACCAAGAAGGCTCTTTTTGGTTTGTTAGTCACCCCGGTTGTCTTATATGGCTGCGAGATTTGGGGGAGTAGCGTGTCGAATCACAAGTGGAGACAATTAGAGAGAATTCAAAAGCATCTTATCACTAGTAGTCTTAAAGTCAAAGCTACAGTTCCCTATGAGATTCTTTTGGCTGAGGCGGGCTCCATGTTGGAGGCATTTTCTATTATCCGGCTTCTTTGTTACCTAAAGAAAGTGGAAAACATGGAAAATCAACGTTGGCCTAAATTGGTGGTGGAGGAAGAGTTAGTTTGCAGGAAAAAGTCGTGGATGAAGCAGAACAACAAGTGGTTGAACAAATGGGAGATCAATATGCAAGATTGTCCTAAAACCAAAGCTGAAATTAAACAGTTCGTGTTAGAAAAATTCAGGACTGCCATGTGGACTAAGCAGCTTGGCCAAAAAAAATTGCATTATGTCAAAGAGTTCAACCCCATGTGGGAGCATGGGGGAAAAGACTACTTGCATGCCGCTATTAAGGGTAAGGCTAGACTTTTAATTGCACAGTTGAGGACCGGTTCACATCATCTTAGGTGCGAAACTGGTAGATGGACGATCCCCAAGGAAGTTTGGGAAGATAGGATATGCACTTTCTGCAGCAAAAGAGTGGTTGAAACTGAGTGGCACTTCATCTTTGAGCGTGCTGCCTATGAAGATATCCGCATTCAGTATGGGAACAACTTGAAGGGAGGAAGTTTAAACGAGCTCTTTGAGGAAGCAAAGCTACACATAACGGCCGACTTCTTGGTCAAGATACATAGTAGAAGAGTCAACATCGAAAATTTTTTGAATGTGTCTTAGGGCTGCGGCTCTTGGTCCCTTAGGCTGTTTGGCTTCGTGGACGTCATTAAAATTCATTCATTCACAGCAAACCCCATTGAGCTGCCACATTCAGTGCTTCCAAGAAGGGTGACACTGCGGACTGTTCTTCTCTTTTTGGGAACAAGAGGGGCGGAGAAATTCACTTCACAATTTGCTATTGATAATATTGATATCGCTGTGATATGAGAGGATATCTTTCCCTTGTTTTGTCTAATATTTCATTCCAGTAATGGAGTTTGAAGGCACATAACAACTAGATGAAAGCCTAGCCAGGGTTTCTGTAATAGACTATAAGTTTGTTTGTGAAGATATTTTAGCAATAACACTTGGATATCAATTTAACAGTAGGTATTTGTAGTTTTTGGTTGTAAAGATGTCTTAGAATCAATAAGTCTTTGGATCCAGGATATTTAGTCAATAAACATACCACAAGGCTGCGAGGCATCAATACGATACTGATTTTTTAATGTTATGACCAGGTAATGAAATTTGAGGATTTGAAGGAGTTGGGCAGTGAAGCAGCCGTCAAGGTAGTATTCATTTTCTTTTTTCCTTTGACTAGTATGATTGTACTTTCCATAGATTTTATTTATTTTGAGTTGTAAAAACTGTTGACGCTTCATTTGATGTAGATCTATTTTATAGTTCTAGTATATTTTGTTGAAAGGAAAAAAATGTGAAAATTTACCTATAGAAATTGTGCTCCCACTAACTTCGGATTGCAAATGTGTCCACCCCTCCAAATGATATCAGTGTGATTAAATTCAACAATTAGTTGGTGATTTTGCAAGTAATTTTTCATTTTCAATAGTTACACAATCTAAGTTACCCAGATACTAGTACAGGAAACACTGATTCTGAAGGAAACCCTGGATATGGAAAAGTGTGGAAGTATCAGGACAAGAGTTATTAAAACAAACTTTATTAAAACATCAAACTTGAAGACTGTGACACTCCCCCTGTTGCAATGAAAGATTGGGCAATAAGTGTGCACTTGTGGGGTAATTATAGCTGTAAATGAGTTAGCTTTCAGATAGTTGCGGTAGAGGTCTTGAGTTGGTTCCAGCAACAGGAGTGGTGTTTTTCTTTTCAAATTTTTTTGGTGTTTAGCTACTGAAACCAGAGGGGTGCCATATGTTTCATGCAACATAGTAAATAATTGTTAGAAATTTTTAATTAGAAAAAACCACAAGTTTTATTAATTTTTTACCTACTTAAAATTAAGGAATTTGAAGCCATTAGCTAAATATCAAATAGATGTGTCAATGATGAGTTGTTCCTCTATACTGTCATATACCTTAGTTGTACTTACAGGGACCCTTACAAAGATTTTTGTCTTTTTTGGTGATTGTACCAAGGCGGCACACACAAGGCAATATAGAGACTCATCCAGCATGGTCATCATCTGCACTTGACACAGTTTGTCCATCCATGCCCCCGCGCATTAGTTTAATCTCACTAGTTTATATATGCTCTATTGATAATGTTCATATGCAATGTAAGCATATCTTTCATCATGCTTGACTGCACTTGTGCCCTCTTTTCATTGCAAACATCTTTCAACATGGAACCTCAGAATGGAAACAAACCTAGAAGAGGCGGAATTTCTAATCGAATTAGTGCCTTATAACACAGTAACTTCTGGAACATTTTACCAACTGCTAACATCTTCAACATGAAACCTTGGTAGGGTAACAACCCTAGAAGAGGCAGAATTTATCATATGACCATAACTCAATATATTTTTCAACAATGGCAAAATCCACTCATAATATTGCGACACTAAGTGATAAATTAATGCAAACAATATAGTAATCCACATCCACAATCTCTTCTGGAAAAATTCTCCTCTCTTGAGAGTGTTCAAGAGCAAACAACGAACCATCTTGTAATACAAATTTAGCTCTATGGAAGAACAAGGAGTAGATTTTATAAAAATATAAATCTAAAGAACACTTTGAGAGAGGGTTTGATTCAGTCTTCTAAATTATTCTTTGGTGAAATTGTTTTGCTAATAAGTAGTGATAACACCATGAGAATGTGCATGGACAATGAATCCTATAATAAAATAATTTTATGAGATAAATGTCTGTTCCAAAGAATGATAGATCTCTTGAACACTCTCAAGAGAGGAGAATTTTTCCACAAGAGACATAGGTTTGTGGATGTGAATTACTATATTGTTTGCATTAATTTATCACTTAGTGTGGCAATATTATGAGTGGATTTTGCCATTGTTGAAAATTATTTTGAGTTATGGTCATATGATAAATATACTGCGATGAATATTAATGTAAAAACAAGAACTCAAGGACACGGTATTAGTTGAGCATCATCATAGCAAAATAATCATGACCAATCAAAGCATGGTCTCCAAAATAATATCCTCAGTAACAACAAAGAAACGGACCAACAAAAACTAGATCCTCACAATATGATGTTCAATGTTCAAACACAAAACAAATTTAGGAAATACATATCACACCTGATACAGTATATATTTATGACATAGGGTACTAACCAGCCAAGAAAACTGAGCCATACAATAAGAAAATCTAATATAACAATAACTATTAGGAATCATCTTTCATGTTCTTAGCTTTGTTCTTTGCATCAATTTTCATATCTAGCAGCTCTGTTGTTTTAGCAGGATGATGCTTATAGACTGAGCCCTATGTTAGCACATTCCTGTAGCAAATAATCTAGGTATAGCCTGTATGGAAAAGGAGCTTAAAGAGAACTAGCTTCATTTTTAATATCAGAAGCTATGTTTCCAGAAACGAGAAACGGAAATGGCAACGACAACATGAGAGGAATGGGATATTTAGAGGTTGTGTATAGGAAACAGATTTAATATACAGATACATTTTCACTAATTGTGCAGAAAATATAATAGTAGAAAATATATATTATATTTGTCAATATTAACTATAGAATATACAATGGAATATAGAAAGAATAAAGTGAATCGACTAAAATGCATACCAAATTTTGACGATCTCAATAGCAAATTGGCAACAGTTGATTGGCTCTACGCATGAAGGATTGCAGCGTCTTCAGTGGCCTTAGGAAGTGGTCTCATGGAGGGGGACTTCCTAAATTATCTCAGCGGTGTTGCTGAAATGTTTTAGGAGCATTTTGAAACAAGCGATCCCATGAATTTTGTAGTTACAGGTAGGCTTAAAACTTTAAGCTCCAAAATTTATGGAAGCTGGTGGTCTCACGAGGTTTTTAGTTTAATGCTAGCAGAGATTTTTTAGGACCTACAAATAAAAAGATAAAAAATAATTAAATAAAAAATTTTCCTTACAAAATATTTCCTAAATTAAATGGAAGGAATATAAAAATTGGTAAAAAAATCCCTAAGCTGGTGGAGGAAAGTTTGAGCCCCACCTCAAATGCATCAGCTCAAAATCAACCATCTAAAAAATAGATGCTCCTATTTTAGAGGAAAAGATTCTAATTTATGCTGTAACAATTTTTTTTGGGTTTCATGGGACCCCTTTCTCCACAAAAATAGATCCTCTAGCAGCTCCATGGGACCCCTTCCTTACTCATTTGTTTGGGCGAGAGCTCAGAATAAATATTTAAACAATCTTTAAATATATATAACTACTTTTCTAAAAGGCACTTGAGGATATGTTTAAAACTTTAAGAAGTCTTAAAAAATCAAATTACTTACCAAAATGAGGAATACCTACTTGTGAAAGAAAAATGCCAAAAACAGAACCACAGTTTAAGGAAAACGCAAAATTATTTGGCAACGTGCAGAAATGTAACGACAAGCTTAGAAACGGTCATCTACAGCGGAAACAACGTTTCGCCCGTTAAAATGGGAAATGAAGCTTCCTCGTCGTGTTTTTGGTAACATAGATTAAAAGACAAATAAGATGGAATGACTATAGGAGAATTAGAAACATCAACAAGTGTGAAGGTTCTCCTAGTCTTATGAAACTTCTTCCTTTTATCTTTGAGCTATAATGGATTTTTTACGAGGTTGTAAAGATTGAAACCTAATTGAAGTTTGAATGGTAAAAATTGCAATGAGGGTTTTGTTGGGTTTCTTTATAATGGTTTTTTTTATAGTAAAATGTGGCATGGGTATCTGGTATATTTTGACTTTCTTAATTTTCAAATATATAATCTTTGAATGATTTTCAGATAGTTGGAATGATATGAAATGACTTTGAAATGATTTTCTTTAAAATTTTGGAGTTTCTCGATTTTTAAAATAATCATGAATTGTTTGAAGAAGCTTGTTATATATAAAAGTAAAATGTCTTGTATTGCTTGCACACTACTATATGATTAGATAAATGCTTTTGAAAACATTTATTTGGGAGTTGATGTCAATTTGGTTGTCTTGATTTATCAGTGATATGCATGATATATCAAACATCTATTGAAAATGATGCATGAGATGTTAACAGCGATTTTGAATGGTGTTTAAGATGATGACAACAAATAAGATAAACTAAAGAAGAATATATGTTAATGTGTTATCTGTGCCATTTCATTTTTTTTTGGGCATTCAATGATATTTGGATAATCCTCTTTTTCTTTTCATTGTTGACTTCACTACTTTTGAGGATAATTTTCATATTGAAAGATTAAAAGGGAATATGATGATAAGTTTAAAGATTGTAGAGGGCCTTCATTCCCTCATTTCAACACTGTAATGCTTGATGGATTTGATGCACACATTTTAATAATGATATCCAATTTTTAGTCAAAATATATTGATATGTTGAAAAAGGCAATGACAAGTACAAATATTCAAATCTTGGTTGATTATGTTGATAACGAAAAACTATAGTCACTTTGAATAATATCTTGATATTTGAACAAGTTTAAAGGATTGATATATAGTCACTTTGAACAAGTTCGAAGGTTGAGGGAGGCCATTGGACAGACCTAAAAGCATCATAGGTCAATATAAAGCCTAAACTCATTGGATCAATCAGATTGCATTTGCTTCGTCACATGTCTAGGGAACCTTGCACATTGGCCAAAGGACTAATAGCAATTGATAGAGCTTGCTACTTGTTTGCTTTTGGTCGCCTCTTGATTCCTTTGGGCCACAATCAATGTCACTACCAAGCCACATGTCAAATCTCGATTGACTTGAGCAACACCTTACAATTGTGGACTTGAGAGTACAATAAGTTTGCAAGAAATAATACAAGTGGATACTGGATGTAAAAATCCTTATAGATTTCACTTATTAAAATTATATTTTAAGTCTAGAAGGTTTAGATGTTTGTGGACCCAGACTTTACATTATTGAAGTTTATTAGGCCTTTTTTGTCTAGTGATGTCTTGCATGTTTTTTGGCAGAATTAGGGTCCTATATTTGTCATGGCTCTCACTAGCATCCTCAAGTTCGCAATGGCAAGTTTGTTTCATGTTTGGAGCTGCCCATGGACCTAGAATTTTATTTCGAAGGAGCTTTGCAAGAAGTTTCACAACTGATGGGGAGCTCGAGTCTTAAGGTCCAAAAGAGTTGATATCAGACACATGGTGCTCTAGATCAAATTTCATTGGTCCTTCGAACAAATATGTAGGATCTTAATGCCAACAATGCATTTCAACTCCTTGTTATGTACCTTTTGTATAGTGCATTGCATTAAAAATAAATAAAGGATTTGTATTTCTTTAAATTTATGTCATTGTTTATTACAATACACTGTGTAAAAGTACCTATCGACGAGCCCATTGCACATTAAGTGTGATTGCTATTTATAATATGTTATTAAACTAGGACACTAAGGAGTGTTGTCCATGGTAGTCCTACAATTTTAAAAGACCAACCTTAAACAAAATTTTCACAAAAATATATACAAAGCTACGATTTTATAAAATGAGACGACAATATTTGATAAGCATACTTGGATCTATGGTGGTAAGAGTTGTTTGAGCAAAACCAAAGTTCCAATTGTTCTGTCCTACAATTTGGTATAATGCATTCTTGGCATAAGTAGCATGGGATGGCATTGTATTTGGTGTATAGCAAAGTTTCCCTCATTAAATAGATATGTAGTCAACACCTTGCCTACATGCATAGTCCAAGTTAGCCTGCAGTGGAGTCCTAGATGTGTTTAGAGCAGCAGTCCATAGGCATTATGAACAAGTCAAGGCTAAAATCAGAACTAGTGATGGAATGTTAGAATTTGTTTTGGTAGTGATATTGGCGTCAAATAAGGTTGTTTGCTTTCCCCAACCTTGTTTGGGCTATACAGTGATAAGTTAGAAGAGTGGATAAACAAAGCTAATGGAGAGGGGGTTCAGCTGGCCAAATATGTAATAAAGTTACTCTTATATGCAGATGATTTTATAATATTAATTGCTAAAACAATTCATAGCCTCAAAGAACACTTGAGGGCGCTTGAAACCTTTTGTTAGGAGGTCGGGATGCAAGTGAACACTAGCAAAACCAAAGTGATGATCTTCTCATTGCGGAAAAAAAATAAGCAAATTAAGTTTTTTTTGAAGGCAGCTCGTTGGAACTAGTGGATGAGCATAAATACCTCAGGGTTGATTTTCACAACAAGCTCAATTGGGAAACATGTAGAGCAAAAAGAATTCAAGGGGGTTGGGAAGCACTTTACTCTCTTCAAAATAGATGTAGGAATGCAGAATTATGAGATTGAAAAACCAAGAAAATGTTTTTTGGTTTGCTTGTTATTCTGGTGATTCTCTATGAGTGAAATTTGAGGCAGCAGTATGTCAAATCAGAAATGAAAGCAAGTAGAAAGAATCCAAAAGCATCTCATCATAAGCAGTCTCAAAATTAAGAATGTTGTTTCGTACGAGATTTTATTGGCTGAAACATGTACTTTCCCTTTGGAAGCATCGACGATGGTTTGACTCTTAAATTACCTGAAGAAGATTCAAAATATGGAGAACCATTTGTTGGCCTAGGCTAATTATGGAGGAAGAGCTAACTAGAAGAAAGATCACATGGATGAAGCATAATGACAAATGGATAAAGAAATGAGGCATTCACATGCAAGAATGTTCAAATGCTAATGAGGAAATGAAAAAATATGTAAGAGAAAAATTTAGGAACGTCACATGGACAAAACAAATGAAACGAAAAAAAACCTACTATATCAAAAAATTTAACCCCATGTGAGATTATGAGTGGATATTAAGTGGAAAAGGAAAAGGTTGATAGCCCAACTAAGGACTAACTCACATCATCTTAGATGTGAAATGGGCAAATCGCTGATTCCTAAAGAGGAGTGGGAAAAGCGAATATGTCTATTTTACAACAAGGGTGTAGTGGAGACAGAATGGCACTTCGTCATGGAGTGCTTAGCATACAACATCATCCGTACCAAATTATGAAGACACCTTGTAAATAGCTAATTTAAGCACCTTCTTTAAGGAGGCAAGGCTATGCAAAACTGCAAATTTTTTGATCAAAATTCACTACAGAAGATCTGATCTCAAGAAGAGATCACAAACTTTTTAAGACATTGGTGTCCTGTTTCTAAAAGGAACTGTGTGCTGCTCTCAGTCCCATAGACTGCTTGGACCTTGTAGATGTAATTAAAATCTTTCATTTCATTTCAATCATATTAAATCCTTTGCCTCTTGTCTGTGCAATTAAAAGTGTTTTTAACAGATCAACACTACCGGTTTTTATTTGACTGTAGATTTATGAGAGCTGGCACTAGACATTTAAATAAAAGGTGTTCCTGGCAGTAAAATTTATATCTAAGTTTTTAACAATCTTTTATAACCTGTTAGAAAAAATGGTGGAAGAAATACAGTTGAGTAATAAATAAAATCTAACGTGGCATTGCTTTGTTTGTACGGGTCAATGATGCTGTACATGTATTCGAAGCTTTCTCAAATGCACTCCCAACATCCCTACGATGAATCTGCACCTATTTGTTTTTAACAAATCCGGGAACGAATCTACACCGTACACAGTCATGGTATCCCCTGTAAACAAGCTCAAAAAAATCTTCGACTAGGTAGGCTACCTGTTACCCGATGAGATGTTTGGTTTCCAATTTCCCTGCACAAGTCCCCAGACAAAGACAAACTTTTCTGGTGAGTTTACTTCTGGGGACCTGAGACTTGCACCCATAGGAGGTTCAAGGAATACGCCGATAGAACAACCGACGAGTTTTGAAAATTTCCCGGCGGGAATTTTTTTTACGGCGTGAGACAATTCCGAGCATTATAATGCTCACATATAAAAGCAATTTATGCATTGACTTATTCTCTTAATGGGAAGGTGAAAAGATAAGACTCTTTTATATGCTTGTCTTTATTTGCGTGAAGATAAATTTCCAGCCTTCTACAATGTTTCGGGACTGAATTCCAGAGTATAAAAGCTTACATGGAAGAAGTCTATCGGTTAATTATTGGCTTGTTATTAAAGTTTTGAGATATTTAACTGTAACTTTAATTAATTGTGTTAGAGTTCGAAAACAGATTAGTTCATAGTTTTGTGAGTCTTGTAACATTACATCAACGGGGTTTGGGTCATCCATGAGAGGCTCCCAACAGGAAATTACGCCTTCTTTTTCTTCATTTTGAGTTTGAGTATCATGTTTTCTATAGAATAGGCAACACGGATCCCTAACACTCAAATGAGATAATTTGGACCAAATATGGAGACCTCAATAGAGAATGCACCAACTCCAAGCAAAGTAGGTCAATTTTGGCTCAAGAATAACTGACCAAATAGTTTGGAATCTGCTATATCAAGAGCTCAAAGAAGATTGAAGAAGCCATCTCTAGTCTAATTTAGGCACTATGTGAAGGTGTGGAAAGAGCTACGCATAATCTTTACAGGACCTGTACAAGCGAAATGGTGTATTAGGGTACCATCTCCAATCTTTCCACCAAGGCTTGAAGCTTCTAACCCCAATCTTATGAGTCATATTGGGAGGCATAGAGTCAATTATTGTCTAGTAAGTTTCAAAATCCTAGTTAAACAATATGTGTTTAGTTGTAGTCTCTGGCCAAGAGAGAAATTTCTTAGCAAGAGGGTGATCTTAGCAAGAAATAACTGGAGAGTACCAAATAGATTGTTGATTAATATATGGCCCCTTGTGGAAATCATTACCATCCCATATAAGTCAAGGTTTAATGGCTTCCCAAGATTTCCATATACTTTTAACCACAAAAGTACCCTAAATATGGGTAGGATCCTTCATAATAAGAAGAGTATGGAAACTAAGACCCTTCCAGACTTGTCTCCCATAAGGGGCATTGAAGGAAATACAATGATGAAGCAAAATCTTTTAAGCTACATCACCTTCAAGGACTTTGATAATCCATTTGGCACACAAGGCTAAGCGTCGAGGTTGAGTAAGAATCAATCCCAACCCTCTAGAATAATGTGGGAGACAACAATACTCCTAGACCACACAATGGAAACCCCTATTATTATCAGAAGAAGCCCATAGGAAGTCCATAAGAAGCTTCTCAAGCTTCAAGTTGAAGACCTTAGTAGGGACCCAACAAGAATAATAATAAACATGTGTGGTTGCTAAAATTTTAGAACACATCTGAAATTTTCTCACCAAGGAAAGAGGCATAATGATCTAGTAGGCTAATTTCTTCTCAATTATGGAGATAACTGCCTACCATTAAGAGGATGGGGAAGCCTGGAAGGAAAATAGAATGCTAATAAATCTAAAGATTTCTCCATGATCAAGCGATTTCCAACTATAAACATCAAGCCAAACAGGCTTAGGAGTGAAGGATTACATGTAACATTCAACTTTTTTTTCCATTGGATACTTGAACTTGTAAGCACCCAAAATTGCATGGGTTAATATTTCATGTTCGATGATGATTTTGGTGGTCCAACACGTGACTTAAGTGGTGTGCTTTTTTCTCCTCATAGCGTTTTTTGCCTTGATGGAACTTTTCTTAGTGTTCTAGTACCCTCCCTTAGTTGTTCTTCATCCTTTTTTTCCATCCTCCTAGCCTCCCTAATCTTTTCGCTTTTCAAAAATGCTAATTCCTACTTCAAGATTTTGGGGCACCTGGGAGACCTCAAGGTCGCTCAAACAACTTTCCTTGACAAAAAGGGTGACCCATACCCCGACACAAGTGACATTGTTGTGATTTAAAGTGCGAGTGAGACATTTATTTTTGGCTAGTTTTCTTTCAATTTACCTTCTTATCACCAACTTTTTGCCATGATTTCTTCCTAGCTTTCTTTCTTGATTTCATGGCTATCTTTATCCTTTTTTACTCCCTAATCTTCTCTACTCTTCTCCTATTTAAGCTCTTCTTTCCTCATTCACAAAGAGAGCTAGGAGGGAGTGAACAAGCAGAGCTTGGAGAGAGTAGAGAAACACTTGCATATTGAAGCCTTTTGAAATTACTCTTCATAGGATAGATAGGATGCCTCTGCAATTATTTGCTAAAAGCATTGCATCCCTTCCCCAAGTATTGGATTGCCTTAGAAGATTGCATGCCCCACTACAAAGCTCAATCCCAAATCCTCACATTTAGACTCTCGCATGAAGCTAATTACCTTCTTCCTAATTCACTCCCAATTTGAATCTTTCCCTTTCCATCAAGTGGAGTACCCCAAAGATGGAAGAGGAGAAGAAATGAATAAACTTTGGACCCTTTGAGGTCACAATTATAGTATTGGCAATAAAGCTTCAAAGCTTCTTTTAGGTTCCTTTAATTTGAAAAACATTTCTATTCAAAGTTTCTTTTATTTTAGTAATTAGATAATAAAAAATTGCCTAAGGACTATAACACTTAGTTGTTACTTCTTGGTTAGTCTAGAGTTCAATTCCTTAGGTAAAATTAGATTTAGGTTACTTTTTTGTAAGTAGATTAGAAGTTGCTTTGAAAGCTTTTGTCATAAACTATAAAACTCCAAAAAATGTAGCATAATTGCATCATAGTTAGTTACATATACTTAATTAAATCATACTTCATTTTCAAAAAAAAAAAAGTTAGAATAGATTCTTTTTTGCATGCACTTAGATTAGCTTTTCTACAATCTTTCAACACTTGAAAACACAAAAGCAACAATATTTCAGTGCTTGAAAATGCAAACACTTCAACTTCAATAAGGCAAACACTTTAACTTCAACAAAGTGCAAACAACAACCCAAGCATTGCCTCTCATGTCAAATGTGTCATGGGATTAAAGTGGATTGGATTGAGGTGGTCCTTAATGAAGTCCAAGAGAATGTGCCCATACTTAGGCAAATTAGAAAACACAACGAACAAGGTGGATAAGATTAGATGATCTCATTGCACATATTGACTCTAGACTCACAGTATTAGCATTACAAAGAGAATTTTTGAACACCACAAATCAATCAACAACCATTCCACATTCCACACCTAGAATCAACACCATAATTTGTCATCAGGAATTCCTTCCTCATGAAGTGAGTGAGTCTACTGACATGACCTCCATCCCACACGATTGTATCACTGACATTCATGAGATTCTCTTGCCATGTGAAAAGAGTGATCAAGTAGATTCTCCTCTGCTTAGCTAGATTTTCTCGGAAGAGTAGGAGTAATTCAATCCAGATCATCAACACGGGTGCAAAATGCAATGCATGTGTTGTTCTGAGTCCACCTCATTCACTTTTTGTGGTGAGTAGATTTTATGATAGCACATATTTTGGTGAACTTGATGTGAAGAGAAAATCTTTCTAAATAAGCCCTCTCTTTTCTTTTTCTTCCACCTCTCACCCTTCTTATCTTTCCATTTATTTTGTAGTACCTACGATGCCCTCAAATATGGAAGAATTGATACTGCAATCGGGACAAGGTCCCTCAAATAGAATTAGCTCTCCATCATTTGACATATATGTCCATATCGATCCCTTGGCACCAATTTCAAATAGATATGATTATGAAGACTCTAACTCAAGTGGTGAGCGACAATAATCGCATAACTTCATCACTTCTAACAACCCAATCTGGAGCTAGGATATTGTGCCTATACTAGACCTAGGTCAAAATAAAGCACGTTGAGTCCTCATTTGATTAGAAATTCATCAAGAAGGGCATCCCACCACAAACTACAGGGACATGACCACTTGAATTGACAACAAAGTGAGCTTCTTAGAGGACTTAAAGAAGCTCGTACAACATGGGAGGCTCTCCATATAGCTTATCAAAATGAATGAGCCAAAGCATTCCAAGGGGCACCAAAAATCTTCCATAAGGAAAGAACCAACGAGGCTACTCAACTCTTGCTTACTAAACAAAACCCACCTCATGGTGAAAAAATGCCAAGCACAGGAGAAGCTACCACTGAAGCCCTCATAACTACCATGTTCCAACATATTAGGACCTTAGAAGTTGGGGGTAGCAAGAAACCAACACACATTTCCACTCAACCAAATGAAAGACTAAGATCTTTGAGGTATCATCCTCATGATAATATTTTTACAACATAGACGTTTGAAGAAAACTAGGGGGCATCTCATCTCCCCCCTATATTAACTTTTATACACGAAACACAAGTAATGAAGCCTTTATGTGTCCCTTGCCATTGACATTTAACATCGTAAGCATAGATTAATCAAGTCAGATACTTATCATGCAAAATCAAAATCAAACAAACCCACCTAGTTTCCAAAACATAATAATGTCTGGTTATCCTATCTTCTCAGGGTATCAACAACACAACATGCCCTTTCAAATGCAACAACCACATCAGGTCCCCCTATAGGGCTAATGTTTGGAGGAATAACTTCTTCCATGCTCAACCCCTTTTCAGAGACCTACTTGGAATATCTAAAAGAACCCTTAAATCTCAAACTTCGCAACATCATGCTACCGTGACCTCTCCCTGAACTTCCAAAATTTAAAGGAGTAGGAGACCCTAACTCACACATCAAGGCTTACACCATAGTAGTGCAAGAACTCATCCCTTGGGATGAGGTGGTAGCAAGAATCTTTTTGAAGACTTTAGAAGGCATCACTATGGATTCATATTATTGAATCCCTGAGGCGTCAATCTGTTACTTTCGATAATTCATTAGAGAGCTCGTTGTCACCTTTGATATGAACAAACTAGTTAAAACATGAATTTGAGAATTCTTAACAGTTAAACAGGAGGCCAACAAATTAGTTGTGCACTTCATTACACGATGGAGGTAGGTCCTTGGTTCTTCAATTAGCATGTCAAACATGGATCACAAGTAGTTGTGCGACCTCTTCCTACACACCCTTAACAAGGATACATTAGAATAAGTTCAAAAACTCCCCTATAGGTCATACGAAGAAGCCTTGGAAGGTGCTCTCATAATAGACCAGACCACAATTGATAGCAAATGAAAAGAGTATGGTGCCAACAAAAGATTGGTAACACAAGACAATAACAACAATAACCTCTCGACACCTAAAACCTTAAAGAACAATAATTGCAGTGCAACCACCATTGGAGTTACAAACATCCCACCACCTAAAAACAACAACATTTGTAATTATAACAACTATGGCAGCGATAATAATTAGACAAACTCGAGGAATCAAAGTATCAATGTAGTTGATTATCCCCCAAAAAATAATTACAAGTGACAAGGTAGACAAAATGAGATCATACAATAACAATCAATATGATCCCTATCAAAAACCTCGCAAGTAAGATCCTGACAAATATTTCTCATTTCATAAGATAAGGGGGCATGAGAATGAGTCATGTTGGGGTATCAACGATTTATCTCATACCTTCCGAAGGAGTAAAAACATCTATTTATAGATATGTTCTTCCATCCTAAAGACAAATTCGATCACACCATGGATGTAAACTCAATTGACCATTTCCAACCAAGACAACATACTAGTAGACAAAGTCAAAATATAAATAGGAACTCACTGCATGGCTATACACCTATGAGTTATTGCATGTTTCACCAAACTAGGGGCAAAATACTTCAACATGTAGACAGTATAATAGAATCATTCCATACCTCCTAAAATTTCAACAATGACCATTCATGAACACATTCTCACACACAAAAGATAGAGGACATATAACTGAAAGTTGTCAACAAAATCATCACCACACCTTTGATCAAAACATGTTAGGCCTTGTAGAACTCAATACAGATCAGGAAGTCTACACCACCCATGGACCTCAACAATCCAACTACACCCCTAATAAGCTTTATGATTTTAACTTTCTCACATCTTAGACCTTCTAAGGAACTCTCCCACTCATAAGAGTGCTCTCCTTGATGTCCTCTAGGTTTGGGCCAGGTGACACAAACTACTTCAACCCCTCACATCAACAATATCACATGTAACTCTCGTCCACTTGGTTTTCCTCCTAAAGACACCACTTCCTCATTTGATATTTCATACAACTACCCTCGAATGATGACATAACTAGGTAGGGCGACCTTGTTCTTTTCCTACAATTCCAAGCTTGCGATTACTGCATTAAGCATGTCATGGTTAATGACAAGGCAACAATTAATATAATCCCTCTTTCTCTCCTCCTTTGTTTCTTGAACAAACTATGGAGTTGGCATAGCAACTAAAGACTCAATAGGACCTACCAAATATTGGATGTAAGAGGTCAGATATAAAACCTTCTCTTTTAGTTCTTCTTTCGTCACCTTATCCCTATCAATCTTTTATATCATCAAATCAATGGAGAACTTTGCAACATTTTGAACCTTATCCATTGATTGCTTACCTAGCAAAACTATGGTCACTTGGTAATCAAAGGGTTGCATTTCTGCTTCTACTTTATTTTTCAAAGGAGCAATTGTTTGGGTTTGCCTTACCCCTTGTGCATCAACAATGATAGAAGATCTCACTCTAAATCTCTTAGGGGAGTCTTCATTACCATGGACGCTAATTATGAGAAATCATCAATTGCAAGCTTTGTCACTTTCTTTCTCTTCTAGAAATTTTGATTAAACCATATTGGAATGTCCTATGAAGTTGACCCTCCTTGTTGTGTTGTCCCCTTGATCCTATTTTTTCTAAGAATCTTACTTTGGAGGGGACTTCTAATCCTCATAGGATTTTTGTGGAGGAGGTCCCCTCTTGGGAGAGGTAGTAAGAGTCCTTTTTGGGAGGAGGAGTGGGAGATCTTGTTGTGGATGGCATAGGAGTTCTCTTAGGAGAAGGTAGAGGTGTTGCTTTGGGAGAATTCTTACGAGAATCCATAGGTGAGGGAATATTACTAGTGGGAGAATCTTGTGGAGGTGGGGAATTAGGAGGAGGTGAATGTGGAGGAGAAGGCACGAGAGGAGGTGAATTTGGAATAGGAATAGGAGGAGGTGTCCTAGGAGACCTTGAGGGTGATGGAGAAGATTATCTTTGTGTCTTGAGAGCTCCTTTTATAGAGAGAGAAGAAGGAATATTCACAAGACCCTACTTAGTTTAAGGACCACGAGGAGGACTAGGGGCACGAGAAGTTCTTAGTGCTTGATATGAGCCTTCTCCTTATTGGGTTTTCCCTAAATACAAAAACTTGATTTTTGGTTCTTCCTTATCTCTACCTTTTGCGCACCCTTATAGGATCTTCTTCTAATTCTTTAGTATTTACAAGTTTAGAAGATGACTTTGAGACTATTTCTAAAACTTTACCCTATTCGTGTTCTTGTTCTTCCTTTTCCTTCCCATTAGATGATTCCCTTGATGTTGGCTTGAGATTTTTGGTCTTTAGATCTAACCACTTCAAGCTCCTTTTAATGACCTTTTCAATCCTTTCCTAAGTTGTATTGAATTCTTTGTTGTTTCAATCCATTTTTTGAATTGGCTTATCAAAGGTCTTTTTTTTATTGCATGTAGGATCTAGAACTTTCCCATTATAATGGTTTTGGAATTGTGGCAATTTAGAAAACTTTTATTCGATATGTGCTAAGTTGAGAGTAACTCCTTTTCCTCACTACAATCTCATCATCACAATTAGCCCAAAATCTTCTAATCTCTATTCGAGCTTATAGGATGCTCTAAGTAATCCTTCCATATATGACCTGGGATTGAAGGCTTTCCTTGATTTAGACACATGTAGTGTTATTTGAGACATCTCTCGTTTTGCTATTTTTTTGCATTGTATGAAGGGCGAGTGTATCTACCAATAAATGTTAGGTAGTAGGTGCCTTCTTTGTACTTATTAGAACTGTGAATGGGAAAATCAGATTGATCAATTAAGATAATATTAACCCAAACAACAATGAAAAGTGCGAATAACAAGCATAGATGAATTAAAGCATGAAACTTACAACCTTGTTACCTTGCGGCTTCCAGTGGTTGCCTATTCTCTCTCGATCTTGACTGATGAAGGTTGGCCCTCAGGGAGCTTGCTTCCTTGCTTTGATTCCTCAAGATGACAAGGGGGAAATGGCTATGTGATATGATTCTTGCATTACAACGGTATGGAGAAGAGAAGAAGAGAAGAAGAAGATGATTCCTTGGAGGAATTTGGGCATAGTAAGGATGCCAGCAGAAGTCCCTCAAATGGCTTAGAAGAGGGTTCTATTTATAGATTTTCTGAAAATAGAATGGAGGGTGAGGATCAACTAATGAGATCAATGGCTCTCATTTTTTGTGAATCTTTAATTCATAATGGATGAATTCAAAATTCAGAGTGGAGGATAGTGGATGAATTAAAAATTCAGAGTGGAGGATAATTGAATTAGAAATTCAATGGTGGAGGACAATTGAATTAAAGATTCAATTGAGTGGAGGATAATTGAATTAGAAATTCAATGGTGGAGGACAAATGAATTTAAGATTCAATGAGTAGAGAAATAATTGAATTAGAAATTCAATGGTGGAGGACAATTGAATTAAAGATTCAATTGAGTGGATAATAGAGGATATTAGCTAATTAAATATTAAGAATATTTAATTATATGTGCAACATGGTGAGGTGGAAAGATGAGGTGGATTGATGAAGTGGACTGATGAGGTGGATTTTGTGAGGTGGATTTAGGATTTGAGACATTAGAAGAATTTAGGGATTTCAATTAAATAAAATGATTTTATTTAATTTGTAGGATAATGAATCAATCGAATAAACTTTGAATATTTATTTGATTGATAGAGGAAAATAAGAATTAAGATAAATATCAGAATATTACTTAATTCAACCTGTGCTAATTTTAGGCTATTACATTTTGCCCCTCTTTGAAGCAATGTGTTTTATCACGTTGTTTCAAAGAATAAATAGTCTGATAATGATGCATGCCCCAGTTTGGCCCTGGTACAGGTTGTGATGATAGGATGCCCCCTCGGGAGATTGGACGGGGAGAAGGCAGC
Source organism: Cunninghamia lanceolata (assembly GCA_027924645.1). NCBI lineage: Eukaryota > Viridiplantae > Streptophyta > Pinopsida > Cupressales > Cupressaceae > Cunninghamia > Cunninghamia lanceolata. The sequence goes on from BSBN01000136.1 coordinate 2,541,093, forward strand.
AGGCGTGAGACAAACAATCTCACGATAAGATATGTTGACAGGAATGAAATGGTTGAATGCAGAAGAAAGGGATGAATGATATGGAATGCAAGATAAAAATGATGAAACACAAGCAAGTAAGCAAGTATGCACAAATGACACAAGCACAAGCAAGGTATTGCCCCTGTCGAGCGGTAAACCAATGATATGGGTCGATGATGTCTGGTTTCAGGAATGAAATATGTCGTATAAGATTCCAGGTCTGGTTTCGATAATATAACATCCTGTCTAAGACATTTGATACGACAGTGTTGTTATGGCAGGAAATGATATATCCCTAGAGCAACACGAAGGACAGTGTCTGGTTTCAGGAAATGAAGCATGTCATGTAAGACGCGTGTGTTGGTCTGATTTCGACAATGCAACATCCTGTATAAGACCATTGATTGATTAACTGATCGAGTTGGTTTACGACCAGACAAGGATCAAGACCACTGATTATGATTGGATCATTTGACAAGATTAATTTGACTTGATTGATATGGATTAAGGATAGACTTGCAATTGGATATGGTATGGATATGGATATGTGATTGGATACGGTATGGATATGGATATGAGTACAGATATAGGATGCAATTGGATATGATATAGAGATGGATATGGATATGAATATTTGTCACCTTGAGATAGCAAGTATTTTGAAGTGTTTTCATCATTGGGCTTTATTATGTTGTAAGAAAATACAAGCATCTAGGTATAATGGAACCGAGATGACCTGAGTATTACTTACATGGATTTTTCAACAGACAAGGATTGCCCCTTTTCATGTTTAGATCTCGGAGTCCTCGATGATCTTTTACCAATCATGTCATTAGACAAAAGTCGTCACATTACTAAAGTTTAATCCACAAGCAGCAGACAAAGAAAATAATCATGCCCCCATCATAGCATCTCTAGCTTTTGGCATCCTCGAGTAGCATAGAAAGGCATGATAGCACAAATCAAGACTCTTAATCTAACCAACACAAAATATTCTTGCATTTAGATGTGTCTTTTTGCCATGATTGATATGAGATTTAGCTTGAGTGCTTTGATATGGTGCTCTGTTTTGCCTTGGACAGGTTGAAGTTCTGCGTCATGATTTTTGTTGTTTTGGGAAGCGTGCTTTGTTGCTCTTGTTTGTCTAGCAGAAGATATCACAATCCTTATTGGTGAGACGGACCCTAAGGGACTGACCTAGTGCCTCGGGGGCTCATTGCTAAATGACCTTGCCTACATGACGACGCAAAGGCAACGTAGTTCGGGGTAAATCCTAACAGACCTAAGACCTAGGTGAGAGAAAGTGGAGACAGACTCAGATTGATAGAGGGACTAGATATGGAACGGATGGGAGAAACAGAAGCCTCGGGGGCACATTAGAATAATGGCCTTGCCTACGTGACGACGTAGAGGCAACGTAGTTCATGGACCTGGACCATGGAAAACTAACGAGAGATACTATGCTAGGCTTATGCGATGGATACGGTATGGGACAAAACCTTGGTTGACAAGGCCGACAAAAAGATAGAGTAGCAAGCCATGATAGGTAACTGTTAGGAGTTTATTATGGGATAGATATGGGTCGAATGGGACATGAGCGAAGGAAGAATGGACTCAAGGTGACCGGATTCCCAAAGATGGAGAAGGCGGTTTATCACAAGTAACACCTGTTTACCAGGTTTTTATCACTTGCTTTTATTTGCACAAGAAGCTAGGAAGTAAACATGACGCCTGTTTGCCAGGTTTTCATCATGATACCTATCCAAGGCGCCTGTTTGCTAGGTTTTCACCATAGGACGTTTTTTTGTTTTTTTGTTTTTTGGTTCTTTTCTGATTTTTTGATATTTTTTGTACTTTTTTTATTTTTTGTACTTTTTTCTGATTTTTTTATATTTTTTGTATTTTGTGCTTCCCTTACATTAGGGTTCTCCTAGGTATAAAACTGGAGAAGATGCATGCTGTTGATTGGATCATCGAATAACTCACCCTCAGATGTTGCCAACTGATATGCCCCCGATCCATAAGTAGCTACAATCACGTAGGGCCCCAGCTAGTTGGGTTCGAACTTGCCCTTCTTTTCCCTATCCTGTTGATTGCGGGGATTTTCCCTAAGGTTCATATAGTCAATGTAAGCATCATCGTTTTGGAACATGTCTAGTTGGGGAGTTCCGCGCAGATCCCAATTAATAAGCTTAGGATGTACAAGGGGGATGGAATCGGAGGATAGGCCTGATTCATTGATGGTGTGAATGGATATGCTAGGAGTATAGGAATGGGTAGTGTTCGGGATGGTACCTTCCTCCAAGTTGTTTATTGCGATGGAATTTGAACCTTCCTCGAAATGTATAATCTAAGAGATGGGCAAATCAGACTCTAGTGGTCTATTCAGTAGCGTTTGTCCCTCATGGTAGGGGCTAAAAGTTTGGATGGTATCGACCTCTTTGTCATCATAGGAATGCTCTGTTAGCTCATCCCACTCATATTCATTGGAATCTGTGTCGCTGTCTTCTTGGAGTGTTTGGATCATTTCTACAAGACAGGCATTTTCCTTGGCTTTACCCTTGTTGTTGTATCCTAGGCCACTTGTGTTTCTAGCCGATGAGGATGAAGAAGGTTGTATAGGTTCAATGATTCCTTCTTTTCTGAGGCCAATGGGGCCTTGTCCTTCGTACCCCATTATGTGCAAAATAGTCTCACCTCACCCATAGAGTTCTGTTGGGAGTCTAGGCAGATCTTGACTGATGAAGGTTGGTCCTCAGGGAGCTTGCTTCCTTGCTTCGATCCCTCAAGATGACAAGGGGAAATGGCTATGTGATATGATTTTTCTGCATTACGATGGTATGAAGAAGAGGATTCCCTAGAGGAATTTGGGCATAGATTTGATGCCAGAATAATTCTTTCTAATTGCTTAGAAGAGGGTTCTATTTATAGATCCTCTGAATATAGAATGGAGGGTCAGGATCAACTGATGAGATCAATGGCTCTCATTTTTTGTGAATCTTTAATTCATAATGGATGAATTAAAAATTCAGAGTGGAGGATAGTGGATGAATTAAAAATTCATTGAGTGGAGGATAGTTGAATTAGAAATTCAATGGTGGAGGACAATTGAATTAAAGATTCAATTGAGTGGAGGATAATTGAATTATATGTTTTTGCTGTGATTGTAGCTGCTTACATATATATATTTATAGATCCTCTGAATAATTTTATGCTTGAGTGGAGGATGATTGAATTATATTTTTTGCTGTGATTGTAGCTGCTTACATATATTTATAGATCCTCTGAATATTTTTATGCTTGAGTGGAGGATGATTGAATTATATGTTTTTGCTGTGATTGTAGCTGCGTACATATATATATTTATAGATCCTCTGAATAATTTTATGCTTGAGTGGAGGATGATTGAATCATATGTTTCATTCAATTGACAAAAGAGGGTGTCTTTCGATTCAGCCTCGAATGAGGTCGTCCCTAGGGGCGATGAAATCCCCTAGCAGGCCTCCTAGGATAGGGATTGACAAAAGCGAATCAAGTGAGGTGTTTTTGATCTCCAAGGTCACCTTGCGGTGCGAGGAGAGAGCATACACACACCCACTTGATTCACACTTGCAGTTGATTAATTGACCTTAGAAAATTGAAATGTGATGAAAAACACATCAAACAATGGTTCTTTTTAGCCCAATTTCAAGGTGTAATTGAAGACACATTGTTCATTTTAAGCCCAATTTCGATATGTGATGAAGACACTGATTTGTTTTATGAGCCCAATTGAAGTGTGTTTTGCAACCAAGATTATGATGGAATGAGAAATAGGATGAGTGCACCTGATTAATTCACTGTCCAAATTGTTGTATTTGCAGCACCTGATGTTGCTCTAGTCCCGAATGATCCCCTGCAAGTCGCCAAATCGAAAACGAAGCAACTAGACTAGCCAAGGAGATTGTTATGCAAAAGTCGATAATTTGATAAAATCAGATGAAAAATGAATTGATACAGGAAAATGAAGTGCATAATCAGATTCTAGACGAAATTCCATGCACTTTGAAAAAAAAAGTGCACTGAAAAATGATCAAATTTGCTCCCATTATGTGCGTTTGAAGTTTAAAGGCAAGTTTGACTTTGACCGCAAAAAAATGCTGTAAAATGGTACTGTCACCTAATAAAATGTTCACAACTGCATTGTTCGTCTCGTCATCTTTCCAACGAGTCCTCATATACACAATTTCGACATCGTATGTGAAAGTTGTGTTTGTTTGAAAAAAAGGCCCTATTTCGCTATGTGGGAAAAAAAAGGTTTGACTCCCTCCTTTGTTTTGATTTTTTTGTTTTTCAAAAAAAAAAAAATTATTAATTAATTTATTTTATTGTTATTTTTTAAAAATTTTGCTATGTGTGTGTTTTTTTTTTGTTTGGGTTAATGAAAGTTTATGAAGTGTGTGTGTGTGCATGAGTGGTGGGGGACAGGTGGTGGAGTGGCTAGTGGCGGCGGTGGAGGTCACTGGTGGGCGGGGCGCGGGTGGTTGGCAGAGGTGGCAGGAGGTGTGCGCAGGGCGGAGTGCGGGCAGAGGAGGACAATTGTCTTAACTGATGAAGGTTGGCCCTCAGGGAGCTTGCTTCCTTGCTTCGATTCCCGATATGGATCAGATAAGACATGATATGATATATTGTGCTTCCCTTACATTGGGGTTCTCCTAGGTATAAAACCGACGAAGATGCATGCTATTGATTGGATCATCGAACAACTCACCCTCAGATGTTGCCAACTGATATGCCCCCGATCCGTAAGCAGCTACAATCACATAGGGCCCCAGCGAGTTGGGTTCGAACTTGCCCTTCTTTTCCCTATCCTATTGATTGCGGGGATTTTCCTTAAGGACTAGATCTCCAACTTTGAAGATTCTTGGGCGAACTCTGTGGTTATAGCTTCTTGACATCATTTGTTGATACACTTTGAGATGCTCAAAGGCTTTCTGTCTCCTTTCCTCCAGCAACTCTAGTTCTTGTAATCTGGAGACTCTGTATTCTTCATCTGATATGAGACCTTTTAACGACACCTTGAGAGATGGCAATTCAACTTCAATGGGAAGGATAGCTTCTGAGCCATAGACAAGGGCGTAGGGTGTAGCACCTGTGGGAGTGCGTATACTGGTTCTGTAGGCCCACAGAGCGGGATTGAGTTGGATATGCCAATCACGGCCAGCATCATTGACTGTCTTCTTGAGAATTTTCAAGATGGTCTTGTTGGATGCTTCAGCTTGACGGTTGCCTTGGGGGTAATATGGTGAGGAAAAATGGTGTTGGATTTTGAATCGATCACAGAGTTCTTGGACATCTTGGTTTTTGAAAGGTCTTCCATTATCTGTAATAATGGATGAAGGAATCCCATATCTGCAGATGAGGTAATTCAGGATAAATGAGGAGATTTGCTTACCTGTGACGGTGGTGAGGGGAATGACTTCAATCCACTTGGTAAAGTATTCAGTGGCAGTTATGATGAATTTATGGCCATTGGATGAGGGCGGATGGATCTTTCCCACAAGGTCAAGTCCCCATTGGCAAAAGGGCCAAGGTGTCGTTAAAGGTCTCAATTCTTGAGCTGGTGCATGTATTAGGTTCCCATGTATTTGGCACTGCCTGCACTTTTTGACAAACTGATATGAATCCATTTCCATGTTCAGCCAGTAATAACCCAAGCGCATGAGTTTCTTGGCTAAGGAAGGACCGCTAGAGTGCGTTCTGCAAATCCCTTCGTGTACGTCTTGCAAGGTAGTTATGGATTATTCTCATTCTAAACAACGGAGCAAAGTACCATCAAGACCACGTTGGTATAGGGTATCAGCTATGATGGTGTAGCGAGAGGTTTGGCGTATAAAGGTCCGTTGTTGGTTTGAAGATAGGTCAGGTGGGAAGGTGTTGTCCTTGAGATAAGTATAAATCTTACCGTACTAAGGTGAATCAGATCCAACTAAAAGGATATGGTATGGTTCTCTGGAAGATCATAAGCTGGCTGTCGAATAGTTTCTACTAAGAACTCGTACCGTGACTCATTCTCTGGAATCTCAAGAAGGGATGCAATGGTTGCCATAGCATCTGCTGCTTTGTTCTCAATTCGAGGTATCTGCTCAAAAGAGATGATCACAAAGTATTCCTTAAAGTCATCAACCATTCGCTTGTAAGGGACAAGCTTTTCATCTTTGGTTTGGTAATCATCATTGACCTGATTTATCACTAGTTGAGAATCACCATAGACATGTAGCTCTCTGATTTTCCATTCGGTTGCCATCTTGATACCAATGACCAGGGCTTCATATTCAGCTATGTTGTTGGTGCATGGGAATAGCAAACGGTAAGACTTCGGAATAGTGTCTCCATGAGGAGTTACAAACAAGATTCCTGCCCCCGATCCATGGTTTGTGTAGGACCCATCAAAGTAGAGCTTCCAGGAATGTGTTGAGATGTTGAATAAGGATTCATCTGGAAAGTCAAATTGCATTGGGGTGGTGTCCTGTAATGGTGCCTCTGCTAACTGATCAGCAATGACTTGCCCTTTGATAGCTTTTCTGTCTACATATTCAATGTCGTACTCACTTAGGAGCATTACCCATTTGGCTAGGCGACCTGTGAGAGCTGCTTTGCTTAGTAGGTATTTTAGTGGATCTATTTTTGCAATAAGTTTGACTGGATGTGCCAGCATATAATTTCGGAGTTTTTGGGAAGCAAAATCTACCGCCAGACATGATTTTTCTATCTGTGAGTATTGCAACTCATAGCCCACTAATGTTCGACTGATGTAGTAGATGGCTCTTTCTTTATTCTCATAATCTTGTGCCAGAAGAGCCCCAAGAGCTGTAGGTGTAGTTGATATGTAGAGTATGAGTGGTTTTCCTTGGATAGGGGGCATGAGAATGGGTGGATTCAGGAGGTATTCTTTGAGTTTGTTGAAGGCTTCTTCACATCTCTCATCCCATCTGAATGGAATGTTCTTGTGCAGGAGATGACTGAATGGTTGGCACTTGTCTGCCAGCTAGGATATGAATCTGCGGATTGCTTGTAGCTTGCTTTGTAGCAATCTTAGTTGTGTAAGAGTCTTAGGAGGTGGCATGTCTGTGATAGCCTTGACTTTTGCGGGGTCCACCTCTATTCCGTTTGCCGACACGATAAAACCTAGTAGCTTGCCTGAAGTGACTCCAAACACACATTTCTTTGGGTTCAACTTGACTTTGAATTGGTCTAATCTCTAAAAGACTTTTTCTAAGACATCCAGGTGTGATTCTCTTGTGAGTGACTTTGCTAGGATGTCATCGACATAGTCCTAGGAGATCACATCCTTGTTTCCTTCTATCCACTATTGCCCATCCTCATAACCATCCGTATCTACTATCTTCCATCCATCTACATATCCGTGGTGGTTCCTTGTCATCAGTATTGTTTGTTCCATAGCTGATCCATATCGGGTCCATATCATGTCTTATCTGATCCATATCGGTTCCATATCGCGTCTCATCCGATCCATATCTTAGGTCCATTAGGGTTCTTGTCGAACTACGTCGCCTCTGAGCTATCACGTAGGCAAGGCCATTATCAATGCGCCCCTGAGGCTCTGCTTTCCTGTCCATCTCATATCTTGTTGTCTATCCTCTAGTCCATCCATGGTCCAAGCCCCGAACTATGCTGCCTCTACGTTGTCACGTAGGCAAGGCCATTATCAATACGCCCCTGAGGCTCCACTTTCCCTATTCGTCCCATGTCTAGTCCTTCTATCTGTCTGAGTCTGCTCCACTTTCCCTATTCGTCCCATGTCTAGTCCTTCTATCTGTCTGAGTCCACTCCACTTTCCCATCCATCCCATGTCTTGTCATTTGTCCCTCTATCTGTCTGTGTCTGCACCTTTCTCTAGACAAGAGCACGCAGCAAAGCAAGCTACCAAAAAAACAAAAACAAACAAAAATCATGACGTAGAACTTCAACCTATCCAAGGCAAAACAAGAGTACCATACTGAAACACTCAAGCTAATTCTATCTCAAAATATGGCAAGAAAAAAGACACATCTAATGCCAGAACGTTTTGTGTTGGTTAGATTAAGAGTCTTGATTTATGCTATCATGCCTTTCTATGCTACTCGAGGATGCCAAAAGCTAGAGATGCTATGATGGGGGCATGATTATTTTCTTTGTCTGTTGCTTGTGGATTAAACTTTAGTAATGTAAGGACTTTTGTCTAACGACATGATCGGCAAAAGATCATCGAGGACTCTAAGGTCTAAACATGAAACGGGGCAATTCTTGTCTGTTGAAAAATGCAAGAAATGCTCAGGTCATCTAGATTCAATTTTGACTAGATGCTTGTATTAACTTGCTATATTAAAATCCATGTAAGTAATACTCAGGTCATCTTGGTTTAATTATACCTAGATGCTTGTATTTTCTTCCAACATAATAAAGCCCAATGATGAAAGCACTTCAAAATACTTGCTATCTCAAGGTGACAAATATCCATATCTATACCATATCCAATTGTGCCTCATATCCATATCCATACCGTACCCAATTGCAAGACTATCCTTAATCCATATCAATCAAGTCAAATCAATCTTGTCAAATGATCCAATCACAATCAATGGTCTTGATCCTTGTCCGGTCGTAAACCAACTCGATCAGTTAATCAGTCAATGGTCTTATACAGGATGTTGCATTGTCGAGATCAGACCAACACATGCATCTTACACGACATGCTTCATTTCCTGAAACCAGACACTATCCTTCGCGTTGCTCTAGGGATATATCATTTCCCGCCATAACAACATTGTCATATCAAATGTCTTAGACAGGATGTTATATTGTCGAAACCAGACCCGGAGTCTTATACGACATATTTCATTCCTGAAACCAGACATCATCGACCCATATCATTGGTTTACCGCTCGACAGGGGCAATACCTTGCTTGTTCATGTATCATTTGTGCATACTTGCTTACTTGCTTGTGTGTCATCTTTTTATCTTGCATTCCATATCATTCATCCCTTTCTTCTGCATTCAACCATTTCATTCCTGTCAACATATCTTATCGTGAGATTGTCCATCTCACGCCTATCGCCTTCTCCCCGTCTAATCTCCCGAGGGGGCATCCTATCGTCATAACCTATACCAGGGCCAAACTGGGGCATGCATCATTATCAGACTATTTATTCTTTGAAACAACGTGATAAAACACATTGCTTCAAAGAGGGGCAAAATGTAATAGCCTAAAATTGGCACAGGTCGAATTAAGTAAATATTCTGATATTTATCTTAATTCTTATTTTCCTCTGTTAATCAAATAAATATTCAAAGTTTATTCGATTGATTCATTATCCTACAAATTAAATAAAATTATTTTATTTAATTGAAATCCCTAAATTCTTCTAATGTCTCAAATCCTAAATCCACCTCACAAAATCCACCTCATCTCTTCCACCTCACCATGTTGCACATATAATTAAATATTCTTAATATTTAATTAGCTAATATCCTCTATTATCCAAAATTGAATTATTAATTCAATTGTCCCCCACCATTATCCAAAATTGAATCTTTAATTCAATTGTCCTCCACCATTGAATTTCTAATTCAATTATCCTCCACTCAATTGAATCTTTAATTCAATTGTCCTCCACCATTGAATTTCTAATTCAATTATCCTCCACCAAGTTGAATTAAGAATTCAATTGTCATAACCCACTCTATCCTCCAAAATGAATTTTTAATTCATCCATTATGAATTAAAGATTCACAAAAAATGAGAGCCATTGATCTCATTAGTTGATCCTCACCCTCCATTCTATTTTCAGAAAATCTATAAATAGAATCCTCTTCTAAGCAATTAGAGGGACTTCTGCTGGCATCCTTACTATGCCCAAATTCCTCCAAGGAATCATCTTCTTCTTCTCTTCTCCATATCGTTGTAATGCAGGAATCATATCACATAGCCATTTCCCCCTTGTCATCTTGAGGAATCGAAGCAAGGAAGCAAGCTCCCTGAGGGCCAACCTTCATCAATCAAGATCAAGAGAGAATAGGCGACCAATGGAAGCCGCAGGGTAACAAGGTTGTAAGTTTCATGCTTTAATTCATCTATGCTTGTTATTCGCACTTTTCATTGTTGTTTGGGTTAATATTATCTTAATTGATCAATCTGATTTTCCCATTCACATTTTGATCAAGACACTACCGTTGATGAATAAGCCATCCATGAGCAACTTGATCCTATGCCTGAGCTAGAGCTCCAATGGCTTTTCTATGATTCAGATGATATCCAGAATCATGAACCTCTCCATGAGCCACTTGATCCTATCCATCTCCCAACAACCATTCACGAGCAAGCTATCCAAATTCAACCCATCCATAACATTTACTCTCTCTATGATCAAGATCCCATCTATGATGACGAGCCTATCCCTGATCAAGTAGACCATGATGATCCTCTAAGCCCACTTTATGTCTCCCATGGTCCTGAGCCTATCACCCCATCTAGCCCTACCCAAAATCCAACAACTTCCACTTCCCTTGATGAGACACTTGCCTCCCAAGCAAGCGTAGAAGATCAAACCAATAATACTTCTCTGCCATCCATTATTGACCATGCTACAAATCCTCCACCATATATCCTTGGTCTTACTACCTTCATGCGTGAATGTTCTCTCTTAGAACACCAACAACCATTATCCACTATCTCGCCTTCTCCATCCAATAAAGAGCTTGTGTCTAGTGTTCCACCTACACATAATCCCGCTGTCCACCGTATACTCAGCATATGAACTATCAAGGTAAAGGCTTAGGCCTTCATGAACAAGGTATTTTGGAACCTATCCATGTCAACGTTCCTCCACCCTCATATGGTCTTGGATACATGCCCCACGGTGGGCGCCAAAATGTGAATGGGAAAATCAGATTGATCAATTAAGATAATATTAACCCAAACAACAATGAAAAGTGCGAATAACAAGCATAGATGAATTAAAGCATGAAACTTACAACCTTGTTACCCTGCGGCTTCCATTGGTCGCCTATTCTCTCTCGATCTTGACTGATGAAGGTTGGCCCTCAGGGAGCTTGCTTCCTTGCTTCGATTCCTCAAGATGACAAGGGGGAAATGGCTATGTGATATGATTCCTGCATTACAACGGTATGGAGAAGAGAAGAAGAAGAAGATGATTCCTTGGAGGAATTTGGGCATAGTAAGGATGCCAGTAGAAGTCCTTCAAATGGCTTAGAAGAGGGTTCTATTTATAGATTTTCTGAAAATAGAATGGAGGGTGAGGATCAACTAATGAGATCAATGGCTCTCATTTTTTGTGAATCTTTAATTCATAATGGATGAATTCAAAATTCAGAGTGGAGGATAGTGGATGAATTAAAAATTCAGAGTAGAGGATAATTGAATTAGAAATTCAATGGTGGAGGACAATTGAATTAAAGATTCAATTGAGTGGAGGATAATTGAATTAGAAATTCAATGGTGGAGGATAATTGAATTAAGATTCAATGGTGGAGGACAAATGAATTTAAGATTCAATGAGTGGAGAAATAATTGAATTAGAAATTCAATGGTGGAGGACAATTGAATTAAATATTCAATTGAGTGGATAATAGAGGATATTAGCTAATTAAATATTAAGAATATTTAATTATATGTGCAACATGGTGAGGTGGAAGAGATGAGGTGGAAAGATGAGGTGGATTGATGAGGTGGATTTAGGATTTAAAACATTAGAAGAATTTAGGGATTTCAATTAAATAAAATAATTTTATTTAATTTGTAGGATAATGAATCAATCGAATAAACTTTGAATATTTATTTGATTGACAGAGGAAAATAAGAATTAAGATAAATATCAGAATATTTACTTAATTCGACCTGTGCCAATTTTAGGCTATTACAAGAACATAACTTGTGAACAACTATCAGTTGTCTATAGAGTTTCAATAGTACCAACTTATCACTCACATACTTTTGGAGTTTGTGAGATGCTTCTTAGAAGCCTCTAATCCTAATGTATGTGAAGGTGGATAATTGAATGAATTAGTTGCCCCATTTGCCCACCGCTTCAACAGCTTCAGTAGATATTTTCTTAGCATGGTCAGTCTTAAGCATCTTGATTAGTAAGAAGATGAAACCATCACTAACCCTTCTGAAGGACTTTGTACTTTGCTTGAGTTCAAGCTAAGGTTAGTATTCATATATATTTTTAATTCAGTGCCCATCATTCCTTCAATTTTCAACCCCACAAACTATTGTCTTCTAGTTAATGCATACACAAGATATGAAGCCATGTAAAATGTATTAGATTTAGTGACATTGATTAGTTGATTATGTAATCAGTCACTAATCAAAGTGGCCTAATTAGTGTGCTCCATTCCACCGAGGATCCTCACAATGTATTGGAACATCCAAGTCTAAAATTCCTCCACCTTCTCCTATCCAGTTACTCTACGAGCAACAAGGTGATGACATCATTCACCTCCTCATGGAAGTCACTCGTGTGTAATTTATTTGGAATTATGGTGACATACACTTTTAGATTCTTAAACCAATTCTTGTTAATGATATTGATACATTGGTTTGAATCAAGCTCATATAAAGTCTTTGAGAAGCATCCATACCGATCTTTGTATATATTTCTCTCACTAGGAGGTCAAGCATCTCTTATATATACTACAATTGAATTTATAGTATATGTTACATCCCTTTTTGGATTCAATATTACTATTTACTTTTCTTTGAATAATACAGCCATGTGGATATGTTTTAACATCATAGGAAGTGATGATATGTTTAGAAAAGGTTAATTTTATGAAGTCATGGATTTTTACTTGATTATGATCAATATGATGTTATGAATTAGAATGTCTTTTCGATATGAAAATGAAATGATTTGATATAAATGTGTTTTGATCAGAATATTAGTGCTTTGACCACAAAATTGTATGTGAGATTGTCAATGACAGGAATAGATGGAACATGCTCACCAGGAAGAAAGAAGAAGAGAAAGTATCTTTGAGAAAGAGAAAATAGACTCTGGAATAACCCATGGGTGCTTGCCACTGAAAACGAATATCAGGTAGATAAACCTAGATGCCTTCAATTAAGCTTTGATTATGAGCTAAGTCAATTTTAGACGAGATGTCGAGGTTTGCAAGAATAGGTCTTTCTCCTTTCGTAAGTTGTCGTATTGAGTATGGGAAATCGACATCGGTGTCGTAATACTCTGAATCGTGTCGTCAAATATGGACGACTAATATATTGTTTATATGTATATATATGTATATACTTGAGATCAAGTTGTAAGTAGTGTCTTGTTAATGGTTCAGCGCAAAAGTCAAAAATTGTGCGTAAGTCAATCCCAAACCTTGTTTTGCGTTTGCGCTCAATTCGTCGTTATCGTCGTAAAGCTCTACGAGCGTATGACGTAAACGTCTCCTTGCAAAATTCAACGGATGTTGAATTGTTCTATATTGGGCTATTATCGAATAATAAAAGGTTTAAATAATGTTTTTAAAATGTTAAGACCATGGTGTGTAGTACCCTTGGTCGTATGGTATTGGAATATGCAATATTATATTAGTTATAATTAATTTGTCATTTTGACGTAAATCCTTTATTCCTTTATTCTTTAGTAATGTTGGTAATCGGGCAGTAGCTCGAAAGAGATTCACTCAAGTCCTTTCTTGATGTCTTTGATTTTGAAATAATCTTTTACCTTCAAGCTTTAGACCTCATGATGGTCGTCGGCCTAGCTTGTATTCATAGTTTTTGCGTTTGATTTATACTCATAATGGATATGAGTAGAGTGACAATTTGTTAAAACTGCCAACTGCCAGCTCGCAGAGTATGGAGCTCCATTTTGGAGAATAATCGTGGAATGAGTGGAAAAGGCCAAACCATTTCTGGTAGTGGTCACGTAAGGAGGAGAACGTTTTGCATGCCGGGTAGTTACCCTTATTGTTAGGCATGGTCTTGTGAGTGGGAGGCAGTTTTTCCTTCACAGCTAGACGGGATTTAGGGGATTGTTAGAGTCAGTTTTAGGGAGGCAACACAGAGTAGAAGCGAAGAGGAGACTGTACAAGAAGCAAAGATGAACGGCTTAGAGAAGAACGAACACCGTGGACCAGTCTGCAAGTAGACACAAGAGATTACCTTCAAGTTCTTCTCACCTCATCTCTGCGCAGTCGTAGTTTTTAGTTATGTTTATAATAAGTAATATCTTTACTTGCATTTCGAAGGAACTTAGTATTTGCTTAAAGATGCAAGGTGTGAATTGTTACCATCTGTAGCCTGTGTGTTTTATCACCTTCAAAACGGAAGCAATGTTTTGTCTCCTGCATTGCATCGCACGACAGTCGTGAAACCCACAGTATAATTACATTGTACTTCGAAGCATCTCCAAAGGTTGAGATTATTGTGTGGTTGTTGGCTCAACTTTAGTAGTTTATTTGGTTATGTGTTTAGTGCATTTTAGACTAAGTGTTTGGTCGTAAAATATCTCACAGCTATCACAAGCCGCAGTGGCAAAACCTTTGTCGACGTAGAATGAGTTCTATTTTGGCCAGTCAAATACCATTGCTTGGTTCTGTCAAATTTAAAAGTCAGCCAGTTTTAAAGTAAAAGACTTGTTTGTGATAACCGTCGACAGAGGAGTATCAATGGTGTGAAGTGTAAGTCGAAACATGCAAGACTTCACAGTCCTCATCTATTTTTGAGTTTAAAATGGTCGGTCGACCATAGAGAATTTACAATCCTTGCTGCAAACGATAAGAAGTTTAAGTCCATTTGCCTTTGTAAGTAATTCTTTTACTATTAAAGTATTTAAACTGTTGTGTCCTCAAGAGAAGACTTTACAGTCATACAAGTTAATATAATGAAGTTTTAAAACAATGTAATGAGTCTTTTGTCAAGTATCTAGCTTAGACTTGCATGCAATCTTATTGCTAGTAGAAACAACAAGATAGGGTTTCTAAATGCTTAGATTGACAAAGATTAAGCTATGTTGAAGATTTCGACAAGTCGAAGTAGAATCTTATGAGTGTTTAATTTTAATGTAGGGTCTTCGAACATTTGTATTCTATAAATTGGCTTTTAGTATAACCCTTCCGAAACAACAAAGATGAGTTTAGTGTCCACTCTTGAGTGGATAAATTAAGCAATGGGCTAACTTAAAGATCAATGAAATAACTTTTAGCATTATCCGAATAATCGATAAGCTAGGAAACCATTCTTTTATTATGTAGATGGAAATGTTTCCATGACCTAAGTAGAGAGAGAGTAAACCTCATTGGCATGCGTTAATGCATGATGAATTTCAAACACCTTGAGGTTATCGAGGTCATTGTATTGAACTTATTTATAGGAATCTGTAAGATTGCGATTAATTCGAGTCGAGTTGGGGTGGGTGAACTTATTACTTGCGTTGGTACAACGCTAATTATATTCAAATCCTTTGGCCAAGGTAATGCACGAGCCTCAAGTGCATTGATAGTGCACTGTGACTGGATGGCGTAGCTTGTGGAGTGGTCATGCTTGACTAGAGGGTATCTAGGAGATTGCATGATAACAAGTTACGTAGGTCACAACACCAGTACTCAGATGGAAAACACCATTGGTTATCCTAAGTCTATCCTCTTGAGTAGGGTAGGGCCACTTCCAGATAGGAAGGAGTGCGCGAGACCGACGGTCTATGGTCGGAGGTTAAGCTCCTTGAAGATACTTTCTCTTCTTTATTCTTGAGGATTGCTGAGACTTGACTTTGGATGGTCGACAATCGAGATGCAGTGACATTGGTAAGTTTCTATTTTGGAATTGTTTTAAGTAACTTTTAACAACATATTGATTAAATGTTGTAGATGGATATATTCTTTTGCATAAATTATAATTTCATGAATATTGATAGTCGATGGATGAACTACCTCATTTTAATTTAGAAACAAATTACTTTTCTGTTTTAAACTTTCAAAAAAAAATTATTACCTTTGGTTAAACTTAGTTTTTAGGGTGAAATCAAAACTGGGTGTTACATATGGTATCAGAGCTAACCAGGTTCAGCACTTGGGCTGATGAGTCCACTAATCTGATTAGGAATCAACATTATGCGGGTAGCTAATGATTTGATTTACTGTGCCAGGATGGTACGTCTCAAGAAAACTGCAAGGAAGTCCTTCGCTGGTAAGGAACGTTATCTGCAAGCTAAGCAGAAACGACTTGCGATGATCAAGACTATTGAGAAAACGAATGATGAAAATGACATTTGGCTAGATGATGTGGAAACTTTTGCCAATGCTCTGTCACGACTCAAATGAATGAAAAAATAACTCCTAGAGACATCTAGGACGACAACTCGAATTATGGTCAATTGTTGCCCTATTAGTGTACCAATGATCACTATGGATCCCCATATACCACCTAGAGCTGAAATCATTGTACTATCATCTGATAGTGAATTTGAAGGTTATACACCTCGTGAATATGTGTCGGACAATGAATCCGAAGGTTACACCCCTCTTGTAAATACTGAGTGAAACATGAAATATGTCTATCCTTAAAAGAATGTATATACTGTTATGCAAAGTATAATAAAGACAAATTTTGATTTGAGAATAACTATGGTTATGAGCAATTGCTATGTTTTGATAATATTCAAAATGATAAATCATAGAACTGATTAGTACTTGCTTGAGCAGGTGAGAAAACAAATAATCATGGATCAATCAGAGTTTAATGAGAGAGAAGATCAGGAAGGTCACAACTCTTAGGAAAACTCCACTGATAAATTGGACAGAATTCTTAATATGCTTATTGAAACTAAGGAAAGGTTGGGCAAATTGGAAAAGAAAGTGAATGAAACCGGGAAAACGGAGGGTGCAAATGAGTATTCTAATAATGCAAGTAAAAGTAAACAACAGGATCATGGCACGTCAAGTGAAAACCAAGATGATAGTGAAACTCAGAAGGAGACAAAAGATAAACTTGCATAGGAACTATCTAAGGATATGAAAAAGATTATCCCTCCCAAATTTGATGGAACGAAAACCGGTGATGCAGCAGAAGCATGGCTAACAGAAATGGAGAAATGCTTTAAAATCAGAAATTACTCTGAGATTACAAAGGCAGTGTGGGGAGCATATCAGTTATCTGGAGAAGCATCCACTTGGTGGATGAACAAGAAAATGGAACTGGATTTAAGCCCCTTGAAGGTGACATGGAATGAATTTGTGGAACTTTTTCGAAAGAGGTGGTTACAGCAGCTATATTTTGATCAAAAGCTAATAGATTTCCAAAACCTCAGGCAAGGTGATTTGTCTGTGGTTGAATATGCAGAAAAATTTACTAGATTGTTGAAGTATGTTCCTCAATATCAAAAGGATGAAAGATTTCAGATAAGAAAATTTATTATGGGACTCAATCCTCAGATTGGCGGTGAGGTGGAGGTGCATGGTCCAAACACAATGGACCAGGTGTATGAGAAAGCAATTAAGCAGGAACAAAAGATCAAATCCATTTCTGCTTACCGTGAAAAGAAACGTACGAGATTTGATAAGAACTTCAATGATCAGACGTATAAAAGGAAGAATGATAAAGGATATGGAAACAGGAGGTTCGATAAAGGAAATCGGAAAAACAAAGGGGGATTTGGTAATGAACGTACAAATGAAGACTATAAGAAAAATGACAATTTTAAGAACGATGATGCTATGAGTAGACCATCTGAGAAGAGAGGACTAATTGGAGGATGTTTTTCATGTGGTGGAGATCATTATGCTAACCGTTGTCCTAATAAAAAGTAGAATGAGCAACTTAGGAATACGATACTTCCTTCGCAGCAGGAAGCGTTTCAACAAAGGATTCATGCCGCCCTTGACAATCAACAAGATGAGTATCAGATTACTCCCATTGAGATGACAGGTACATTATTTGGAGTTTCTGTTTCTAGTTTGTTTGATACTGGTGCAACAGAAAATTTTGTGTCATCTAGAGTCTTAAGTAAATCTCCTAGAAGAGCTGGTTTTATGTCAAAACTGTGGACAGTTGAGTATGCAAATCACTCAAAGGCTCAGGTAGAGCAATGTTTGTTCGAAGCTAAGATTGATATTTCAAACTTCTCCACCGAGGTAAATTTATATGTAGCACCTTTAGGGTCCTACGATGTCATCTTAGGAATGAATTGGTTGTGGAGACATAGGGCCAAGGTAGATTGTTTTCATAAAACAATTGAGTGTTTGGATGATAAAGGAAACAAAGTAAAATTTCAGGGTATTCAAAGGGAAATAAGGATCAGATCTATTTCTTCAAAACAATTAAAGCGGGCTAGGCGTAAGGGATGTCAACTTTTTGCAGTCAAAATGGACCTAGTAGAGGAAGCATTAGAGAAGCAAACATTTAAGGAAAAATACACATATCTTTGCAATTTCAGTGATGTATTTCCTGAGGAACTGCCAGGCTTGCCTCCAAAAGAACCTTTGATTTTGCCATAGATATTAAACCAGGATCTAAGCCAGTATCTAAAGCTCCATACTGAATGACCACTACTGAACTTATGGAATTGAAGGCTCAATTGCAGGAGCTACTGACTAAAGATCTAATTAGGCCAAGTGTATCACCATGGGGAGCTCCAGTTATTTTCGTCAAGAAGAAGGACGGAACCCTTAGACTGTGTATAGATTATTGGATGCTAAATAAGGCAACAATAAAGAATAAGTATCCATTGGCACGTATTGATGATCTATTCTACCAAATGTGTGGTGCATCAGTATTTTCTAAGATAGATTTGAGATCTGGATACCATCAGTTGAGGTTGAAAGATAAAGATATTCACAAGATTGCATTTAGAACAAGATATGGTCATTATGAGTTTACTGTGTTGCCATTTGGATTAACTAATGCACCAACCACTTTCATGAATCTCATGAATAGTGTTTTCAGAGATTGCCTTGATAAATTTGTCCTAGTTTTCATAGATGATATCCTGATATATTCCAAAAATAAGGAGGAGCATAGACAACACCTTCAAATTGTTTTGCAACGATTAAGAGAACACAAATTGTATGCGAAACTCTTGAAATGCACTTTCTTTTAGAAAGAAGTGCAGTAGTTGGGACATACTATATTAGCAGAAGGGATATCAGCTGACCCAGCTAAAATTAAGGCTATTATGGAATGGCCTGTACCTTCCAATGTTTCAGAGGTACGAAGTTTTATGGGATTGGCCGAATATTACAGAAAATTTGTTTTGAATTTCTCAAGTATTGCTAGTCCAATTACTTCTTTGTAGAGAAAAGGAAAACAATTTGTTTGGACTGAAGAATGTCAAAAGGCATTTGATTTATTAAAAGAAAAGTTAACAACAACACCAGTCTTGAAAGTCCCTGATCCTGAAGGGCAATTTGAGGTTATTACCGATGCCTCGGGAGAAGGGTTAGGGGGTGTGCTTATGCAAAATGGGCGTGTAATAGCCTATGAATCAAGAAAGTTGAAAAACTATGAGCAGAATTACGCTCCTCATGACTTAGAACTAGCAGCAGTGATTCACGCCCTTCAGATGTGGCGACATTATTTGTTGGGAAAGACTTTTATACTAAAATCAGATCATCAAAGTCTTCGTTACATATTTACACAACCTCATCTCAATGCAAGACAAAGGAGATGGTTAGAATTAATATCAGATTATGACTTTGAGATTTCTTACATCAAAGGTAAAGAAAACCGAGTAGCTGATGCTTTAAGCAGAAGAAGGCACATAGATTCTATAATCTCTATTCATGCTAATTTTAAAGATTTAGTATTGCAAAGTTTATCTGGAGATGAGTATTACGAGTAGGTGAAGCAAGCTCTACAATCAAACCCTAAGGATCCAAGATATGATGGATTTTCTTTTGAGTCAGATGGATTGATGAGATTTAAGGGAAGAATCTACGTTCCTAATTCTATTGAACTAAGAAGCCTTGTTTGGAAGGAAGTTCATTGTGCACCTTATTCCAGACACCCAGGAGTACAAAACTTTTAGCTGATGTCAAACTGCTATATTTCTAGAAAGGAATGAAAAGCGACACTGCAAGGTTTGTGGCAAGTTGCTTGGAGTGTCAGAGAGTGAAGGCAGAACACCAACATCTTATTGGATTGTTATATCCACATGATATTCCAGAATGGAAATGGCAGGTTGTTAGTATGGATTTTGTTCAAGGGTTACCAATGTCTAAGAATAGACTTGATGCAATATTGGTTATTGTAGATAAACTAACCAAGGTAGCACATTTTATACCGAGAAATTTGATAGATGGAGCTCATATTTTGGTTCAGAAATATGTGCAATAAATATTCAGATTGCATGGGGTACCTGAAAAGATTATATCTGATAGAGATGCTCGAATAACCTCTCAGTTTTGGCAAACTTTATTTTTAGCATTAGGGACTAAACTCAATGTGAGCACCGCTTACCATCCTGAAATTGATGGACAAACAAAAAGGGTTAATCAGGTCTTAGAGGATCTTTTAAGAATGTATTGCATGGACCAGCAATACAGATGGGAGGAATATTTACCTCTTGTTGAATTTGCCTATAACAATTCCTACCATTCTGCCATTAAGATGGCACCATTTGAAGCATTTGTTGTTATATGGAGCCTAATCAGACTCGGAGGTTATATTTACCCCACTTTTATCGGCGCGGTTTCCCCCCAAATTCCTACGGGGTCAAGGGGCAGTGCCCCTTGCGGGGGTTTGGGGGCAGCGCCCCTTGCGGGGTCCAGGGGCAGCGCCCCTGGCGCGTTCCCTGTCGCGATACAGGGCGGGGTCGAGGGGCAACGCCCCCGAAACCTCACACGGTTTTTATTATTTTATAATGCACCGGAAGTTAATTTTTTTCATTGACCGACATAAGAAAACCCTATTTTGTAACCCACAAAAAGCTTGATAAAAAGCGGCTAAGGGTTAGGGTTTTGGTATTGTATTGTAGCATTTTGCAGCGGTATTGAGTTGCAGGGATTGCTGATTGTAATCGGTTTGATTTACTGGATAATAATATTGGACTCTCTGTTTGGTGGATGTAGCCCGAGTTTGGGTGAACCACGTTAAATCTTGTCTCCCACTGTTATTAATTCTGTGTATTTCCATTTCTCTGTTTAATCTTTATTTGCATTTAATTGATATCTTCTACCGGCTAACCCTAACAGCATTATATGGAAGGAAATGCAGAACTCCTATAAGCTGGGATAAGCTGGAAGATAGGATAAGCATTGGACCTGAAATGCTTGCAGATTTGGAAAAAAAAGTGAAAATGATTAGGAAGAGGTTGGCAGAAGCCAACGACAGGCAAAAAAGTTATGCAGATCGCAAACGGGTGCCTAGACATTTCTTGGTTGGTGAGAAAGTTCTTTTGCGAGTGAAACCCCATAAAAGCTCAATCAAATTTGGTAAATCATCAAAGTTGGCTCGTCGATATGTCAGACCTTTTGAAGTCCTTGAGATTATCAATCCAGTGGCCTACAAAATTGCTCTACCTCCAGTCTTGTCCAAAATGCATAATGTTTTTCATGTTTCATACCTAAAGAAATATTTTGTAGGTAATGGCCACATTCTTAAATGAAATTCTTTACAGATACAAGAGCCAGGAGTGGTTGTGCTCGAGCCACTCAAGGTGCTTGAAATGCGTAAATGTCATTTACGTAATCGAGAGGTTTTGCAATACAAAATTTAGTGGGACCAATATGGCGAGGATAGCGCCACTTGGGAAGACTATAATGACATCCACCAAAGATTTCCTTATCTTTTCAAAAACATTAATGTTAAACTATAAGAGTTTGGTTTATGTTAAAATTTTGCTTGGTAAACTCAATCATCGGGGACGATGATTCTATAGGGGAAAGATATGTTACATCCCTTTTTGGATTCAATATTACTATTTACTTTTTCTTGAATAATACAGCCATGTGGATATGTTTTAACATCATAGGAAATGATGATATGTTTAGAAAAGGTTAATTTTATGAAGTCATGGATTTTTACTTGATTAGGATCAATATGATGTTATGAATTAGAATGTCTTTTCGATATGAAAATGAAATGATTTGATATAAATGTGTTTTGATCAGAATATTGGTGCTTTGACCACAAAATTGTATGTGAGATTGTCAATGACAGGAATAGATGGAATATGCTCGCCAGGAAGAAAGACGAAGAGAAAGTATCTTTGAGAAAGAGAGAATAGACTTTGGAATAACCCATGGGTATTTGCCATTGAAAATGAATATCAGGTAGATAAACCTAGATGCCTTGAATTAAGCTTTGATTACAGGCTAAGTCAATTTTAGACAAGATGTCGAGGTTTGCAAGAATAGGTCTTTCTCCTTTAGTAAGTTGTCGTATTGAGTATGGGAAATCGACATCGGTGTCGTAATACTCTGAATCGTGTCATCAAATATGGACGACTGATATATTGTTTATATGTATATTTATGTATATACTTGAGATCGAGTTGTAAGTAGTGTCTTGTTAATGGTTCGGCACAAAAGTCAAAAATTGTGCGTAAGTCGATCCCAAACCTTATTTTGCGTTTGCGCTCAATTCATCGTTATTGTCGTAAAGCTCTACGAGCGTATGACATAAACGTCTCCTTGTGAAATTCGACAGATGTTGAATTGTTCTATATTGGGCTATTATCGAATAATAAAAAGTTTAAATAATGTTTTTAAAATCTTAAGACCATGGTGTGTAGTACCCTTGGTCGTATGGTATTAGAATATGCAATATTATATTAGTTATAATTAATTTGTCGTTTTGAGGTAAATCCTTTATTCCTTTATTCTTTAGTAATGTTGGTAATTGGGCAGTAGCTCGAAAGAGATTCACTCAAGTCCTTTCTTGATGTCTTTGATTTCAAAATAATCTTTTACCTTCAAGCTTTAGACCTCATGATGGTCGTCGGCCTAGCTTGTATTCATAGTTTTTGCGTTTGATTTATACTCATAACGGATATGAGTAGAGTGACAATTTGTTAAAACTATCAACCGCCACCTCGCCAAGTATGGAGTTCCATTTTGGAAAATAATCACAGAATGAGTGGAAAAGGCCAAACCATTTCTGGTAGCGGTCGCGTAAGGAGGAGAACGTTTTGCATGCCGGGTAGTTACCCTTATTGTTAGGCATGGTCTTGTGAGTGGGAGGCAGTTTTTCCTTCACAGCTAGACGGGATTTAGGGGATAGTTAGAGTCAGTTTTAGGGAGGCAACACAGAGTAGAAGCGGAGAGGAGACTGTGCAAGAAGCAAAGATGAACGGCTTAGAGAAGAACGAACACCGTGGACCAGTCTGCAAGCAGACACAGGAGATTACCTTCAGGTTCTTCTCACCTCATCTCTGCGCAGTCATAGTTTTTAGTTATGTTTATAATAAGTAATGTCTTTACTTACATTTCGAAGGAACTTAGTATTTGCTTAAAGATGCAAGGTGTGAATTGTTACCATCTGTAGCTTGTGTGTTTTATCACCTTCAAAACGGAAGCAATGTTTTGTCTTCTGCACTGCACCGCACCACAGTCGTGAAACCCATAGTATAATTACATTGTACTTCGAAGCATCTCCGAAGGTCGAGATTATTGTGTGGTTGTTGGCTCAACTTTAGGAGTTTATTTGGTTGTGTTTAGTGCATTTTAGACTAAGTGTTTGGTCGTAAAATATCTCACATCTATCACAAGTAGCAGTGGCAAAACCTTTGTCGACATAGAATGAGTTCTCTTTTGGCCAGTCGAATACCATTGCTTGGTTTTGTCAAATTTAAAAGTTAGCCAGTTTTAAAGTAAAAGACTTGTTTGTGATAACTGTCAACAGAGGAGTATCAATGGTGTGAAGTGTAAGTCGAAACAGGCAAGACTTCACAGTCCTCCTCTATTTCTGAGTTTAAAATGGTCGATCGACCATAGAGAATTTACAATCCTTGCTGCAAACGATAAGAAGTTTAAGTCCATTTGCCTTTGTAAGTAATTCTTTTACTATTAAAGTATTTAAACTGTTGTGTCCCCGAGAGAAGACTTTACAGTCATACAAGTTAATATAATGAAGTTTTAAAACAATGTAATGAGTCTTTTGTCAAGTATCTAGCTTAGACTTGCATGCAATCTTATTGCTAGTAGAAACAACAAGATAGGGTTTCTAAATGCTTAGATTGACAAAGATTAAGCTATGTTGAAGATTTCAACAAGTCGAAGTAGAATCTTATGAGTATTTAATTTTAACATAGGGTCTTCAAACATTTGTATTCTATAAATTGGCTTTTAGTATAACCCTTCCGAAACAACAAAGATGAGTTTAGTGTCCACTCTTGAGTGGATAAATTAAGCAGTGGGCTAACTTAAAGATCAATGAAATAACTTTTAGCATTATCCGAATAATCGATAAGCTAGGAAACCATTCTTTTATCATGTAGACAGAAATGTTTCCATGAGCTAAGTAGAGAGAGTAAACCTCATTGCCATGCATTAATGCATGATGAATTTCAAACACCTTGAGGTTATCGAGGTCGTTGTATTGAACTTATTTATAGGAATCTATAGGATTGCGATTAATTCGAGTTGAGTTGGGGTGGGTGAACTTATTACTTGCATTGGTACAACGCTAATTATATTCAAATCCTTTGGCCAAGGTAATGCATGAGCCTCAAGTGCATTGATAGTTCAATGTGGGATGGCGTAGCTTGTGGAGTGATCATGCTTGAGTAGAGGATATCTAGGAGATTGCATGATAACAAGTTACGTAGGTCACAACACCAGTACTCAGATGGCAAACACCATTGGTTATCCTAAGTCTATCCTCTTGAGTAGGGTAGGGCCACTTCCGGATAGGAAGGAATGCGGGAGACCGACGGTCTGTGGTTGGATGTTAAGCTCCTTGAAGATACTTTCTCTTCTTTATTCTTGAGGATTGCCGAGACTTGAATTTGGATGGTCGGAAATCGAGATGCAGTGACATTGGTAAGTTTCTATTTTGGAATTGTTCTAAGTAACTTTTAACAACATATTGATTAAATGTTGTAGATGGATATATTCTTTTGCATAAATTATAATTTCATGAATATTGATAGTCGATGGATGAACTGCCTGATTTTAATTTAGAAACAAATTACTTTTCTGTTTTAAATTTTCAAAAAAAAAATTATTACCTTTGGTTAAACTTAGTTTTTAGGGTGAAATCAAAACTGGGTGTTACAATATAACCTAATTCTTTGAGTTCTTGATTTCACCGGCTTCTTGATTTTATAACTCTGCACACGTTATCACCATGTCTACTGATTGGACAAAGATAGGGAAGGAAATTGCTAGAATTAGGCCACACCCCGCTAGGTTTCTTTCCATTTGGTTTGCACCACTAGTCTCCATAATTCTCTTGTGGAACTCTTCTAGGCTCACATGGCCTAGGTCTATGTCCAAGATGGTAGAGAGTTTTGACATGAACTTCGAGGGAGGAACTATGCCCTTGAGTTCATACATCATCTTTGTGGGAGAAAACATAGTACATATCATTGACCCGTCAGTCCAAAGACTAGCTAAAATTAGGATTAAAATCATAGGCTAACCATGCAAATCCAAAAAAATCTAAAAATTTAATCATTTTATAACGTTGGTAGGGTTTTAGGGATTTTGTGCACATTTGCAAGTGGATTCAAAAATCCACCCTTGAGAAAGTTGTAAGGTTTTAGATTGAGTTTGCATCATTGTCAAGGTTTCGAGATTTGAGTCGACATTTGCACACATGCAAATTTGTCTTAAAAGTTTGATATCACACAACCTAGTAGGTTTTCAAGGTTTTGATGCACAATTTCACATTTGAAAGTCAGGTGAATATCCCGATAGAGAAGTGTATCAGGTTTCAGGGCTTTTGTGCAAGTTTGCATGCATGCAAGTCAAGTTAGAAAGTCCACCAAAATAGAGTATCGAGGTTTTAGACTTTTGTTGCACAATTGCACAATTGAAATCTGAGATGAAAATCCCAACAACAAATGACTTATCAGGTATTTGGGGTTTGATTGCACAAATACACACATGCAAATTTAACTTAAATTTTTTTTATAAGGTAAGAGTTTTTGGGTTTTGGTGTTTGAATGCACAAATGCACACATGAAAATTTGAATAGAAAGTCTAATAAGGTCAGAATTTTGGGGGTTCGATTGCATAAATGCACATATGCAAATTGGACTAAAATATCCAATAAGGTAAGAGTTTCATGGTTTTGAGTTTTGATTGCACAAATGCACACATGCAAATTCGACTAGAAATTCTGTTAAGGTAAGAGTTTTATGGTTTCAAGGTTTGATTGCATAAATACAAACATGCAAATTTGACAAAAAAATTTCCAATAAGGTATTGGTTTGGGGTTTCAAGTTTTGATTGCATAAATGCACACATGCAAATTTAACTAGAAATTCCACCAATAAAAAAAATTCAGAGTTTGGGAAGTTGTGTGCATGTTTTCAAGTGTGTAAACCATATCAAAAAGCTTGACAAAGGAAGATTTGGGTTGTATTCAAAGATCAATTGCAAGTTTTTACATTTACAAATTTGATGAAAAATCCTAACTTGATGCAATTTATTGGGGCTTTGAGGTTATTTAACAAGGTTACCTATGTGTATAATTTAAGGTGGAAACCCTGATGTGAAACACTCATTAGGATTTAGAGGAAGGTTGCAACATCAAGTGAAATTGCTTAATCGATTGGGATTTTGGAGGCTACGTGCAACCTAACTAGGCAACGATACATTTAGGGCTTACACTTAAAGTTAGGGTTCAAATTATGTTTTCTATTTGAGGTGAATGCCCTAATCTAGGGTTTACCCCCTAAATTGACAATCATTCAAATGACACAATAAAATGCAAATTTAATCTTGATTTGAACAAAACACGTATAAATTTTGACACCAAGAACACAAAATACTAAAAATCAACAAAATAAAAGGTACAATAGAACTTAAGGAAATGAAATGATGAATGATGTTGAATCATGAACTCTTGAATACCCAACACAAATATGAAATGCCAACAGTCAAATACTACTTAAATTCCCTTGCATAAGGACAAAACATGTGCATTTGGTTGAAAATGTGAATATAATAAGACAAATAAGGGCAAATGAAGAGTCACAAGGTTTTATAACTCTTTTGATGTGCATGTGAGCCATCAATGCCCACCAACCATCAAGGTTTTGGGGTTTCAAATGAATGCACATTTACAATCTAGTTCAAAAGGTCTACCAACAAATAGTGAATCATAGTTTTAAGACTTTTGTGCAAGTTTGTATGCATGCCAAGAGAGTTAGAAAGTTTACTAGAGAAAGCTTGTTAGGGTTTTGGGGTTTCTTTTCATATTTACATACATGTAGGTCAGCCCCAAAAGTATGTCAGTAAAACACTTTCAAGGTTTCAAAGGTATTTTACAAAATTGTAACTTATAGGACTGCGAGAAAGGTTTGAAACCCTGCCAAAGGTAGAATTTGACCCCTAGAAATAGAAAATTTGACCAAACATAAGATTAGCATTCTCTAGCAGGTTCATAGATACTAACACCTCAAGAAGACCCTTTTGGATGAACATCCAATTATCCTTAGACCCTAGACGGGCAACCTTAACATTGAAAAATGGATTACCCAAAAGATAATGAAATTCAAATCTTGCCTTCCTAAAACATGAAATATGTAAGCTAAGGCCAAAATTAGAAAGGATAACAAACTAGGGGTCCCCAATTTTTGAAATAATAGGGGCTCCTTGTGGAGGCCACATCACACCCTTTTCCTATTTCACAACTAGCTATGTCATCAACATAATCATCCCATACTACCTGTTGTCATCATTGATAAGGGAATAAGAGTAACAACACTCAACACATGTGGCCATTAATAATAATTCCACAACCAATTAAACCTTTTGAGTCAATGCATCCTAACATCTATTGCCTGCATGCTACTAGTGAAAGTCAATCCAACATGGTATGGGGTAGCTCCGAACGTCCATCACCTGCATGCTACTAGTGAAAGTTAGTTAAACCCTAGGATATGATGGGTAGCTCTTTGCATCTATCACTTGCATGCTACTGGTGAAAGCCATCTAATCCTATGACATGATTGAATACCTCTATAAAAAGAGCACACTCTTTGACTTTTGTCATATTGGAGCAATGATAAGCTTATCTATGAGTTGATCATAGGTTTTATAGTGTTGGTGATCACATTGGGATGAGTAGGGTGAGCTATGTTGAAGATAATGATTGTCCTCTACCTATGCCCTCATAGTGTCCCTCTCTCAACCCTGCTGTGATGCCCTAGAAGTCAGCGCCTATATCAATGTTGGTTCAACATTATTGTATTTAGAAGGTACAATAACATTGATCTAACATATACTATCTTAATCACAATATTTTGAGCTCTGCAACTATCCCGCCTGTTTTTGAATTTGACTTTGAGCAGGAATGGCTGGTGATAGTTCACGGGACCCCTATTATTTGAACCCAACCCCCCTCCCTGCGCATGGGAGTACCTTTCCTGGCACGAGCAATCGTGTTGAACACGTGATTTTGTCCTTAGATCTAGGATCTAAGAAGTGGAAGGATGCCCTTGTGGGTGCTTCTCAAGGTGAAGATACCGACGCATCAAGTTCCCCGGTTCTTTCTGAGAGTGAGGAAGGAAAGGCTCTTAAACTGTTGGATCAGACTATCCTAAGGGTGGTGGCGTCTATGGAGAACACTCTAGTTGGGAAGTTCTTTTCTTATAGACCCAACATAGATTTGGTCAGAAGATGGGTGGCTACCAAGTGGATTCTAAAGGGGAGTGTCTCGGCTAGCACTATGGCTGGGGGGACGTTCCTGTTCAAATTTACATCCCAGGAGGATCTGTTGTCGGTCCTGGCTAGTGGTCCTTGGTTGTATGGGAAACACTCACTTTCTCTGTGTAGATGGAAACCCAGATTTGACCCTAAAGCTGACCTCAACCAATCTGCTCCGGTCTAGGTCCAGCTTCCGGGTCTTCTGCTAGAATATTGGGACGAAGAAATATTTGCCTGGATTGGTAACTCCTTTGGAAACTATGTGACAATCGATAGGGTCACCAAGGCCAAGGCAAGATTGGTTTATGCCAGGTTTTGTGTGAATATTGATATCCTCAAAACCCTCCCTACTTCCATTATCCTAGAATCTAAATTTGGGAAATGGAACCAAAGTATCCTCTATGAGAACTCGAGGGTCTTCTGTCAAAACTATATGAAACTAGGACATGGATTTACCTTGTGTCGGGCTTCGAAGCGTCCGTCCCCCTCTGAGGGAGGAAAGGGAGAAGATGAAAGAGTGTCCTAAGGACTACCCTTTCAAAGAAGATATCCTTAATCTAGTTGATTCCCCCCCTATTTCCCCTATGAAGGCTATTGTGGTTGATTCCGCGAGTGGAGATCATTGTCTGGTGTCCAATAGGGAGGTGCAAGGTCAAGTTGAAAATGTGGTTGGGGACTCCCAGGAACTGGGTCCCAAGGGCCAAACAGAAGAACCAAGTGGCGGGTTAGAGGATAGGGAGGAAGGAGAGATTTTTCTATCCTCTGACACCCCTATAAAGGGAGATACTAATCTTGAGGAGAATGCCCAGGACAATCTCTTTAGCAGTCCTAAACAAAGGATGGGTGACATAAAGATGAGGGCAAGTACTCTAGAGAGGAACTTCTCCATGTCCCCAGGAGCAGACACTAGCAGGAATTTGGAGGACTCGAAGGGTTGGTCCACTACAAGGAGAAAGAGGAAGGGACCTAGTAGAAAGACAGTGGATGTGGGAGGGGTATATGGCAAAGGGCGTCCCTCGCACATGCAAACAAGATAGTGTGAAGTCACGAGGGAAATAGCTAGTGGAAGGCAAACCACGTTGGTGGTCCCTCCTAGGCGGACTAAGAAATGAGGATTGTTTCATGGAATATCTGAGGGCTTAACAACCGTCACAAGCAGTTCCTTGTTAAGAATTGTATCTATGATAATAAAGTGGATATTCTCTTGTTACAGGAAGTCAAAATGTCTGAGGAAAATTTCAAACGGGCTTTCAAAAACATTTGGCCCAATGCTAAATTTGCTATTAGTGAAGCCCAGGGGGCTTCGGGTGGCATCGTCACATTGTGGAACAAGAATCTATAGAGGTTGGTGGTTTCCTGTTCCAGGTATTGTCTTGAAATCTCTTTCTTATGTAATAATAATCCTTGGACCCTTGTCAATGTCTATGCTCCAAATTCCCACTTAGGGAGGAAGGAGGTCTGGGATTATTTGTCTGATAAGATTAAGTTATCTAGGAGAACTCATTGGATGATAACGAGAGATCTGAACTCCCCCCTTTAACCCTCAGAAAAATGGGTGGCCTCATTGATTATTCTGACAGTATGGTAGACCTGAATGAGTTCTTAGCAATGTTGGTCTCATGGACATTGAACTTGTGGGCCAATCCTTCACTTGGTCTAATAGAAGGGAAGGGAAACATCTCATATAGGTAAAGCTTGACAGAGTCTTAATCTCCTCCAATTGGACCATTGCCAACCTTCTTAGTTGGTTTCCCTACCCCGTACGGGTTCATACCACAACCCTCTGCTCCTAAACTGGCAGGAGA
This sequence comes from Cunninghamia lanceolata, assembly GCA_027924645.1. Lineage (NCBI taxonomy): Eukaryota > Viridiplantae > Streptophyta > Pinopsida > Cupressales > Cupressaceae > Cunninghamia > Cunninghamia lanceolata. Next base: position 2,571,744 of record BSBN01000136.1, read on the forward strand.
AGAACATCAAAGGTCCCTTTACCTTTAGGTTTGAGATGATGTGGGTGGTTCATCCTGACTTCAGAAAATTGCCTGATTGATTGGCGACAGATTCCTATACAGGGCCCGACTATGTACAGGCTGGCTCAAAAACTTGTTAATGTGAGGAATAGAGTTAAGGGATGGAACAAGTATACCTTTGAGAATGTTTTGGTCGGAAAAAAGAATATTGTGGGTCAATTGTTAGAAGTTCAAACAAGGATGGAACAGAGTGATTCTTTGGAGGAGCTTCAGACTCTAGACAATTCTCTTTCTAAGGAATGGTTGATGACTCTAAAGGAGGAGGAACTTTATTGGAAATAGAAATCCAGAGTTCAATGGCTGAGAGAAGGGGATAGGAATACATCCTTTTTCCATCAATCCACACTTCAACATAGGAAAAGAAATACAATCAGTAGACTCATGGATGTGTATGGGGTGGTGGTCGAGGAAGATGAAGGGATTGGGAAGTTGGCTTCCAATTATTTTTAGTCCCTTCTGGCTGCCCATCTTACCATCCTTCCATCTTGGGAGAATGAGTCTTTGTTGGACTCCATCCCTATTATGTTATTTGAGGATGACAACTGCCTCTTGACTAAACCGGTCATGAAGGAGGAGGTTAGGGTGGTGGTCTTCTCTATGGGAACCTTCAAAGCCCCAGGACCTGATGGTTTCTCCCCTGCATTCTTCCAAACATTCTGAGGGACAGTTGGATGGGATAGCCGGCACACATCGGGTAGTGGATATAGTGTCTTGACAGATAGTCGGTCGACACCCGATGATATTTATGAACCCCTATTCAGATAGGAATCAATCAACTGCTGACAGACATGGCGCGACGACTCCACGTGGAAAGTTCTGTGGAGTTCTAGAAAGATAGCTACCCATATATATAGCTAGGGCATTGGCTCCTACTTCTGATGTTGGGAATGGAACCGAGAAGCGAATCGATGAACAGATACTTTGAATAACGAATTCGAGAGGTACACGACCCAACCCTCCTTACCAATGATAGATCCAACATCTCTAAGTCCGAGTGACGGAGGACATGACCTGAGACTCCTCGGCTACACCACAATCAGGACCAGAGGCCCCTACTATTCTATGGTGGATCGCCCTACTAGAGAAAGGGTGGGTGGGAAACAATAGTTCCGGGTGGGTGGCTGTGGGGATGGGTGGGTGGGAGGCCTTTCCCTTTCCTAGTTGGGTGGGAGGGGCTCGATAGTGTTATGTATAGAATCTGGCCAGGGATTTTTAGAATTGGTAAACTTCTGCGGCAGCTGAACAACACTTTCATAGCTCTGATTCCTAAGAAATATGAGCCCAACTCCATGATTGATTTTAGACCTATCAGCCTTTGCAATATTGTTTACAAGATCTTCACTAAGCTCCTAGTTTTTAGATTGCAACCTCTCTTGGGTAAGCTTATAGCTACTAACTAGAAAGGCTTCATCCCAGGTAGGCAAATCTTTGATGCAGCCATCACTACGCATGAAATCATGCACTCTATTTCTAAGAGCAACACCCCAGGTATGATTTTCAAACTTGACATTTCCAAAGCCTATGATAGGGTCAATTGGGATTTCTTGTTCAATATTCTTAGGAGATTTGTCTTCTAAGATCGAGTGATCAATTTAGTGAAGAAATGTGTTTCATGGTTACATTTTCTGTTTTGGTCAATGGCTCCCCCTGGGGATTTTTCCCATTTGGTAGAGGCCTCAGGCAGGGGGACCCTCTGTCACCTTATCTTTTCATCTTGTTGGTTAAGGTTCTTGGAAGAAATGCTTGTAAATTGTTAGGGAGTGGTGCTCTTCATGGCATAAAACCTGCTTCAACAGCCCAGGCGTTAGTCATACAATAGTTTGTGGATGACACTATTTTGTTTGAGATAGCTTCTGTGGTTGAGGCTAGGAGGTGGAAAGTCTTCTCAGAGACTATGAAGCGGCTTTTGGACAAAGTATCAATTTTGAAAAGAGCCATATCTATTTCCTGAACACCCCGGAAGTGCTGCAATAAAAAATTGCTAGAGTCCTTGGTTGTTCTAGTGCTTGTTTACCAGCAACCTATCTCAGACTCCCTCTTACGATCACCAAGGTTACAGTAGAGTATTGAAACTTGATTATATAAAGAACACAGAGAAAATTGGCGGGTTGGAACAGCTCATTGTTAAGTCAAGCTAGGAAATTTCAACTTCTTAAAGCCTCCCTCCCAGGCATCCCCACTTATTCCTCGATTTATTCAAAATCCTGAGATGTGTTGTTGACAAGATTGAGTAGATCCAGAAGAAGTTTCTCTAGTCCGAGGTGGAGGAGAAAAGGATAATTGCATTAGTTGGTTGGGAGAAAGTTTGCACCCCCAAGAATCAAGGTGGATTAGGATTAAGAAGAATTCACCTCATGAACAAGGCCCTTATGACTAAGATTGGTTGGAATCTGATCCAAGGTAACAAGGATTGGGGAGATATCATGATTGCTAAATATCTTAGTGGTGACCAGGGCTACAGACTGCTAGCAGATTTAGGCCTCCCTAAAGGCTCTGTCATTTGGAATGAGACCCTTAAAACCAGAGGACTACTTCGCAAAGGAGTTAGATGGAAGATTGGAGATGGTAGACATGTTAGTTTCTGGGAGGATAGATGGCTGAAGGACCTTCCTTTAAGGGAGCTCGATTTTGGTAGGATTGTTGACAAAGCCTGTAGGTTCTTTGGAAACAGAGTGGATAATTATATTAGTGGACAGGGGTTCATAAGAAACTAGAAGGGTATTGTTGATTGTGTTATGGATCACAATGAGGACAAAGAGGTGGTTCTCCAGCTTCAAAGGGAGCTAAAACAATTTCAGGCTTTCCTTACTTCCTAAGCAGGATCAGTTGGTGTGGGACAAAGACAACAAGGGTTTGTTCACTATGTAGAGTGCTTATGGTCTATTGTTAGACCCGGTGGAGGACAACTTGTGGGGCGAGGTTTGGTTACCTAAACTTTTACCTAAAATTAATTTCTTTTGGTGGACCTTGATTCATAATAAAATCTTGATCATAGACAATCTTAAAAAGAGAGGGTTTCAGATGCCAAATCAGTGTGTCCTCTGTGGTGAAGAGGAGAAGTTTGCCATCCACCTCATTCTATCTTGCAATTTCTCATGGGAAGTGTGGGGTCTTATGCTGCAGAGGTTGAATGTGTCTTGGGCTTTTAATGATAGTGTGGTGGCTCTTGTTAAAGCCTGGAGAGCCCCCTTTTGACCCATATTCCTGGTGACTAAGGAATTATGGGTCCAAATTCTTCCTCATCTTGCGTGGAATTTGTGGAACACAACAATAGAATCTTTAGAGAGAAAATTAGAATGCCCATGGAAGTCTTTCATGCCTTGATCTCTACATTGCTTGTTGAATACATTAGTTCTTACAACTTCAAAGCGGCGGAGAATCCCCAAGACAGGATGATTGGAATCTTCTTCAACACTGGGTTGTCAATCTGAGCATCTACCACATAGATAACTCCAAGAAGATTTCTAGGGTTGGAACCTGCTAGACTCCACCATAAAAATGCTGGTTCAAACCTAATTTTGATGGGGTGGCCAAAGGGAATCCTAGAGAGGCCAGTGGAGGAGGCATAATTAGATCTGAGTTGGGTATGGTTGTGGCTGCTTACACGGGGGGATTGGTATTAAGAGTAATAATGAGGCCGAGACATTAGCTATGCTTTGGGGGATCAAAATAATGCTTTATATGAACATTAGACGTCTGCATGTGGAGGGGGATTCACAGCTGATTATCAATGTGGCTTTGGGGCTAGCCAATCTTGGCTAGAATTTGGTGGATATTGTGGGAGATATTTGACTGCTCGTTAATCCCTTGAAAGAGTACAAAGTTTCTCACATCTATAGGAAAGGCAATGCCGTGGCAAATGCCATGGCCAAGCTCGAGATTAATAGCGATGGATGGCGGTGCTGGAAACACTCCTCTAGTCTACCTCGTAGAATCCAAAACCTTATCAAAAAAGATGGATGCAATGGCAATCAAGTTAGCCTGTAGTGTGTGTCCTAGTGGGAGGGATGGACTCCCTTGTAAGTGGGGAGGCAGTTTGACTCTTAACAAGGATAAAGCCAATGGTATTCAAACTCAATGGGGTGGGAGTTATGTCGGCATCATTCAAATTTCTTTGAGCGGGAATAATGAGGTGGACCAGAGGAGGCTGACTTGGAGGATGATGCACAAAAGGATGCCACAGTGGCACGCGGCCTCATGGAAAGGAAAAGGGATGCCAGGCTGGTGTGGTGGCAAATATTTTCTTTCCATCCTCGTCTTCAGTGACATCCAATTTTGCACGTGATGGCGGGCAGGGGTCTTTTTTGAAGAAGACAACCAGGGTGGCAAAGGCTTCACATATCACCAAAATTATTACTCTGAATTTAATGCAAATTTATTTAGCCATTTGAAGCGACGAGACTGCACAAGCGGAATTATCTATCTTTATGAGAATTCTGGAAGGCATTTTGATAACATTTGCCTTACCAATCTTCTCTCGTCTTGGTTGTCTATTGATTTACAGGCTAACAGAATGGGTGGCAATATTGTCAAAATTGAACCAACCTCGCCCGAGGAATTCAGGCAGAATCCCACAGTGTGGCACATCATTCAGGAAGGCGAAGTGGCCCCCTTCCTGGAAGCCATGATAGGCCATGATGAGAATCTGTTTAGATGGTTCGTCGACTCCTAGGACGATAACATGTGGGTCCGTGTGGGGGTTGTAATGTGTCGTACCTATTTGTTCTTTGTTTAAACTTAATAGTCTTATTTTATTAATTTTTGTGTTATCTTTCAGACTAGACAAAAGATGCAGAACGGGTTTGTTGTGTGCATGTTTTGATTTTTGCCAGAATACATAGAAAATGAAGCATGCAAATGAAACTAATAAAAAGTACAAGAGATATTAACAAATTGTCAGATACCCTGATCATAAAATCACCAAAAATGAATTACTATTACATATCCATATTGAAATATGCAACTTTATACAACTGTTGTAGCTGAACCAACAACTGGGTAGTATAGAAATTCCTCCAAAGTCACTACAAATGGTAGCAAGTTGACATACAATGAAAGATACATGATCTAAGACTCTGGATGTCTCATACCAGGAGAATAATCGCTGTTAAATAGGAGGAAATAACTCCCAACAAGCTCCAAGTCACCTCTGTCTACTGTACGGCTTGGTTGTAGTAGTTTTCCAGCCACACAAAAATGTTAAACTATCTGAAATACTCTCTAATATATCTGTTTAGTGCTGCAAACTTCAGGTGACCAAGAAAGAGGAATTTATATGCACTAAAACACACCAAAAAGTCTCCAAAGAAGGTACGACCTGCCTGAGGAATGGTATGACCAGCACTAAGGGTGGTACAACTGCTTAATCTCCATTCAAATAGCCCTCACCTTCAACAAATCTGCACTCTATAATTGTCATCAGTTGTAATGGTATCAAATCTGCGAATTATGTGAGCAATAAGTCCTCAAACCCTCAACCACATGAGCTCCATTGAGACACAATTGCAAATATTGAATGTATCTGCCTCAATAGCACCTTTGGATGGTATTGCACATCTGTAGAATGTTGTCACCAAAGGGAGTTCTCGTTCCCAACAACCCACTGAGTCCAAATCTCTTCAAACCCTCTCAAAACCCTAGCAGAGCAATAACAAACAATTTCACAAATATCAAGCATGAGAAATGAATTGCCCTTTTTCCTTCTTATAACTCCTCAAGAGGGTTGTTGCACTTTTTGAGGGAATATTTCTTTTAATTTCACTTTTAATATTTTCCAAGGTGAGCGCTCCACAATATGACTTAAGTGTCTTTTAAATATTTTATTTTTCATCACTTAACCATTAAACCCCAAAGTCTAATATTAAATAATAATATTAATTTATGAACTTTAAAACAAAAGCCCAAATGAACTCAGAATTCAGTGATCTATAGACTGTTGGAAAGGTCTCGCCAAGATGCTTCATCTCCAACACTGAAAATCTCGAAACGGACCGAAACCCTAATTTGCCAAAAATAGCAAGTCCAGGTCCAAGCCATTAAAACCACCTTAGAAAATACCAAATTGAAGATCATACAGAAACCAAGCCAACTTCCACTTAAATATTGACCAACCCATCCAAAATACTACCAACAAATAGTTCCCTAACTAGGCTAGTTAGTCTACGGGAACCCAATAATAGACTAACTCTATCTATTTGTACGAGCTAAAGAGGGGACATTACAGGGTATCAGATTTGAAGTCTCTAAGGAAGTTATAGGGCAAGCTATGGGGTTACCCATTAAGGGTAAGAAGCACAACCATAGGAGTAAGGTGTCAGATCTCGAAAATATGGGGCTATTCTTTAGAGAGTGTGAAGCGGCTGCCAAGCTTCATGGCAGTTTTGAGAGGGAGAAGCTACCTGCTCTATGAGGACAAGTCTACCTCATGTTAATGAAATACTTTACGCTGGAGGGCTGCTTCAAGGTATTTTACCTCTATCACTTTGCCTTGCTCAATCATTTCAGGAATAGAATGGAACTTAGCTTTCCCTTCTTTTTTCTTTCATCCCTCGAGAATTTCATTCAGTCAACTAAGGAGATTCAAGCTAAGAACCCTAACCATTTGTCCATACCTCTCCACCAAGGGCTCATCCTTAGGCTGTATCATTTCCATTTGGCGTTGTGTCCACCCAAGCAAATCAAAGTCAGTCTTCTGGAAGATTCGCCTTCAGCCCCGACCTCTGCTGTTAAGGGGAAGGCCAATAAAGTTGTTGGGTCCCCCAAAATCTTAACTCCCAAAAGCCCTAAGGGGGGACCTAGAATTGTGGAGGGAGATTCTCCTGTGGGGACCCCTATTTCGGAGTCTAAGTCTAAAACACCAAGGAAAGTCAGCATGAAGGATGATACCCCTACTCTGGAGCTTGATAAGGGAATGGTGGTGTCCACTAAGAGAGATTGGAATACCGAGGAGGAGGAGGGTACTACATAGTCTAAGAAGGCCAAGACTGGGAGAGTGGAGCTTCAGAGGGATGAGGAGACTTCTAAGGTCATCGACCTTGAGATTGCGCACAAGCATGGGGGAGAGTGGGAACTTGGATGCTGTTGCTGCTAAAAATGTGGTTCATGGGATTCAGAGGCCCAGCCAGATAATCGGTATTCTTTCCATTAACCCGCAGGGAATGGACATATCCGAGGATTCTGAGTTCATGGAGGACACGATTGGGGACAGTGAAGACGAGACCCCCATTGAATCAGTCCATGAGGATGATGGGGCTAGCTACTTTCCTGAATTAAGCTAACATTCAGATGATGAATAGGAGGAAACTGAAAAGGCTCAAGGGCAGTACAAGAAAGGTGGATGCTCGTTGTGTAGCAAGACGACAGAGGAGATGGCCGAGCTTAAAAACAAGGTTGACAAACTCCAGAAGAAATGGCAGATGATGGCTGAATTTGTGGCTAAGGCTATTCACCGTGCGACGTCTGTGTTCTCGACGGTTAAATATTTTGATGGCAAAGTCAAAGGTATTAGGGTGGACAGCTTGGGTGACTACAAAGACATGGTTAAATTTATGTCTAAGTACGAGGTTGCTGATAATCCCTAGTGGGTTTGATGGTTTATGGTTTTCTATTATTTTTTATTAGTGTTCATTTTTTGCTACTGTTTGTGCGTTGTTAATGTACTGTCTCTGGCTTGTGTAAGGCCTAGTTTTGCCCTATGGGTTGTATTGTAAAGGGTTCTAGACCCTCTTTTCCAGCTGAACTAATCAAAAACATATACTATGCTAAGCGTTCACACCTTAGACTAGTTAATCTTGTTACATCATCACATAGGGTGATTTATTTACTTATTCACATAGACCTATAGGTTCTGGGAGTTACATATTGGGCTCTCTTAGTTTGGCTTTCAACTAAACACATATACACATACTAATGTAAACATAAAGTAATTAATCTAAAAGCCATTATAACTCATATATCATTACAAGTATCATAAGGATTATACATTCACATGACCTTTCAAGTTAACATCCCAATATAACAAATTCATTTTTACTATGTATGGGAAAGACCAAAATTATTGACCTAACAAAGGTCAAACAAGGAAAGAACTAGTCATACCCATTTCATTGCTTTTAAAGCAAATAGGAGGGGCAAGTAAGGTTCACCTATGAAATCTTAAAATTATACCCAACCAATCAAAAGTCAATATTAACCCCTTGTGGGCATTTGGAATCCCCTTAGTTCAAGATTAAACAAGATACGATAATGAGTTTTACCTTCTACTTGACTCACACACCTATTGAAAAGATTAACAGTATGAAAGGCATACATATCTATCCCTCATACCCATTATTAAGTGAAAGAGCATATATACAATATAACAAATAAGAGACAATTTCTTAACCAACCTGAATTATTCTAATCTATTGGCCTAATCATTTTAACTAAAATTCTTTTATTCTTATTAAAATTATGATCATACATATTAATAATTCTAAACATAGCTTATTAACTTAATTATACATTATTAGCCTAAATCATACATTCTTAGAAACTCATACATTTAAATATGCACGACTAGCAATGATATCCTCTCGATTGTTGCATTTCCTCTATTCTTTAATCTAACTCAATACTCCACACTACAAGTACAATCACAAATTCAAATACAAACTTTATTGGAAGCCTCCTCCTAAGCATAATGGACCATGGAAGCATAATGTTATTGTTTATTACAAACAATAAATAATATACCTAAATGTACATGTAATTCATTCCATTCAATCTAGTTACCACATGACTTATTAGCAAGAAGACTCATGGTTGTCTTTACCAATATCTTGTAACCAAGATTCTTCCAACTTCCCCTTAGTTTGCATACATCAACCACTTCTTCATCTTCTAGTTATTAATCAAATACCTCAACCCATTCTGTAAAATATGTTCACTCTATGAATTTCTAGATCCATTGCGCTCTTTAGTGTATGAACTCTTTCTATAGATTTGAGGCTGCCATATGTTCCCTCATTATCGTGAAAGAAGGCTTATAATGGCTCAAACACATCTGTAGTGGATTTTGATGCTACCAAAGCAAGGAATATCTTAAAATTCACCAACTCAAATGAATTTTGCACTTCTTCATCTATCTTGTGACATGTCCATCAAAATTAGCACCAAGATTAGCCAACCAATTAGTTGATTTATTACCTTCTCCAAAGCAATGCACAAAGAAAATCCCATCAAAGGAAATTTTCATCGACAAGGCCTCTTCAACTAAATTATTGAGTTGTTGATTCTCAAATATTTATATGGTAATTAGATTAATGATATTTTAGAAAATTACTTTCTATAATCATTTTCCATAGTCACTGCTTAGAGCCAATTAAATCTTAGTGACTAACATTTATCCTTCTACACCATTATTTAAAATTTGATTTATTCTTTTGAAAAAGAGATTCAAGAGAAATCACTCTCCTTATTGTGTTATAAAACATACTATCCTACACTTGTTAATCTCAATTTTCCTTTCAAGGTCCCATTAGATAGGGTTTGACCTAATTGTCTTGAGGAGGGATCCAATTAATTCCCATTCACCACCACTTGTACCTTGTGACTGGGTATAGACATGATTTGACCTTAGATCAATATTGGTGTGTTTGATGATCCCTTTCATTGAATCCTTGTTCTTCCTATGACATATGATTTCCATCAATTCATTAGTAGATCCTCACACTTTAAACTATATTGTTTGGTCAAACTTGACTTGATCTTTGTTTGGGTTCCTTGTGCCATTCAAGCCCCATCCTTGGACCCTATGGCTCTTTAGGATATGATTCCATATATTTTTTGAATTCATCTTTTAGGTCCCATGGCCACAAAATTCCCCATTTGAAAAATAAGAGGCTAAAATTGATAACATATTTTGTCTTCTAGGTTTATTTCATAATGTGTGACTGACTAAGAAGGCACGACATATATTATGACCACTATTGAACACTACATAGTTTCCTCAGTACATCCCAAGAATTGCCTATTTCCCAACAAATCTACATGTATCTAAATCATGGAAGAATTCCAAATCCTAACATTTCTTGTTGGTTCATCATTTTTCATTCCTAATGAATGACTATAAGAGCTAATGTTTTTGTATATCTGTATAAGTTTCAACATATACCAACATCCCAAATTGGAACCTCAAACTTACATATTATGGGCCCACTACGCTTCCCCTATGCACTCTAATTCTTCTACATAATTAATACTAAGTGTCAAGTTCAATCATAGTGAGATAGTAAGTACATGATTCTTTATGTATTCTCAAAGTCTAGTGAGTTTATAAGTCCAAAACTTGAACTATGCTCTGATATCAAATGTAATTACCACCCTTACAGAGTGTGTGTTTGAGTTATGCTCAAATGAAAATGTGGGCATGACATTACAACACAAGTGACGTTTAGTATGCTTTTGAAGACCAATCCTTCCAACCTTGAGTTTATTTTGGGAATACCTATGTAGGAATAATACATCACTTGAGTAGAATATTTTTGAGATTTTGGAAACCTAATTTCCCTCCTTGATAGTGGCAATATTGAAATTGTTTTGTTATTTTTTATTTTCATAAACCATACAATCATAGTTAAGTGATGGAAATTTATTTAACTCCAAAAGCATTGAAATTTGAATGTGGTCTACTTATGCAACCTACTATATTGGCAAAGTCTGTCTTCTCATTGAGCTCACTAGAGTTAAAAGAAATATTATTGTATGAGTGAGACATAAAAAACAATTTTGAACAACTATAACCAAAGTAACACTTGAAGTGCAATGGTTCTCGTCAAATTCAACATCTATGTAGTATGTAAAGCACTACTTTTGAAAAGATAAAGATGTGGTTGGGAATGGGTGACATTCTAGATATGACAAATCATGGGGTTGAATTAGATGGTTGCATTTATGTAATTTTGTTGTTAAATATAGTTGAAATTTTAGAAAGACAATATCACACTTTAGGTATACTGTTAAAATTTTTACCGCTTGAATGGATGGCAAAGCCGTGTTGATAACCATTTGAGATGATTTTAATGTGGCTTTGTGTATTATTTTGTCAACCTTCATGTCTTAGGCTCATGAATTTTGTTCCAAGGTGAAGTAGTTGCTATCGTATACAAAAATGAGAGCAAGTCACTTATCTACCTCTCTTTGTTGCTGCAAATTTACAACATTGTACAAAGATGAGAGCAAACCACCTCTTCTAACTCTCTTGTTGTTGTAAATGGGACACACAAGAGCCACAACTAATTCCAATTGTCTCTGTCACTCATGGTGGGTGACACCAAATCCCACTAAAAATGGTTTGGGCATTGACAATCCATAAAACATAGGGTCTAACAATCATTAGAGCAACAATTGATATTGGAAACACTGATCGTAAAATTTTATTTTCACAACAATTTCACGAGTTTAAAGATTATTATATATATGAGTATTCCCTACATTCTCATTCCGAAGGTATATATACATGCAAAACAACATGTATGCAATCTTATAGAAGCAAAGAGGAAGACCATCTCCGAAAATATCTAGAAAAAATCATAGAAGTGGTATTAATTCATCTCAATATATAATATACAAAGAAAATTTGACATATATTCATCTCAATATGTAATGAGAAAAATTGTCATATTAAAAGGATTTTTTTTAATACAATAATAAAATTCAAAAAATAATAAATATAATTTAATGAATGAAATAATTTATAAAATAATAAATAAGGAAAAAATACATCTAAACTAAATTTCTTTTGGAAAATATTGATGTACCCATTAAACCTTTAAGGAAAAAAAATACATCTAATCTATAATTATGTTAAACTTTAGAGTAAAAGTTATGTTTGCCCTCTTTAAGGAGATTCCTGAGGACTATCGAAAAAGTTCACAGCACTCCATCCCTGGAAATCATCAATTCAAGCCATAACGACGAGAACGAAGCTTAAATACCTAGTGAGGAAACAGTGGATTTCTCTGAAGCGAAAATCAGGTGGCCGAGGGAAAATTCGGCGATCTGGTTAAAACAGAGGCGTTGAAGAAGAATCAGCAACATGTCTCACAGTTCGGATCCAAGACAGCCTTCTACAGCCAAGCCATATAAACCACCTTCCGTTGCATCCCAGGATCTCCCTCCTGACTATTCCAGTTTCCTCGCCATCATGTTTGGAGTTGCAGGTGTCATGCTTCGGGTAGGACAACGCTTCTAACTCTTGCATGTCTCCTCTTTTTTCTCTTTTACTATTACCCATTTGTTCACCCTCAGATCGATCGTCAGCTATGCCCGTATGATTATGTATGGTGATGTTGGAGGGCTTATAATGGTGAACCAGGATGTAGGTTGGGCTGTGTTATCGTTTTTTCTAAGAATTTGGTAAATTTTAAATGTTGGATGATTTTACCTAATTTCAATACTTTATCATTTCTCCTTGGCATTTGAACCCAGGTCTTTGCGATGTAAGCTTCAATTCGCCCCAATACTCTCTTAGAGCCCATTCTATTCGACCTGGCAGTTTTATTGTTTTAGTGTTGTGGGTATGAGCAATATATTATTATATATGGATTAGAGGAGATTAAGTACTGAAAGTAAATGGGCAAAAGATGGGAGCGACTCGATTGTGAGTTTTATGGATATCCAGGTGTCAAAAATGGTAGGACTAATACTTACTATGTGATGGATTATGTTAATGGAATATTAATCTGTAGCCATTGAAAATGCTTTCAATCTCATGGAAGATGTAAAGGGGAGTAATAGTTTTAAGAGTGTTGAGTATGAGGGAGGCATAGGGGAGAGTTTTATCAAGGATTAGGGCCACTTCAGCGTATGCTACAGGTAGTTAAAATTCTATTTTGTTTAGGAAAAGTTTCCTTGCGGGCTAGCCCTGGGCTTAGATGTTATGACCAAAGGGTATCTTTTTCATCAAACTAATCAAGAACTGCATCCGGCCTTGCCCAGCAAATTGGATCAAATATTTTACTCAATCTCAACACTTAATCATGTCTCCTGGGAATACAAACCCGAGTCTCTGCTTTGAAACCCTCTGTTGCTTTTACTGCTTCAGCTTATTGGCATATTACCGAAGGTTAATTGAACCTTAATATTTTTCAAAGAAATGTCTAAAATAGGTTTGTTGGAGCAGGTCAAAGCACCACATTTGACAAAAATAGACATTTCTTCTGCTTATAGGTATTATCTACTGTCAGGGGTGGAGAAATGTAATAAATGGACAATGCCTGAATGTGTACAATGATATATAATAATTAATAAATGCAACGGGTTGCTAAACAATGTAAGGAAACACTAATTATCTCTGTTACTGGGTTCTGCTAGAACCCTGGTGGGACCTGGACTGGTTTGGAGTCTTGGACGGGGTATGGATCCCAATCTGGGTTTGTCCAGGGTCCTGCCCTGGGCCTGTTGATTTGGCTTGGGTATGTCTGCACATACCTGGGCCAAATCCACAGGTCAGGGGCAAGTCCTTGGGTGAACTTGCCCAGCACAAAAAAAGAGGTCATTTCAAATGAAAAAGCAAAAAAAAAAAAATTCATAACTTGTATAGATTTTCCATGTGCAGTTGCATTAATACTAACTTATCGATCCTGGTACTGGTTCGGGTTCGGGTTTGGGGGTTCGGTTTATGGATTTGGTCAAATTTTTTTTTGGGTGTGGGTTTGTTTTGGGTTCGTCCATACAAAACATATAAAAATCAGAAACAATACATATTTGCAGCAGTAGGTAAGTTCAGAATACCATAGCGTAATGAATATGATCATATAATAAACAAAACCTACATAAAATAATAAATATTAAAAATTAAAAATACTACAATGTCAATTAGTCAAATGCGAATGTCATGATATATATTAAAATTCAAAATTATAATGTCAAGTGTCAACAATCAGCCGTCACTGATCAGGCATCAGCGTCATATGGGTCTTTAAAAATATCATCACCACCATCCATATTAGATGATGCCGGGATTGGTATACCAGAAGAACCACAAATAGTGGCACTGGCACTAGCACTAGCATGGGCACTCTCATGCTCGGAAGGTGGGAAATGGTAGCATCCAAGTCAGTATGCTCTGGTTGGATATCCCATTTCCTTGTGTCCACTTTCTTGTAGCCACTTTGTGTGTGTGAAAGGAGGCACAAGTTGGAATGCACATACACTAAGTCCTCCGCCTTTTCTGAGTGCAGCTGGTTATGCTTTATTGAGTGGATGAAGGATTATGTGCTCCAATTTCTCTCAGATGTAGATGAACTAGCAACCTATTAAGACAAAGATAGAGAGCTAGAGTTATAAATATAAGATATAAAATTTAAAATTTAATATTAGAAATGAAACTTAAAAGATAAAAAAGAAATCTCAAAATTTTAATAGAACTTACTTGCCCTAAAATTTTGATTGCTAGAGGTTGGTAGGTGTATGAATGATTGGCCATGGAAGTACCACCAATTGTGAGCATCAACCTTATACTTGTCACGAAGAGTATCAATACTAGAGTCATTGGAGTGTACAAAATCCATGAACTCAACTCTAACTGCATCTTGCATGTCAAGATCAATGAAGAGTCTGTGAAATGCTGCCTTGTACCCATGGCTAACTTTAACATCTCTATATGGGGCAATCCTTGTCGACACAGAAAGGAGCTTAACACTTTAATATTTGGGACTAAATGCAAAGGCAAGAAGATGCATTGGGGTGGTCATTTCATTCCATCTCTCTTCAATAATTTTGTGTAGTTGTTTGAAGAAAATTTTTGTAGGATCTTGCTCTTTTGCATTTATGATGGCTCTCATCTTCTGAATCATTGAGTCGACGCCATCATATACCTTTCCCAACTAAGGCCTATCCATGTCGGTATAACAAATCATACTCAATATAGGCTTGGTGAAATTAAGGAGATACTCAACACGATCCCACCAAACGTCATCTAAGATCAACTGCTTAAGTGCTAGATTGCCTCTATATGAACCAATTTTCGCTGATGACCATGTTAGAGAGTGCCTCTAGAACCTTCACAAGTCGTCTTAAGACAATTGTGTTAGAGGCAAAATGGGTCTCAACAACCTATTCAATACAATTCAAGATTAAAAAATAAAAAAATAAAGATTCTTAACTTCGTAAATTAAGAAAACATGAACTTAAAAAAAATTGCTTTTCTTACCCTCAACAGCTTCAAGTTTTAGAATGTTCTAAGTATGCCTTGTGACATATGGTGGTTGGTGATGAACATCTCTATGTCTTCAAGCTCACTATACACTTTGTTGATGTGTTTTTATGACAACAACATTAGAATAAAACACCAAGTGTTCTATCCTCTCTTGAACAAAGTATCTCAAATGCTGAACTATGTGATCGAGTGAGACTACTCCAAGGTTCCTTGAATGTCAAGTCTTGACATGCACATGGATAGACTCAGTGGAATGATGTGATTTTGTTGGTAATCACAAAGGGACTTACGCTAAATTGCTCCTTCTTCATGGACATGGATGAAATTCATTACTCCTCGAACTTGTGAATGAATGGAATCCTTTCAAACAAACTTAAAAGAAAAGGCAAAAGGGAAAGGGCTAGAGAAATCTAATCTAAGGACAATGAGATAATGAATGATGCTTTTATAGACAAATTCCTTTGAACCAAGCTTCATTTCGCCATGAGAACAACAACTACACGAAGCCAGTGCAATCTTCAAAGGAAATGAAGGATTTTTATATTGCAAATATTCATTCAAATACCCACAACTGGCGCAACTTGAACAAATATCCACAATCGAACTATTGCAAAATGGGTTTAGACTAACTTTGCATTGTAAATTACCATGAGCAATCCACAAAAAGTATGAACCGAGGAATTCATCAAATATCTATACATTCATTCACCATATCAATGAACTTCATTTAAAACTTATCTAATTTGCTTTGAATCATCTTCAAGAAATTGGAAACCATGCTAACATGCCAAAACAACACAATAATCACCAATCTTCAATGAGAATGTATTAGTTTTGGAAGTATCTTTACAACAATTTGCCAAAGTCTCTTCAACTCTTCAAAAGCCCCTACTCTAAAGAGAAGATCTAGAACTAACCATAAGCATCCCTTTATAAATGAAGAGAATGAGCCTTTATATAGAGCTCAAGAATACAACCAAGGACCTAGATTGATTCTAGAATCAATGGCCAAGATTAAGACAACACATCCATAATGGAAGGTAGTTACAACTACTACTCCATTGACCAATGGGATGTCAACAACACATCATCTTCTAGAAGGGTTCCATCCTTATCTCTATCTTGGACGACCAGGTTCAATACATCTAGACATGTCGATGTGGCATACTTGGATTGGTTGACGATGACTGGATGCCACCTTAGCATGATTATCTCTTGAGTGTTCTTTGAACTTGGAATTTTGTCTTGGTGTTGTCCTGAACTTCATGATGTTGAACTTGATTCTCTTGATGAATGATGTAGTGGAATCTTGTTCTTGGATTTCCAAAGATTGATCTTGTCTTCCGGTACTGGACTCCTTGATGTGGAACTCTTCTCCATCCCGTTGCCCTTGATGCTAGCACTCTTTGTGTTATTGAAATGTCTTGAACTTCCTTCATCTTCATCGGAATTTGGTGAAGTCTCCTTGTCATTGGAAGTAGTCTCCTTGTTTGGCATTGGAATTCCTTGATCCTTGAGATAGTCTCCTTCTTGAATGGCTTTGATCATCCTTGAACGTAGTCCTTGTCTTCAATTCCTGCAAAACGAAGGAAAACCTTGAATAGAAAAGGCGAATAAAATCCTTAATGCAGTGGAATACTAAGATAAAACATGAATAACCCTGCATGAAATTCCATTCAAGAATCTATTTTGGAAGAAATAAATAAAATAATACTTGAAATATACTCCTTCACAAATTCGCCCTCCTTAAGATAAATCTGCTCTTCAAAATCGAATTGTGATTTGTTTTGAGGAAAAAATGATTTTGAAAGTTCATATAAATACACATCCTAAGCGAGTTTCTTCTAGTGGGCCAACTTTATAGAGGAATTTAACAATGTTTCCATGCGATTTCCTTTGAATGAGGCTGACTTGGATAAGAATTAAACAAATTTCATGGATTTATTTTGAAAAGTCACATATTCTGGAAGGTTAAGGAATTTCTTGAGCACAATTTTTATCTCCTTATGGATAAATTTTCCTTGGTGCACTTTTAGAGGGGTCATGGACAATGTAAGTCACACATTTAGAGGAGTCATGGATAATGTAAGTTGTACATTTTAACATGCTATGGATTCATTCCTTGGCACAAATTTGATGACCTCTTGGATTTTCGCACTTTTTAGTGCCTCTTGGATAAAATCCTTCATCGCATGTTTGGGAGGAACAAGGAAAATCCAAGTCGCACTTTTCCTGGGATCAAGGACAATTTAAGTCGCATTTTTAGAGGGATCCGGGACAAATCTTTGAGCACACATTTTGTGAGGTCTTGGACAAGTTCAAATCACAAGATTCATCTCCCTTTGGATTTCGCATGTTAAGTCAAGGAAAATCCATATCGTATGTTTGACTAACTTATGGATTACATTTCTTATCGCACATTTTATGAGGTTAGGGAGAAAATCCAAATCGCAGTTTTTGATGTGTCAAGGGAAAATGCTTGTCGCAGATTCCATTACCTTATGGATTTTTCCCATTGCATTTTCTAGAGGACCAAGGATAATTCTTTCCTGAGCGCATGTTTTACTTTCTTTGGATCACATCCATGTCACAAGTTCTAGGACCTTATGGATTTCATCTTCCATTTCACAAGTTTGGGTATGACAGGGAATTTTGCACTTTTTAACATCTCTAGGATAGATTTCATGACGTTGTCTCATGCCTTGGATATTTCTCATCACAAATTCCTTGGTGAGGTGGATTGATTCTTAAGCTCATATTTCATTCGCCCTTGGAATTTCGCATTTTTAAGGAGGTTGAGGACAATTCCTAGTCACAAGTTCCTCTTGAGTCGTGGAAAACTTCTTGAGTGCAAATTTTGTCTTCCCCTGGATTTCGCAATTTTGGCCTCCTCTTGGACAAATTCTTGCTGCACTTTTACCCTTGTGAAGGATTGAATTCATGTCACAATTTTCACTATGTTGAGGAATTCCTTGTCTTGGTCGCACTTTTCCTACTATCAAGGACAAATTCCTGTCGCACATTTCCTCATGTCAAGGACAAGTTCCAAGTCACAAGTTTTAGTGGTTCATGGAATTTCCCTGTTGTATTTTTCATTCACCTGTGGATTTTCATCCTGACACTGGATTGAGCGCACTTTTCTTGTCCATCTGGATTTTTCCTTTGAAATTCCAAGTCGCACATTCCTCCCTGTCTTGGACGAATTTCATTCTTGAGCATGATTTCCACTAAGTCCTAGAGGATAATTCCAAGTTGCCATCTTCAGAGGTTGTAGATTCATCCCATGAGCACACTTCAAAGGGGGTTAAGGAAAGATGCCAAGTGCAATCTAAACCTTTAGAATTTCATCTATCCTAAGAACTTGGACAAGGATTTCAGAATTTTGGCAAGGAATTGCTCGTTTGTCATGGATTTTCACGTTCAGAGTGGAGAACTTAAGGAACTTTTTACATGGAATGATGGAATTTGACAAGGATTAACAAGATTTTGCCCAGGAATGATTTCAAGGTAGGGCTTCAATTTGTCCTTAGGAGATTCTGACTTTCTTCTACGTTGTTCAATCATTCCTTAAGTATCCTCGACATTTCCTGTGAGTTCAGTATGTTGAAATTCTTCCTTTGGTCATCTCATGGATCTTGAGCAAGACACTTGGCGAGAGATGGACAAATCTATACTACCAAACCTACAAACTCAAAGAAAAACCAAACCCAAAAGCAAAATGATGACAAAAAGTTAGAAAAAGGGGGGTCCCCATTTGCAATGGGGCGATGTGTGAAAATGTCACAACACACTTGTTTATCCAATCAATTTTGGTGCCATTTTTTGTAGCATAAGGTTGAGGGAGTGGACCACACAAGGTGTCCAAAAGATGTGTAATGCTCCTCAACCAATAAACCAGCTGCTCTACAAATTTTTGCGTTGTCTGTTATGACTTGAACAACGTTTTGAGGCCCCACTTCCTCAATGGCTTGACAAAGAATATTAGCAATAATTGCACCATCCTTCACTCCCCTCACAATTCACTGTCTTAAAAAACATTGCCCCTTTAGAGCACACTGCAATAACATTGATCAATGGCCGACTTTTTGCATCCTTCCATCCATTGGAAACAATGGATAGCCTTGTCTTGGCCCAAGAATCCCTTATGGGCTTCAATGAATCCTCTACAAACTTCACTTCTTTTTCTAGTAAGGTGCTACACACTTTCTCAAACGGGGCCAATACCCTTTTGGAACTTCATTAATTGCTTTCACCATTTGTTGCCAATACGGTGAACGAACAACATTGAAAGCCAATCCATTTGCATAGACACATCTTGCAATTTGTTGATTGGCAATCTCATGAGATTCATTATGAAATGCTGTTTCCAATTGTGCCTTTGATCTCTTACGTGTTGTAGGTTGTTCTTCAAGTGTGGCCAAAAATGGGTGGCTCTCTATAGGTTTTAGATTAGATGGTGATTGAGGGAGCTTCATTCCTCAAGATCCTTTCTTTAGCAAAGGATGATTTGATTTACGACTTGCTGCTTCATTTCTTTTCTCTTGCTCATTAATATATGCAATGACTTGCTCTGGTGGGATGAGTGCATTATTTTTTCTCAGACAAGCTTTGATGCCCATTGTAGGGATGTTACACAAATGGGCTTTCACCTGATTGTATGCACTTGAATACTGAACTTCACACCCATTGCAAATCCAAATATAACCCCCACTGCTTGAAATTGGTTGTACTATATTAACATAGTTCCAAAGGGGTGAATTTGGGTCTGTTTTGAACTTGGATTTGCTTGATGACGTTGAACTAGCTGCTATTGTAATCCTTATGGCAACAAATTCAATAAACAACACATTCAAAGAATCGAAACAAATGAAAACAAAAAAAATATATAAAACCTAATTGAGTTAAAAAACTTTAAACATATGGGCATTGATTCATACTACATAGAAGAATTTAGAAAAGAAAAAAAATTCAAAAGAAAACAAAAATGCAGAAAAAAAAAAAAACCAAAAAAACCAACCTCGTTTGCAAAAATCTGCCTCTACAATCTCCTTTGTAGCAAATAGGTTGTTGCACATGTGTAGGAATAGCAAACCAATCACTTCAGATCCTTCACCGATCAATCTTCAACTCTATTTGTTTGATGGCAAGAAAAAATGAAAATTCAGCTAAAAATGAAAGAGTTTTGTGTTTTGCATTTACAATGAGGTAAATAGTAGTGTTTTTGTGTTTCAAATGCCTTGGAATGAGGCTTTTAGGGTTAAGGCGTAGTCAACTCAAAGTCAAATGAGTTATAACAATTAAAAATTGAAAAAAAAAAGTAAAAAATGTGGTGGGTTCTGTTCATGCCGATCAAATTTTTGTTGGATTTGCTTTCGGTTCGCTCGGGTTCGTCTCAGATGAACCCACAATCATTTGCATGAGCCTTGGCCGAATTCCCTGGCAAACTGGACTTGGATCGGGACCAGGGGCGAATCGAACTGGGACCCTGCACTGCTGGGAGGAGAACTGGTAACATAGCATTAATATAAACTGATTTGCTATATCTTTAACATTTGACAATCGACTCTGAATTATCAATTATCCACTGTGTTTTGTATTTAATTTTGTACAAATTATGGTTATTTTTATATATTTTTAATATTATATATAAGTAAACATTTGAGTATAGTGGTGTTTCACACCACAAACTTAGGTTCAAATCCAACGGGCTGGGTACCCCTTGTTGTGGTCAAGGGGACGCTTGCAGGTGGGGTTTGCACTTATGGCAATGCATGGATCAAATTCCACCACTACGTTTTAGGACACCCCTTGTTATGGGCATGGGGACACCTGGAGGTAAGGTTTGCACTTATGGCAATGCATGGGCCAAATCCCACCCCTTTGTTCCACCACGGGGGCACATTAGGGTATGGTTGAATGTAACCATATTAAGGAACCAAGCCTACCCCCATGTCATCTATAAGTGGCCCCAAAACTTCAAATTTAAGCTAATGGACACATGGTGCAATGGTATGTCTATTGGCTGTTTGGTGATAGGTACCAAGTTCGAGTTCTGTGGTGGACATTGTGTTGCTTTGTGTGTTTCAAGTGGGTCCTTGGTTGACGTTGTTTTTCAAAGTACATGAATGAGGCCCCTTGTTTGTGGCCTCACTAGCTGGGGCCGGTTAAACCCAGAATTCACATATCAAAAAAGAAAAATGTCATGCCCCCGACCAAAGAAATTATTAAGATAAGATAACATTTAAAAACCATCTGCCAGCATAAGACAAATCTAGCGCTAGGAGACAAAAAGATAGTGAGCGCTAGAAGACAAGAAAACAGTCAGCGCTAAAGGACAAACTTTAACTAAAGTTAATCAAACAGGCAGCAATCATATTTAAAAGGAAACGGATGTGTGAAGAGGGTGCGACTTCTCACACATAGGGATATAAAACAAGAATCCCAAAGACAATTGAAGGCATGAAGGAATGAGAAAAAATATAATATTGTAGCAGAGATAAATCTGCAGGATTATATCAGCAGTGATATAAATATATATAGTTGGAATCAGCAGTGATAATATATATCAGATTGGAATAAACTTGAATCCATCAAGAGGTACTATATCAATCATCTAATAAATTCCTAAGCAATCCATATTGAAGCTAAGGAAATGTTGCAGGTAGGAAGGACAGCTCTTCCGAGTTCACGAGGAGTGAGTGGATGGGGTGTGCCCTCCCTCATGCTCTCATCAAATCGGCCAAGTAGTGAGGGTGTGTGGCTCTCCCATGGTTGGGGTGTGTGGCCCTGCCATGCATGGTTTAGGGTGTGTGGCCCTACCATGTGCTTGCGCCTCATCAAATAGGGTGTGCCTCTTGAGCTTGATTGAGGAGGGTATGCCTCCAAGGTGGACTAGTAGCTGCAAGTATTCCTAAGGAACTCATTATGGGATTTGTGATGACCCTTGCAAATTTGGCCTTTAATTTTCTGTTTTTTGCGCTCTTAGGAACATTGTCAAACACTTAACTGGCAGCCTTTATGATGATAAAATGCTTGGAAATTAAAATGATAAATGGCTTATCAACAAGCTGAGCATGAAATGTAAGTGTTTTTTTTTTTTTGATTTCCGAATGCAAATAAATGACATTGTCTAATGCAACTCAACACCTACAGCTAGTAGACATTTCGTCATACAGTTTGCAGCTAAACTATTATGCTATCTATGAAAGCTATAACCATGGCATTGCATCAAACATTTGGTATGCAACTTATTCCTCCCAATTAATATGCCATTCTTAATACAATGCTGATATGAAAGGCCAAGACTCTTGGCTTTACAAAGAGTTATTAATGCAAATATAATTCAGATCTAAATATGCACCTACAGCAACTAGACATTAATACAAACACTTGGCATGCAATCTAGAGGTGCTGGTATAGAAATGAAGAATACCCAGTTGCATAAACTCAATGGAAATACATTGCAATGCCTAATGGAATAATACCCATGTCTGGAAAGTGTACAAAAAGTAAGTTTCAGGCATACCCATTTGCTGAGAAGACTTTATACA
The DNA here is from genome assembly GCA_027924645.1 of Cunninghamia lanceolata. Lineage (NCBI taxonomy): Eukaryota > Viridiplantae > Streptophyta > Pinopsida > Cupressales > Cupressaceae > Cunninghamia > Cunninghamia lanceolata. The sequence continues at coordinate 2,594,553 of BSBN01000136.1, forward strand.
GGCAGGGATCACTGGTACAGCAACAGACATTAACCCAACTTGATGTATGAGAGGTGATAAACAGTCCCAAGACTCACAGCGAACCCTTCTTGAATGCTGCACCCCAAATCAGTCCTTGTTATGGTGAAAAAAAACCTTTGATTTTGTCACTTCTTCATACACACGTGTGCTTCCTTGGACAGGTACGGCATTAATGGCGCCTTAGATAATGATTGCTGGGCAGAGATAAATATTGGTATATGAACGAAATGTGTAGGCTCACAATAACATATGAATTTCAGATCAGAAACAATAATCTTTTGCACCAATTCCTTCAGATTTTGCAAATGATATCCTTCCCAGATGATGCCAGGACACCACACAATCTTCAGAATTTATTTCAGATCCTCAGATTGCACATGCAGAGAAGAAGCCACGCTCTTCTTAGCCAATTTCAGTCTTCAAACCCTGATTGCCAGAGTTTTCAGAAAATTCACAAGTATCAAGCAATATCAAATGATCACAAAGGTGAAGTTGATTTTTGCTTGGAAGTCTTTTATATCACTTCATAATGGCACCATTTCCCATAAAGCCTTTTAATGATTTTTAAAATATATTTCAAATAGCTTTTGATGGCCTTATGATATAATCTTATACTTAGGTGTACTTTTTTCCATAAAGTCATTAATGACTCATTGACTTAAAATGGCCCCACTTATAAAGTTAAATCATAACTTAATAATATATCTTTCATAATTAAATATCAATTTTAGCCATTCAAATAATAATAGCTCCTTAAATACTTATGATTTTCCAATTCTGTCTAAACAAAGAAGTAAACCAATAAATCCTCTGTGCATCCAACCAAAATACTAAAAATAGCAAGAGCCTCCAATACGGGACTAGAGACCTCTAAACAACCTTATCACCAGCTGAAACTGGGGAACAACACTGAAATCACCACATGACTAGATACCCTACTATAAATAGGAACTCTGGAAAGATGACTTACTATAAATAGTAAGTGTGTAGAACTGAGTCCAATGAAGGCCAAACTTGAACCCATACTAAGCTCTGATGGAGAAAACACACTAATCTCTGCCAAAAGGGACCCTCCAACCATTTGAGTTAGCCTACGAGGGCTAGTGATAGGCTAAACCATCATAAAACAGGATCATGCTAAAAAGGGGACATTACAGTCCGCCCTCCCTGAAATTGCTTGTCCCCAAGCAATCTCAACAGCAAAGTTAACACCACTCCACCCGGATCCCAAGGAAAGTGCTGTGTAATGTCCCTCATGTCACCAATCAACTCTTGTAACACCATCACAAGTACAACTGATAGATCCTGTCGAATCAAATCAACCCCAACACCAGGTGTTGCAGGAGCATAAGCATTAAGTGGAAGCAACTCTGAATACCGACAATGTTTGCTTCCCATAACTGCGCAAGCTAAGCTGTCATACACACTATCTAGCATATGCGCAATTGAGCTATGCATCTGAAACAGATCATGTACATAAAGATCAAAAGTACAACTGCAAGTGATCACCATCATATACATGCTGCAAAACTCAACAGTGAACCCTGATTGGAACCCTGATGCACACAAAGGATTCCTCAACACACTGGAGAGTATCCCACAACTAATACCCGGATCCCAAATGAATCTGTAAGGAACTGCATCAGAATCTCGCTGAAAACAACTGCAGCCATATAACCTGCCAAAACTCAGCAAACTGTGCAATTCTGTAGCTGAAATAAACCTATCATTTCTGATGTCAATCCCTAGGTCCCAATGCCAAACTAGAAGTCCGTCACAAAGTGCACCTGCTGACTTCCACCGTACCATTCGGCATAAACCACCGACATTGCACCAAGAGTGGTGGAACACCGCATCAGGACCAAAATAGAGTGACGAATCAAACACGTCACCACCAAGATCCCAAGACAGAATCAGCAATCCGCTAACAACGACAATTGGTGGCACCTGCTGCACCATACTGTTTGCAACTGGATCACTAATTTGCCAAGAGGCTGCTCCCTGATCTTGAGACCTGTGGGTTATGGACCCACACTGATAATCATTCTGGGGCAAACTGACAACCCTGCACGACATGGTTTCCTCTTCCGTGAAGGGAAGCGTAACATACTAGTCATCCATCCCACACCTAAACGTCATTTGAAATAGCAAGTCCATTGTATGTTGGTTGAATGGAAAACCAAATGCATCCCACACAATGAAATCATAATGTGATGCACTAACCAACTCCTCTAGGAATCCTGAATCAGCACTAGGATTCCACAATGCACTGCCTGCATCAAGAATTGAACAATGCATATCGATGTGTGAAGAATTCACACCAACATGAACAATCGGCATACCAAGCTCAACAACCACATACTGAATATACTCTACGCAAGTGTCATCATCATGCTCAACTGCTGTGACAGTAGTGCTTCTAAAACCACTGGAGCAATTGTCTCCACAAAGTGACTGAGTACCAACAATATGAAGAGGAGAATGAGACAAGGAAAACCCATCAGCACTGTCTTCTCTCCCTATGAACTCCCTAGCAATACTGATAGCCAAATCTCTATCCAAGGCTGATTTGCAATCAGCATCATGTCCACCTATCAAGTGTGACAAGGCAACCACCTCCTGGTTGCAATCAGCACTAAACTGCAAAGAACTCTCATAAATATGCCACTCTGAATGTTCCTCTTGCTCAATCAATACAAGAGGCTCTACACTCTCATATGGAGTGTCCCAGATTGAAGAACTCATGCCACTCTCATCCACCTGAATTGGGACTGCCAAAGATGATTGTACTTCAATTGTGGATGAAGAAGCTCGTGCAATGCTCAACTCCAAACAAAGTTCTTCAATCTGATCTTCTGTTGCTTGAAGAGCCAACTAAGTGCTCACCAACGTACCCTGAGCAACCTCAAGCTCACGAATTAACTTATCCACTTCTTCCTTCCCACTCAATGCACCTGAATAGATTTCAGCGAGATCAAGGAGGTGATCTCGATCGGAGAGGAGATGCATATAGTTTGATTTCATTGCAATCAAAGCCTCTTTGATTACCAGTGTGGTTGGGTAGATTCTTCTTCGTTACCTATTTGACTCCTCACAAGCTGATCATGCCATAGCTGATTTTCAATCAGCTTGTGGATACTATCAAAGTGAGTCAATGCAGCCTCAATCTGGTCTTCATTGACTTTCAATTGTTTTTCCAAATTGTGAGAGGAATTGGCCTTTTGAAACAAAGCTGATTCACACACTAAATCCTCACACTGAGCCTGGAAATCTTGTCTTGTACTGCTGTCCACATTCATGCTGTCAACTGAACTAACTGATTCAACACTCAATGTCATCTTCATGGTACATTTGCTGATCTGGAATTTGGGCAGCAGTAATTCCAATCAAAGGATCATCAATGTTTGGTGCCAAAACACAATCCAGCTCACTAGTCACTGTGTGAGCATCACTAAACACACCTAACTCAACTGTAGATGACAAAGATACTTCATGGAGTGAAGTAGGATCAGCAGTAGTATCACTCACCGAATCAACCAAAGAATCCATCTCATCACCTGATTTGTCAAGGAAAATCTCTAAGTTGCCCACAAAGAAACTTGTGAAGCTATTACCTATAACATTATCGGATTCTTTGTCAACACCACGAGTTGTATCTTCCTGCAGAAATGACAACACACAATCCATCCTCAGTGTTGTTAGCCAAAACACTCGAAGAGTCCTCATAGGTAGGCTGAAACACATCTTTGTTCTCTTCTTCCACCACAGGGCTGTCAAAGGCTGACTGATTTTCGTTCTCCTTAGGAGGCAAAGCAAATGATAACACATCTTCTTGCGTTTCTTCTGCATACCTTGCAAGTGGCTGATCCATTATGGTGTCTTCTTCAACTTCATGGTCCTTATGAATGTCAATACCTTCAACCATCCTAGGGCTTCCACTTGATTGAATTTTGTCTTTATCATGAACATGGATAGGCTGAAACAAATCTCCTTTCTTTTCTTGTTTTGCACATTTAACTCTTCACACAATGCATCATTCTGCTGTAGTGAACCTGTGTTGCTTTCCTCATTGTTTGACTCTATTTCTTGATCAAAGCCACACTGCTGTTCAAGCCTTTCAGGTACATCTATAAGCTGCAAATCATCTTGTAGCAATTCACTTTTCATCCCCTCTTTCTTTTCTTCCTTCCTTCTCACAATTTCTACTTCCTCTTCTTTAGGTCCACCTAAGGACTGATTAAAGGTGAGAACATCGTGGATTTTCTTAGGAAGAGATTGATATTCAATAAATCTGGTATAAATATAACTATGAAACTCCACTACCTCCATAGTTCTAGATGTAGAAGGCATAGCTATCAACTGCTAACACCACAGGCTGGCAGGATCAAGGGCTCTAAAAAAAAACTAACATGCAATCACAAGTACTAACATGCAACTACTGATACCACACATGCCACCACTGAGCATTGACATGCAACCATTAAAACTGACATGCAAGTGCTGATCACTAACATGCAACCCTCGTAATCTCTGACATGAAACTTGATTAACTCGACAGGGTGGCAGGAAACCGCTCTGATACCACTGTAATGACCCTTGCAAATTTGGCCTTTAATTTTCTGTTTTTTGCCCTCTTAGGAACATCATCAAACACTTAACTGGCAGCCTTTATGATGATAAAATGCTTGGAAATTAAAATGATAAATGGCTTATCAACAAGCTGAGCATGAAATTTAAGTGTTTTTTTTTTGGATTTCCCAATGCAAATAAATGACTTTGTCTAATGCAAATAAATGACTTTGTCTAATGCAACTCAACACCTACAGCTAGTAGACATTTCGTCATACAGTTTGCAGCTAAACTATTATGCTATCTATGAAAGCTATAACCATGGCATTGCATCAAACATTTGGTATGCAACTTATTCCTCCTAATTAATATGCCATTCTTAATACAATGCTGATATGAAAGGCCAAGACTCTTGGCTTTACAAAGATTTATTAATACAAATATAATTCAGATCTAAATATGCACCTACAGCAACTAGACATTAATACAAACACTTGGCATGCAATCTAGAGGTGCTGGTATAGAAATGAAGAATACCCAGTTGCATAAACTCAATGGAAATACATTGCAATGCTTAATGGAATAATACCCATGTCTGGAAAGTGTACAAAAAGTAAGTTTCAGGCATACCCATTTGCTGAGAAGACTTTATACAGGCAGGGAGCACTGGTACAGCAACAGACATTAACCCAACTTGATGTATGAGAGGTGATAAACAGTCCCAAGACTCACAGCGAACCCTTCTTGAATGCTGCACCCCAAATCAGTCCTTGTTATGGTGAAAAAAAACCTTTGATTTTGTCACTTCTTGATGCACACGTGTGCTTCCTTGGACAGGTATGGCATTAATGGTGCCTTAGATAATGATTACTGGGCAGAGATAAATATTGGTATATGAACGAAATGTGTAGGCTCACAATAATATGTGAATTTCAGATCAGAAACAATAATCTTTTGCACCAATTCCTTCAGATTTTGCAAATGATATCCTTCCCAGATGATGCCAGGACACCACACAATCTTCAGAACTTATTTCAGATCCTCAGATTGCACATGCAGAGAAGAAGCTACATTCTTCTTAGCCAATTTCAGTCTTCAAACCCTCATTGCCATGGAGTTTTCAGAAAAGTCACAAGTATCAAGCAATATCAAATGATCACAAAGGTGAAGTTGATTTTTGCTTGGAAGTCTTTTATATCACCTCATAATGGCACCATTTCCCATAAAGCCTTACAATGACTTTTAAAATATATTTCAAATAGCTTTTGATGGCCTTATGATATAATCTTATACTTAGGTGTACTTTTTTCCATAAAGTCATTAATGACTCATTGACTTAAAATGGCCCCACTTATAAAGTTAAATCATAACTTAATAATATATCTTTCATAAGTAAATATCAATTTTAGCCATTCAAATAATAATAACTCCTTAAATACTTATGATTTTCCAATCCCGTCTAAACAAGGAAGTAAACCAATAAATCCTCTATGCATCCGACCAAAATACTAAAAATAGCAGGTGTCCACCTCTATCAACCTCTGTCGGCTAAAAATAGCAAGAGCCTCCAATACAGGACTAGAGACCTCTAAACAACCTTATCACCAGCTGAAACTGGGGAACAACACTGAAATCACCACATGACCAGATACCCTACTATAAATAGAAACTTTGGAAATATGACTTACTATAAATAGTAAGTGTGTAGAACCGAGTCCAACGAAGGCCAAACTTGAACCCATACTAAGCTCTGATGGAGAAAACATACTGATCTTTGCCAAAGGGAACCCTCCAACCATTTGAGTTAGCCTACGAGGGCTAGTGATAGGCTAAACCATCATAAAACAGGGTCACGCTAAAAAGGGGACATTACAGGATTGGCTTGAGGGATTGTGTTATGATGGATTGAATCAAATATTGTTTATGCTATGATGTCTTGATTTCATTATTAATTAGGTTATATTGTATTCATATGAATATTAATTATGCTATGATAGATGAATTTAATATGAATGATGCTATGAAGTGAATATTATCTTAATTTATTGATCTTTAATATATTTAATATCATTTCTAGTCATTGCTTGCAGGTCAAGAAATCAGGAATATCCCAAGAAGGGACATTACAAGTGGTATTGGAGCTTTGATCCTGCCAGCCTGCAGATCAAAGATAGTGTATGCAAGAAAGCCAAAGAGCTCAACGGGCCTTAAATAGGGAAAGAAGAAAACTATAAGCAAGTAACAGCCAAAGTACTAGTAGTAAAATGGGTGATCACGAGTTTAACCTGGGAAACGAATTGAGGGCTTTTATGGAGCAACAAGGGAAGACATCGCAATTGCTTCTCCAAACACTCTAAAACATAAATAATACAATCAATAAACCTACACAAATTAATGGGAAATATGTTAATTCCGATCATTCTAAAATCCATAGAACTTCTTTAGGATCAACACCTAGAGCAACACTACCTACATTCTTGCCTAGTGAGGAGGCAAGAGAAGAAGAGCCCATAGCAACAAATGACATTGAGGAATTGGTAGAAGCCTATTCCAAAATTGATCCCGAACTTAGAAAAAATATTCCATTTTAGAGACTATTGTGATATAAGAACAAGAAATACATTGAGGAAAGAAAAAAAGCAACCTAACAAAGACTTACGAAAAAAAGTAAGTATGATGAACCTTGAAAATTTTGATGGCTCGGGAAAAGTCACGACACGAGCATGGATCCAGAAGCTCAACACATACCTTTCTCTTAGCCCCATGATCGAGGAGGATGCTCTTAAATTTGCCATTCTACACTTAGGAGGGGTTGCATATGAATGGTGGCATCACGGGATTGTCACACAAGGACACCAAAATGTTGTAACATACGACAAATTTACACAAAGACTCATAAGTCGATTTGATCAAAAACATCCCCAAAGGCATTTCAAAGAATTAACACAATAAAAACAAAGGGGATCCGTCGAAGATTATGTGGCCGAGTTCCAAAGAATTTCAGTCATGGTGTCGGGCGTTGATGAGGAAAGGCTCACTTACATGTTTATAGAACGGTTGACGGAGTCACTCGTGGTTTGGTGGGTGCTCTTGATCCAACAACCCTCTAAGATGCAATCCAGAAAGCATTAAGATTAAAAGTCACAACAACTAAAAACAAGACCTATTCTAAGGATGTACCATCTAAGCCAAACTATCAACTATCTTATAAGAAAGACGAGAAACTAAAGACCGAGCCTCCTGTTAGGTAAAAAAATAAAGAATGATTTATTCTATGTATTTACAAGGAAAGAGATACATATAAATACAGAGAGAGTTTCTATAATTAAACAAACGAAGAAAACTCTCAAGAATAGAAACTAACTAAACAAGGACAATTGACCATTAAATATAAGATTTTAATTATTCTAATACCCTCCCTTAATGGTTAATCTACTAACTACACCAAGAGACCCCCTGAATTTGACAAATTTATCTGGACTAAGGGACTTGGTGAGAATATTTGCTGTCTGATCCTCTGTTGGAACATATAGCAACTGAACTGATCTGTCTTCAACAAGCTTTCGGATGAAATGACAATGAGTCTCTACATGCTTGGTTCTTTCATGGAAGACTGGATTTTTGGCAAGTTTGAGAACTCTCTGATTATCACAGAACAAGGGAGTCGGACCTACTTGAGATATTTGCATATCAGCAAGCATCCGACGAAGCCAAATTGCCTCACAAGCTGCCTTAATTGCTCCCCGATACTCTACTTCTGTCGAGGAGAGAGCCACTGCTTGCTGCTTCTTACTAGTCCATGTGACTGCACCAGATCCCAAATTGAACACATACCCAGATGTAGATTTCCTGTTATTAATTGAACCTGCCCAATCTGAGTCTGTGAAACCACTGAGTCTAGGATCGTGACTCCTTGAGTAAAGAAGTCCATAATCAGAAGTGCCCTTCACATAACGCAGCACACGCTTCGCTGCTACCCAATGATCAGCCTTGGGGGCTGTCATGAAGCGTGAAATGTAGCTCACTACAAAATTGAGGTCAGGTCTAGTAGCAGTGAGATATATGAGGCTGCCCACTAGTTGCCTGAACAATGATTCATCCACTACAGGTGAGTCTGACTTAGTTGACAACTTAAGCCCTTTTTCCATGGGTGTGGAGGCAAGTTTGCAATCCTGCATACGGAACTTATCCAGAAGACTTCGAGCATACTTGGACTGGGAAATGAAGATACTGCTCTCGGTTTGCCAAACCTCAACACCTAAACAATAATGCAAGAGTCCCAGATCGGTCATGTCAAATGTGCTGCACAAATCCTATTTGATCTCAGCGATCAAATGTGCCGAGCTACCAGTAATGATCAAGTCATCGACATATACAACAAGAAGCAGAATATCACTACCAGTGCGTTTGACATACAAATTAGAGTCAGATGGACTCCTCTGAAAGCCATGATCTGTGAGGTACTTATCAATCTTGATGTACCAAGCTCGAGGAGCCTGTTTCAGGCCATAGAGTGCTTTGACCAATCGACACACCTTGTGTTCTTGACCAGCAACCTTGAACCCTAGAGGCTGCGTCATGTAGACTTCTTCCTGCAACTCACCGTTGAGAAATGCACTCTTAACGTCCATCTGATGGACTTTCCAACCAAACTGGGCTGCTAAGGCAAGGACAAGCCTAATTGTACTCATCTTGGCTGTAGGAGCAAAAGTCTCCTCGTAGTCAATGCCTTCCTTCTGTGAGAACCCCCTAGCAACGAGATGAGCTTTGTACTTGTCAAGGGTTCCGTCAGCTTTGTATTTCACCTTATACACCCATTTGCAGCTAATGGGCTTCTTCCCTGGAGGAAGATCAGAAAGAGCCCAAGTGTGATTTTTCTGAAGACTCTGGTATTCAGACTCCATAGCCTTTTCCCACTCAGGAAGTCCTTTGGCCTCTGAATATGTCTGAGGCTCATAGACACTGTGAATGTTGGCCAGGAGAGCAAAGTTAACTGTATGCTGCTGTTTGCTCTTATTTTTGGATGATCTACCCTCAATGAGCTCATCGTCATGAAGATCTCCAATAGTCTTAGCCCACCATTTAGGCCGGAGAGTAGAAGTGCCAACATCAGATGCAACAGGAGGAGCTGGAACAGGTGCAACAGGTGGAAGATCAACATCATCTAGAGGAAATTTGGGTTGAGCATCATCAAAATCAAAATCTGCATCATCATCCCTCCCATTAGGTGGACCTAATGGAAGATGAACACCCAAATCATTAGCCTTCAAAGGCTGATCCTTAGAGTGGTGAACAGATGAGGAAAGAGAGAAAGGTCCTCGTTCTTCATCAAAGACAACATCCTGACTAAAGATAAGCCGATCAGTATCTATATCAATCAGCCGGTAAGCCTTATGGTTGTCATTGTACTCTGTGAACATGAGCTTTTGACTCTTGGACTCCAACTTTGTGCGCTTGGCATCTGGAATCCATACATATGCTAAGGAGCCAAATATTCTCAGATGACTGATCCTAGGTTTGCGACCAGTCCAAGATTCCTCAGGAGTCCTCCCCTAAACTGCATAGGTAGGAGACCGATTAAGGAGATAGATTGCAGTGTAGACCGCTTCTGCCCAATATTTCTTAGGAACACTCCTGTGTTCTAGCATGGAACGAGCCATTTCAGTGATTGTGCGGTTGCGCCGCTCTACAACACCGTTTTGCTGAGGGGTGTAAGGTGTGGTTAAGTGACGTTTGATGCCGTGTAAATCACAGAAGTTGGAGAAATCAGTAGAACAAAATTCCCCCCATTATCTGACCTAAGAGTGACTAAGGAACAGCCAGACTCTTTTTCTACAACGGCCTTAAACTTCTGAAATACAGTAAACACATCTGATTTCTGTCTAAGAAAGTACACACACATTTGACGACTGAAATCATCAACAAGAAGCAAGAAATACCTGCAACCAGTAACAGAAGGTGTATTCATTGGCCCACATATATCAGCGTGAACTAGTTGTAGTACCTTAGAGGCTCGCCATGAGTCACCATTCGAGAACAGTGTCCTATGCTGCTTCCCAGTTTAACAAGCTCCACAAACACCATGATGTTGAGTCTGGATCTTAGGTAAACCGGCTACAAGTCCCTCCGGAGATAGCTGAGAGAGATAGTGCACATTTAAGTGCCGTGCACATTTAAGTGCCCATAACGCTGATGCCAAAGATTGGTGATGGAAGAATTTCTGGCTGCCATGGCTAATTCTGGAGAATCACCTGTATCCACAAGTCTGTATAGACCATGATCCTCAATACCAACAGCCACAATGCTACGAGTCGCCCGATCAACAATGGAACATTTGTGTGTACTGAACACCACATCCAACTGAGGAGAGTGCCGCGTGATCTAACTGACAAAGAGAAGATTAAGTTCCATGCCAAGAACATAGTAGACATTGAGAAATATTAGATTCCTCCCACTAGACTGAATCTGAACAGTGCCCTTACTGACAACTGTATATTCTTCTCCTCCACCAAAAATTACTGAGTCATTGAAGGGGGTAAAGTCTGTAAACCAATCACGTCGATGAGTGAAGTGTCGTGAAGCACCTGAATCAATGTACCAGGCAGAGGACTTCACATGATCTGTAGGTCTTTTAGCCATAAAAGCGTAAAAGACAGATTCCTTCTACTCAGTGTGCTCGACAACATTTGCTTTCTGCTGAGATCCTCCTTGCGCCTTCTATTCAGAAGCCAAATGTTGATGACAATCCTTTTTTATGCAACCATGTTTGTGACAGTAATTACACTGAATATTCTTTTTCTTGGTGCTATCCTGAGGTTGACTCGAGCCTTTCTGCTGTGGAGGCTGACCTTTGCCTTTATTCTGTGCCTGAAACTTGGCTGCAAAACCCTGCTCTGAAGAGGACGAAGAAGCACTACTACCAAATTGTTGTTTCCAGCGATCCTGCTGCAAGAGGATAGTACAGAGTTCTAGAAACTTCAGATCAACATTAGCAGACGCAATGTTGAGAGTCTCAATGAAGTGTTCATAGGACTTAGGTAGACTTTTCAAAGTGATCACGACCATGTCTTCTTCCTCCATTTTTCGACCAATAGCCTCCAGCTGATCTCGGATCTCTTGGATCTTGTTCAAGTGCGCTTGCAATGTTGTTTTCTCATCCATCATGATAGAAAACAACATATTTTTCAAGAACAACGACGACTCTTGTCAGAGGTTTCATGCAAACCCTTCAGATGGTCCCAAATCTCCTTTGCTGATTTTCTAGTCAGAATCTGAGGTAGCTAATCATCTGTAACTGAAAGCTTAATGAACATAACTGCTTCATGGTTCTGCTCGTCAAACTTGTCCTGGTCTTTACCTGCTGTTGCAGGACGAGTAGTGTTGCCTAGAATCATCTGATCAAGATAGCGATAGTCAAAGATGGTCATCATTCGCTGTTTCTAGGTATTATAATTTTTGCCTTTGAAACGCTGACTGCCTTCCAACATAATGTTGGTCAAACTCGCCATCTTGCTCACTTTTCAAGGCACGAAAAATGAGGTATTGAGAAGAGGCTGAATGCACGAAACCCAAGGCACAGATTCCAATGCATTGAATGCTAAGGCAGTTTACAGGCACAAATTTCAAACCCTCGCTGCCAAAAAATAGACGAAGACTGCACAAAAATTGAGGCACAGAAAACGATGCACTCAGAAAAATCTGAAGGCAACCCATAAAAGGTCTCAAAAAACCCACCAAGAATCTATGATTAGAAAAAGTTTTCGACTGGAACTGGAGGGTCAAAACCCTAGCCAAAAAAATCAGAGGCCCTAGACAGCAATGGCGGCCATGAAAACATAGAAGAAAACACCAGAAATCACAGAGAATGCGTGTGCAAATCTCAGGGAGATTGTGAGCACAAACTGGCAAAGGTGATCAAAGGAACTAATCTCAACGAAAGAGAATCAGAAACCCTACACCAGAAATCACGACTATGAAACCTGCGAAAACAAAAACGTGAGCACGACAACAAAAAATCGCGGCTCTAAAAAGAACCCTGACGAATCCTTAAATGACGACCTCAAACAAATCGCGACCTTGGAGGCGTGCCTAGAAAAAAATCATGATTTGTTTTTGTTTGAGGAAAGGAAATGCCGACGGCAATTTGGCTCAATCAGAAAAATGAAGAGCAAAGAAGAAAAACGCGATTTCCAGCTCAGTGGGCTCTGATACCATGTTTGGTAAAAAAAAAGAATGATTTATTCTATGTATTTACAAGGAAAGAGATACATATAAATACAGAGAGAGTTTCTATAATGAAACAAATGAAGAAAACTCTCAAGAATAGAAACTAACTAAACAAAGACAATTGACCATTAAATATAAGATTTTAATTATTCTAATACCTCCTAAATATGATGATCTTCGAAAAAGGGTTTATGTTTTAAATGTAAAGAACCATGGGGACCGGGTCATCATTGTGCAAAAAGAGGACAAGTGCACAACCTAGAAGCCATGACAGACGAAGAATTGGAGGAAGAAGAAATGGAACCCAAAAAGAAGTGGAAACAAGACGAAGAAGAATTGACAAGTGGTACATGGGCAACTCTCTTAGGTGCACTAAAATACCACCCTTTTAGGATTCGTAGTGTATTACAAGGCCAAAAGGTTACCGTATTAGTAGATAGCGGTGCAATCCGTAACTTTATAGATGAGGGTTTAGTAATAAGAATGAAACTTAATGTTGAAGATTTTGAAGGGTTCAAAGTAGTAATGGCTGATGGTTACACTACCCCTTGTACAACAATGATAAAGCAACTCGCCCTTAATTTAGGAAGACACCAAATAAGGGAAGACTTCTATGTAGTAAACATGGGTGACACGGATGTAGTATTAGGCATCCAATGGTTACACTCATTGGGTAGATACTATCAAGACTTCCAAAAGATGGAACTATGTTTCCAACACGATGGAAAAGAAGTGGTACTACAAGGGTTATTAGATGGGTCTCCTAGGGTTGTATCATTAAAAAGGATGGAAAGAGCCATTAGGCATGGGCAAGTCGAATGGGTAGCACAATGTTTGATCCTAGATAGGTCCTCATCCAAGGGAAGAACCACTCACATTGATTCTAGACAAGCATAAAAGGGTTTTTAGCTATATTCCTCCAGGACTCCCTCTTAAGAGAGGCTTTGAACATACCATTGAATTAGAAGGGGCCAAACCTATCATCACCACACCATACCGCCACTCAAGGAAATATAAAGAGGAAATTGAGAAAACCATAAAAGAGTTACTTGAAATGGGGCATATCCAACCTAGTTCTAGTCCTTTTTGCTTCTATGGTATTAGTCAAAAAGGACGGAACTATGAGAATGTGTGTAGACTATAGAGCACTTAATAATAAAACCATTAAAAACCGATACCCCATACCTGGGGTGGACGAATTGATTGATGAACTACATGATGCCAAATATTTCTCTAAAATTGATCTACGCTCGGGTTACCATCAAATAAGAATGAGGAAAGAGGATGTTCCCAAAACTACCTTTAGGTGTCATTTTGCGCATTATGAATTCATAGTCTTACCCTTTGGACTTTCCAATGCCCTAGCCACTTTGCAATCATGTATGAATCACCTATTCAGTAAACAATTAAGAAGATTTCTTTTGGTATTCTTTGATAATATCCTGATCTACAAGAAAACTTGGGAAGACCATCTAAGGCATATAGAGGAAGTATTGGGAATCCTTGAACAACACTTGTTGTTTGCCAAAGAATCCAAATGTGAATTTGGAATGACCGAAATCTTATACTTAGGGCATAAGATCAATGCACAAGGAGTGAGTGTGGACGAAGAAAAGATCAAAGCAATTTTAGATTGGCCACGACCTAAAACATTAACCCACTTAAGGGGATTCTTAGGACTTTGTAGCTACTATAGAAGATTCGTCAAAGGTTTCTTGAAACTAATGACATGACTGACAGACTTGACAAAAAAGGGTGCATTCTCATGGGATGGTGAAGCACAAAAGGCCTTTGATAAACTTAAAAAAATAATGAGTTCTTGCCCAGTGTTAGCCATTCCCGACTTCTCTCTTCCGTTTGAATTAGAATGTGATGTTTCGGGAGAAGGTATTGGAGCAGTGTTGATGCAAAGAAAACACCCAATAGCTTTTGAGAGCCGCATGCTTAAAGAAACAGAAAGAAGCTATTCTATTTATGATAAAGAAATGCTAACCATTATGCATGCACTGGCTAAGTTTAGACAGTACCGAGTTTGTGGAAGATTTATTGTCAAGACCGATCATAACAGTTTGAAATTTTTCTTAAATCAAAAGGATTTGAATGATAGGCAACAAAAGTGGGTGAGCAAGCTGCAAGCCTATGATTTTGATATTGAATAGATGAAAGGGAAGAACAATGTTGTGGCTGATGCCCTATCTCGAAGACCCCACTTATGTTCTATAACATAAATCTCTATGGATTGGAAGCACACAATCCTTGCTGAATATGCCAAGGATACATTTGCTAGTGACATATTGGAGGGCAAAATACAAGAAGACAAGTATAAGGTGGTAGAAGAACTCATCCTCTACAAGGATTGTATACGTTATCCCAGGATCAAAAATAAAAGAAAAGATTATAAGAACATATCATGATGCCCCATTAGTAGGACATCAAGGCTACTACAAGACATACAAACAAGTGAGAGAAAGATTCTCATGGAAGAGACTTAAAGGAGATATTTTGAAGTATGTTAGGGAATGTATGGTTTGCTAGAGAAACAAGGTAGAGCAAAATTTCCCAGCTGGATTGTTACAACCTTTACCCATCCCAGATCAGAAATGGGTGAGTATATCAATGGATTTTATCACCGGTCTCCCAAAGGTGCAAGGAAAAGATTGTATCTTTGTGGTAGTTGATAGACTTTGTTATGTCCCCGAAATAAATCATAAAATTAAATAACGATCCTCATAAAAAGGGCCATCAACAATAATGGTTAAGACAAAATCAATATATTTGCTGGAGACTTTATTCAATTATAGCCGACGTACTACAAGACAACGCTCCATAATAAAGACAAAAGGTTAATAATAAATAATATAACATATTATGGGGTTTGTGAATGATAAATCAGTTATGAAAAGACAGCGATCAATATGCATTTCCTTATAATTAGTGAATAAGACAAGGAGGAATAAGACAAACCATATGAAAGTATTCATTAAGGCAGCGCTGACTTTAAAACCAGCGATCAAGCAAAGAGGCACGATTCATTTGTGAAGTTGTGGCTGTTATGAAGAGTCACAAATGTTTATTGAGACACATCTATTCATAGAAGATGCTTCCTTTAGGATGGTATAAAGAGTGATAGATTGTGTGATTAGAAAATAGGAAAATAAGAGATATTTTCTGAGTAATAAGGAATATTTTCTGAGTATTATAACAGCAGCTCTATTATATAGATTTGGAAAATGAAATACATCTGAAGCATAACAGCAGCAGAGATATAATATATCACTGGGTAGCAAGTGAATATAATAGAAAGTATTCGAACCTACAACTGTAGAGATATTTATTCAGTCATATAAATTATTACAGCAAAAGGGAATTAATAAGAATTATTCTTGAATATACATCAGGTCAGATCATTATTGACTATCAATTATATATACTTATTGCATATCACTGTCATATCTAGAAATACATAAAATTAGTGAAATAAACTGTCAACATGGAGGGGAGAAATTGTGCACTACGGAGAACAGCGAAAGGCACCCTTACATTGACATGTACGGAGAACAGCGAGTAGGGCACCCTACTGTCATGTAAAAGGGAGAAACGGATAAGGGCAGCATTCTTCTCCCTAATCTCCATGTTGAGGGTTTATTGGCGCAATAAGATTCACCAGTCCGAGAAGAATGGTAAGGTGATTGCTTGGAGGGAGAACTGCTATCATAAGGCACCTGCCATGCCTCCCTGTACATCCTCTTCTATGGCTGAGTGTTGTAAACAAACTGCATTAGCTGCATGATAACTGAATCTATGATTTCTCAATAGTGAAACTAATTTTATGAGTATGAGTGCAATATAATCTTGATTAACCCTCATGACTGAATATATATATGCAGAAAAGTGTATATGTTTTCTTATGTTATGATCATAGGATTCAAATTCAGAATCGCATTATTAAAGAGATATTTACATCGGTAAGATATAACCCCAACCCTAAGTTGTTGCAATTGTAAATTTAGGGCAATTTAGGGAGGGGATATTACAAACTCCAAGTATGCTCATTTCTTTGCCATATCTTCTGAGTATAGAGCCCCACAAGTCGCCAAGCTCTTCTTTGAAGAGGTGTTTAGATTGCATAGGCTGCCCAGAAACATTGTAAGTGACTCGGACTACATGTTTCTCAGCTTATTTTGGCAGGAACTTTTTCGGCTGACAGGTACAAAATTGACTCCAAGCATGAGTTACCAGCCCCAAACCGATGGGCAAACAGAAATTGTGATAAGTGGCTTGAAGGGTACCTTTAGAATTGTGTTATGGGACAACAAACGACATGTGTCAAATGGCTACATCTCGTAGAGTATTGTTACAATTCCACATATCATATGTTGATAAAGATGTAACCCTTTAAAGCATTATATGGTTATGAAGCTTTGTGATTTGTGGATTTGGTTCTCTTAGATAGTAGAGTGCCTGGTGCAGCGAAGTATGGACATCTTGAATGAACTCAGAGAACTTACAGCAGGCCCAAAACCAGCAAAAGGTATATGCCGATCGCTATCGTGTGGAAAGAACATTTGAAATAGGAGACTTGGTTTTCCTAAGATTGCAACCCTATCAACAATCCTTCCTTAAAGGAAGTGGTGCAGAAAAACTCCGGCCACATTTTTATGGACCCTACAAGGTTATAAGGAAGATAGGAGAAGTTGCTTATGAATTGGAATTACCAAAGGAGAGCCGCATCCATAACGTCTTCCACGTATCTCACCTCAAGAAGGTACTTGGGCAACATATCACACCTTGTTAGGAATTACCCCGGCTTGATGACGAGGGAAAACTAATCTTGGAACCGGAAACCATCCTTGACGTGAGAAAAAAGATTAAGGAACAAAGTTATTCCAGAATATTTGGTCAAATAGAAAAATCTACCTGTTGTGACCAAATCACACATCGCCCCATTGCAAATGGGGACCCCCCTTTTTTTTGAGTTCCGATGCTTTGCATGAAGTTTTGATGATGTCTTGGGTTCATTTCCCCTGCCAATCTGACAAGAAGTCTCTCTCCTAGAAGATTTTGCTTTATAACTGAAGGTCTCATCTGGAACATGAACTTGCAGTAATGAAGAGTCTTGATCAAATCCCATCCAAATGATGAATCATGAGATCAAACCTGATGTATGTTTGAGATCCTGAAAGTGACTAAGTTTGGTAGCCTGAAATCTTGAAATCCTGAAAAATTGACTAAGTCTGAAATCTGGTGAATCCTCCAAATTCTAGATTTTGCATGTTCAATATACCTTTACCCTCAAGAACCCTGAAAAAACGGCTAAGTGTTCTAGAGGATCTCAAAAGTGCGATCCAGTTTGCCAATTTCTAGAGGAACTCGAAGGCATCGACCGATGCCCCAGTCCTAGAGGATTTCAAACTTTGATCTAATCTGCCAACTTGTAGAAGATTTCAATATGTTCAACCAATGCACCATTTTGAGGTGCTGACCCTTAAAGGATTTCAAAAGTGCCATCCTATGCGCCATTGCTAGAGGATCTCCAACACCTTAACCATTGCGCCACTTTGTAGAGGATCTCCAACACCTCAACCGATGCGCTAATCCTAGAGGATTTCAAATTCCTCAAGCAATGCACCAAAGGGGGGTTTGAATTTAAGTTTTATAGTATAATGCAGGAAGAAGACAAAACCTCTATCTAGTGTGCCAAGGATAGAAGAAGAAGAATTCTTTATCTTGATCAAATACGCTTCTTGTAAGAAGATCTCCAACCCCTCATCCAATGCGCCAAGGCAGATTCTAAGTGTTTAAATTCAAATTTCACAATGTTTCTAGAGGAAATCAAGATCCTCAACCAATGCGCCAGCCATATAGAGGACTCAGAAATCAGATCTAATGCGCTTGATGGAAGGTAAGTGAGAAGAAAAGGTTAAACATCAAGGAAGACTCCAAACCCTTGATCCAATGCGCCAAGAAAAAAGGCAGGTTTTAAAGTGTTAAAGTGCAAATTTTATAATGTTTCAAGAGGAATTCAAAGCCCTCATCCAATGCGCCAGCTTTTGGAGAGGTCATCTAATGAGAGTAAGAAGATTTAAACCTTGAACTGCTGCGCCATCTTTCAAGTGAAGATCCAAACCTTGAACTAAGGCACCCCATTGATATGTGATCTAATTTAAGTTTCATGCAACATTTCAGGAAGAGGTTAAAACTATGAACTACTGCGCCACACATTGAAAGAGGGTGACAGCTGATTGTTGGTACACTTTTAAGAAGAACTCAGAAATTAGATCTGCTGCGCCACAAAGAGGTTGTTAATTGGTTAAAGATCTTTCAAGAGAGGACCTCAACCAGATCTAATGTGTTGTCTTAATGACTCTTGAAGAGAGAATTGATTTCTTCATCTAATACGCTTAAGTCTTTCAAAAGGGATGAGGATTTAAAATCATCAAGCACCGCGCCAAAATTAAGGAGAAATCAAAAACCCCATCCAAAGCGCCTAGAACAAGGATTAAAAAATAGTGGTTTAGAGTAAAATTTTAAGCAAAGATCAGATTTCTTATCTAATGCGCATAAGCTAGAAATACATGAAGTGATTCTTATGTGTTATAAATCAGGTATTATCAAGCATTTTCAAGGAATTGATGTTGCTTCTTTGTTTGTTTGCAGGAACAAGGAACTTGCATGGAGCTAAGGAATGATCATCAAGAGCTAAGAGCTAGAATCACCTTCATGCCAGGAGTGAAGACAACAAGTTGCAGTGTGTAAAGAAGACATCATGTAGCTGTTCTAAGAAGTCACTTCAAGGATACCCTATTTGATCACTTCAAGTATCAACTACTTCATGTTCATCAATCATAACTTCAAGGTATCATGTAGCTACTCCAAAGGGCCTCCTTCAGGAATCATTGAATTGGAACCTTTCATCATCCTTGTGTTGGAATTCTTTGACATCATGATCATCTAGAAAACATCCATCCAAAGGACATCATCTTCATCAAGGCTTCCTAAGGCATCAATTCTACTTCAAGTTCTTCAACCTTCAAGGAAGAGTCATCATGTGGCTGCTCTAAGGAATACTTCAAGAT
Organism: Cunninghamia lanceolata; assembly: GCA_027924645.1. Lineage (NCBI taxonomy): Eukaryota > Viridiplantae > Streptophyta > Pinopsida > Cupressales > Cupressaceae > Cunninghamia > Cunninghamia lanceolata. The sequence continues at coordinate 2,614,445 of BSBN01000136.1, forward strand.
CATCTTCAAGGAAAAGTCATTAAGTAGCTGTCCCATCATAAGAAAAGGCTTACATCAAGTTCAAGCATGCTTCATCATCTACATCATGTTCAAAGACAAGGCATTCACTCATCCAAGCTTCAAGTCAAGTTCTCCCAATCTTCAAAGATTTATCAAGCTTCAAGTATCCTTGAGAGGTCATCTACTCCACATCCAAAGAAGGTGTTATCATCTACACTCCGAAGGGTCACTTCGAAGATCATCGTGCAAGATCACTTCATCAACTTCTACATCAAGTAAAGACATTCATCCATTTTACTTCAAGTTCTTTCAACCTTCAAAGAAGAACCTCATGTAGCTGCTCCAAAGGATCTTCATATCCTTAAGCATTCCAGAGACTTCTATAAAACTTCAAGTACTCATCCAGTATTCAAGTCTCTTTGAAGAGTCATCTACTCTACATCTGATGGAGATGTTATCATCAAATACCTACACTCTAAAGGAGATTACTTCAAGATCATCTTCAAGGAAGCATTTTATTAGCTACATCATGATCATCAAGAGCAAGCATCTAAAGTCATTTTCAAATTGCAGAGGAGGCATCATTCCAAAAAGATCAACATGCTTCATCAACTACATCAAGTTTCATGTGCTTCATCATCAAAAGTTTCAAGGCATTTATCCATCCAAGCTTCAAGACTTTACAATTTTCAAGTCCAAGAGAGATCATCTATTCTATATCATGAAGGAGCATCATCATCTCCTACTCCGATTCATGAAGCAAGCTTCATCGTCTACTCTAAGTCATGAAGGAAGTATACATCATTATCATCTACTACACTACTACACTCTTCAAGAAGGATCACCCAGAGAAGATCAACAAGTATCCTACAAGAAGAACAAACATCACAAAGTTAATCAAGTGAAGCAACATATTCATCCAGTTTACAATTCAAGATCAAGGCAAGATCAACAAATTACATCCCAAAGTTCAAGTTCAAGAAAATCACATCGAATACATCACTACAAGATGATACAATTTTCAAGATATGCTGAAGTGGCACCTATGTGGCGAGTACATATCATCATCAAATCAGGATTAGCCACCTTATTTTAAATGCATTAAATGTATCATTTAATAAAAGAAGTCAAAAGGATTCCTATGTGAAGAATGTTTTAAATGTTTTCACCTTATCCTTATCACATTGGAAAGTGTGCCTTCATTGGCTCTCTTTTTGTACTAAAAATAGCAAATTGTTGTAACTACCTATTGAGGTGGCACGATCTAGACCTTTGGCTATCGAATTGATCTTAGCCATTCATTGTATTCTAGAGCACTATATAAAGGCCTTGTTGCCTCATTTGTAATATACAGATAGTAGTCAGTAGGCAAGTAGGAGTAGAATAGACGAGACTCTTAAAATTCTCTGAGAGGGCTTGAAATTGTTGTAAATATTTTCAAGATTAATGCAAAGAACATTGGAGTTCACTTGGTGTTTAAGTGTTATCTTGTGAAATAACATGGTTTCCTGTATCTTGAATTGAATAAGAGATGTTTCAAGTAGAAAGTAAAGTAGATTAGAAGTTCTTTGTTGTAATGTATGTTGTATTGAATATTTGATCAACTCCTAGCTCATACTTTTAACATTCATCGCTGGTGAAGTGTTGTGTAAAGCTAGTTTGAGCTTAATTTGTATAAGTTCGATTGTGGATGCTTGTTTGAGCTGCGCCATTCAATGGGTGCTCATATGAACCTTCATGATTTGAAAACCATTCGCAAACCTTAGGAGATTGCACCAACTTCATGTAGTTGTAGGCACCCTTGGCGAAGTGAAGTTAGGTTTACTTAGGAGTTTGTTTATTCATACAACATCATTGCCTCATTGACCTTAGATTAGCTTTCTAAACTCTTAACCCTTTTTATTTTCTTTATCATTAAGATCTTGTATATAAATCATCCACACCAAAGGAGGAATAAGCTGAATGAAAGAAGAAGAAGAATCTGCGTAAGTCCTTTTGTGATTATCAGCAAGATCACATGTAATCACTGAGTTAACCCATTACAAATCATAAGAAAAGGAACCTTGGAGTTACTTCACTGGATCACATAGTTCAGCCTTTGAAGAGCTTTATTCAAGAGAGAGTGGGATACTCTAGTGTTTTACTCTATTGTTGACTTGTCCAAAAACAAACATCAACACTACCCATGGAAGATGCTACTTGGGAAGGAGCAAATATTTTTGATCATCCCAATTTGAAATTGCTTGAGGACAAGCAATCTTGGGAATGGCAGACTGTCATGCCCCCGACCAAAGAAATTATTAAGACGAGATAAAATTTAAAAACCATCCACCAGCATAAGACAAAGCTAGCGCTAGGAGACAAAAAGATAGTGAGCGCTAGAAGACAAGAAAACAGTCAGCGCTAAAGGACAAACTTTAACTAAAGTTAATCAAACAGGCAGCGATTATATTTAAAAGGAAACAGATGTGTGAAAAGGGCGCAACTTCTCACCCACAGGGATATAAAACAAGAATCCCAAAGACAATTGAAGGCATGAGGGAATGAGAAAAAAATATAATATTGTAGCAGAGATAAATCTACAGGAGTATATCAGCAGTGATAAATATATATAGTTGGAATCAGCAGTGATAATATATATATCAGATTGGAATAAACTTGAATCCATCAAGAGGTACTATATCAATCATCTAATAAATTCCTAAGCAATCCATATTGAAGCTAAGGAAATGTTGCAGGTAGGAAGGATGGCTCTTTTGAGTTCACGAGGGGTGAGTGGATGGGGTGTGCCCTCCCTCATGCTCTCATCAAGTCGGCCAAGTAGTGAGGGTGTGTGGCCCTCCCATGGTTGGGGTGTGTGGCCCTGCCATGCATGGTTTAGGGTGTGTGGCCCTACCATGTGCCTGTGCCTCATCAAGTAGGGCGTGCCTCTTGAGCTTGATCGAGGAGGGTGTGCCTCCAAGGTGGACTAGTAGCTGCAAGTATTCCTAAGGAACTCATTATGGGATTGGCTTGAGGGATTGTGTTATGATGGATTGAATCAAACATTGTTTATGCTATGATGTCTTGATCTCATTATTAATTAGGTTATATTGTATTCATATGAATATTAATTATGCTATGATAGATGAATTTAATATGAATGATGCTATGAAGTGAATATTATCTTAATTTATTGATCTTTAATATATTTAATATCATTTCTAGTGATTATCATTGCTTGCAGGTCAAGAAATCAGGAATATCCCAAGAAGGGACATTGCCAAAAAAAAAACATATTGTAGGGCCAAACCTAGCTGCATGAAACCTGGGAAAAAAATTGGTGAATTACCAAACCTGAACCTAAACTGAAACAGATATAATTAGAAGCATTAGGTTTTCAGTTTTCACAGTTTTCATTAAAATGATTTTATGAAATTTTTGGATAAAACTGTGCTGTAGTATTTTACATCAATGTTTCAGATCACACTCTGTGATCCTTCATCAAGAACTTGTTTGTGTCATCTTGATGAAGGATCACAGACTGTGATCCAAAATGCTGATGTTGAAATCGACAACATAGTCTTATCAAATAACTTCATAAAATCAACATAGACAATTATCAATCAACCATAGGTCTGCACAGATATCAGAGCAAGTGCTGGATTTTAGGCCACTATGAAGCTTCCCGGAACTTGATGTTGTATTGGACTCTTAAGTCTTATGCAATGTCTATTCTGATGTTGCTTTAATTTTACAATGCAGGATATCTGTTATCAGATCCCCAAATGTAATTTCCTTGAGAAAATCAGTTAGGGCTCTTTCTGAAGGGTTTTAATGCAAAGTAGGTTAGTTTGCTCATTTCTTTTTTTTTTTCCGAAAATTACATAAATTAGTTTAAACTCGGTTTTGAATGGCAATCTGATCGAATAGACTTCGAACTTGAAATGGGAGCCTCTGTTTTGCAAACTTTCCTGAGAAAGGAAAAAAATTGTTGGCTGATTTGAGTCTGAAAAATAAAATAGAAATACAAGATAAACAGTAAGTAGTGCTTCATGCATTATTTGTTGTCTTTTCTGTCCTCAAATCTCTTTGAACCTGGGGTCATGGCTGCTTAGTAAGCATTTTGACATTTGGATGTTCAAATCATTAACATTCAGCTTTTATTGCAGTTTTTGATGAATAGGTTTATGTGCATTTTCTTCTGAACAGCAACATCACAGGGAAAAACAACATAACAGTGATGATAGAAATTCCAGTAAAAAAAAAAGAAGCTGCATAGTTATCATTGATCTCTTCTGTCTGCTATGGTTTAACCTGTTATATTGCCCTGCTAAACTGCACTGCAGTCCTGTCTTAATGCTGTTACCTAAGTTGCTTTTGGAAAGACGAGAAAGGACACAGACCCTTTTACTATTGTATAAGATCACCTTTCTGGCTAGGGCCTTCAGTTGTTTTCCACTAGAGGAGGCAGTCATGTCCTAATGGCTTGTTGCTGGATCCTGAACCCACTATGGTAAGGTGTACACAGATCTTCTTTCATGGTCGACTCTTGCATGCAGAAAATTTTGTTTGAATGATTTAAGATTTTCATGCAGCTATGCACTAAAGAGAAGAAACAGGGTCCCAAGCTGATCTAGATGGCTTCATGACAATGGGTGTTTGAGAAGGGTTCCTGCACTGGAGAAGAGGAAAATATCCTTGAGTATAAAGGAGAATGTGTTTCCATGTTGGTAGACAAGCCCACAAAGGATCTAGATGCCGACCCTTGATGGCAAGCTGTTTTCAGCTCAAGGGAATATAGCCTTATTTGACAATCTGTAGTGCCTTATTTAAAGTTTACTGTACTGAATTCTTATCCAGCTAGTTAAAAAGAGTTAGGAATTTATTCTAACTTTAATATCTTAGTTTCAGTGCAGCATATTTTACTCATAAACCTTGTAGGAAGCTTAAATATTTTGCTTTACCAGACTGCATAACCACATAATTAAGTCAACATAGAAGCTCAAGTTTCAATAATTAGTGCTACTAATAGTCCTGATGTCTCTATAGAAGAGCTATTTCAATTAAGAATTTATCTGCTTTCTCTATAGCTCTGGTATAATTATTTTGCTTTGCATATGTCATTACTCTCTTGTAAGATTGTTCTTTTGAAATCTCTTGTATAAGAAATATTTTAGATTAGTCGTGCTTTATTTCATCTGATCAGGTTCTGGATTAGGTCTTCTGTTAGCTTCATTGGTACAGGCATAAATATCATACACCTGAAGATGATTCTGTCACCAGTGTTGGGCATCTAATAGCTATTTTGATTATGGATTCTATGGGGAAAGGTCCAAGAAAAGTAAGTCTGAGCAGTAAATTTGTCACTGCCAATGAAAGAATGTTGTAACTCTTGAGGACTGGAAAGTGTATTATGTAACATCCCGCTACTGGACCTGTTGATGATTGTTTTTAGACAAGTCAACAATAGAGTAAAATACTGAGTATCCGACTCTCTCTTGAATAAAGTCTCTCGAATGCTAAACAAAGTGATCAATCGAGACAACTCCAAGGTTCCTTATTTATGATTCACGATGGGTTAACTTAGTGATTACATGTGATCTTGCTGTTAATCACAAAGGGACTTACGCTGACTTCTTCATACTTCATTTAGCTTGTTTCTCCTTTCGGTGTGGATGACATATGTACAGTGCTTCAATAATAAAGAAAAGGAAAAAGATAAAGGGTTTAGAGAAGCTAATATAAAGTCAATGAAGCAATGATGATGCATGAATAGACAAACTTATTAATAAACCTAACTCCACTTCGCCAAGGATGCTTACAACTACATGAAGTTGGTGCAATCTCCTAAGGATAGCGAAAGGTTTTTAAATCATGAAGGCTTATATAAGCACCCATTAGACGACACAACTCAAACAAGCATCCACAATTGAACTTAAGCAAATGATGAGGCTCAGACTAGCTTTACACAACACTTCACTAACGATGAATGTTAAAAGCATGAGCTAGGAGTTGATCAAATATTCCATACAAACATACATCACATCAATGAACTACAACTCTACTTCTAATTTACTTAGAAACATCTCTCCATTCAATTCAAGATACGAGAAACCATGTCATTTGACAAGATAACACTTAACACCAAACAAACTCCAATGTCTTTGCATTAATCTTGAGAAATATTTACAACAATTTCAAGTACTCAGAGAATTTCGATAGTCTCTTCTATTGTACTCCTACAAAACTATTCTATATTCACAATTGAGGCAACAAAGCCTTTATATAGAAGTCCAAAATTACAATGAATGGCCTGGATCAATTCAGATAGCCAAAGGTCCAGATCATGCCATCTCAGTAGGCAGTTACAACTTGCTATTTTTAGTACATAAGAGAGGCAATGAAGGCATATTTTCCAAGAAGATAAGGATAAAATAGAATATTTTAGAGCATCTTCCACATGGACGTCCTCTTTGACTTCTTGCTTGTTAAATTATGTGGCGAATTGTGATTAGCTTGATGATGTGTATCTGCCACGTAGGTGCCACCTCAACAAACTTGTGGATTTCAATTGTTTATTCACTTAGCTCTGTGGGCATATTCCCAAATTGTATCATCTGTGATGTCTTCGAATATGATTGCTTTGAATGAACTTGAATGTTTGGGATGTATCTCGTTGATCCGCCTTGTTCATCTTCTTGTAAACTGGATGTGTATGGTATATGATACTTGTTGTTCATATGATTAACTCTGTGTACTTCTCTTGCAGGGTATATGAATGATCTTCCTTGATGATACTTCCTGGAGAGTAGATGATGATAACACCTTCTTTATATGTGGAGTAGATGACTTCTCAAGGAGACTTGAATGCACCGGAGGAACTTGAAGCTTTATAGATGTCTTGTCTTGATGCGGATGATGAAGTGCTTCGACATGATGATGGTGGAAGGTTCCTTTGGAGCAGCTACATGATGACTTCACTCTTGCAATGATTCCTTAGCTCAATCCAAGCTCCTGCAAGACAAAGAAAGAAAGCAAAATTAACCCTTTGATATACATTCTATTTCATAACATAAGAAGCATGTTTAAGCATTCAACAACCTTTCTAGGTCTAGGCGCTCATCTAGGTGTAAGGAGGAGCAAAGTGCGCCTAGCTACTTCTAGTGCAAGTTAATGTCTTTTGATACTTGTGAATGTTTCAAGTTGCTTAGTTTCAATTGATTTATGCCTTTAAGGCACTCATTTAAGTGTCAAGGAACCATGTCTCTCAAGCTCAGGCGCTCAGTTGAAGTTAGACAAGAGGGATCTTGCGCCTTAAGTTAGATGAGGTTCTCTTCAAAGCTAGACGCAAATATGAGGTGAAATGGGTTGCAAATTGCGCCTAGAATCTAATTACTTATAACTTGATACTTTTAACAATTTCAAACTATTCAAGAAAAGATACTTCTACTTGGGCGCCAAAAGTGGTAAGAAAATTCATAATAGGTGCCTTTGCTTTGGAGGAATCCCACATTGATTTCAAATCATGTTTCAACCTCAAAACATCGTTAGTGACTCCTAGGCGCACTTTGAGTTGAAATGATCATGGATTGGTGCCTTAAGTTAGATGATAGTTTCCTTTACTCTTCAAAGCTTCAAAATTGATCAAGGCGCCCAAACTAGGTGAAATGAGTAAGGAAGTGCGCCTCATTTTTGATGCATACCTCTAGGTGCATTTAAGAGTTGAAATGAATGTGAACTAGTGCCTTGTATTGTCTTGTTCAAAAGGCTTTAAAGTTGATTGACTTATGATTTCCTCCTAGGCGCTTAAGATGTCCAAAACTTGAAGAAATGGCGCCTAGACTTTTGATATATTGTTGACAAGTTTTATGCTTTTTCATCTTTCACATATTCAATCATTTCATGCTTCTCACATTCAAGGCGCTCAAGATGATCAAAATTGCAAGAAATAGTGCCTTGCTCTTAGTGGAGTTCATCTATTTCCCTGTGTTCAATTCATGATAATTGTTTTCAATGACTTCCAAACTGATTGATAACTTGTTTTCCTGATATTAAACTCCATCCACTCCATTCTAGGCGCTAAAAATGACCAAAACCACAAGAACTAGCACCTAACTCTTAGATGACTTCTTTCTCCATATAAAGGCGCACTTGGGTGAAGAATTGAACATGAATTGGCGCCTAACTAAGATGAAGTTTCCTTTTACTCACCTTAACCTTCAATCATTGTGGTTGATATGGAAAACCCTCAAGACTTGCAATTGTAAGTTGATTTCCACCAAGGTGCCAAAATTGGTGATTTTGAAGGCAAAGGGTGCCTTGACTTGAAGATGATAATCAAGTTCAATTTGGAGGTTTCAATGCAACACGAAGGTATCTAGAAGACTCTCTACCTCAAATGACATTAAATTTCATATTTTCATGCCTCCTTTTGCTTAGGCGCAATTTGTCATTGGTTGAAACATCCCTTTCATGCTAAGGCACCAAAATGGTCTCTGGAGATGAAGAAATGCGCCTTAGCTCATTTGAGTGAATTTTGGGCTTTAAAGATTCACAAAGTGTCTTGGGGGGTTTAGTTCTTCAAGGCGCCCATTCTCTTCACCATTTCTAACATCCCTTGTTCAAGGTGCAACTTTGAGTTTCCTTGGATGATAAAATGCGCCTTGAGTCTAGGCGTAGTTTTGAGTTATTGGAAGTGGGGAAGTGCGCCTAACCTCATTAGAGCAAATTTGCGCCTAAAAATGGAAGTCCCCAGGATAAGGTATATTGAAAAATATATTTAAGTATAAGTTTTATACTTCAAATATTTTTCAATGTACCTTTCAGGATGTTTGAGATAGGTCTCGGATCCATCGGATTTCACATGCAAATTCTAGATTTTGAGGGATCCACAAGATTTCAGACTTAGCCAATTTTCAGGATTTTCAGGATATTAGACTTAGTCATTTCAGGATCTTAGAACATACATCAGGATATTAGGGCATTAGGGGACTATAGGACTCAAACACTATTGACTTCATCATAAAATAAATCTAAGACATCATCCAAGACTAAAGCAAAGCACTGGAGCTCAAAAAAGGGGGTCCCCATTTGCAATGGGGCGATGTGTGAGTAGGTCACAACAGGACCCCTGAAGGGTAAGAGCCAAAAGAGGACAATAAATTTTTTTTTTTTGACATTAACAGATAACATACACATGATACAGTTGCCGATTCGTTAAGTCGACAACATTCATGGCCAAGTATGGCCAAATGAACAACCCAAAGGAGAGGACTAATTCACCCTCCAATGAAAACATTATTAAAACTACATTCATTTTAAACACCAATTTAAATGTTCTTATATCCCATTTCCAATTATAAACATGAATCCATAATCATCATAGTACAAGCGGATTCGATACCCATGCCGGAATCCATAAGCCATATAAGAAACATCTCATTTCTACTCATTAAATTATATGATTACATCTTCTCTCTTAAGAGAGTACAATTACATAAAAGAATATACAAGTACAATGGCATAGTCATGAATATGATACAATGATTGAATAAGTACAACAACTGATAAAGTAGCGGAGAGAGAGAGAGAACATTTCCAGTCTGGTGCTCCAATAACCTGTTCACCGGTTCCCAATGGCGGTGGCAACACCTCCCAACCATGTGGACTCATAAGAGACCACCCCACCGTGCTCAGAGGTAGTCACAGGGGCCAAACCGAAGTAACAAAGCAAGGGTATACAAGATGGCCAACACTCACATCAATCACGGAGCAGACATGGAAAACAATGCATAAAGCCAGTGTCGTAATATAGAGACGCTCATCCAATCATAGGTTGGGTACTACTCATGACTATTAAGGTACTAGATACTAGAGTGTAAATCAGGTGGAGTGTCACCATGCGTGCTCGAAGGGATGGCACCACACGGAACCAAGTACACCTCTCATACAGACGAGGAGACTCAATCATGCCCGAATCAATGCTTCGTAGACGGATAGCTCAACACCTTGTAGATGGATAGGCCTTCTCGTATGCATTCTTAGCCTTTACAAGCGTTCAAGGCCATGCACGAGGACTCATTATCTTATTAGTGTTTTTACCCCAATATTTTATTTAGTTATCACTTATTATTATAACTCTGCTACTAGTTCCCATGGCAACCACTTGCGGGCCCCGGGCCCATAGAGAGCCACTCCAAACAACCACTCTAATGCCTAGACCTAGTTCATCTCGTTTAACCAAACGAGGTATCCATAACAAATATGAAACAGTGAAAAATCCATAGAGGGCAGGGGACGTGTCCCAAGGACACCACCTCTAACTCAACAGAAACATAATAGTTTTTTTTTTTAAAATATTAAATACAAAATTGCAAAATGTGATCTACAAGACAAAAACTTTCGATGATTGTAATTTTATTGAAAATAGCTCTTTGTTAGTGGTCAGTTATGTAATAACTCCAGTGACCCCATTTGGTCACGATTCACAAAGGGACACACAGAAATTCTAAGAAAAGCACGGCAGATGGTATTGCAAGTCTACTCACAGCCTGACTTTTGCATATTGTCTGCCATTTTAACATAACCAAAAAAATGTAAAAACACAGACTTATAGAATGGAGATCTTAATTTTTCCTTCTACACGAGTTATCTTTTGTGTGATAGATATTCTTAATTAGAAATTATGTAACCAAATTTAAATGCACAAACACAGATCGATGAATCTAAGGTATTTTAGCGCCATGACATTTTTTTAACTCAAGTCGACAATTTCCACAAGGCTGGTGATTCAGCAGAAAATGACCGTAATGATCAAAACAGAGGCCACTCAATTTTCTAAGTAGAGTTGTAATGAAATTCCCATCAGAGAAGTCATCGAATAACAAAAGGGTTCCATGGGACTAGATCTCTTCATTTTCTATAATTGCGTCCCAGTTTTGTATGGCTGCACTCATTATATTCACTATAAAATCGAACCCCCATGTTTTTCCCCAAAAATTATAAATCAGAAACCACGTGATCTTTTTCTGAAAACCCTTTTATCTAAAGAATTAAGGAGATAGTTCTGTATGTTAAAAATAAATTCCAGGAAAGAGGCAATGTAAATATTTTGCATTGAAATAACTTTTGGCATATGTTTTTTTTTAAAACACAGTAATGGTTTCTGTTTTTTCTTTCTGTGGATAAGGAAATTGCAGCAAGCAGATTTTGAATACTAAATTGTACAATCAGTCCCAAACCCACAAGTCCGTGGTTCAGAATCTAGCTACAATATCTGGGTAAATTAGTGATGACCCAAAAACAGCGAAACGCCAAAAATAATTCTACTCCGGAGAGCATACAAAACATGGGTAACTGAATCTATGGTATGTCAGTAAATATAAAGATTTGTGCAAGACCAAAATACAATTAGATCTAGAAACTTAAAATGTGGGTATTGTAGAAATCCAAATTGGGTAGCGAACCAAATCCTCCAAGCACGATTTCAATAGCTTTTGAGCATTACTCTTTGCTTCTTGCAAATCAATGAAAGCCCCACAAACGTTGGGTGCAGAACCGTAGCTTTAGGAAATAGCAATGCATTAAGTCCTTACCTTTTTCTCTGTATAGGTTGCTCTGTCGATCTTCTCTGCTCCTCTTCCTCTTAATTCTCAATGCCAGCTCTCCCAAGTGTGCTGAGCTTCAATCATCATTTAATAAAATGGGCGACTGTCTTTTCCAAGTGGTTCCCTTCCCCAGTCCTACATTCTCCCTAAGATATGTGCTGCATAAGTCTTCCCTCAGCCACGACTAAAACTCCCTATCAGATATTTTCTTGCTGCATTAAACGAACTCACCAACTCCTCCCCAAGAGCCATCGTATGGCATGGTAAGAGTTAGAAAAAAACTGACTTTCTTTATGTCCCCATGTCCCACCAAAATGGGCGACCCCCCCTTAGCAAAGTTTGAATCTTCAAAAAGGTTGTGTTTTGCATAAGCTGCCGCTGGCAAATAAGAGGACGACTCTTTAATGTCTTCTAACTCCCAAGCGAACTTTTTCAAACTATACATAAATGCATTGTTATGCCTTCACAAAAGAGGTGACTTCTCTAAGAAGCAGTTAGGTGTGGGCGATTCTATGTGAGCTGGTCGCTATTTCCAAGTCGTGGCATCTTAGAAGGGCTGCGTAGGTGGGTAGGAAGGCTACACTCCTTCCTCAAAACACAACTACTAAATATATCAAGCTCCCCAAAAGATTTAATTACGGCTATAAGAGCTCACAAAAGGATTAATAAAATCACTTAAAATACATAGTTAAAACCACACGGAAAAACAATTCAAATCTCCATTTAAACCAATATTATAAAATACCATATTGAAACCACGTAAGGGGCCAATGAAACCACATCGAACAATCAACGGAAACCAAGGAAAAAAGCCTCAACAAACCACACTGGCAAACTACACACGACCGTAAGGTAATTCGGATGTTATCATTAGGTAACAGGACGGTAAGACAACCACACGGGAACAATGCACTAACAGGGTACAGTGGGCTAGGATAGGGAACAGGGCATGTGACTATCTCCAGTAACCACCATCGGGGATAATAAGAGTACGCTCAGCGCTGTGAATCTAGGCGGAGTCGATACTCAGTACCTGCAACACTCCAAGCACACGTCAAAGTACCTGTGCATATAACATATATCATATAGCCGAAGCGACATCAACCATCAGGAAGAGGGTCATGATAACGTAAGCCTCTCAGATATGAGTGTTACGCAATCATCCCTTTCCTATCCATAATCAAACAAAAGTAACAATAACAACATCTAATCATGTAAGCATAAAATCCAGCATAAACAATAATCATGTCAACATCATAATAGTATCGAGATTGCACATCACTGGTGCCAATACAAAATAATAACAGGACGCATAATCCAATACAAAATATACAGTTATCAAAATCCATCAAGGAAAAGCAAAAGCAAAATGCGAACACGGGGTTGTTACATATTATTACGGCTTTTGAACTTCAATCCATCTTATAAACTCAAACTTTTAACAGGCTTTTAGCGAGATTTTATACTAGTTCACAATTCTTATGAGTAGTGGTCTTGGTCACAATTGTTTTTGATATGACTGCTCGCTTACTTTTGTGGCCTATAATGACAAGCGTCCCTTTACTTATTGATATGGTTATGGTTTTAAAGTGGTCTTAGATAGTTTGAAATTAATATGTTTGTGAAATATGGAACAACTAGCTTCTTTAAACTATGTATGTACCATGCTAACATTCTGGATCAGTGTTGTGAGTTTGTTACGGATAAAGAATCTTATATAAACCATAGAAACAGAAATCATGATAAATCGTGACTTGGCATGCAGGCCAAATTTTTCATTGAAAAAAATGCGGATTTTAAAGAAAGTGGTCAAATGAATTTTGACCTGATTAATTGTGAATAAATTGTGACCTATGATTAAATTGCAAATTTTCATATTTTTTGGTAAAAAAAATTAGGCTTATAAGGTTTTTTCTGATTTCTACAGCGATTTTTTTTTTTCTGATTTTTAACTAACCCTAACGCAATTTTTCTCTGATCAATTGATTTTTTTAAAATCTTTTGGTTTGTTGAGTAATTCCTGAGAATTTTTTTTACTACTTGTTGATGTTTGTTTTTGGACAAGTCAACAATTAGAGTGAAATACAAAGTATCTGACTCCCTCTTGAGCAAAGCCTCTTGAATGCTGAACGAAGTGATCAAACAAGATGACTCCAAGGTTCCTTTCTTATGATTTTGTAAGAGACAGCTCAGTGACTAAGTATGATTTTGCTGGTAAACACAAAGGGACTTACGCAATTGTTCAAACAAGCTGTTGATTCAATGATTACGGAGGCGAACACTGGAGAATCTAAGTACTACAATTTATGGCGTATGATTTAGCAGTGATGTTCTTGATTCTAATTCTAACTGAATGGAAAAAAAAAGGACAAAAGATGTAAGGCTTAGTGATACTAATCTAATCCTAGATGCAAGGATTATTACTGCTCAGGTGAAATCAAACCAGATCCTGCTTCGCCAAGACAGACAACTACACAAGATTGATGCAATCTTCTAGGGTGTACAAGATGTTTAAATCAGTTATGCTCATGAAAGATTCAACAAACATAAAGATCAAATTGAAGTTCAATGTTGTTCAGACTAACCATACACTGTAATTTGCAAGCCACAAACTACAAATTGTGTGAACTTATAGATTTCACCACGAAACAATAAAGAAATCTTCCATCAACTAACATAAACTTAAAGAAAACTTAATCTAAATTAATATTCGCTTGAAAATCCAAACCATGCAACACTTCGAAACATATATAGAATCACCGAAACAATGAGTCTTTTATTATTTCAGAGAGCTCTTGCAACAATTCCAGAGTTTTCAATCGTACAAATGAAAGCAACAAGAGCCCTTTTATAGACCACCAAATGAATGAATGGTTAAGATCGATCGGCCACGCCAGCGGACTAGATCAAGCCACATCACAAGTAGTTGTAACAAACTCTTCTTTATTAAATGAAAGAGGCTAACTTTATTAAATGAAGGAGGTTATCTTTATTAAATGAAAGAAGTTATGAAAAAAGGAACAAAGGCACGCCTCCCAAGAAGATAAGAATGACATATCATCAGCTTATGAGGAATCTCCATGTGAATATCCATCACTAGAAGCTTGACATTCAATGAACTTGGACACTATTTGCTTGACCTCATCCAAAGGTAGACTTGGCGTATTCTGAATGGTTCCTTCAGCTTCAAGTACATCATCTGAATAAAGGCCAAGTGTCTTTTCCCATTAGTTATCCTTGCTTTGTTGTTGCCAAGGTGGACAGCAAGTGAAAATATACTATCAAGCCTTTCATCAATAACATCATCTTCCTAAAAATAGAAAGCTTGAACTTGTTCTTTCATGTTATCAAGGGTCATCTCCCCAAATGGATTACAGATCTTCATCAAAGAAGCATGTATTCCATCTTGAATCCTTTGAAGTACACTTCTGACTCTTGACATGTCTGTTTCTATCTTATCCAACAATTGTCTTTTGATGCGAAAGCCATAGTACTAGGAAGAGAAGTTATATGTTTTACCTTCTTCAATCACTTCAGCATGTACCAACTCATCAACTGATGTTTCCATCAAGCTCTTCAAATGTGGCAAGTAATGTTCTTTGATGTCTTTGAATTCAACACAAACTGTTATCAATGCAAGTACCCTTTCCTTAAGATCAGTAATCTTATCACACACTTGCATGATATCTTCCAGATGTCTAAATGTAGCCTCCTTTGATCTTTTCATCCAATCTCTCATTCTATGAGATGAAGACTTCAACTCTTCTAGGTGTTAAACTGTTTCTGGAGGAAGGAGAGATGGAGGTGTAGCAACTCTTTCCTGTTGATGAATAGGATGAACTAAATGCTGAATGTACCGTTCCAAGGCTTGACATCTCTGCTCAGCTTTGATTCTACCTTCTGTCTCTTGCCTTATAATAGCTCGAGCATTATCAATTGAATCCTGAAGCTCTTCTTCTACTTGCATTCCAGTCAAAGGACCCAGATTGATTGTATTGATGTCATAATCATCAGGTGTTACATCTTCTATATTTTTCTCAAGCCTTGGAACTGCTACATGAACCTTCCTTACTCCTGTTTCATCTTTAGTGATCTTTGAAAGAATATTTGCCTTCTTCTTTAGTTTCTCTTTCGACATGTCCAGAAGTAACTCATCAACTGGAAGAGGACACTTCTCAACTTCATAATTCTCTCTGATTCTTTCCTGTAACCATTCTGGCAGTGATGAAAGATCTTGTTGCTGTTGTAACTGCCTTCCTTGTGCAGGCAATGATTCTTCTTCAGCCTCATCCTTATCTTCGGTGTTGGCTTCATCAATGATCTCAGTATCATGTGGACTAAAGGTACTTCCTCAATTGGAGCTTCTGGAACCACATTCTCAACAGGTACCACTATATCTTGATTTAATGGAGTGTTATCTGGCTGTCTAGAAGAAGCAGTTTCAATACTTATCCTTTTCTTCTTCTTACTGGATTCTCCTTGGGCAATCTCAAGCTGTTTTTTTTTCTTTCCCTGTCCTGAATCTCTTTCACTTCCTCTGCTTCGTGAATCTTTACTAGGTGCATTGTGTTGTTCTTGCTGATCCACTTCTCCCATTTTAGTATAGGTGAGTCTCTTTCCTTCATCACGCAAGACTTGTACTTGTTTATTTATCTGCTCTTTAGTAATAGCAATGATAGGCCTTATCAATCCTTCATCGTCAACCTTTTCTCTATCAGCCCAGTTGACTTCATAAGGCAGATTCCGGATCTTATTGTATTCATCACCCAGAAGAGCTCTTTCACCTTCTAATTGATCAGGAATCCTTAGTACCTTTGTAGCTCTTACTAAGTCCCACCTCAACCTTGAACATTTTTGCATTCTGATATCATCATCATCTATAACATCAGCCCAGTGATCTTTCAGTTGTTCTTTATGCTTGTAAGAAGAATATGACTGCTTGATGGCTCCATGCGGATCAAAGTTTTCTCTCCTTGAATCATGCGGATGCAAATGATAAGCCTGAAGCTCAACTTCTGAATGCTCAGCTGCCTGTAATGATGGACAAGAATAATATCTACCAAGCTGAAGAGGAAACTGAACCCCTGCTTTCTTTCTTTCTTTCTACATCTTATGAAACTCTAATAGCTGTCTCGAAACCTCTAGCAACACCATCCTGTTTGAAGGATATCTGGGCAGTCTATATGGAAAAGATGTAAAACCTTGAATTTTGATATATGTGAACTTGTCATACTGGATGTAATACCTTCCATACTGCTTAATGAAGTTCCTAGCAGCACCTGTTAATCTTCTATGCGGCTCACCTCTCAATTTTCTCACTATGAACATGGCGAAAGCATCATTGAATCTCTTGTAGTGATTAATGTTCTTCAAATGGAGTTGAGGATAACACTGATGTGAGAGAATCTGTCCCAGCTTTGTACCCACTTGCCCTTTAGCTGTTAATCCTTTGTAGACTACATTTCTTGCCAGGATATAAACAAGGTATGAAGTCATGAAGAAAGACTTTGTTTCATCAAAATTCTCAAACTGTTCATCAAGGCAGTGGCTTATAAGACTAGCCCAGTCAACCATCTTGTTCTTTGTAAACATATGATCAAAGTAAGTATACATCCATCCTTCGAAAGTAGATGATTGAGGCCAACCTGTTACTCGATTCAAGAACATGATCAGGTAACTTATCTCTTGCTTGAAATCAGCCTTGTGGTACTTGGGATCTTCAGAGTTGTATATCTTCATCGATGAATCAGTCATCCACTTCTTCTTGATTTCTTGCATGTAGATCTTGGAGTTGCCTTCGAAAGTCATTTGAGCAGTTGTAGGGCATATGAAGACTCCTTTCCCTTTTGGGATGTTGAAGATTTCCTGAATAGCCTCTCTCTGGAGATAGGCAAGAACAGTTCCATCCTTAGCTATAATCTGTCTTTTCTCTTTATCATAGTGCTGAACACACTCCAACACTAGCTCAGTGCTTGGTAATGTCGGTGGGAAGCATGCTGCTTGAACAATCCCGCTCTTTGCGATGGCCTTGATGTCTTCATTCCTTGTGATGGCGAGCAAGAAGTCTTTCACCTCCTCCAGGTTGACGTGTCCCATGTTGGTGTCACCCACGTTCTTCCACTGCGTTTCAAGCTTGGATTCAGGTATGGTGGACTTGGCATCCATCTTGACCAAGACTTGTCTCTCTTTGGCTGTCATTCCCATTTACCTACAAGCAAGACCCGAATAAGTAACTTTGAAACAATAAAATTGACTTCACAAACCTGATTTTTTGGATGATAAAATCATGATAAATTTGCAAGATGGAATAGATAAAACCAAATTTATGAAGTGACAAGTGATGAAAACATACCTTATTTCAATTTCAGGTCTTAGAAAATGCATATTTCTGGAAATTAATAGTAAAATCAGTCTTGAAAATAGCAAAATCAGTCCTCTAAAAACAAATTTATCTCTAAAATCTGATCTTTCCTCAAGCAATTTTACTTCCTTTCTTGAAAATTTTGCTACCCCTAGGAGAAATTCGCTGCTCCTAAAAATTCGCTGCCCCTTTGATGAATTTTGCTGCTCCTAGAGGAAATTCGCTGCCTTTTTGATGAATTTCGCTGCTCCTGGAGGAAATTCGCTGCCTTTTTGATGTTTGCAAATGTGAAATAATGATAATAAAAGGCAGCGCTCATGTTTATATATAGCAAATTTCACTTTATTAAATGATGGCGGCCAGCTAGGTCGGCCTGCTTTGACATTAAATGTTTGCAAATTTTTCAAAATTTAAAATTATTGAACGCCAAAATGAGTAGACATCCATATGGAGGGCGCTCAAAGTGGGGTTTTAAGTGCATTTGGGCGCCCATGCTAGAGTAATTTACTTCCACATCAACACTTGTCATCCTTAATGTTTTCAACACTGGAACTTCATTCCCACGTCAAGGCGCAACTAGATGCATCAGCTTACCTTCACTTGTCTCCTTCCTTCTCTAGGTGGTCCTTTGATAACTTCTGATTCCATGTGATGATTATGACCTTCATTGCAATTGGGAGAAGTCCCTTAGGTTTAATTCTTACCTTCCCAAGAGTAGGCGCTAGTTGTAGTCCTTCTGAATCCCTAGGGGCTCATAATGATGACTAAATGATTGGTAAAGCAAGAAAGGGCGCCCAAGGATATCCAGCTTTTATCGTAGTCCTCAAACCTTCAAAATTGATCAAGGCGCTCATTTTGGCTCAAGGCGCTAAATAGATGAATTCTCTCTTGAAAACTAGAATGAGGCCTTCAAAACTTCATTTTCAATCTCCCTATCTTCTAGACACCACATGGAGGTGCTTTAAGTAGGCATGCCTCATGTCCTTATACTTTCAATGACTTCTAACATCAATTTTCATAATCTTGTGCCTTTCTTTTGCCCTATCCATGATACTCTGACTATGAAGCACTTGCACTCATGATGTAGAATTTCCCTCCAAGGCGCACATACTCCTTTGATTCATCCTCTCTATTGGTCAAGACCTTATACCTTAGGTACTCTCTGAAGTTGCTTTAGACACGTGCATCGAGACACTCCAACCTGATCCTAGGCGCTATTTAAGCTTGATCTCCATGTTTCATTCAGGGCATTGGATCCACTTCAAGACGCTCATGATGATGTTATTGAATGTAATTATTCTCTAGACGCCACAACAAAAAGTCCTAGAGAGGGTGCTCCAAAATGTAAACTCATTTTCTTATCCATAAGTCCATTGAAAGAAGTTAGGAAGACTTTCCTCCTTAGGTGCTTGCTCCTTAATTCCATTAATGTTTACTTAGATGCCTTTACTCCATTTGAAAACTCAGGATGACTCTTTAAACCCTCACACTTTTAGGCGCTAATTAAGATGGACTTTGACTCACTTCAAGGCTTTAAAAGTGAATGTCTCTCAATCATTCTTCTAGGCGCCAAAAAGTAGATTTCGCATACCCTTCTTCTTCAAAGCGCTCAAATGGCAATGATTCTGACTTATCTTGCCTTTTCCACTATCTCCACAGGGCGCTTACACATTGCTTCAAGGCGCTACATATTGCTTCAAGGCGCTATCTTACATGGACAAGCATTCATTCTACACCAAGGTGCTAACAGATAAAACACCTCCTAGGCGCTAACCTCAAGGAATCATGCTCACCTCTGGGCGCTCATTTCAAGGTTAAATGGAGATGGGAGATGTGCCTTCAAACACTTAGCATCATACAGTTGACTTGAGGCCTTTCTTGCACCTCCAGGAGGCTCTTAGATACTGGGCGCCAATTGATGATTCTCATTTGTCCTTAGGCGCTATTTTGTGATGGTTAGAACTTGTAACTTCAATCTCCCATTCCTGAGTTAAGGCACAAATTTCATCTACTCAAACACTCCAAGGTGATACAATTTCAAAGGCGCTCACATGATCTCAACCAAAGGCGCTCACATACATTTCTTTTAGGTGCTCAAAACACTTCTTAAAGGCGCTCAATGATCTCAACCAAAGGCGCTCACATACGTTTCTTTTAGGTGCTCAAAACACTTCTAAAAGGCGCTCAATGATCTCAACCAAAGGCGCTCACATACATTTCTTTTAGGTGCTCAAAACACTTCTTAAAGGCGCTCAATGATCTCACATAGGTCTTAAAATGACCTCAAAGCGCATTGCTTCTCCCCATGGTCTCTAGGCGCTTGCACTTGGTGGTTTCTTATGCTTAGCTCTAGGCGCCAACTTAGGTGAGAGATGAGGTCTAGTTTTTACATCAAGGCGCTCATTTTAGGTTCATGCTACTAGAGAAATGCGCCTTGCTATAGATAGATGATTCTCTTCAATCTTGGATAGAAACAACATCAAGTCAAGTGAATTTTACCTCTTGAAGCCAAAGTGCTCACATATAATTGATCTGGAACATATCCTTCTCTAGGCGCATATTTATGAGACTACAAGTGTGATATGGCGCCTTCATATGAATGACTTCAACTTCTTACTTAAAATGTTTCAAAACTTTCCACCTTAGGCGCCCATCTAAGTGGTTTCATCTTCTATAAGAGACCTCCTTGATTTTAGGCGCTAAAACTCATGCTTTCAAAACTTGCTTCATTGACAAGACTCCTATCCTTTAGGCGCCCAAACTCTTGGAAATTCCACCACTTTTCTCCTCAAAGCGCAAATTGGAGGTTACTCAGGAGGGAACTAGCGCCAGAAGATGATTTTCCACATGCAAAGCGCCAATTTGAGTAGCTTTCAATCAAGGCGCCAAGGTGAGGTTTTTGTTCCTTAGGTGCTCATTTTAATATCTTTACTCTTCCAAGGCGCTAGTACTAAATCACTTCCTCCAAGGTGCTAAAACCTCCATTTATGGATTGTCACTTCAAGCACTTCCTAGGTGCTCATGACATGTTTAGGGCGCTTAAACACATGAAGGCGCAAATATTCATCAACCTGGTTTCATGCCTGCCCCTGAAGGTTAGGCGCCCAAACTCATTGTTCCAAGTTCCTTCACTTAGGCGCTAGATTTCATGTTATCATACCCTTAGATCACATCAAGGGGCATTTCAAGGCTTGATCTTCATTGATAAGACTCCTCACATCAAGGCGCATATACTGACTCTCTGAAGCGCACAATCCTCTCTAAGACGCTCCAACCTCCTTCAAGGCGCACATACTCCTCATTAAAGGCGCTCAAACACTTGTCTAACTTACCTCCTAGAAGGTACCCATATTCAATCCGCAAGGCACTTAATCTTCATCTTCCATCAGGGCGCCCAACATGGTGACTTCATATGCAAAATGCGCCTAAAGTGAAGTTATCTTATTTTGTGAAAGTTTCAATTCCTGAAGTTGTCTATACTAAGGCGCTGACATTGGCCAAACTCCACACAAAGGGCGCTAGAATAGGTGGAAAGAGGGATAAGGTGCGCTAGACACCTACAATCAAATTCAAACATACATACCTTCTTCCTAAGGTGCTCAGAATTATCAAGACAATCAATCCTTCCTTAGGCATTTTCAATATTCAGGACCTTGACAAAATGATGCATCACAACTCCTATCAAGCCCCTGAGTTCAAAAAAAAGGGGGGTCCCCAGTCCAATGGGGTGATGTGTGATTTGGTCACAACACTACTATGTTAACAAAATGTCAAAACATCAAATTTTAGAACTCCTTTTAAGAATCAAACGTCTATATCAGGACCCCTATCACGCAGAAATATCCATTTTTGACATAATTTGGCATCTCAGAAGTGCTGAAACATGCTTTTGTACATTATTAATCAGTATTTACTTTTTGATTTTCTAAGCCCTCATGTTGAATTCTAAAGACATTTAAAGATATTTTAGTGCTCAATTTTAGTTTAGTGCCTATATATGTATCAAAACCCAAAAAATGCTTAGAAAAGTGTGGTATCGTAATACATCCTCTCCTATGGTGAGAGCATGTTGTAAAAGTGATCAAGAGACTAAGGCCGTTCATTTCAATCCAAAGTGATAGGCTTGGTTTTCTCTGGGTGTTTTTGATATTCTTTATGATGAAATTGTGACTTAGTTTCCCAGTTGTGGTTTGCATTTTTCATGTTTCCTTTTGTGCTTATCATGCTTATTAGCATAGTAGCATTATGCTTGCATGGCAAACTGAAAGTGTAAATGGAATTCAATTACACAGGTTTAAAACGAGCAATAATCCCTAAAACTCTAAAAAACAACAGTTTTTTTTTGAAAAAATGGGAAAAATTATGAAAAAAATGCAGGTTATTCAAGAACCTGCACTTTTTCAAAAAAAAAAAAAACCCAGGTTTGATTGGGTCAAAGCTGTGCTGGTTTGACCTGGCACGGCCCAGGCACCTGGCACAGATTAAATGCAATTATTTGCATTTTATTCCTGTTTTTTCGCTTCGCTGCTTATTAGTTATTAGTCTCTTCTGTGCACTACCTGTTGTTGTCATGGATTTCTTGAATTGAGCATGATAATATACATATTATAGGGTTTATGAATGGATTTGATCTCTGATTAAATGTGTATTTTTTAAATATTTGGTAGAGCTTTTGAAGTATCCAGTAACGAAAAGTTGCATAAAATTTTAAATTTTATAGCTCACAACTAAAGAAATTTTGTTTTGATATTCACAATTTCACATCTTGTGTTTGGAAAATTCATTATGACTTATCAAGTTATCTTTGAATGTGCTTTACTGAATTTTACATTATTGAGAAAATTTATATATGTTAATGTGAAGAAAGTAGCTAGTTTTAATGACAAGATGTTAATCCTTGTGCAGTACAAGCTTGGATCATGGTTGGCAATAATTTGCTGTGCACAATCGCTAGCAAATATGAGAAATATGGAAAATGACTTGAAGCAAATTATCATGGCTATGACGTAAGTTATGGATGCTTTCTCTTTTTATTTGACCATAGTTATCTAAGTTAAACTTATTTTTATTAAATTATTTTATCAACAGGCACTTTAAGAATGCTTACATATCTAGTTGTCTCAGCTTTTGATGATTTAATAACTTTTTATCACAGATTCTGTTGTGAATTAACAAATTTAGCCTATATTGTAAGGTATCCAATCAAGAGTTGGATGGAAAATATCTTCTTGGTAAATTTTAGTTGAATGATGCCAAATCACTTCCCACACTTTCTTGCACTGTTAGTGCATAAATGTGTTTGAAGTTTATGTGGCTGTTGTGGACACTACCACAGGCAGGTTGTCCACAAGCATTGCATGCTTGCAATGACAATCTAGTCACCCTTCTTCGTTGTATTGCAAAAAAGATTTGGGTTTGATTCTATGGTACTGCAATTGTAGTGTACATGGTTTAACTTTGTGTTTTAGGCCTAGCCAAATC
This sequence comes from Cunninghamia lanceolata, assembly GCA_027924645.1. NCBI lineage: Eukaryota > Viridiplantae > Streptophyta > Pinopsida > Cupressales > Cupressaceae > Cunninghamia > Cunninghamia lanceolata. The sequence goes on from BSBN01000136.1 coordinate 2,637,875, forward strand.
TGGACTGAAATTGATATAATTCAGGAACAAAAATTTGGCTGGAAAATTTCAAAATATAAATTTATGAGATATGAAAGGAAATGGATTTAATAAGTAAACCTAAGTTGCCAGTCCTGGTATGGATTCGGGTACGTGGATACGACAAATTTTTTTTTTGCCTGGGTACGGTAGGGCAACACACACACATGTATAAGTTATCAGGTACTCTTGGTTAGCCCCCCGTCCTCTGATTGGGACGTTTCGGGTCCTGTATGGGTTTGGGATGCCCGGGGATTCGCCCAGGGTTCTGCCCAGTAAGAACCCACAAAGAACTCGGGGCACCCGGGCAAAACCCTGGGCGAACCTGGGGTGAACCCGACCATACCCACGCATAGGCAGCGCTAAAAAACACCTTTTAAATTTTTTTTAAAACATATTTAAACAAAAAAAACCTAAAAAGGTGATTTCGCCCTAAAAAGCAATACTTCAATAACAGTATAGCAGTAGCATATATATATATATATATATATATATATATATATATATATATATATATCAATTGAAACTTCTCCAAGCTGTGTAACAATAGCATCTAAATCGTCACACTCAGCACCTTTTAAATTTTTTTTTAAAACATTTTTTAAACAAAAAAAACCCTAAAAAGGTGATTTCGCCCTAAAAAGCAACACTTCAATAACAGTATAGCAGTAGCATAACAATATATATATATCAATTGAAACTTCTCCAAGCTGTGTAACAATAGCATCTAAATCGGCACACTCAAGAGTTAGATGGTACTGTTATAACATCTAAAATTGTTATAATAGAATAATAGTAGATAGAGACTTCTCCAATTGTTATAACAACAGAGAGAACTGTTAAATATATATTGTAATGCTGTTACAGTATAACAATGTAACAATAGATAGAGACCGCTCCAAGTTGTGTAACACTAGCATCTAAATCGGCATTAGGAGTTATGTATTGCTATAACAATTTTAGTAGCATCTAAATTGGTATATAAAATTGTTATAACAAGGAATCGGGATCTAATTCCTGAGTGCGCTGATTTAGATGCTACTGTTACACAGCTTGGATAAGTCTCTATCGATATACTATTATAAAACTGTTATAACAGAGAGGACCTATGATCCCCGGGGGCGCGTCCCCTGTCTTTTTTGGGCTGTACCCGTATTGGGGACGCGGGGACGGCCAGGAAACGTCCCCTGACCGTCCCCGTTTCCCCGGGGACGTCCCCTTTTTTAAGGGGACTCAGGGGACGGCTACCGGGGACAGCTAGCTGTCCCCTACGGCCCAGCAAACTCTCAACTCAAAAAATAAAAAAAAAACACACTTTTGGCAGGAAACAAAGAAATAGTTAGCAAGGCTGCACTGAATTGTTTTGTATTCATTGATCATTGCCATATTTTATTTTTTCCTACTACAAATTTGTCAAATACTTGATGTACTGATCATTCCATCTCCTTCACTGTTAGTGATGTAATCTACATGGGAACCATTGCATCTACATTTCCTTCCTACGCAGCAATTTCTTGTCTAAGTTCTTTAGCTTGGATACACACAGTTCATCCATATGTTGTTCGTATGTGATTGATTAACTTGCGATTCTATTTTGCTGAAGCTCATATACTATATACTTTGAACTGGTCCAAGCCAATTCTCATGTGACAAGTTGAAAACTAAGTTCAAGTGTAATGTTATGGTTATGTATGCATGTTTTAATGTTCTATAATGTCTATAATGAATGCCTTATCAATGTTATCATCTAAATATTTGAAATTTCCTTATATTTTTTAAAAAAACCTTATTTTAGTAGCCGTCTCCTAAAAAATGGCCCCAAAAAAATGCCATCCCCGAAACTCGCCCCCCCGTCCCCGTCTCCGGTACTTGGGGGAACATAGGAGAGGACTGTTATTTTATTTTGTTTATTGACAATTATGAGTATTACTGTTTGTCTTAGAGTTTTAAAGTTTTTAAATTATATATATATATCTGTGTGTGTGTGTGTTGCCGTACCGTACCCGGGCAAAAAAATGCCATATCCGCGTCCCTGAACCCGTACCAGGACTGGCAACTTATATATATATATATAATTTAAAAACTTTAAAACTCTAAGACAAACAATAATACTCATAATTGCCATAAACAAAATAAAATAACAATCCTCTCTGTTATACTTATAACAGTTTTATAACAATATATCGATAGAGACTTATCCAAGCTGTGTAATAGTAGCATCTAAATTGGCTCACTTAGGAGTTAGATCCTGATTCCTTGTTATAACAGTTTTATATAGCGATTTAGATGCTACTAAAACTGTTATAGCAATACATAACCCCTGATGCCGATTTAGATGCTAGTGTTACACAACTTGGAGCAGTCTTTATCTACTGTTATAACAATATTAGATGTTATAACAGTAGCATCTAACTCTTGAGTGTGCCGACTTAGATGCTACTGTTACACAGCTTGGAGAAGTCTAAATTGATATACTGTTATACTACTGTTATATATATACAGTTATGCTACTGCTATACTGTTATTGAAGTGTTGCTTTTTAGGGCGAAATCACCTTTTTAGGCTTTTCTTTGTTTAAAAAATTTAAAAAAAAAATTTAGGAAGGCACTTTTTAGTGCTGCCTGTGCGTGGGTACACTTGGGTACGGCCGGGTTTGCCCAGACACCCCGGGTTTTCTGTGGGCCACAGAGAACCTGGGGCGCTCGGGCAGAACCCTGGGCGAACCCTCGGGCGTCCCGGACTCGTACCGGGACTCAAAACATCCGGGTCCGGGGAAGGGGGGCTAACCAGGAGTACCTGGTAACTTAGAAGTAAACCTTTTCTGAAAACAAGTAAGAAAATTCTGCTTTGCTTATAACCAATAAAACAAAAAGTGCAAGGTCAGAGATGAGCCTGTCCCAATTTTGAAGACGACGAGTCTTTAGTTAAGTCGGGAATTACATAATTTCATTCTAAATAATTTAATAATCATGTCCTTATTACAATATGTCTTGGTATTTATAGGCAAGGAAACATTCTCTAGAAATATCTAATCTTTGCTTTATCATAAAGCAATCATCAAACTCCTGTAACAAATCTATCTATGGCCTTTGCATGGCTTTATTTGTTCTAATTTCCTAAACAAAGTAAACCTTATTTCGTAACAATGCAGCATGCTAAGCTAGAAACAATGAGAGACATAATATTTCCAGAGTCCATAATAGTGATCAGGTGTGCTTCTGGATGTTAACCGTGTGAAATTTTTTGTATCAATGTTTTGTATCAAAGTTGATCATCCTGATGATGGATCATGGAGTCTGATCCAAAACATTGATACAAAAAAACTCACATGGTCAATGTACAGAAGCTCTTCTAAACTAGAAATAATTTTTAGCTTTATATCATGGAAACCTATCCTATAGTTGGATTACATTTTCTATCCTTTTTTGATTGATAAGTTACTTTTACAAGGTGTCCTGGCTTAGGTGCCACAATTGAGGGGTATCTCTTCCATCAAATTCACCTAAGACTTGTACCTTCCCTCATCCACGAGACATGGGCTGTGGGCACTTTTGCAATGGTTAACGTTTATCGATTGGTTGTTTAACTGTCACAATTAGTTTGGGGGATGATGTGCACTTTGTATGCAGATGTGATGGTGTAATAGTTGAAAATCGTGAGTGGTTTCCTTTAAAGTTAACAAAGCTCTTCAGTCACTTTAATAGTTAGCTAATTGCTAGTAGTTAAAGGTGTTAATTAGCCATGGTGGTTATATTGCTAGTCTAATCATCATACCAAAGTAAACCCAACTCGGAAGCGGAAAACCATTTTAAAGGATTTCTTACGGATTTTATGGCAACTTTAGTGTTACCCTAGATCCAAGGGTAGAAATTAAATCTCATCCAATCATCCATTTTACCCTTTCCTCTAAGTATTTAATCCTGCTTAATTTATTTTTGAGTTGGGTTTATGTTTTTTGAAAGTTAATATTATGATTACCCACTTATGCTTGAAATTGCACAAGAGACTTTTAGAATTAAATAAAATAGATGATTTAATTTATTTTGCCATCCACCTTGTCCAGCCACATTATTGTAAATTCCAAGTTACTGGTTCGCTTACATTAGCCCCTGGATTTGGTTCCGGTTTGTACCCTGTCTGCCGTGGGTGTGGACAGGGCTCTGTAGAACCCCCCAGGTTTGTCTGGATACGCTCAGCAGCATGCCTAGGTGAACCTGGGTGGGCTCTGCAGAGTCTGCAGCGAACCTATGGTGAACCGGGTGCCATTTTATTTTTTGACATTTTAATTGTTTTTTGTTTGTGTTTTACATCACACAGCGTCGTTACAGTTAGGAAGCCAAGAAAAATGTGGTAGGAAGGTCATCATTCCCTGGCTTCTCTTCCTCCTACTTCTCTGTGCAATGATGGCTGATGAGTATGTGTAGAAACGATGGTGTTTTAGAGGTGTTGCTATTAATATATTATTGTCATTTGTCGGTGCTGCTGCTGTTTTAAGTTTGTATTCTGCTCTTTATTTTTTATTTTTGTTTTTAAATTTAGGGGATTTGTACAGCTGTTGGGATTCTTAAAGTTTATGGTTTGTCTTGCCACGTAAGTCTTGGAGTATTACCTGCTGCATTTCTCTGTAAAAGGCAATAATTACTGGCTTCACATTAATAGAAACAACACATACGTTACTTTTTAGCATCTTTTAAGTATCCACTGAATTCATATCATGGGTTACATTTATTTAATGGTGTTAAATGTTAATTATTTACAATATTTTATATTTAATTATTTATTTAGTCTTTTACTTCATGGCATGCTCAATTAGCTTTTAATCTAGCTATGTTAGGATCTTTAACTATTGTCGTAGCTCACCATATGTATTCTATGCCTCCCTATCCATATCTAGCTACTGACTATGGTACCCAACTCTCTCTGTTCACGCACCATATGTGGATTGGTGGATTTCTCATAGTTGGCGCTGCTGCACATGCAGCTATTTTTATGGTAAGAGACTATGATCCGACTACTCAATACAACAATCTTTTAGATCGTGTTCTGAGACATCGTGATGCAATTATATCACACCTCAACTGGGCATGTATTTTCTTAGGCTTCCATAGTTTTGGTCTATATATTCATAATGATACTATGAGTGCTTTAGGACGTCCTAAAGATATTTTTTCAGATGCTGCTATACAATTACAACCTATCTTTGCTCAATGGATACAAAACACTCATGCTTTAGCACCTAGTTTGACAGCTCCTGATGCAACAGCAAGCACCAGCTTAACCTGGGGAGGTGGTGATTTGGTAGCAGTAGGTGCCAAAGTGGCTTTGTTACCTATTCCATTAGGAACTGCGGATTTTTTAGTGCACCATATTCATGCATTTACTATCCATGTGACTGTATTAATATTACTTAAAGGTGTTTTATTTGCTCGCAGTTCTCGTTTAATACCCGATAAAGTGAATCTTGGTTTTCGTTTTCCTTGCGATGGGCCTGGTATAAGTATTAATTTACATTTATAACATTTTAAAAATAAATGTACATTTAGCCTTTAAACATATACTTTAAAGTTTACCATATAAATGTATGCAGTATGTGGTTCTATTAACGTACATATATTTATTTTGTCTGCTTTCTAGGATTCAGCTATATTTTTGGGTTATTTGAAGTTAAATATATACATACTGTCTTATATAATTTTATATGGTAACTCACACTATTAATATATTATATGCAGGTTAACTTTTAAGTGATACTTTGAACTTAATTCCTGTGCAAATATGTATATATTTATGATTTTTATATGTTTCTGGGATGGACATACCCAAGCGAACCCAAGTCCACCCAAATTTTTTTCGTATTGACATATGCAAAACTGAACTGGTAACTTAGATTTTAATTAAACCATTGAGAATGGATCTTTTCTTTTTTAATAAAAAGGGGTAAAAATTTATTAATCAAGAAAACCAAAGTACATTTCAAGAATTACAAAAGGCCCAGCAGAGAGCCAGAACAAAACCACCAAGCAAAAAACCAACCCCAGCAAAGCAAGAGAACACCCAACCACAGGTGAACCCCAACCAAGGCCTCCGGTTACCCTACCATATCCTCCGTAACCAACTTCTCTAAATTTTGGGAACGTCCGAGATCAAATGTTCCCAGTCACCATCATTCCACTCCATCATTTGCTCAGAAGCCCATTTAGCCAGGCAATCAGCCACCCTGTTCCACTCCCTAGGGATGTGAATAAAAGAAACAAAATCCAGTGAACTTGAAATGTCCCAGAAGTGGCCGACCTCCTAGATTGAATACAATTTAAATTAAAGATTTAAATTTATTGGTAGGCCGACTTGGCAGTATGCTGGTGGACTGATTTTTGGTCTAGGTGGCTAAAATTAAATAAACAAACAGCAGTGCTGGTGTTAAATGGCATGGAGAATTTCTAGCTCTGTGCTTTGTTAAAAAGTGAGATGCAGCACTGACGTTAACATAAGTTACTTTTGTTAGAAATTTTATTCTTGGGCTTAACAATGTTAAGTTATCTTGTGTTTACTGCTTTTTATAAATCCCTTCAACTGTTGGAAAGTTTGAAGGTGTAAACCGGATATTTGATTTTTCCTAGTCTGGTTTCCTTTCGTTTGGTTGATTTTTGTGGCGGATGCAATTTGTTATTTCAGGTTTGCTATTATGGGACTAGTCTCCAATTACTTTGGACATGCTCGACAAGCTCAAGTTCAAAGCTAGCTTAGCACAAGGGAGTATGTTAATATCTAGTTTACATCCAGAATAATTGTTTCAAGGGATATTCTTGAATTTTGATGGATTATTGATTGGCAATTTGATGCGAAGGTTCATATGGTCCCATAATTATTATCATGTTGACAGTTAATGGTACTGTGGTCGCTTGTAAAACTTCCCATTTATTTGTAAGGATTTAACTTTTCTTGTGACATCGAGTCATTGGATGAGTACCACATATTTCATGCTAATTTCACACAGAAATGATCATATGGGTGCATTTAATAGTGAATATTATGTTCTTAAAATTGCTCATTTTAAAAATTATCCTAATAATTTTTAGTTTTTTATTCACTGTGAGAGTTGTTTATAAACCATCAACTTAAGCCTCATCCATTGCACTGGAGAAATACTTTAAATGCCTCCTAATGGTTCATTTAATTGATCTACAAACCATCCAGGATTATTTTCAGCTACACAACTTGCAATTATTTCACTAACTCCTTGCAACTTCCATGTCAGTTTGGATGATGTTTTTATTTATTTATGTAGATTTACCAATAATATCAGCCACACAAGATCTTATGAATTGTTGTTTTTATTTAAAGTGTGCACAAATTCCTTATAGTTGCAATTCTTTTAAAAGATAAACACAATATGTTTAGTTCGTTAAAGCTAAAACATATTAAAATTTTAATGTACCTAGCAGACTTCCTATTGTGTGTTTCTGTGCTTATTCAGTTTCATAATATAACATTGCATCCTCGTCTTGTTAATTTTCATTGAGAAAGTTTTCAATTTCAAAAACACAAATGATCTTTTGAATGTCTATTATCAAATAAATGTTTGGCCGCATCTTTGTTGTTGGTTAGGACAACATCCTCCATTTTTTATTATTATTACAGGTCATTCTATTAATAGTTATTATTCGTAAGCTTTCAGCATAATTTTTTTTTTGGTGAAGTTTAGTTTATGGTGCTTCCAAATTTTGGTCTCACCACGAGGTGGTGTTCAAATTGATTTTAATGGAAAATTGTTATATGATAAAGACCAAAAAGTGTAGTCAATAAACTTACTATTTCTTGAATCATATTCCGATAATTGGATATGCTTTACCATGGCTTAGTGATATGTTGAGAATATTTACAAGGATGCGACGATGGAGGATAGTAGACAACATTTTCTGAGATCCGAGACAGGCTGCAAATAGTAAATTGAGAATAAAAGATTTTCTAGGCATTAATATGAAAAGAGTTGGCCTTAATTTTTCATGTAATACTAAGTGCAATTTAGTTAAAAAGTTTGGTGGAGCATTGAAACAGTTTTTAGGATAATCATAAGGTGTAATATTCGCATAGATATATGGGAAAAGGTAGCAACTTCTACGTTCATTATGGTCTTTGAGAGAATGAATTGTTTTATGCTTGGTAGTTAGCTGGAAGATGAATTTTCTCTTGATTTCACGGACAAAACATCTCGGCTGCCCATTGCAGGGTTAAGAGGCAGTAACCCCTTGTGGCTTCACTTTGTGCATAGATCCACTTTGTTCACTTCCCAAAAATTAATTGCAGCTATTGACCCAAAATCAATCCAGTAATTGCTCCCAAGGATAAATCTTTATTGTAAGATCCTTCCCATTGATAACATTGAATCTTAAAGCTTTAAGAAATCATTTCCCCCCCACAAACGTCAACCCCTTCATGATGTAAAGACTTGTGGTCCAAGAATTCCAACATCACAAAATGTTAGAAATCTTACCGCTAACCATTGGATTAAATCTTGATTGAACGCTATTATTTGTCTATGGCCATAGCATTTTATATTGCAAATGCCTGAAATCTGTTCAATCTACAAAGCTTTCCAAATCTTTTGACCTTCTTATGATTGATGTTTCCTCACTGTACTCTCACCATTTCACCCCGCAAAATCTTTTTCAATGCAAGTTCAAGGCTAAATCTTATAATCCACAATGCAACTCAACCTTCCAAAAGGTTATGCTATAAGCTTTCATAAGGAACCTAGCATTAAATTTAGTCATCTAATTACAAGCTAAATCAAGAGTGCTCGACCCTCAAGGCTCTAACATCCTATTTCACCAACTTCTATCCCACTTAAAAATTTCCACTGTTAGATTGCAAGCACGTTTTGTTAGGATTAAGGTGTCATTACCTTTGCAAATCCTATGTATATTTTATGTGTCTCCAACACTTGTAGGTGCACTTGGATGCCTAGGGTGTAATTGGAGTAATTATTTGTAATTTAGATTAGCTTAGAATCTATTATTACTTGTCATATACATTCATGAGGGAGGTGGAGCACTACGGTGGTGGTTACATTTGACTTTGGACTCATTAAGGCATATTCCTAATTCTAGGCATTAGGATTGAGGAATAGAGAATCTTGTCACAATGGATGGGACCCACATGAGGGACCCACATGAATTGTCTTCTCCAAAATGTAGTGCTAATGTGAGTCATCCAGGAGTTGTGAGTCAAAGATGCCTTTGTGATTACGTTTTCTATTTGAAGATTCATTGATTGAGCCTATGTGATATGCATGCAAAGTCATTTCTCGGAAGATGCTCTCCAAGGTGGGTGTTGGGTTTTTGCAAGATACCATGGTTTTGGTATCCATTGTTTTAGTGAAACCATTTATGGTTTTGGCCACTCTCTACCTATATATTGGAGGTATGAGATAGTAGTTTCATATGATATTTTTATAGGGACATATGGGCTATCAGAATGTTCTTAGTGTAGAGAGGAATTGTATTGATGTTGTATCCATGTTCCTTGAAGATTGATATATACTTGTCCTCTTTCTTTGGTGGAATTTTTTTCGAAAGGGTTTCTCCACATAAATCTTCTATTGCTATGGTTTGTTGATTTTATTCATATTGTCGATTTATGCTTCTACACAATTTTTAATAGTAATTTGATTATTAAGAGATTAATTTCAAATTTGTAGTCATTGAGAAGTTTTTATTGTAACATTTTCACCTTGTATCTCAACATTTGGTATCAGAGTTCCTGGTTTTGTATAGAGGGGATGTCTTTTTGGAAAGTGTTGAATGTTTTTTTGGCTATAGTGGGAGCTTATGTTTTGTGTGGTTTTGTAGATTTGTGAATGATTGACAACCATGGCTTCTACTTCTCGTTTGGATATTGAGAAATTCAATGGCACTAAGTACAAGATGTGGAAGCTAAAGATAGAAGATATTCTTGAAGAAATAGATATTCAAAGCCATTTGACATGTTTGATGAAGATTGGTTTAGTTGGACAAGAAGGCATGGGGAGCCATTCAGTTGTGCCTTGCAGATTCCAACCTTTTGAATGTTTATGAGGAGACCACTACATACAACTATTGAAGCGAATAGGTGATATTTATCACACTAAAAGTAACTAATAAATTGTATCTCAAAAGAGGTTTATATTCATTAAAGATAAAAGCCGGTGATTCGGTTGCAAATTATGTAAGCTTTCAATTTGATTTTTGCGTGAGTTTTTGTAGATGTTTAGTTAGAAGAAGATAAATGCATCTTATACTTTGTTCTTTATTTGAATCTTGGGATATTTTAATTGTTGTCATTAGTGGTGGTGTTGTAGAGATCAAAATGGATGGTCTCATTGCTACTTTGTTTTTAGAGTCGATGAGAAGAAAATCCATAAATGATGACTCAAAGGATGCCCCACATGTTTGGGGAAGGCCCAAAAAAAATGGAGGGTCTAAAGAGGATAAAAGGAAAGATAGTCCAAGTCAAATGGATGGTAAAAAAATGAGGGAAGAGCAAAGTGAAGTGCTGGAATTATGGGAAGAGAGGGCATTAGAAGAAAGAATGTAGAAACAAGAAGAGATCTTCAAATTCCTCCACATATATATATATTTTTTGATGATGGCGATAGTGATGCTTTATTTATTTTTGCTAACACTATTAGGGATGATGCTTGGCTCATTGGTTCATGTTGCTCCTACCATATGATTCCCCACAAGAAGTGGTTTTTAACTTACACAAGTTATGATGGAGAATAAGTTTTCTTTAGTGACAACAATATTGAGCGGATTGTTGGTAAGGGAAAAATACATTTGTGTTCCAGTGATGGAAGGGGTAAAACCCTTAGTAATGTTTTGCATATTCTAGGTTTTGCAGAGACTTACTTTCTATATCCAAGTTGAATGATTTTGGTGTGCATGTGACATTTGACAAGCTTGGTTGCAAGTTGGTGAGAGGGAACTTAGTGGTAGCTAAAGGATCTTGGATTGGGACCTTGTTTAGGCTGAATGCCTCCACATTTTATAACTTTGTTAATGTAACTGATAAGACCGAGAATACATATATGTCGTGGCACCAACGTTTGGGTCACATAAGTGAAAAAAGTCTTAGGACCATTTTTAATAAAAAATAGTTGATGGTTTTTCTAATTACTTTGGTGGTAAAAATATTTTTTTGTGAGCATTGTGTTTGGTAAACGAAAATAGATCATTATTTTATGTTAGAAGTTATAGAGCAAAGATATTATTAGAAATTATTCATTCATATGTATTTGGTTCAGTAGATGTGGGATCTACGAGAAAAATTTGGTTTTATGTTTCATTTATTGATGATGCCCTAAATACACCCATGTTAAATATGAAGTTTTCACTAAGTTTAAGGAATTTAAGGCCTAAGTTGAGAAACAAACAAATTATAAAATAAAGGTGTTTGAATTAGGATAAGTTGGTTTTAAAGGGACCTTAAACTTTGTACAAACCTTAGGTTTTGATAGTTACTAAAAACTTAAAAAGTTGCAGCCAAATTGCCCCCAGGAACAGAGCTCCCAAAACATAAAGGGCCAACCTATACAACACCAGATCCCAAACATGCAATCTACACCCCTTGACTCGAGGGTGAGAGTCAGACACATATTTGGGAAGACCCTTTTTCCTATGATGAGAGAGAGAGGAATCCTCTACCACAACCTCCACCAAAGCTACCTCTTGCATGGAGGAAAAATCGCTACCCATGGAAGTCGAAAACCACACTAAATCAATAGACATAGCTGGAGTAGGGGTCCCCATGCAATGAATCTTGGGGGGAATGGGAACTAGCAAGAGAGCAACTAGAGATGGTCCCGAAGAAGAGATCTCGATAGGAATCGAGGAATATGCACCACCCCTAGGGGAAACTACAATAGGTATGAGATCCAATGTAGGGGAAACGAAAGAAGAAGGCCTGCCATCCTAAGAGTCATAATCACCAATACCAATGGTTAGTGAGGGCATTCCTCCACCACGTAGCTACATCCACCTTGTGACGAGAAGAAGGGCAATTAGAAGCCATGTGTCCGATGGAAAAACATCATCTACAACAAAAGGGGAGACCCTCATAATCAAGTGGTTGAGTCCACGACCTATCCTCCACCATCAAAACAATATCCCTAGGAAGTGCCTTGAAGATATCGATATCCACTAGAATACGAGCAAAAGTAGGATGGCCTGTGAGGGTAGTGGTAACATCAAACTTCAAAAAATGACTAGCAACATTGCCAATGGCCTCATAAAAAGACTCATTGAAGAGGGAGATGAGGAAGGATGACCCAAATAGGCCTGATATTGAACGATTTCATAAGTGGATTGAAGGAGTTAGACCATGGCTCAGCAAAAGGGAATGCTCGCCCGACATCTACCATCGACAATCAAAAATCAAATTCCTATCATGTGAAGATTCGAATGTTGCAACAAAGAAACCTCTAGCATAGCGGTATAACTCGATTTTCCCCTTAACAAGAAGCTGCTAGGAGTCCAAAACCCAAGAGAGGGCCACAAGCCGGTAAATCTACACACCACACCATGAGAAGCATAGAAGTGTTCGTTATTGATCATTTTTTGATCACACACTATGACTGAGGAGGATTGAGTGCAAGGGATGGGCCGAGATTTGTCATGTGGAGGGCGGCAAGGGACCCCCTACCCAACACTGGCTGCATAAGACAGACCCATCGTATGAGAACGACCTTTTCTAGGGAAGCAACATGCTTCACGCCACCAACACAGTCATCATTATTTCTAGCCCCCAAAGCAACATGGGCGACATCAATCGAACCACGATTCAAGCCCAACGCAGGAGCATAACTACTTAATGAACCAAGGGGATCAACTTGCAACACAACCCTAGCAAAGTTGCCAATACTAGCCCCAGAAACTAGATGGACAACAATAGATGACTCATGATGGGCAGGTAGAATGGAGCCGTTGCCATGGAGCGGTAGAATGGTTGCGGTCAAGTCATCATACACCACATTTAGGGGAGACATGACCCTCAAACTCACATGAACAACACCAAATGCACTAGTCGGAAGAAAAATACCATTAAATGCACCAGACATGAGAAAAATTTGAATTAGGGGCTAGGGTTCACAAAGGAGATGGGAGTGATGCCATCAGAGGAGTTAACATTTTAACTATAATATTTCTAGAGAATATAAAATAGAGGTGTTGAGATCTAACAATGGTGGTGAATATTTCTCCAACGAATTTGATGAGTCTTATAAGCATGTAAGTATTGTTTGGCAGAAGACTACACCATATACACCTCAACAAAATGGAGTTGCAAAGAGAATGAACCAAACTTTAATGAAAAGAGCCAATGTTGAGTGGTATATAGTTGAATTAGTGCATTTGGGTAGAGGTTGTAAGTACTGCTTGTTAGTTGATTAATAGATTTCCTAGTTTGACTCTTGTTGATAGAACATTTTATGAAGTGTGGACATGTAAGAAGCCTTTTGTTTCACATTCAAGAGTCTTTAGTTGTGAGGCTTATGTTTATGTGCCTCAAGACAAGCAATCTAAATTGGATCTAAAGCTCATAAATGCATCTTCGTGGGATACAATGAGAATGTAAAAGGTTATATGTTTCAGAATCCTCTGACCCTGAAAATGATTTATTCTACAAATGTGATTGTCAAGAGTTTAGGGCTTTTTTAGGTTCTAAACAACCAAAGGAAAAACATGGGAAGAAAACAATGCATTTTGGAACTAAGATTGAAAAGCAAGAAGATGCATATGTGGAAGAATAGATTGATGGATTAGAGGATGGAGAGGAAGAGGAGGGTTTAGATCAGAATGTATAGGATGTGCAAGCTGAAGAATAGGTAGAGACCCTTACTTTTACCTTGAGGAGACTCACAAGATATCAGAATCTAGTTGATAAGTACAACCCACTAGATTTTTATTTTGTATTTGCATTTTTGAGTACTGATGGTGAACCTAGATTTTTTAGGTAGGCTCTCGGAGAATAGTGAGTCTTGGATGCATGCCATGCAAGAGGAGATGATGGCCCTAGATAGTTGTGATACATAGAATCTTGAGAGTTTGCCTAAGGGAAGAAGGCCTATTGGTTGCAAGTGGATGTATATAAAGAAAATTGGAGTAGATAGCCAATTAGAGCAGTATAAGGCTAGATTGGTGGCCACGGGCTACTCCCAAAAAGAGGGAGTTGATTTTGGTGAAATTTTCTCTCTTGTTGCTAAGTTAACTTTTATTAGATTCTTATTATCTATTGCACAACTTGTAATTTTGAGATTCAACAAATGGATGTTAAGAATTCTTTCTTACATGGGGATCTTGAGGAGGAGATTTATATGCATAGCTTGACAACTTTGTTGTGAAAGATGTTGAGCTACAACTCTTATGGATCAGCTAGAACTTGAACCTAGGACCTTCCATTTGTTGTTGGAGTGCTTTACCAATTGAACTATTGGCCCCTTGTGGCCAATCCATCGTTGGTCCGGGTGTGGCTTACTTCCAACACCCCCCTTAAGCCACATTGCATGTGGTTGGGGCTCCTATCTTGGCTTTGATACCAATTGTTGAGCTACAACTCTTATGGACTTGCTAGGACTCGAACCTAGGACCTTCTATTTGCTACTAGAGTGCTCTACCAATTGAGGCACTAGCCCCTTGCGGCCAGTCCATCGTTGGTCCAGGTGTGGCTTACTTCCAACAAAAGAGAAGGAACATATGGTTTGCAAGTTGAAACAATCATTGTATGGTTTGAAATAGTCACCTATGATGTGATACCATAAATTTGATGCCTTTTCATTGAGTTTGGGTTTTGTTGGGAGCGAGGAGCATCATTGTGTTTATATTAAAATTATTGATAACCAGATTCTAATCATTGTCTTGTATATGGATGACATGTTTATTGGTAACAAGTTGATGGTTAGGGAGCTCAAAACTCAACTTTTTGGTACATTTAATATGAAGGATTTGGGGTTGTGAAATACATTCTTGGTATGGAGATTAATAGATATTGGGTACACAAAAAGATTTGGTTAAGTTAGAGTACGTTGCTACCATTTTGCAAGGTTTGGTATGCATGATTGTAAAACAATCAGTATTTCATTTCCTATTGGCATTAAGCTTTCTTTAGATGTTAAGAAGGTTTTCAAATATTTGTGAGGGATTTCTGATTATTGTTTGTGTTATCATGGTATTGATATTGTGGATAAGTCATTGGACATACATAGCTTTGTGGATGTAGATTGGGCAGGTGACTTGGATAGTTGAAGGTCCACTAGTGGCTATGTGTTTTCTCTATTTGATGGTGCAATGAGTTGGATGAGTAAGAGGTAGCCCACAATTGTTTTATCCACCACCAAAGCAGATTTTATTGCTACTACACATGCCTCTAAAAAGGCGAAATGGTTACAAAGACTTTGTGTAGGTATTGCTTTTGATTGTTGTGTTAGCATCGATTATGCCAATCAAAGTGCGATTTGTTTGGTTAGGAATCTCATGTACCATGCTCATACTAAGCATGTTGATGTTCAATATCACTTTGTGTGAGATGGGAGAAAATGGTAAGGTCTTGTTATAGAAGGTTGACACTCAGGAAATGTTGTTGATTCATTCACGAACCGATGACCACAAATAAGTTATCATGGTGCAAGAAGGCCGTGGGCCTTGGATCCTATACTTGATTTATTTTATGTTTTTTTATGGATGTATTTGCAATGTAAAATGTCAAGTGAGAGAATCTTAGGATTAAGGTGTCATTAACCTTGCAAATCCTATGTTATGTGTTTCCAACACTCTTGGAAGGTGAACTTAGACGCCTAGGGTGTAACTAGAGTAATAATTTTTAATTTAGGTTTTCCTACAATCTTAGTATTATTTATCATATGCATTAATGAGGGAGGTGGAGCACTACGGTGGCAGTTACATTGGATTTTGGACTCATTTAAGACATATTCCCAATTCTATGTATTATGATTGAGGAATGGAGAATCTTGTCATAACAAATGGGACCCACATGAGTTGTCTTCTCCAAAATGGAGTGTTCAACTTGATGATGTGAGCCATTGGGGAGGTTTGAGTCAAAGATGCCTTTGTGGTTATGCTTTCTATTTGATGATTCATTGATTGAGCCCATTTGAGTCCATGTGAAGTCATTGATTTTATTTACTATTCTTGGAAGATGCTCTCCAAGGTGGGTGTGGTTTTTGCAAGATACCATGGTTTTGGGGAAACTATTTATGGTTTAGGCCTCTCTCAACATATATATTGGAGGTATGAGATAGTAGTTTCATATCATATTTTTACAAGCACTAAGGGACTATCAAAATGTTGTTAAGAGTTGTTATATAGGAAAAAGAGACCTAGGCTAACATATACATCACCCTAAATCAATCTTTTCCCACATAACACTAGAACATGAAATCAAGAAGATTCAATGCTCAACTAAAGTCCTTAAAGGAGAGTTGAATGGTCTTTGATTTGGTCCCTTTGTTGCCAAGGAGAGAGATCTTATGATTAATTACCTAATCTAGGGTTTCTAGGGATAAAATAAAGAAAACATGAATTACAGACCTGCAACCATCGAAAACCTAGAAAGCTGTGGTAGGGAGGGGCTGAATAGAGCTATGAGAACCTGATTCCAGAAGGTTTTGGCCACCTAAACAAGTGGGTCAAGAGCACTAGGCGTCTTGGTCCTTGACCAGAAGTTTCTATTTGATTGCAGTCGTATCTGAGTCTTCTATCTTTCAGCAACTTGTCTCTGTTGAAAACCTTCAATTGTGACCTACACATGAAACAAGGAAGAATGTTGGTCTATTTAGGAATTTGCCTAAGTCAAGCCCTGTGAATGGTGTTTCCACCTCCACAATAGCAATGATAAGAGATCAAAGAGTGCGTGCCCTAAGAGGGCATAGGCAAATCTGAAGTAGAATAGAATGCTGCAATAAAGCATGAAGGAAAGGAGTCACCATGAGCATGGAAACCCTAGCTTGCTTGATGTGGCATCACAACTTGACTCAAGAAGTTGGTGTAGCCCAAAGAAGTAGAAAGATCTATACAAGACCTACAAGAATTTAGTGCAACAACAATAATCCACCATAGAAAGCTTCCAAGATCATGTATAGAAGAGTAGAGAGAGAGAGAGAGAGAGAGAGATAGCTTAGGTCTTCAAATGAATAAACTAACTTGCTTATATATGCAATCCCGTTGATTGTTGAGGAATTAAACCAAATGAGGTTGACATGAATAAACATTAAGGATGTCATAAGACGATATAACCTTAATTTAGCCCGGAGCTAAAGGCGGGCCCAAGGCCCTGGGTGCCCTTGACCTTTAACCCCCATAAACTCTAGGATGTGCTCAATTAAGTGGGCCTAGTGAAAATCCAAAGTCACTTGTCAGGGTTTATTCATCAGGATTAAGATTTAATTGTTTTTAGGTCCAACTAGGTGCTAAACTAGGTGTAAAATCCTAGTGTACACATTTTACTCCATAACATTTAGCCCCCACTTTAGTGTAGGTATGATCTTACGCTCATACTCGCACTAAAGTACAAAGAAGACATATTTCAATCTCGTCAAACATATAAGTCATAGAATGTCACCAAGTTGGGAGTTGCTTAAGCCCCCAAGCTTAGGATTCTATGAATCTAGAAGAATTGCATACACATAAGACACAAGGCACACACTTGAGAAATCACAATGTATATATACAATACACAAAGCATAGATGCTATACATGAAGTATACATGCAATACACAAAGTTTACATGCCATACACAAAGTATACACACCATACACAAAGTATACATAGAATACGCATGAAACACATATGGAATACACGCAAGGCCTTCATGGAGAACACATCAATCATACAACATTCATAAGGTGAAAGCAAATAACAAAAGACATTGAGTCAACATGACAAAAGAGACCTCAATCTAAAAGGCCGTCTCAATCACCATACATCATTCCTCAAGATGAAATAAGAAGAATGCTAAGAAGGGGTTAGTTAGAAATGAGCAAGAATAAGAGGATACAACACATCATACAAATAATCCACATCTAGAGAAGTGTTTCCACTCAAGGGAATACACAACCCACCTCCTACAAGAGGATTTTCGTGAAGTCTTGCAGAATAAGAAGGTGAAGCGACCTTACCTAATTGCAATGATGTAGGTACTCAAGCCAAACTCTAGTTGGTGGCACAACCCTTCTCCCAAACATACAAGACTTCAATGATGGAAAGAAAGATAGACTCAAGATCTTGCCTCCAAGGACCTTCCAAGAGAAATGTCTATCTTTGGAAAGATGCTTCAAATATAATCAAATGAGACCAGCTGCGTGGTGTAAAACAAAGTGAATATCATGATATATGCCCCCACCTTAAAGCGATTTCTTACTCCTTCAAGGACAAATTGCCTTTAAGGTAGAATAATCGATATAAGCAAAGATGAGCACGAGAGCTTTTGAGAAGCATATGCCAAAATGATATGTATTCACCAAAGCTACATCGCAACAAGGGGTTGCCCCCAACAAGGACAATCTAAGGCGATGTTACATGCATGATACACAATGGCCTGTGTAGTCATGGCATGACGCCGGGCATAGCAACAAGGAGTCACATAGATTAAACCATACAATATTATATCAAAGTGGCTTGATTTTTTTCATGCAAGGCTTGACATCTATTAGTGGAATGGCCAAGCACTTGATGATATGCACAATGATGAATTGATGATTGTTTATTTTGTTGATACTTTTTGCGTGATGGATTAGGGAGAGTGATTAAGTAGTATTTGAGTAGACTCTTCAAAATACTCTCTTGTTGAGATTGAAGTGGAGAATTAATTGAAGTAGGAAGTAACCCTTTTTGTTGTGAACATGGTGGAGGGAATGTAGGAGAAGGTTGGAAACCTACACCTACTTTAGATAAGTGTGGTGTTGGTTCCACGGGTTCCTTAATGCCTTGTTCCTTGCATCCTAACCCATTTCCATTGTATCCATGTTTAGAAATAATTTTGAATCACGCCCATAACACATCTCCAAGTCTGAAGGAAGAGGAGAGGTCATATGACTAGCTTTGTTGATTTTAGAAGTGTGATTATATGTTGAAGAAGAAGTGGAAGGATCATAGTTTTGATCATGGCGAGAAGGGTCAATCTTTGTTTCAACAATTCCATTGAGGTTGAAATCTAAAGGGACCTCTTCATTACCAAGACATGCATTAGAAGAAGATGATCCATTAGATTTGAGCTTTTTAGGTTGAGTTGATATTTTACAACTTTTTCACAAATGGCTGCCATTTCTGTAGAATAAAGAGGATCATCAATAGTGGTAATATCAATATCAAAAGTTCCATCATCATTACTTTTGAGTTTAAGTTTTTTAGGAGTAGGAGATTATGTTGAAGAAATTGCAGTTACCTTCGAGGTTTTTGGGTGTGATGGTGAGATTTTATTTTCACCGATAAAGTTGGGTGTAAAATCTAACAAACTCCAATCATCATCTAAGAACATGTTTGAAGGACCGACACTATCCCGACCATCATTGTTGTTAGTAGCGTAGGGTAGTGGTTTGGATTTTGTTAAAGAAGGGATCAAATTATTTACAAGAATTTGATGTCTCACTTCCATTTGCAAACAACTTTTTGGAACCAGATCAACTCCAATCGTTTGGAGCTTATTGTCATAAACAAACTTGATTGATCAATGAAGGGTTGACGAGACTGCCCTCATGGCATGAATCCAGGGTCTACCAAGAAGAAAATTGTATGAAAGAGAACCATACATGACATGGATAAGGGTAGATAAAGTCACAAGTCTAGCCTTAATAGGTAAGGTGATAGTACCTAATGATTGTCTACCAACATTATCAAAGCCATGAATATTGAGTTTATCTAGTTTAATGCGAGACGTATGAACATTGATTTTATGTAACAAGTCTATGCCACAAACATTAAGACTTGATCCATTATCAATCATAGTGCGTCTTATCTTCATTCTATTAATAATGATGAATATCATAAGAGGATCATATTGGTTTTGAACTTCTATGGGAGGTAATTCATGTTGTTGAAAAATGATGTCCATATTTGTCGCATATATACAATCTAACATAGCTGCTATATCATTTGGCTTAACAACAGGTGGAACAATCACCTTTTGTAAATCTTCTTGGAGCATTCCATGGTATGTAGGTGATGTTTGTATCAATTCCCATAGAGAGATCTTAGCCGGAGTAGCGCAGAGCTGCTTGACAAGATCATATTTTCTACCAACCTGTTGAGAAAGATGAGATGGGGGAAGAGAAGATGGAAGAGAAGTGGGCACATTTGGTGCTTGCTTACTTTTCTTGTTATTACGAGTGTTGTATGTGTGAGCAACCGCATGATGATGAGGGAGTTGCGACACATTTTGAACACCTTGATTCTTTTGAATAATTTGCTTTGCAAAGTTAAAGATGTAACTAGGAAGTCGAGATGGTTTTGGAACACCTCAAACTAAAATCATAGGTTTAGAGAGAGGAGGTGGATTAGGTGCTTCATGCATAATAATTTTAGAAATATTTTGAACATTAATGCACCTATCCAACATCCCCTTGGTGGGATAGGTCTATTGACGATGATGGAATTTACATTGTGATCTTTTTTAGAATTACAAAATTTAGGAGAATGTGATGAATGCCCAATATCTACCCGTGGGGGATCCATTATAAGATAAGGATGTTCATCCTCTAATTCTTCATCTGTTGAAGGGAGAGCATTAGAATGAAGAGGGTAGAGTTATGTTAAGAAATGTATTAATGATTTCCTCCTCTTGCGCCAAAATATCCTCACAAGTGGGAACGATTTTGGGAGAGGGATCCAAAATATAGGGTGACGTAGGCAAAACTAGGTCACCATCATATGCATTAGAGGGGATACCAATGGAAATAGACATGGAATTATCATGGCTTGCAGTATAAGAACTATCACTATCATCTTTCTCATGACCATCCATGGAGATGAATTTAGTAAAGTCATCTAATATGGAAGGATATACACCCATGAGAGTTTTGAAGCAAGAAAAATCAAATATATGACAAAGGATATCATATATGGAACATATAGAAATATCAATATCATACATCCGATTCTATGTGATCTAAAACATATGGTGCATATTAATGAATTTTTTTTTTTCAAAATCTATAATATATGCATGCAAAGATTCCAAAGAGGAACAACAAGAAGAGGCCATAATGAAATGTCTTGTCTACTATATGCAATTATGATATGGAACAACAATGTACAATAAGATCTATTTATTAATCAAGTACAAGCAATATCAAAATAAGATTGAAATCAATGACCTACCAGTGGAAGACAAACGAGGTTTCCCAAAAATGTAATATTTTTGGTAACCACATCACCTAAGTCTTGCAACTGTAAGATGTGTAGTATGTGCAAAAGGAGTGCCTAAATGATTTATCCACTTAAAGGCAACAAATATTTAGAGAAATTTTCTTTGATGAAGATGCACAAGTGCCTAATGAGGTATGTAATTAGAGAGTTTTGTATATGCTTCTTGCTTTCAATATTTTGAAGAGAAAATAGATGTATGAACTTTCTTTCTTTCAAAATTCAATAAATATGAAAAGTATGATATGTTATAGAAACTTGAAATCAAATTTAGCAATTAGTCAACATAACAAATATCTGAAAATAAGATTTTAAATATAACCACTAAATGTAAGACTAGTTAGGGTTTACCATCAAACCCTAGATCTTATTCCCTAATCCAAAATGTAGTGATGCAAGAATGATTTTTATTCTTAATTTAAAAACAAATGATAATTACAACGTGCTAAAAAAAAGATAAATCAAATTTGAACAACTAATCAACATCACCAAGATTTGAAATAAGATTCTCCTCAATAAATCCTAGATGCAAGACTAGCTAGGTTTTCTAAAAATGCAATATTTTTAAAAACCCTAATAATGAAGAAGTGTAAATGAAAAATATGAAACTAGGAAATGATTAATTAATGCGATACTAATCAGATCAGATGCGTAAATCAAAAACTTGTCAAATGCAAGATGAGTCAGGTTCACCAAAATGTTATATAGGAAAAAGAGACCTAGGCTAACATATACATCACCCTAAATCAATCTTTTCCCACATAACATTGGAACACAAAATCAATAAGACCTAATGCTCAATTGCAATCCTTAAAGAAGAGATGAATGGTCTTTGATTTGGTCCCTTTTTTTCCAAGGAGAGAGATCTTATGATTAATTACGTTATCTAGGGTTTCTAGGGCTAAAATAGAGAAAATAGGAGATACAAACTTGAAACTGTCGAAAACCTAGAAAGTTGTGGCAGGGAGGGGCTAAGAAGAGCCGTGAGAACCTGATTCCAGAAAATTTTGGCCACCCAAACAAGTGGGTCAAGGGTGCTAGGTGCCCTAGTCCTTGACCAAAAGTCTCTATTTGACTGCGGTCGTATCTGAGTCTTTTCTCTTCCTATAACTTGTCTTTGTCAGAAACCTTCGATCATGACCTACACACACAAAAAAAGAAAGAATGTTGGTGCTGTTTAGGAGCTTGCCTAAGTCACGCCCCATGATTGATGTTTCCACCTCCATAATAGCAATGGTAAGAGATCAAAGAGTGTGTGCTCGAAGAGGGCAGTGACAAATCTGAAGCAGAATGGAATGTTGTAATAAAACATGAATGAAATGAGTCACCATGAGCATGGAAACCCTAGCTTGCTTGATGTGACATCCCAACTTGACTCAAGAAGTTGGTGTAGCCCAAAGAAGTATAAAGATCTTCACAAGAGCTACAAAAAGTTAGTGCAACAACAATAATCCACCATAGAAAGCTTTCAAGATCATGTATAGAAGAATATAGAGCATGAGAGAGAGAGAGTGCTAGAGTGCTTAGGTCTTCAAATGAATAAACTAACTTGCTTATATATGCAGTCTTGTCAATTGTTGGGGAATTAAACCAAATGAGGCTGACATGAATAAACATGAGGGATGTTATAAGCCATTGTAACCTTAATTTAGCTCTGAGCTAAAGGCGGGCCTAGGGCGCTAGGCGCCCTTAACCTTTAGCCCCCATAAACTTTGAGATTTTCTCAATTAAGTGGGCTTAGTGCAAATCCAAAGTCACTTGTCGGGGTTTATTTATCGGTGATGGAGGAGTATCCTAGGTTGAAAGACAATCTTGCATCAACCAAAAATATTTTGTTTCTTTTCTTTCTTACATTTCAGTTAATTCAGTCTTAGAGGATTGCACTGCATTCTACCACATGATTACTTCCCAGTTTGCGGAATAGAAGTAAGACTCTACAATAGTTCATCTACATCATATCTGGAATTTAGGAGATTTACAATCATCTATCAGAAGTTATCGCTATTAGAAGCTTCATCAGGATTCATTATTTAGAACATTCAACATTCAACATAAAACATGGAGTTCTGACACCTTCTCGTGATGTGCGGCACCTAATGAAACATATCACAAGGCATTATAGGACTGGAGGCACCTTCCACTTGAACTGTAATGTGATCCATCAATATTGGAAGCTTCACCATTGGAATTAGGCTGACCTACATGTTTCATTAAGCATTGAACTTTGAAATCTCCTAAGTCTAACGTGGATAAATCTTTGAAACTGGAATTGCTATATAATACTTCACTATATGTAGTTAGAGGCATCAATTAAGTTTAGATGATCTAAGAAGTTAGGATAGTGGATTGTGGAGTAGCGCTTCAAAGATATATCTTTCATGTAAACTGCAACAAGTTGGAGGATAGGCTTGTGAGCCCATTGTAGTTCACATAGTACTGACATGTGAAGATTATAATTGCTTATGATATTGAATCAATATATTTCCATTTATTGTTCCATTCTTTATGTTTTCTGTTGTGTTTACTCTAAGGCTGCATGGTAGGGTAGTCCTATTTCTAGACCCTCCATCCATGACTGCACCAAGTGGTATTTGTTGAAATACATCAGACAACTGAGGGGGGGGGGGGGGGGGGGTTAATCAGTTGTCACAAAAAACTTAGCTTCATATGAATATCAAATCATTAACAACTTAATTATTTATAACCATGAAAACATGAAACCATAAACTTAATCACAATCACACATCCAACACAGTAGACACCAAATTTTTATGTGGAAAACCCTAAAAGGGAAAAACCATGGTGGGTGTTAGCCCACAAAAATATGAGTTATAACAATACCAAAAAATAGAGGCTCACTGACCAAAATGCTTACTGCCTAAGGGTGGCTCACTGCCAAGAGGTGGCCCACTGCCAAAGTGGTGAACTAATTAAGTAGCATCCACTCCATGCAAGGGTTCAGTTCCATTGAAGCACAATATAACTTCTTTGTTTTGTTCTTTCACACCTTCACACTTATCTCTTCATATTCACAACACATCTACTTTTTCGCAACTACATTACATGCTTTTATACAATTCATCAACCTTGGAATGTACATCAAGGTCGGCATTACACTCATCAACGATTGGAGCAATCTCCAAGGTCGGCATTACAAACATACATAAAATAGGTCTGGACCTAATACAAATTTAGCTAAGGAAAAGATGTAAAGATGTATGCGGATCACGCCACACCTTAGTTGGGACTCAATCCACTAGTAGAAATATGGCAAATAAATGACCAGGTGACTAAAACTTTTAGTCACGTGACTAAAACTTTTAGTCACGTGACTAAAACTTTTAGTCACGTGACCAAACTTTTAGTCACGTGACTAAAACTTTTTGCAACACAACTATAAATGACTAATTTGGTCATCGGTTGAAATGACTAAATAAATGACCAAATAAATGACTAATTTGGTCATCGGGCAAAAAACACAACTAAAGTGGATAATTAAAAAAATATTTCAAATTGAGGGAGTGGGTTGTATTATTATATAATATAATAATAATATATTATATTATAATACAATATAATATATTATATTACAATACAATATAATATATTATATTACAATACAATATAATATATTATATTATAATATAATATGATATTATATAATATAATATATAATATATATTTTAATATATATATATTATATAATATTATAATTATAATGTATTTAATATTATCTAATAATATAATATTATAATATATTTAATATATATATATTTTTTGGCTACGTAATAAGGAGATGCTTTATATTAACTTTCAAAAAGATGACAGTTTTCTAGTTCTAAAATATTTCTAAAAACAGCCTATAGCTGCATCTGACTAGATTGATATCTACTGACAATTAGATATGCCACGCAGGGCTGGACTAGCAAACCATAGAAATTGATAAAAAACCTATACTATAACCACCTTATAACCCCATACCTATAAATAGAGAACCCAGACCAGAAATAACTAGTAGAAAAGAAAACCCTAACCACTTTAAAACTCCAATTCATAGTGATGTAGCTTCATATTGAAATCTCCCACCCAATCCAAGCCTTGAGTCTCCACGATCTGACAATACTTCAACAGAAAATTCATCACCACCATTGCATGTTATTTGAACCAGACTAGATCCTCCCCCCTCAAGTGCAAAATGAAAGGGAAGTATTTCACAACACTTCATGGCTGCTGCAGAAGGGGAATGTCTCTCGGCTGTGGCATGCCTGCACAAAAAGAAGTGATCTCCAAAGTCTCCTCCAACCCTCCTAGCACATTGGGAATAGAGAGCCTTCTAGCCACCGTATTCACCCACGTCTTAGCCACATTTAGCTCTAATAGAGTGGCCACAAAATGGGAACTTATGTCTATGTCCACTCGATGTCGTTCGCTACCCTCTACAAACTCCTTACCCAGAATCATCTTGACTGCCCCTAGAACAAGTTCATCTTGACACTTTAGGAGGCGCTTGAGACGTAGGTCAGTGATGCCCCCCAGAAACGCCATTTGCCTCTTATCGCAAACCAACCGAATGGGGGTGTCCATGCTAATTTTAGAAATCAGAATGCAGTAAGAATCAAACAAACATAATTTCACACATAACACAAAGTTACCCTGGGAAAACCTCCCTCTTGGAGGTGAAAAACCTAGCAACTGAATCTTAGATTTATATTAAGTGTAGAAGAAAATTACTGTGAGAGCATCGACATGGCTCATTCCTTGTCTAGCAGAAATCAACGATTATCGTCAAGACAAATTAAATTGGCGAAGTCTCAAAGAGACTTAGCCGATACACCAATGACAACCTGACTTCAACAGGACTTTTGTTATCAGAGCAGCTTTACAAGGTTTGACCGATGTCCTTTGTTATCCCGATGGCACTATGAGATCGGTGAGACTTAGGATATCAGCACTGCTTTATGATCTTTGACCGATGAGCTATTGTTATGCCGATGGCCTTTGCAGCTTCGATGAGACCTTTCCTGATGGCACTATGAGATCAGTGAGACATAGGATATCGGTGCTGCTTTATGATCTTTGACCGATGAGCTATTGTTATGCCGATGACCTTTGTAGCTTCGGTGAGACCTTCAATATCGATATAACTTTGAAATGTTCACCCGAAGTCTTCTGTTGTTCCGATGGAGCTTAAGGCGTCAGTGAGACTTTGGCTATTGGCCGAATGGAGTAAAGTTCGTCTGATACACCGATATGAAGTCTGAGAGTACTTAAGGTGTCATCAAGACCTTTTCCTTCGGCATAAGATTGCAACCGTTAGCCAATGCCTTCCTGTTATACTGACACTTCTTGAGCTAGGTCAGATCCACTTCAACAAAAGTAGATTCGCTGATGATTATTAGAGAATAACGCTGGCAGATGATAGAACGATAATTCACACATATCAAAGATGATGTTTTCGTTCGTCTGGCAAGGCTCATTACATTTATAGGAGACCATATACCTAATGATCCTGGTCGGCCTTGGCACCAAAATCAAACGCATGTTACAAGTAATAGGTCCTGACCTATTTCAAAATTAGTTCACCCAAATGGGGCCTGCCTTGATCAAATATCCGAGACTCTTAAAATGCTAAGGCTGATAGGCCATTCAACATTTTATGATTAGGTTGTCCTCCGACAGGGATCCGACCTAGCTACCAGAAAATCAACACTCCCTCTTAGCTAGGGAGGATTCTGTCATAAGGACACTGTCACATAATGACTACCACCATGGCTACTATCATGTCCCCATGTTGATGAGTTGTACTTGACTCGATTATGTACCACTCATTTCAACTAAATATATAAATGGCACTAAATTAAATAGTATAGATTTAATATATATATATATATTAAATATCTAAATATTAGTAATCATAAATATATCAGCTAATATAAATTAGCTAAGTAAACAATCCATATCCTAATACAAGACTGTGTGCAATTCATTAAACCATATATCCATACCAATATGATAATGATAAATACAAAAGCACGATTGAAATGAAGCCGTCCACATAAAGACAGTTGATGAGTCTTTGAAGCAATGCATATAAAAGATCAATGATCCTATAGTTAGCAAAAAGAAATAAATTAATATAAGGGAGACTGACTTTTAAGATAAAATAAAGCCTAAGAAAAAGATTCTAATAAGACTGGCAATCGCGATGATGAAGCAGACAGATTTGGCAAACAAACAATATTAATATAAAAGTCAATAATTCCCTATAACCAACTACGGGAAAACAAACAATGATATTATAATACATTTTAAGAAAATGAGTGAAGTAATAACTACAACAGTGATAAGTAATAACTACATCAGTGATAATATTTCAAAAGGGTTTGAGTTGAGGTGACATCCCCATGAAGGGAGGCAACCATTGGGTGAAGAGGCAACATTCCAAAGAATATAAAAAGGGGATCAATGGAAAGAATATATCGGGGAAGAGGGATAAATTAATAGGCGATCAATATCCATAAAATCATTACATCAGTCCACTCAATCTTGCTGAAGCAGTCAGAAGTCTCCATTGAAACATTCAAATCAGTCATAAACATTTTGATATCTTAAGACTTGTCATACTACAACAAAGAGCCAAAAAGGTATATCTATCTCTCAACTTCATAATGTTAATATGCATGTTTTATAAAGCATATGATGCATTTACATTTCAGTATGTTTTAGATGAACAATTGTATAAGCAAGTAGTATTATAGCTGTTATCAGTTAAGGAATGAATCCATTAAATAATATCATGAATTTTGGGAGTAAGTGATTTTGTATTAGTCTAATGATTATACATGAATTTAACGAATAATATAGATTCCTTATGTGCATAGATATGAGAATAGATTTAACTTGAAATGAATGTTGTAATTCAATGAATGTGATAGTTAAAATCCTTAAACAATTAAGTGTATGAAACTGTGAAAGATATGGAACCATGAGGCACATGAATAAACATGAAAATTATGAAAGAAGGCATATGGAAAGCCTCATTATGAAATCATGGCATCTTGTGATCCATGGTGGATCACAAGATGAGAAACATTGGACAACCTTAGGACACAACTCATGATCCATCCAAGAGAGGTGTTCAAACCTCCTTATTAATCGCCTTTTCGTCCATCATAGTAGGGTGAATTAGGGATGTATATGGAATGTAGGTGACACCAAGGGATGAAGAACACCGTGTGTTGTGTGAAGTCCCTTGGGCCAAGAGACGAAGAACACCGCATGTAGTGTGAAGCTCTTGGGCCTATGATAATTTATGAGCTCATGATAATTGTGCCCAACGTGAGGTGACTCTCGATGGAATGAAGAATGCCGCATGTTGCATGAAGTTCCATCGAGCCAAATGGTGAGGAACACCGCGTGTAGTGCAAAGCCTTTGGGCCTCCGTAGGGATGAAATGTGCCCTAATACATCCGAACTTAGGTGGAAGACGAGGATGATTAATAAGAAGGAATCAAGAACCCAATCAAGGTGGAGCGTGGGAAGTGGATGAACAAATGATGAGTTGGAAACATTATATAAGGACATGAATATACAACTTAAATATGGATGAATATTGATTATATTGTTAATATGATGAAATGAAAAGAAAATGGAACTCTAATGTTCTCTTTTGTGAGTTGAATTGTGCAAGGTCAAAGGAAAAATTTGGACTCACTAGAAGGGGACATTACAAGTGGTATCAAAGCTGTCATCTTGCCATCCTATGTGTACTATGTGTGCCTTACATGTATTCAAGTGTATTCAAATGTTTACTTTGTGACCTATGTGTATGAATTGTAACATATGAATATTTTGTGTATTACATTTGTTTGTATGTATGCTTCATACTCATGTGTATACTTGATGACTTTGGGATGGTGGACGGATCCACGGTGAAGTATGGGATGCACCGAATCCCCTTTCCAATTATCCGATAGTATACTTATATGTATTAGTGAAAATTATGCGTATTCATTACGTTATGACTTGTGTATTCAAGTATATACTCTATAACTTGTATTCACATGCACAGTTATGCTCCATGTATTTATGCTTCATGTGTATACTCCATGCCTTACATCTGTATTACTTCATGCTTTAACCTTACTTGTATGCTTCCTATGTATTTATGTATATTTTTGTGTATGTTCACATATTTTACATCATGCTTCTTGTCTGTGTATGTTTATGTATATTCTTGTGTGTATTTATGCTTCCTATCTATGTAATCTTGTGTATCTTTGTGTATAGCATCATACTTGTATGCTTCCTATTGGTATGCTTGCTCATGTTGATGAATGTGTGTTTCTCATATCTGACATATATTCTCAGTGTGCATACTTCAAGCCCCATACGTGTTCATACACATGCTACTTAGACATTCATATGTATGTTTTATGTGTATACTTCATTGAGTGTATTTGTATGCAAATGTATGCTTTATGACTTTATATTTGTATACTCTGACTTTGTATGCTCTATGACTTGCAATTGTATTCAAGTGTATGTTCCATGACTTTGCAATTGTATTCAAGTGTATGCTCTATGACGTGCAATTGTATTCAAGCATATGCTCTATGACTTTACAATTGTATGCTCTATGACTTTGCAACTGTATTCAAGCATATGCTCTATGACTTTGCAATTTGACTTGTATGACTTGTGATTGTATATTCTATGACTTGTGACTGTATACTCTATGAATTGTATTTGTATTTGAGTGTATATTCCATGACTTGTGATTATATTTGAGTGCATACTCTTTCACTTGTATTTGAGTGTATACTCTATGATTGTATTCGTATACTCTATGATGATTGTATTTGTATACTCTATGATTGTATTTGTATACTCTGACTTTGTATTTATACTCTGTGACCTCGTATTCAATTGTATACTTTATGACGATGTATTCAAATGTATACTCTATGATTTTGAATTTTTATACTTTGTGACTTTGTGTAGACTTCATGACTGTGTATTCAAGTGTATATTTTATGACTACATGTATCTGAATTTTGAGTGTACTCCATAACTTATGTTCAAATGCAGACTTCATGCCTTACTTGTATTCATGTGTATATTTCATATTCGTGCGTATACATACATGTATGCTTCATACCTTATGTTTTGCGTGCGTATACTTTATATGCTTAATGCTTTGTGTATCAAGTGTATGCTATGTATTACACACTTTGTTCATGCTTCGTGTACTTTGTGTATCATGTATATAAGCTTTGTGAATGCTTCATGTATTACATTGTGTGCATATAGTTCAACATGAATCTTCTCTCCTATGATGTTCTCTATTTGGAGTGCCAAACCAAAGAGCCTCTTTCA
Source organism: Cunninghamia lanceolata (assembly GCA_027924645.1). Lineage (NCBI taxonomy): Eukaryota > Viridiplantae > Streptophyta > Pinopsida > Cupressales > Cupressaceae > Cunninghamia > Cunninghamia lanceolata. The sequence continues at coordinate 2,668,675 of BSBN01000136.1, forward strand.
TCACGATATGGATAAATGATTTTCATTAACACAACCTTGACTCACCTTTGCAAGACTACTATGTCCCTTGTTATCAACGTTAAGAGTTTATAAACTATACATAGCTACATTATAATAGCTAAGATAGTTTAACCTTTATCACTCACAAATTTAGTTTTTACAAATCCAAGTATAGATATAATAATCAAAACATTATGTCTTGACTTTGAATGGTAAGTGCTAAGTTCACTCCTATGCCCTCTACTATTACTTACATCTTTCGGGACTAATACAAGGTGATTAGTGATCACAATTATAAATAAATATACCCTTATAAATGTCAAAAACATCTCAATAGTTATTTAAATTTGAGAACATACTAGAATGCAATAGTGTCCAGGCTTGATATTATTTCTCTTTACGATAAATACACCATCGGATAGATTTTGTATTCAATTGCCTAAAACTAATGAAGTCTAGTCATCACACCAAATCTACCCATCATGAAGAACATGATTATTATGTAGAGAGCTAGCATTCTGATATACTTATAATAGACTATGTTCAATCAATTCATGATAATATATTTACCGTTAATATCTAAGGTGAAATACATTTAAGAATTGACTACTCTTAGTCTTATTGGGCATAACCTTGATTTATAAATATTAAACAATATCAATTACCCTAAAAATTCATGTCTCCATAGGGTTGATTATAAGAATCTCCTTTTAAGATTCTCTTTTGATTAGAGTAACTTAGTTAAAAACTACAACAAAGCTTCTACATTAACATATGCCAAGATATATTGTGGGCCATAAACCAAAAATCCTAGGATCACTCTCCACATCAATTAGTGATTAATTACACAATATTAGATCTGTTTCTCAAATTTTCATCAATCTCAAATATTGGATTCTTAATGATCCCAACTTGTTCATTAACATGGAGAGATTTTCATCTATAACACTTGTCAAATCTTTGTTGATCACAAACTTTTCTCCCCATGACATTATATAATCAATTACTCGTTAAAAAACATGACTCTTCTCAACTTGAGGCTGATAACATATTAAGTAAAAACTACCAGATATACTAACCAAAATCCTTCATATGAGATTGATGGCTTTCCAAGTTTTGATTGCTTGAGGACAAGCAATCTTAAGTGGGAAGGCCTATCATATCCCCATGTTGATGAGTTGTAATTGACTTGATTATGTACCACTCATTTCAACTAAATATATAAATGGGACTAAATTAAATAGTATATATTTAATATATATATATTAAATATCTAAATATTAGTAATCATAAATATATCAGCTAATATAAATTAGCTAAGTAAACAATCCATATCCTAATACAAGACTGTGTGCGATTCATTAAACCATATATCCATACCAATATGATAATGATAAATACAAAAGCACGATTGGAATGAAGCCGTCCACATAAAGATAGTCGATGAGTCTTTGAAGCAATGCATATAAAAGATCAATGATCTTGTAGTTAGCAAAAATAAATAAATTAATATAAGGGAGATTGACTTTTAAGATAAAACAAAGCCTAAGGAAAAGATTCTAATAAGACTAGCAATCACGATGATGAAGCAGACAGATTTGGCAAACAAACAATATTAATATAAAAGTCAATAATTCCCTATAACCAACTACGGGAAAACAAACAATGATATTATAATACATTTTAAGAAAATAAGTGAAGTAATAACTACAGCAGTGATAAGTAATAACTACAGTAGTGATAATATTTCAAAAGGGTTTGAGTTAAGGTGACGTCCCCATGAAGGGAGGCAACCATTGGGTGAAGATGCAACATTCCAAAGAATATAAAAAGGGGATCAATGGAAAGAATATATCGGGGAAGAGGGATAAATTAATAGGCGATCAATATCCATACAATCATTACAGCAGTCCACTCAATCTTGCTGAAGTAGTCAGAAATCATCATTGAAACATTCAAATCAGTCATAAACATTTTGATATCTTAAGACTGGTCATACTATAGCAAAGAGCCAAAAAGGTGTATCTATCTCTCAACTTCATAATGTTAATATGCATGCTTTATAAACCATATGATGCATTTACATTTCAGTATGTTTTAGATGAACAATTGTATAAGCAAGTAGTATTATAGCTGTTATCAGTTAAGGAATGAATCCATTAAATAATATCATGAATTTTGGAAGTAAGTGATTTTGTATTAGTCTAATGATTATACATGAATTTAACGAATAATATAGATTCCTTATGTGCATAGATATGAGAATAGATTTAACTTGAAATGAATGTTGTAATTCAATGAATGTGATAGTTAAAATCCTTAAACAATTAAGTGTATGAAACTGTGAAAGATATGGAACCATGAGGCACATGAATAAACATGAAAACTATGAAAGAAGGCATATGGAAAGCCTCATTATGAAATCATGGCATCTTGTGATCCATGGCGGATCACAAGATGAGAAACATTGGACAACCTTAGGACACAACTCATGATCCATCCAAGAGAGGTGTTCAAACCTCCTTATTAATCACCTTTTCGTCCATTGTAGTAGGGTGAATTAGGGATGTATGTGGAATGTAGGTGACCCCAAGGGATGAAGAACACCGTGTGTTGTGTGAAGTCCCTTGGGCCAAGAGACGAAGAACACCGCATGTAGTGTGAAGCTCTTGGGCCTATGATAATATATGAGCTCATGATAATTGTGCCCGACGTGAGGTGACTCTCGATGGAATGAAGAATGCCGCGTGTTGCATGAAGTTCCATTGAGCCAAATGGTGAGGAACTCCATGTGTAGTGCAAAGCCTTTGGGCCTCCGTAGGGATGAAATGTGCCCTAATACATCTGAAGTTAGGTGGAAGACGAGGATGATTAATAAGAAGGAATCAAGAACCCAATCAAGGTGGAGCGTGGGAAGTGTATGAACAAATGATGAGTTGGAAACATTATATAAGGACATGAATATACAACTTGAATATGGATGAATAGTGATTATATTGTTAATATGATGAAATGAAATGAAAATGGAACTCTAATGTTCTCTTTTGTGAGTTGAATTGTGCAAGGTCAAAGGAAAAATTTGGACTTACTAGAAGGGGACATTACAGCTACTCCCAAAGGGTGGGAAAATACATCATGGAATCATGATATCCACCATGCCTACTTGCAGAGGGTGGAAGAAGGCTTTCAGTTCTAACTTCTCCCAGAGAAGATTTTATTATCACCATGCCTACTCGCAGAGGGTGAATCCACCATTCCTACTTACAGAGGGTGGAAGAGAACAACGTAATGTATCACTGATGCTGAGGCTCCCTCTCAGCTAGGGCTTCATTCTCCACTACTCCAAGCTTGACTCGAAAGTATTCAAACTTTACTCAAGCAAGAGGCTTGGTGAGAATGTCCACTGTTTGCTCATCAGTGCTGATGTAATTTAGCTGAATAACATTCCTTTGTACCATATCCCAGATATAGTGATACTAAATTTCCACATGCTTAGATCTGTCATGAAACATAGGATTGACAAAGAGCTTCACACAGCTCTGATTATCACAGTGAATAATGGTAGGCTCCCAAGGTTGTCCAAACAATCCTGCAAGGAGTTTTCGAAGCCACACTGCTTCTCGAGATGCCACACAAGCTGCAATATATTCTGCTTCAGCAGTACTTAATGCTACTGAAAACTGTTTCCTACTGCACCAGGAGATCATAGCAGATCCCAGGCCAAAGCAAAGTCCAGAAGTGCTCTTTCTATCAGTGACACTTCCTGCCCAATCAGAATTAGAATATCCTTCCAAGGTAATAACAGTCTTGAGAGAGTACTTCAAGCCATATCCAACTGTGCCATGCAAATATCTTAGTATATGCTTGGCTACAACAAGATGAATCTGTCTTGGTTCACACATGAACTGGCTGAGGGCACTCACTGCATAGCAAATGTCAAGTCTAGTGTTAACTAGATACATCAAGGATCCAATCAGCTGCCTGTATTAAGTAGGATTCACAAGATTAGACCTAGCTGCAAATTCACTCAACTTCTTTAAATTAGTTTCCATAGGAGTAGACATAGGTTTACAATCTAACATTCCAAATCTCTTCAAAATATCAATAGTATATTTTCCTTGACTTAGAATAATTTCAGTAGGTCTTTGCCATACTTCTATCCCTAGAAAAAAATGCATGAGACCTAGATCTTTCATTTCAAATTTTGAGGTCAATTCTTCCTTACATCTAAGAATGAGATGATCTTCTCCAGTCAGAAATGAATCATCAACATATAAAACCAAGATCAGCACCTCACCATTGAATACCTTGAAGTAAAGATTAGGATCAACATCATTCTTACAGAAACCTAAGCTTACCAAATACTTGTCAATTCTTTCATACCAGGCACGGGGAGCTTGCTTAAGGCCATATAGTGCTTTCTTCAATCTGCATACATGAGATTCTTTCTCATGGATCACAAAGCCTTTAGGTTGCTCAATGTAGACCTCTTCTTCAATAACACCATTGAGGAAGGCTGTCTTTACATCCATCTAATGCAACTTCCATCCCTTAGCTGCAGCAATTGCAATGATAGTCCTAATAGAGGTATATCGAGCAATAGGGGCAAAGGTTTCCTCATAATCCATGCCTTCTTTTTGAGAGAAGGCATGAGCCACAAATCTAGATTTGTACTTCTCAATACTTCCATCAGCAGCATGTTTAATTTTAAACAACCATTTGGAAGATACGACAGAATTACCTTTGGGTCTAGGCACAATATCCCAAACATCATTCTTGATGATAGACTGATATTCTTCATCCATAGCATTCTTCCATGCTTGTTGTTTCATGGCCTCTTTAACGCTGGAAGGTTTAGTCTCAATGAGGTTGCACATCAATGCAACATAGTTGGAGTATTTCAGAGGTCTCCTACTTTTTCTGAATGTGCCACTTGGAGCTGCAAACTTTTCTGCCTCTTGAATCTAGAGAGGTCTCTTCTTACTCACGGTAATGTCCCTAGGCCCATCGGTAGGATCCAAAGGTTCACTTGGATCATTATGATTTTCTGTAGACTCTCTCTGAATCTCAGTATCATGCTCAATATCCATGTCTTGAGGGTTATCATGAACTTCATTGTCAATCTCTAGACTTGAGCCTTTAGATTTTTTGAGTGCAATATTTTCTTCAAAAGTGACATCTCTACTAACCTTGATAAACTTCTGACCTGGAATGTAAATTCTGAATGCTTTGGATGTTTTGCTATAGCCCACAAGAATGCCTCTTTTGCCAGAAGGTTCCAACTTGGTTCTCTTCTCTTTGGGTACATGGACATATACTGGACTCCCGAAGATCCTCAAGTGACTGATATCAGGTTTGATCCCTAAAAATGCTTCTTCTGGAGTCATATCTTTCAATACATGGTGAGGGCATCTATTCTAAATGTAGACAACAGTCCTAGATGCTTCGGCCCATAGGAAAGTCTGCAGATCCTGATCATGAATCATAGCTTTTGCTGCCTCAACTATGGATCTGTTCTTTCTTTTTGCAACCCCATTTTGCTGAGGGCTATAGGAAACACAAAAGTCCCTCTTGATCCTTGCCTCAACACAAAACTCATGAAAACTACCCGAGGTGTATTCACCTCCATTGTTAGACCTTAAAACTTTAATTCTTTTCCCAGATAGATTTTCAGCTAAAGCTTTAAATTCTTTGAATCTACTTAGAACTTCATCAGATTCTTTTGATTTGAGAAAGTAAATCCAAGTTTTCCTAGAGTGGTCATCTATGAAGATTACATAATACAAGAATCCACTTGGAGAGGCAACAGACATAGGTCCACATAAATTAGAATGCACAAGAACTAATTTCTCTTTAGACCTACTTTCACTTTGATGAAATGGACTCTTAGTGTTTTTACCCATAGCACAACGTTTGCATGAATCATCATTAATATGGCTGAGTTTAGGTATACCTTTAACTATCTTTTCAAGTGTAGGGAGAGCTCACAAATGAAGGTGTCCAAGTCTTCTATGCCATAGCTCGCTTGATTCAGGTGCTTCATGAATGAGAGCTTGAAGTGGACGTGCTGAAAGCTTATATAGGCTCTCATACCTATTCCCAATGACACGAGCATATTTGATGCTGGACTTCTTAGGCCATGCAAGCACTCTTCTTTCAGAAAATGCAATCTGATAACCTTTATCTTCTAGTGCTAATATGGAGATGAGGTTTCTTTTGATTCCCAGCACAAACAAAATATCATTGAGGTGAAGAGAAATTCCAAAATCTAAATTAAGGGAAGTAGTACCAAAACCTCTCACAGAATAGCGAGCGTCATCACCAATGACCACATGAAGATTAGACTCTCTCTCCACTAAATCTGAGAGGTGCTCTCGATAGCTGGTGATGTGTCTAGATGCACCACTATCAATCAGCCAAGTATCACTGTCTGAGGGTACATGCTTGACAGAGTAGAAATGAAAAGCAAGTCTTCAGTATTAGACTGATTTGAGACTTCATTTAAGTTTGCTCCTTATTGCTTAGGCTGGGATAAACAGTCCCTTGCATAGTGACTGAATTTGTCACACCTGAAGCATTTGATGTGAGACAGGTCCTTTTTCTTTTTCTTCGAATCATGAGGTGGATTAGACTTTTGATCTCTATTCCTCTTGAAATTGTTCTTCTTCCAATAGCCTTCTTTCTTCTTGAAAGACTGGGCAACAAGGACATGATTGTCTTCATGAGTGTTTTTGATAACTCCTCTAGCAGCCAGTCGAGACTCTTCTTGAATACAGTCAGCCCTTAATCTGTCAAACTTGGGAAGATCAACTCTTGCACTAATTCCTTGAATGTAGGATTCCCAAGATGTTGGAAGACCATTGAGGGCTAGCATGGTCAAATCATTTTCATCAACAATCTTTCCAATAGATGTAAGTTGATCTCTCAAATCAGAAATCCTCATGAAGTAAGCCATGATGGATTCACCTTTAGCCATCTTGATGTGATGAAGCTGCTGCTTCAAAGCTAGAACATGACTAGTGTTGTTGATTTCATACATCTCCTCCAAGGTTCTGAACATTTTGCTTGTTGTCTTTAGCTTGGAGATGATGAGAACAATGTGGTCCTTTACTGAATCAATTAAGATCTTCTGAGCTTGAAGATTTTTCTTCCTCCATTGTGTCTTTTCTTCTTCTTCCTCAGGCTCGGGAGATTCTTTGGTCACAAATTCTACAAGGTCATTTTCATTCAACACAAGCATGATGCAGACTCTCCATGAAGTGAAATTGGAAGTCCCATCCAATCTATCTTCCACCCTAAGACTGAGAACCATCTTGAAGAAGTGATAAGAGCAGAAGTAGATAATTGGTTATTGCAAATCCGATTATACTAATTCAAACTTGGCTCTGATACCATGTTAATTTTAGAAATCAGAATGCAGTAAGAATCAAACAAACATAATTTCACACATAACACAGAGTTACCCTGGGAAAACCTCCCTCTTGGAGGTGAAAAACCCAGCAACAAAATCTCAGATTTATATTAAGTGTAGAAGCAAATTACAGTGAGAGCATCAACATGGCTCATTCCTTGTCTAGCAAAAATCAACGATTATCGTCAGGACAAATTATATTGGCGAAGTTTGAAAGAGACTTAGTTGATACATCGATGACAACCTGACTTCGGCATGACTTTTGTTATCGGAGCAGCTTTACAAGGTCTGACCGATGTCCTTTGTTATCTTGATGGCACTATGAGATCGGAGAGACTTAGGATATCGGCACTGCTTTATGATATTTGACCGATGAGCTATTGTTATGCCGATGGCCTTTGCAGCTTTGGTGAGACCTTTCCCGATGGCACTATGAGATCGGTGAGACTTAGGATATCGGCGCTGCTTTATGATCTTTGACCGATGAGCTATTGTTATGCTGATGACCTTTGCAGCTTCGGTGAGACCTTCAATATTGATATAACTTTGAAATGTTCACCCGAAGTCTTCTGTTGTTCTGATGGAGCTTAAAGCGTCGGTGAGACTTTGACTATTAGCCGAACGGAGTAAAGTTCATTCGATACACCGATATGAAGTCTGAGAGTACTTAAGGTGTCGCAAAGACCTTTTCCTTTGGTGTAAGATTGCAACCGTTAGCCGATGCCTTCCTGTTATACCGACGCTTCTTGAGCTAGGTTAGATCCACTTCAACGAAAGCAGATTCGCTGATGATTACTGGAGAATAACGCTGGCAGATGATAGAACGATAATTCACACATAGCAGAGATGATGTTTTTGTTCGTCTAGCAAGGCTCATTACATTTATAGGAGACCATATACCTAATGATCCTGGTCGGCCTTGGCGCCAAAATCAAACGCACGTTACAAGTAATAGGTTCTGACCTATTTCAAAATCAGTTCACCCAAATGGGGCATGCCTTGATCAAATATTTGAGACTCTTAAAATGCTTAGGCCGATAGGCCATTCAACATTTTATGATTAGGTCGTCCTTTGGCAGGGATCTGACCTAGCTACTAGAAAATCAACAGTCCATTCCTGTGCACCGAATCCAGTTTGCTGAGAGCCGCAACACCTTCTATTTCTTTGTCTTTTCACAATGCTTCAAAAAAGGAAGGCAACAATTCTTAAAAGATACGGCTCTTGCTTTGACTTACTCTTCAATTATATCGACTATCCCATCTTCTGCCCTTCTAGTCTGTCAACTGCCACTTAACTACTGTCCGCTTGTGAGAGCTGAATCCTCACCCTCATGCTTGCAAAGGGACTGAATCGGACTTAGTATTTCATCATTGCAATCCATCCCTTCAAGCATGTGAAACAAGCTAAGTAAGCTTGTAATTTAATGCACCCTTATCGCTCGAGAAGGCTCCTATCTCAAAAATGCTAGTCCAAGTGTTGCTCCCGTCGATTCCCAGCTGGCTGCCAACTATTCATGCTCGCCTCTCATGGCACCAAAACCCCAATCCTTCCACACCATTACGTGTGGAAGGACTCATGCCCATCCACCCACTAATATTATAATATTATTAAATAATTATAATATTATATTATTATATAATATTAAATATAATATTATTATATAATATTAAATATAATATAATATAATTATATAATATAATATAATTATATAATATAATATTATATAATATAATAATATTATATTATAATATAATATTTATATAATAAAATAAATATTATATTTTATTATATAAATATTATAATATATTTAATAATATTATTATATAATAATATAATATAATATATAATCATATTATTATATATATAATATAATATATATTATAATATTTATAATATAATATAATATTATAATATTATATTTATATTATATTATTAATATTATAATATGGGCATCAAAATTATACATGGGCTACCATATACATGTATTTCATTTAAATTTCACTTTTGGCATAGGCGCACACCTCCATTTCACTTTTGGCGCTCGTTGCTTCAAGTTGAGACCTAAAGGTAAACCCTAACTTGGAAAAGCTTAAAACCCTAACTTATTTTGTTTCATTGGAGTAGAGTCGGGTGCGTTGAGAGCCATGGTGAGGGCCATGACCCTCACCTTCATTGTTCTGGCAAAGCTATTCCCCGTGTGGTTGTGGTCAACGTGTCACGGGATATCAACGACAGTTGGTAAGGCAGGGGCAATCATCAAAGCATTTGGGTTTCTGTATGCCACGCAGAGTCCACATGGAAAGGAGACGGATGCAGGGTACCCTAGAGGAATTGGTATTAAGGCTTCCTTAATACAAATAAAATAAAGACAAAATTATTAATTATAAAACATCTTTTAAATATACTGTATAATTTTAGTTCACTTTAGTTCTAGGGTTTAGGGTTTAGGATTTAGGGTTTCAGGTTTAGGGTTTCATGTTAGGGTTTAGGGTTTAGTGTTTACGCCGTTTAGGGTTTAGGATTTTAGGTTTAGGGTTTAGGTTTTAGTGTTTAGGGTTTAGGGTTTAGGTTTTAGTGTTTAGGGTTTAAGGTTTAGGGTTTAGGGTTTAGTGTTTAGGGTTTAGGGTTTCGGGTTTAGGGTTTAGTGTTTAGGGTTAAGGGTTTAGAGTTTAGGGTTAAGGGTTTAGGGTTTAGGTTTTAGGGTTTGGGGCTTAGGGTTTGGGGTTTAGGGTTTAGGGTTTAGGGTTGAGTGGATACAAATATACCCAGATAATATATTCACGTGGTCCTCATGAAGTGATGTGCGAGTGGGACATAGGCGAGTGTAATGGGGTTTTAGTTTTTATGTGCGTAATGAAATTGCAGCAAATAGATATTAGTTTTTATGCTAGAAAAACAAAGAACTATGCAAATACCTCTTTTTTAAAAAGAAGATTTCCTCCACAGCCTTGGATCGATTCCTCGGAAGGTGATTCTTTTGTTTTCTGTTCGCACTCCCCTTCAGCTCACCTCAAATCTTGCAATTTGATATGCTCGCCTGAGTTATTTTTTAAACCCTTTTTGTAGAGAACAACCGAAGAGTTAAGAAAATTTCCCGACGTGAATTTTTTATGGCGTGAGACAATTCTGAGCACTATAATGCTCATTTATAAAAGCCTATCAATGAATAATAATATATATTATACAATAATATAATATTATATAATATAGATATTATAATATATATTAGATAATATTATATTATTATATAATATTATATAATATATAATATAATATTTATATTATTAATATTACAATATTATATTTATATTAGATATTATATTATTATATAATATGATATTATTAATATTACAATATTATATTTATATTATATATTATATAATAATATAATATTATAATTTATTCAATATTATAATATTATATTATATTATAAAATAATATAAATATTATTTTATAATATAATATAATATAATATTTATATTATATTATATTTAACATTATACATTAATATAATATTATATTATATTTAATAATATGGGTGCCAATTTAATTTTCATTACATTTTGGTGCCTACATTCATTTTATTTTGGCGCTTCTCATTGAAACCTTAAAGAGGAAATGATGGGCAAATTCACCAAAATAGTGTAGCAAAAAAATGGCGCTCATCTCCATCGGAGGCAGGGGTTCCAACTCCACTGCCTTTGCTCTCATGGCAAGCAATGTGATCTGGCATGGAGTGTTCTTTGCGTAAAGGTTCTTTGCAACTATGTATTTTGCGCAGAGGTTCTTCGTATGGGGTGAGCGCATAAGCTACCCGACGGCCTATATGGTTAGTAATATAACAATTTACATACTATTGAGAAAAGGGAGATGGTTGTAGTTTATAAAAGCTGTAGATTCATGCATTGATTGAGTCATACATATTTCAAGACTTCACTTTAGTTATTTGGACTATCCTTCATCTTTTGATGTGGGCATATGGCTAACAATTTACAGAGAATATATAATCTAGGAGCACAAAGGGTTGTTAGCCTGGGAGTTGGAGTCGTTGGTTGCTACCCATGTAGATCATAGAAACATATTGGGCTTTCAAAAGCACTCCAGGTTGTTTCTGAAATTTTTTTAAAAAGGTCCCTTCTCTCCATGTTAACATGCTTGCACACTCAATCCCCTGAGCAGACATGCCGACACTCAATACTCAGCTAACATGTAAATGATGAATCTATTATTTTTGATGTGTTAATCTTATTGCTTAGTTTAATTTTTAATTTTATTTTTTAATATATCAATTTTTATATTTTCTGTGTTTGATTTCATATATGTTGCAATTTTCCACAACCATGCACCTGTGAACCAGATTTCAAAATGTTGCACACACATTTGTGAATCCTAGTAACTAAAGTAAATACTATTTGTTTTTGCCAATCAGTATTTTTGGACACAAAATCTTAACCCTAGTCTCTAGTGAACAAAAGAGCACATAGGGCCACAAGGAGACAAGTTCCCTAGCTAATTGAGGATATTGTAGGAAGGTACACTCATCAACTGGTATTTTCCCTTTATATTACATATTTACCAAAAAATATATCTATAAGACCTTGCATGAGTTGATTTTGTACAAACGTTTGATTGAACCCTATCAAAGCTACACAGTATACATAAATTTTACAACCAATAAATTCACTATTTATTTAAGGGTAAAAAGTTTAGGTAATTTATTGGGTCATTGCCATGCTAGACTCCAATTTGAAGTTGAAATTATTTAAAGTTACCCCTGGATTTCAACATTATAGGACTAAATTGAATCTTGCCAATCCACTTACACATGGTAGTGGCACATTGCACATAATTCCAGAGGTATGTAGAACAAGAGCTTGCAAATCACATGTCAGTGGCACAAAACAGGCAATACTGATAACCCTGCTTCTATCTCAAATGCTTATAGCTGGAAAAACCCAAGAGCCAGAAGTTTTGCAATTGCAACGGAAAGTTGTTTTTTTGTTTTTTGTTTTTGTTTAAATTGAGAACGATCTGGGTCGAAACTTCAATGCTACCTTAAAATCCCTCTTCGTTTCACAACTAATACCAAATTTGTAAGGCCTCAATTATGCTTTTTGTAACACATATGGAGTGGCATCCAACTATTTTCAGAATCCCTCTGTATATGGTACATCATATCTAGATTTCTGTCATTGAATCCCACATTGCAAAATTAAAAGAATATTATTGGTAATAGATGATAATAGGCTACTTTATTGGTAAGGACTATATTGTAAATTGGTAAATGATATTTCAGTCAGAGACTGGTGATATTTGTATTGGATAGGGATGATTTGTAACCTATCATGACCAAAATAGTCACATTTTGAATGAGTTTCATTTATTTCCCATTCAAGTTTCTTAAACATGATCGCTTCATGTGCAGTACAGTGGTCTTGTTTTAGATGCTCTTGCATATGCTGAATGGGTGAAGGAAGATGCTTGATTTAAGCACATACTTGTCTAGATGTCACCTTCTTCTACTCATGCTTTTCCAAGATTGAAACCACGGCATAAATCTTCACTAGTGCAGGCAAGCTATACTTCATTATTTTATCATGTTTCTTTTGCCTTTTGGTTTTATAGATGGCAAGATTAATCAGGTCATAGAAAGACATTTTTTGCATTTAAATGCCCTAGCTTTAAAATTTTTATACTATGGACTCAAGTCTCTGTTGTGATATGTTCATTAAATTATTCCATTGATTTTAAGCATATTGTCAATACTGCTCATTTGTCTTTTAATCTCCTAATTTGATTGTTATACAGTAATAACTTTCTGGAAAATCCAATCACAAGGTCTAGATTGGAAGGTTAAGATGCAATTGAGTTTTATTCTGATTATGGAGGTTAGACTTCATAGGGAACAATCATCAAATGACTCAACATCTTGAGAAAACCTAGGGGTTATTAGAGACAATAGTCATATTTTAATGTGGTAAAGACATTGTAATGTTGATCTAAGAGATAGCCTCACTTTTTGGTCTGATATAACCTTAGCATGATAGAATGAGATCTAATGTTAGTCTAATATACAATGTTTGTCAAAAGAGATACAATGTTTGTTAAAGAAAGAAATAGTGAAGGCTGGTAAGAGACCCTTGACTTTTACTAAAGGTGGTGGCTAGTTAATGCAGGGGCAAAGCTGTTAAGAATGAGGCATAGCATGAAGCCACAATGATCTTAGACCTACTAAAAGCACTATCAAATAAATTACTTATGATTTGTTAGTGATTTTAGGTCTGTCAAGAGGGGTTTAGAACATGTTCTATGTACAGGGGTACAATCAATGGTAAGGATGTTGTAACCAAGTGGAGGACAAGAGATGTGTCATATGATTCTAAGACCTTGCACAAAAGTATTAAAGTGTTATGATTCAAGGATATATGGTATGAACCTTTTGATAGGCCTATGGAAAATATAGTATAAACACTTGCTTTGTAGGCCTCTCAAAACTCTAGAAGCTTGTGACTGTGATATAACAACTTGTATAACCAACTATAATGAGGTAGTTCTATTCAACATGGTCTCATAAAAAGGATTTATCAATGCTACAAGGACTACAAACATCAAAAACTTGTGATGAATAACCTTATGAGATCCTAATAGGAGTATTGTTTGAATGATAATGACTAAGGATGAAGGGACATTCAACAGTGTAATGAGTACAGTGATGTCATAAGTGCACAAAGACCTAAGACATCTATTAGAGATAGTGAACATAGAGGTTTGTGCATGCTTAGTAGGACCTACATTTTCATTCTCTTGATGATATGTAGAGAATGAACCTGATAATAGTTGAGAAACTATTCAAAGATATGTAAAGACTGTAGGGTGTTGAAGGATGAAGAACTACATAAGATGGCCATCTCACAGTCTTGGCCATCTCACAGTCTTAAATATGTGTCTAGAGCATTTGAAGGTTTTGAGGACATTATACAAAGATTTAATTGCATTGGAGAATGAAGATATGAGAGAGTGAATTAGTTTAAAGAGATATAGTTCAGAGGTTGAGGATGTAAGAGAAGTCACCCGGTCAAAACAAGCCTTACTGTAAATACTCCTAAGCCTATATTCATATGTGATTTACAGGCACCAAGAAAACACATCCACACAACACCACAGTTTAACTGGCATCTTAATGATAAAGTTTAGGCTGTCCTCAAGATAGCCAACATGAGAAAGAAGGTCAACCATGCACACATAATGATCGACTGTAAGAGTTATGCAATAAGGGTTACTCATGTGATTGAAGTATGTACAACCCTCATCCACTAAACCTGAATAGCTGCATGCATATAGAAAACAAGCAAAGCTTACAATGTTAGGATATGCTCCAGAGTGCTTCATTAATTCAAAGATCTTGAGAGCATCCTTGCAAAATCCATTTTGTGCATATCCTGCAATCATGGCATTCCATGAGACCACATTTCTTTAAGGCATTTTGTCAAATAGGTCACGTGCCTTGTCTATACTTCCACATTTTACATACCTGTCTACTAGAGCATTTCCAACTATAATTTCTGACAAAAATCCACCTTCCATTATGCTTTGATGGATGTCCATACCCTATTCCAAAGCTCCCATTTTGGCATAGGCAGGGAGAATGCTGGCAAAGGTTGTCGAATTTGGCTTTACAACTGCTAATTATATTTGCTTGAAAGTGAATCCTTAATTTGTCTTGTATTCATACATAGTTAGAAAATGATGTCATTTTTATCAAAAGCATGCTAAATCTCCTTGTTAATTGCTATAGAGTTTGATCTCCTCTTATGACATGGTTTGAATGGTAACAATTTTGGATTATGCTCACCAAAGAAATTATGCAAAAGTTTCTAATGCCTCTTTTAACAATGCCATTTTGTGCATATCATGTAGTCCATATTTTGCATTTTCTGATTTATCCATCCATTCTGTGTATGACCTACGATCATTGTTTCCTTTAATTTGAAACTTTTCCAAGCCACGTGTAGGCTAGAAGGATGTTGGCAAAGATAGTGGCATTTGGTTTTACACCTGTCACATTTACTTGAAAGTTTAGATGACCTTTTCATAAAACCATTTTTGTGCATATTGGGCAATCTTGCATTCCATGAGAGAGCATATCTTTGGGGTTTTCTGCCATGTAGTTCATAAGTCATGTCTTGTTTCTTCATCTTGCACGCATGTCTACCAGAGCACTACTACTACAACATTTGATGAATTTCATCTATCCTTTAAGCTTTTTCAACAAATCCATTTTGTGCATATCCCGCAACCATTGCATTCCATGAGATGACATCTCTTTGAGGCATTCTGCCAAACAATTCACATGCCTTCCACGAGACCACATTTCTTTCAGGCATTTTTTCAAATAGTTCACGTGCCTTCTCTGTGCTTCCACATTTTGCATACATGTCTACCAGGGCAGTTGCAACTACAACAAATGACAAAATTCCCCTATCCTTCATGCTTTGATGGATGTCCATACCCTATTCCAAAGCTCCCATTTTGGCACAGGCAGGGAGTATGCTGGCAAAGGTTGTCAAATTTGGATTTACACCTGATAATTGCATTTGCTTGAAAGTTTCTAAAGCCTTTTCAACAAATCCATTTTGTGCATATCCCGTAACCATTGCATTCCATGAGATGACATCTCTTTGAGGCATTCTGCCAAATAGTTCACATGCCTTGTCAATGCTTCCACATTTTGCATACATGTCTACCACAAGGTGCTTGTTGGGCCTTTGCGGTGATGCGGGGTTCCCCACATCACTGCGAAGGCCCAACAAGTACCTTGCAATAGACATGTATGCGGTGACCCTGGCATCCTTTATGCTTTGATGGATGTCCATACCCTGTTCCAAAGCTCCCATTTTTGCACAGGAAGGGAGGATGCTGGGAAAGGTTGTGGAAGGCCATGTTTTTCTCAAAACCAACTAATGATGCATGCATGGGATTCGAACTGCCCACCTTTGGGCACTCTAGCTACTTGCCCCTGCCTTCTCTGCACCAGGTATCTTCTTCATCTCATCACCAAAACAATCTCTTCCATGAAGGCCAAATTGGAATCTTTGCCCCAGTCATGAGTGCATGGAGATCCCTCAATCACCCAGACTATCAACATCATCATTATCATAATCAGCATCAATAACTATTCAACGATCAAACAATATTATGAATGATTGTGTTGCACTTTCACGGCTACTAATGTGCTACTATCTGTAGAGTTAAGACACATATAATTTATACTATACAATATTCTATATTATGATCTCGTAGTGGTTGGTTAGGTACATTGTCTTTCAATGAAACTGTCTTACACTCTATGAAGATGAATATTCCTAACATATAATTATTGTTAGGAATATTACTGTTTATATTGTTTTTAATTAATTTAAATAATTTTGATAAATAACTTGATAAAGAAGATTTAAAATATAATTAAATTAATATTTTCTTTTTACTATTTTAATAATGATTAAATTATATTTTATGGATTAATTGACTTAACTCTTGTGTGTATTTTCATTATTTATTTGGAGTAATATGGAAGTATTTAGAAGAAAAGGAGAAAAGGAGGAACTGGATATAATGGTGGAATAAGAAAGTAGTGAAAATATTTAAACAAGTAGAAGGATTAACTTGGATTAATTTGATTCTTCAAATTTGGTACAGGTAGGTTTGCTTTGGTTACATGTTAAGGTGGTTTGCTTTGGTTCCACGTTAAGGTGGTTCTTGCGTCCATCCTTAATCGATTTGGTGACCATTGTGCCATATCACTATATTGTTTGACCGTTGTACCCTATCACTATACTCTATGATATTAGATAAATATTAAATTTTTTTGTGATGTTAGATAAATATTTTTGAATTTGTCAATTCTATATTTGATATTCTAGTTCACTTGTATCGTTGTGGAATTGATCTCCACAAGTGTAGATCTCAACCTTCACGTGGATTTGAATTTGTGTGAATGGATGTAATTTGCATTGATATATTAATCAAAAAATTTCTCACATCAGTGTCTAATACTTTAATATGTGTTTTTTTTGCAGTTTGAGGTTACACCGTTCTTGCTTGCCTCCACGATAAGTGATTCTTTTCTATAAACTTGTGAACTGAAAGACAATTGCATTGCATCTAAAACTGTTTGGGCTCTTTCGTAAGTTTTGTTGAAATCTTTCAACACTCAGTAATATATTAAGAATTCAATTCTTGAATTTGAAATTGCATTTGCTTTAAAATTTCTAAAGCCTTTCCAACAAATCCATTTTATGCATATCCTGTAATCATTGCAGTCCATGAGACCACATTTCTTTGAGGCATTCTATCAAATAGTTCACATGCCTTGTCTATGCTTCCACATTTTGCATACATGTCTAACAGGGCAGTTGCAACTACAACGTCTGACAAAATTCCTCTATCCTTTATGTTTTGATGGATGTCCATATCCTATTCCAAAGCTCCCATTTTGGCACAAGCAGGGAGGATGCTAGCAAAGGTTGTGGAATGTCCATGGGATGACATCTCTTTGAGGCATTGTGTCAAACAATTCCCATGCCTTGACTATTATTCCAAATTTTGCATACATTTCTACCAGAGTATTTAAAACTATAATATCTGTCAAACATCCCCCTTCCATTATACTTTGATTTGCTGATAAAGTATGTTTCAGATTTGAATTTTCTATTCAAGTTTCATCTTAACTTTCACATGTTTGGAGTTGGGATTGCTAGCTTCCTAAACCTATAATCAATGAAAATTCATAGTTCAGAAATTGATTACTAGGAATGGGGGTTGCAAGAATGTTTGTCTAAACCTGATTGTTTATAAATTTGACTTACTCTATCTAAACAGATCTAAGAAGATCTGTGGAGTCAAGAAGGTAAATATTCTTTCAAAGAACATGTTAAAGTAAGTTACTTATTTGCTTTCTGTTACAAAGGGGCAATTTACTTATTGCATTGCTAGGTTATGTTTGTGCAGACAAAGGCGGGAGATGCAACAAAGAAGAAGTAATGCAACAATTAACAATATTATGCGAGTTTTGATACATTTATTCAAATTTTGAGATGTAAAATCCCATGATGAAATATTTAGGCTTCATTTTGCAAGTAGTTCTTTCATGTTTTAGAGTTGTATAAGCAAAAAATAGAGCATTGTAACTCAGTTTTCTCAGTCACAACATTGAGAAACACACTTTGTAACACATTTTCCAAAGCAAAGACATATTTAAGTCTTGTGTTTGCTATAAAAACACATTTTCTCAATAAAATTTTAGTATTTTGCCTTCTTAATAGCTTTTTCATTATGTGCAAATGAATGATTGATTATGTTTTTTTGTGTTTTATGTTTAAACCTCAAAAACAATTAAATAAACTACCAATTGACTAAATATACTACCAACTAACAGAAAATGATGACTAAATGACTAAATATACTACCAAATTACCAAATATACTACCAAATTGATGACTAAATATACTACCAAATTAATGACTAAAATTTGTTTAGTCATAAATTTGGTCACGAGATAAATGACCGGCAATAAACTACCAATAGTAATGTGACTAAATATACTACCAAATTGATGACTAAATATACTACCAAATTAATGACTAAATATACTACCAAATTTATGACTAAATATACTACCAAATTAATGACTAAAATTTTTTTGGTCATAAATTTGGTCACGAGATAAATGACCGGCAATAAACTACCAATGGTCATGTGATCAAACTACTGATCACATGACCAATTTTTGGTAGTTTTTTTAGTCATTTATTTTTATTTTTCTACTAGTGATCACAATCCTTCACGCCACAATACGCTTCTACAATCTTCAAGGCATCTCTGCAAATAATGAATTCAACCAGGTCGGCCAAGACTGATGAGAGCACTAGGTCTACTAAGAACATTCTTCATTCACAATCCAATTTTCTCTTTGTGGACCAATCCAAAGGTAGGAACATGATCGAGAGACATCCACAAGCACATTATAATCACCAGGAACAACCACACAATCTCTAACCACTATGTCAAGAGGATTCTTCAAACCGGAGCACAAGAACAACACTATCAACCACTGTCATGAGTAAAGGATAGCTGCAAACCACCAAATCATGAACCATTGTAATTGAGGGCACTTAACATCATTGTAAACTTGATTCTAGAACCCCAAACTAAAATAATTAAATGCAGAGGAATGTGAAGCATAACACTTTCTCCTTTTTACCACCAACATACAGGAAAAATAATTTTCACACTAGTGAACACAACTTACTCAAATCTTCATTTTGGAGGCTCAACCTTGGAATATAACATCTTCAGACAGAATTCTAAATAAATTCCAATCCGTAGGCAAAGATATTCATTCTACAAGAAATGCAGAGCAAACTTCTGGACCGTTCTTCTGAATGCAATACACTATTTCCACTGCAACACACTGTTACCACCGGAGGGGCTAATTTTCTCAATATCCTCAACATCAAGATCACTTACATAAGTAAATACAAAGCATCTGAATCCATGCAAGAAAGCAACAAAGTAAGAGCACAATTGACACCAATGACAACGCAGATATGTTGACATCAATGACAACACCGTTTAGGCACATACTTGCAACAATATCCCCCTTTGTCATTGATGGCAACATATGATGTGAAAAACTTAATGACCATCAATACAAGATACTCCCCCTTTCTTTTTACACAGCTGCACTCTTTCTCCCCCTAATTTTTTCACCTGATTTCTCTCCCCCTTTGACATCAATGGCAAAGGGCACATACTTGCATGTTGCTACTCTGATCCATTGAACTTTCTCTATTATCATGTTCACTTACTTTATCAGAAACATCTAGCCACTCCCCCTGAGAGGTAGCCCTCAAAACATCAATTCAGATCAAAGAATGACACTTTGAGCACCCCTAGATTGATGCATTCCTATGCATCTTAGTTCAGAGCAGGAGGGGTGATGACCCCTAATTTTTCTTTGAGATACTCAAAGGTATCTTTAGGCAGAGGCTTAGTGAAAATGTCTACAATCTGATCCTTTGTGGACACATATTCCAACTTTACTTCATTCTCTGACACCTTCTCTCTCAAAAAGTGATACCCTATTGATATGTGCTTTGTTCTTGAGTGCATCATTGGATTCTTTGAAATGTTTATGGCACTTGTATTCTCACAGAAGATTGCAACTGGATCTTCATATACAACTCTTATGTCCCTCAAAGTCTGCGTCATCCATAATACTTGAGTACAACAACATGCTGCTGCAATATACTCTGCTTATGTAGTTGACAAGGAGATTGAATCTTGTTTCTTGCTTAGCCATGGAACCAATCTATTACCCAAGAAGAAAGCACCTCCACTTGTACTCTTTCTGTAATCAACATCTCTGACCCAATCTGCATCTGTATAAGCACTGAGAGTGAAATCATTGTCCTTTGGATACCATAAGCCATGATCTAGAGTGCCTTTTAAATACCTCAAGATTCTCTTAACTGCCATCACATGTGATTCTCTTGGATCAGCTTGAAATCTTGCAACAAGACAAACTACATGCATTATATCAGGTCTGGTTTGAGTTAGATAAAGCAATCCTCCGATCATGGATATGTATTTTTTCTGATCAGTATTAGGTAATTCATTAGTTTTTCTAACTTGCAGCCAATCACCATGGGAGTACATACTAGTTTAGAGTCTTCCATCCCAAACTTTTTCAACAACTCTTTCACATACTTAGACTGAGATATGAAGATTCTTTTATCTGATTGATTGATTTGCAGACCTAGGAAGAAATTCATCTCACCAAACATGGACATCTCAAACTCTTTTTGCATTTCACCAACAAATTACATACATATACCTTCATTGCCTCCAAAGATGATATCATCAACAATCAAAATTTGATCACCATTAATCTTGAAATAAAGATTACTATCAACAGTACCTTTATTGAACTCTATCTACAATAAATACTTATCCAACCTTGCATACCAGGCTCCTGGAGCTTGCTTGAGTCCATACAAAGATTTGTTCAACCTACACACCATATCACCTTGGTCTGATAACTTAAATCCTTCTGATTGCTCAATGTAAACTTCCTTTTCCAATTCACCATTCAGGAATGCAAACTTCACATCCATATAATACACTTTGAAATCTTTATGAGCTACAAATGCCAAAAACATTCTAATTGCTTCAATCCGAGCTATTGGAGCAAAAGTCTCTTCAAAATCTATTCCTTCAATTTGAGAATATCCTTTGCACATAAGCCTTGCTTTATTCCTTACAACTTCTCCATTCTCATTCACCTTATTCCTAAAGACCCATTTTGTTCCAATAACATTTTTGTTAACAGATCTAGGGAATAATTCCAAAGTATATCATTCTTTTCTATTTGCATTAGTTCTTCCTCCATGGCTTTTACCCAATTTTCATCATTGCTAGCTTCATTCACAGTCTTTGGTTCAACCTTTGAAAGCAAATAGTAATTCATTTGTTCTTTTGTAGCTCTTTTCCTTGTCAGCACACCTTTGTTTTTGTCACCTATAATCTGATCTTTAGAATGATTAATCCTTACATACCTGGGAGTCTTGACAACACTTTCTAGCGCCTCTGCTTCATCTTGACTATCTTCTTGCTCATCTTTTTCTTCATTCACTATAGTCACAGGTTCATCTGGTTCATAGCAACTCAGGTATGATATTCTTTCCTTGCCTTCATCCACCTTCACATTTGTACTCTCAATAATCCTTTTGAGCTTTTTGTTGTAGCTCCGGTAGGCCTTACTCTTGGTAGAGTATCCAAGGAAGATTCCTTCATCACACCTTGCATCAAACTTTCCTAGATCTTCATCTATCCTGATATAGCATTTGCTTCCAAAGAATTTGAAATATTTTACTGTAGGAATTCTTCCATACTACAATTCATAGGGAGTTTTAGTACCATTCCCTTTCACTTGAACTCTATTTTGAATGTAGACAATAGTATGTATAACTTATTTCCAAAAGACTTCCGATAGATCTGCTTCCTTCATCATTGTCCTAGCAGCCTCTTGAACTGTCCTATTTTTTTTCCACAACTCCATTCTGCTAAGGAGTCCTAGGTGCCGACAACTATCTCTTTATCCCATTCTCTTCATAGAAAATGTTGAATTCATTTGATGTGAACTCACCTCCTCTATCATACCTCAAGAATTTAATTTTTAACTCTATTTCATTCTCAACCATTGCCTTAAAATATTTGAACTTCTCTAGGGCTTCTGATTTGTCTCTTAGAAAAGTAACCCAAGTCATTCCAGAATAATCATCAATAAGCAACATGAAGTACCTGTCACCTTGTAAAATTCTTACCCTTGTAGGACCACAGAGATCTATATGCACTAGATCCAACAAACTGACAGAAAATTGCTCTTTTCTCTTGAAACTTGTTCTTTTTTGCTTCCCTAACTGACATTCCTTACAAATTGTATTGGAGGGTTTCACAAGTTTTGGTAAATCTCTCACAGTCTGACCTGAACGTATCTTTACCAGATTATCAAAGTTTATATGACACATCATTCTATGCCATAACCAACCCCTATTGCTTGGGCCAATAAATAGTAATCATTAGTTCCTCTTAATTTATAGATGTTACCTCTTGTCTTCTTACCGGTAGCAATCATAGTTCCGAAGCTTTCCATGATCTTGCACCCATTATATTTGAATCTCAGATCATATCCTTTGTCACACATCTGACCAACACTCAAAAGATTATGCTTCAAACCCTTCACATATAGGACATTGTTAGTATTATGCTTTCCATCAAATGAAATAGATCCTTTTCCACAAATCTTACCAAATGCATTATCTCCAAACATAACTAATCCTCCATCAAAATTTTCCAAACTTACAAAACTTACTTTTGTCACCGGTCATGTGATGTGAGCATCCACTATCAATAATCCATTCATCCTTATCTTTCTCAACTTGAACAACCAAAGCAATTTCTTCCATTGATTTTTCTTCATTCACACAACTAACAGAATTAGTAGACACATGATATTCTTTAATAGCAATAAACATACATACATTTACACTAGTACTAGCATCATCAGTCACACCTTCATCATCAAAATCTCTAACATAGTAGCATTTCTTTGGAGCTCGAGGCCTGCTCTCAAATCTTTTCCTATTACTTTCAATTTTCAGGACATTTGGAAGCATAATGACCTACTTTACCACATGAGAAACATTTGGAAGGTAATTTAACATGAGAAACATTTGGAAGGTAATTTAACTTTGAACTTATAGATTTGAACTTGTTAACAAAGTTAGCTTCAATTTTATCAAATTCATCATCCACCTTATGTTTCTCAGCTCTGGAGATCTTTTCTGAAGTATCGGCTTTAAAAGCTGTCTCAACTTTCAGCAGGGCATCACCAAATTCTCTCATCTCAAAGGCTGTAAGCTTTCCAAGTAACTGATCTCTGTCAATAGTTTTCACAGTCATAAATTCTTCAATAGCAGCTACCTTGTGACTATAGGACTTTTGTAGTGATCTAAGAATTTTCATCACAACTTCCTTATCACCAATGGTTCCTCCCATTCCTTTTATTCCGTTAACAAGTTCATCAACCCTTTGCATGAAGGCTGTAATATTTTCATCTTCATTCATCTTGAATATTTCATATTTAGCTTTCGGGCCCTGAAGTTTGGCTTCTTTTACAGAATCATCTCCTTCATACAGATTCTTCAACTTTTCCTAAACCTCATTTGTAGTTTCTAGATCCATGACTTTTATCAACTCAGTGTTAGTCAAGGCACTTAACAGAGCATCTCTTACTTTTATATTCAATTCATATTATTTGATTTCATCTTCAGTTGTCAAACCATTTTGAGACATGGTATATTTTGATTCTGCAGCGTTCCATACTTTATAACCAAGACAAAGGAGATGTCTTTTCATTCGTACCTTCCAAAGAGCATAATTTGTCCCATCAAACTATGGAGCTTCCCTTTTATAAAACATCTTGGATCTTCCTCAAGTGTTAGGCTTTCTTCTGAGGAACCTAGTTCTGATACCAATTGTTGAAATACACCAGACAACTGAGAGTGGGGTGAATCAGTTGTCACAAAAACTTAGCTTCATATGAATATAAAATCATCAACAACTTAATTATTTATAACCATAAAAACATAAAACCATAAACTTAATCACAATCACACATCCAACACAGTAGACACTAGATTTTTACATGGAAAACCCTAAAAGGGAAAAACCACGGTGGGTGTTAGCCCACATAAATATGAGTTATAACAATACTGAAAAACAAAGGCTCACTGCCTACAAGGCTCACTACCCAAAATGCTCACTGTAAGGAATGGCTCACTGCCTAAGGGTGGCTCATTGCCAAAGTGGTGAACTGATTAAGTAGCATCTACTCCATGCTAGGGTTTAGTTCCATTGAAGCACAATATAACTTCTCTACTCTGTTCTTTCACACCTTTGCACTTATCTCTTCATATTCGTAACACATCTACTTTTTTGCAACTATATTACATGCTTTTATACAATTCATCAACCTTGGAATGTACATCAAGGTCGACATTACACTCATCAACCATTGAAACAATCTCCAAGGTCAACATTACAAACATACATAAAATAGGTCTGGACTTAGTACAGATTTAGCTAAGGAAAAGATGTAAAGATGTATGTGGATCACACCATGCCTTAGATGGGACTCTATCACAATCCTTCACACCATGACATGCTTCTACAATCTTCAAGGCATCTTTGCAAATAATGAATTCAACCAGGTCGGCCAAGACTGATGAGAACACTAGGTCTGCTAAGAACATTCTTCATTCACAGTCTAATTTTCTCTTTGCGGACCAATCCAAAGGTAGGAACACAATCAAGAGACATCCACAAGCACATTGTAATCACCAGGAACAACCGCACGATCTCTAGCCACTCTGTCAAGAAGATTCTTCAAACTAGAGCACAAGAACGACACTATCAGCCACTGCCATAAGTAAAGGATAGCTTGCGAATGACCAAATAATTAACCATTGTAGTTGAGGGCACTTAACACCATTACAAACTTGATTCCAGAACCCCAGACTGAAATACTTCAATACGAAGGAATGAGAAGCATAGCACTTTCTCCTTGTCACCACCAACATACAGGAAAAGTAGTTTTCACACTGGTGAGCACAACTTACTCAAATCTTCATGTCGGAGGCTCAACCTTGGAATATAACATCTTCAAACAGACTTCTAAATAACTTCCAATCTGCAAGTAGAGATATTCATTCTACAAGAAATGTGGAGCAAACTTCTGAACTGTTCTTCTGAATGCAATACACTGTTTCCACTATAACGCATTGTTACCACTGGAAGGGATAATTTTCTTAATATCCTCAACATCAAGATCACTTACATAAGTAAATACAAAGCATCTCACTCCATACAAGAAAGAAACAAAGTAAGAGCATAGTTGACACCAATGACAAAACAGATATGTTGACATCAATGACAACATTGTTTAGGCACATACTTGCAACAGTATTAGAGCAAAGTTTGTGAATCCTTTGAGGGAGAAGGTATTCTGATAGATCTTGAAGTGAATAGATCACCGATCTAAGGTAGCCTGCAAGTGTTTGTCATCCGAGCACATATTTTGAGGCAGTTGCAACCTTGTAGTCAGATCATCGAATTGAGGCAGTTGCACTAGATCCAAGGAAGAGATGCCACCAAGGAGGATGCCTACTATGGCCAATGTTTCCAGAAGAATGGAAGAAGTGATAGAGATGATGAGAACAATGAAAGTTAGATTGGATGCTGTAGAAGAGGATAGAGAGAGAGGTCTAAACCCTAGACATGAGGATGAAAGTGATGATGACAAATTCAAAGTTCAAGTTGTCAACCAAAATGAGGAAACCTTAGAAGAAGAAGAATCAGATTAGGTAAAGATGTTGAAAGCTATTTCTAAAATTGGTAAGAGACCTAGAATTGAGATTTCAAACTATGTAATAAATTTGATCCCTGAGGAATTGATTGACTGGATAATTGACATGGAGGAATACTTTGAATATGAAGAAATTGAAGATTTGAAAAGAGTGAGATTTGTAAAAACTAAGTTGAAAGGACATGCTACTATTTGGTGGAAAGAAGTTTATTTGGATAGAAATAGGAGAGGAAAAAAAAGAATCACAAAATGGGATAGAATGGTGAAAAAATTGAAGTATTAGTTCATACCTACTGCCTATAAGCTAGAATTGCTAAAGAGATTGAAAAACCTAAGGCAAAAGGAGAAGACAGTGAAAGAGTACACTGAAGAATTCCATAAGATGATTATTAAGACTAGACATAGTGAAGAAAGCAAGGAGAAAGTGGTGTGGTACATAAATGGAATGAGAATAAACATTCAAGGACTAAGTTTGGTAAGAATCACAACATTGGAAGATGCATATCCATTTGTGCTGAAAGTTGAAGAAATTTGAACAAGAGATATGAGCAAAGACAGATAGGTAGAGGAGGAAAATTCTAGAGAGGTAGAACACAATGAGGTGAAGGAAGATCATATGCAAAGAAAAATAAGGAGAGTATCCCATACCGCAAAGAAGAGAGAGACAACAAGTCATATCATCGAGAGAGGGATGACAAAAGTTTCTACCACAATTACAAAGGAAGTCGTAGTTCTTACCGTAATGAAGGATACCAGAGAGATGAAATAGGATTTGATGAGAGATCATTCAAAGGAACCTATTTCAAGTGTGGAGGTGTAGTGCCCCTCCATTCTCATCTTGGATGTACAGATAGTCTGGCTAAGGAGCATGAAGATGAATGTAAAATAATAGGAATATTTAGGGTATGTTAGACAATTGATGTTGTACATTATATGATGTTGTAGATGCTACATTCATGTTGGTGACATTCCTGATTATCCTCATGTGTGGTTTCATATGACAATTAGCATGTTTTATTGATAATCCTTGTTGCAACACTGATAATTCATATGCTCTGACATTGTTTTACGTTCAGGTGATTATAATGTTGCTCTTGCTATGATTGCCATAAGTTAGAATTGATTTTTATGCAACTGATTTTGTATTATAG
Organism: Cunninghamia lanceolata; assembly: GCA_027924645.1. NCBI lineage: Eukaryota > Viridiplantae > Streptophyta > Pinopsida > Cupressales > Cupressaceae > Cunninghamia > Cunninghamia lanceolata. The sequence continues at coordinate 2,696,223 of BSBN01000136.1, forward strand.
GATGATCTGATTATTGTGTGGTGTGAAAAGAGACAATGTCATACCACTCATTCGTGAGCATCTGGCGATGTTGCAATTCTCTTTCACTTCATGACAGTTTGATATTTATTATACTTGTGCATAGACCGTGTTGTGTGCTGCAGGTTACAGGTATCAGGCATCGACTCCACTTGAATTGACAGGTCTGAGCATGTCTTAAAACTAATGGAACTGTGGAACAAAGATAACATATCATCCCTTGGTTAGCCATCATCCTTGAAAAGGATGAGTATCCAGTTTTGCACCCAGTCAGTGTTGTCTGTATGTGCATGATAGTCAGTCGTTGTCGTTGTGGTCATGCTTTTCAATCGTGCATAGTGTCAGGTATTGTTTGGTATTTGGCTTATTTTGTTTAGAATTGTTTGATTAATGCTTTGGTTAATTATTGCATTAAAATAAAATTAGTAAGTTAAGAAGGCACTTTTGATAAACAAATAAATATAGATGCTTTTATGTAAATTTAAGTTTATGGGAAATTATATTATATTGTATTTTATGGTCAATAGATAATAATAATTATAATGAGGAAAAATAAATTGTTATTAAAATAGGAATATAATTGATAAAATTAAAATAAAAATATTTTATAAACAAGTAAACATTTTGTTAGTAGCAATAAAAATAAATTTATAATATTTATGAGTTGTCATAAAAACTTATATATAGCAAATTCTAAAATAAATAAAATTAGAGAGATTATTGTCTGGTTAAAAATAACATGTTGTAAGAAAGTATTAAAGGCAGAATTTATTGCCATTGTAGAGGGAATCTTAGAAATAATTGCTTCTTTTGAGTAAGAGACTAATTTTAGTAAGTAGAAGGAAATTATTTTTTGAGAGGAAGTAATAAAGGTGGAATTTATTGCCTTTAATAAGGATAATCTTCTGGAAGAAATTATGGGGGTGGTTATGCATGATCAACTTTATTTTGAAATCTAAAGATATAATTTGGGGAAGGAGCGTGCATTTAAAAGAGGAGAATATGTTTTATGTTTACATGATCTCTCTCTCTCTTAGGAACTTTTTATTTTTCTTTTGGCACCATAAACCATAGCTTCCAAAAGAAAAGACTTGGGGGAAAATGGATGCGATCTGGGAAATTTTGTGAAGATGTAATAGAAGTAATATTCAAGGTATGGACTGAGATATGAAACTAGTTTATTGTTGCATTAGATTTAGTGAAATGAATTTGTAATATGCAAGCTTTATATTATTTTGTGAATTCTCTTCTATATATTTTGAACCTAGTTTGTTACGTTAGCCATAACTTTGTTTTTACGAATTGGGTTCCTCTATAATTTTTATATATGGTGTATGACCTAGTTATCTAAATCATATCTGAAAATTAGCCTTATCTAGTTTGTCATTTTAGAGATATGAATATTTTGTGACTATCTATCTCTCACCCATTTCGTCTATGTTTTAACAGTCTGTTGCATTAGCCATAACTTTATTTTTACGAACTGAGTTCATCTAGAATTTTTATATATGGTGCACAACCTAGTTTTCTAAATCATATCCGAAAATAAGCCTTACCCAGTTTGTCATTTGGAGATATGAATATTTTGTGAATGTCTACCTCTCACCTATTTCGTCTATGTTAAAACAGTTAGTTGTGTCACCAATAACTCTATATTTTCAAACTGAGTTTCTCTAAAATTTTTATATAAGATTCAGCTCTTACCTATGAAAAGCATATCCAAAAATTAGCATTACCTAGTTTGCGAATTCAAAGATATGTATCAATTAGTGACAGACATTCCTATGCCATCTTGTTTGTTGTTTTTAAATCTACAAAACCGTTTTGTGCTTATCCTACAATCATTTCCTGCCCATATCAATATATTGTTATATGGCTAATTATACCATTATATGTTACCTTCAATTTTCTATCAGAATATCCCTTGAATCTCGCTTAGTGTTGGAGAGGACAAAATGATGGTGCTAATTAAAGGAAATAATGAAGTGTTTTAGGTCTCTAACCAACATAATAGTTCTTCCATTTCCTTTCACGTTCAAATGCTATATGATGACATGAGGAGGCCTTGAATAGAAGGCATGCAACCATAGGAATTAAACTTACAAAAACAAATCATGATTTAGGCATCAAATCACCTCGACACTTGGAGTGCAATTGATAAATGAGATGAATCCTCCTGAGGGATCTTCTTTAGTTGAAAATTCTCTTCCAAGTCCATTGTATTAAAGTCTTTAACTCCATCCTTTTGATCAATTACAATGTTACAAAGTCAACAGTCCTATTTCTTTCCTATAGTAGTGGTTACATACAAAATATTCTAATCTATCTAATATATTATGGATGGATTGCAAAATATAAAGCAACTGCCAATTTATGACCTCTCTATTCTTGACTGCATTTATAATAATCATGGAGTCACCGTGGACTCTTGACTTAGTTTGTTTTAATTATGATTCTGGTTCACTAGTACACTCTATGGATGATTACTTCTATCATTCAAGAATTCATATGTTTCTATCATTATTAATTATTACCAGGTTATTATTATTACATTAGTATTATTAGGTTATGCTTATAACTCGCTTGTGTGTTTTCAATGTTGATGATGATGTTCCTCATTTTGGTTATGGATGCGATGATATGAATTGTTAAGTATGTTTCAATATACATACATTAGGATTTATCTATGTTGTTTAGTCCTCGAGATTTGGAGAATATTACCCTTGTTCCTTTTCCTTATTTACAACTTTTAGGCCCATGTGAGTAGGGCTTTATTTGTTTAAGACTCATGCTAATAACATTCTAATATTATAGGCATTTAGTTTTGCTTATACAGTGATATTTAAATAGTATTTACAAAACTATCTAGATTATTAATGAAATCTACAATAGTGTTAATAGTGGTTTAGTTTAATAATGGTGAATTTTGTAGCCATCGGTTATAGAATTTGTGTTATGGTTATTAATACTCTATTGTATGATTTTAATTGTGGTGACAGTCCCTCACCGTGATAAGGATTGCATTTTAATAATTGTTATGTTATAATGTTGTTCCCAATCATTTTAATTAGATGAAATTAAAATAAGTCTTGAGAATTATTAGTTAAAATATTATTACTCGTGGACACTTATATCGTATGATCATATTGTAAATGCTACTGGTGATTAGAAAGTGACAATTCTGTATTGTTGAGATAGATTCACTTTATAATTGTTAGATGATTGATCATGCTTGGATTAATGTTACATTCCTTAAAAATATTGTTGAAGGCTATTAGTTTTTGATGTACTTTGAGAGTGAATGTGATGTGAAACCATTGTGTTTTTAATGGTCTCAAGTGTTGTGTCATTTGGGGAAGTTGTTTCCAAAGGCCTAGGAGGGTGTGATTGTGTGGGGGTTGGCTATGGGTGCATCATGTGAGTTGAATGAAATGCATTCTTGAAATATTGTCTCCAATTCATGTTGGTATGATACATGTGCAAGATGTTTTGTGCCTTGCTCAGTGTACTTATTCACATGATTATGATGATTATGCAAGATGGGAATGCCTTGCTCTATGTAATGTGAAATGATGTATATTTTGAGAAATGTGATAGTTCATGCTTGGTTTATGTTTGGGCTTTATGAATCTAGATGCAATGAAGGGGGGGTGGCTTTCAATGTGGGGCTGGCGTCCAAAGTGGCTTGTTAGGATAACCCATTGGAAGTTGTTAATCCAGTGATAACTTAATAATAAATTTAGAGGGTTGGGTTAGTTTACACACTAAATAAGATAATTGGATACCTCACCCATGCCTGTAGTGCTCATTCAGGCTAAGGATGGGATGAGAAGGCCGTGGTTGGCAAATCAACTTCCTTTTCCTCACGAAAGGAATGTTGGTTCCGCATGTGTCACCCTATGGGGCCGGCGTCTAGTGAGAGACTATCAAGATAACCATAGATGGGGGCCAATGTCTAGTGAGAGACCATCAGGATAACCCTTGTTAGGACCGTGTGATGACACTCTTCCCTACTACAACCTAGCATTTCCTAATTGTGTTTTCCCCTTTCATTGTGTGATTGCCTCTGGAAGTGATGTTTTAGTTACTTGTGATATTGACCTGTGTTGTTGTAGTCATGTGTAGTCATTGTTCCTTATAGTCTACTACCTACCTGACTGGTTGTTGTTGTGGGACCTTTTGTTATCTCCTTGCAGGGGGGTGGACCTTAGGGTTCCACATGGTTGGGTGGTTGTACTTTTATCTTCATTGGTTTCCCTTGGTGTTGTTCGTGTGTGAGAAGGATGTACTTTATGTGGTAGATTTCAGATCTTGTTCTAGCTTGAGGAGAGAAAAACTTATGATCATGTTCTAGTTTTATATATCAGTAGAATCATGCACTGTTATCTTGATGTTTGTACTCCAATGTAATCAGGAAAGCGATATTGTAAGCAATGTAATGGTGTACCCTCATGTAAAGGGAATTGTATATGTACTTGTAATCTTTTTTACATGACCTTAATGATTACTTATATAATGTTATAATATGGAATTGTATGTGTTTATTCATCTGATGCAATTAGACTTAGAATGACCTATGGTTGTTAGTTAATTCATAATGTTGGTTGGATCTTGTTAATAGTTTGTTAGTAATGTAGCCATGGAACCCTAGAGGATAAGCTAACTTGATGTTATGAATAAATATGAATTACATTTCTTTGTTATTTCTTTCCTTAAAAAAAAAATTGTCATTTTTGTATAGCATAGTTGAGTTGTTCTTTGGGGCTTCTTGGCAGGGCATTACATTTGGTATTAGAGCCTAGGTTGCAACACTGGGACCTTTGGATTGTTGTTGTTGCTCTAGGTTAATCATTTTTTTCCTTGTGGCAAGTTGGTAATAGTACCTCTCACCTATGTGCCTTAGTATGATGTTAGAAGGTTGATAAATTTATAGACTTGTTCTTAGTTTTGGAAGAAATAAATTCTTTATGCCTTGTTTTACTTATGTGTCTGCTATGTGTTCTCCCTCCTTTTCTAAAAATGTGATGATGTATTTGACAATATGCGTTCCATGTATGTTAGTGCTTGCTGATTTGTTGAGGCCTTGAGTTCCTCTTGTGGTCTCTAGTGCTTTAGAAGAAAGAAGCATGATTACTGTTAGTGCATGTAATTAGGAGAGTGGTATTTGCCCCCTCTAGTGATGTGAATGTCCTATACCCATTCTGTGTGGGGTGTTGTGAAAGGGCAGTGGTGTTTTGTGTTCCTTGGTTTGGTGAAGTAATCATACTTGGGGGTTATGTTTAGCGATGGGTGTAGAAGCACCATACCATCTTTATGTTAATTGCATTATTTTTGTATATGTTTAAGTATTGGAATGATTTAATTATTTGGTGGCATCATGCATTGCGAGTCATGTGGTTATGTGGTGTTGTCGTGTGTGGGTTATCTTTACATGGTTAATTGATAATCTAATATCTATCTCCTTGTTGGCCATGACTTCATGTGGAAGTTACCATTGTGTATGCCTGTGTAAGAACCGTGTGCATGAGATCAAATTGGAGCTTGTGTTGGACCCATGAGATCATGAATGTGATACTATAAGCCAATTAGAGTTTTGAATTATTCTTGTGTGTGATATCATACATTCCCTCTATAAATATCTTCTTACATAAGGAAGTAATTGCATATGTTCATAGCTTGGTAAAAAAGAAATTGTACTACATTAATGATAGAAATTTTTTGTGTATAAGTAGTGACTGTGTTATCTTAAATTTTTGTATAAAAGTTGCTTAGATATGAAGATGTAGAAAACTTAGTTGTCTGTGTGTTTGGTGTACATTCTCTAATGCATTCTGGACTTTGAGTCCTGGGGTGTTGTGTAGTGGATACTCCCTTTTGGGGCTTAAATTAGTCACACTATGATGTGGATTTGTTTGTAATTTGATTGTTTTGGAATTTTTGATAGTTGTTTCATGTGTTGTTGGTGGGCTAACAGTGAATTGATTTTCTTTGAACTCTCTTATGATAGGAGTGGTCACCAAAACTCTTTTCTTTATACTTGATTTATTGTTCAAAATTACCGATATTTTATGACTTAAGATTGAATTTGATTATTTCCCCACTTGGGTTTGCATTTTTTTAAATTTCTATGGTAACTATTCCAAATGTTTGTTTTTGTTGGCCCCATTTCATGCTAAGTGTTGTTTCTATCATGTTCATTTCGAGCCTCTGATAGTATGTACAAGGGAAGACTCCGTGGAGAATTACATACTTGCATGTTTGGTAATTAGTTGGAACCATAGTGGAAATAAGAGATGAGATGTATTTTTCCTTGTTAATATGTGAATGCAATTCCCTAAATCATTTGAAATTCTCAAAAGATGTGTGATTGGTTATAAGTAGATCACATGATACCTCTTAAGGTGAGGAATTGATGTCCTTGTCTTTATTGAATGATTGTGCCTATCTTATGAAAAATTACTTAATATGGATGCATATGTTGGCAATAGAAAATTGCAATACTAATATGTTATGTTTCCACCCTAGTCTGTGACTTCTAGGAGTAAGTCAAGTTTTAGGGGGGAGGATGTAGTGCCCCTCCATTCTCATCTTGAATGTTTAGATAGTCTGGTTAAAGAGCATGAAGATGAATGTAAAATAATAGGAATATTTAGTATATGTTAGACAGTTGATGTTATACATTATATGATGCTGGTAGATGCTACATTCATGTTGGTGACATTTTTGATTATCCTCATGTGTGGTTTCATATGACAGTTAGCATGTTTTATTGATAATCCTTGTTGCGACACTGATAATTCATATGCTCTGACATTGTTTTACATTCGGGTGATTATGATGTTGATCTTACTATGATTGTCATAAGTTAGAATTGATTTTTATGTGACTGATTTTGTATTATAGGATGATCTAATTATTCTGTGGTGTGAAAAGAGACAATGTTGTACCACTCATTCGTGAGCGTTCAACGACATTGCGATTCTCTTTCACTCCGTGACCATTTGATATCTATTATACTTGTGCATAGACCGTGTTGTGTGATGCAGGTTGTAGGTATCAGGCATTGACTCCACCTGAATTGACAGGTCTGAGCGTGCCTTAAAACCAATGGAACTGTTGAACGGAGATAACATATGGTCCCCTAGTTAGCCATCATCCTTAAAAAGGATGAGTATCTAGTTTTGTACCCAGTTAGTGTTGTCTGTATGGGCATGATAGTCAGTCGCTGTCATTGTGGTCATGCTTTTAGATCAGGTATTGTTTGGTATTTGGGTTATTTTGTTTGGAATTGTTTGATTAATGCTTTGGTTAATCGTTGCATTAAAATAAAATTAGTAAGTTAAGAAGGCACTTTTGATAAATAAATAAATATAGATGCTTTTATGTAAATTTAAGTTTATGGGAAATTATATTATATTGTATTTTACGGTCAATAGATAATAATAATTATAATGAGGAAAAATAAATTGTTATTAAAATTGGAATATAATTGATAAAATTAAAATGAAAATATTTTATAAACAAGTAAATGTTTTGTTAGTGGCAATAAAAATAAATTTATAATATTTGAGTTGTTATAAAATCTTATATATGTAGCAAATTCTAAAATAAATAAAATCAGAAAGATATTATTGTCTGGTTAAAAATAGCATGTTGTAAGAAAGTATTAAAGGTAGAATTTATTGCCATTATAGAGGGAATCTTAGAAATAATTGCTTCTTTTGAGTAAGAGACTAATTTTAGTAAGTAAAAAGAAATTTCTTGTAATGCCCCGCCATGAACACCTTAGAGAACAACACATCTATGCTATGCAAAACGGAATAATTTTTTTTTTAAATGAAAAAAGTAACAAAGTAATGTTAACATATCTAAACACATCATTTGAACTAACGACTTGTCCTCTAAGATTTCATGGTTGCATTACTTGACAAAAAAATTAACATAATCTAACACACATCATGAATTAACATCAGTAGATCATTCTAAACCTATTGCATTAAATCAATAAATATTTACATCTCCATACCATAACATTAGATAAGTAATCATCAAGATCTACTACATAGTTACAATTTCTCCCGACATATGAATACAACATTACATTGTTACATTATCATCTTCTGAATACATACATAATGAATCATCTGATACACAGGCCAATACATGAGCATAATAACTGTCTCCATAAACAGGTACAAGATCTGATGTCTGATACACAAGCTATATCCTCTTCGCACATGAACATCGGCAAGGGAAAAACCAATGGAAATAAAAGCTCTTCCACCCGACCATGTGGAACCCTGAGGTCAACCCCCCGAGCTAGGAGTTAACATAAGGTCCCCACTACAACATACAATCAGGTAAATAGTAGAAAACAACACATAACTCCAACAACACAAGTCAATATCACAATAACTTAACAACACTTCCAAAGGCAAACACATAACGAATGGGGAGAGTACAACTAGGGAATGCTAGGCTGTAGTAGGGAGGAGTGTCATCACATGGCTTGTCATGGGTTATCCTGGTAAGCCTTCCTAGGCCTCAGCCCCCATCTTGGGTTGTCCTGGTAGTGGGTGATGCAGGGAGGTCTCATAGAGTGTTTGCAGCAGTTGATCACCGCCAGACAGAGCATCAGGGGACAATCTTGGAGACCACAGGTAGAGGACGGACAGCTTTCTTTGGAGCTTGTGCGCGTTATGCAGCATCGGGGGCTGACCCTCATAGGTAGGGGTCCAATGGGATCCTAATGACGTGGCTTCAGTTACCTTGGAGGATGCAACCCATATGCGAGAATTATACCCATACTTGTTGCAGGCTTCCAGGAGTAAGCCTGGCTCTAGGGGGAGGATGTAGTGCCCTCGCCTTGCTTCTGTCAAACTGATAGTAATCCTAGTGGGATTAGACATCATCATCATAGCAATAGGTCCATAAACAACTCAGCATAATAACAGAGAATCCAATGTCATGATGTCTAATCCCACTAGGATTACTATCAGTCTGACAGAAGCAAGGCGAGGACACTACATTTCTTTTTGAGAGGAAGTAATAAAGGCAGAATTTATTGCCTTTAATAAGGAGAATCTTCTGGAAGAAATTATGGGGGTGGTTATGCATGCTCAACTTTATTTTAAAATTTGAAGATATAATTTGGGGAAGGATCGTGCATTTAAAAGAGGAGAATATGTTTTATGTTTTCATGATCTCTCTTTCTCTCAGGGAGTTTTCATTTTTCTTTTGGCACCATAAACTATAACTTCCAGAAGAAAAGACTTGGGGGGAAATGGATGCGAGCTGCGAAATTTTGTGAAGATGTGATAGAAGTAATATTTGAGGTATGGACTGAGATATGAAACTGGTTTATTGTTGCATTAGATTTAGTGAAATGAATTTGTAATATGCAAGCTTTATATTATTTTATGAATTCTCTTCTATATATTCTAAACCCAGTTTGCTGTGTTAGCCATAACTTTATTTTTACAAACTAGGTTCCTTTAGAATTTTTATATATGGTACACGACCTAGTTATCTAAATCATATCCAAAAATCAACCTTACCCAGTTTGTCATTTTGGAGATAGAAATATTTTGTGACTATCTATCTCTCACCCATTTCGTCTATGTTTTAATAGTCTGTTGCATTAGCCATAATTTTATTTTTAAGAACTGGGTTCCTCTAGAATTTTTATATATGGTGTACAACCTAGTTTTCTAAATCATATCTAAAAATTAGCCTTACCCAGTTTGTCATTTTGGAGATATGAATATTTTGTGACTATCTACCTCTCACTCGTTTCGTCTATGTTAAAATAGTTAGTTGCATCACCAATAAATCTATATTTTCGAATTGGGTTTCTCTAAATTTTTTATATAAGATTCAACTCTTACCTATGAAAATCATATCTAAAAATTAGCATTACCCAGTTTGTGAATTCAAAGATATGTATCAATTAGTGACAGACATTCCTATGCCATCTTGGTTGTTGTTTTTAAATCTACAAAACCATTTTGTGCTTATCCTACAATCATTTCCTACCCATATCAATATATTGTTATATGGCTAATTATACCATTACATGTTACCTTCAATTTTCTATCAGAATATCCCTTGAATCTTCGTGAGTGTTGGAGAGGATAGAATGATGGTGCCAATTAAAGGAAATGATGAAGAGTTCTTCCATTTCCTTTCACGTTCAAATGCTATATGATGACATGAGGAGGACTTGAATACAAGGCATGCAACCAAAGGAATTAAACCCGCAAAAACAAATCATGATTTAGGCATCAAATCACCTTGACACTTGGAGTGCAATTGATAAATGAGATGAATCCTCTTGAAGGATCTTCTTTAGTTGCAAATTCTCTTCTGCGTCCATTGTATTAAAGCCTTTAACTCCATCCTTTTGATCAATTACATTGTTAGGAAGTCAACAGTCCTATTGCTTTCCTATAGTAGTGGTTACATACAAAATATTCTAATCTATCTAATATATTATGGATGGATTGCAAAATATAAAGCAACTGCCAATTTATGACCTCTCTATTCTTGACTGTATTTATAATAATCATGTAGTCACCGTGGACTCTTGACTTAGTTTGCTTTAATTATGATTCTGGTTCACTAGTGCACTCTATGAATGATTACTTCTATCATTCAAGAATTCATGTGTTTCTTTCATTATTAATTATTACCAAGCTATTATTATTATATTATTATTATTAGCTTATGCTTATAACTCGCTTGTGTGTTTTCAATGTTGATGATGATGTTCCTCATTTTGGTTATGGATGCAGTGATATGAATTGTTAAGTATGTTTCAATATACATATATTAGGATTTATCTATGTTGTTTAGTCCTTAGGATTTGGAGAATATTACCTTTGTTCCTTTTCCTTATTTATAGCTTTTAGGCTCCTATGAGTAGGGCTCTATTTGTTTAAGACTCATGCTAATAGCATTCTAATACTATAAGCATTTAGTTTTTCTTATACAGTGATATTTAAATAGTATTTACAAAACTGTCTAGATTATTAATGAAATCTACAACAGTGTAAATAGTGGTTCAGTTTAATAATGGTGAATTTTGTAGCCATTGGTTATAGCATTTGTGTTATGGTTATTAATACTCTATTATATGATTTTAATTGTGGTGATAGTCCCTAACTGTGATAAGGATTGCATTTTAATAATTGTTGTGTTATAATGTTGTTCGCAATCATTTTAATTAGATGAAATTAAAATAAGTCTTGAGAATTATTAGTTAAAATATTGTTACTGGTGGACACTTATATCTTATGATCATATTGTAATTGCTACTGGCGATTAGAAAGTTACAGATCTGTATTGTTGAGATAGATTCACTTTATAATTGTTAGATGATTGATCATGCTTGGATTAATGTTACATTCCTTAAAATTATTGTTGAAGGGTATTAGTTTATGATGTACTTTGAGAGTGAATGTGATGTGAAACCATTGTGTTTTTAATGGTGTCAAGTGTTGTGTCATTTGGGGAAGTTGTTTCCAGAGGCCTAGGAGGGTGTGATTGTGTGGGGGTTGGCTATGGGTGTATCATGTGAGTTGAATGAAATGCATTCTTGAAATATTGTCTCCTATTCATGTTGGTATGATACACGTGCAAGATGGTTTGTGCCTTGCTCAGTGTACTTATTCATGTGATTATGATGATTATACAAGATGGGAATGCCTTGCTCTATGTAATGTGAAATGATGTATATTTTGAGAAATGTGATAGTTCATGCTTGGTTTATGTTTGGGATTTATGAATCTAGATGCAGTGAAGGGGGAGTGGCTTTCAATGTGGGGCCGGCGCCCAAAGTGGCTTGTCAAGATAACCCATTGGAAGTTGTTAATCCAGTGATAACTTAATAATAAATTAAGAGGGTTGGGTTAGTTTCCACACTAAATAAGATAATTGGATGCCTCACCCATGCCTGTAGTGCTCATTAAGGCTAAGGATTGGATGAGAAGGCCGTGGTTGGCAAATCAACTTCCTTGTCCTCACGAAAGGAATGTTGGTTCCGCATGTGTCACCCTATGGGGCCGGTGTCTAGTGAGAGATTGTTAGGATAACCATAGATGGGGGCTGACGTCTAGTAAGAGACTTTCAGGATAACCCATGTTAGGACCATGCGATGACACTCTTCCCTACTGCAGCCTAGCATTCCCTAATTATGTTTTCCCCTTTCATTGTGTGATTGCCTCTAGAAGTGATGTTTTAGTTACTTGTGATATTGACCTGTGTTGTTGTAGTCATGTGTAGTCCTTGTTCCTTATAGTCTACTACCTACCTGACTGGTTGTTGTTGTGGGACCTTATGTTATCTCCTAGCACGGGGGGTGGACCTTAGGGTTCCACATGGTCGGGTGGTTGTACTTTTATCTCCATTGGTTTCCCTTGCCATTGTTCGTGTGCGAGAAGGATGTACCTTATGTGGTAGATTTTAGATCTTGTTCTAGCTTGAGGAGACATAAACTTATGATCATGTTCCTATTTTGTATATCAGTAGAATCATGTACTGTTATCTTGATGTATGTACTCCAATGTAATCAGGAAAGCGATATTGTAAGCAATGTAATGGTGTACCCTCATGTAAAGGGAATTGTATATGTACTTGTAATCCTTTTTACAGGACCTTAATGATTACTTATCTGATGTTTTTGATTAGATAAGCAGCAAAAGAGGGTGCCAATCCCATAATAGTAAAGCTAAAAAAGGTGCACCAAAAACTATAATAGTTTAACAACCATCAGACTTTAAGCAAAAGACCAGAAGAATGAAATAAACAAAAACCACAGAACCAGTAGTTCGACAACAGATTAACAGAAGACACAAACAAGCCTCCAATGGCTAATTAAACATTTTGTCCCAAGCATCAACCAGAAACTAGAAAACGTCCCGATAGTCCTTCAGCTTCTTGCCTTTCTTGCCTTTGTTATCTAGCTCCGCTTCCTGAAGAATCGCCAGGGTCGTGGCAGATCTGTGCATCACCTTAGCAGAGAATTTTGCTAGAGCGCTATATTTATGCTCCAGCTTGCTAACCCTCGCTATAGGTCTTCAATCTCTTTGTTCTTACTGAATTTGGCACCTTTTTTCTGGTTGCCTTTACCTTTACCTTTCTTCCCTTTCTCAGAACTAACCGAGTTTGAACCATGAACATTAAGTTCTAGGAAGTTGCTAGGTCCCTCGTCTTCCACCACAATCTTATCACTTTTCATTTCTTTGTTAACAGAAATTTCACCACCCAAGAATTTAGTCTCCGCCACCTCAGTGTCAACCTTGTTATTTCCTTCAGAACCAGTGCCATGTTGCTCAATCGACATCCTTTGGTTTTTTTCCTTCGACTCTTCCTCACCTTGCTGACCCCCCGAGTCTTCCTTATTCACTTCCTTAGTTTGTTCTTCCCCCTGCTGCTCACTATACTCGATCTTTTGCATGTCCCCTGTCAACATTGCTTCAGTGGATTCCTTTTTCAAAGCTGACAACTATTGAGGCGTGGGGGCCGGCTTAGTAGCAAGTTTAGAGGATCTTCTAGCCAATGGAATCCTAGGTTTGCTTTCAGTAATGGTGTAGTCTTCATCCACACTATCAGTATTCTCACTTTCTTCCTCTGAACTCACTTCCTCCACCACCATGGGCTTAGAAACCCTAGTACCACTACCAGTGCCCCTTTCATCAACCATGCCTCTGTGAATTTTCTTAAGGGTGTAACCAGAGTAGGAGAAGCATGCAGAGTTTTCCTCTTAGCAGGGGTAGCCGCCAGGGATTTAGGGTTAGGTCCTCAGTGGAGGGCTTAGGGCTAGTAATCACAAAGGGTTTCTTTTTACCAGTTTTAATATAGGAATCTAGGGTAATTTTAGTAATGATCACCAGATTGTAAATTTCCTTGGCAACTTTGGGTGATGGGGATGGCTCAAGTCTAGCAAGGGTGGGGGTTTTGGGAGGACAAAGAGCAAGGTTGAATTTATACAACCTCATTATGAGCTCCTGGTGAAGAGGGAGTTCAGGTTTACTAGGGTCTAGAGCGTGCTATTCCTTAGTAGTGATTATGGATAACACGAGGGAGGAGAGGAGGTAAAATGTGAAACTGATAATCTTACTGCGTCTCAAATGATTTAGGAGCGTGAAATGATAATAAAAAACCTTCTAAACCTTCCTTCTAGAGTAAAGCATTTCATAATCATGAAACATACCTCGTCCCAAGGTTGAGGAAGCTTCTGCCTATCGAAGCCCCCTTGAAGGTTGTACAAGACCTCATCCTTCTTAAGAAAAGTCTTCATGCCCTCATTATCAAACACTTTTCTTTTCCTAGGGTGCTTGGTGCCATTAAAGGGCATGCTGGTAGCCATACCAATCCCCTCCTCAGAGATGTCGATAGTCACATTGCCCACTTAGCCTTTCTGTTATCATAAGAATGCAGGAACTGAACAGAAAGGCTCTCGTTGAAGCCTTGAAGGAACTCCAGATAGGAAGCAACACCCCCTTCTTGGCAAATATGCCAAACAATCTCATTTTGTTTAAACTCTTCACACAACTCTGGCTCCGTGCGTGTTCTATCCCGCCCATCACACAGTCAGTAATCTTAAGCAAAAAAACCCTGGAGGTAACAGACTTAGCAGAGCAGGAAGTGAGAAAAAACTTAATAATTAAGCCTCTATAGTTCCCATTCCCAACAATGCCAATAAAAATGGTAGCAATGATATTCACAGCCTTCCCATCGGCCGAGGTGGTGTACTTGCTATAATTCATCTTATGGGGACTATCAAAACCTTTCTTCTCATAATGGGGGAACAATAAATGATCATCATTATTGTTCGTGTTGCACGACATCAAGAAGTCCCAGGACTTCACGTGCCTAGATAGGTGGAACATCTCCATGGGCCTCCAACTCAGCGTGACTTTAGCGCAATCTTCAATTTGCAGGCGATAGCAAGTACAAAAAAGAAGCCACATCAGCGCCTTCGTAGTTCTACTAATAGTATCTAGCTGGTAGGAGATTCTAGCTCTTCGCTGAATACTCCAGTTAACTATAGTGTAGTGAGGGTTTAGATACATGGGTAACTAGGGGTAGGACTAGAGTCTTTGACAATAAGATTTTGAATTTGCCGTGGGAGGTTTTTCACGCTTCTCTAGCAATGCCAAGTGTCCAAACTCTAACCTAAGTTGGCCAGCACATCAGTTGCTTTATTTCCCTCCCTGTAATCATGTCCAACCTCCTTGTGAGTGAACCCAGATAGAAGGTAGATGATATCTTCTATTATGCTTTTCATTTTCCATCCACTGGTAGACCTCCCCTGGGTCACATGAATGATAATTTTGGAGTCTCCTTCGACTTGAAGCTTATCCATCCCCATAGCATGTGCTAATTGTAGACCTTTTAATAGTGCTAAACCCTCAGCAACATTATTGGATTGGATATTGATCACATCCGCATAGGTAGCTAAGAAGGCTCCTTCACTATTTCTAAAGATCCCGCCACCACTAGCCAGACCCGTATTCTTTTTCTCTACCCCATCAAAATTGAGCTTGGACCACCCTCTGGGAGGGGGGCTTCCAACAAGTTTGAAGTCTGGACATCTTTTTAGAATTGTCAACCTTGTTCATATCAGCTTCTAGCCACCAGTTCTTGGCAATCTGAGTTTCCACAAGGGTAGGGGGATTCTCAGCCACCTGCAAGGTGCAGGAGGATGTGTTCTCAGCAACATCTCTACAAAAGGAGTAAAACACATCGTTAGCAGGTTGAGTTTTATCTTGAAAAATATGGTTATTTCTTTCCTTCCACACACTCCACCCAAGGTGGGGTCGTATCTGTCTCTAAAGTTCCCTTATCTTAGGGTGAGAAAAGGGGGAGACCCAGCTTAGGGCAAAGTCCATAAAGTTTTCCAGAAAAACCCAATTAAGCTCAAGTTTTTGGAGGGTTTTTTCCCAAATCTTCTTTGAGAACTCGTAGTGAAATAATATATGCTACACAGACTCTTGTTCCTTAAGGTACAGGACACATCTGTTGACCATTTGGAACCCCCTTTTGTTGAGATTATTAGTGGTCAGAACCTTATTGTGTGCCACAGCCCACCAATAAAAATTGATTTTGGGAATAAGTTTGCTATTCCAGACTTTCTTCCATGACTGGTTATCCTGTCCACTGTTGGTCAACAATTGGTAAGCTGACTTAATTAGGAAGTTACCTTTCTGATCGTGTTCCCACAACATTTCATCTTCTCTTTGAAAGACCAACATTCTATGAATGTCAAGTTCCTTTTGAAGACTCTTGCACTCTATCCTCTCAATCAGGTTAAGGCCGCATTTAGAAATGTTCTTCCAAGTCCTCTGATTTTGGGGGAGACTCGTAATGTAGTCGTAGACTGGGTTACCAAAATGACTAACCACTCTTTCTTTGATCCTACTGTATCTTCTATCAGATAGGGGATCCTCCCTTAACTAGTTACCCTCCCAGAACCTAATTTTATCTCCTTTTCCCAGCCTCCACTTGAGGCCTTGCGATAACATGTTTATGGTTTTAGTCATTTTGTTCCAAATGATAGAGCCTTTGGGAAGGGATTCTCTTTCAAGGATTCTGATATTGGGATCATTCTAAAGGTACTTGGCTTTCATTATTTGGATCCAGTCTTTCTCCTATTTAAGAAATGTCCATCCAACTTTGGCCAATAAGGCCTTGTTCATTCCCTAAATTCTTTTGATTCCCAGGCCCCCCTGCCACTTGGGTTGGCACACCCTGTCCCAACCAATGAGGGAGATTCTTTTCCTTTCCTCCATTCCAGTCCATAGAAAAGTTCTTTGAATCCTTTCTAACTTGTCCACCATGTACTTAAGAATTTTAAATAGGGATAGAAAGTAAGTGGGAATATCTTGTAGTGAAGCTTTAAGAAGCTGGTGTTTGCCTGCTTGACTTAGCAATTTACCTTTCCAACCCTCCATCTTCTACATACGTTCCAAAATTGTATTCTAGAAAGTCGAGGTCACATCCTTCATAGTGAGAGGCAGCCTAAGGTAGGTGGCCAGGAGAACAACCTGATTGCATTGAGGAATGTTTCTAATTTTGGCTTGGAGGTCCTCCTTCGTATTGAAGAAAAATGCATTACTCTTCTTGTAATTAATGTTTTGACTAGACACCTCTGCATACAAGTTAAGCAGGTTCTTCCACCTATTGGCCTCCACCACCGAAGCTGCACCAAAAAGCATAGTATCATCAACAAACTGTTGGATTGTCGACGGTCTTAGGGTGGATGCAGCTCTGACACCAATGAGGGAATGTCTCTCCAGGTGGGAAAGGATGTTTCTTCCTAGTACTTCAGCCATCATTATGAATAAGTAAGGAGAGAGGGGGTCACCCTGGTGAATTCCTCTGCTTGCTTCGAAGAAACCCCTAGGGGTATCGTTAACCAAGACCGAGTACTTGACCGTGGTGATGCAAACCTTCATCAAGTTAATCATCTTGTCATTGAAGCCAAACTTAGTAAGGACTTTGAACATGAATTTCCAAGAGATTCTGTCATAGGCTTTAGAAATATCTAGTTTGAGGGCCATGCTCAGGTTATTGCTTTTTTCCATAGAATGAAAGATCTCATGGGTTGAGATAGCAGCATCTAGAATCTGTCTCTCAGGGACAAAACCTTTCTAACAATCTAAGATGAGGCTGTCCATTAGTGGTTGGAGTCTGAGGACCAGGGTTTTCATGATAATTTTATAGATGGTGTTGCAGAGACTAATGGGACAGAAAACCATCATACATTCAATGTTGTTTTTCTTGGGGATCAAAGCAACAAAAGTTGCATTAATCTGTTTAAGGAACTTACCTGTCCTGAAGAAGTCTTTAACAGTAGAGGTAACATCAAATCCCACAATATCCCATAAATCTTAGAAGAAGGCCGAGGGGAACCCATCCGGCCCAAGAGCTTTGAAGGCCCCCATAAAGAACACCACCGCCCTAACTTCCTCGTCTGTTACAGGTTTGAGGAGCCCCTCATTATCTTCCTTCGAAAGGATTGAAGGAATACAACCTAGGAGAGTGTTGTCATTGCCACTATCAGCTCTGTTATTTTGTTCTACTAGAAAGTTGCAAAAGTAATTAGTGGCAATTCTTCCCAGTTCCTTGTCATCCTCCACTTGTCTGTTCTGTTCATCTAGCAATCTGGTGATTTTGTTTCTTTTTCTATGTTTCATAGCCAACTGGTGGAAGAAATCCAAGTTCCTATCGCCCTCCTTCAGCCATTGAATCCTAGACTTTTGTTTCTAGAAGATTTGTTCTCTTCTGATTATGTCCTTCAGGTTTTTGACGAGATCTTCAGTTTTATAGTTATCTTTAGAACCATCCCCCTTAGCCATCTTATCTTGAACTTCCATGAGTCTTTCCGAGATGTGTTTTTCTGATTCATCACATTCCCAAAGCAGTATCTGTTCCATCCCTTGACCTTATTTTTGACAAATATGAGTTTTTGTGTGAGTCTAAACATAGGAGATCTGTGAATAGGCACTCTCCACCAATCTACAATGCAATTTTTGAAGTCTGGGTGAGTAGCCCACATCACTTCATATCTAAACGGGAAGGGGCCCTTAGGATTTCCCTTAGCCCAATCAAGAATGAGAGCATTATGATTAGAGATTGTATGAGGAAGAGCATATAGGTTAGAGTTTTGAATCACATACCAGTTGGAAGAGACCAAGAATCTATCAATCTTGACCTGGATCAGCTGGTTCCCCCGTCTTCTATTAGTCTAGGAGAAAAGTTGGTTTTTGACTTCTAGGTCCATAAGCCCAGTCTGACTCAGGAAGTCTGCTAGGTCCACCATGCTATCAGAGTAGTCCATTATTCCCCCAGTCTTTTCTAAGGGGTAAAGTGGGGTGTTGAAATCTCCTCCCACCATCCATAAAGTTCTTCTCTCATCATTGATTTTAATGCTTAGTTCTTACCAAAGTTCTTTTCTGCCATTTTTGGTGTTGGGGGCATAGATATTGATCAACTTCTAGGTTTTATCATTCATCATGCATATGACTTCCAGGCTATTCTTACTATGAGAACAATAGCTCCCCACTGCATTATGTTTGTTCCACATGGTAACAAGCCCCCCAGACACTCTCGTAGCAGGACTGATAACATAGTTTGTCAAGGGCCAGATATTGCTAGCTATCTTCTTGAAATTTTCCTTAGACATTTTAACTTCCTGAAGTAGTATAAAATCCACCTTATTGTCATAGATACAACTCCTTATCATGAGTTGTTTCTGGGAGCTGTTAAGACCTCTCACATTCCAAGTGATAATCTTCATTTACGTGTTTTTCTGGAGAGAACCTCTAGGGTGCTTTGCCTTCCATGGCGATTTCTTTAGTTTCTCCCTTGATTTGGTTTCCCTCTGGGAGGGTCATCCTGCTCTACCCTCAGCACCCACATCAGCTGATTTCTTGTTGGTTCCCTTCCCTTTCCTCTTGAGTGTGATCCACCCTCCCTGGTTACTGGTACTGGTTCCTGGGGAAAGAACTCTGATGGGAAATATAATGGCTATCTCTGAACTTCCTTGGATCTCAGGCTGTGGATCCACCAACTTCTGTGCCCCAAAATCTGTAGACTGGTTTCTGACAAAACTTGCATCCCTAGTGGCCAAATTCCTAGGGGACACTTCTTCTGGAGTTCGTAACTCTCCTTCTATTTCCTACGAGACTAGGGGGTTACTTCTTGGACCTCTACCAGATCTGACTGTAGCTCGTGAGGGGCCTCGACTAGACCTTCTCGAGTCAGGTTTTTAGTCCAAGTAGGAGTTTTGTTTGGGGTTTTGAGAATTTCAAGCAAATCCTCCTTGAATGGATATTCTTCTTCCATTCTTTCCTCTGTCGGGCCTTGTTTGTCAGGAGGCCTTGGTTTCTTGCATTTTGTGATTAGGTGTTCCTTTTTAGAACAATTTTGGTAGAAGGAAGTAGAGTTTTCATACATGAGTTGTTGCTCCCAGCAGCCATATTTTGATTTCAGCTTAATAATATTTGGAAGAGTCTTAAGAATATCAACACTTACACAAAACCTAGAAAAAACCAACCTAGTTTTGTTTTTGGTGGTGCTATCCAATCCAATGAATTTGCCAAAGGAGTTGCCAATCCAGGTGAAAATCTCCTCATCCCAGTATTCCAGCCGGAGACCAGGGAGCCAAACCTAGACAGGAGCCAATCTGCTAAGTTCCATAGCCATGTCGAAACCTAGCTTCCAGCATCCAAGACAGAGATGGTGTTTGTCGTACAACCAAGGCCCTCCTACCAAAACTGCAACCGAATCTTCTTTGGCCGTGAACTTAAAGAGGAAGAGGCCTCCTGACATTGCACTAGTCAACACACTATGTTTGAGGTGCCATCTAGTGGTGCACCATGTTAATGCTAGGCTTGAAGGCTTGAAACTTACCAACTAGGGAGAGTTCCAAGAATGAAGTTATTTTGTCCCTCATCCGGTCAAGGATCAAGAAATTCATTCCGTTCTCAAGTTTTGGTTGCACAGGGGCTTCAGAATCTTCTACAGACCTACTAGGCTCCCATAGCAGGGCTTGTTTCCAACCCTTAGGGTCTAAACCCAAGGTTGGGGAAATGGGTTTGACAATACTGACCGAGTCAGTACCGACGTCCATAGGGATTACCGATGAGCCCAGAGGGGGGCCAGGGGGACCCCCTGGGCTAACGACCTCCATGACCGAAGCACATTCAAACACTGTTTCAAGCAGGAAAGTTGCAGAGTGGGAAAGTTGCAAAATTTTGGGGTCGATTACTTATCTAATGTTATAATATGGAATTGTATGTGCTTATTCATCTGATGCAATTAGACTTAGAATGAACTATGGTTTTTAGTTAATTCATAATGTTGGTTAGATCTTGTTAATAGTTTGTTAGTAATGTAGCCATGGAACCCTAGAGGATAAGCTTAACTTGATGTTATGAATAAATATGATTTACATTTCTTTGTTATTACTTTCCTTAAAAAAAAATTGTCATTTTTGTATAGCATAGTTTAGTTGTTCTCTGGGATTTCTTGGTGGGGCGTTACAGGAGGTGAAGGACACCAAGCATTTGAATGTCATCAAGAGAGTACTAATAAAAGGTTGGAGAATAGTGCAAGAATGACATATGCGAAGGAAGAACCAATTGGATCACCAAGTTTAGTAGGGAAACTGGAAAAAGGTTGAATCATTGATTATGAGGACAACTTTGTTGCAAGCAAAATCAACTGAGGAGCCACCACAAAGGAAAAGTTTGTTCCAAATAAGATGCAAATCAAGAGGTAAGTGTTGTAAATTTATCATTGATAGTGGAAGTACAAACAATTTGGTTTCAGAAGAGATGGTAAGGAAGTTGAATCTAAAGAGGTTGGAGCACCCAAAGCCCTATAAGATAGCATGGATTCAAGATGAACACAAGATACTGGTGAGTGAACAATTTTTGGTGAAATTTCATATAGGATTGTATAATGATGAAGTATTGTGTGATATCATGCCAAGGGATGTATGCCATATATTGTTGGGAAGACCATGGCAGTACGATAGAAAGGCAATTCATGATGGGAGAAAGAATACCCACACTATGACATCAAATGGGAAGAGACATATCTTGATACCTTTGGAAGAAGAGCACTAGAGTGAAGTATGTGGCAATGCTAGGATCTGTTTAGTGGATGGAAGGAAATTTTTGGATGGATTGAGACATGAGAACATGTGTTTTGCATTGATTCTAAAGAATTGTGGTACCCAAAGTGCAGAAAAAACTACCGCAAAAGGAGAAGAACCACCGTAGAAGGAAGTAGTAGAATTATTGGCATAATACCAAGATATTGTATCAGAGAATGTGCTAGAAGGATTGCCACCAATCTAGAGTATCAGTCATCATATGGATCTCATACCTGGAGCCAATTTGCCAAACAAAGCTGCATACAGGATGACACTAGTAGAAAATACAGAGCTAAACAAACATATACAATAATTGTTGAGGAAGGGATTGATTAGAGAAAGTATAAGCCCATGTGCAGTACCAGTAGTGTTAGCCCC
Source organism: Cunninghamia lanceolata (assembly GCA_027924645.1). Classification (NCBI taxonomy): domain Eukaryota; kingdom Viridiplantae; phylum Streptophyta; class Pinopsida; order Cupressales; family Cupressaceae; genus Cunninghamia; species Cunninghamia lanceolata. Next base: position 2,718,286 of record BSBN01000136.1, read on the forward strand.
AAAGAAAGATGGAGAATGGAGGATGTGTACATATTCAAGAGCAATCAATAAAATCACAGTCAAGTATAGATTTCCATTGCCAAGGATGGATGATATTATGGATTGTTTGAGTAGAGCAAAATATTTCACAAAGATTGTGTTAGAAATGAAGGTGCAAACCACACAATGAAAATATGATTCAAACTTTATTATTAATATCCTCTAAATAATGTAGAATCAATGGAGATTGCAATAGAAATAAAACCCACTACATAGAAATAACATGCATTAAGAACTAAACACATAACACAATATGTAACGTGGAGAAAACCCATTCAGGTGAAAAAATTCACCAAGAAAAGAGGCTCCAAGTTGTATTATCTTCAAATATGAGATTACAATATATGCACTTCCTCTTCTTCTTCAGTCTTCAATCTAGTGGCACTTGCTACTCTCAACTCTACTGAAAAATGTAGTACAAATATCCTTATAAAAGGGGGTTGCCTTCTAAGGCAAGAAAATTGACATAATATCAACCGTCAGATTTGTGACCTAATGATGAATGGTCCAGATTTACAATGATAAAATATAAATAAAATGTGGTTTTGGGGGTGCTGCCCCCAAACCCCCACCGGGGGGATGATCCCCCCAAACCCCTCATAGAGGGGAAACCCCCATGCGACACCTCATCATAGATGAATTAGTGTCAGTACTAGATATAAACATGTGGCTGAAACAAGAGCGTTGCTGGTGAAACCTTTCATCCCTTATGGGCGATTTACAAACAATAATAGGAATAATAAATTACATAGGATTTACAAGGTCAATGGCACCTTAATCCTAACAGATTGACCTAAAGAGTGGATAGCGTCAAATCAAAATCATAGAAGGAGATGAATGGAAGACTTCATTCAAGACAAATGAAGGATTGTATGAGTGGTTAGTCATGCCTTTTGGATTAACTAATGTAAAAAGAAAATTCATGAGGTTGATGAATGAAGTATTGAAGAAATCCTTGGATAAGTTTGTTATTGTCTACCTGGATGATATTCTAATTTTTAGTAGAGCCAAGGAAGAACATTGGTGACAAATTAGACAAGTATTTCAGAGGTTGAGAGAAGTGAAATTGTTGATAAACATCAAGAAATATAGTTTCATGAGAATAGAACTGGTATATTTGGGATTTGGGATTTCTATAGAAGGATTGAAGAAGGACCTAGTGAAGTCAAAGCAATTTTTAAATGACCAACACCTGTGAATGTTGGGGAGGTAAGATCTTTTCATGGATTGGCTAGTTTCTACTAGAAGTTCATCAAAAATTTTAGTACCATATGCACACCAATGATAGAGACTATGAGAGGAGACCAGAAGGATTTTAAGTGGACATTTGGAGCACATAGGAGTTTTGAGTTGTTGAAGCAAAAGGTGATAGAGAAAATAGTGTTAGCATTACTAGATTTTAACAAAGTATTTCAGGTTGATTGTGATGCTAGTGGGAATGCAACAGGAGCAGTGTTAAGCCAAGAAGGGAGACCAATAGCATATTTCAGTGAGAAATTGAATGATGCAAGGAGGAGATATTCAGTATATGATCAAGAATTCTATGCCATAATTCAAGCCTTGAAGAAGTGGAGACATTACTTGTTGCCAAAAGAATTTGTGTTGTACACTACCCATCAAGCTTTACAATATTTGAATAGTCAGGGTAAGTTGAATCAGAGACACATGAGATGGGTAGAGTTTATGCAGCTAGTTATACATTTGTATTTAAACACTAGAGTGGAAAGTCAAACAAAGTTGCAGACACAATGATCAGAAGAAGGAACTTGTTGATAGAAATGAGGGTAGAAGTACTAGGTTTTGAGGAACTCAAGAACATGTATGAGAATGATGTTGGTTTTGCAGAAGCATGGAAAGTATGTAGAGAACCTGTTGTGATAGATAGAAGCAAGTGGTTGGATTATTTCATTCAAGAGGATATGTTGTTCAAAGGGAATCAGTTGTCTACTCTGCAGAGCTCAACGAGAGATAATTTTATCAAGGATAAGCATAGTGGTGGATTAGCAAAATATTTTGGTATTGATAAGACAACTTTGGTGAGTGAACATTATTTTTGGCCTCAGATATATAAGGATGTAAGGAAGTTTGTTCAAGGTTGTAGAATTTGTCAAGTTGCAAAAGGGAGTAGTCAGAATACTGGATTGTATAAACCTTTGACAGTACTAGAGATACCTTGGGAAGATATCAATATGTATTTAATATTAGGATTACCAAGAACACAAAGGGGACATGATTCCATATTTGTAGTAGTGGACAGATTTTCAAAGATGACACATTTCATTCCTTGTGAGAAGACAAATGATGTTGTACATGTTGCTGACCTATTTTTCAAGGAGATTGTGAGATTACATGGATTACCAAAGAGTATAGTTTTAGACAGAGATACAAGTTTCATAGGATATTTTTGGAGAACATTGTGGAAGAAGATGAAGACAAACCTAAAGTTTAGTTCAACATTTCACCCACATACAGATGGACAAACAAAAGTTGTTAATTGGGTAACTTGTTGAGATTTTTGATAGGAGATAGGTAGGAAATTGGGATATAATTCTACCACAAGTAGAGTTTGCATACAATAATTCAATAAGCAGAAGTACAGGAAAGACACCATGTGAAGTTTTGACCGGAGTACAACATAGAGGAGTTGCAGAGTTGAGAGACATCAGTATGGAGAACAAAATGAGTGTAGAGGTAGAATAATTTGTGGGATACATGGAGAAAGTACACAATTAGGTTTGAAAGCATTTGGAAGAGATGAACACCAAGTATAAGGGGCAAGCAAATGAGAAGAGGAGACATAAAAAAAAAATTTCATTCGATATGAAGTTATGGTATATCTCAGGAAGGAAAGATTTCCAGTAGGGACATACAACAAGTTGAAGATGAGGAAGTTTGGACCATGTAGGATACTTAGGAAGTTTGACTCAGGAAATACATATAAAGAAAATACATATAAAGTAGAATTATCGGAAGCATTCGGCATATCACCCATATTCAACATTGTATATCCATATTAGTATCATGAGGGAGAATCAAGTGATAGCACAACTAAAGTTGGTTTGAAGGATCAAATACCACATCAACAATAGGAGTAGATAGAGCAAATTTTGGATAGTAGAGTTGGGTGCAACACTAGAGGCAAGCAGTACAAGGAGTACCTGGTTAAGTGGAAAAGAAGACCGAAGGAAGATTCATCATGGATTTCTCAGGTTGAGGTAGATTGTATTGGTTTTCCTCTAGCCCCAGGAAAGTAAGGGACTCACTTTTCAAACAACCCTGGGTATCTGATGCAGGAGCATTCTAGGTTGAAAGGCAATCTTGCATCAACCAAAAACATTTTTTTTCTTTCTTGCATTTCAGTCAATTCAGTCTTAGAGGATTGCACCACATTCTACCGCATGATCACTTCCCACTTTGCAACACAGGAGTAAGACTCTAAAATAGTTCATCACATCATATATGGAATTCAAGAGATTTGCAATCATCTAATGGAAGTTATCACTATCAGAAGCTTCATCAAGATTCACTGTTCAGAACATTCATCATTCAACATAACACATGTAGTTGCGACACCTTCCCATGATGTGCAGCACCTAATGGAACATATCACAATGCATTATAGGATCGGGAGCACCTTCCACCTGAACTGCAATGTGATCCATCAACATTGGAAGCTTCACCATTGGAATTAGGCCAACCTACATGTTTCATGAAGCATTGAACTTTGAAATCTTCTAAGGCCGACGTGGATCATTCTTTGAAACCGAAATTGCTATATAATCATTCAATAGATGTAGTTAGAGGAATCAATTAAGTTTAGATGATCTAAGAAGTTAGGATAGTGGATTGCAGAGTAGCACTTCAAAGCTATATCTTTCATGTAAATTGCAACAAAATTGGAGGACAGGCTTGTGAGCCCATTGTAGTTCGCATAGTACCGACATGTGTAGATTGTAACTGATTATGATATTGAATCAATATATTTCCATTTATTGTTGCATTCTTTATGTTTTCTATTGTGTTTACTCTAAGGCTACATGGTAGGACAATCCTATTTTTGGACCTTCATGCATGATTGCACTAATTGGAATTAAGATTTATATGTTTTTTGGTCCAACTAGGTGCTAAACTAGGTGTAAAATGCTAGTGTATACATTTTAATCCATAAAAAGAGTGTAGAGAGGAAGTGTATTAGTATTGTATTCATGTTCCTTGAAGATTAATATATACTTGTCCTCTTTCTCTACTAATGTTTTTTCTTGAAAGAGTTTCTCCATGTAGATTCTATGTTGCTATGATTTGCTGATTTTATTCGTGTTATTGATTTATGCTTCCACACATAATATTTTATGGTAATTTGATTAATAAGAGGTTAATTTCAGATTTGCATAAACTTTGAGAAGTTTTTATTATAGTACTTTCACCTGGTTTCTCAACACTATCAAGATCCTTGTTTATACTTATCCCATTTTCTATTCAAAAGAAGTTTTTCCATTGCTAATTAAAAAATAGATCCAATAACTCCGAGCAGTATAATATAAAAGTTCATTTTATAAAAGCTTAAGTTCGAGAAGCAAAGTAAATATGTTTTTGGATTATGATAAGTAGGTATTTTGAAAGGGCCGAGACCCTTGTACAAGAGAACAAATACAACAATGAAGCCCAACAAAACTAAAAAGAATCACCAACAAACAAACAACACAAGCCTAACAAAATAAAGATGTTTATGAAAGCACTGAAGTTGCATTAAAACAACTTTATAAATAGGATGAAAAGCTTTAAGATATTTTAGCTTCCAAACTTTAGATAGAGGGAATTTATTTTTAAAACTTCAGCATTAAAGGAAAATAAAAAGTCATGTAACACACAAGCATCATAAAATTGCCAAAGTTCGCTGCCCATAAAAGTTTATAAAAGAATGTATGCATGAGAAAGAAGAGGTCTATTTGAATCATATGAAATTTTTTTCATAATATCATAGACCCAAACTAAGTAAGGATGGTTGGATACAAGGCCTAAATTTGAGAAAATTTTTCATGACGGTTATCTACTCAAAATTGCCTTCTAAATATTAAAGACATTTTTAATATATATATATATATATATATATATATATATATATATATATATATATATATATATATATATATATATATATATATATATATAAACTAAATACAAATATCAAAATAACTCTATAGAAATTTTGACGTTCTATCTAAAATTTACCCTTTCATGTGATACAATCTTCCTACAATTTTGAATGTATTTTATGGAAAAAATAACCAAATACAACTATACAATCATCAAATTGAAGCCCTGGTTAGATCTCTTTCTTGAAAGGTGGGATTAACTATTGGCCAACTCAAGTACTTTCAAGAGGTATAATTAAACTTGGTTTATAATCATAAAATTTTATAATCTTAAACCTATCTTAAAAAGAATGCTTTAAAAGCATAATAAATATTTTTAAAAACAATGTATAAATATTTTTATAGTTTGAAGAATCTTAAATTTTTTAATAAAAAATTAAATTAAATGGAAGAGAATGTTAAATATTAATTTTTTGGCAAGAAAATAAATAAAAAATTTATTAAATAGAAATTTAATTTAAATTATATATTTTATTATGCCAATAATAGATTAGGAAGTGTAATCTAAAATATTTATGCAAAAGTATTATATAGTTCTATTCAAAACTTTTACAAATTTAAAATTCATATGTTTATTAAACTCAAATGTTTAATAAACTCACATATTTAATTAAGATACAAACATTTATTACCAAGACACCTCTTGGATAAAAGTTAAAAAATATATAAATGCTTGATACAAATATAGAAATATATTACCTTTGAAATTACCATGGGATTCCATGTTTACATAAAATGCTATAATTACCTAGTCCATTTTTACAATCCTTTTCACTGGTCAAAGAAATTCTAGAAGGTAATTTAATATTGGTTAATTTATTTTAAATCCTTGGTCCATTAATGGAAAGTAAATGATTTAGTTCTAATTTCTTGTAGGCTAATCCTAACCCTTACTCTAATTCTAACCCTAACCCTAACCTTAATTCTAACCCTAACCCTCATTGTGACCCTAAACATTGGTCTAATTTTAACCCTAAGCCTGATCATAATTCAAACCCTAACCTTTGTTGGTGTATAACTCACATGAGTTATTCCTAACATAACCATAGTTAGGTGGTTTTCCTCGCATGTGGAAAGACTAATTCCACTCTATAGGTGGTTAGTAGATGTGTCACCTTATATTCGACACATCGCCACTACATTTGAGGGTGGTTGAACCTTGAGCTATTCTCTTGGTTCCATTTATGCCACCTTTCCTATGCTCGTGGAGACTTGTTCCTCAAGCTTCACCTATTTATACCTATTCGGTTGTAAATCAATTTAGTTCATTTTCAATACATTGCATTTGTGTTTGATATCTAATCCATTGATCTTGGACTTCCATTGCCACAACCTTAACCTTAATACTAAACTTAACCTAATTGTAATCCTAATCATAACTCTAATTGTTTTCCAGCTGACCAGTGGATAGAAGCCACTACCAAAATCTAGTTTGGTAATGGTAAACATGTCTCCAATCTCATATGCAAGGTACCAGTCCAATTGAGTCCTGAATATACTGAAGAATTAGTTTTTGTATAGTATGAGATGGAAGGATATGATGGTGTCATCAGTAGTGCCGCTATGTAGCAGTGGGAGCCAATCCTCATGGATCAACGTCATATCACTCTGAAGAATATGTTCAAGGTGCCGCGTCTTCACAGTGAAATGACTAATACAACTACTGTGAACTTAAAGAAAAAGAAGGAAGTCAATACAGTCTGGCTAACTAAGCAACAGAAAGTTGCAGAACCATCCTTGGAATTCAACACTTTGAGGTAAACACAGTCAAAGATTTGCAGAGGTTTCTCGATCTTGTTAACTACATATTTGGTTTCTATGCTAGAGTGGCTCAGGATCGCAAAGAACTGAATAAGCTGCTTGCAAAGAATCCTCCACCGTGGAGTCAATTACATGATGCCGCCATTGCAAGAATCAAAAGAAAATGTGCTTCGTTGCCACCTTTGAAGTTACTAGGCAATGGAGACAAAATCCTTGAAATAGATGCCAGTGCAGAAGTATGGGTAGGTATTCTGAAAGAAAAGACTACCCAATAGAAAGAGGAAGTTGTAAGGTATGCCTCTAAATGTTTTCAGGGAAGTGGACTAGCATACCATAGTACCCATAAGAAGATTCTAGCCCTGATAAAAACTTTGAAAGGATTTGTTATGTTTGTAGCAGACAAAAGATTCTTGGTCAGAAGTGACTTGCAGAATCTGAAGGGTTTCTTTCGCAAGGAATCCAAGGATAAGGAAATCAGAGGTAGATTGTTGAGGTGGGCTCAATTCTTAACCACCTTTGAATTTGATGTAGAACATCTACCTAGGACTCAAAATGTGTTTGCAGACTTCTTATCCAGAGAAAGGCATAATATGGGACAAACAGAAGTAGGCCATGTTCGCGTGATGCTTTTGGCTCGACAGGGATTGTCAATAGGAGGGTTATGGACCAATACTCCTTTCTTTACCTTTTCTGCAGCTACAGGATCTACCCCTAATTGTAATCCTAATTCTACCCTAGATCTATTTAACTTTAATTCTATTGCTAATTCTACCCCTAACCCCAACCCTTATTCTAACCATGGTTATATTTATAGATATAAATATAAATGACCTTTATTGTTTTATTTCACTTAAAACTAAAAGGTAAGCTCTTCCCTTAACCTTGTTATTCATTTTTTTTAATACATACATAGAGGAGATTCTCACACAAAATAATTAAATACTTAAAATATTATTTCATAAAATTTGAACTCAATTTTAATATACATGAAATTAGCATGAATTATATTTGACTTAAAATCTAATTTAAAATAAAATAAATTTAATACATTATGAACAAATAATAAATATCATTTTTTTAAAGAAAAAAATAATTAAAAAAAACTTAAATTAAAATTGAATTAAACAAGTGCCACATAGTGGCCATTACCTACCTTGTAGTGTTGTTATTATAGTATTTGTTTAGTTGTAATTTTTTTGGTTGATTAGCTATTGGTTGTATATAATATTTGTTTAATTGTAATTTTTTTGTTGATTAAGTATTGGTTGTATAGATAAAATGCATTCCAATAATTGAAAAAATAATTTTTGAAGAGTGTTGAAATGTCTTGGATAAATAAAATTGAAATCTCAAAAACAATCTAATTTGGTAAAAATAAAATATGACTAAAATATTTCCTTAACTATAAAACTAAACTTTACAAAGCCTATTAAATAACACAAATATTTCCTTAAAATGTAATAATACTAATACTTTTATAATTTAAAATGCATTAAAATATTGTAAGTTTGAAGAATAAAATAAAAAATGTAGAAATCTTAGATTTTTAACTCTTGAGTAAATAAAATTAAAATCCCAAAAATAATCTAATTTCATAAAATAAAATGTGTAGAACAGTTGGGTGTGGAGAGATTTGAAATGTCTCCCTAAGTACTTTTTTAGAGAACATGATTTTAATTATTTTAATTAATCTAATATTGTGGTTTTTTCTCAAGATAAAGAATTGTTTATCATTTCAAATTTGTAACTATTATATTTCCAGAACTAAATTTATAAGGAACAATTTATGTGAACTCGTTTTGAAATGTTTTGAATAAATAAAATTGAAATCTCAAAATTAATTTAATTTGGTAAAAATAAAATAGCACTAAAATATTTACTTAGCTATAAAACTAAACATTACAAAGCCTATTAAATAACACAAATATTTCCTCAACTATAAAACTAAACTTTACAAAGCCTTCATATTTGTATTATGTGTAAAGCCCTGGCCCTAGTTGAGTGTATAGAGATTTAAAATGTGTGTTTAAGATATTAAAATGTAATAATATTAATAATATGATAATTTAAAATGCATTAAAAATATTGTATGTTGGAAGAACAAAATAAAAAATGTAATAACATGGCGAAATATTTTTCATGATACTGTAGATTTTTAACTTTTTAGTAAATAAAATTGAAATTCTAGATTTTTAACTCTTGATTAAATAAAATTGAAATCCCAAAAATAATCTAATTTCATAAAGTAAAATGTGCAGAACCCTATATATTTAATAGTATTATTAATATTATAACTTTGTCCGTTTGACAAAAAAATTAAATTCATAAAAACTGATGATTCTTCCCTCTCATAATTATAGCCATCCATTTAGGCATGACTTAACTAATGGGAGACAAAATTTGTGTTCATAATTTGTTTACTTTCCACATCCTCCCCTCAAACCAAAATTCTCTCCGCATTTATAGCTTTTTGTTGCACTCTCCTACAATAGGTCATTTTTTTGCCCGACAAGAAAAATAATCCTGTCTTTTAATTGGTTGTATTGATTGATAACTAGATAAGTGCGAACTCATTGCAATATTGCAATAGCACTGGTTGGTACTAATAATTAACTCTTGTATATCAAAATGTCTGTTTATTGAAGTGAGAACAATTATTAATGAGAAATGTCAAAAGGATACAACATATAAAAAGGCAAAGTAAATAATTTTTAGAAATGTTCAACCTAAATACCTTTTTATCATCCTTGTTATTAGAAACTTTTAATTGTTAGAGATTTTTTGTGTTGATTTATAATTAGAAAATTTTATATATTTTAATACACAATTGTTATGTATATATGGTAACCCACTATAACAACAATGACCAATTAAGTAAAAAATAAATATGTGTCTTCATTGTTTATCTATTTAAGCAAAGAGAAATATAATTGTATATGACTATATCATGTCAAGTAAAATAGATTTTATAATTTAATAATATATTTAATTTAATTTTAAAATTAGAAACAATTGCATAACAGTGACCTAATTCTTTCTCTAACCCCAACCCTAACCCTAACCTTAACTTGGTTATTCTAACCATAGTTGCAACATCTAAACAACATTATCTTAACCCTAACCTTGATTGTAACCCTAACCCTAACCCCAAGCCTAATTGTAATCATAAACCTATCCTAATTCTAATCATAATTCTAACACTAATTCTTTCCCTAACTCTAATATTAACTCAAACCCTAATCGAAACCCTAATTTGAACCCTAATTATTGTATTTATAACCATAACCCTAACCTTAATGTTAACCCCAATGAAAACTCTAATTCCAACCCTAACTGTAATTGTAACCCTAACCCTATTTCTAACTATAATTCTAACCGTAATTGTGGCACTAACCCTAACCCTAATTTTAACCCTTAACTCTAATTCTAATTCTAAATGTAATCATAACCCTAATTCTATCCCTAACCCTAACTTTGACCCTAACTTGCATAGTTGCAACATCTAAACAACATTTTTTTAACCCTAAGCTTAACCTTTGTCTTATAATGAAGAGTTATAGATTTGGTCTTTCTTACCTATGATGACTAGTTGTGGATATAAGAAATTAGGGTTGTCTCATGTTTCTCTTATGGAGAGTTTTGTAAAATAAGTTAAGTTGAATGTTGTGGAAAAGCTACATATATTATATTAACTTGTTTAAGATTCTCATTTAGGGGTACACAGATGATGAAGATTCATTATACTTTTCCATTAATATTAAACATTGTATTTCTTTTCTTATTAAAAAGTATTGATTATTTTGCATTTTTTTCTTGGCTTTAAAGATTTTTAAGGAAATTCTTTTTTCATTTTTTCATTTTGTTAAAAAATACAAATTTTATTTCTTCTTTTTTAATCTTTAATTTTTAAATGACATAAATTATGACTTTCTTTAGAGTTGTTTTCTTTTATTTATAACTATTGTTTTCTTTGCTTGTCTTATTAAAAATATTGATGTTTCCTTTTAAATTTTCTTTTGTTTTTTTATAATATTTTTAAATAAAACTATAAGTATATTTATTGAATTTATTATGGAAACTTATATAAAAATGTATTAATTTAACAATTTAATTTTATGGAAAAAAAACAATTAAATTAAAAGGTTTAATCATCTGGAGTTTTTAACTATTACATGATTATTCTTGAACTAATTTACTGCTTATTATTATATTATTAATAATTAAAATTAAATTAGATAGTAATATAATTTAATATTAAATTATAAGATTATTATATTATAATAATATTAGTTTTTTCTTGTCATTTTTATATTAACATATTGATCCATAATATAATAGAATATATTTATTAATAATATATTGATATATCATTATATTTATAATAATTATTATTATCTAATGATTATATACGATTATTTCTAATTAGCATGTTGATTTAATAAATCTATGCTAGTTTATCTTATAATTAAAGTAATAATATATTTTATTTTAAAAATATAGATTGTTGGAGGGATTATACTTCAAAATTTTATGTATATATTAATAAGTGGGGTCTTGACATCTAGTTTTCAACTCCATCTAATATCTAATAAATCTTTTCATTTTAAACTGTGTTCTTAAATTGTATTTGTATTATTGATTTCATTTCACCCTTTGTACTATACAATCAACATGCGAATTTTAAACTTTTTCTCAATCACGTGAAAGGGCTTGAGCCAAAGAAGTTTGTCCTAATCTACTAATTGAACCCAACCACTTATTTGAGAAGAGATGGGACAAGGTTGATGTCTCGATAGACAACATTGTCCTAATCTACTAACTGAACCCAACCACTTATTTGAGAAGAGATGGGAGAAGTTTGGGAAGAGATGGGAGAAGGTTGATGTCCTAATCTACTAATTGAACCCAACCACTTATTTGAGAAGAGATGGGAGAAGTTGATGTCGTAATCTACTAACTGAACCCAACCACTTATTTGAGAAGAGATGGGAGAAGGTTAATGTCTTGATAGACAACATGGAGCTCAACATGCATGGATGTGGAAGTAGGCCAATCATCACTTGACAAGGAAGGTCAAACACAAATGACTATAAAAAAACATTAAAAATATTAACTAATACTTGAATCACTTAAAAAATATTAAAAATAACTATATCTTTACTCTAAATTAAAAACTTCTTAGTAACTTAATATATTAACCAATAATGTAAAAAAAATTAGTAAAAAAATTCTATTTTTTCTATATTATATCTAAACTAAATTTGGATGCAATATTAAATTAAGTAAAAAGAATTATGGGTTAAAATTATAAATTACCGTAAAAATGTGTGTTAATTCAAACTTATTGCTCTTCATCTCATATTCCATAAGTAACTTATCACTTTCACCTACCTCTTACCTAAATTGCATATTTTAATATATCTTACAAACATTTCTAAACGTTAAATAAAAATTAAACCTAAATATAAGTTAAAAGTTTCACCCAATATTTAAATAATACATTTATTAAACAAACTGTGGGGAACAAGTGAATAACTTTCGAAAAAAAACCAATGCCAAAAGAATTAACTTCAAATAATTATTCAAATAAGAATTATAATAACCTGATACCAATTTAAACAAGGCCGCGTTGCCGCGTAGTCCCTGCCAATTGCTAGCAGGGCGGTTTTGTCTTTTGCACAAATTAACCACATCAAAACCTGCCACTCGCTCGTTGTGCTCAGTTTAATCGCTTGTTATTGAAATTATTTATTTGTTAAATTTAAATGTTTCTCGTAAAAACCGCTAGCAGAGCGCATTAACTTTCATCTTGAAATTTACGCCTTCTCTCGCCTTGGGAAACCCCCGGGCTTTTCTGACAACCTGCAGCCCTAAACCTGTGTGAATAGCAATTTAACAAATCTGCTGTTTGTTATCCTCTGCGCATGTTCCCGTTTGAAATTTAGGATGAAAGGCTAACCACAACAAAATATGCTTGATGATTTCCAGGAGTGGAGAGTTTAATCATGGGTTAAAAAGAGCCTCGCCGCTATAGTTCCATGGCAGGAACTAATAATTAACTTCCACATCTCTGCAACGTACCCTGTACAGGTGCGGCAAGGCGTAAGGCAGGCTGTCAGGGCGTACATAATGTCTTTCCAGAAAGAACCATCACATCAAAACCGTTCCCTGCAGGAAATTTTCAGGATGGACATGCCATGGGCATTCCATCCTGATTGCTGGATAGACGGTTCCATTCATAAATACTTTGGTGAGTGACATTGACAATTCCTAACATGCTTTAAATTCAAGGCAAATGTATGTCCTATTTAAATATATATTACACTATCTAGTGTTTCCATATTTTCAATTCATCAAAATTATATCTAAAATAAATTAATAAACATTAAAATTATTTATAATGTAGCACCCAATATCATTTTCTAATGATTACTTCTCCTTATATACATGAATGAAATTTAAAAATATTATTTTATAATTTCAAAATTTTATATTCCAATAAAAGAAACATACGAAAGAATTAAATTCTAAGTTCGATTGTCTTATATAAAGAGCATTAATTCATATATTTTATATTTTAAAATATTAGTTTTTAATGACATTCTTATTTTAGGTTTTTATAAATACACTTTATTGGATATAATAATTATATATATAATATGTTTTAAAATTAAATAACTATTATACTAAAAATTATAAATATTTAAATATTAAATATTATAAATGTATATAAATATTAAATATTTATTATATATAAATATTTTAAAAATAAATTAAATAACAAATATATATAAATAGTATATATAAAATATTTAACTAACTATAATATACAATATATAATATATATAAATATTAAAAATATTAAACACATAAAAATATTGAAATTAAAAATTAATTAATATTATATAGAATATAACATATATAGTAATAAATATTATAGATTTTATATTATTCTGTGTGTGTGTGTGTATGTGTGTGTGTGAGAGAGAGAGAGAGAGAGAGAGAGAGAGAGAGAGAGAGAGATGATTTTATGATCAAAATTAAAGCAATCAGAAAATGCGACACTATGAACAATGAACACAACAAGATACTCTGGGAAAACCCTCCAACATGAGGGGAAAAACGCAGCAACAATATATCTCTTATATATTGAATGATAAGGATAGCAATCTGCTTTACAATGGCCAAATCCAAGGCCTACAGGTATGGCTTCACTTCTTGAAGCATAATGAATAAGTTCACACTTGATAAATTTGATTTGCTCTTGAAATAACTTGATCTACTCCTTAGAAGTTTGCTCTACCTTGTGAATTATGCTTGTGATATAATATGTATCGAATGTGTGTCTTGAACAATGAGGAAGCATTATATATACAAGTGAGAAGAAAGAGATGCATCTCTTCAATCTCCATGTCGGCCTCCACCAAAAGTCATGTCTCCAAAAAAATGCATGAAGTTGGGTTGGAAGTGGGAGCCCGACGCTGCTCCTCCAACATCAACACTCCCTCTCAGCTAGGGAGGATACTTCCAGCTGCATAAGACATATCACCTCATCGTGATGTCAACCACAATGGCTACACTCATATGTGGAAAGAAAGATACCACCACATTGTGATATCAGATATAACCTCAATATGATATCAACCATAATGGCTACAACAATGTATAGTATGTACAAGTGTTCATCACTTACATGACATCCACCATGGCTCTCCCAGAGGGTGGAATAAAGGGATTTCACCTCAAACTTCTCTCACAGAGAAGAACTCGTTATCAAGGGATTTCACCTCAAACTTCTCTTACAGAGAAGAACTCGTTATCAAGGGATTTCACCTCGAACTTCTCTCACAGAGAAGAACTCATTATAGTGGATCACTGATACTGAGACTCTTTCTCAGTTAAGGCTGTATTCTCCACTATACCAAGCTTATCTCGAAAGTACACAAACTTTAACTTGGAGAGAGGCTTGGTGAGAATGTTTGTCGTTTGCTCATCAGTGCTGATATACCTCAACTCTATAGCTTTCCTCAATACCATATCTCTGATATAATGGTATTTGATCTCAACATGCTTGGTTCTGTCATGAAACACTGGATTGACAGAAATCTTCACATAGCTCTAGTTATCACAATGAATGATAGTAGGCTCCATTGATTGTCCAAACAATCCTGCAAGGAGCTTACGAATCCATACTGCTTCCCGAGCTACCATACAAGCTGCAATATACTCTGCCTCTATTGTACTCAATGCTACAGATGACTGCTTCCTGCTGCACTAGGAAATCATAGCAGATCCCAAACTGAAGCAACATCCAAAGGTGCTCTTCCAATTAGTGACGCACCCTACCCAATCAGAATCAGTATATCCATGCAGCTTCAAGTCTACACCAGAAGAATATCTCAAGCCATACCCAACTGTGCCATGCAAGTATCTTAGGATATGCTTCATTGCAACTAGATGTATTTGCCTTGGTTCACACATGAACTGACTAAGTGCACTCACGGCATAGCAAATATTTGGTCTAGTATTAACTAGATACCTCAATGATCCAATCAATTGTCTGTACATGCTAGGATCCACTAGATCTGAACTAGCTGCAGCCTCTTTTATCTTCAACAAATTTGTCTCCATCGATGTAGACATCGGTTTGCAATCCATCATACCAAATCTCTTCAAGATGTCAATAGTATACTTCCCTTGACTTAGAATGATCTCATCTGGTTTCTACCATACTTCTAAACCAAGGAAGTAATGTAAGAGACCAAGATCCTTCATTTCAAATTCTGAAGCTAACTCCTTCTTACATTTGAAAATGAGGTGATCTTCTCCAGTAATAAGTAGATCATCAACATAGAGAACCAAGATTAATGCTTTGCCATCAATTACCTTGAAGTATAGGTTTGAATCAACATCATTCTTGGAGAAACTTAAGCTCATCAAGTATCGATCAATTCTTTCGTACCAAGCACGAGGAGCCTGCTTAAGGCCGTACAAAGCCTTCTTCAGCTTGCAAACATGAGACTCCTTCCCATGAACCTCAAAGCCATCAGGTTGCTCAATATATACCTCTTCCTCGATTACACCATTTAGAAATGTTGTCTTCACATCCATTTGGTGTATTTTCCATCCTTTAAATGATGCAATAGCAATGATGGTTCTGACAGATGTATAATGAGCAACTGGAGCAAAGGTTTCCTCATAATCTGCTCCCTCTTTCTGAGAGAATCCTCTAGCCACAAACCTAGCCTTGTACTTCTCAATGCTTCCATCAGCTGCATGCTTGATCTTGAAGAGCCACTTAGAAGAAACAATAGATTTTCCTTCAGGTCTAGGTATGATATCCCAAACATCATTCTTGAGGATGGATTGATACTCTTCAGCCATAGCATCTCTCCATACTTGTTGACTAGTAGCTTCCTCAACACTAGAAGGCTCAGATTCAATAATTTGACTCATTAATAACACATAATCTGAGAACTTATGAGGTCTCTTGCTTTCTCTAAGAGATCTTCAGGGAGCTGCATATTTTCTCACCTCTTGCATGTTTTCTTGAGTCCACCGATGCCTTTTTTGTACTACAACAATATCACTAGGTCCATCAGTTGCTTCCAAAGGCTCAACTGGATCATCATCTTCTTTTGAATCAAAAGCCTCCCTCTTAATCTTAGGAGTATGATCAACTTCCATATCTTGAGGAGACTCTTGGTCTTCATTATCTATCTCCATATGAATGCTCTTAGATCTTTTGAATGCAACATCCTCTTCAAATGTAACATCCCTGTTGATCTCAAGCAACTTCTGACTTGGAATGTAAATCCTATAGGCTTTTGAAGTCTCACTGTAGCCTACAAATATTCCCTTCTTGCCAGATGGATCCAACTTTGTCCTTTTATCTTTTGGTATATGAACATACACTGGACAACCAAAGATCCTCAAATGACTTACTTCCGGCTTCACCCCTGTGAATGCTTCTTCATGAGTCATGTTCTCTAAAATGCGGTGAGGGCTTCTATTTTGAACATAAACAGCTGTCCTAGATGCTTCAGCCGAAAGGAAGGTTTGCAGATCTTGGTCATGAATCATAGCTTTGGCGGCTTCTACAATAGATCTGTTCTTCCTTTCTGCAACACCATTCTATTGAGGGTTGTAAGGGACATAGAACTCCCTCTTAATCCCTGCTTCAATGCAAAAGTTACAGAATCCTTCACAGGTGTACTCCCCTCCGTTGTTGGATCTCAGAACTTTGATCCTCTTCCCAGATAAGTTCTCTACCTGAGCTTTAAACTCTTTGAACCTCTCAAGTACTTCTTTAGATTTCAAGAAATAAATCCAAGTCTTTCTAGAGTGGTCATCAATAAAAATAATGTAATACAAGAAACCACTCAAAGAAGCAACAGACATTGGACCACATAAATTAGAATGAATGAGATCTAGAATACATTTGGATCTACTTTCTCTATTATGAAATGGACTTTTAGTATTCTTACCCATGGCACAACCTTTGCAGGTACCTTCATGATCCTGGTTGAATTTCGGAAGACCCGTGACCATCTTCTCCATGATAGGTAGAGCCCAAAAGTGTAGGTGAGCCAATCTTCGATGCCAAAGATCACACAAGCTTGAAGATTCATGTACTAATGCCTAAAGTGGATGAGTGATTAGCCTATAGAGGCTCTCATGTCTAACTCCAATTACTCAAGCAGTTTTGAAGTTGGAATTCTTCATCCACACAAGAACTTGGCCTTCGAAGAAGGCAACTTGGTATCCCTTGTCTTCCAAGGCTGAAATGGAAACCAGATTTCATTTGATGCCTGGAACATAGAGAACATCACTTAACTTTAGAGTAATGCTGGAATTCAAGTGGAGAGTAGAGATCCCAATCCCTTTCACCGAATAGCTAGCATCATCTCCAATGATAACTTGTTCACTAGAATTTCTCTCCATCAAGTTTGATAAATGCTCCTTAAAACCAGTGATGTGTTGAGATGCACCACTGTCAATCAACCAAGTGTTGGTGTCGGCAGGTACATTACTTGACAATGCTGAATAGAACAAGTATTCACATGATTCCTTTTGAGGAGAGGCATCATCAACATCTGCAATGGTGGTCTGTTGCTTAGGCCTGGATGGACAATGCTTGGCAATGTGACCATACTTGTCACACCTAAAGCATTGGATTTTGGAGAGGTCCCTCTTCTTCTTGAAAGCAGGAGCACCATCAGTTCCATTATCTCTGTTCCTCTTGAAGAATCCTTTCTTCCCATTCTTTCTTTTCTTCTTAGATGATTGAGAGGCAAGGACATGAATGTCTTCATTGGTAGAGCTTTGACCAATTCCTCTAGCAGCCAATCTAGACTCCTCTTGAATGCAATCTACCCTCAATTGATCAAACTTGGGAAGTTTCGATCTTGCACTGATTCCTTGAATGTAGGATTCCCATGATGAAGGAAGGCCATTGAGAGAAAGCATGGTCAAGTCTTTGTCATGAACTACATGACCAATTGTAGAGAGCTGATTTCTTAATTCTGAAATCCTCATAAAGTAAGCAATAACCGTTTCTCCTTTCACCATTTTCACATGATGTAGTTGTTGCTTCAGTGTAAGAGCCCGGTTGGTGTTGTTGATTTTGTACATCTCCTCCAAGGTTTTAAACATGCCCCTTGCCGTCTTCAACTTGGAGACAATCAGAACAATATGATCTTTAATGGAGTTAACCAATATCTTCTTTGCCTTGATGTCTTTCTTTTTCCACTGCAACTTCTCTTCTTCCTCCGATGGTTCAGGGACTCTGGTTTCCACAAACTCGGCCAAGTCATTTTCTTCCAAGGTGAACATGATTCTACACCTCCATGATGTGAAGTTGGATGCTCCTTTGAGTCTATCCTCAATTTTAAGACCGTTCACCATCTTGACTAAAATAGGGATAGACAAGAGATATAAAGATCAATAGAGAGTATTGCTGCAATGACAAATCTGATACGATCTTCTTCAAACCCGCTTGATACCATGTTAATTTTATGATCAAAATTAAAGCATCAGAAAATGCAACGCTATGAACAATGAACACAACAAGATACCCTAGGAAAACCCTTCAACTTGAGGGGAAAAACCCAGCAACAATATATCTCTTATATATTGAATGATAAGGACAACAATCTCCTTTACAATGGCCAAATCCAAGGCCTACAGGTATGGCTTCACTTCTTGAAGCATAATGAATAAGTTCACACTTGATAAATCTAATTTGCTCTTGAAATAACTTGATCTGCTCCTTAGAAGTCTGCTCTACCTTGTGAATTATGCTTGTGATATAATATGTATTGAATGCGTGTCTTGAACAATGAGGAAGCATTATATATACAAGTGAGAAGAAAGAGACGCATCTCTTCAATCTCCATGTCGGCCTCCACCAAAAGTCGTGTCTCCAAAAAAATGCATAAAGTTGGGTTGGAAGTGGGAGCCTGACGCTGCTCCTCTAAGGAGGGCATGAGAGAGAGAGAGAGAGAGAGAGAGAGAGAGAGAGAGAGAGAGAGAGAGAGAGAGAGAGAGAGAGAGAGAGAGAGAGAGAGAGAGAGAGAGAGAGAGAGAGAGAGAGAGAGAGAGAGAGAGAGAGAGAGAGAGAGAGAGAGAGAGAGAGAGAGAGAGAGAGAGAGAATTAAAGAGAAAGAGAGATATATAGAGAGATATAGAGAGAGGTAGAGAGATAGATAGATAAACATGGAGAGATAGAACAAAAGAGAGAGGTAGATAGACAAAGAGAAGAGAGAAAAACATAGAGATAGTGAGGGGGGAGACTGGGGAAGAAAGAGAGATATGACTCCATGAATAGTTGGTAGCTTCAAATTGATTTTTTTTGCAAACATAGAGATAACGAGGGGGGAGAGGGGGAAGAAAGAGAGAAAGAGGACATTAGAGCACATATCATCATCATCTGTGCTTTCCTCTTCCTCTTCATAAGTAGGAGGAGGATTGGTAATAGGCTTTTGCTGCTCTGTAGGTGCATGAGATGTTGTGGTAGTAGAGGCTGAGGCCAGGTCCTCCTTAGGTTGAGGATAACAAATGATTCTTACACTATAGCTTGATTCCCTTTCTTGGATCTTCCCTGTTGCCTTTATCCTTTAGATGCCCTCTTTTCTTTGAGAAAATCATCATATTCCTCATCTGTCAATTCTTGTCTTTTTCTCTTCTTATCAATGGTGAGATAAACCCCCTTGTTCTTCAGTTTTGCAACCTCTCCATCCACCCATTCTTTGGTTAATTGTATGACCTTTTGTGTTATCTGGTCCAGTGAGGTCATTTCTGGCTGATTCAATTCAGGGGATGATATTATCTCATTACATATTTTCTAGTTTTCATATTCTTGGGACATAACCACTCTGTCATCTTAATGCAATTGCACTGGCACTGGTATGTAGTCCAATGTGTAGATTTGTTTCAAAGTAAGCCTTTGATAGCTTCTCCTTCTCACTTCTATTTCATCATCACAATCGGCCCAATAGTCCTCAAGATGCACCTGATGCATTGATTTCTTATATAGTGCTTGCATCCTATCATATGGGTTATATTTCTTGGATAGTGAAAAAGGCTGTAAAAACATCAACTACAAACCCCCTATTGCTTCCTTGGCACTTTCCTTGTCTGGGCACATATACCACCCAATGATGAGTGGGAATAGGACATTAGGTATTTTACCTTTTTCAATAAAAGCCTCGAGTGAAGGCAATATCTACTTGGCCATCTCCATCAGTATGACCTTATCAATTGGGTATCTTGGCAACATGAGAGGCTGCCTAGTAAAATCTTCCATTCTTATGTATGTAAATGTGGGGAACTAGATGAACCAAGGCCCATGCTTGTATATTACAGCTTGAGCTTCTATGCTCAACCTCTTTACTCTATCTTCTTCCATAGTCATGACTAAATGCATAGAAAATGAATCATTCACTCTTTGATAATGTTGGAGAGACTCTCTCTATTTCAACTATGGGTAATGATCCCATATGTTCACATCTCCAAGGTTACTACCAACCCTACCAATTGTTTGCAAACCACTAAATGTTCCTCTGAATGCACATGCATAAACCACATACGAGGTCATATGAAACATATTGGTCTTTCCTCCCAGATTTCTCATGCCTTCATCCAGACTGTCACTTATGATTTTTGCCAACGAGTGTTTTGCATTAGTGGCCTCTACCATTCTTGTGAGACCATACATCCAATTTTTAAAATATCTAGCATTTGGTCTTCCCCTCATTTGGTTGAGCATTGCTATCATGTACTGATATTCAGGAGCAAAATCAAATTTATATAAATGCACAGGTAGCTTTGCAGAAGCTTTATATGTGTTGTCATTAGCCCTCTAGGAGAACATGATTCTTTTGCAATCCTTCTCGGTGCCATTGTATTTCTTTTCTAACTTTTCCAAGTTTATTTTGCATGCCCGAGGTCCACTTGGCAGATTGAAAGCTGAAGTGATGCCCTCAATTGAAAAGTCTACATATACCCAGCCATGCTTTTCTACCTTCCTGTTGTTGGTATTGTAATTATGAGCACATTCTACTACCAGCTTGATGGCCTCCATTGCATAAGGGAATCCTCCTGCATGCCACGTGCCTTAGCTATAAATGTTGATGAGTAGAGGTTGTCCGCTCCCTTTTTCTAGCATTGCCGTCCATGCATCCATATCTGTGTTCCTTGGATGAGTGTCATTTATTTAGCTATATTTGAATGATATTCCTTCGGGTTGTATACCCATAGGCTTTAGGAATTATGTGTTTGACCCGTTCTTACGGACCACTATCGAATCCTGTGACAAAACACATGTATTTCTTACCCTAACATGTCATGTGCACGTGCGGATCAACGATTATATGGATATGATAATATTTTGATTCTTATTCAACATGTTTCATACACAATCATATTGATTTACTCTGATAAAAACAATATTTACCAGCTCATTTATCTCTAAACGACAAAAGAGGGTTTTGTCATTACATACCTGATATTCACTGCCTTTTCCTATTCAATTGATATCTAGGTAGGCATGTTCACCTTGCAATTACCCTCCTCTATTTGCCGTGTGAATCTGCACCCTATTCCATTGCTTTCACAAGTTGCGGTAATGTTGTCTTAATCGCAGAGTAACTCTTTAAATTTTGCTTGAATATGTGATAAATTCAAAATGAGCTCAAATCCTTGCTTTTAATAAAAAAACAATGGTGAATTAGGTTGTGATTAATGTTAATTTGTTGATATCCATTGATCGACACCTAAGCATTGGAAATGTTAATAGGTGGCGTGTGATTATTCAAAATTTTGAAGGTTCACCCACCATTAGAATAGCATTTAATGCGGGGATGCACATTTGCATATATCACGGATATTGAGAAATATGCCTGATACTAGGAAGATGATGATGTCATCATGATTACGACCAACCATTGACCAACGACCAAAATTGGGTCATCCTACCCTTGTTTAACAATCGTGATAACATAATGCACTGACATGATTGGGTCAATGTGCCACGTGGTAGCACCGTATTGGTTTATAAAGATCTATGTGTTATGTGTTTCAGTAGTGGATATGGGGTTCTTAAGGAATATCAGGGTTCTAAAGTACGCAAAATATCCCCTTCTCGAGTGAAGATGAGGATGACATCATATCTTTTATTAATGTTTCAAATCCGTTTAAGATGTGATGTCATTGTCATATTGACGAAGATCAAGTATCTTAGCTAATATGCAGGATATTAAAGTTCTCCTTCGTATTGCATAGGATCGGGATATTAAGAAATAGATGACCTTCCTGATGTCAGGGATATGATGACGTCATTGTCATATTGGGTCTTCTTTATATCGAGTTAAGATGACATCATCATCATATTAAGGAAGATCAGGTATCTTAACTAATATGACAGATATAACTTTTTTTGAAAAAATTTTGGCCACTTTTTGGCACCCCAACTTTTTGCACTTACCTAGTAGCAAGAGGCCATAATTCAGGGGAAATTACCACAAGGAAAATTAATCTAGCTAGACTCTGGTGGCCTACATTATACAAGGATGCAAAGAGATATGCCAAACAATGTGACATTTGCTAGTGCATCGGAAAAAAACTACAAGAGATGAGATGCCGCTGAGACCAGTACAAGCTCATCTCCCATTTGAAAAATGAGCAATTAACTTTATTGGATCTAAAGACCCCACTACTAAACATTCTAAAAAAATATTTATCTTTAAATGGATTTAATGCCTACCTAAATGGATAGAAGCCAAACCAACTAAAAACTGCACTACAAAAACTGCCACGAAGTTTTTATATGAGAACATAACAATGAGATTTAGATGTCCTTTAAGCATAACAAGTGATCAGGGAAAGCATTTTGTCAACAACATGATTGCAAAACTATTATGAAATTTTATGATAACACACAATAAGAGCTCACCCTATCATGCACAAGCAAATAGAGTAAGTAAAGTCGTAAACAAGATAATAGGGACAACATTGACTAAAATGTATAATGGTAATAGAGAAGAGTAGGACCTAAAAGTACCTACAGTACTTTAGGCCTACCACACAATGTATAAAAGGACAAAAAGTTCACAGCCTTTGAACTAGTGTATGGAATGGATGTTATGGTACCGATGAGATTCATACTTCCAAATTTTCATACTGCATTGACTTTGCATTAATAGAGGTTGAGTCCTTAGTTGAAATAATTAAAGAAATAGAAAAACTGGATGAGAATAAACTAATTGCGGCATACAATTTTAACCTAGAAAGGATGCGGCAGAAGGCCTGGCATGACAAAAATTTACGGCTGAACATTTTCAAAGAAGGCGATCTAGTACTTTTGTATGACATAAAATTTAAGAAACAAGGAAAGTTGAAAGTAAGATGGTTAGGACCCTATTATATCTAGAAGAAATTACAAAATCCAGAGTAGTCAAATTAAGAGACATGAATGGGAAATTATTAGTAGGGTTTGTCAATGGAGCAAGGTTGAAGCATTACCACCAATATCTAGAATGAAAGAAGATAACACAATAGATTCATAGAAATGTATCATAAGTGATGTATTATAGTGTAACATAAAGCAACTGTTAGCAACTTATGAGAGGGTAATACTTAACGGCTAGAAAAGACAGCCAAAAGAGAAATAGGTAAATGCAATAAATGCATAAAGGTACCATTAGGGCTATAAAACCCTAACCCTTCATACAACTCATCACAATTCTACTTAACACTTACTAAGAAGTGATCTCTAAAGTGAAAGAGAAGAGTGCTAGTAAACCGTAAGTACAACTATGAAACAAAAATAATGGTCACCCCATGCTAATTGATGTCACAAAGAAGCCAAGGGCAAAGTATAAGAAGTATCCCTATAAAGCAATGGAGGTGGATAAGGATGATTCTTTCTCAAAAGTACTAGTGGATATCATATATGCAAAGGATGTGAGAAAATATATACATACACCAATATCTGAAATAGATCACACAAAAAATGAGGAACTACAAAGCACACTCCTCCAACTAGACAAAACAAGGTATTTACCACAATACAAGAACATTGTAGCAAAGAAATTAGATATTTGGGAGGATTACCTAGATTTATGTGGAGAGCATAACTAGGTTCAAATTATCCTAAGTTGCATACATGATGAATTCATGTACTTGGACACACCTCATTGAATTACAAAACAAGCTATACAAGCAGTTATGGGGTTGTGTGTGATAGGATAGCTACTGGAAAAGAAGGAAATAAAAAATGAAAAGTAACAAAGCTAATCGGGGCCACATTGGATGGATGGAGTTTGAATGTGAATGAGATTACAAGCCTACTATTTTGTACATATAAGATTATAATGGTGCAAGGGCACCTTTAGGCCATATGGTCAAATTTTAGTTTTATGTTTTGTTTTGATGTGTTTGGTCTAATAAGGTCATTTATGACCATTTGGGATCATTTTGATCCATTTTTGGAATGATGTAGGTCCACTGGTCAAAAGTTGTAAACATTGGCAAAAAGATGTAAAAGTTCTCATTGTGAAAGTTGTCAAAAAGAGCATTAAAGTTGAAACTTTGATTAAGAAGTTAGTTATGGGTGTTTGGTAGTTGGAAAATGATTGGGAAAGGATAAATACATGTTGTAAACATGAATCCCAAGGTAGGAGAAGGTGGGAGTGAACATTTGAATAAAGATTGTGAATCATTTTGGAGCAATTTCTTTGCATTTTTCTGTAATAGTTCTGTTCTTTAGCTTGGTACAAATTTGTAAGGCCCATTTAATGATCTAAAACTCATTGGAAAGTGTGTACATGTGAATCTACTTCATTTTTCTTTTTGTTGCGTCAATTTTTATGGAGATTTGAATAAGTTATGGCATTTTTATTGAGGGTAGGTCTGTAAAATTTAATTTTCTGAAAAATGCAGTCTAAAAACATGCATGGTACAACCTAGTATAGCCTAATATTGAGGAATATAATATATGGATGGAAATATATTTGTTTTTAGTTTACAATGCTTTTGGTTGCATGTGCTTTTACTATGTTTTGAGTGAGTTATACCATTTTTGGTGAAAGTAGTTTTGTAATAATCCTAGGGTTTGTACAAGAACAATCTTGTTTTTGCCCAATTCCGTACAAAACAACCTAGCCCATTTTAAAATATGTTTAATAAGGGCAAAAAGGGTATTTGAAATAGGTCTTAGATTTTGAATATCAGGTATGTACTGAAAGTTATGGTCAAAAAGGTCTAAATTTCTGCTCAATGTTTTAGGGTTTAAGAGCAAGTTGCCAAGAATGAACAAGAATGCACATTTGCATCATTTGTATTAAAACCCTATTTGGAATGTCCTTATTCCACTGCATCATATAATGGAGATATAAGGATTGGATTTAATTTCTATGTGTGTATGAATGTATACGATGTGTTATGACTGATGTATTCTCATTGTATGTTAGATTTCCTTGTTATTCTTTATGATTCTATCATTGTATCCTCAGAGGTATAAACTAACTTTAGAGAATTGACTGAGGCTCAAATCTTTGGACTGTGTCCTCTCCATTTCTTGCCAACCGTAGGTATATTCTAGAAACTTTAACTCAAAATGTGTGTATGTAAGAACTTCATCCAAGAATAGAACTTAAGCTATTATTCGTCATATATTGGATGAAGTAGAATATTTATAAAAATACCAAGTGAGCTCACTACTTACCTCCCATAGAGTTTAATCACTTAAATTACTAAAGATTAATAAATTAATAATGTATTAATGCCACGTCATAACATGTCAAAGTTCCATTCAATCATTGGAACTTGTCTCTTTAGGAGGCATATTTTGAAAACTTTAACTTGAGATCTATTAGTGTATCAATAGTTCAACTCAGAATGAAGCTTAAGCCATTGAAAATCATATATCAAATGATGTATAACATTTACAAAAAATTCTCTATACTTTTATTAAGAATTAATATTTAGTTCTCACTCGAGTGAGCATTACTTATGACCCATAGAATTTCATCACTAAAATTTCTAAAGGATAAAAAATTCATAATATAGTAAACTACATGGAACTTGCAGAGCATTGTCTCTCCATTAGTCGATTTTTAGATTCATTATTTCCTTCAAGAAAGAAGTGCTATCGGGTCCCCTTTTTTTGTTCCATAGAATCCTCTTCAATATAAATTTTTCCACCAATATATTATTTTCCATCAATATACTAGGACCATAAAAATTTATGTGATCTTCGACTTCAAGTTGTTCATTTTGCTTCCAGGGCCCTTTGTTTAATTGGTGTATACATTTTGGGGCACTTTAGGAAGTTTCATGTGTCTAAATGCATGTTGATCGGGGATTGTTTGATTCTAATTTAAATTGATAGCTAGTGCATCTAAAAATCATTGTTGGTTTGACAAATTAATAACATTGCATCATTGGCCAATGTATCTATGTCATAAGCAGTGGGCATTGTCAAACATTGGTTTGTAAAACATAAATGCAAAGTTAGATGACACAAGCCAAGATACTTGGTAGGTTTTCACACCTCCAAAGTTTTGTTAGTCTAGAAACTTCATTTTGTTGTGTGATTGGTTGATGATATACAAGTTGGTGATCAAGGTAGGTCCCTCTCCTTTAATGCCACAAGCTTGTGAAATAATAAGAGAAAAAGAACTCAACCATATGGTTCCCTTGTATATCTCTACATCATTGTTAGTTTGACAACATTCTATTATCCCATTGGAGTAGGAAAAGAATGATGTAGTACCTAGTAGGTGCATCTACTTCTTATGATCTTCCACACTAGATTTACATCTAATGGATGGTAAATCATTTGGAAACATCTCCATTTTTTAAGAAATAACATTGTACAATTGGCTAGTGCATCCACATTAGTCTAGTGCCCTCCCTGCTTTTGAAGGATTTTTCTTCTTGCACACAACTATATACTTACCATTTCACACATCAAGTGATTAAACTTACATGTTTCTTTGAAGTGGTTGTGGCCATTTTCCATGTAGAGTTTACGAACACTCCACTCTCTATGTGTCATAAAATTTATTTCCTAGGTTTCATCATCTTCTCAAGTAGCTTTAGTTTTATATAAATAAGACCTCTGTGCTCAAGTAATTCAATAATTATCAAGCTAAAAAATTTCCAAATGATTTAATCCCTTATTATTTACATCAGAATATTTTTCCCAACCATAATCTACTTTTTCTTACCATTGGACAGTTCACCCAATAATTTTTTTTCCAAATTCAATTGACAATTCACCAATGAAATTATCTTATTTTATGAAAACATATCTAACTCAATAATAATAATCAATATTGTTAGAAAGTATAACAAATACAAGAAAAATCAAAATGGAAATTGTTTCTTCTACCAAAAAAAGACATACATTCACCACAAAATTAAATGTGTTTGGCCAAGATTTTCTAGAATTTTATATAATTTTCTAAGGGGATTACTTAAATTTGTCATTTATTATGGTGTGCATGGAGGCATACTTAGGCTTTGCCAAGGTCTTCGTAGCATGGGAGTTGTACTATCACCTTCATTTATATATCTACCTTAGAAGACTAAGAGCTATGTGCAAATGATGGGTTAAGGTAAAGTCTACCCCTTCCACTTTTTGGGGCAATCAAACCTTCTCTTCTAGCATACCTTCCTTCACCCTAGACATATATGTGAATTGGTTTATAAGAATCCCTTACAAGAGAAATAAGTGAAGAGATGCATCTAGAAAATAAAAATCTAGGTTAAAGATAAAATATCCCGTTATTGCCACCTTAACTCTTCTCCTTACTATCAAATATTTCTCCCCCAATATTCCTTTAAAAATGATGTTGTAGGGGCTCGGGAAGAAAAGATACATTATAGTCATTTATTTAATATCTTCTCGTGTAGCATAACTCCACCTTTTTAATGCCCGAACATTTGTGTTCCAATGGCAACCATGATTTGTATAAATTGTAGATTCCAAACATGCTAACAATAAATAACTCACCACCTCCTTGACATTGATACTACACACAAGCATAACCATATATCATTTGGCCACATCACCTCATTGTCGTTAAGCTCAGGACCCTTATTTCCTTATACTATACTTCAATCATTAAGCCTCATTTCATGTGCAACATATTCAGATTCCTCATGTAAAATCTCCCTATTAATAACATCTACAAACCTTAATAAATTTATATATTTAATGCCTCATTATTTTTATAAAAAGTTTAAAATACTCCCTCCACTATGGGGCCTGAACACTAACTTTGCCTCTAAAGTTAGGCCATGAGCATAACTGATTACTATATGTGGTTGTTATTAGATTTTGAGATATTCATGTACTAGCCAAATGATGTGCTACGTGATTATGATGTCTTTGCAATAAGAAAATTAATATGTTTGAAGCAATGTATTAGTGAAGATGTCGTGTCTACAAATAGATTAACTTTTTAGCTAGGGATTTTTCCTCTTTTCATCACATTAATTACTAACAAGGAATCTCTTTTTACTATCAAATATGTTATATTTTGAGAGAGTTGCTCCTAGGCCCATGATTGAAGACTTACATTTTTTTTCATTGTTCATGCATAATCCTAAAAATAGTGAACCTTCGTAATGGGATTCTCCCTACAACTTCCTTAAAACAAATCCTCCTCTTGCTACTCTTAAGTTACCCCTCATAACTCCTTCAAAATGTAGATTTAATTTATATAAAACTTTTGGAGCCTACCAATCTTTGTGAAAACTTTTTGCTTTAATACTAAACTTGTTTTTTCTAGTTTAATAGCAACTAACCCATAAATGAGGAGGGAAAAATAAAAATGATGTATATATTTTAATTTATTTTTTAATTTAAAAATGTAAATAAAAATTTAAAATATTATTTAAAACATTTGAAAACATTTAAATGATAAAATGTGAACTAGATTTAAAATATTATAACAATTTCCGTAAATATTAAATAAATTATTACTTCTAAAATTACATTTCTCAACTGGATATG
The DNA here is from genome assembly GCA_027924645.1 of Cunninghamia lanceolata. Taxonomy (NCBI): domain Eukaryota; kingdom Viridiplantae; phylum Streptophyta; class Pinopsida; order Cupressales; family Cupressaceae; genus Cunninghamia; species Cunninghamia lanceolata. Next base: position 2,747,764 of record BSBN01000136.1, read on the forward strand.
TCCATAAAGAGATAAACATCAATATGTATATTTTCAAGGTTTAGTAATATTGACAAGGACGAGTTTTGGTAATAGTGAAAGATTAGGACTTATAAAGATGGATGAATCTCTAGGTGGTGCACAACTATGAGAAGAAGTGTTATGAAACATGTTAGATCATCCTTAAGGATGAAGATGAAATTTCTATCTTGTGGTAAGACTGAAGACTAAGGAGTGAGTTAGATGGATGAATCTGTACAAGGTGCATTTCTATGAGCAGAAGTGCCATGAAACACAAAGTCATGGTCAGCAAGGACGAGGATGAAATTTCAATTGTGTGGGGAGTGAAGAGTGAGTACTTACAAAGATAGGATGAATTTGTACAAGCTTGACTACTATAAGCAAAAGTGTGATGAAACACCATGTCAGACACTATGACAACCATACATATAACTTATCAAATGATTGTGGAAGGGAAAGACTTTGACTTGTGCGAAGTGATAAGGGAGCAACTGCTAGAAAACCTGTAGAAAAGAAAAGGTTGAACTACAAATTTAGGTATAGAACCCTAATTGAATATGTATTTCTATTTTATGAATGCTCTTCTGAACTATGGGGGTAAAATATGGCAACAAGATAGTTCAGTAGCAACCCAAATAAAACATGGAACCATTTTCAAGGACAAACCCTCCTTCACTACTACATATTGGGGGTACCAAGGCCCTGTAGGATAAGATGCAAGCAAGAGAGAGGATACCATATGAGTTAGTGAAACAATATACAAATCATATAACATTCATGGTCGATAAAGACTATATACTTATATGGAGGTAGTAGAACCTAGGACATCATGGATACCTAGGCTACCCTATGAAATAACAACACATCTTAAATAGATGCATATGCAAAGGCTCTCTTGATAAAATTGAAAGACCCAAACACAGAGAGGTTGGGGACATATAGAGAATTCATGGACAAACTACATGAGAAAGAGGCAGAGGAACATGTAGAAAAATATAAGGAAAATGTACATTCACATTGGAGTATACCTAAGCATGACACTCAACCTAGTTCTTTAGATCTGTAAATTGTTGCAACACTTCTACAATCTACGACATCAGCTCCACAGCTGAGCATATCAACAAAATCCCATACACCAAGTAGATCATGGAGAAGAAACCTCTAGCTCACAAGTTGTGGCAGTGCCAAAATCATCTACACAAATAGTGTCAAGTCCACAACACAAAGAAAAGAAACATGCTACAAGAAGTATCATAAATACTTCTACAAATGAGTGGAGTCAAAAAGGCCACAAAGAAGAAACAAGGGGTAAAAAGATCACTCGTACAAGCATACAAAGGAAAAGAAAGTGGGGAAGAAGTGATAGAAACAAGCAAACCACCACCAAAGAAGAAGACCAAATCAGTAATAGTAGTGATAGAAGAAAAAGAGCAACTAGAACAATCTTAGGAAGAGGAGCCAATAATTAATTTAGATACATTAGTGACTGCAATTCAATGTCATGGTATACTCAAAACAACAATTGATATGTATAATGATGTTGTCTACAAAAACCAAGAAATCATACAAAGAGCCCTCATCATTTATATGTGGAGAAGTGATCAGATGCTAGAAGATATAATAGAGGGTTTTCCTCAAGAATTGATAGAGGCAATGAGGAAAAGAAGGCAAAATGCCTTACAAATAGAGGAGGAGATGAGGCAGAAAGAAGTGGATGAGATAGACCCATCCCTTTCCACCATAGGGAAAGACAAACTGATAGAGATGCAAGCAAAGGAGTTTAGAAAACAACAGAGGGTAGATACCCTATTGAGTCTCACAACAGAAGAAAAGGAAAAAGTACAAAAGGAGAGAAAAGAAATAACAAGAAGAGCATATCATGCAATGAGGAAGGAGAACAAAAATAATCAAGAACAAGAAATAAATTCCCCTCATAGTGCACAACAAGAAGAAGAGAAAGAGGAAGAGAAACATAAAGATCAACCAGAGACACAAATAGATACTAAAGATGCTTCTTCATCTTCCTCCCCCATCTAGTCCATCAAGGACTTCTTGGCACAAAATAAGATACAACCAGTGGTTACACCGTAGCTTCTGCAACTCGCCCTCATTGGCTCACAATTGAATTTATCTAGAATATCACCCCTTTAAAAGCTACAATTAGGGGATATTTTTCACTGCACTGCAAGAGAAGAAATCCTACAGTAGCATGTGGAGAGAAATGAACATTTGCAAGAGGTGGTAGATGTAATAGAATATGAATTACCAAATGCTTAGAGAGATACAACATTACCGCTTACACAATAGCTCAAACAACTAGTAAATAGCATGTAGGTGGACATAAAATATCAAGAAGATAAGGTGAAAAAGTAGGTGATAGAGGAAATAAATAAGAAAAGAATGGCAGAAGCATCCAAGAAATGTGTGTTAACACACACACAAATTGAAACCCAAATAAAGAGTATTCAACAAGCCATAGGGGAGGCTATTGTATTATACTGGTTTTGTCTATAATGGCCCACTATGACAAAAAGTATAAAGGATTAGATAGATTCTCTAGAAGTACAAATAGCACAGGCTATAGGGACATATGATCGCTTGAAAGATATGAATGGAGTAATAAGGGCACAGATTGAAATAGTGCATACATAGCTACAACAATTACAAGATCAAAGGGAGTAGATTAAGGGACAAGTTAAGAAGTTGAGAGAATTAATTATCCTCTGCCTAGCACATCTAACAAGAATAATATTTGAGGCAAAAAAAATGCACAGAAGGTACATATCCCTTCCACCATAGGGGATACTGAGAAGATACATATTGAGATAGAGGCTCAGATTCAGATGCTACAACATACAAAGAAATAATGGGACACAACCTTGAGCCAATTGAAGGTAATTTATAGGAACATCTTACTTGGGAACTAGCACCGCATGTCTTGAGGACAAGACATAGTTCTAAAAAGGGGAGATGATGTTGGTAAGGTATACACAGTAGCAGGTCACACAATAGAACCTACCACAAGTCACTGCAAGGAAAATTCAAAGGTTGGGGCTGACATATGTGATAGTAATTAGGATTTCTTAAAAGGGACATGTCCCTATTGTATCATGTATGTAATAGAAGAATATGTAACATGTATGTAAGAGAGAATATGTGAAGAAGATATATGTGCAGAGCAGAGACTTAGATCTACTATTTTGTACATATAAGATTATAATGAGTATATAATGGAGATATAAGGATTGGATCTAATATCTATGTGTGTATGAATGTATATGATGTGTTATGACTAATGTATTCTCATCGTATGTTACATTTCTTTGTTGTTCTTTATTATTCTCTCGTTGTATCTTCCAAGGTATAAACTAACTTTAGAGAATTGACCGAGGCTCAAATCTTTGGACTGTGCCCTCTTCATTTCCTGCCAGTAGTAGGTATATTCTAGAAACTTTAACTCAAAATGTGGGTATGTAAGAACTTCATCCAAGAATAGAACTTAAGCTATTGTTTGTCATATATTGAATGAAGTAGAATATTTATAAAAATCCTAAGTGAGCTCACTACTTACCTCCCATGGAGTTTAATCACTTAAATTACTAAAGATTAATAAATTAATAATGTATCAATGCTACGTCATAACATGTCAAAGTTCCATTCAATCATTGGAACTTGTCTCTTTAGGAGGCATATTCTGAAAACTTTAACTCGAGATCTATTAGTGCATTAATAGTTCAACTCAGAATAAAGCTTAAGCCATTGAAAATCATATATCAAATGATGTATAACATTTACAAAAAATGCTCTATAGTTTTATTATGAATTAATATTTAGTTCTCACTCGAGTGAGCATTACTTACGACCCATAGAATTTCATCACTAAAATTTCTAAAGGATAATAAATTAATAATTTAGTAAACTACATGGAACTTGTAGAGCATTATCTCTCCATTATTTGATTTTTAGATTGATTATTTCCTTCAAGAATTAAGTGCTATCGGGCCCCCTTTTTTGTTTCATAGAATCCTCTTCAATATATATTTTTCCATCAATATAATATGACCATAAAAATTTATGTGATTTTCAACTTCAAGTTGTTCATTTTGCTTCCTGTGCCCTTTGTTTAATTAGTGTATGCATTTTGAGGCACTTTAGGAAGTTTCATGTGTCTAAGTGCATGTTGATTGGGGATCATTTGATCCCTAATTTAAATCAATAGTTAGTGCATCCAAAAAGCATTGTTGGTTTGACAAATTAATAACATTGCATCATTGGCCAATGTATCTATGTCATAAGCGGTGGGCATTGTCAAACATTGGTTTGTAAAACATAAATACAAAGTTAGATAACACAAGCCAAGATACTTGGTAGGTTTTCACACCTCCAGAGTTTTGTTAGTCTAGAAACTTCATTCTTTTGTGTGATTGGTTGATGATATACAAGTTGGTGATCAAAGTAGGTCCCTCTCTTTTAATGCCACAAGCTTGTGAACTAATAAGAGAAAAAGAACTCAACCATATGGTTCCCTTGTATATCTCTAAATCATTGTTAGTTTGACAACATTCTATTATGCCATTGGAGTAGGAAAAGAATGATGTAGTACCTAGTAGGTGCATATACTTCTTATAATCTTCCACACTAGATTTACATCTAATGGATGGTAAATCATTTGGAAACATCTCCATTTGTTAAGAAATAGCATTGTGCAATTGGCTAGTGCATCCACATTAGTCTAGTGCCCCCTTGCTTTCGAAGTATTTTTCTTCTTGCACACAACTATATACTTACCATTTCACACATCAAGTGATTAAACTTACATGTTTCTTTGAAGTGGTTGTGGCCATTTTGCATGTAGAGTTTATGAACACTCCACTCTCTATGTGTCATGAAATTTATTTCCTAGGTTTCATCATCTTCTCATGTAGCTTTAGTTTTATATAAATAAGACCTCTGTGCTCAAGTAATTCAATAATTATCAAGCTAAAAAATTTCCAAATGATTTAATCCTTTATCATTTACATCAAAATATTTTTCCCAACCATAATCTACTTTTTCTTACCATTGGACAGTTCACCCAATAATTTTTTTTCCAAATTCAATTGACAATTCACCAACGAAATTATCTTATTTTATGAAAACATTTATAACTTAATAATAATAACCAATATTGTTAGAAAGTATAACAAATACAAACAAATTCACAATGGAAATTGTTTCTTCTACCAAAAATAGAGATACATTCACTACAAAATTTAATGTGTTTGGCCAAGATTTTCTAGAATTTAATATCATTTTCTAAGGGGATTACTTAAATTTGTCATTTATTATGGTGTGCATGGAGGCATACTTAGGCTTTGCCAAGGTCTTCGTAGCGTGGGAATCGTACTATCACCTCCATTTATATGTCTACCTTAGAAGACTAAGAGCTATGTGCAAATGATGGGTTAAGGGAAAGTCTACCCCTTCCACTTTTTGGGGCAATCAAACCTTCTCTTCTAGCATACCTTCCTTCACCCTAGACATATATGTGAATTGGTTTATAAGAATCCATTACAAGAGAAATAAGCGAAGAGATGCATCTAGAAAATAAAAATCTAGGTTAAAGATAAAATATCCCGTTATTGCCACCTTAGCTCTTCTCCTTACCCCAATATTCCTTTTAAAACGCTGTTGTAGGGGCTTGGGAAGAAAAGATACATTATAGTCATTTATCTCGTGTAGCATAACTCCACCTTTTTAATGCCCGAACATTTGTGTTCCCATGGCAACCATGATTTGTATAAATTGTAGATTCCAAACATGCTAACAATAAATAACTCACCACCTCCTTGACATTGATACTACACACAAGCATAACCATATATCATTTGGCCACATCACCTCATTGTCGTTGAGCTCAGGTCCCTTATTTCCTTATACTGTACTTCAATCATTAAGCCTCGTTTCATGTGCAACATATTCGGATTCCTCATGTAAGATCTCCCTATTAATAACATCCACAAACCTTAATAAATTCATATATTTAATGCCTCATTATTTTTATAAAAAGTTTAAAATACTCCCTCCACTATGGGGCCTGAACACTAACTTTGCCTCTAAAGTTGGCCATGAGCATAACTGATTACTATATGTGGTTGTTATTAGATTTCGAGATACTCATTTACTAGCCAAATGATGTGTTACATGATTATGATGTCTGTGCAATAAGAAAATTAATAGGTTTGAAGCAATGTATTAGTGAAGATATCGTGTCTACAAATAGATTAATTTTTTAGCTAGGGATTTTTCCTCTTTTCATCACATTAATTACTAACAAGGAATCTCTTTTTACTATCAAATATGTTATATTTTGAGAGAGTTGCTCCTAGGCCCATGATTGAAGACTTACATTTTCTTTCATTGTTCATGCCTAATCCTAAAAATAGTGAACCTCCGTAATGGGATTCTCCCTACAACTTCCTTATAACAAATCCTCCTCTTGCTACTCTTAAATTACCCCTCATAACTTTTTCAAAATGTAGATTTAATTTATAAAAAACTTTTGGAGCCTACCAATCTTTGTGAAAACTTTTTTCTTTAATACTAAACTTATTTTTTCTAGTTTAATTGCAACTAACCCATAAATAAAGAGGGAAAAATAAAAATGATGTATATATTTTAATTTAAAAATGTAAATAAAAAATTAAAATATTTTTTAAAACATTTGAAAACATTTAAATGATAAAATGTGAACTAGATTTAAAATATTATAACAATTTCCATAAATATTAAATAAATTATTACTTCTAAAATTACATTTCTCAACTGGATATGTCCGTAAAGAGATAAACGTCAATACGTATATTTCGAGGTTTGGTAATATTGACAAGGACGAGGTTTGGTAATAGTGAAAGACTAGGACTAATAAAGATGGATGAATCTCTAGGTGGTGGACAGCTATGAGCAGAAGTGTATGAAACATGTCAGATCGTCCTTGAGGACGAAGATGAAATTTCAATCTTGTGGTAAGACTAGGACTTATAGAGATGGATGAATTTCTAGGTGGTGGACAGCTATAAGCAGAAGTGTTATGAAACACGTCAGATTGTCCTTAAGGACGAAGATTAAATTTCAATCTTGTGATAAGACTAGGACTTATAAAGATGGATGAATCTCTAGGTGGTGGACAGCTATAAGCAGAAGTGTTATAAAACATGTCAGATTGTCCTTAAGGACGAAGATGAAATTTCAATCCTGTGGAAGACTGAAGACTGAAGACTGAGGAGTGAGTGAGACGGATGAATCTGTACAAGGTGCATTTCTATGAGCAGAAGTAGGATGAATCTGTACAAGATTGACTGCTATGAGCAGAAGTGAGATGAACCACCATGTCATGGTCAGCAAGGAAGAGGATAAAATTCCATTCTGTGAAGGTGGGCCGCTATGAGTAGAAGTGTCATGAAACAACACGTCAGGTCGGCAAGGATGAAATTTCAATCCTGTCATGAGACTGAAAACTGAGGGCTTACAATCATGTACGAATATTTTTACAAGGTGGACCACGTACCGGCAGAAATGTCATGAAACACCACGTCACGATCAGCAAGGACGAGGATGAAATTTCAATCGTGTGGGAAGTGAAGATTCAGTACTTACAAAGATAGGATGAATCTGTACAAGATTGACTGCTATGAGCAGAAGTGGGATGCACCACCATGTCATGGTCAGCAAGGAAGAGGATAAAATTCCATTCTGTGAAGGTGGGCGGCTATGAGTAGAAGTGTCATAAAACAACACGTCAGGTCGGCAAGGATGATATTTCAATCCTGTCATGAGACTGAAAACTGAGGACTTACAATCATGTACGAATCTTTACAAGGTGGACCACGTACCGGCAGAAATGTCATGAAACACCACGTCACGATCAGCAAGGACGAGGATGAAATTTCAATCTTTACATTGCAAGTCGCTATCAATATCAATATCATTCCGAGAGTAGTCAACTTGTTGCCTAACGAGGAGGGAAGCCATTGGTAATACACTAGGTCAGTTTTTCATGGTTGATCTTGCTACCACAAGCTTCAACCACATGATCTTTTCTTGTATCTTGGTGGCTATGGACATTTCTAAATTTCTTCAAGTAGATATTATTCTAGAAGTGGAGGATTGACCGTGGATTTAACTCTTAGATTATGAAGTTGTCTCCTTCTACTTCCATCAATACTTCAAAAGTAGTCATGTGGTTATGGATTGTCTCCATGGAAAACAAAAGCTTGATCATGTAGCTTCTTGGTGGTAGGATGTCTTTCTAAAAAACTTCACAGTTGATGGCTCGTTATCTAATTCTCATCCTATTGAGTCACCACCTCATGGTATGATTGATTGTTCTTTGGTGGTAATGCACGCCCATTTTGTGCCATTGCCAAATACTTCAGATGCTTTGGTTGTACACTTGGAACCTTCCTTTGCTTCCAATTTGTAGCTCTCCAAGGTCCCTTTAGTGTTTTTGTAGACTACTTCTCTTCCTATAAGTAAGATTCATCCTGCTAGCTTGGAAACACCTACTGCAATGGTGGTTGGTAATCCTCATGCAAATTACTATCACGTTGAGGAGTGCGATAATGTTTCATAAGCCATGGTGCATAGGAGGAAGAAAGACCCCAAATTTTGTTTTGAACCCACACTTTGTGTCTCTTTCCTCTTAGAGATTAAAGGGAACCCAATATGGATTATGGACTTGTGATGTTTGAAACCGGACCCAACCATGATGCAAACAAGTTGAGCCCCAAGGAAACACATGAGGAACTAGGAACCCTTGTAGAGGTGACCCTCCAGTCACTCCTCTCATAGTAGTTCTGAGTTGTTTAGCAGCAACATTGAGGGGCTATCTATCTCCCTCGAGAGTGGGACTTCATGGGTCTTAGTCATGGCAATTATGCCTATTTGTACGCCATCTATGTTACTTTCATTGTGATAATTGTCATCAGCTTCTTCTTCTCCTTATTCCTATTGTTGTGGTTGTTTTTATGTTGCTTATTAGACTCTTTGCAAGATTGTAGTTAGCATAATTATAATGTGTCCTAGAGTGTATCTTGCCCTAGATGATCAAGTTCATTGGTAGCATAAAGAAAAAAAATCTTGTCATTTTTGTTCTAAATCCGGGATCTCCTTGAGAAGTCTTCATTCTTGGTTCATATGTTCTTCTAATCACCCCCTTTCATTTTATTGGTGAATGTGCCTAATAATATTTTCTTGTTCTTGAATTTATAGTTTGATTGGATCTTCTTGTTCTAAACTTTTTGTATTTTTTAATTTGTGTTTCAGGGGGATTTTACATTCTATCTCATCTAATTTTTGTTCAACCTAATTCTCTCTCACACTAGGACACATCAGGTGCTTAGCAGAGTGGGATGATGAAAAAGAGATCTCTACTCTATTCCAGTTCACTCTAAATTCAAGTTGATTTGTAAACTAGATTAATACTTCCTAGGACTAATTTGAATCTTAGAAATACAAACTTAATATGGATGATTTCATAGAAATGAAATTTAGAAATTAGAATAAAATAGTAACAAAACCGAAAACTAAAATCTGGGAGCTTTGGCAAAGGATGCCAATGCATCACATGGACATCCACGCTTTGTGCTATTGTTTATGCAGTATCGTATAGATAACAAGGTTTGCTTGTTGCAACCTATACCTTTCAATTGAGCTTCTATTCTACCTATGTGATCTCAAAATCAACCTCCATGTGTTGGTGATCCTCATGCAAATTACTCACATTGAGGAGTGCAATAATGATTCATAGGCCATGGTGCATAGGAGCAAGAAAGACCCTCCAAATTTTGTTTTGAACCCACACTTTGTGTCTCTTTCCTCTTAGAGATTAAAGGGAGCCCAATATGGATTATGGACTTGTGATGTTTGAAACCGGACCCAACCATGATGCAAACAAGTCGAGCCCCAAGGAAACACATGAGGAACTAGGAACCCTTGTAGAGGTGACCCTCTAGTCACTCCTCTCGTAGTAGTTTCAAGTTGATTGGCAACAACATTAAGGGGCTATCTATCTCCCTCGAGAGTGGGACTTCATGGGTCTCAGTCATGGCAATTATGCCTATTTGTACGCCATGTATGTCACTTTCATTGTGATAATTGTCATCAGTTTCTTCTTCTCCTTCTTCATATTTGTTGGGTTTTTCTTCTGAATCAGCATTAGGGTTTGCTAATTCCAATGCACAGGCAGATTCAGCCAACTAATACAGGAGGTTGCGTGAGCTCCTCCCCTTCACTTCTGGTTCTGCCGCACCAAGGGGGTATCCCTATCGCTAAAGATGTAACCTTGACTAGACCAATGACAGAAAGATTTAGCTTGATAATGACAGGGAAAATACTCTCATATGTGGACCAAGATCTGCATGATAGATCACAATGTTGGCAACATTCTTGGACATGTTTGTCTAGTTGAGGATGAGAGTATGCAGGGATCCTATTCCTACTCCTACAACTAATAGGTGGAAGTATTGAAATGGTTGGGAATGATGTTTTGGATGCAAGACAAAGGGTTTTGGATCATAACTACTAACCCAGGTGCAGACCGGTGCCTATCTCAGGGCAAGGAGTCAACTAGACATATACAAAAGATGGTTTGCAACTGGCATTCAAGTTTCAAGGGGTTGGAACTGATGCTTGCCTTACAAACATCACCCAAGAATGGGTATTTAGCTACCTCTACTTATAGACATCCCTGCTGATATGCAACCTTCTCCATACTTAACCTAAAACAGTTTAATCCACTCCTTGAATGGAAGTTACAGATCAAGCATGCAGTATAGAAGTCTATACCTTAGAATCTATGAAACCGTTAGCAACCAGATTCAGAAGAAAGAGATGCATGCAACAAAGGAGACATACATATAAACACATGCGTAAGAGCATTTTTCATCTATATCAACATGAAACTGAACATATGTGCAATGTACATTCATGATGCAACATATAAACTCCAGAATGAGATAGAACAACCAGGAGATGCATTGTCTTTTGTTATTTACACAAAAATGCCCAAGTCTTCAACCTAAAATGAGTGACATAGTTTGCATTTTATAGCAAGACTGTATACTCAACAACAATTACATGGCACTTCAAAATTCACCAAATACAACACATCATGAGAAATGGCGCTCAAACATTGAATGCAGCAGGTAGAGGAGGAGACAGGGAGTAGTCTTAAGCCCTGCATCGCCGCCTGGAGACTCACAACTTCAATCAAGTACCTGATCCGTCCACATCTTCGCCCATACACTGTAACATTCGCCATTAATGGTGTACCAACCCGCGGCCTTGGGAAATGCAGTAGATTGCGCCTTTTGAAACTTTCCCGCCAAGAAATATGACCCTGATATTTCAAATATATGTGGGAACTAATTATCCCACATTCACCCGTGGCGACCTCCTCAACACTTTTATAAGCTAGGCCGTGAGCAAATATGATGTCGATGATTTTGCTCCCGACGACACCAGCTTAAACCTCATCATGATCCTCTGCATGATACTCGTATCAAACATTTCACCGATGAACCATCCTGATCATATTCATGTCCTCAGCGATCGAGGGGATCCTCATAATACCTATTGATAATAACCATCATGCGGAAGACCACATGATGCACCCCACTGATCCTGATGATGTCATCGTCATAAACAACATTGGGGTGATATTCATAAGATCACCTTATATTTGAAACATCACCCCCTGGCGAAAATATCAGGCTGATATTGAAATATGATGACCCCCCATCCGGAATATCAGGTTATATTTGAAATATGCTAAGGGGGCCCAAAGACTTAGAATTTTTTGGATTTTTTGGGAGGGTGCCTGCAAAATTTATTGCTTGAAACCTGAATGTTCATGCAAGCACCAACACTATTGTTGTGGTTGTTTTTATGTTGCTTATTAGACTCTTTGCAAGATTGTAGTTAGCATAATTACAATGTGTCCTAGAGTGTATCTTGCCCTGAGATGATCAAGTTCATTGGTAGCATAGAGAAAAAAAATCTCAAGTCTTTTTTGTTCTAAATCCGGTATCTTCCTGAGAAGTCTTTGTTCTTGGTTCATATGTTCTTCTAATCATCTCCTTTCATTTTATTGGTGAATGTGCCTAAGAATATTTTCTTGTTCTTGAAATTATACTTTGATTGGATCTTCTTGTTCTAAAATTTTTGTATTTTTATTTTGTGTTTTAGGGGGATTTTAGATTCTATCTCATCTATTTTTTGTTCAACCCAATTCTCTCTCACACCAAGACATATCAAGTGCTTAGCATAGTGGGATGATGAAAAAGAGATCTCTACTCTATTCCAGTTCACTCTAAATTCAAGCTGATTTGTAAACTAGATTATGACTTCCTAGGACTAATTTGAATCTTAGAAATACAAACTTAATATGGATGATTTCATAGAAATAAAATTTAGAAATTAGAATAAAATAGCAACAAAATCAAAAACTAAAATCTGGGAGCCTTGGCAAAGGATGCCAATGCATCACATGGATATACACGCTTTGTGCTATTGTTTATACATTATAGCATAGATAACAAGGTTTGCTTGTTGCAACCTATACCTTTCAATTGAGCTTCTATTCTACCTACGTGATCTCAAAATCAACCTCCATGTGTTTGACTTTATCTGAGGGACCTACTTTTGATATAACTAAAAAGAAGATTAGGGCTACTAAGAAGCTTGCTAGGAATGGTCAAACCTTTTCTTTGGTCTTTCAACCTCAACACATAGTCAATTGATAAATATTTTGATAAAAGTGTGCATCTATCCTAGGTGTGTCTACCTAGAGATATGATGCAATGACAAAAGATGCTAGGACCACCTCCCTAGTCTATTGGGGGGACACTAGACCTAGTGTGCAAAATATCAAAGATGACAAAAAGTTAATGGGGTCTAGTAAATGGATTGGGGTTTTGCAAGAGTTACAAATTCAAGGAAATGCTCAATGGAGAGGTTGAGCTTCACCATAGATTCACTTCTAGTACTCTATTAAAAATTTAATTAGAGAATACAGGGCTCTTAGAGAGCTCGATTCCTATTAAATTTATAAAAGAATTTTAGAGAGCTAATGAATATGCTACTTACTGAAATGCTTAATAGCGATGGGGTTTTCAGAAAATGAATTCAAGTAGCTCAGAGGAATTCACAAGAGAAAATCCAACCTTTAAGCCTCTCATATGAGCTATTCTTTCCTTGCGTTCAACCTTGCAAAATGGGATGCAAAGATAGGAGTCTGTAACAATGACTTTGTGCCTAGACCTCAAAGCTATACTAGAAAAATGCAAAGCTCAAAGTTGATTATAGCTATGAAGAAATGTTTAGAAAATTCTTCTTGCTATTATTCTTTCATTCATCTCTTTGGTAATTTCTACAATGCTATTCATCTTTCATTCCTTCATGTCTCTGGTTTTTGGAATACTCTTTATTTTAGTCAGATAACTTTCCTTTTTCTATTTCTCTTAGTAATTAAGTGCACTTGCTAATTTTATAGATTCCACTATATTTGATTTAGGGAATCATGCCAAGAATAGCCTAGTGCATTCATGGGGACATTACAACTGCTAGTGATCATCATGAGGTGGCTACATTCAAACATGATTTATAATGCATGGTACTGTATAGTATAGGATGTCAGCACATCGCATAGACATCTACGTGTTGCATTGTTGTCCTAAAATAATGAATGCATATTTGGCATGAGGGTGTAAAAAGGGTGTAAGAATGACCTTCCAATATATATTTTGGAAACTTAGCCCAATATTTAGGGAAGATGACTTAAGTTGAATTACAAAAGGGGGTCATTAAGGTGGGTGGAAAACATAATGTGAAATTGTAGAATATGCAATTTATGACATTACATTTAGCCCCCACTTTAGTAGGATGAAGATCATGAGTACTAAGCATGCTAAAATATCCAAATGAAATATTTGAAATGAAATTTATCTATAAAAATGATACTATAGAACATTAGAGATTATTCAGATTGAAAGTGTGGACATCTAAAATTGACCATGTCCTTACAACACTTCTACACCATCTAGTCATCCCCCTTCCTAAGACCACCTTATGTCACCTTGTGACATATTTGTCCTATTTTCCAAATTAGTTAAATAAATTATATTTATTTAATTAATTAAATCCCTTTTATCCAGTTGCACTAAAATTAATTAAATAAATTACATTTATTTAACTAACTAATCCATGACTATCCCTTAATTAAATAAGTTTTATTTATTTAATTAATTTTATCCTTCCAGATCATCTTTCTCCAATAATTGATTAAATAATAATTGATTAAATAATGAAATAGTTAATTAATTATTTTCTATATGTCCCCATCCTCATCTCCTTGAACAAATAATAAATGAAAGGCACAAAAGTCAAACTAAGTTTTCATCTCCACCACTCATTTCATACCACATCTCTCAATCCTAGCCATTCACATAAAGAATACCCTAGAAGCTTCCATCCTCCACCTCTTAATCTCCACCATCCATTTCATATTGTACCTCTTAATCTTAGCCGTCTATTTCCACCTCTTAATCTCAACCATCCATTGCACCTCTTAATCCTAGCCATCCATCCTATCATCCAAGAATCTATATATCAAACATCAATCAAGCCACTTTCAAGTCTTCTTGTTATGCCAAGTTGTGTTGTTAAAGTGAGAAACCAACATATCAAAATCATTATCAAAATATCATTGAAGTGCATCAAGCATTCATCAATGGAGCAACAAAGGCTATTATAGTGGTAACATTTTCTTATTATTTCATTGGATTTGTTTAGTCCTTAGGCTTCATTGGAAGTGTCGTTGAGTATGGAATAGGTACTTGGAACAAGATGCATTATTCCTTTTTTATATATTTCATATTTTTGCATACATAGAAAGCATGATTCCCCCAATTCAAAACTTGCAAAACTGTAGTATTAGAACCACAAGCCCTACAAAAGCACAATAACATGTAATCCTGCAAGGTAGGAAAAGAAAGGACTAGAATCAATATAATTTGCAAAACAAATGTGTTGGAAAATCATATGATCTAATACATGGAAGAGGGAAAACATGAATAGATAGTACACAAAAAAAAAAAATACACACATGCAGGAAAAATAAAATATAAAAACAAATCCTTTAGGGGGTGTTAAAGGGTGCTATAGGGAATAGTGATAAAATTCTTCTAGGAGTGGTCAAGTGCTTTAGGGAGCAAAGATAAAATAATGTAGGGAGAAAAAGTAAAACACTTCTAGGAGTAGTGGAAGTGTTCTAGGGAGAAGACTTATCAATGTGCATAGTATGAGGTAGTGTAGTAGGGATGTCCCCAAGGAAGGGAATGAAAGCCAACATAGAAATAAGAAAAAATTCTTGAAGAAACATTAAGGGATCTACACGCTGAAGGTCAATATAAATATATTAGAAGTGATAAACATGAAGGGACAAGGACTAAACTATTATCATCTCCTACAAATTTAGAACAATGAGAACATAGGAGAAATAGCACATAAAAACAAAATATAAAAAAACATTTGGGTCATCATGGAAGAGACCTAAATGTCTTGATGCTTTGTATCATCCTTGAAATATCAAGAAAAGTCATAGATATAATAGATGGAAGAAGCTAGATACATATACAAGAATGTCACAACATTTTTGTTTCCCTTGCATCCATGTTCCTATGGGGGAAGCAAGGGTCTTCCAAGAGAAACTAATAAATATAAACCAGACAAGCACACAGGGATAAAAAATAATTAGACAAAGCACAAATAGATGATATGAAGGTGTTGTTAGGGAAAAATCAGGTTTAACATAAAAACAACAAACTAATTAAACCCTAACTACAATGAAGTACAATCTAGCCTAGAAATCAAGCAATCAAATAGAAAATAAATGATAAATCTAAGCTAACATTGATTAATATTCATTGCTCTCCTCCATCTTGCATTATTGTTCTCAGATTTGTAGATTTTGCACAATTTTGAGAAGCTCATGTGTGTGTGGGTAGCAATATATTGGAAAGTTACAACAGATTTTGAGCCAAGAAGAACATAAGGGATCAAAATGAAGCTGAATGAATGATTTTATAGAAGACCTGATTTGAATGAATGGCCATGATTCATTGTTGACTTTTGAGGCAAATGGAGGGTTGTGATCAGTTAGGGTTTTCCTTCATTGGAGGAAAAAAATGAATTTTAAATTGGGAGAAATGGTGAGGTGTGAGAATGATTTTTTAAATTAGATAAATTGGGTTCATTTATTTAATTTATTTGAGAAGAGGATATTGTGGGATGATTAAATTAAATAGGTGGAACCTATTCAATTAGGATAAGGCCTTTTAATTTAAATAAATGTTTATTTATTTAAATTAAAGGGGGTAAGGGGTAATGAATAATTAAATAATTAACCAATTAAAATTAATTATTTAACCATAGAGGAAAATTAGGGAAAAATAGTAGAATATGGAAGTGATTAGGGTTTTACACTCCAAGGACACTTTTAGGTGTCTACATTTTGCCCCTCTTTGAGATGATGTGATTTATGTCGAGTAACATCATCTCAAAGAAGCTAAGAAAATGGATAGAGGAAAAGGATGACAATGGAAAGAGAGGATAGGCGGGTTGGACAAACATGAATAGGTTCTCAAAATGAAAGGGATTGGTCCAGGAAGAAAGATAGGAGAATGGATAAAAGAAATAAATGATACGTTAAGCTGCAATGAAGGTCGAGGAATGAAGATGAGAGAGAGAGAGAGATGTTGGAGGAATGAAGGATTGGCTAGAAGAATAGAAATGAGATCTCGCTTTGATAGATTTTTGAGCTTCTCACTTCCAATTTTTTCTACTTATCATTATAGAACTTATTATGTCAACGGACAATAGACATAATGGTGTGACAAAGGCCAAAGTGCAAAAAATTGATCCCTTATGAAACAAGCACATGATAGACAAGGAATGCCTGACTCAGACTAGTAACTATGATACCTTAACGGAACATGTGATGAGGTAACTGTGAGGTGTGTAAGTCCTGATGCAAGGAAGCATTTGCTCTTTCCAATGCATAGGATGTCTTTGATTCACACCTAATCAGCAATCAAAGAAAAAGGTCTCGCTCTATCCTCACTTCTCTTCATCACTTAGGGACTACCTTAAGAAGCATAAGAACGAGACTGCAATATAGTCCAAATGAAAGATAAGTCAAACTAGACCAACAGATCCAACAACCATTAGATTGTTTGCCAAGTGATATGTGTGTTTGTTTGATTGATTATGATTAAGTGAATAAGGTCTGGTTTTAGGATAGGATGCATGTCGTATAAAATGCCTAGTCTAGTTTTGACAATGCAACATCCTATATAAGGTAAGTGGTAAGATTGATTAACACTACTATTTTTGGCCATGCAAGAAACACTGGGGTTTGATTGATGACTGATTGTAGAAATGACATGCATGTCATCTAAGGCACAGGATCCTAGTTTTGACGATGCCCCATTCCATATAGGAATATGATAGTTGATAAGGATAGTGACATATGATCATCATGAGGCGATTGATTGGTTTGATCGATTGGATAGTGGATTATGGAGGGGAGATAGTGGATTATGATGGATGAAAGGTTTATGCAAAATCATGGACCATAGGAAGGTGATGGGTGAAATATGTAGGATAATAGTTGAATGATGAGGAGATGGAGGTATGGAAAGGAATCATGACCAACGGCTGCACACACCATGATAAACATTGAAGCTTATGATGTGAAGGTGGTGTAGGAAGCAATCGAGATGTTTGCTTAGTGGATGGATGATATAAGCATTTAGGGACCCACATAGATTTAGTATTTGTACGACTTTTGCTTTTCATGTGGGATGTAGGAATTCGAGACTTTGGAATGGAATGACATTTTTGAATGAAGGAGGATGGTTGGAATTTTTGAGAGGTGGATTCCTCATTTGACTTGTATTTTTGTTTAGGGACCCATATCATTTTGGTTTTTGACTTTGCTTTTGGAGGTATGGGATTGGATGGATTTTTAGATGGATTTGGCTTTGACTTTTTGAATTGATGTCCTAAGGCATTAGGACCCTTAGGATTTTTGGCTTTATGAAAGGAGGCATCCAAATGTTTATTTCTTAGTCCCATGGACCTAGTGGAAGCTTCATGTTTAGATGATGCATGCATTAATTGGTCATGATTAGGAATGAAAGGGTATTTATGGATGATGAAAATGTTAGGTGTTGGAAGCAACAGTACCAAAGTGGATGGAGGATATGCAGAGTTAGAAGTAGCGGAGGTAAAGTGGATGGTGGAAGGTGTATGGTCACATGCTTTTGACATTTGTAGGATGATGGAGGTGGAATGGCCACAGAGGTTTTGGGTACATGATAGGATGTGTGATGGAAAGTGGTAGACTTAGGAGGAATGGAGGAAGTACCAAGATCTTTTGATTGTTTACCTTGGGGTGTGTATCTAAGGCCATATGAGCATGGGGGACATTGACATGGATGGGATCCAAAATACCTTGTTCATGAAGGCCTAGGCCTTTGCCATGATAATTCATGTTTTGGAGTATGCGATTGACTATGGGACTTGGTGTAGTTTGGATACTAGTCATGAGTTCATTATTTGATGGAGAATATGAAGTGATGGACAAAGGTTGCTCTTGTCCTATGGAGGAACACTCATGTATGAAGGTGGATAGACCAAGTAGATATGGTGGATTTGAAATGGGAGCAATGGTGGATGTGGAAGGATCATTAGGATCTTGATCATGTTCATTGTGCTTACTAAGATCCAAGTTGTTTGTTTGATCGTTTATGTTTATGTGTTCTTGGGAGGCACATGTCTCATCATGGGGAGTGGATGTTAGTGGATCATGGGTGGGTGAGGTGGCAAGCTCTTGAGCATGGAACACATAAAGTTGGCTAAGTGGATCATCATGGCCTTCTTGATCATAGAGGGGATCATGATCATAGATGGGAGCTTGATCATGAAAATGATAAAGTGTGTTGTGGATGGGTGGAATGGAAGGGGTTTGATCTTGATTAGAATTAGGGACTAATGTTTCCATGTGCTTATGATTATGCTATTGACATAGATTTTGACTTTGAGTAGAACCAGATGATTGTTGAATAGGTTTGATGTGTTCTTGATGGTCAATGACATAAGGGTGTGATGGGTCTCGACTAGGACATATAGGATTAATAGGTTGTGGACCACATGATGGAGGTGTAAAATTAGGAATGATATTCAAAGGCTCTTTGCTAGGTCCTAGGTTAGATGTTTGACATGGGATAGGTTGTTCCTAGCTAGTAGCCAATGGGTCACATCCTTTGCAAGTGCATGTGCGAAAGGACAATATAGTTGATGGACAATTAGGGTAGATGGTCTGGACTCATGATTAGCATTAGGTGGATTAGAGAGTTCCCATGGTGGAAGGATAAGAGGGATAGATGGATTAGTGTTTAGACTTTGTTTAGGTGGAGTGTCAAAGGGATTAGATGAATTAGTGGATATGGACAACCCCTTAGGATTGCTTTTGTAATGTTTGATTCTAGGACGCGGGGTTGATGTAGGGTTAAAGTGCAGTGGTAGAATGTACTTATGTGGTGGATGAGTTAGACTTAGGTTCCCCTTGTCAAAGGTAGAATGAGAATTTAAAGGCATTTTGTCTTGTTGCTAAGGTGGACTTGGATAATCTTGTGGGATTAGGGCCATGTTGACAAGTGCTTGACTAGGAATGAGATAGATTATGAGATTGATTGGATGATTAGATGGGTGATTAAGGATGATTAGGGTATGGTTAGGGTTGTGATTAGGATGACTTGGAAATGATTAGGATATGATTAGATTAGGGGTGAGGTGATTAGGATGTGAAGGTTGAATGTGACTATATGATATGACAAGGATAATGATAAGGATGAAAATTCATTGGGATATGATTAGACTGATGTTGATTGGATGACAAGGATGATGTGGAATGAAAAGGATGAATGTGTTGGTGAAAATACTATGTTGATGTGTTTGCTATAGGGATGAATAGGAGGATCTACTCCCTTTCTCTTCCTTTTGCAATTGTGTCTTTACCATACAAGACTTGTGAATTTTGGGATGCTATGGGGATGTCAATGCAAGGTGATGAGGCCAAGACTATTATAGAGGCTAATGGATATTAGTCTTTGAAAAGTCTAGCTCCAAGAGGGTACTCTCGTCCACTAATAACCTTGTCAAAGTATAAAGTGGATTTATCAAGACCTTGAGGTGTGGAAGAAATGATTGATTAAAGTGAACCCATGAGTTTCAGAATTCACTTGGAAGGATGAACTTAAACTAGCCTTGGAGTATTAAGCCCAAGTGAAATAAATGATTGATTAAAGTGAACCCATGAGTTTCAGTATTCATGTGGAAGGATGGACTTAAACTAGCCGTGAAGTATTAAGCCCAAGTTGTGATTGATTTGAAAAGATGTCAAGGTCTCTTGGTCCACAGATTTGTACTTGTGATACAGTCAAGCTTCGATAGTTTCTCCCTATGTTTCAACCTTAGGAAGACTAATGTTTAGGGTCCTCTATGGATGTCAAATGCTGAAGGAAATTGAACATGTAGTGGAATGAAATTGACTATGTAGTGGGTGAACAAAACCAGCAAGTCTATAATGTTTTGACATAGTTGCAATCGGATTTGATAAGGAGAGTAGATGCTCAAAGTTTTCCTTAGGGTGGTTGTGTATTGTGATTGGGAATGATTAGGATGAATTTGATTGGATTGGAATGGATGGTTAGGATATGATTGGTAGATACTCAAAGTCTAATGATGACTAGAGGTATCATGCCTCCATTACCCTATGGTTGCATAGGATATGTAGGATATCTAGTGTTAGGTGTAAAGCCTAGTGTTAACTACTGATTGACTTTAATGGCTTCCTTAAAAGCACCTGCTAGTTAAGTGATGGCTAGATGTGTTCATCTGATGAACATGGATGTTAAGGTATCTAAAGCTGAATAGTATATAGACCTAGCTGCCTCATCACCTACATTGTATGGAGCAACTAACTTGGAATACATTTTCTAAAACCTAGCATTAAAGTTAGAGATCATCTCTCCATCTCTTTTTATTGTGGCAAACATGTGATAAGTAATAGCTAGATCTACTGGTATTTTAAATCTTCCTATGAAAGATTTCTCTGAGGCATCCCAGGTATGAATAGTTGATGCAATTAGACTAATGTACCAACTATAAGCCTCTTCTCCCAAAGAGTAAGGAAACAATCTACACACAACATCCTCATGTTCTATTCTCACTCCAAAGCAAGCTTCCTTATAAGTTATGACATGATCTTTTGCATCTTGATATGGATGATACTTTGGGTATATTTTGTTAGGATTTTTAGGTAAAGGATGGTATGTAGCAAACTAAAGTGGTGATTGAGTTGCAAAGAAAGACATTGTAGCTGGTGGCTAATGTATTTGAGGTATAATTGGAGATCTTGGAGGTGTTGGAGGTATGGGTGGGGATGTTGGAGGTGTTACAATAGGTTTGGATGAAGATGTTGATGAACTAGACTCAGGACTATGGTGAATATCAGTTGTACGAGGTCTAAGTCCACAAATAGGCAATTCTTCGAGAAGTCCAATGGATCTGGACTTGGTATTAGGTCTGTGAGCTAGGGTTTGACAATTTATGTTCAACTATGGATATTTTTCTGGATCTTTGCAAAGATCAACGGATGTGCTCCTCTAAGGTGGATATTTATGATCAATAGTCTATAGTGACTGGATATTTGTACAATATTTACATAGAATGCAAATATGGACACGAATTTGGATTTATGACTGTAAATATTAGATTATCTAGTCACAAGGATGAGATACTATAGGATATTTGCAAGAAAACCTAAACAGTGACTCAATATTGAGAACTTTAAACAATCAACTGCAAAGATCGATGCATTCATACACAAGACTAAGATATTTATGATCAGAATTCATAAATTAACTTGAAACTAGTGAAAATTTGCACCAATACCTAAAGCATGACAAATTCTTATGAACTTTAACAAGATCACCTCATGTAGATGCAGGGATGATGTCCAAATGGTCGATTTAGGGACCAAATAGTAATAATCCAGCCCTCCTTCTAGCACCAATTTATATTGGCTATGATGTTATGCATAAACAAACATATATAAATAAATGCAAAGCAAACTTTATCATCTTGAAAGATATGATAAATTCAAAGAATTCATGATCCCAAGTCTCTATGGATTAGTTCATAATCTACTGATGTTGCTCACTGGTTTGATGTGCCTTGCTATTTTCCTTTTCAAGGGGCCTTACATTTCTAATTCCAAAATTGATATTTGGACATCCTGAATTTCACCTGCTTTCTGCAAATTACTCAGCAAACAAGGATATCTTACTATATTTAAACTAATGATGTAGATATTTTCTAATTTTCATCAATTCTTCTGTTCATTAACTGATATAAGTTGAATTTCACCTCTGCACTATAAATTCATCCAAATAAGGTTCTTGTAGGCAGATATTTACATGATTATTATCATTATGTATCTTTACTTGCATGATATTTATCATTTTAACATGTTGTTC
Organism: Cunninghamia lanceolata; assembly: GCA_027924645.1. NCBI lineage: Eukaryota > Viridiplantae > Streptophyta > Pinopsida > Cupressales > Cupressaceae > Cunninghamia > Cunninghamia lanceolata. The sequence continues at coordinate 2,770,404 of BSBN01000136.1, forward strand.
AGCTCAAATATGCTATGGATGTTCCATTACCTATGTGATATCAGCATATTTATTGTATTTGATAAGATTTTTCGTGAATTGGCAATTGTGATGATGATTTTAAATGAAATCAAACAAATATAAATGAATGCTTGCTAAATTTTACTAAAATGATTGAATATTTAGCTATTGATCCACATACATTCCTGATACTGTCATGAAGGGAAGGAAATCAAACCATATGTTCACCAGGATACTCCATAGCTAGATATGATTGATGCTAACTTTGATGGAAAAGGAATGAAAGCAACATGTACAACATGAAATGCACTCCAAGGGACGCAGCAAATCAAAGTACAAGTCAGGAATCCATTCACAAATTACTCAAAGTTTGTGATTGTATGTAATCTAGAGCTTCTTCTTCATTAAGTATACCAAAAAAAATGCACATTTACAATTAGCCTTGAGAATTAGTCCTGATGCTTCAGCAATCTAATCTCGATTAAGCTTTGAATGATTACAAAATGCACTCCATCTTCCTTTTATAAGACAAGGGGAGGAGGCGGCTACAAAATGATCCTAGGATCAGGATTTACCAATTAGGACCAACGATCCATATCACTTCTTGACCAAGTCAATGAGCATACACGTGGCATAGGTTGCCAGTTGGTAGCCATTTGGCAGCATATCACACACATGATCATGTCTTATTGCATCATGCTTATTCTTCATCTTCTTCATCAGTGGATAAGTCCTCTTCATCTGCATGCACACTTATCACTCCCTTGATGGGTTCATATGCTTGCACTATCCTTTCAATTTCGCCTCCATCTTGGCCCTTGGCCTTGGTGACTGCATGTTCTTATGAATTGAATTGTGCTTACAATGTAGACCACTTGTTCTTTTTGCTATTTAACCTTTCATTATATTCTTCTACTTTTGCCTTCATCCTCATGGCCTTATTAATTGTATCTTCTGATAATTGATTGAGAGAATCATCTACAACTAACTTGAAATTATCTTGGAAGGCTTTAACTGCAAATTCTGCATCCTGATTTTCAATTTTCCCTTCTACGTTTTCCTCAAGAGCCTCCAAGATTTCTACTTCATCAGACAAAAGCTTGTGCAATCTAACACTGATATCCCTGAGTTTTGTGTTACATTTTCTAAGGATATCACTTTCAAATTTGGTATCCTCATACCATATGCTCAACAACTTTGATGTCTGGTTATTCAATATCTTATTATAGACCAGAACATTTACATTTATATGTTTCATTTCTAATAGGGCAGTTAGATGCTTCTCAATCTTGATTGACCTCTGCCCAACTTCCTTCTGCAATCTATCTACCTTGCTCTTTAATGTGCTGAGCAGGTTCCAATTATTAAGAGAGGTTTTTATTACCTTCTCTACCTCTGTAATGAATTGAATGAACCAATTGTCCATCATATGTGTTTTGTGTTTCATAATGTCCAGTCCTATCACTTCATCCTATGATATGATGGTTAGTGGGGTGGATGTGCTGACTGGCATATTATTGGGGTCTATCAGACCCTTTATGAATGTGTGCAATTGAGCAATGTGCTCTTTGTGCACTTTATTTTTACTCTTCTCCCTCTCTACGTTTTTCAATAAAGAATCAATTATATCTCAATCTCTCAAAACATAGTCTGGCTAAGGATTTATTCTTGAGAGGGTTAGATAAGGAATAAAAAAAGCATTGGATTTGATGGGTAAAGGAAATATAAACAAACTAGATATGCCATTAATTGAGTAAATTTTTAGAAACTACTCAAGGACATAGGATGGAGTTAGAGAACCAAGGTCTCTGAAGGGAAAGAATGAAATATGACAGTTAATGGAAGAAATTGCCAATCTAAAGACATATATTCTAGTTCAACTAAACACTACTTTAGATGGGATTCAGGCAAAGAATAGAACAATTGAACCATTATCTATCTACTATCCAAGATTTAAGAACAAACATCTCTTGCATGAATGCCCCTTAGACAAAACTAAAATTTGTTAGATATGTGATAAAAAACACTCTACCAACCATTGTGACCAAATCCCAGATTTGAAAAAAGTTGACAAAGAAAAATGCTCAGATAGAAGAGGAGTTAAACTATATTGGACAAAAACAACCTCGTAACTTTCCATACAACCAATATAAAAACCAATCTTCTTATACAGGCCCTCTGAATTGGGGAGTTAATCAATGGAATTCACAATGGAATGGTCCTATAAACCCACCTTAATAGGGAGAGCAAGACTAGGAAAATCAAGATTGACAAAGCCAACAAAGTACAAACTAATAGTGTCCAAATCAGCCATGACCTAACCAACAGTGGCCATAGCAATTTCAACCCTAGTTTACACCACATAACATGAGTCAATAGTGGGGTCCTCAAGGTTATAACCAGTCATTTCAAGGACAACAAAGACATTTTCCAAATCAACAGCAAGGTCTCTTAACTAGTCTAACAAATACACCAAATCAGTCCCAAAATGAACCAATTAATCAGACATCCCTACTTGCTCAACCTATAGCAAATCCCAAGCACAATAAACAAGGAGCAATAGTTTACTTGATTGATTAGGAAAATATGGTCAAAATAAATTCTATTCATTTAAACAATCTCCAGCTATGTTCAGAAAAGGCTTTACCAAGACTTTATCCTCCTCTGATTGTTGAAATTATAGATGAACTAGAATCTTCAGATTCCTTTAAACCACAACCCCAAGAAAAGATTACTTTTAATAGAGTGCCTAGAAAACAACTTGTAGGTACCTCCAGAGTTCCTCTAGAGATTTACTCTAAAACTTCTCTAAAGATACACTTTGGATCTTCTCTAGAGATACACTCCAGAGCTCCTCCAGAGATTGAAAAACATGCACCATTTCCTGAATGGTTGAAATAAACTACTCAAAAATAAATTCCACCCACATAAATTTAGCCTATCACTGAGTTTGAATTGCTTCAAGAAATTAGATAGTTAAATATTGAAATCCCACTCCTTCAAGCCATTAGGGATGTCCCAGAACTCAACCAATTTATTAAACAAAATTGTGTCAAGACCCGGGGTAGAAATAAGAAATTTCCCAAAACTATCCAGGTGGAGGGTAAGGTTGTTGACTTGTTGGTTGGAGAAATGCTCCTTCCTAAGTACAATGACTCTGGTAACCCTGTCATCATAGTCTATATCTTAGGATTAGAAATATCAAACATGTTGGTTGACTTGGGAGCAACAATCAATGTTATGACAGTTCTCACTTTAGAAAAAAACTAGCTCTTACATGTATTTAGGCCACTTCCACAATTCTAAAATTAGCTGATCTGTTAGTAGAAATCCCAAAAGGAGTGTTAATAGATGTACTTGTCATAGTGGAAACATGGGAGTTTCCTATGGATTTCCTAATCTTAGAACCAAGAAATTAGAAAACTACTTACCCCTTGATCTTGGGAAGACCATGGCTAGGTACTGCAGTAGCATCAATTGACTGTAGGACTAGGGATGCAGTCATATCCAATGGTATAGAGATGAAAAAAATATCTCTATATCCTCCTGCTAAGCCCTCTATGAAATATTTAGGTAAAGTCTAGATTGATGAACCTAATAACATAGAAAATAGTGCCTCCTTGGTTATAGTGACCATCACTAAACACCTGGGAGAGTTAGGGGAAGATATAGATGTTTACATTTTTGAGGACATTACTCATATCATCATAGATAGAAATGTAATGAATCTTGCTGAGGATCCAAGAAGAGAATTTTTAGCAACTGCTCACCATTTTTTGGAAAATGTTACACCCTATGGTGAAACCTTCTGCAAAGATATTACTACCTTCCACATGTTACTACCACACTCCTCTCCTCTAAAAATAATTAAAAATGATCATAAAAGAATTCAATCCATTGATTCGTATACCAAGCAGGTGATGGTTTTACTGGGAAAAACATTAAACATCAACACTAAGCTAACAAGAGAAAAAGAGACATAACTCATTAATCTTCTAGTATCCCATACTGTAGCTTTTGCTTGGGAATATGGGGATATAAAAGAATCCACCCTAGAATATGCACCCATCATATCTATATTGAAGATGTTAAATTAATTCATATGAAAAAATATTTTTATTTCTTACAAATATTATTTTTTATTTATATTTATTAAATTTGTCTTTAATGTTAAACTTTTATTTCAAGACATACATACTCTAGATATTTGAATTTCTAAAAATAAATATTCATTCGAAACTAATTTATTTACCTAAAATAAAAAATATCAAAATAGGTTTTTATATTTTAAAAATATTTATTAATTTTTTTAACGTTAAATTTTTCTTTCACAAAAAATATACTCTAAATATTTGACTTTTCAAAAGAACTAATATTATAGTAATTTTAAGTTAAATAAAAATTGTTATCACTGGGAATTGCACCCGTATGCAAGGCTAGTTAAAGCACTGCAATTTCGTGTAACATGGGACTAATCTTAGGTTGTGGGTGCCCTATGATGAGATTAGACCTCCAAATTATGGGCTAGTTCCCTTCAAATGTTTTATTGAAACGTATGTTTTTTACTTTTGGGGAAAAGGGAAGAAATAAACTAAATGAATGCTAAAGGTAAAATGGTGATGCACCTAATATGGATAAAAATAATGCAATCTGATCCACAATGTTTACCCATAAATCTGACTTTTACACAATCTAGACTTGACATAAATACCACAAAAGTGATTCTAAGGAAGGTTTGAAAACAGGTTTTTATGAAGGAAATAGTTTTTTCACAACATAAAAGACTATTTCTGGTTAACACAACCTAAGACCTGTGATGAATATATGCTTTAATGCTGCAAACAAGGAGGTGAGACAATAATTTTGAAGGTTTAATAATAAAACACAACAAAATTTCATCAAATCACTTCAACATTCAACACAAAAAGGAAAGGTAATTCAATTGATCTGAAATAAACAAAGGAAAAATTTGTAAATAAGACAAAAGATAACCTATAACCTATCGATCTCTCAATAAAACTGTAAAAGTGAGCTACAAGAATTCTCCAATATGTCTGAATCAGAATGAGAATCAAGAACTAGCAAAAACAAACTTTTGCTTTACAATATATAGGTCTGCTCTCTCCAAGAGGCATGCAAAAAATATGGACTTGCAGATAATTGCCTCTAAAAATACTCATTCCCGAGCAACCTCAAAAATCCTCAAAATTAGGGCCTAAAACTGCCACAAATTGAGCAAAAATAGCTTCAATTTGGGCCTCTCCATATGTTTGACTAAAAAAATTGACCAAGGACCCTAAAAATACTCCAAAAAGTCATGCAAAACCTCCTAGGTGACTTAGTTAACTCCACTAATCAATTTGCATAATTTTGCATGAGCAAAATTGATTGTGAGTAAATAATAAAGTAATAGAATATTACTCTATTATTGGTTACAATTTGTTCTATTTTTGATTTTACAACTTGTGAAAAATAATAAAGTAATTTATATAATATTACTTTATTATTTATTTACAATTAATTTGTATGTAAAATCATGCATGACTAGAAGAAAAATATGACTCCTTATCACTCCAATTACATTTGCCTATTTTGCATGATATGAGCAAAAAATAGGACTTAGGGACAAATACAAACTCCTTATAACTCCTTGTAAGAAAATATCCCTATTTTCAATTATGCAAATACATTAAGGCAATTATTTTTTACCCTTATCACTCCATGATCAATGAGAAAATATTTATCTTCCTCTACAAGAAAAATAAAAAATCTGAGTCACTCCATGCATCATGACACTCCATGCACAAAACAATATGCATAAACATCCTTTTGATGCCTTAGTGCACAAATATATCATTCCATTTTATAAACCACCTTATATCTCCATATGCAACTTTAATATCAAGGAAAAAAACAATTCCATTATGCATAAAACACCATGCATCAAAATGCTCCATTATATCTGCACCATCATATACTGCCACCATGCCTAATGCTTACCTTGGAAGACTCCATACGCAGCCTCATGTATGCCATGTCAAAAATTACACCTTCTTGGCTTTGTTAGCCACCATGCATAATCTTGAAGTATCATTACCTTTGGATGCTTTGAATAAGGACAAGGCACCTTAGCATGTGAAACTTTGTCTATGTATAACTTGACCACCAAGGAATCTTTAAGAAGTTTATAAGGCATAAAGCCTTTCCCTTACATCACATCGACCCTCTTGACTTCATAAAAATCAAGTCTAAAGCACTGCTGTCGGCCACTCCATGTTATGATGGTTAGGATATTTAAGACAAAAGGTCTTGACCACGGCACTCCTTTGGATAATGTAATTATTTGTTTTTTCACAAGTAAAAAACACACTTAGTAAAAGAACCTTCGAAGAAAAGTGAGGAAACAACCCTAATTTTGTTCATTCTTCATTTGGTTTTCTTTCCTCGGAGCTCTGCAACTGCACTATGCCGGCCTTAGGGTTTGAAACTCATTCATCATGGCTTTGGTTTTTCACCCCTCTCAACGGGATCTTTGGTTGCATCTTGGAACTACATCATTAATAAAGAAGGTAACACTGTTTTCTGCTCTATATGAGGCAGTTACTCATCTCTGTGGCTTTATTTTTTCATGGCTGCGGCCTCCTTTCCTCTTTTATGGCTCTCTCTTTGTCATTATGCATTCTTTAACACCTTTTCTCTTCTCTGTATCTTTCCTTGCAACCTTCATCTATTCTTGAAAGATTTAAGGCCACTGTGAGGCCGTGGGTAGACCCTTCTTCCTATCGGAGAAATGATGTAAGCTCTTGTCATTTCATCCTCTGTAGCTTCTTTTGTCTCTTTTCACAGTTTGAAAAAAATGGCAAGGGCTGTTTGAGGTTATGGGTATTGCATTTTTTGATAAAAAATGGCTTATCACTTTCGGCCATGACTGCACATATCTTCTTTTTGCTTTGAACTATCTATAGATGCAGAAAACCTGAGGGTTTGAGTTTATGAAATGAGGGTTATTAATTTTTTTTTGTATTTTTAAGGCCTCTACCTGTTATGGTCATGCTCTATCTGAATACAGGCACCCAAAAAAGTAGAATGTCGAGGGTTTGTTCAGTTTGGAAGCTAGGGTTTCAACCCCTCTTGCACAAAAAATCCTTCACACTGCCATGACCATGCTCTTCACTGTTATCTTTTCCTCCTTTGACTGTAACTGAACAGAAAAAAATAAGGGTTTGATCTTTCTGTACTTTCAAGGTTTCAAACTGTTATGGCCACTCTCTTATATTTTTCACTACTCTTTCTTTTATCTATAAGTGCAAAAGAAACTTGAGGGTTTGAGATCTTTGAAAGACCTTGTTCATTCTGGAGATGGGTACACACTTATCATGAAAAATTCTACTCTTCTATAATGAATATGACTGTATTTCTCTTTTATTTGAGTCTTCTTGACCGTGGGTGCAAAAATTAGCACTAGGGTTTGATTTTCTGTCAAATGGGTATATCTGATATCATGAGAAACCTTGCTTCTTTGTCATGGCTATGACTATATCTTTCTTTTCCTCAACTCTCTTGACTGTGGGTGCAAAAACTGAATATTAGAGTTTGATATCTTGATCAGAAAATACATTTTAGCATGAGTCATGCTTCTTTCTGTATATTATCTTTTGGAACATGGGCTTTTCTTGTAGGCAACAACACTAAGAGTTTGAGGTGTTAATAGATGGAGTTTCTTTCTTTGCTTTCATAACACCTTCTGACTGTCATGTCATTAATTATGATGATACACCTCTATTGTCTGTCTCACTATAGCTATTTGGCATAAGAAAGTCTTTATATTCTCTATAGACTCTTCTATAGCATAGATGGTCTCTTTATTTGTTTGCATATAATAACTTGTAACTCTTTTGGCTGTGAACTATAAGATGATGAACCTTTTTCATGTGGCATCATCTTTGACTGGGTACTGTCTTTGTACTATAACTAGATTCTTCCATGGCATAGATATCATTTATCTTCTCTTTGTGATTGTCATGTAGGTTCTCAAAATGCACCTGTAGCTTAGATTGCATGCTCTTCACTCTCCTGCATATTTCATCACTTGAATGTCATAGTATCAAATGTATCATGCATTTTTTCCCTTGGCTGTCTGTTTACTATGACTGCATCATGATGACACAAAAGAAAGAGGACTGTTTACCTTGTTATCAATCACCATTAATGTAGCATCTTCTTTTGCTATTTCTCCTTCATCATTGACTTACTCCTGTAGATGGATATGGTAATTGTGATCTACTCTGACTGTTTCTTGCTTGTATAAGCCACTTTATTGATCCTGCCCATGATTGTCCATGGTGAAGGTGACTGAACTTGTCTTTGTTCTTCATGGTATCTCTCTTTATGGCATTGTTGACTGTATCATGGTATCATCGTAGCTCCCAAGTGTATGAGGTAAGGTTTGTTTGGTCAAACAAAGATGAGGTGTATGGAAACCACCTTGGTATCTTTGGGCTATGACATTCTTAATACTGCACTCTGTTTACTGTATTTGGATCTTTCTTTTGTAGACATGACAGTCTGCTGCTTATATTTATACTTGACTATCAGGACAGTGATGACAAATGAATACTGCAATTATTTTTTCTTCTTCTAAGATCTTTGATACTAAGTGGTAGTCTTTATCACTTGATGAGTACTCTTCAGAGAGCATGCTATATGCATCTGTCATTTGCATCTTTGTCCCTAGCATGTGACTGCCACATTCTCGGTATGCACTGTATCTCTTGTCTTGGATGTCATCTCATCTGTTGTTCCATGTAGCATCTTGTTTGACTGTCTCTATGACACACTTGCAACTTGAATGTGATATAACTATTAAACTCTAAACATCTCTGACAATATGAGGTAATATGAGAAATACCTAGTATAGAGTGTTGCCTCATCTTTGAAAACTAAGTCCTATCTACTTGCATTTGAATTGTTTCACTGCATATCCATGTATCCTGATGGTTTTGAAGCTTCAAGGCATTGATGACTGCTTAGCTATTGGTCCAAGACAATGATATATTCATGACTACATTTTCACTTTCCATATATCAGCCTAGAGCTAATAATGCCTTGTTGTTTTGATTTGTCTCTTTAAAGGCATAACTTGTATCTTTCTCCATGATGTCTTTCATCTCTTTATCAGGCACATTAATCTAAAAACTTGTATCATATCCTTGTACTATGAATGCACTCTATCAATTGCTCTTTATTAGCTATGATGTAATAAATACATGCATTCATAATGATACTGTACTTTAGATGGATCATGTAGCCTAGATGACTGTAATCTAATTTTTTGCATTCAATCATGTTAATCTGATTTGCTCTAATCAATTGTAATAATGCCATGATGACATATCCTTTCTGCAAGTTGATTAGATGATGCATGATATAACTCAGAATGATGCATCCTATCTTTTTTGATACTCTTTTCAAAAAATGAAAAGAAACATGCTGGGCTCAAACCCTTATGGGAGCCACATTTAATCCACATATTTATTTGTCTTCAAATCAGCAACAAAATTTGTCCTATACTTGTATAGTGAACAACCAAGTTAGCATAAAAAAGTACCTGATAGCATTGATTGATCTCCTTCATGATTTCTTCCTGATTTGTGTCATATATCTGATCTGATCTCTTATCTGAATGCATGATATGATAAGTAGATGTCTTCATTTGATAAAAGCATGTGATAACTATAAACATCTGGAGCACTAACAGGGCTGTCCCCAAAATTTTGTAGGTTTCAACTTGATGATGGCTTGGAGTGAAGACTAAAAGCTTAAGACTTGAAGGCCAGCTTCAACAACAACCTCCATCATCAGGCAATGATGGATGTTTAGATTTATCATATGTTCTTTTCTCTTTTCTTTTATCAAACAGATACATAGCTTGCATGTCTGTAATTGCTCAGTCTAGTTACTCCCATGGCTTGTGTGGGACACATTTGAACACTTCTTTTAAACATGATCAGTTAATTTCTCTGATGCATATGATGTATATGTATTTCCTTTTCAATCAATGCATGAGATAAAGTAACAGATATCTGAATGTATGTTCAAAACATGACATGAAATAACAGTGTCATACAATATCTTTCTCTCTTTTATTCAAAACTAATTAACTGAATAATCAATTTAACTTATAACTCCTGAAATATCAAATTTCGTAGAACAACTGTATCTCCTTGAATGTTTGATCTCTTGATAATCAATTCTTTTGTCATGATAACTTATCAGTCCTGATTGGACTGATGGGTTATCCTAACAATTGGATCTTCTTTTCTACTTTGTCAAGGCGTCAACCATTCAAGAAATGCATAACTTTGACTTGTTTTCTATTTTTCCTTTTGAACAATTACACTTAGGTCCAACTAATTTTAAGTGTGAACAAAAAATTAGTAACAAAAATATTATATAAATTTTCCTAAATTTATAGCACATTTCACTTAAAATACACTTAGACACACCACAAATAACTTAATTTTTATGCACCTTGAAACCTTTGGATGTAAACATAATGGTGATAAGTGGTATTGATTTGGACAACCTTTCATTTGTAGAATTCAAGAAGTCAAAGAGACAAAAATTAGGAACAGAAGATTGAATATCAAATACAAAGTATAGAAAATGTATGCAAGTCAACCCATAACATTAGCCAAATGACAATACACATATAGGGAAGGAGGTTGGGTCGAATAAGAAGTCAACTCCAACACTCCACTAGTGGTGGCAAGAAAGCTTCCACCAAGTGGCGAGGGAATGTCAACACGTATCTTAGAGAGTTGTGTCGAACTCTCCAAGTCAACACCTAACCACCTAAGGTGGATTAAAGCCATGTGCAAATATATTACTTAGGCAAAATAATATATATTAAAGTTTTACACTAACACCCCCTTAAGCATAGCTTAGGTGGGTACAATTAAGATGGGTCCTGACTATTAGGCCTGATGAGGTACCCATGTACAAAGTAATCTCCCATGAAGTGGAGAAAGGTAGAAAACCTCGTGGGAAAAAAAACTACCCTCCAAAAGAGAGAAAAGATGCATGAAACTTATACAAGTGAAGAAGTACTACTTCTTTCACTGAGTACAATATATGTTTCCCCCTAGGAGAGAAAATAAAGATCCATGGGATCCCCCAAAATACATGTCTTGCTACAGTGAGGTTGGATGATCGACAAAGGATGCAAATGTAGATCCAAGAATGTCAAACAATGTTCCCTCCCTTTGGAAGAAATGAAACCAACTGAAGATGCAGGATCTTTCCATGCTGGGAGATGTATGTTCCTAAATCATGCTAAAACTTTGATCCAAGGATGATGATACCCATTTCAATGTCTTCGAATATTGCTCAAGTGTCCCCATGTTGATGCTAAATGATGCCATAATTAAATCAGGTACATGCCTAATAGATGACAATGATGACAATCCAGAACCATGTGTAGATGAATGTAGAGCATGAATATCTAAAGAGGATAATGGTGATGCAACTTTATCAAAACTGTCATCAAAGAGAAGACTGATGTCCTCAATGTGTGCTTCCAAGTCAATAATGCTAGACTTTACAAATAGAAAAGCAATGTCAGGCAGAAATTTGTCCCAATCAACAAAGCTAGGAAGATTGATATATTTATCCTACTCCAAGGAAGTGTTGGAAGCTCTTGAAGAAGTGACTCTGAAATCTGATGAAGTACTAGGAGGAGGTGGAATGATGATTTCCTCTATGTCAATTGAAAATTTGTTATCTGTATCATGATGTGGGATGTTATTTGTGATCATAGAAAGACCATGCAGGAAGGAAGAAATATTTGAGTCTCCATATATTTCCCAAAATTTGATCCATAATGCATGTGAAAATTCAATATCCATCATGACATACAAAGCGGCTTCTAGTATATGTAAAATGATTAATCCAACAATATGATCACGAGTATTAAACCATTTATTCTTTTGAGATTGTTTACCTGGTTCATGGATAAGTCTATACATATATGGCATGAGATTATGGTACCTAAGATGTTTCAAAATGCCATCACACCAAGACTTATAATTACCCTTATTTAGGTTGATTATAGAAGAGTGTGTGTCATATCCCATGATTAAGAATAGGTTAACTCCTTTAGACAATAAAAATCAACATATTATGCAACCCCCATGATTAGGTGACCATCCCCAATTTGGCACTTTATAATGCAGTGCTACAGGTCTAAGCAGGTCGATTAAAATTGAGCCCTAATACTTAGCCTTTGTTAAAAACTCTAATTTTGGCACTTTAAAAGTTGCCTTTAATAAGAATTGCAATTTTAGCAGTAACAAGCTTTAAAAGAACCTTAAAGCAAATGTGCCCCTAATTTAAATATCCCCCTAAGATTTGGCACTTTATATTTCTTAGTGCATTTAGACAAAAAAATTGCCTATTCTAATATTAAAATAAAATTTTAAAAGCCTTTGCTTTTAGGGTAAATATTTTGCCTAAAGATTAACAAAAGCCAATTTAGGGGGGTGAGTTAGGGTAGAAGCTCCAAAATGAAGCAGGGTCATATTAGAGAAATGGTGGCTGCATTTGAGGTTTGCTTGGGTGCTTCCACAAGTTTCAAACCCTTGCATAGACATAAGAATTGCTTCCCTGTCGATGTGAATGGTTTCCATAGCCTTGGCCGCCACTTGGTGGCCTCTCTACCGTAGACGTTCTTGCCACAATGTGGCTTATGCTACACAAGGCCTTCCCATGGACGTCTATGCCCTCTGCACTGGGTTGGGTCAGTATGGATGGGTGTGGGCATGGTTGTCCCACGCAAGTCTCTCGCCCTCTTTCAGTGGTTGTTGTCCCTTTTGACAGGGCTTAGTGTAGTTTTCTGCCCTCTCTCATCCACCTCCCTGGATGTGATGGGCACTCAACTCCAATGCAATCCATGAGACCCTTAAGCAGGGTGTCCCACAATATTGGTACGGGCCAAATGTAGGGCGTGAAACCCTTGTGCATGGCGTTACCACAGAGCCGTCTGCAAATTCACACCGAACAGAGAATAATGTCTCTTTCTATGTGGCCTCCAATCTTCCTTTTACGACTTTGATTACACACAGAAAACATAAATTAACAAAAGACAATTTCAATGCAACAATACAATAATATTACATCCTACCAACGTCCTCCTCCCGCTTTAATACCATGTAGAATTCCAGAAATTAAATAGACGAAAGACAGAAGCAGAAGATTGAATATCGGATACAAAGCATAGAAAATATATGGAAGTCCAAATGACAATGTACATATAGGGAAGGAGGTTGGGTTGAATTAGAAGTTGGCTCCAACACTCTATTAGTGGTGGCAAGAAAGCTTCCACCAAGTGGTGAGGGAATGTCAACACGTATCTTGCAGAGTTGTGTCGAACTCTCCAAGTCGACACCTAACCACTTAAGGTGGCTTAAAGTTATGTGCAAATATATTACTTAGGCTAAGTGATATATTAAGGTTTGCACTAACATCATTTTCATGTCTTTTTCTACATTAGATTTGAACTTCTAACTTGTAACTTACAACTCTTAAAAATATATTCCTATATATGGAATGTTCATAAACATTTTTTCATATCTCTTAAGTAGAAGAAATAATAGTATTAAAATATAGAGATAACAACAATACAAAATAAGAGATACACACAAATGGAACTATTTATCTATTCACTAAATAAGAGTACATGCTTTATATAGATTTTAAGAGGTGAAACAATTTCTACAAATGTGGATCTAAGCTTGATAGCTGATTATAACTAATTTACCACCTCTTAGAGTACCACTCTAACAAACTACCATAAGTAAATTAATGTTGAATCTCTCTAACAGATTGTTGAGCAACATGTTTATTCATTAGTTTTAACACTCCCCTTAATGAAGAAATGAATTCTCTATGATACATACTATATCCCTACATATTATAAATATTTCCCTTCTCAAAGGCTTAGTAAGCCAATATCCACTAAATGGGAACAACACTACACTTTGAGACCTCAAGCACCTCTCCTCCTCCCACACTAAAATTGAAGCATGTTGAGGAACTTATATTTTTAAAAACAACCTTTTTAAATATGACTTGATGATCCTAACACATCTAATAATTTTTAAAATAGTTGGGTTTTGCAACGTTAGGCTTTTCAAACTTCTTTAGAATGAAAAGAGAAATAACCAAAAAGAGAAATAACCAGCAACAACTCCAACAATAATGCTTGCAACAACCATGGACAAAGTAATTTTAGTATCAATTTTCATTCAATTTGAGGCCTTATATGTAGAAACAAGGATTGCACCATCATCACCATTATTTTATGAGCATTACAATCAAATTGTACAAGATGATTTAGGTTCCAAAAACAAGTGCACACATCACAAAAAGTAGCCAAGTAGAATGACTCTCGTGCACCCTCATTACTGGCCTCACCTCCCACTTGACACTCTAGGACCCCTCACAAAATTTGTTGCCTCCAAAAGCAAAACAAGAAGGCCACTTTGTGCACTCACCATAATTCCCATAAATTCCAATAAAAGAATCCTTATATTTCATCTCTTGATTATAGTCCCACCATTGCTATTGCACATTCTATTGGGTATTCTCTTGTGGGTATTATAATAAATGTAAGGGAGCATGGTCTATAATGGAAGCCTATGGGATCCAACACCTCTCTAATACGAGGTTAGAGATGAGAAGGCTTTGGTACCATATTACAACATTGAGTGATGACACTAGCATAAAATAAGAGATATACAAATGAAATTGTTTATCTATTCACTGAATATAGTTATATATTTTATATTATTTTTAGAAGGTACAATTAAATTTTTTAAAAATATCAATTTAAACTTGAGATTAATTTGTCACTTCTTAGAATCCTTCTCTAAAAAACTACCAAAGTTAAAATTAATGTTGTCAGCGCTATATTTATGCATTTACTCATTAAGTCTAACAAATACACCACCCTTATGTGGATACACCTTTCAAAATAGTTATAAACATAAAAAAATAGTTATAAACATAAAATGAAGCTAGAATATAAATAAATAATTTTTGTGCCAAATGGGTTTGTAAACTCAACAAGAATAATTTATATCCTTTAAAGAAGGCAAAGAGGTTCAAGAGTTGGAAAAGAAGATTATTTCATGCTTCTTAAAGTTGAAATCTCTCAAACTTCTTATGGTGGGACAATATAAGTGTTAGAATTCCTTTGAGTATTGTATTGTCACTTAGGCATTTTTATACAAGTTTTTGTATCTTAAGAAGGTATGACTTAAGGAATATTTTATTTTACCATGTGATCACTCTTTCACTCACATCAAAACTCATCTATTGCATTCATCCACCTCCTAAAGTTTTAGAAGAAAAAACGTAACTTTTGTGAGAGTAGGATGGAATTATGCTACATAGTATTTGATCACTGAAGGGAAGAAGTAAAGATAGTTAATTAGCTGATTATTTTTGGGTTTCATTAAAGTGACTCATATCACTAGGTAATATAAGGTATAGTGGATTCATTCCAAAGAGGTTGGAGAGAATATACATTGTTCCATACACTAGTTATTTGAGTTATTTTGAGATTTTTTTCAATTTAAAGAAAAAAAAAGATAAAAAACATTAAAACTTAAAATTTTATGATT
Source organism: Cunninghamia lanceolata (assembly GCA_027924645.1). NCBI lineage: Eukaryota > Viridiplantae > Streptophyta > Pinopsida > Cupressales > Cupressaceae > Cunninghamia > Cunninghamia lanceolata. Next base: position 2,786,087 of record BSBN01000136.1, read on the forward strand.
GATTGTGAAAGGGGTTGTGCTTAAATGGTAAATGGTAAGGCCATAAAGTATTCAGAATGGAGATCCAAGTTCGAATCCCCAAAGTAATGTCTATGTGGTCTATGTGAATTTTAAGTTGAATATGTTGAACTTAAAGAAATTATAATTGATAGATTATTAATTAATCTATGTATAATTAAATAAATTATTTGAGAAATTGGACAACCGAAACTAAAAAATGTTAAATATTACTTCTTTTATTAAATCAAAACCATTCCAAAAAAAACTGTAAACTACATTATAATTATATAAAATAAAAATAATATTGTTACTTTACTGAATACTAATACATTTCAATATATTGATTTATAAAGCCATTTTTTCCTTTACAAAACAACCAACCAACTGCTTAAGACCATAACACATTAACCTATCAAAACGTAACATTAACATTAGTAAAAACTAATAAACATATCAGCATAACTTATTGCACGGCCAGAAGCTACTCAAATTATACCGAGGTCCTCACTAAGAAGCTATTATAAACTATAAAGACACAGACCTATTTTGAACACACTGCCACACTGTTTATTCTTTTCAGATCTCTATGCTCGCAATCAAACGTTGCAATTCCACTCTAACCAGCGGATGCAGATGTGGATGGGTGAAACGAAAAGCGAGGCCTGTAATTCAAACTCCAACTGAAACTTTGGGAGCCTGCAACTCCATAAAGTCCTCTTCTTTTGAGGGCCCTACTCCAACGCCTAAATGTGTCCCACCATAGAATCACTGACATTGTTCCGCCAAATCCAATCCCCAACCCCAGCCCCATACCGATCACTGACACGTACTCGTCTACCTTGCTCCACACTGACTTCTCCCATTTTTCTGATGGCGAAACCAATGTCACTTTTTTTTTGCATTTCCTGAAAGTGAGTCTATTGTCACATAAACACGGAGGGTTTCCCAGGTATGAACTCTCATCAAAACCCGAGAGCTGTGTTCCTCCTGGTATATGCCCACATAGAATGTTGAAGGAAACATTGAAATAGGACAAGAAGGACAAGTTAGACAGCTCCTCGGGTATCTGCCCACTCAAATTATTCCGAGACAAGTCCAACTGTTCCAGGGTTGATATTTGCCCCAGAGATGCCGGTATCCTACCTTCCAGATGATTTCCAGACAGATTTAACAGCCTCATGCTAGACAGATCCCCAATGCTTTCTGGTATTTGCCCGATAAGATTATTGTATGACAGGTCCAATATAGTGTTTGTCGCTAGCACATAAGTAATTGTATACTCGATCCCTTTCATTACTACGGGCATGTCTTCATAGAGCGTGTTACCTGTGACTTGAGAAGATTCTGAATTTCGAAATCCCTCCAGGCCCTTCAGACGAGAGGGAATTCTTCCGCTGAAATTATTATTGGAAAAATCCAACACTTGCAAACTGGTGAGGTTTGTGATCCATCGAGGTATCCTACCCTCAAGTTCATTAGAGCCAAGGCTTAAAACTCTCAATTCTTGACAATTTGCAAGGAGGCCTGAAGGAAACTCACCTGAAAATTGATTCTTACTGAGATCCAGAAGTTTAAGATTTGTACAATTGGCCAAGGAAGCAGGTAGTCTCCCAGAAAAATTATTGGTATGAGCTGATATAACTTCAGTGGAAGAAGAAAAAATAATATATAGATCCCCATAGAACAAGTTGCTGGATAGCTTTAGCCTCTTCAAGGCTGTGCAGTTAATCAATGTTGCTGGAATTCTTCCGGTCAAGGAATTGTCGGCCAATACCAAATCGGTTATAGACTTGCAGTTGCCTATGGATTGCGGAATTTGTCCCATCAGCTGATTATCAGATACATCCAACTTTTGAAGTGAAACCAAACTGCCAATGCTGTCAGGAATAGACCCAGATATTTTGTTTTTGTAGATGACCAGCTGAGTAATATTTCTGAGTTGCTGAATACTCCACGGTATAGGTCCTGTTAAATTGTTTGAAAATAGAAACAAATCCTTCAAAGATTGCAGTTTTCCTATGCCCTTTGGAATTTCTCCTGTCAGATTATTAGTGTCAAGGTAAAGATTTTCAAGCTTGCTCAAATTGGTTATTCCATCAGGTAGCAGACCTGTTAACCTATTTGTACCGAGATTTAAAAAGGTCAACTCTGTCAGCTTTCCAATGCCCTGGGGAATAGTTCCGCCGAACTTGTTTGCACCAAGATCTAAACGGTTCAACTGGGTCATGTTGAAGATGGCTTCTGGTAGTGTCCCTTCAATGCGGTTTTGAAGTAAAGAAAGGACGGTGATAGGAAGCATGGTAATACTCGTGGGCAATGGTCCCTTAATAAGGTTCCATCCAACATCAAGCCATTCAAGATTGCTACAGTTTCCTATTTCTGCAGGGATAGAGCCTGTAAGGTTGCCTGGGCCATACAATGATAATTGGACAAGCTGCTTCAAGTTTCCTAGTTCAGGTGGTATATTGCCATACAGCTGGGCATACCCCAAAAACAATACTTCAAGCGATGAACAATTACCCAGAGCTGCAGGGATTTGGGTCGTCAATCTGTTAAAATGTAGGTAAAGGTATTGCAATTTGCCCAACCTCCCCAATTCAGAGGGAATGCCTCCTGTCAAGCCATTGTAAGAAAAGGCAATATAGTTCAATTCAGAGCAATTACTGAGAGAAGGAGGGATGTTACCAGTTAACAAGTTTCCTTCAAAGTAAAGATATGACAGACCTTTTATCAACCCCAAAACAGAAGGAATTGAACCTGTGAGATTGTTATAGCCAATGGACAGTACAAGGAGAGACGTGCAGTTGCTCAGAGAAATTGGAATGGTTCCACCGAGACGATTGTTGTCCAAGTATAACGTCTCCAGCACGCCTAGCCGGCCAAAATCTGCAGGTATGCTCCCAGTCAAATTATTTTCTGCTAGTGAAATCACTTGAAGATGGTTGCAGTTACTCAGAGAAATTGGAATGGTTCCACCGAGACGATTGTTGTCCAAGTATAACGTCTCCAGCACGCCTAGCCGGCCAAATTCTGCAGGTATGCTCCCGGTCAAATTGTTTTCTGCTAGTGAAATCACTTGAAGATGGTTGCAGTTGCTCAGAGAAATTGGAATGCTTCCAGTCAGACCATTGTATGACAAGCGGAGTTGCTCTAACTTGCTCAGACCACCCAATTCTACAGGTATGCTCCCAGTCAAGTTGTTTTGTGAAAGTCTCATCCACTGAAGTTGCGTGCAATTGGCAAGAGATTTGGGGATGAAACCTTCTAGTCCATTAAAACTAAGGTCTAATATTCTTAACGATTTCAGTTGACCAAGCTGAGGTGGAATCCTTCCAGTGAAAGAATTAGCAGAGAGATTCAAAGTGTGCAGTAAGGAGAGGCCTCCTATGGAGGGAGAAATGGTACCTTCCAATCCCAACTGAGGGAGAATGATGGCCACCACTCTGTGGGTATGCTTTCTGCACCAAACACCATTCCACGAGCATACCTTTTCTGAATTGGCAGAAGTCCAGTTGGAGAGTGATTGCGTAGGGTCGGCTTTAATGCCATTTCTGAAGGAGAGCAGCGCTACCACGTCCTTGGCATCTTGAGCATCACCTTCCTCCAGTAACAAACGATCTTTCACAACAGAAAACCTTCCTCCCATTCTGGGGTGATGTAAAGCAAAGACATGAGGATAATCGGAGGTGTTCTGATTTGGTTTTGCGGTGGCAGTGGTTATTTTGAATACAACAGCCAAGCCTAACCACAACATAGCTCTAGTCATGTTCCTGCCCCCCATTTCTAAACAAAGCATCCCACACTAATCATACAGCTTCACAGCCACCTTAATATAGGTAAAGCCAGTTTGTCGAACGCCCAAGGTTAAAAGAAAATGGAGAAGGCCAAAATTTTGAGTCGTGAATGCTGCTACATCATTAAATGTAGGAGATAAAATTGACATCTCCCTTGCCTGGCAGCATACATGTTATTACGCGGAAGGAGGGGAACCGGCCTGGCGCGGAAATCAATGGTTGACGTTCGTCTACAATGATGCAAGACGATTGAACTTACGCGCACATTGTTCAACTGTGTACGTTCACATGAGGCAAAGCCGCAGCAGAGCAGGTGGGATGTATTGAATATAGTGTCCCTGCATTCATTTATAGTCACTTGGTCCACATACGGCAGAAAGTCGAATGCCATTATCTTAGACTTTTATTCATAAAGAGTTTAGTGAGTGACATTGACAATTCTTAACATGCTTTAAATTCAAGGCGAATGTATGCCCTATTTAAATATATATATTACACTTTCTAGTGTTTCCATATTTTCAATTCATCAAAATTATATCTAAAATAAATTAATAATAATAAACATAGCACCCAATATCATTCTCTAATGATTACTTCTCCTTATATACATGAATGAAATTTAGAAATATTATTTTATAATTTCAGAATTTTATATTCCAATGAAAGAAACATATGAAACAATTAAATTCTAAGTTCGATTGTCTTATATAAAGAGCATTAATTCATATATTTTATATTTTAAAATATTAGTTTTTAATGACATTCTTATTTTAGGTTTTTATAAATGCACTTTAGTGGATATAATAACTATATATATAATATATAATATGTTTTAAAATTAAATAACTATTATACTAAAAATTATAAATATTTAAATATTAAATATTATAACTGTATATAAATATTTTAAAAATAAATTAAATAACAAATATATATAAATAGTATATGTAAAATATTTAACTAACTCTATATATATATATATATATATATATATATATATATATATATATATATATATATATATATATATATTGAAATTAAAAATTAATTAATATTATATAGAATATAACATATATAGTAATAAATATTATAGATTTTATATTATTCTATGTTTATGAGAGAGAGAGAGAGAGAGAGAGAGAGAGAGAGAGAGAGAGAGAGAGAGAGAGAGAGAGAGGCAAGGAGACCACCTCATTTCCTAACTACTTATTATCATGGAAAAAACACTTCTAAGAAGTATAGCTTTCCATCAACAAGAAAGGAAAATCTATGGGCAGCGAATTGTAAATGGAGGAACTAGATACATAGGTTATCATTTGTAGATTACAATATCTTCTGCTCCACTATTTGTCTTCCTAAAACATAATTATATCTAAATAATATTATATTAAATTTAGAATACATAAATTTAAATATATTATAATAGAGAGGGAGAGACAAAGAAAGACATCGTGAGATAGAGTGAGACGGACATAGAGAGGAAGAGAGAGAAAGGGATTTAGAGAGAGAGCTAACAAAGAGAGATACATAAAAGAGATATATATAGAGGAAGAGAGAAAGTGAGAGATACAAGAAGGGCATGAGAGAGAGAGAGAGAGAGAGAGAGAGAGAGAGAGAGAGAGAGAGAGAGAGAGAGAGAGAGAGAGAGAGAGAGAGAGAGAGAGAGATCGGGAGATACACATTTATAGAGATAAAGAATTAAAGAGGAAGAGGGATATATAGAGAGATATAGAGAGAGAGGTAGAAAGATAGATAAACATGGAGAGATAGAACAAAAGAGAGAGGTAGATAGACAGAGAAGAGAGAAAAACATAGAGATAGTAAGGGGGGAGAGGGGCGAAGAAAGAGAGATATGACTCCATGAATAGTTGGTAGCTTCAAATTGATTTCTTTTGCAAACATAGAGATAGCGAGGGGGGAGAGGGGGAAGAAAGAGAGAAAGAGGACAATAGAGCGCATATCATCATCATCTGTGCTTTCCTCTTCCTCTTCATAAGTAGGAGGAGGATTGGTAATAGGCTTTTGCTGCTCTGTAGGTGCATGAGATGTTGTGGTAGGAGAGGTTGAGGCCAGGTCCTCCTTAGGTTGAGGATAACAAATGATTCTCACACCTACAGCTTGATTCCCTTTCTTGGATCTTCCCTGTTGCCTTTATCCTTTAGATGCCCTCTTTTGTTTGAGAAAATCATCATATTCCTCATCTGTCAATTCTTGTCTTTTTCTCTTCTTATCAATGGTGAGATCTACCCCCTTGTTCTTCAGTTTTGCAACCTCTCCATCCACCCATTCTTTGGTTAATTGTATGACCTTTTGTGTTATCTGGTCCAGTGAGGTCATTTCTGGCTGATTCCATTTAGGGGATGATATTATCTCATTATATATTTTCTTGTTTTCATATTCTTGGGACCTAATGACTCCGTCATCTTAATGCAATTGCATTGGCACTAGTATGTAGTCCAATGTGTAGATTTGTTTCAAAGTAAGCCTTTGATAGCTTCTCCTTCTCACTTCTATTTCATCATCACAATCAGCCCAATAGTCCTCAAGATGCACCTGATGCATTGATTTCTTATATAGTGCTTGCATCCTATCATATGGGTTATATTTCCTAGATAGTGAAAAAGGTTGTAAAGACATCAACTACAAACCCCCTATTGCCTCCTTGGCAATTTTCCTTGTCAGGGCACATATACCACCCAATGATGAGTGGGAATAGGACATTAGGTATTTTACCTTTTTCAATAAAAGCCTCGAGTGAAGGCAATATCTACCTGGCCATCTCCATCAGTATGACCTTATCAATTGGGTATCTTGGCAACATGAGAGGCTGCCTAGTAAAATCTTCCATTCTTATATATGTAAATGTGGGGAACTCGATGAACCAAGGCCCATGCTTGTATATTATATCTTGAGCTTCTATGCTCATACTCTATCTTCTTCCATAGTCATGACTAAATGCATATAAAACGAATCATTCACTCTCCGATAATGTTGGAGAGACTCTCTCTATTTCAACTGTGGGTAATGATCCCATATGTTCACATCTCCAAGGTTACTACCAACCCTACCAATTGTTTGCAAACCACTAAATGTTCCTCTGAATGCACATGCATAAACCACATATGAGGTCATATGAAACATATTCGTCTTTCCTCCCAGATTTCTCATGCCTTCATCCAGACTGTCACTTATGATTTTTGCCAACTAGTGTTTTGCATTAGTGGCCTCTACCATTCTTGTGAGACCATACATCTAATTTTTAAAATATCTAGCATTTGGTCTTCCCCTCATATGATTGAGCATTGCTATCATGTACTGATATTCAGGAGCAAAATCAAATTTATATAAATGCACAGGTAGCTTTGCAGAAGCTTTATATGTGTTGTCATTAGCCCTCCAGGAGAACATGATTCTTTTGCAATCCTTCTGGGTGCTATTGTATTTCTTTTCTAACTTTTCCAAGTTTATTTTGCATGCTTGAGGTCCACTTGACAGATTGAAAGCTAAAGTGATGCCCTCAATTGAAAAGTCTACATATACCCAGCCATGCTTTTCTACCTTCCAGTTGTTGGTATTGTAATTATGAGCACATTCTACTACCAGATCGATGGCCTCCATTGCATAAGGGAATCCTCCTGCATGCCACATGTCTGAGCTATAAATGTTGATGAGCACAGAGGTTGTCCACTCCCTTTTTTTGACATTACCGTCCATGCATCCAGATCTGTGTTCCTTGGATGAGTGTCATTTATCTAGCTATATTTGAATGATATTCCTTCGGGTTGTATACCCATAGGCTTTAGGAATTGTGTCTGACCTGTTCTTATGGACTGTCATCAAATCTTGTGACAAAACACATGTATTTCTTACCCTAACATGTCATGTGCGCGTGCGGATCAACAATTATATGGATATCATAATATTTTGATTCTTATTCAACATGTTTCATACACAATCATATTGATTTACTCTGATAAAAACAATATTTACCAGCTCATTTATCTCGAAACAACAAAAGAGGGTTTTGTCGTTACATACCTGATATTCACTGCCTTTTACTATTCAATTGATATCCAGGTAGGCACGTTCACCTTGCAATTACCCTCCTCTATTTGCTGTTTGAATCTACACCCTGTTCCATTGCTTTCACAAGTTGCGGTAATGTTGTCTTAATCACATAGTAACTCTGTAAATTTTGCTTAAATACGTGATAAATTCAAAATGAGCTCAAATCCTTGCTTTTAATTTAAAAACAATGGCGAGTTAGGTTGTGATTAATGCTAATTTGTTGATATCCATTGATCGACACCTAAGCATTGGAAATGTTAATAGGTGGCGCATGATTATTCAAAATTTTAAAGGTTCACCCACCATTAGAATAGCATTTTATGCGAGGATGCACATTTGCATATATCAAGGATATTGAGAAATATGCCTGATACTAGGAAGATGATGATGTCATCATGATGATGACCAACCATTGACCAATGACCAAAATCGGGTCATCCTACCGTTGTTTAACAATCGTGCTAACATAATGCGCTGACATGATTGGGTCAATGTGCCACATGGTAGCACAGTATTGGTTTATAAAGATCTATGTGTTATGTGTTTTAGTAGTGGATATGGGGTTATTAAGGAATATCAGGGTTCTAAAGTATGCAAAATATCCCCTTCTTGAGTGAAGATGAGGATGACATCATATCTTTTATTAATCAAATCTATTTAAGATGTGATGTCCTCATCATATTGACGAAGATCAGGTATCTTAGCTAATATGCAGGATATTAAAGTTCTCCTTCGTATTGCATAGGATCGGGATATTAAGAAATAGATGACCTTCCTGATGTTAGGGATATGATGACATCATTGTCATATCAGGTCTTCTTTATATTGAGTTAAGATGACATCATCGTCATATTAAGGAAGATCATGTATCTTAACTAATATGATGGATATAACTTTTTTTGAAAAAAATTTGGCCACTTTTTGGCCCCCCAACTTTTTGCACTTACCCAGTAGCAAGAGGCCATAATTCAGGGGAAATTACCACAAGGAAAATTAATCTAGCTAGACTCTGGTGGCCTACATTATACAAGGATGCAAAGAGATATGCCAAACAATGTGACATTTGCTAGTGCATCAGAAAAAAACTACAAGAGATGAGATGCCGCTGAGACCAGTACAAGCTTAACTCCCATTTGAAAAATGAGAAATTAACTTTATTGGACCTAAAGACCCCACTACTAAACATTTTTTAAAAAATTTATCTTTAAATGGATTTAATGCCTACCCAAATGGATAGAAGCCAAACCAACTAAAAACTGCACTACAAAAACTGCCACAAAGTTTTTATATAAAAACATAACAATGAGATTTAGATGTCCTTTAAGCATAACAAGTGATCAGGGAAAGCATTTTGTCAACAACATGATTGCACAACTATTATGGAATTTTATGATAACACACAATAAGAGCTCACCCTATCATGTACAAGAAAATAGAGTAAGTAAAGTCGTAAACAAGATAATAGGGACAACATTGACTAAATGTATAATGGTAATAGAGAAGAGTAGGACCTAAAAGTACCTGTAGTACTTTAGGCCTACCGCACAATGTATAAAAGGACAATAAAGTTCACACCCTTTGAACTAGTGTATGGAATGGATGTTATGGTACCGATGAACTTCATACTTCCAAATTTTCATACCACACTAACTTTGCATTCATAGAGGTTGAGTCCTTAGTTGAAATAATTAAAGAAATAGAAAAATTGGATGAGAATAGACTAATTGTGGCATACAATTTTAACCTAGAAAGGATACGGCAGAAGGCCTAGCATGACAAAAATTTATGGCTGAACATTTTCAAAGAAGGCGATCTAGTACTTTTGTATGACATAAAATTTAAGAAACAAGGGAAGTTGAAAGTAAGATGGTTAGGATCCTATTATATCTAGAAGAAATTACAAAATCCAGAGTAGTCAAATTAAGGGACATGAACGGGACATTATTAGTAGGGTTTGTCAATGGAGCAAGGTTGAAGCATTACCACCAATATCTAGAATGAAAGAAGATAACACAATAGATTCATAGAAATGTATCATAAGTGATGTATTATAGTGTAACATAAAGCAATTGTTAGCAACTTATGAGAGGGTAATACTTAACGGCTAGAAAAGACAACCAAAAGAGAAATAGGTAAATGCAATAAATGCATAAAGGTACCATTAGGGCTATAAAACCCTAACCCTTCATACAACTCATCACAATTGCATTCAACACTTACTGAGAAGTGATCTCTAAAGTGAAAGAGAAGAGTGCTAGTAAACCCTAAGTGCGGCTATGAAACAAAAACAATGGTCACCCCATGCTAAGTGATGTCACAAAGAAGCCAAGGGCAAAGTATAAGAAGTATCCCTATAAAGAAATGGAGGTGGATAACTTGGATGATTCTTTCTCAAAAGTACTAGTGGATGTCATATATGCAAAGGATGTGAGAAAATATATACATACACCAATATCTGAAATAGATCACACAAAATATGAGGAGCCACAAAGCACACTCCTCCAACTAGACAAAACAAGGTATTTACCACAATACAAGAACATTGTAGCAAAGAAATTAGATATTTGGGAGGATTACCTAGATTTACGCGGAGAGCATAACTAGGTTCAAATTATTCGAAGTTGCATACATGATGAATTCATGTACTTGGACACACCTCATTGAATTACAAAACAAGCTATACAAGCAGTTATGGGGTTGTGTGTGATAGGATAACTACTAGAAAAGAAGGAAATAAAAAATGAAAAGTAACAAAGCTAATCGGGGCCACATTGGATGGATGGAGTTTGAATGTGAATGAGATTACAAGCCTACTATTTTGTACATATAAGATTATAATGGTGCAAGGGCACCTTCAGGCCGTATGGTCAAATTTTAGTTTTATGTTTTGTTTTGATGTGTTTGGTCTAATAAGGTCATTTATGACCATTTGGGATCATTTTTATCTATTTTTGGAATGTTATAGGTCCACTGGTCAAAAGTCGTAAACATTTGCAAAAAGATGTAAAAGTTGTCATTGTGAAAGTTGTCAAAAAGAGCATTAAAGTTGCAACTTTGATTAAGAAGTTAGTTATGGGTGGTTGGTAGTTGGAAAATGATTGGGAAAGTATAAATACATGTTGTAAACATGAATCCCAAGGTTGGAGAAGGTTGGAGAAGGTGGGAGTGAACATTTGAATAAAGATTGTGAATCATTTTGGAGTAATTTCTTTGCATTTTTTCTATAACAGTTCTGTTCTTTTGCTTGGTACAAATTTGTAAGGCTCATTTAATGATCTCAAACTCATTGGAATGTGTGTACATGTGAATCTACTTCATTTTTCTTTTTTGTTGCATCAATGTTTATGGAGATTTGAATAAGTTATGCCATTTTTATTGAGGGTAGGTCTATAAAGTTTAATTTTCTAAAAAATGCAGTCTAAAAACATGCATGGTACAGACTAGTACGGCCTAATATTGAGGAATATAATATATGGATGGAAATATATTTGTTTCTAGTTTACAATGCTTTTGGTTGCATGTGCTTTTAATATGTTTTAAGTGAGTTATACCATTTTTGGTGAAATTAGTTCTGTAACAGTCCTAGGGTTTGCACAAGAACAGTCTTGTTTTTGCCCAATTTCATACAAACCAACTCTAGCCCATTTTAACATATGTTTAATAAGGGAAAAAAGGGTATTCCAAACAGGTCTTAGATTTTGAATATCACGTCTGTACTGAAAGTTATGGTTAAAAAGGTCTAAATTTCTGCTCAATGTTTTAGGGTTTAAGAGCAAGTTGCCAAGAATGAACAAGAATGCACATTTGCATCATTTGTATTAAAACCCTATTTGGAATGTCCTTATTCCTATGCATCATATAATGAATATATAATGGAGATATAAGGATTGGATTTAATCTCTATGTGTGTATGAATGTATACAATGTGTTATGACTGATGTATTCTCATTGTATGTTATATTTCCATGTTGTTCTTTATGATTCTATCATTGTATCCTCAGAGGTATAAACTAACTTTAGAGAATTGACTGAGGCTCAAATCTTTGGACTGTGTTCTCTCCATTTCTTGCTAACCATAGGTATATTCTAGAAACTTTAACTCAAAATGTGTGTATGTAAGAACTTCATCCAAGAATAGAACTTAAGCTATTGTTCGTCATATATTGGATGAAGTAGAATATTTATAAAAATCCCAAGTGAGCTCACTACTTACCTCCCATGGAGTTTAATCACTTAAATTACTAAAGATTAATAAATTAATAATGTATTAATGCCACATCATAACATGTCAAAGTTCCATTCAATCATTGGAACTTGTCTCTTTAGGAGGCATATTCTGAAAACTTTAACTCGAGATCTATTAGTGTATCAATAGTTCAACTTAGAATGAAGCTTAATCCATTGAAAATCATATAACAAATGATGTATAACATTTACAAAAAAATCTCTATACTTTTATTAAGAATTAATATTTAGTTCTCACTCAAGTGAGCATTACTTATGACCCATAGAATTTCATCACTAAAATTTCTAAAAGATAATAAATTCATAATATAGTAAACTACATGGAACTTGCAGAGCATTGTCTCTCCATTAGTCGATTTTTAGATTCATTATTTCCTTTAAGAAAGAAGTGCTATCGGGCCCCCTTTTTTTGTTCCATAGAATCCTCTTCAATATAAATTTTTCCACCAATATATATTTTTCCATCAATATAATAGGACCATAAAAATTTATGTGATTTTCAACTTCAAGTTGTTCATTTTGCTTCTTGGGCCCTTTGTTTAATTGGTGTATGCATTTTGGGGCACTTTAGGAAGTTTCATGTGTCTAACTGCATGTTGATTAGGGATCGTTTGATTCTAATTTAAATTGATGGCTAGTGCATCTAAAAAGCATTGTTGGTTTGACAAATTAATAACATTGCATCATTGGCCAATGTATCTATGTCATAAGTGGTGGGCATTGTCAAACATTGGTTTGTAAAATATATATGCAAAATTAGATGACAGAAGCTAAGATACTTGGTAGGTTTTCACACCTCCAGAGTTTTGTTAGTCTAGAAACTTCATTTTCTTGTTTGATTGGTTGATGATATACAAGTTGGTGATCAAGGTAGGTCCCTCTCTTTTAATGCACAAGCTTGTGAAATAATAAGAGAAAAAGAACTCAACCATATGGTTCCCTTGTATATCTCTACATCATTGTTAGTTTGACAACATTCTATTATGCCATTGGAGTAGGAAAAGAATGATGTAGTACCTAGTAGGTGCATCTACTTCTTATGATCTTCCACACTAGATTTACATCTAATGGATGGTAAATCATTTGGAAACATCTCCATTTTTTAAGAAATAGCATTGTACAATTGGCTAGTGCATCCACATTAGTCTAGTGCCCCCTGCTTTTGAAGGATTTTTCTTCTTGCACACAACTATATACTTACCATTTCACACATCAAGTGATTAAACTTACATGTTTCTTTGAAGTGGTTGTGGCCATTTTTCATGTAGAGTTTATGAACACTCCACTCTCTATGTGTCATGAAATTTATTTCCTAGGTTTCATCATCTTCTCAATTAGCTTTAGTTTTATATAAATAAGACCTCTGTGCTCAAGTAATTCAATAATTATCAAGCTAAAAAATTTCCAAATGATTTAATCCTTTATCATTTACATCAGAATATTTTTCCCAACCATAATCTACTTTTTCTTACCATTGGAGAGTCCACCCAATAATTTTTTTTTCCAAATTCATTTGACAATTCACCAACGAAATTATCTTATTTTATGAAAACATATATAACTCAATAATAATAATCAATATTGTTAGAAAGTATAACAAATACAAGCAAATTCACAATAGAAATTGTTTCTTCTACCAAAAATAGACATACATTCACCACAAAATTTAATGTGTTTGGCAAAGATTTTCTAGAATTTATATAATTTTCTAAGGGGATTACTTAAATTTTTCATTTATTATGGTGTGCATTGAGGCATACTTAGGCTTTGCCAAGGTCTTCGTAGCATGGGACTCGTACTATCACCTCCATTTATATATCTACCTTAGAAGACTAAGAGCTATGTGCAAATGATGGGTTAAGGTAAAGTCTACCCCTTCCACTTTTTGGGGCAATCAAACCTTCTCTTCTAGCATACCTTCCTTCACCCTAGACATATATGTGAATTGGTTTATAAGAATCCATTACAAGAGAAATAAGCAAAGAGATGCATCTAGAAAATAAAAATCTAGGTTAAAGATAATATATCCCGTTATTGCCACCTTAGCTCTTCTCCTTACTATCAAATATTTCTCCCCCAATATTCCTTTTAAAACGATGTTGTACGGGCTTGGGAAGAAAAGATACATTATAGTCATTTATTTAATATCTTCTCGTGTAGCATAACTCCGCCTTTTTAATGCCCTAACATTTGTGTTCCCATGGCAACCATGATTTGTATAAATTGTAGATTCCAAACATGCTAACAATAAATAACTCACCACCTCCTTGACATGGATACTACACACAAGCATAACCATATATCATTTGGCCACATCACCTCATTGTCATTGAGCTCAGGACCCTTATTTCCTTATACTGTACTTCCATCATTAAGCCTCATTTCATGTGCAACATATCCAGATTCCTCATGTAAGATCTCCCTATTAATAACATCCACAAACCTTAATAAATTCATATATTTAATGCCTCATTATTTTTATAAAAAGTTTAAAATACTCCCTCCACTATGGGGTCTGAACACTAACTTTGCCTCTAAAGTTAGGCCATGAGCATAACTGATTACTATATGTGGTTGTTATTAGATTTTGAGATACTCATGTACTAGCCAAATGATGTGCTACATGATTATGATGTCTTTGCAATAAGAAAATTAATAGGTTTGAAGCAATGTATTGGTGAAGATGTTGTGTCTACAAATAGATTAATTTTTTAGCTAGGGATTTTTCCTCTTTTCATCACATTAATTACTAACAAGGAATCTCTTTTTACTATCAAATATGTTATATTTTGAGAGTTACTCCTAGGCCCATGATTGAAGACTTACATTTTCTTTCATTGTTCATGCATAATCCTATAAATAGTGAACCTCAGTAATGGGATTCTCCCTACAACTTCCTTATAACAAATCCTCCTCTTGCTACTCTTAAATTACCCCTCATAACTCCTTCAAAATGTAGATTTAATTTATAAAAAACTTTTGGAGCCTACCAATCTTTGTGAAAACTTTTTTCTTTAATACTAAACTTGTTTTTTCTAGTTTAATTGCAACCAACCCATAAATGAAGAGGGAAAAATAAAAATGATGTATATATTTTAATTTATTTTTTAATTTAAAAATGTAAATAAAAATTTAAAATATTAGTTAAAACATTTGAAAACATTTAAATGATAAAATGTGAACTAGATTTAAAATACTATAACAATTTCTGTAAGTATTAAATAAATTATTACTTCTAAAATTATAGTTCTCGACTGGATATGTCCATAAAGAGATAAACGTCAATATGTATATTTTCAAGGTTTGGTAATATTGACAAGGATGAGGTTTGGTAATAGTGAAAGATTAGGACTTATAAAGGTGGATGAATCTCTAGGTGGTGGACAACTATGAGCAAAAGTGTTATGAAACATGTTAGATCATCCTTAAGGATGAAGATGAAATTTCAAACTTGTGGTAAGACTGAAGACTAAGGAGTGAGTTAGACGGATGAATCTGTACAAGGTGCATTTCTATGAGCAAAAGTGCCATGAAACACAAAGTCATGGTCAGCAAGGATGAGGATGAAATTTCAATCGTGTGGGGAGTGAAGAGTGAGTACTTACAAAGATAGGATGAATTTGTACAAGCTTGACTACTATGAGCAGAAGTGTGATGAAACACCATGTCAGACACCATGACAACCATACATATAACTTATCATATGATTGTGGAAGGGAAAGACTTTGACTTGTGCGAAGTGCTAAGGGAGCAGCTACTAGAAAACCTATAGAAAAGAAAAGGTTGTACTACAAATTTAGGTATAGAACCCTAATTAAATATGTATTTGTATTTTATGAATGCTCTTTTGAACTATGGTGGTAAAATATGGCAACAAGATAGTTCAGTAGCAACCCAAATAAAACATGGAACAATTTTCAAGGACAAACCCTCCTTCACTACTACATATTGGGGGTACCAAGGCCCTGTAGGATAAGATGCAAGCAAGAGAGAGGATACCATATGAGTTAGCGAAACAATATACAAATCATATAACATTCATGGTCGATAAGGACTACATACTTATATGGAGGTAGTAGAACCTAGGACATCATGGATACCTAGGCTACCCTATGAAATAACAACACATCTTAAATAGATGCATATGCAAAGACTCTCTTGATAAAATTGAAAGACCCAAACACAGAGAGGTTGGGGACATACAGAGAATTCATGGACAAACTACATGACAAAGAGGCAAAGGAACATGTAGAAAAATAGAAGGAAAAGGTACATTCACATTGGGGTATACCTAAGCATGACACTCAACCTAGTTCTTTAGATCTGCAAATTGTTACAACACTTCTGCAATCTACAACATCAGCTCCACAGGTGAGCATATCAACAAAATCCCCTACACCAAGTAGATCATGGAGAAGAAACCTCTAGCTCACACGTTGTGGTAGTGCCAAAATCATCTACACAAATAGTGTCAAGTCCACAACACAAAGAACATGAACATGCTACAAGAAGTATCATAAATACTTGTACAAATGAGTGGAGTCAAAAAGGCCACAAGGAAGAAACAAGGGGTAAAAAGATAACTTGTACAAGCATACAAAGGAGAAGAAAGAGGGGAAGAAGTGATAGAAACCACCAAAGAAGAAGACCAAATCAGTAATAGTGGCGATAGAAGAAAAAGATCAACCAGAACAACCTTAGGAAGATGAGCCAATAATTAATTTAGATACATTAGTGAATGCAATTCAATGTCATGGTATGCTCAAAACAACAATTGATATGTATAATGATGTTGGCTACAAAAACCAAGAAATCATACAAAGAGCCCTCATCATTTATATGTGGACCAGTGATCAGATACTAGAAGATATAATAGAGGATTTTCCTCAAGAATTGATAGAGGCAATGAGGAAAAGAAGGCAAAATGCCTTACAAATAGAGGAGGAGATGAGGCAGAAAGTAGTGGATGAGATAAACCCATCCCTTTCCACCATAGAGAAAGACAAATTGATAGAGATGCAAGCAAAGGAGTTTAGAAAACAATAGAGGGTAGATACCCTATTGAGTCTCACAATAGAAGAAAAGGAAAAAGTACAAAAGGAGAGAAAAGAAATAACAAGAAGAGCATATCATGCAATGAGGAAGGAGAACAAAAATAATCAAGAACAAGAAATAAATTCCCCTCATAGTGCACAACAAGAAGAAGAGAAAGAGGAAGAGAAACATAAAGAGCAACCAGAGACACAAATAGATACTAAAGATGCTTCTTCATCTTCCTCCCCCATCTAGTCCATCAAGGACTTCTTGGCACAAAATAAGATGCAACCAGTGGTTACACCGTAGCTTTTGCAACTCGCCCTCATTGACTCACAATTGAATTTATCTAGAATATCAGCCCTTTAAAAGCTACAATTAGGGGATATTTTTCACTCCGCTGTAAGAGAAGAAATCCTACAGTAGCATGTGGAGAGAAATGAACATTTTCAAGAGGTGGTAGATGTAATAGAATATGAATTACCACATTCTTAGAGAGATGCAACATTACCGCTTACACAACAGCTCAAACAACTGGTAAACAACATGTAGGTGGACATAAAATATCAAGAAGATAAGGTGAAAAAGTAGGTGACAGAGGAAATAAATAAGAAAAGAATGGCAGAAACATCCAAGAAATGTGTGTTGACACACACACAAATTGAAACCCAAATAAAGAGTATTCAACAAGCCATAGGGGAGGCTATTGGATTATACTGGTTTTGTCTATAATGGCCCACTACAACAAAAAGTATAAAGGATTAGATAGATTATCTAGAAGTACAAATAGCATAGGCTATAGGGACATATGATCGCTTGAAAGATATGAATGGAGTAATAAGGGCACATATTGAAATAGTGCATACATAGCTACAACAATTACAAGATCAAAGGGAGTAGATTAAGGGACAAGTTAAGAAGTTGAGAGAAGTAATTAGCCTCTGCCTAGCACATCTAACAAGAATAATATCTGAGGCAAAAAAAATGCACAGAAGGTACATATCCCTTCCACCATAGGGGATACTGAGAAGATACATATTGAGATAGAGGCTTAGATTCAAATGCTACAACATACGAAGAAATAATGGGACACAAGCTTGAGCCAATTGAAGGTAATTTATAGGAACATCTTACTTGGGAACTAGCACCACATGTCTTGAGGACAAGACATAGTTCTAAAAAGGGGAGATGATGTTGGCAAGGTATACACAACAATAAGTCACACAATAGAACCTACCAAAAGTCACTGCAAGGAAAATTCAAAGGTTGGGGCTGACATATGTGATAGTAATTAGGATGTCTTAAAAGGGACATGTCCCTATTGTATCATGTATGTAATAGAAGAATATGTAACATGTATGTAAGAGAGAATATGTGAAGAAGATATATGTGCAGAGCAGAGACTTAGATCTACTATTTTGTACATATAAGATTATAATGAGTATATAATGGAGATATAAGGATTGGATCTAATATCTATGTGTACACGAATGTATATGATGTGTTATGACTAATGTATTCTCATCGTATGTTATATTTCTTTGTTGTTCTTTATTATTCTCTCATTGTATCTTCCAAGGTATAAACTAACTTTAGAGAGTTGACCGAGGCTCAAATCTTTGGACTGTGCCCTCTTCATTTCCTACCAGTAGTAGGTATATTCTAGAAACTTTAACTCAAAATGTGGGTATGTAAGAACTTCATCCAAGAATAGAACTTAAGCTATTATTCGTCATATATTGAATGAAGTAGATGAGCTCACTACTTATCTCCCATGGAGTTTAATCACTTAAATTACTAAAGATTAATAAATTAATAATGTATCAATGCTATGTCATAACATGTCAAAGTTCCATTCAATCATTGGAACTTGTCGAGCTTTAGGAGGCATATTCTGAAAACTTTAACTCGAGATCAATTAGTACATCAATAGTTCAACTCAAAATAAAGCTTAAGCCATTGAAAATCATATATCGAATGATGTATAACATTTACAAAAAATGCTCTATACTTTTATTATGAATTAATATTTAGTTCTCACTCGAGTGAGCATTTCTTACGACCCATAGAATTTCATCACTAAAATTTCTAAAGGATAATAAATTAATAATATAGTAAACTACATGGAACTTGTAGAGCATTATCTCTCCATTATTCAATTTTTAGATTGATTATTTCCTTCAAGAATTAAGTGCTATTGGGCCCCCTTTTTTGTTTCATAGAATCCTCTTCAATATATATTTTTCCATCAATATAATATGGCCATAAAAATTTATGTGATTTTCAACTTCAAGTTGTTCATTTTGCTTCATGTGCCCTTTGTTTAATTAGTGTATGCATTTTGAGGCATTTTAGGAAGTTTCATGTGTCTAAGTGCATGTTGATTGGGGATCATTTGATCCTAATTTAAATCAATAGTTAGCGCATCCAAAAGGCATTGTTGGTTTGACAAATTAATAACATTGCATCATTGGCCAATGTATCTATGTCATAAGTGGTGGGCATTGTCAAATATTGGTTTGTAAAACATAAATGCAAAGTTAGATAACACAAGCCAAGATACTTGGTAGGTTTTCACACCTCCAGAGTTTTGGTAGTCTAGAAACTTCATTCTTTTGTGTGATTGGTTGATGATGTACAAGTTGGTGATCAAAGTAGGTCCCTCTCTTTTAATGCCACAAGCTTGTGAACTAATAAGACAAAAAGAACTCAACCATATGGTTCCCTTGTATATCTCTAAATCATTGTTAGTTTGACAACATTCTATTATGCCATTGGAGTAGGAAAATAATGATGTAGTACCTAGTAGGTGCATATACTTCTTATGATTTTCCACACAAGATTTACATCTAATGGATGGTAAATCATTTGGAAACATCTCCATTCTTTAAGAAATAGCATTGTGCAATTGGCTAGTGCATCCACATTAGTCTAGTGCCCCCCTGCTTTTGAAGGATTTTTCTTCTTGCACACAACTATATACTTACTATTTCACACATCAAGTGATTAAACTTACATGTTTCTTTGAAGTGGTTGTGTCCATTTTGCATGTAGAGTTTATAAACACTCCACTCTCTATGTGTCATGAAATTTATTTCCTAGGTTTCATCATCTTCTCAAGTAGCTTTAGTTTTATATAAATAAGACCTCTATGCTTAAGTAATTCAATAATTATCAAGCTAAAAAAATTCCAAATGATTTAATCCTTTATCATTTACATCAGAATATTTTTCCCAACCATAATCTACTTTTTCTTACCATTGGACAGTTCACCCAATAATTTTTTTTCCAAATTCAATTGACAATTCACCAACAAAATTATCTTATTTTATGAAACCATATATAACTCAATAATAATAACCAATATTGTTAGAAAGTATAACAAATACAAACAAATTCACAATGGAAATTGTTTCTTCTACCAAAAATAGACATACATTCACCACAAAATTTAATATGTTTGGCGAAGATTTTCTAGAATTTTATATAATTTTCTAAGGGGATTACTTAAATTTGTCATTTATTATGGTGTGCATGGAGGCATACTTAGGCTTTGCCAAGGTCTTCGTAGCATGGGACTCATACTATCACCTCCATTTATATATCTACCTTAGAAGACTAAGAGCTATGTGCAAATGATGGGTTAAGGTAAAGTCTACCCCTTCCACTTTTTGGGGCAATCAAACCTTCTCTTCTAGGATACCTTCCTTCATCCTAGACATATATGTGAATTGGTTTATAAGAATCCATTACAAGAGAAATAAGTGAAGAGATGCATCTAGAAAATAAAAATCTAGGTTAAAGATAAAATATCCTATTATTGCCACCTTAGCTCTTCTCCTTACTATCAAATATTTATCCCCCAATATTCCTTTTAAAACGATGTTGTACGGGCTTGGGAAGAAAAGATACATTATAGTCATTTATTTAATATCTTCTCATGTAGCATAACTCCACCTTTTTAATGCCCTAACATTTGTGTTCCCATGGCAACCATGATTTGTATAAATTGTAGATTCCAAACATGCTAACAATAGTAGGCATGAGTTTTCCACAGTCCATAGAATAGATGATTATGCTTTTGGATTAATCTGTGTCTATTTTTGCTTCAACGTTTCGGATCACACTCAGTGATCCATCATCAGGAAGAGGATGTATGTGATTAGGATTACAGACTTACCCTTTAAAAGGATGAACAGGTAGGGTTATGTTTAGTGAGGTGGACACAAGCCAACAATAAAACAGAGAATTAAGAAACAATAAATAGGTGAGAAAAGGATAAATAATATTGTAATAAAAGAAGAAGAAGAAAATGCATTAATTAAATAAGAAAGGAAATAGCAAGTATATCAAAATTAATAAATATTAAGTGAAGAGGTAAATGCTAATTATAACAAGAAAAATATATCTAATATAATAAATATCATGGATAGATAAACAAAAGAAAAATAGATCAAAGTAATATATAGGAATTATAGAAACAATTAAATCAGTATAAATAAAAATAAATTAGTTAAGGGATATTTAATAAAATAATATTAGGTGATTAAATTAAATAATAAGTGAGTACAATAATCAAGAAAAGAAATAAAATAAAATAAAATAAATAAGAGATGTTTAATATAATAAAAATAAAATCAATAAAGTAGAAATTCAATGAAAAGTACCTCTCTCTCTCTCTATATATATATATATAAGAGAGAAATTTCACAAAAAATGTCATATATATATGAGAGAAATATCAAAAAATATCGGAATAAAACAACCAGAAAGGGGGGTGAAGTAAAGGTTCAAGAAAAATTAAAATAAATAAAAGGTGAGTAGCTAGGGTTAAAAAGAGAGGAAAGGAGAAGGGCAACAATTAAGGACACAAGATGAGTATGAAAAGAGACTAAAAAGTGTGCCTAGACACAGAAGGAATGGGCCCAGAATGTGAATCGAGAAAAAAATAAAAATAAATTATAAAGAGAAAGGGAGTAAAGTAAAATAGGAAAGCTAACCTAAATGAATAAGGAGAAAGGACCGAAGAAGAAAATCCAAAGACTAAACAATAACCCCATAAGTTAGATAGTAGGAGAAAATAAAAGGATAATTCAAAACAAACAAGGACCAGGAGCAAGCCAGCCCGAAAACAAAACGCCAAAAGTGCAAATGAACATGTAAAAGAGGAAAAGAGAAATGAGAGTGACATGGTATCAATCCACCAGCTAGATACAAGAAAATAAGGACATACATGCCCAAGCACCATAGATACTAAATCTGCCCTCATGGAGCACTCTCACCTTACCAAGCACCATATTTGCCTAGAGGACACCCAAGTTCTCCTCAAAGAAGATAATTTTTTCAGGAGAAAACTCCATGAAGCCATCTTTATTAGAAACCACCCGTCCAATCTTAATCGTGATGATGGATGGCATCTAAGCCCAGCCTGGCAACCCTTGTTACACTCCCTCTAGACCCACCCTAATCCCTCTTGATTCTTTGAATCCTCCCCCCTCCCACCATTTTCCCTCCCTTGGTCTCCTTCCTTCTCTTCCTCTTGTTCCTTTCCTTTTCGGTTTGGCTTTTCTTCCCACTTTACCCTTGTGTCTACTATGCCTGGGCATGTATGTCCTTGTTTTCTTGTATCTAGCTGGTGGATTGATACCATGTCACTCTCATTTCTCTTTTCCTCTTTTACATGTTCATTTGCACTTTTGGCATTTTGTTTTCGGGGTGGCTTGCTCCTGGTCCTTGTTCATTTTGAATTATCCTTTTGTTTTCTCCTACTATCTAACTTATGGGGTTATTGTTTAGTCTTTGGATTTTCTTCTTCTGTCCTTTCTCCTTATTCATTTAGGTTAGCTTTCCTATTTTACTTTACTCCCTTTCTCTTTATAATTTACTTTTATTTTTTTCCTGATTCACATTCTGGACCCATTCCTTCTGTGTCTAGGCACACTTTTTAGTCTCTTTTCATACTCATCTTGTGTCCTTAATTGTTGCCCTTCTCCTTTCCTCTCTTTTTAACCCTAGCTACTCACCTTTTATTTATTTTAATTTTTCTTGAACCTTTACTTCACCCCCCTTTCTGGTTGGTTTATTCCAATATTTTTTGATATTTCTCTCATATATATATGACATTTTTTGTGAAATTTCTCTCTCTTATATATATATATATATATATATATATATATATATATATATATATATATATATATAGAGGTACTTTTCATTGAATTTCTACTTTATTGATTTTATTTTTATTATATTAAACATCTCTTATTTATTTTATTTCTTTTCTTGATTATTGTACTCACTTATTATTTAATTTAATCGCCTAATATTATTTTATTAAATATCCCTTAACTAATTTATTTTTATTTATACTGATTTAATTGTTTCTATAATTCCTATATATTACTTTGATCTATTTTTCTTTTGTTTATCTATCCATGATATTTATTATATTAGATATATTTTTCTTGTTATAATTAGCATTTACCTCTTCACTTAATATTTATTAATTTTGATATACTTGCTATTTCCTTTCTTATTTAATTAATGCATTTTCTTCTTCTTCTTCTTTTATTATAATATTATTTATCCTTTTCTCACCTATTTATTGTTTCTTAATTCTCTATTTTATTGTTGGCTTGTGTCTACCTCACTAAACCTAACCCTACCTGTTCATCCTTTTAAAGGGTAAGTCTGCAATCCTAATCACATACATCCTCTTCCTGATGATGGATCACTGAGTGTGATTCGAAATGTTGAAGCAAAAATAGACACAGTTTAATCCAAAAGCATAATCATCTATGCTAACAATAAATAACTCACCACCTCCTTGACATTGATACTACACACAAGCATAACCATATATCATTTGGCCACATCACCTCATTATCGTTGAGCTCAAGGCCCTTATTTCCTTATACTGTACTTCAATCATTAAGCCTCGTTTCATGTGCAACATATTTGGATTCCTCATGTAAGATCTCCCTATTAATAACATCCACAAACCTTAATAAATTCATATATTTAATGCCTCATTATTTTTATAAAAAGTTTAAAATACTCCCTCCACTATGGGGCGAACACTAACTTTGCCTCTAAAGTTAGGCCATGAGCATAACTGATTACTATATGTGGTTGTTATTAGATTTTGAGATACTCATGTACTAGCCAAATGATGTGCTACATGATTATGATGTCTTTGCAATAAGAAAATTAATAGGTTTGAAGCAATGTATTAGTGAAGATGTTGTGTCTACAAATAGATTAATTTTTTAGTTAGGGATTTTTCCTCTTTTCATCACATTAATTACTAACATGAAATCTCTTTTTACTATCAAATATGTTATATTTTGAGAGAGTTGCTCCTAGGCCCATGATTGAAGACTTACATTTTCTTTCAGTGTTCATGCATAATCCTAAAAATAGTGAACCTTTGTAATGGGATTCTCCCTACAACTTCCTTATAACAAAGCCTCCTCTTGCTACTCTTAAATTACCCCTCATAACTCCTTCAAAATGTAGATTTAATTTATAAAAAACTTTTGGAGCCTACCAATCTTTGTGAAAACTTTTTGCTTTAATACTAAACTTATTTTTTCTAGTTTAATTGCAACTAACCCATAAATGAAGAGGGAAAAATAAAAATGATGTATATATTTTAATTTAAAAATGTAAATAAAAATTTAAAATATTATTTAAAACATTTGAAAACATTTAAATGATAAAATGTGAACTAGATTTAAAATATTATAACAATTTTCATAAATATTAAATAAATTATTACCTCTAAAATTACATTTCTCGACTGGATATGTCCGTAAAGAGATAAACATCAATACATATATTTTCAAGGTTTGGTAATATTGACAAGGACGAGGTTTGGTTATAGTGAAAGACTAGGACTTATAAAGATGGATGAATCTCTAGGTGGTGGACAACTATGAGCAGAAGTGTATGAAACATGTCAGATCATCCTTAAGGACGAAGATGAAATTTCAATCCTGTGGTAAGACTAGGACTTATAAAGATGGATGAATCTCTAGGTGGTGGACAGCTATAAGCAGAAGTGTTATGAAACATGTCAGATCATCCTTAAAGATGAAGATGAAATTTCAATCTTGTGGTAAGACTAGGACTTATAAAGATGGATGAATCTCTAGGTGGTGGATAGCTATACGCAGAAGTGTTATGAAACATGTCAGATCGTCGTTAAGGATGAAGATGAAATTTCAATCCTGTGGTAAGACTAAAGACTGAGGAGTGAGTTAGGCAGATGAATCTGTATAAGGTGCATTTCTATGAGCAGAAGTGCCATGAAACACAAAGTCATCGTCAGCAAGGACGAGGATGAAATTTCAATCATGTCGGGAGTGAAGAGTCAGTACTTACAAAGATAGGATGAATCTGTACAAGATTGACTGCTATGAGCAGAAGTGTGATGAACCACCATGTCACGGTCAACAAGGAAGAGGATAAAATTCCATTCCTGTGGAGAGACTGAAAACTGAGAATTTACAAAGATACACGAATCTGTGAAGGTGGGCCGCTATGAGCAGAAGTGTCATGAAAAAACACGTCAGGTGGGCAAGGATGAAATTTCAATCCTGGCATGAGATTGAAGACAGAGGACTTACAATGATGTACAAATCTTTACAAGGTGGATCACGTACCGGCAGAAATGCCATGAAACATGTTGGTCATGATGTTAGTCACAAACAAACATAGAATAAAAGTACACATTAACCTTTATTCATCTTGAAAGACACTATGAATTCAAAGAATTCAGGATCCCAAGTCTCCGGTGATTAGGTCTTAATCGTCTGAAGTTACTCAGAGGTTAATGTGAGTTGCTGTTTCCATTTTGAGGCCTTACGTGGAAATAGATCATCTTCATGACATTCCTGCAGAAATTCTTTACAAAGAAGTCATATTATGCAGCTGTTTGGTGAAAAGATGTAGAAATACCTCAATCTTTGCATGATATTTTCAATTGTACATGCTTTGTATTTAAATATGCTAAATATTTATGATTATCTACGAGATGTCTGCATATTCATGTTATTTTCTTAAGATCATCAATTACTTGCAATTATGGAGGTGAAATGCTCTGAAATTTAAAGAAACTAAAGGAATACTTCAATTTAAGGTTGAACCTTTAGCTATTGATCCACATACATACTTGATACTGTCATGAGGAGAAGAAATCAAACTATATGTTCACCAGGATATTCCACAGCTAGATAAAGTTGATGCAAACTTCAGACGATGATGAATGAAAACAATACATGCAACATGATGAGCACTCCAAGGGACGCAGCAAATCAAAGCACATATCCAGAATTTAGACACAGATTACTTAAGATTTACAAAGATTTGTAATCGAAATACTCTTCTCTTTCATTAAGTATGCAAAAGACATGTACATATACAATAACTTTGAAATGAGCCCTGAATACTTCAGCAAACAGATTTCAATTAAGTTTCGAATGAAAATCACAAGGCATTCCACCACCTTTTATAGAATAAGGTGAGGAATCTGTTACAAAAGATCTACGATCCTGATTTATCAATACAAATCTACGGTCAAGATTTTCTTAACTTTGTCAACTTTTACAGAAGGGCACAAGTTGCTAGCTGGCAACTATCTATATTGCTTATGCCTATATCCCCTTCATGATGTATCCTCATCATGTTCCTCAGCTGATTCATGCGGATCATCATCATGTGCATCACTTTCTGAACTTTCACTATCCTGCTGATGATACTGCTGCATATGGGGTTGCATACTACTGCGGACCTGTTCATATGAATGCACAACTTGATCTATCCCTCCTCCATCTTGAGTCTTTGCTTTAACAATGGCATGCTTATGTGCTTCATACTTGTCTCTGCTGTTATCAAGCTTATTTTTCCTGTCCTGCAGTGTTTCTTTATATTTCTCCATCTGAACCTTGATCCTCATTATTTTATCTATAAGTTCCTTTGTCAAGTGGACAGGTGGACCATCTGTCTCTGATTGGAAGTTGCTGTGTACAGCTTTGATGGCGGACTCTTCATCTTGATTTTCTATTTTACCTTCCACCTTGCCTTCCAATACTTCCAATATCACTGCTTCTTCAGACATCAAATCCCTTAGCCTCATGCTGATATCCCTCAGCTTATTATTGCATCTTTTGAGGACTCCACATTCAAATTGAACGTCCTTGTACCAGATGTCTATCAATAATGTGGTATTGCTGTTTAGTATCTGCTTACTGATAAGCAGTTGTGGATTTATATTCTTTATTTCTCCTAACAGGCTTAGGACTCTCTCCAGTTTGTAAGACCTCTTCTCGGTTTGCATCTGCAATTTATCCACCCTTGTCTTGGAGTCACTCAAAATACTCCACCTCTTCAAAGAGGCCTTCATTATTTCCACAGCATCATCAAATGTGGATGACATCCATTTCCTTATTATGGACGCCTCATGCTTCATGAGGTCCAATTTATTGACCTCATCCTGAGAAATGGCAGTCAATGGGACTGCATGTTCAGTTGTGGTATCCTCAGGATCGGTCAGCCCTTTGATATCAGCATACAACTGAGCAATGTGTTCTTTATGTTGCTTATTCTTCTCCTTCTCTCTTTACACCTTTTGAATTAGAGAGTCAATGATGTCCTTGCCCTCCTGTCCTTCTTGGTCCTCATTGGCAAAGCCTAAATCTACTGTGCTGATTTGAAATTCTTCCACAGTGATTTTACCTTTTTCTTTCTCCACCGCAGGTATGGCAATTTGCGTGGTCCTTCTCCCAGTTGCCGGATCTCTTTTGATGGCCAAAGTCATTCTGGCCTTCCTCCAGGGTTTCATTATATCCACGGAGAACAAGGTGGAGACGTCAAATTCTTGAATTTCAAACTCCTCAATATTTACCTCTTTTGCTAACCATGGAGGTACCTAATCATGTTTCTCAGCATCATGATGATGTTCACCCATATCTCTCATTTCTACCAGCAGATGTTGTGGAGATGGTGATTTTTCTTTTTCTTCCTCCTGATGCTCGCTTTGTTGTTGATCTTGCGGTACCTCCTCCTGTTGAGGAATTTCCTTCTCTGGGGGAGCATCTTCCTGGTGCGGGAAACCCTGTGGTGCATCTATTTGCTGATCATGATGATCATGACCTTCTTCTATCATTACTTCATCTGTTCCTAATTCTTCCCCTTGTTGCTTATCCACTTCACCAGATACTGAGGATCCTGCCTGAGGTGCTAGTAGTTGTTATGCAGCTATTACTTCTTCCGAGCCTGCACTATCAACTTCTTGTACTTTGGCAGCTGGATCCTCTAGTGCTTCCTTCTTCTCATTAGCCTTCGCTTCCTGAACCTCTACTATAGCAGGTTCTTCTGATGTGTCCTGTGGATCTTGTTGGTCTGTTTCAAGAGCATGGCCTTTTGACTCTGCCATCTCTATCTCTTCGGTTGGGTGGCCTTTGTCAGGTGATCCTGCTGGTTGTTCAGGAATTGCATCCTGTTTCTCTGTCAGGTCCACCACTACAGGACTTGTCACCTCTGTGATCAATGTTTCTAGTGCTATGTCTTGAGCTACCTGCTTTGGGCTCTTTTCTTGCTCTTCTTCTACTTGTTTCATCTCCTCAAGCACAGTTTGAACTGGTGGAGGCTTGTGAGGAGTCATAGTTATATCAGCAGCAAGTGTTTCCATCTTCTGTGCAGCCACATCCTGCACTACCTCATCATCAGACAGATTTATTGTCTCTTCAAGCGAGACATGTCCTTCTGCTTGTGTCTGGGAGGTTTCTTTCAGTTGTTCTTCTGCAAGTTCAGTTTGAACTTGACTATGGTAGGAAGTGGAACATTATGCTGAAGTTCCTTTGGTACCTCACTACCTTCCCCTTGTAATAGTGCAGGGGGTTGGCTTATTCCTCCTCTCATGGAGGTCCTTTGTTTCTTAGGTGTGGTAGACACCAGCACCTGTGGAGCTCTCCTCTTTCTCTTTATTACTAGCGGAGCTTCTTCCTCTTCAGGCTCCTCCTCCATGAGGATATCCTCTGTATGATGTTTCCCTGAGGATTGACCCACTTCCAGGGTCCCAGTTATTCCAGCCTTAGTTGTCTTACTCTTCTTGGGCTTCTCTTTCTTTGGAGGGGATTCTAGCTCTGATCCTGATCCTGCCGCCTCCTCAGCTGTAAACACTACCCTGTCAATTATAACCCCTTTGGGTTGTTTATCCACTTTCTTACCCCTTGGGGGTCTTTTGCTCTATTGTTGTGGTGGAGGTAACTTGTCTCCCTTAGTCTTCCTCTTTTCAAGCAGGAAGTCATCATATACATCCCCAGGAATATCCTGTCCCTTCTTTTTGTTGTCCACCGTAATGGCAACACCTTTCTTTTTCAATGCCTCCACCTGCTCGTCAACCCAAGCTTGAGTTAGTTGTATGGTCCTGGCAATGAATGGGTCCAAGGATATGTCCTCCTGCATGGTAAGGTCAGGTGCAGAGATAGTGTCATTGTATATCTTCTTTTGTTCATATTCATCTGCAATTATCCTGCCGTCATCCTTCTTCAATTGTTGGGGGAGGGAGATGCAATCAAAAGTCCTAATTTGGTTCAGAGTCAATCTCTGATACCTTCTTCTCCTGCCTTCTGCCTCATCTTCGCAGTCAGCCCAAAAATCTTCTAGGTGCCTCTGGTGGATAGGCTTTCCTAGTATCTTCTGTATCCTGCCGTAAGGATCATATGGTCTTGTTACCGGAAAAGGCTATAAATTCATTCTATTTAGGGTGACCATCACCTTCTTTATATTATCAGAGTCAGGGCACATATAGTTGCCAATGCTGACTGGGAACAAAATTGGTGGCAGCTTCTTGGCATCCTTGTACATTTTTATCATCACGGAGCCCTGCCTGAGAAATTCCATTAAGACTACTGCATCGGTAGGATACCTTGGCAGCATGAGGGGATGTTCCTCAAAACCTTCAACCCTTATGTAAGAAAAGGTTGCAAACTGTATGTACCAGGCCCCATGCCTGTAAACTACCTCTTGAGCTTCCATGCTCAATCTTTTTGTTCTGTCTTCTTCCATGGTCCTTACCAGATGCATAGAGAATGCATCATTGACCAGTTTGTAGTCTCTGAGGTAATTGGTTCTCTGTAACTGGGGATGATGATCCTAGATATATGCAACATTTGTGCCTGTGAGCTTTCCATCTGTAACTAAGGCATCAAAAGTGCCTCTATAAGCACAAGAATAAACAATATAGGATGTCATGTAAAATGCACAATTTGAACCTCCCAGGTTCATCAGCTGCTCATGCAGAGCATCACTTATTATTTGGCCCCACAGTGGCTTGATATTTGAATATAGACACATCATTATAATTCCATACATCCAATCCCTGAAACTACCAGTATCAGGTTGGCCTGTTACTCGATTTAGGAGTGCAATCATATATTGGTACTCCTCACTGAAATCATATTTAAACATGTGCACAGGGAGTTTAGTTGCGGCAGGATATGTGCTGTTATCTGCTCGCCATTGATACATGTTCTTTCTGGCCGATTTCTTGTTGGCCTCATACTCCCTTTCTGCCTTCTTCAGGTCCACACTCTTAACTTTATTGCCCAGTGGTAATCCAAATGTCTGGGAGAGACCCTTGATGGAGAGGTCTGCATATATCCTCCCATGCTTTACCACTTGCCTCGTCTGAGGATTATAATTACGGGCACATTCTATAACCAGCTCTGGAGATTCCATAGAATACGGAAAACCAGCAGCGTTCCACATTCCTGACACAAATACCGCGTCCAGCACAGGACTCTTGTCATGCCCATCATTCAATTTAGCTGACCAGGCCTCCAGATTGGTGCTCCCTTGATGGGTGTCTGTAATTGCTCCATACTTAAACAGGACCCCCCTCTGAGAAGAGAACATCGGCCTACTGAATTCCTCTTGAGACTTAACATACCGTTTGTCGGCCATGAGTACCTGCAATTAACAACAATCCTATCTCACAACAGGTATATACATGCATACATATTGCAATTAAAATTACTATGCCTACTGTATTTCTTCACCATTACATGCATAAACCAAAACTTCCATCATCATACCTGAAGAAAAACACATGATGAGGGTTTCATTTACTTACCTGGTTATGCAAATTTCTCTTTTATACTAGTGGATTACCAATGACGCTCCTAATTCAGCTAATGATCACCTCTTTCCTTCTGTCTGTGAACTCAAATCATGCAACAGTAGCTAGTATGCGGATATGTAAGCTGGTGCTCTGTAAAACAATTTTATCGCAAGGTAAATGTGAAAATGGCGGTTGAATTACCTTTTAACCTCGCAGTTAGGGTACATTTAGGGCAACTCTGATAGATTGGATCATATTCCTTGATTATTCGTGCGAAAATGCAGGATCTTGACAGGTGTTTCATTGGGTTCCGGGGTTGGCGGGAACTACCTACCATGTCCGCGCACATTTAATGATAATGGCGGAAACAGAAGTGGGGGGATATCCATTTGATAGGATATCATGAAGGCAGGATGATATTCGCAAATATCGGGTCGAGTTTTAATATCATCCTCCTCCCTCATATTGAAATTGTTATCGTGACAAGATTCGGGTGACAAAAGCACCTTTGTTTATGTTTAGTACATCAGGAGGATATTTCGGTATATCGGATGATGTTTCAAAAATATGATGATGACGAGACAAACTTACATGTCTCTTTTCAGAATATCAGGATGACGTCATCCTGATAGTCGTTCTTTGTATCGGAAATATATCATGACGTCATCGTCATGTTAGGCGAACATGATCATGTTTGGAAAAAAATATCATGTGGAAATGTGAATGTGATGATGATGTCATCAGGATGTTTGCTTCTTTGTTTATCCGATTGGATGACGTCACTAGGATATTTGCTAAGGGTGATATTTCGCGTAAGGAGGATATTAAGAAATATCGGGTTACATTTGAAAATATGACGCTCGCGATACAAAAGACCTCTTGACGGGGAAGATTTACTACCACTTAAAGTTGACGTCCGGATATTTGGGCCACATGACATATTGGGGGATGTTTCAAATATGATGATGACCTTCTAAAGGATGACAGGTTATAAAAATACATGATCCCTCTTCTTACGAATATCAGGTTTGACCGAAACTTTGACCGTTCATAACTTTCACATCCTGAAGAATATTAGGATGATGTAAAAGGCAAACCTACATGTAATTTAATGCTTTTTCAGAATATGAGGTCATAGAAGTGAAATGTGTATTTTAACAAACTGACCTCATATTGGTGACTTATCTCATCCCGTCTCTACATGATGATGCACATGACTTACTTTTACCAAACCGCCAAAGAGAGCAAACAAGCCAAGCCAAAAAGTTGGGTCCCTATTTTGCCAAGTCAAAATGGGGCGTGTTGTGTAACCACACAACAACTTGCCACCAAAGAAAACAAACAAATTCCAATGATTCAAGTGATGTGATCACATTCATCTATAGTATTTTAATTCCATCTAAGTATAAGTATCATGATACTCTAAATGATAAAATTTCATCATAGTGACAATGGTAACCAAAGATCAGGTGTGTGCATATGATTAATTATCCTCATCTTGAAAGCAAGTTGAAAACATAAGTAACTGGTGTTAAACTACATAGTTGGAGATCATCCCTCATAGCCAACCTGGATAGAGCCTTGCTGCCAGCAGGTGTCTATAGCCCCGGCAAGGTTATCTATACAATCTCCCTAAGTAGAGCCCCACTGCTAGCATGCGTCTATAGCCCCTGTAGAGTTACTTAGATGGCCTAATTTTATTTCTTTTCTGATTTTCTCTTTAAAATTCGTATCTGATATCATCATGTCAGCGCATTTGTACCAGGTATAGTCACTTGCAGCTTTAGGTTGGAGATTGTACTAGTAGCAAGGGAGTCCCTTTAGATTTTTCACTTAACACCTATACTTGTGTGCTCA
Organism: Cunninghamia lanceolata; assembly: GCA_027924645.1. Lineage (NCBI taxonomy): Eukaryota > Viridiplantae > Streptophyta > Pinopsida > Cupressales > Cupressaceae > Cunninghamia > Cunninghamia lanceolata. The sequence goes on from BSBN01000136.1 coordinate 2,819,210, forward strand.
GCAAACCCAAGGCTGTTAGATGTTTCATTGTGATTGATTCATTTTGACCAAGAAAAGGCACCCTGATGAAAAGATATCACAAACCTGATCATGAATGCTTCTTAGAATGAATCATAACCTATGTCTAAATGTGATCTCATCACTTGAACCTTAACAATTTAGTTATTTTCTGGGGTGATGAAGTGCATCATCCTGACTTATCAGAACAAGGTCCCAACCAACAAAACAAAACAAGAAAAACCAACAAACTCTACAAACAACTATACAAATATACAATATGATACATATGACTGTTATGAAGCCATTTAGGCCTGGAAGTAATGTTTGAGGAATTGTCCATTGACTGGCAATGGGACATCCTCACTTGTTAGGTTCTTAAGCCTATAAGTACTGTCTCCTAGTATCTCATAAATTTGAAAGGGACCTATCCATAATCTATCAAACTTACCATGGTCACCTTTCTTTTCATGGGCTTTATCCCACATCATGACCAAATCAGATATCCTGAAAGCTTTAACTCTGGCTCTCTTGTCAAACCAGCGTTTGACAACAGCCTAGTGTTTTGCAAATTGATCGATTGCTTGACTCCTTTTTTCTTCCAGGTGCATCAACTGAAGCAACCTGACTTCTTGCTTATTATCTATGCCTAGGTATTCTTGGGCAAACTGTAAGGTAGGAATTTTTAAGTTTACAGGGAGGATAGGATCCACCCCATATACTAGCTGGAAAGGTGAATTTCCTAATGCAGTTTTTATTCTAGTTCTGTCAACCCATAAGGCATATTTTAGAAATGAGTTCCATTCCCTGGGGTTTTTCTCTATTAATTTTCTTATGATATTCAGTAGATTTTTATTGGTGGATTCTGCTAATCCATTCCCTTGGGGATAATAGTTGGATGAAAACTTAAGTATAATCCCATGATCAAAAGCCCAACTTGACAATTTAGTTGAAGTGAAGGCGGAACCATTATCACTTACCAATGCATAAGGAGTTCCATACCTGGTGACAATGTTGTTCTCTAGAAATTTAATGACATCATCTGCAGTACAAGTTTTGCTGATAATAGCCTCAATCCATCTAGTACAATAGTCAGTAATTGTTAAGACATACTTATGACCTGAGAAGGACGGAGGATTGATTGGTCCTATGAAGTCCATGCCCCACTGTGCAAATGGGCGTTCTTCCATTACTGGCTGCAATGGTTGTGCAACATATTTCTCTCTGTTGGCAGCAACCTGGCAAACATGACAATATTTAACATGATCAGCTATGTCTTTAAAAATTGTAGGCCAGTAATATCCTGCTCTGAGGATTGCATGTGCTGTGGCCAATGCCGATCCATGTGCCATTCCAAACTTGTCATGTAGTTCTGTTAGGACTCTATTTGCTTCTGGTTTTTCTAAACATCTCAAGTATATTCCTTCATAATTCTTCTTGAATAGGGTTCCTCCCTTCATCATATACTTTTGGGATCTTATTTTTAAGGCTCTTCTTTGTGAAGCCTGCATTCTTGATGGACATCTTCCAGTAATCAGGATGTGCCTGATATCTGAATACCACTCTTTATTGTCTTTCTCATTGATCACATATTGCTGACTAGTGATGTTTGGATCAATTTCAAATATCATCTGGCTCAGAGCTTGTCCTCTTACCAGCTTCATTGGGGTAATTTCCATGTCATACTCTTGTAATACAGTAATCCATTTGGCTCTTTTCTCACCAGACTCACTTTGCATCAGTAGCATCTTCACTGCTGCATCTGGTACTATGGCAATTACTTTGCTTCTTAGTATGTAATGTCTGAATTTCTTTACTGCTCTGACTAGTGCAAGTGCCTGTTTCTCAACATCTACATATCTCAATTCAGTATCCCTGAAAGGACAGCTCATGAAAGCAATTGGTTTCTCTTCTTTCTTCTCATTCCTTTGAGTTAACACTGCTGCAGAAGTATGTTCTGAAGCAAATGAATATATGTAAAAATCTTTTGTGTAGTCTGGACTGATGAGGACAGGAGCATCTGAAATGGCTTTCTTTATATCTTCAAATGCAGCTTTGGCTTCTGGGGTCCACTCAATCTGTGCATCTTTTTTTAACATGGCATTTAGTGGTCTGACAATCTCAGCAAAGCTGGTAATGAACTTCCTCACAAAATTTATCTTGCCAAAGTAAGACTTGAGTTCTTTTTTGCTTCCTAGAAGTTGTAACTTCATGATAGACTCCACCCTATCGGGATCGATGATAATCCCATCTTCTGTGATCAGGTGGCCTAATAACTTCACTGTTGTCACCCCAAATATGCACTTCTTGGGATTCAAAGATATTCCGTACTCTTCACACTTCTTCAATACACTTCTGAGATCAGCAACATGATTCCCCCTTTCCTTGGAGAATACTGTCAAGTCATCCATGTATATGACTATACATTTTCCTATTAAGCCTCTGAAGGCTATATCCATGGCTCGCTGGAATGTAGCGCCAGCATTTATGAGTCCGAATCGCATACGTCTATATGCAAATATCCCCCACTTTGTGGTGAAGGCAGTTTTCAATCTGTCAATTTTGTCAACCATCACTTGGTTGTATCCTAAAAAATCATCCAAGAATGACATCATTTTGGCTCCATTTACAATCTGCAGAACTTCATCCAATGAGAGTAAAGGATAGTTGTCTTTTTCTGATGCTCTGTTTAGGTTCCTGAAATCTACACATAACCTGATATCTCCATTCTTCTTTCTGACTGGCACGAGATTTGCCACCCAAGTGGAGTGCCTCACAGGAAATATTATCCTGGCGTTTAACAATTTCTTGACTTCTTCGAGAATTATCGGTTCAAGCAAGGCATTGACTGGCCTTTGCTTCTGTCTGAAAGGTTTAGCATCTGGCTTGAGAGGTATAGTATGAGTTATGACAGAGGTGTCATATGTTTTCAGCTCATCATAAGTCCATGCAATTACATGTATGTAATCCTTGAGGGCCTGAGTTATTCCTTCTAACTCTTCTGGTGTGCAAACCTTACCCAACAAGACGTTTTTCTTGTCATCAGCTTGTCCAATATTCACTTGTGAATACTGACCTCCATCTGCCTTGGGTAGATCTTTCTATTTAAGCATATTATCCAAATCAAAAGCTCTCTCTAATTCAATCATACCTTTGGGGATCCTGTTGCTAGGCAGCTCTAATATCTCCTCTTCTTCCCAAACATGATCTTCCATACTAGTCTCATCTATAATCTGAGCTTCAAATATGTCTCTATTTGAAATGAAGTCTAGAATGTGCTGATCATCATCAAACACCTGGAGGTTGGTCACATTATCAGGTACTGAAGGTACTGACACCAGTTCTACTGAAAACCTTTTCAGACCAGATATAGACAGTGGCTCCAATGTACTGGCAGCTTGGGCAAGTGCATCTGCCCTATGGTTTTGTTGTCTTGGTACATGAGTGATGTTAAAGGCGTCAAAGTCCTCAATCAGGTCCCACACACGATGTCTATAATTGGATAGCTTTCTGTAGTTACAGGAATAAACTCCTCTTACTTACCTCATGACTAGTTCTGAATCTCCGAAAACATGCAGAATCTTTACTTTCTTCTTATGAGCAAAACAGTATTCCATGAATCAGAGCCTCATATTCTGCTACATTGTTAGTATAGGGGAACTGTAGTCTGTAAGCTGCCAGATAGGATTTTCCAGTTGGATCAATCAGATCAATTCCTACCCCAGCACCTTGCTTAGACTTAGACCCATCAAACCTCAGGATCTAAGGTTTATCTTTAGCAGGACATTTAGCTGAACTTTCTTTTCTCTTTGCAGCTCTGGCTGCTGCTCCGCCTGATATCCATTTTAACTTAGGGATATCATCATCATCAAGTTTCTTCTTTCCTTTATTTTGTGAGCCTGATGGCCTTTCTACTTTCTCTTTTACGTCAGCAAGAGGATGATCTTCTGGATCTATAGCTGCATACTTTTTCAAAATATGTAAACATAGTGAGCAGGTTGTTTCTGAGTGAGGTGCCTCATGCAACCTACACCAATCTTTGATTAAAACCTCGTGGGGAGATTTATACTGTCGTGCCATCTTCTTTATTTCCTTTACTAGAAATTCTTCAAACTTAGTCAGGTCACTACCTTTGTCTTCATCAGACAACTCATAATCTGGTTCCATAAAGCAATCACTACCAGGAGTGATCTTTTCTTTCCTCGCATCATGTATCTGGTCAGACACCAAAACTTCTTCTATTTTTAAGATACGATCTTCATCATGATCTATCAGTTCTTTAGTTCCTGCAGAAGACAGATAAGAATTAGTATCGTCATCATCATCAGATGTAGCATTTACCTCAGAATATGATGATGACGCCTTACTGCATGTCGGCTCCAGCATCATCATATCTAAGCATGTTTCACAAGTCTTTTCTGAGTGTGCTTCATCATGTAACCTGCACCATCCGTCAATCAAAATATCGTTAGCAGGTATATTTAACAATTGACAACATTTTACTTGATTAGACAGATGCATCTCAAAGTCTCTGAAGCGATCTATTTCATTCTCATTATTAGGGTTATTATCATGTTGTCCAATGACTGGCATGTCCTTCTGATGATCATCATGATGATGATGATGCAGATCAAGCATCAGGATCTCTTCTATTTTGACAGTTTGCGGCCTGATGCAGTAAACTATAGGTTCTACGTCTAGGTATAGGATCTCATTTGTTCGGTTGTACTCGGTGATCATATGTTTCATTCTAGGTTTAGCATCAATCCTGATCTGATTAGGTATACCTTTCCATGGTAACCACATGTGACTGAAATCTATGGACATATATCCATTGAGCGTCTTGGACCAGTCTCAACTAAGCAACATCCCGTAAGTATTAGGTATGTCAACTACCTGAATGTCAATGTAGTACTGGATCCTAGGATCGGATGCTAGTTGCATGTGGATGTGAGTTAACTCTCCTACTACACTTACTTCCGTTTTGTCCAGCTGTGTGACCTTCTTTAGGGATTTAGCAGGATGTAGTCCTAAAGCGTTACATATTGATAGGGGCATAACATTCGTGGAAGCTCCAGAATCAACCAGACAGTTGTGCAGGTTCTTGCTGAACATCCTTATGGTTAGGAGGAACGGAGGTGACTCAGTTTTATCCCTATACAAGGTCATGTGGGAGGTTTTTGTAGCTTGGACTGTAGCTGACACTTTAGGCTTGATAATATTATCCTTAGCAGCATGATCTTTGCCACTGGATTGACTTGAAAGATGGCCATCCTCTTTAGGAGCAGGATCATCTAGTGATTTCATGAATGCCCTTTTGATGGCAGGAGTTTTCAGTAACTCAGACAGGGACAGGCTGATCTTAATTTTCTTCATTTCATCAGCCAGATAGCTGACTAACTTGTCGGACTCATGAGGTGTATTTACAACCTTTGATCCTGTGTTCTGAGGGGACAAGTACTAAGCATTTACCTTGGGGAACCCTGGATTATTGCTAGCTTTAGGATCAGGAGGTGTATTGAAATTATTTGGAGGTAGGGATGATGTCAATGGACCAGCAGGTCTGTTGGCATTACTCCTCAAGTTATAATTATGCTTTCCAGGATATTGCTGCTGATATGCATGTACTTCCTCATGTTCTCTTGCAGGTTCATTTTCATCCTCAAAGGGGAAAACATAATTTGTTTCAAAGGTTAAGGCAGATTCTTCACATATCTGGTTGTGACTCTGATGAGGTTGGTTAGTGTACGCTTCTAGCACGAAAGCTAAGTCATATCCACAAGGAACAATCTCATTTCCTTCTGCATGAGGTGGATTTCCAGAAGTGTTAGACACTTCAGTCTGAAAGATGCTAGCAGCAATTCTAAATTGTGGACAGTCTAATTTTGCATGTGCATTGGTATTGTGGATCCTACACCAATTAGTAAGGGCTGCTTCAGCAAGATTTACTCTAGTAGTCTATTTGGCTTCACCAGGAGGCTGATTGTCTAGGGGTGATGGTAATGAGCCATTATTTGGCCTAGAGTTCCATACTCTGGGCTGTCTCTGAGGATTATTGTTATTTCCACCATTATTGTTGAAATTATTAGTGTTATATCCTCTGTCAGGATAATTTGACCTATCATTGGAATAATTTCTATTCTGGTTTGACTGGGAATAGAAATCCTGATTTCTCAAATGTGTGACTTCTGTGGTGAGTTTTCTGAGTTGAGCAGAAATTTCTTTGATTTCCTCCTTTTCTTCTTGAGCTTTGGCTACCACATTTTCATTCTGAGGCTTGAAGAAAGAGGATCCATGGTTATTGTTAGTCAAATCAGTACCCTGAGGTGTCTGAGCATGTGCAGGATATTGTGGCAGTTGGCCATTTCCATTAGGAGGGGGCATAATGCTCAGTGGAGGTATTTGCAAAGGTGCAGGCAGGACAGCTGGGGGTACCACTACTCCATTAGGATATTGTGCAGGATATTGTGCAGAATATGATGTAGGATATTGTGAATGCATGCCAGGTAGGGTAGGGAATACTATATTTGGAGTAGGATCAGGTATCAACTGCTGATTCACTTTGATAGCTTCTTGAAAAGCTCCTGTCGATGTAGTGATCTAAGGATGTGTTCTCCTAATGAACATGGAAGTTAATGGATCCAGGGCTGAATAATAGATACTCTGGGTAGAGGCATTAGATACTACATATGGGGCAACTAACTTGGACAACATTTTCTGGAACCTAGCGTTGAAATTAGCAATAGGCTCATTTTCAAATCTTTTGATTGTAGCAAACATATGGTAATTCATAGATGGATCAATAGGGACCTTGAACCTGTTAAGGAAAGCCTTCTCTAAGACAGCCCATGAACCAACAGAGGCTTGGCCAAGACTGATAAACGAATTATAAGCCTCTTCCCCTAAGGAAAAAGGAAATAACCTGCACACCACATCTTGATGTTCTATTCTAGCTCTACAGCAAGCTTCCTTAAAAGTCCTAATATGATCATCAGCATCTTGATAAGAATGATATTTTGGAGAAAGTTTGTCTGGATTCTTTGGTAACTCATGATATGCAGTAAAGGTCAAAGGTGACTCCGCTGCAAAGAAAGACATTGCAACCTGAGGAGGTTGAGCTGATGGTGCACCTGGCTGAGGTTGGACTAAAGGTATACCTTGAGGCTGAACAGGAGGTGTCATGGATATCCCAGAAGGTATTTGCAAACCAACAGGAGTTACAGGAGGATGATCTGGTGAATCTCCTGGCGCACTAGACTCTGGAGTATGATGAATGTCTATAGTCCTAGGTCTGAAACCTCTAACAGGCAATTCTTCAAAAATTCCACTAGATCTAGACTTGGTATTTATCCTGTGAGCTAGGATTTCTCAATTTTGAGGCAAATCGACTGAAACTTTGCAAATATTGGCTGGATTTCACCGGATGAGGTGATATTTGCAGTCAGATGGCTAATCAGACTGGATATTTACGAGATATTTGCGAAGATACTGGGAATATGACAAGATATTTGAGGTATAATGACCCCTAGCACGAGATCTCAAGTGTCTAAGACCTAAATCCTTCAAAGCTTGAACAAATTTATGTATCTTTGGCCAATATTAGTGAATTCAGGATGATCTACTGTAAAGCTTGCAATATTTTTGTAAGATTTGGAAAGCTTTACACAGCATGTGCATATTCAAGCCTTTTACAGTAAATATTTACGTAATATTTGAAATTCATAGACGATCAGAGGTTACCTTTCTCTCTGCATCATCAAACCTAAAAATAATGATGACAAACGCAGTATTCCAGATCGGCCCTCCTTCTAGCGCCAATTTATGTTGGTCATGATGTTAGTCACAAACAAACATAGAATAAAAGTACACATTAACCTTTATTCATCTTGAAAGATACTATGAATTCAAAGAATTCAGGATCCCAAGTCTCCGGTGATTAGGTCTTAATCGTCTGAAGTTACTCAGAGGTTAATGTGAGTTGCTGTTTCCATTTTGGGGCCTTACGTGGAAATAGATCATCATCATGACATTCCTGCAGAAATTCTTTACAAAGAAGTCATATTATGCAGCTGTTTGGTGAAAAGATGTAGAAATACCTCAATCTTTGCATGATATTTTCAATTGTACATGCTTTGTATTTAAATATGCTAAATATTTATGATTATCTACGAGATGTCTACATATTCGTGTTATTTTCTTAAGATCATCAATTACTTGCAATTATGGAGGTGAAATGCTCTAAAATTTAAAGAAACTAAAAGGAATACTTCAATTTAAGGTTGAACCTTTAGCTATTGATCCACATACATACTTGATAGTGTCATGAGGAGAAGAAATCAAACTATATGTTCACAAGGATATTCCACAGCTAGATAAAGTTGATGCAAACTTCAGAGGATGATGAATGAAAACAATACATGCAACATGATGAGCACTCCAAGGGACGCAACAAATCAAAGCACATATCCAAAATTCAGACACAGATTACTTAAGATTTACGAAGATTTGTAATCGAAATACTCTTCTCTTTCATTAAGTATGCAAAAGACATGTACATATACAATAACTTTGAAATGAGCCCTGAATACTTCAGCAAACATATTTCAATTAAGTTTCGAATGAAAATCACAAGGCATTCCACCACCTTTTATAGAATAAGGTGAGGAATCTGTTACAAAAGATCTACGATCCTGATTTATCAATACAAATCTACGGTCAAGATTTTCTTGACTTTGTCAACTTTTACAGAAGGGCACAAGTTGCCAGCTGGCAACTATCTATATTGCTTATGCCTATATCCCCTTCATGATGTATCCTCATCATTTTCCTTAGCTGATTCATGCGGATCATCATCATGTGCATCACTTTCTGAACTTTCACTATCCTGATGATGATGCTGCTGCATATGGGGTTGCATACTACTGCGGACCCATTCATATGAATGCACAACTTGATCTATCCCTCCTCCATCTTGAGTCTTTGCTCTAACAATGGCGTGCTTATGTGCTTCATACTTGTCTCTGCTGTTATCAAGCTTATTTGTCCTGTCCTGCAGTGTTTCTTTACATTTCTCCATCTGAACCTTGATCCTCATTATTTTATCTATAAGTTCCTCTGTCAAGTGGACAGGTGGACCATCTGTCTCTGATTGGAAGTTGCTGTGTATAGCTTTGATGGCGGACTCTTCATCTTGATTTTCTATTTTACCTTCCACCTTGCCTTCCAATACTTCCAATATCACTACTTCTTCAGACATCAAATCCCTTAGCCTCATGCTGATATCCCTCAGCTTATTATTTCATCTTTTGAGGACTCCGCATTTAAACTAAACGTCCTTTTACCAGATGTCTATCAATAATGTGGTATTGTTCTTTAGTATCTGCTTACTGATAAGCAGTTGTGGATTTATATTCTTTATTTCTCCTAACAGGCTCAGGACTCTCTCCAGTTTGTAAGACCTCTTCCCGGTCTGCATCTGCAATTTATCCACCCTTGTCTTGGAGTCACTCAAAATACTCCACCTCTTCAAAGAGGCCTTCATTATTTCCATAGCATCATCCAATGTGGATGACATCCATTTCCTTATTACGGATGCTTCATGCTTCATGAGGTCCAATTTATTGACCTCATCCTGAGAAATGGCAGTCAATGGGACTGCATGTTCAGTTGTGGTATCCTCAAGATCGGTCAGCCCTTTGATATAGGCATGCAACTGAGCAATGTGCTCTTTATGTTGCTTATTCTTCTCCTTCTCTCTTTACACCTTTTGAATTAGAGAGTCAATGATGTCCTTGCCCTCCTGTCCTTCTTGGTCCTCATTGGCAAAGCCTAAATCTTCTGTGCTGATTTGAAATTCTTCCACAGTGATTTTACCTTTTTCTTTCTCCACCGCAGGTATGGCAATTTGCGCGGTCCTTCTCCTGGTTGCTGGATCTCTTTTGATGGCCGAAGTCATTCTGGCCTTCCTCCGAGGTTTCATTATATCCGCGGAGAACAAGGTGGAGACGTCGAATTCTTGAATTTCAAACTCCTCCTCAATATTTACCTCTTTTGCTAACCATGGAGGTACCCGATCATGTTTCTCAGCATCATGATGATGTTCACCCATATCTCCCGTTTCTACCAGCAGATGTTGTGGAGATGGTGATTTTTCTTTTTCTTCCTCCTGATGCTCGCTTTGTTGTTGATCTTGCGGCACCTCCTCCTGTTGAGGAATTTCCTTCTCTGGGGGAGCATCTTCCTAGTGAGAGAAACCCTATGGTGCATCTATTTGCTGATCATGATGATCATGACCTTCTTCTGTCATTACTTCATCTGTTCCCAATTCTTCCCCTTGTTGCTTATCCACTTCACCAGATACTGGGGATCCTGCCTAAGGTGCTGGTAGTTGTTCTGCAGCTATTACTTCTTCCGAGCCTGCACTATCAACTTCTTGTACTTTGGCAGCTGGATCCTCTAGTGCTTCCTTCTTCTCATCAGCCTTCGCTTCCTGAACCTCTACTATAGCAGGTTCTTCTAATGTGTCCTGTGGATCTTGTTGGTCTCTTTCAAGAGCATGGCCTTCTGACTCTGCCATCTCTATCTCTTCGGTTGGGTGGCCTTTGTTAGGTGATCCTGCTGGCTGTTCAGGACTTGCATCCTGTTTCTCTGTCAGGTCCACCACTACAGGACTTGTCACCTCTGTGATCAATGCTTCTAGCCCTATGTCTTGACCTACCTGCTCTGGGCTCTTTTCTTGCTCTTCTTCTGCTTATTTCATCTCCTCAAGCACAGTTTGAACTGGTGGAGGCTTGTGAGGAGTCATAGTTATATCAGTAGCAAGTGTTTCCATCTTCTGTGCAGCCACATCCTGCACTACCTCATCATTAGATAGATTTATTGTCTCATCAAGTGAGACATGTCCTTCTGCTTGTGTCTAGGAGGTTTCCTTCAGTTGTTCTTCTGCAAGTTCAGTTTTGAACTTGACTATGGTAGGAAGTGGAACATTATGCTGAAGTTCCTTTGGTACTTCATTACCTTCCCCTTGTAATAGTGCAGGGGGTTGGCTTTTTCCTCCTCTCATGGAGGTCCTTTGTTTCTTAGGTGTGGTAGACTCTATCACCTGTGGAGCTCTCCTCTTTCTCTTTATTACTAGCGGAGCTTCTTCCTCTTTAGGCTCCTCCTCCATGAGGATATCCTCTGTATCATATTTCCCTGAGGATTGACCCACTTCCAGGGTCCCAGTTATTCCAGCCTCAGCTGTCTTACTCTTCTTGGGCTTCTCTTTCTTTGGAGGGGATTCTGACTCTGATCCTGATCCCGATCTTGATCCTGCTGCCTCCTCAGCTGTAAACACTGCCCTATCAATTATAACCCCTTTGGGTTGTTTATCCACTTTCTTACCCCTTGGGGGTCTTTTGCTCTGTTGTTGTGGTGGAGGTAACTTGTCTCCCTTAGTCTTCCTCTTTTCAAGCAGGAAGTCATCATATACATCCCCAGGAATATCCTGTCCCTTCTTTTTGTTGTCCACTGTAATGGCAACACCTTTCTTTTTCAATGCCTCCACCTGCTCGTCAACCCAAGCTTGAGTTAGTTGTATGGTCCTGGCAATGAATGGGTCCAAGGATATGTCCTCCTACATGGTAAGGTCAGGTGCAGAGATAGTGTCATTGTATATCTTCTTTTGTTCATATTCATCTGCAATTATCCTGCCGTCATCCTTCTTCAATTATTGGGGGAGGGAGATGCAATCAAAAGTCCTAATTTGGTTCAGAGTTAATCTTTGATACCTTCTTCTCCTGCCTTCTGCCTCATCTTTGCAGTCAGCCCAAAAATCTTCTAGGTGCCTCTGGTGAATAGGCTTTCCTAGTATCTTCTGTATCCTACCGTAAGGATCATATGGTCTTGTTACCGGAAAAGGCTGTAAATTCATTCTATTTAGGGTGACCATCACCTTCTTTATATTATCAGAGTCAGGGCACATATAGTTGCCAATGCTGACTGGGAACAAAATTGGTGGCAGCTTCTTGGCATCCTTGTACATTTTTATCATCACGGAGCCCTGCCTGATAAATTCCATTAACACTACTGCATTGGTAGGATACCTTGGTAGCATGAGGGGATGTTCCTCAAAACCTTCAACCCTTATGTAAGAAAAGGTTGCAAACTGTATGTACCAGGCCCCATGCCTGTAAACTACCTCCTGAGCTTCCATGCTCAATCTTTTTGTTCTGTCTTCTTCCATGGTCCTTACCAGATTCATAAAGAATGCATCATTGACCAATTTGTAGTCTCTGAGGTAATTGGTTCTCTGTAACTGGGGATGATGATCCTAGATATATGCAGCATTTGTGCCTGTGAGCTTTCCATCTGTAACTAAGGCATCAAAAGTGCCTCTGTAAGAACAAGAATAAACAATATAGGATGTCATGTAAAATGCACAATTTGAACCTCCCAGGTTCATCAGCTGCTCATGCAGAGCATCACTTATTATTTGGCCCGACAGTGGCTTGATGTTTGAATACAGACACATCATTATAATTCCATATATCCAATCCCTGAAACTACCAGTATCAAGTTGGCCTGTTACTCGATTCAGGAGTGCAATCATATATTGGTACTCCTCACTGAAATCATATTTAAACATGTGCATAGGGAGTTTATCTGCGACAGGATATGTGCTATTCTCTGCTCGCCATTGATACATGTTCTTTCTGGCCGATTTCTTGTTGGCCTCATACTCCCTTTCTACCTTCTTCAGGTCCACACTCTTAACTTTATTGCCCAGTGGTAATCCAAATGTCTGGGAGAGACCCTTGATGGAGAGGTCTGCATATATCCTCCCATGCTTTACCACTTGCCTCGTCTAAGGATTATAATTCTGGGCACATTCTATAACCAGCTCTGGAGATTCCATAGAATACGGAAAACCAGCAACCTTCCACATTCTCGACACAAATACCGTGTCCAGCACAGGACTCTTGTCATACCCATCATTCAATTTAGCTGACCAGGCCTCCAGATTGGTGCTCCCTTGATGGGTGTTTGTAATTGCTCCATACTTAAATAGGACCCCCTCTGAGAAGAGAACATCGGCCTACTAAATTCCTCTTGACACTTAACATACCATTTGTCGGCCATGAGTACTTGCAATTAACAAGAATCCTATCTCACAACAGGTATATAAATGCATACATAATGCAATTAAAATTACTATGCCTACTGTATTTCTTCACCATTACATGCATAAACCAAAACTTCCATCATCATACCTGAAGAAAAACACATGATGAGGGTTTCATTTACTTACCTGGTTATGCAAATTTCTCTTTTATACCAGTGGATTGCCAACGACGCTCCTAATTCAGCTGATGATCACCTCTTTCCTTTTGTCTGTGAACTCAAATCGCGCAACAGTAGCTAGTATGCAGATATGTAAGCTGGTGCTGTGTAAAACAATTTTATCGCAAGGTAAATGTGAAAATGGCGGTTGAATTACCTTTTAACCTCGCAGTTAGGGTACATTTAGGGTAACTCTAACAGATTGGATCATACTCCTTGATTATTCATGCAAAAATGCAGGATCTTGCCAAGTGTTTCATTGGGTTCTGGGGTCGGCGGGAACTACGTACCATGTCTGCGCGCATTTAATGATAATGGTGGCAATGGGAGCGGGGGGATATCCATTTGACAGGATATCATGAAGGTAGGATGATATTCGCAAATATCGGGTCAAGTTTCAATATCATCCTCCTCCCTCATATTGAAATTGTTATCGTGACAAGATTCGGGTGACAAAAGCACCTTTGTTTATGTTTAGTACATCAGGAGGATATTTCAGTATATCGGGTGATGTTTCAACAATATGATGATGACGAGACAAACTTACATGTCTCTTTTCAGAATATCAGGATGACGTCATCCTGATAGTCATTCTTTGTATCAGAAATATATCATGACATCATCATCATGTTAGGCGAACATGATCATGTTTGGAAAAAAATATCCTATGGAAATGTGAATGTGATGATGATGTCATCAGGATGTTTGCTTCTTCGTTTATCCAGTTGGATGATGTCACCAGGATATTTACTAAGGGTGATATTTCACGTCAGGAGGATATTAAGAAATATCGGGTTACATTTGAAAACATGATGCTCGTGATACAAAAGACCGCTTGACGGGGAAGATTTACTACCACTTAAAGTTGATGTCCGGATATTTGGGCTGCATGACATATCGGGGGATGTTTCAATTATGATGATGACCTTCTAAAGGATGACAGGTTATAAAAATACATGATCCCTCTTCTTACGAATATCAAGTTTGACCGAAACTTTGACCGTTCATAACTTTCACATCCTGAAGAATATCAGGATGATGTAAAAGGCAAACCTGCATGTAATTTAATGCTTTTTCAGAATATGAGGTCACAGAAGTGAAATGTGAATTTTAACAAACTGACCTCATATTGATGACTTATCTCATCCCATCTCTACATGATGATGCACATGACTTACTTTTACCAAACCGCCAAAGAGAGCAAACAAGCCAAGCCAAAAAGTTGGGTCCCTATTTTGCCAAGTCAAAATGGGGCATGTTGTGTAATCACACAACAAAACACCACGTCACGATCAGCAAGGACGAGGATGAAATTTCAATCTTTACATTGTGAGTCGCTATCCATATCAATATCATTTCGACAATAGGCAACTTGTTGCCTAACAACGAGTGAAGCCATTGGTAATACACTAGGTCAGTTTTTCATGGTTGATCTTGCTACCACAAGCTTCAATCACATTACCTTTTCTTGTATCTTGGTGGCTATGGACATTTCTAAATATCTTAGGTAGATATTATTCTATAAGTGGAGGATTGACCGTGGATTTAACTCTTAGATTATGAAGTTGTCTCCTTCTACTTCCATCAATACTTCAAAAGTAGTCATGTGGTTATGGATTATCTCCATGGAAAATAGAAGCTTGATCATGTAGCTTCTTGGTGGTAGGATGTCCTTCTAGAACACTTCACAGTTGATGGCTCGTTATCTAATTCTCATCCTATTGAGCCACCACCTCATAGTATGATTGATTATTCTTTGGTGGTAATGCACGCCCATTTTGTGCCATTGCCAAATACTTCAAATGCTTTGGTTGTACACTTGGAACCTTCCTTTGCTTCCAATTTGTAGCTCTCCAAGGTCCCTTTAGTGTTTTTGTAGACTGCTTTTCTTCCTATAAGTGAGATTCATCCTACTAGCTTGGAAACACCTACTGCAATGGTGGTTGGTAATCCTCATGCAAATTACTATCACGTTGAGGAGTGCAATAATGTTTCATAGGCCATGGTACATAGGAGGAAGAAAGACTCCAAATTTTGTTTTGAACCCACACTTTGTGTCTCTTTCCTCTTAGAGATTAAAGGGAGCCCAATATGGATTATGGACTTGTGATGTTTGAAACTAGACCCAACCATGATGCAAACAAGTTGAGCCCCAAGGAAACACATGAGGAACTAGGAACCCTTGTAGAGGTGACCCTCCAGTCACTCCTCTCATAGTAGTTCCGATTTGATTGGCGACAACATTGAGGGGCTATCTATCTCCCTCGAGAGTGGGACTTCATGGGTCTTAGTCATTGCAATTATGCCTATTTATATGCCATCTATGTCACTTTCATTGTGATAATTGTCATCAGTTTCTTCTTCTCCTTATTCCTATTGTTGTGGTTATTTTTATGTTGCTTATTAGACTCTTTGCAAGATTGTAGTTAGCATAATTACAATGTGTCCTAGAGTGTATCTTGCCCTAAGATGATCAAGTTCATTGGTAGCATAGAGAAAAAAAAACCTCATCATTTTTGTTCTAAATCCGAGATCTCCTTGAGAAGTCTTCATTATTGGTTCATATGTTCTTCTAATCATCTCCTTTCATTTTATTGGTGAATGTGCCTAATAATATTTTCTTGTTCTTGAATTTATAGTTTGATTGGATCTTCTTGTTCTAAACATTTTGTATTTTTTATTTTGTTTTTCAGGGGAATTTTACATTCTATCTCATCTAATTTTTGTTCAACCTAATTCTCTCTCACACTAGGACACATCAGGTGCTTAGCAGAGTGGGGTGATGAAAAAGAGATCTCTACTCTATTCCAGTTCACTCTAAATTCAAGTTGATTTGTAAACTAGATTAATACTTCCGAGGACTAATTTGAATCTTAGAAATAAAAACTTAATATGGATGATTTCATAGAAATGAAATTTAGAATTAGAATAAAATAGTAACAAAACTGAAAACTAAAATATGGGAGCCTTGGAAAAGGATGCCAATGCATCACATGGACATCCACGCTTTGTGCTATTGTTTATGCAATATGGTATAGATAACAAGGTTTGCTTGTTGCAACCTATACCTTTCAATTGAGCTTCTATTATACCTATGTGATCTCAAAATCAACCTCCATGTGTTTGACTTTCTCTGAAGGACCTACTTTTGATAGAACTAAAAAGAAGATTAGGGCTACTAAGAAGCTTGCTAGGAATGGTCAAATCTTTTCTTTGGTCTTTCAACCGCCACAAGTAGTCAATTGATAAAGATTTTGATAAAAGTGTGTGCATCTATCCTAGGTGTGTCTACCTAGAGATATGATGCAATGACAAAAGATGCTAGGACCACCTCCCTAGTCTATTGGGGGGACACTAGGCCTAGTGTGCAAAATATCAAAGATGACAAAAAGCTAATGGGGTCTAGTAAATGGATTGGGGTTTTGCAAGAGTAACAAATTCAAGGGAATGCTCAGTGAGAGGCTGAGCTTCACCATAGATTCACTTCTAGTACTCTATTAAAAATTTAATTAAAGAATACAAGGCTCTTAGAGAGCTCGATTCCTATGAAATTTGCAAAAGAATTTTAGAGAGCTAATGAATATGCTACTTACAGAAATGCTTAATAGTGATGGGGTTTTTAGAAAATGAATTCAAGTAGCTTAGAGGAATTCACAAGATAAAATCCAACCTTTAAGCCTCTCATACGAGCTATTCTTTCCTTGAGTTCAACCTTGCAAAATGGGATGCAAAGATAAGAGTCTGTAACAATGATTTTGTGCCAAGACCTCAAAGCTATACTAGAAAAAATGCAAAGCTCAAAGTTGATTGCAGCTATGAAGAAATTTTTAGAAAATTCTTCTTGCTATTATTCTTTCATTCATCTCTTTGGTAACTTCTACAATGCTATTCATCTTTCATTCCTTCATATCTTTGGTTTCTGGAATACTCGTTATTTTAGTCAGATAACTTTCCTTTTTCTATTTCTCTTAGTAATTAAGTGTACTTGCTAATTTTATAGATTCCATTATATTTGATTTAGGGAATCATGCCAAGAATAGCCTAGTGCATTCATGGGGTCATTACAACTGCTAGTGATCATCATGAGGTAGCTACATGTAAACATGATTTATAATGCATGGTACTATACAATATAGGATATCAGTGCATCGCATAGACATCTACGTGTTGCATTGTTGTCTTAGAATAATGAATGCATATATGGCATGAGGGTGTAAAAAGGGTGTAAGAATGACCTTCCACTATATATTTTGGAAACTTAGCCCAATATTTAGGGAAGATGACTTAAGTTGAATTACAAAAGGGGGTCATTAAGGTGGGTGGAAAATATAATGTGAAATTGCAGAATATGCAATTTATGACATTACATTTAGCCCCCACTTTAGTAGGATGAAGATCATGAGTACTAAGCATGCTAAAATATCCAAATGAAATATTTGAAATGAAATTTATCT
Organism: Cunninghamia lanceolata; assembly: GCA_027924645.1. NCBI lineage: Eukaryota > Viridiplantae > Streptophyta > Pinopsida > Cupressales > Cupressaceae > Cunninghamia > Cunninghamia lanceolata. The sequence continues at coordinate 2,836,981 of BSBN01000136.1, forward strand.
ATAAAAATGATACTATAGAACACTAGAGATTATTCAAATTGAATGTGTAGACATCTAAAATTGACCATGTCCTTACAACACTTCTACATCATCTAGTCATCCACCTTCCTAAGACCACCTTATGTCACCTTGTGACATATTTGTCCTATTTTCCAAATTAGTTAAATAAATTATATTTATTTAATTAATTAAATCCATTTTATCCAACACCGAAATTAATTAAATAAATTACATTTATTTAACTAATTAATCCATGACTATCCCTTAATTAAATAAATTTTATTTATTTAATTAATTTTATCCTTCCAGATCATCTTTCTCTAATAATTGATTAAATAATGAATATTTAGTTAATTAATTATTTTCAATATGTCCCCATCCTCATCTCCTTGAACAAATAATAAATGAGAGGCACAAAAGTCAAACTAAGTTTTCATCTCCACCACTCATTTCATACCACATCTCTCAATCCTAGCCATTCACATAAAGAATACCCTAGAAGCTTCCATCCTCCACCTCTTAATCTCCACCATCCATTTCATATTGTACCTCTTAATCTTAGCCATCTATTTCCACCTCTTAATCGCAACCATCCATTGCACCTCTTAATCCTAGCCATCCATCCCATCATCCAAGAATCTATAAATCAAACATCGGTCAAGCCACTTTCAAGTCTTCTTGTTATGCCAAGTTGTGTTGTCAAAGTGAGAAACCAACATATCAAAATCATTATCAAAATATCATTGAAGTACATCAAGCATTCATCAATGGAGCAATAAAGGCTATTATAGTGGTAACATTTTCTTATTGTTTCATTGGATTTGTTTAGTCCTTAGGCTTAATTGGAAGTGTTGTTGAGTATGGAATAGGTACTTTAATCAAGATGCATTATTCCTTTTTTATATATTTCATATTTTTGCATACATAGAAAGCATGATTCCCCCAATTCAAACTTGCAAAATTGCAGTATTAGAACCACAAGCCCTACAAAAGCACAATAACATGTAATCCTGCAAGGTAGGAAAAGAAAGGACTAGAATCAATATAATTTGCAAAACAAATGTGTTAGAAAATCATATGATCTAATACATGGAAGAGGGAAAACATGAATAGATAGTACACAAAAAAATACACACATGCAGGAAAAATAAAATATAAAAACAAATGCTTCAGGGGGTGTTAAAGGGTGCTATAGGGAATAGTGATAAAATGCTTCTAGGAGTGGTCAAGTGCTTTAGGGAGCAAAGATAAAATAATGTAGATAGAAAAGGTAAAACACTTCTAGGAGTAGTGGAAGTGTTCTAGGGAGAAGACTTATCAATGTGCATAGTATGAGGTACTGTAGTAGGGAGGTCCCCAAGGAAGGGAAAGAAAGCCAACATAGAAATAAGAAAAATTTCTTGAAGAAATATTAAGGGATCTACACACTCAAGGTCAATATAAATATATTAGAAGTGATAAACATGAAGGGACAAGGACTAAACTATTATCATCTCCTACAAATTTAGAACAATGAGAACATAGGAGAAATAGCACATGAAAGCAAAATATATATAAAAAAAAAAACATTTGGGTCATCATGGAAGAGACCTAAATGTCTTGATGCTTTGTATCATCCTTGAAATATCAAGAAAAGTCTTAGATATAATAGATAGAAGAAGATAGATACATATACAATAATATCACAACATTTTTGTTTCCCTTGCATCCATGTTCCTATGGGGGAAGCATGGGTCCTCAAAGAGAAACTAATAAATACAAACTAGACAAGCACATAGGGATAAAAACAATTAGACAAAGTACAAATATATACAAATAGATGATATGAAGGTGTTGCTAGGGAAAAATCGGGTTTAACATAAAAACAACAAACTAATTAAACCCTAACTACAATGAAGTACAATCTAGCCTAGAAATCAAGCAATCAAATAGAAAATAAACGATAAATCTGAGTAATATTCATTGCTCTCCTCCATCTTGCATTATTGTTCTCAGATTTGTAGATTTTGCACAATCTTGAGAAGCTCATGTGTGTGGGCAGCAATATATTGGAGAGTTATAGCAGATTTTGAGCCAAGAAGAACATAAGGGATCAAAATGAAGCTGAATGAGTGATTTTATAGAAGACCTTATTTGAATGAATGGCTAGGATTCATTGTTGACTTTTGAGGCAAATGGGGGGTTGTGATCAGTTAGGGTTTTCCTCCACTATAGGAAAAAAATGAATTTTAAATTGGGAGAAATGGTGAGTTGTGAGAATGATTTTTAAATTAGATAAATTGGGTTCATTTATTTAATTTATTTGAGAAGGGGATATTGTGGGATGATTAAATTAAATAGGTAGAACCTATTCAATTAGGATAAGGCCTTTTAATTTAAATAAATGTTTATTTATTTAAATTAAAGGGGGCAAGGGGCAATGAATAATTCAATAATTAATCAATTAAAATTAATTATTTAACCACAGACGAAAATTAAGGAAAAATAGTAGAATATGGAAGTGATTAGGGTTTTGCAATCTAAGGACACTTTTAGGTGTCTACATTTTGCCCCTCTTTGAGATGATGTGATTTATGTCGAGTAACATCATTTCAAAGAAGTTAAGAAAATGGATAGAGGAAAAGGATGATGATGGAAAGAGAGGATAGGCGGGTTGGACAAGCACAGGTAGGCTCTCGAAATGAAAAGGATTGGTCCAGGAAGAAAGATAGGAGAATGGATAAAAGAAATAAATGATATGTTAAGCTACAATGAAGGTGGAGTAATGAAGATGCGAGAGAGAGATGGTGGAGGAATGAAGGATTGGCCAGAAGAATGGAAATGAGATCTTGCTTTGATAGTTTTTTGAGCTTCTCACTTCCAATTTTTTCTACTTATCATTATAGAACTTATTATGTCAAGGGACAATAGACACAATGGTGTGACAAAGGGCAAAGTGCAAAAATTTGATCCCTTATGAAACAAGCACATGACAGACAAGGAATGCCTGACTCAGACTAGTAACTATGATACCTTATTGGAACATGCAATGAGATAACTGTGAGGTGTGTAATTCTTGATGCAAGGAAGCATTTGGTCTTTCCAATGCATAGGATGTCTTTGATTCACACCCAATCAACAATCAAAGAAAAAGGTCCTGCTCTATCCTCGCTTCTCTTCATCACTTAGGGACTACCTTGAGAAACATAAGAATGAGACTACAATACAGTCCAAATGAAAGATAAGACAAACTAGATCAACAGAGCCAACAACCATTAGATTGTTTGCCAAGTGAATGCGTGTTTGTTTGATTGATTACGATTAGATGAAGAAGGCCTGATTTTAGGATAGGATGCATGTCGTATAAGATGCCTAGTCTGGTTTTGACAATGTAACATCCTATATAAGGTAAGTGATAAGATTGATTGACACTAGTGTTTTGGCCATATGAGCAACACTACGGTTTGATTGATGACTGATTGTAGAAATGATGTGCATGTCATCTAAGGCACAGGGTCCTAGTTTTAACGATGCCCCATTCCATATAGGAATATGATCGTTGATAAGGATAGTGACATATGATCATCATGAGGCGATTGATTGGTTTGATCGATTGGATAGTGGATTATGATGGATGAAAGGCTTATGCAAAATCATGGACCATAGGAAGGTGATGGGTGAAATATGTAGGATAATAGTTGAATGATGAGGAGATGGAGGTATGGAAAGGAATCATGACCAACAACTGCACACACCGTGATAAACATTGAAGTTTATGATGTGAAGGTGGTGTAGGAAGCAATGGAGATTTTTGCTTAGTGGATGGATGATATAAGCATTTAGGGACCCACATAGATTTAGTATTTGTATGACTTTTTCTTTTCATGTGGGATGGAGGAATTCGAGACTTTGGAATGGAATGGCATTTTTGAATGAAGGAGGATGGTTATAATTTTTGAGAGGTGGATGCCTCATTTGACTTGTATTTTTGTTTAGGGACCCATATCATTTTGGTTTTTGACTTTGCTTTTGGAGGTATGGGATTGGATAGATTTTTAGATGGATTTGGCTTTGACTTTTTGAATTGATGTCCTAAGGCATTAGGACCCTTAGGATTTTTGGCTTTATGAAAGGAGGTATCCAAATGTTTGTTTTTGAATCCCATGGACATCGTGGAAGCTTCATGTTTAGATGATGCATGCATTAATTGGTCATGATTAGGAATGCAAGGGTATTTATGGATGATGGGAATGTTAGGTGTTGGAAGCAATGGTGCCAAAGTGGATGGAGGGATATGAGAAGTTAGAAGTAGTGGAGGTAAAGTGGATAGTGGAAGGTGTATGGTCACATGCTTTTGACATTTGTAGGATGATGGAGGTGGAATGGCCACATAGGTTTTGGGTACATGATAGGATGTGTGATGGAAAGTGGTAGATTTAGGAGGAATGGAGGAAGTACCAACATCTTTTGATTGTTTACCTTGGGGTGTGTATCCAAGGCCATATGAGCATGGGGGACATTGACATGGATGGGATCCAAAATACCTTATTCATGAAGGCCTAGGCCTTTGCCATGATAATTCATGTTTTGGAGTATGCGATTGACTATGGGACTGTTGATAACTGAGAGGGGGGGTGAATCAGTTATCCTTCTAATTTCTTCTTTCTTGATCTTTCTTAATAATCAATGAAACATTAATTCAAATAAGCAAACATGACCATGAAATGGAAATACACATGACACAATATTTTTGACGTGGAAACCCTATTAAGGGAAAAAACCACAGGGTGATTAACCCAAGATTGTATTCTCTGTTAGAAGAATGGAAATACAAAATGGCACTTGCCAATTAGGGCTCACTGCCCGAGCACACTACTCACAAAAGACACACTGCCTACAAGAGACACACTATCTACAATTTATAAAGAGTGTAATATAGTACTTGAACTGATAAGGAGCATCAACATATGCTGAGGTTCAGTTCCGGTTAGGCTTAGTATACTGATCTGCTACACTTCATCTTTCTTCTTCTTTTATGCTGTTCTCCTTTCACATACCAAATCTTCCTTTCTGCTTTTACTCGGGTCTATTGCTTTTCTTTGCACATTTCACACAACCACAACACCTCTCACAACTAAATCCATCTTGTATAGATATCTGCACAAGTGATTTCATCACCTTTCTAGTTAGCATCCAGAATAGTCAATCTTTTCACAAACTCTGATCTGTCAGCTGAATCCTTGCTTACCAAGTAATGCAGATCAAGCATATACTTGTAGAAGTCATCAATCACGTCGGCCAAACATAACTTATGCCTTAAGAACCTTTTCCATCATCAGTAACACATCCGGAATAATGTCTGATGTTCTGCCAGTCAGTTCTTCCTCTGTTCACACTATCACTTGGGAACCCGACACTCAAGCATTCATATCTCTTTATCCTTTCCACACCAGAGGCTCAAACCTTGGAATATATTAGTCAAGATACTCCTCTTGACTTCCCCAAATTTGCACTTCACTGAGATACTTCTACTGAGATATCCAGACCTATATGTCAGACCTTACTGACTGCTCTGTTCCTGCTTACCAGACCTTAACACTTCTTCAATCTGACTTCCGGTGAGGACCTATTATGTCTTGCGGATGTGTGGGATAACCTTTGTTGCCATCAATGACAACATTCATGAATCCATATAGTGTCTCTTGCCAACAATCTCCCCCTTTGGCATTGATGGCAACACTTAGTGAAAAATGACTAAGTGTCACACTATACTCCCCCTTGGCTGATGCTCTGTCTCTATGTACATTTACCGAAGCTCCCCCTTAGTTGGATTCCTCATTTTTCACTGCTCCTTACGCCCCCTTTGACATCAATGGCAAAGGGTAGGGTCCGCACATCAAAATTTTTCAAAATTTTAACTATACTTGTCCACATAAGTATATACATATGGCATACTTACATATACTAAAGTATGTCTGCAAAAGTTGTTTTTAATTGAATGAATTCTGTAGCCCAACTTTGCTTCATTCTGTCCCAAATTGATATATGACCACTCAACAGGAATGCAAACGCATCTACCCTTTTTAGATCTGTTGGATCATTGGTCCGAGCGGTGATTTGAGCTTCGTTTATGGCCTCATGCATGGCCTCTAACTTAGGGACAATTATCCCTCTGAGCTCACTCAACCTACTGATTCAGTTTTTCTTCTCTTTTTCAAGCTTCTTAATTTCATTCAAAACTACAACCGTTTGACATTCTTGATTTATTATGGATGTAGTAAGTGGATCAAAATTTTGAGAAAGTTTTATCAGTTTATCCTCCTATTCTTTCATTTTCTTCTCAATCTCCACTATTGTTTTGGACCAGGATATACAAAATTTGTATACATCACCTCCATCCTTAAGGGCATTTTCTAAATTTTTTATCCCAATACCCATAACTCTTCTATCATTTGAAATTATCCCTTGCAACTCAGAGAATCTCTTATCCAAAAATTCTTTCCTAACCTTCTCCTTAGTTGATTTCTCTAGAGAATCAAAATGTGTGCTAACACTATTGACTAGAGTTTTGAGATTACCAGAAGAGGAGGTTGTGGGATCCTTCTGAAAAGATGGCATGATCTTTTCCAACACTCCGGATACTACCTCTATAAGCTCACAGTCTTCCATGTGAGATTTCAATAGTTTCTCTTTGACCTTCTCATTTGCAAATGAAGCTATTTTCATTGTTTGCACCGGAGATAGAGAGTCAAAATCTAATGGCCCTTTTAGCAGTTTCGGTTCATCAATCTCCATAGTTGCTTTTGTCAAAAAGTCCTTGACTGATTCTGCAGTGTCTCTTGTCGGAGATAGATTCTTCTTTTCTTCTGCAGTCACAGAACTGTCTTTTGGAGCTTTCTCCCCTTCTACAACCTTTGTACTGATATCTTCTTTTCCCTTCACCTTTGCTTCTTTTTCCTTTATTCTTTCTTCTCCTTTGGATTTGGAGTCAGCAGGGGAAACCAGAAGAGTGATGTTAGTCTGTTCATGGGCCACCTTTTCTGGAGCAGAGGATTCCAAGTCCTTAGCTGTTTCTGCACCGGTATTCATTACCTCTTCTGTCATTTTCTTAGAAGATTCTTCTGCAACACTTGTGGTCGAGGGGTCAGTGCCCAAGTCCTCTATAATAGGAAGATTAAATCTTTTGAAGGCTTTCCAGAGGATCTCTTCTATGTCCTTGGCTACCTTGTTAGTCTCACTAAGCATAAGTTGATTCATCCTTGCTTTGCTCTTGAACTCATCCTTACAATCTTTGAATACCATATTCATTGTCTTGGGATCGATTGAAGGACATAGCTGAATTGCTATCTGTTCTCGGATTTCTAGGTCTTTGGCTTGGGCATTGTTCTTTCTTGTTTCTAGTTCCTTCTCCAAGCTTTTAGGGACCAGAGATATAATTTCAATAAATGCTTTGTTGTAGATATTTAGGTACCTGACTATGGCATCTTGCAATATTTTTTGATCTGCTTCACCATATTCATCATAGAACTCAACCATTGGCTAAAGATTTCCATCCACTGTGACTGATTTGATTATGTCATCAATGTGAAGAGTGGGTTTTTCAACATATTCCTCTGTCTTTTCTTCTTCCTTCTGTCCGGTAGAGGGTTCACTGGATGTTTTCTTCTTTTTCTTCATTTTCTTGATTTCTTCATCAGATTCAGTCTCCTCTTCATCCCTTTGATTGGCATAAGCTCTTGTAGCTTTTGTCTTTGTTCTTTTCTCTCCTTTGCTAGATGATTGTGCTTTCGGTTCTGATTTTCTTGAGCCTTTGGCAGTGGTAGGTGTAGATCTCTTTGATGATCTGGTCCCGGTGGAAGGTTTTGCTGGAACACTTTCCTTACTCCTCTTTTCTACCTCTTTCTCCTCTTTCTCTGCCCTTTCCACCTTTTCTCTGTTGGCATCAAGAGCCTCCTTTGAGATGCCTAAGCCTTTGGCAATTTCTTCAACTTCTTTTCTCACTTTCCTCTTTATTTCCGGTTTTTTGAGTTCCACATGAACTTTTACACTAGCTCTTCAAAGGTTCCAAACCTTTCTGCCTTTGGATCCTTTGGCTAACTTAACATGTGTTGAACATGCAGCTCCACAATTTGTTCATCAACTTCATACCCCATAGGCATGATCCATACAGTTCTTAGTTCTACTGCCTCCATTAGGCACTGATAAGTCTCTACCATGAAGCATACTGTGTCTTTGTATTTTTCAACAAGAGACTGGGGAATTCTCTCTCTTGCTTGCATCATGTTCTGAAAATTCTTGAAATATCCCCATAGGGCTGTATTTCTTGCTTTAGTATCCCCAAGTCCATGCAAATAGTCTCTGATTTGGATGGCAACCGGTCTGTCATTCTGCCATGCCCAACCATTGGATCCGGGAAGCTCATTCATGTAATAAAAGAATAGGTAGAGTATCAAGCCCCCATATTTGAAGGAGTTCTTCTTATCCTTCTTAATCTTTTGCAGATTTTCCAAAAGTTGGCTTAGAAGAAGTTCACACAGATCATAGTCAGCATTTTCTTTTAGCATTTGATAGGCTGTGTAAACTGCAATTCTTGGTATTGAATTTTCCCTACTGGAGTGATAAATCTTTTAACCAATTATCATGGATGCAAATTTGACATTTGATTCAGTGATGTCTTCAATTTTCATAGCTCTCTTGTCAAATTTTGATCCGGTTGCGTCACTTACTGTCTGATTCTTGACAGATTTGAGAATAGGTATTCCACCGGATGAGTGCAGACTGGTTACTACCCTAATTGCATCTTTGGTGATCTTGAATGGTTTATTCAACCATAAGAAATTGCCATGCACTCTACTCAACACATACCGAACACATTCATCTTCTTCAAAATAGGGGAAATGAATGCACTGTGCAAAATGCTTATCCCGGAAGGCTTTATATTGAGGTTTGATCTCAAAAGAATTATCCATTAACTACTTGTGATAGATATCCATTAATTTGGATTCTCTGAATTCTTCAATGTTTGCATGAATGTAAACCCTAATATCTTCTGTATGCAGGACACCATGCGAAACACTGGAAAAAGCACCTAGGGGATCTACTTCCAAGGATTTGTATGGATGTTTCTTGAATTTGGGGTGAGGCTTATCGAAGATCTTCACAATATTTGGAGTACCCATCATTCAAGGATTTACAGAGAGATATTTGATAAAGGAGAATACCTTTTGTGCCTTTCAGTTTCACGGGGTTAGCTGGATCGATTTCTGGATGAATTAACTTCTGCAAATGATCTTGGATGAGCTTGAGGGATTTTGTTGCAGAGCCTCTCTTTTCATTTCTTCTTGAATGCAGAATGAGCAAATGCTTAGTGAGAAAACCCTTATACTGCTCCACAAACCCTAATGTCAAGTTGCAATAAATGCTCAACCTAAGTCATTTCGGTTTGCCTTATTCGGATGACTTGAAGAACTGGATCAATCTTGATCTTAAGCATCTTGTGGATCTTCCAAATCTTAACCATAGTTTACTTAGATGTTTCTCTTATGAGCCCTTTAATCCGCACCTCTCCTTGTGCTAGTTCTGGCACCAATTGACTGGTTGGGGGAACAAGGTTTTCTTTGTGTCTCCCCCTGAGCCAGAGCTCACTTTTTAATTTCTGGAAGGAATATCAGCACCAGAGTCTGGTGCGGATCCATCCCCCATATTCTCTGTACTTTTCTTCACCCAAATCTTGTTCATCTCCCTTTGAACTTCATCCGCATTCATTTTCTGTTTTCCTTTATCTTGATTCTGATTATGATATACCAGACCTCTTTTGTCTTGATTCTTGCTTCTACAGAATTTTGCAATATGACCGGATCTATTGCAAATTTGGCAAACAACATTTCTTTGTATATTTGATTGATATCTTCTTGATCTGCATTGATTAGCCATATGACCCATTCTATTGCATGCAAAGCATCTACCATTAAATGAGTTGTTTATTTGCATATTTCTGCATTCATGAGATTTGTGTCCATACCTTTTATAGTTGAAACATTGTCCGGAGAAGGATGTATTAGTCTGATTCATTCTCTTTCTGCACTAATTAGCTTTATGACCAAAGTTATTGCAGTTGTGGCAGTATCCATTGAAGGATGGATATCTTTGAGCATTGGGCTGCCTTACTGGAGCTCTTCTAGACCTGTTCCTTGGATTTTCTGATCCAAAATTCTTCTGACTAGATCCAAAGCTTTCTCCTTTCTCATATCCCAAACCACACTTGTCATCTACCCCTTTTTGACTTTCAAGGAGAACTTCAAGTTGAGCAGAACTTATCTTGAATTTCTCTTTATATTCATTTGCTGTTTGAAGATCCCTTTTAAGAGAGACAATTTGATCCTCAAGTTTTTCTTCATTATCTTTGGCATCTTCAAGATCAGATTCAAGATGTCTGATGATTCTATCCATCTTGTGGCAATCTTCTGATTTTTCCTTGAGGGATTGTCTTAGATCATCTTCAGTTTTTCTTTTCTCTTCAACCTCTTGGGTAAACTTCATAACTCCTGGTTCCATTTCATGTCTTACCATAATGATTTCTTTTGATAACTTTTCACATAAATTGGTTTTCTCCTTCAGATCTTCATTTGTATCATTTGGTTCACCTTGACTTGCCAATTGCTAAAGTAGCTCCTTTCTCTTTTTCATAGAGAGACTTAATTTGTCTTTTAGTTCTCTCATGAAATCATCAGCTTGTTTGAGTCTTTCCTTTAACTCATTGACTTTAGAGTTTGATTGCTCAAGATCATCAAGGGCAGTCTTGAGTTGTTCCCTTAACCCATATACATCCATTTGAATTCCCAGATCTTCCTCAAGCTGTTAGACTCTGTTAGGAGGAACTTAGCTTTGATACCAACTATTAATAACTAAGAGGGGGTGAATCAGTTATCCTACTAATTTCTTCTTTCTTGATCTTTCTTAATAATCAATGCAACATTAATTCAAATAAACAAACATAACCATGAAATGGAAATACACATGACACAATATTTTTGACGTAGAAACCCTATTAAGGGAAAAAACCATGGGGTGATTAACCCAAGATTGTATTCTCTGTTAGAAGAATGGAAATACAAAATGGCACTTGCCAATTAGGGCTCACTGCTCGAGCACACTGCTCACAAAAGGCACACTGCCTACAAGAGACACACTATCTACAATTTATAAAGAGTGTAATACAGTACTTGAACTGATAAGGAGCATCAACATATGCTGAGGTTCAGTTCTAGTTAGGCTCAGTATACTGATCTGTTGCACTTCATCTTTCCTCTTCTTTTATGCTTCTCTCCTTTCACATACCAAATCTTCCTTTCTGCTTTTACTCGGGTCTATTGCTTTTCTTCGCACATTTCTCACAACCACAACACCTCTCACAACTAAATCCATCTTGTATATATATCCACACAAGTGATTTCATCACCTTTCTAGTCAGCATCCAGAATAGTCAATCTTTTCACAAACTCTGATCTGTCGGCTGAATCCTTGCTTACCAAGTAATGTGGATCAAGCATATACTTGTAGAAGTCATCAATCACGTCGGCCAAACATAACTTATGCCTTAAGAACCTTTTCCATCATCAGTAACACATCCAGAATAATGTCTGATGTTCTACCAGTCAGTTCTTCCTCTGTTCACACTGTCACTTGGGAACCCGACACTCAAGCATTCATATCTCTTTATCCTTTCCACACCGGAGGCTCAAACCTTGGAATATATCAGTCAAGATACTCCTCTTGACTTCCCCAAATCTGCACTTCACTGAGATACTTCTACTGAGAGAGCCAGACCTATCTGTCGGACCTTACTGACTACTCTATTCCTTCTTACCGAACCTTAACACTTCTTCAATCTGACTTCCAGTGAGGACCTATCATGTCTTGCTGATGTGTGGGATAACCTTTGTTGCCATCAATGACAACATTTATGAGTCGATATAGTGTCTCTTGCCAACAGGGACTAAGTGTAGTTTGGACACTAGTCATGAGTTCATTATTGGATAGAGAATGTGAAGTGATGGACAAAGGTTGTTGTTGTCCTATGGAGGAACACTCATGTAGAAGGTGGATAGACCAAGTGGATATGGTGGATTTGAAATGGGAGCAATGGTGGATGTGGAAGGATCATTAGGATCTTGATCATGTTAATTGTGCTTACTAAGATCCAAGTTGTTTGTTTGATCGTTTATGTCTATGTGTTCTTGGGAGGCACATGTCTCATCATGGGGAGTGGATGTTAGTGGATCATGGGTGGGTGAGGTGGAAAGCTCTTGACCATGGAACACATAAAGTGGGTTAAGTAGATCATCATGGCCTTCTTGATCATAGAGGGGATCTTGATCATAGATGGGAGCTTGATCATGATAATGATAAAGTGTGTTATGGATGGGTGAAATGGAAGGGGTTTGATCTTGATTAGAATTAGGGACTAATATTTCCATGTACTTAGGATTATGCTCTTGACATAGCTTTCGACTTTGAGTGGAAGTGGCTGACTGTTGAGTAGGTTCGATGTGTTCTTGATGGTCAATGACATAAGGGTGTGATTGGTCTCGACTAGGACATATAGGATTAATAGGTTGTGGACCACATGATGGAGGTGGAAAATTAGGAATGATATTCAAAGGCTCTTTGCTAGGTCCTAGGTTAGATTTTTAACATTGGGATAGGTTGTTCATAGCTATAGCCAATGGGTCACATCCTTTGCAAGGGCATGTGCGAAAGGACAATATAGTTGATGGACAATTAGGGTAGATGGTGTGGACTCATGATTAGCATTAGGCGGAGTAGAAATTTCCCATGGTGGAAGGATAAGAGGGATAGATGGATTAGGGTTCAAACTTTGATTAGGTGGAGTGTCAAAGGGATTGGATGAATTAATGGATATGGAGAACCCCTTAGGCTTGGTTTTGTAATATTTGATTCTAGGATGTGGGGTTGATGTAGGGTTAAAGTTCAGTGGTAGAATGTACTTATGGGGTGGATGAGTTAGACTTAGGTTCCCCTTGTCAAATGTAGAATGAGAATTTAAAGGCATTTTGTCTTGTTGCCAAGGTGGACTTGGATAATCTTATGGGATTAGGGCCATGTTGACAAGTGCTTGACTAGTAATGAGATAGATTATGAGATTGATTGGATGATTAGATGGGTGATTAAGGATGGTTAGGGTATGGTTAGGGTTGTGATTAGGATGAATTGGAAATGATTAGGATATGATTAGATTAGGGGTGAGGTGATTAGGATGTGAAGGTTAAATGTGATTATGATATGACAAGGATAATGATAAGGATGAAAATTCATTGGGATATGATTAGAATGATGTTGATTGGATGACAAGGATGAATGTGTTGGTGAAAATGCTATGTTGATGTGTTTGCTATAGGGATGACTAGGAGGATCTACTCCCTTTCTCTTCCTTTCACAATTGTGTCTTTACCATACAAGACTTGTGAATTTTGAGATGCTATGGGGATGTCAATGCAAGGTGATGAGGCCCAAACTATTATAGAGGCTAATGGATATTAGTCTTTGAAAAGTCTAGCTCCAAGAGGGTACTCTCGTCTACTAATGACCTTGTCAAAGTATAAATTGGATTTATCAAGACATTGAGGTGTGGAAGAAATGATTGATTAAAGTGAACCCATGAGTTTCATAATTCACTTGGAAGGATGGACTTAAACTAGCCTTGGTGTATTAAGCCCAAGTGGAAGAAATGATTGATTAAAGTGAACCCATGAGTTTTAGAATTCATGTGGAAGGATGGACTTAAACTAGCCGTGAAGTATTAAGCCCAAGTTGTGATTGATTTGAAAAGGTGTCAAGGTCTCTTGGTCCATAGATTAGTACTAGTGATACAGTCAAGCTTCGATAGTTTCTCCCTATGTTTCAACCTTAGGAAGACTAATGTTTAGGGTCCTCTATGGATGTCAAATGCTGAAGGAAATTGAACATGTAGTGGAATGAAATTGACTATGTAGTGGGTGAACAAAACCATCAAGTCTATAATGTTTTGACATAGTTGCAATCAGATTTGATAGGGAGAGTAGATGCTCAAAGTTTTCCCTAGGGTGGTCATGTATTGTGATTGGGAATGATTAGGATTAATTTGATTAGATTGGAATGGATGGTTAGGATATGATTGGGATATGATTGATTTGATTAGAATGAAGATGATGATGTGTAGTGATGAGATTAGAGGACTTGGATGGATTAGAAAGAAGTTGATTGGATTATGAATGAGGATGATTATGTGTAGTGATAAGATTAGATGACTTGGATGGACTAGGAAGCAATTACGATGATGTTGATTAGATGAAAGAGGTAAGTAGGGTTTGACTAGGATGATTAAGATGATGGTGATTAGATGAAAGAAGCAATTGGGGTTTGACAAGGATGACTTGGATATGATTAGGACAATGATTAGGATGATGTTGATTGGATGAGAATGGTAATGTGTAATGATGGGGGATGATGATTATGATAGGACAAGGATGGGGTGTAATGATTATGCATGATTAATAGGATATGATTAGGATTAGGTGTAATGATTAGGAATGATGAGTAGGATATGATTATGATTGGATAGTGTAGAATGATAAGGACATGATTAGGATTGGATTGGGATGACTTGGGTTAAGTGCAAGAAGATGGGGGGCAAAAAAGGGGTCTTAAGTGGCCATTTTTTTTTCTAAAATTAGGAAATCCCAACCTTGGATGAGAAATTGAGTATAGTTACACTCAAAATTTGGAGATGCAACCAAAACAATGTTCGTAGTGCTTTGAGTATACTTTCTAAACTACTAATTTTTTTAAAAAATGGTATAGATTAAGGGGTTCAAAAGAGGGAGCCACATAAATTGGTGTTGTTTCTGTCAAAAAACATAACATAGCATGTTTTGTGGCTCCCTCAAAAGGTTAACTTTTTTTTGGTATTTTTAAAATTGCTTTAGTGAGAAATTAGCTAATAACATGTAGTTTATGCACAATTTTTCTAATAATTTTTTGATGAATATTTGATTTTTTACTAATTTTCAGAGTGGACACATCCTCAAAAAAGAATTTTGGTTGTGCTACACCTATAAATTTTGAAAACTAATTGAAAATCACTTTTTCTAATATGTGTAGTTTCTAAAAATGTATTTTTTTTGAAATTTCAATGAATTGTTAATTTACAATGAAAAAAAGACCAAACACTGGTTTTTGCCCAAAAATGGACACACAAACAAAAGAAATTAAAGATGAAAGGCTTAACATTATCAAAATGTGTAAAAAATTACATCGTTAAATAGCTAAGAGAAAGCCTAACATTACCCAAGTGTTCAATTTGGTCGACCTTGAAACATGTGCAAATTTGAGGGTTAACACAAACGAAATTATGTGAAATCCTGTAGAATTTGTAAAAACACGTCTGTGGATGTTGGGAAGACACTCCAAGACTTTAGGTTAGAAATCTAAAGCAAATCAGTAAAATATAACGTGAGTGCATTATAACGTGCTCACATTATGTTTTGTTTTGCTTTTTTTTCTTTTTCACAAAAGTTTAATTGATGTTTGTCATGTTTGACATAACGCAAGCACATTATAATGCACTCGCGTTATGTCTCCCTTGGAATGTTTTATTTTCAAGGTTATTAAGCATGTATGTATGTATGTATGTATGCCTATATGTATGTATGTATACTTATATGTATGTATGTATGTATGTATATATGTATGCCTATATGTATGTATGTATAATGGTTAAAATTTCGATTGTTTTTGTTTAATGTTTGAATCCACCTTTCACCAATTACATTCAAGGACCTTCAGATCAAGTGGCAGAGCACTATCAGGTCCTTGGTCACTCACGAATGTAGGGAAGCTTGGATTAGGTTGTTTTATTACTAATTTTCCTTCTCTTATGCTCAATTATCCATCAAAACCTTAATTATGTGAAAATAGCAATAAATAGATGAATAATGGAAAATGCTTTTGCAAAAAGATGTAAAATGACAAATAACTATGCACCTATTTTTAGGGTACCAAGGTGGAAAAGTTAGGGACAAAGGAGTGGGCACCCAAGTCTAATGCCTCACTTTTTGTCAGGATCTGGAAACTGAGTTTGCAACTTGTTTCTGCTATTCTAGAGATTTTCCCCTTGTAGAGCTTTGGGGACTAGGGAGTGGGCGCCCTAGTCTAGGGTGCTTTTTTTCTTCTGTTCTACAATTCTGACACTCCAATATACCCTCCTGCAACTTCACTTCATCTGCATCATCAACCTGTGACCTGCAATCGTGAAAACTTTGGGAGGGGGTTGTGGTGTTTAGAGGCTTGCCTCAGTCAAGCCCTGGAGACACTTAAGTCTTCTGAACACCATTGTTAGATAGAGAGTGCGTGCCCTTGGGAGGTAGAGGCAAAATCCAAATGAATAAATGAGTGGAAACACGATGAATGTCATCTTGTAGTGAACTTCTAACGAGAGGAAGATGTTCTTCATTCCATGAAGAAATGGATGCTCAAATCTACAAATACAAACACATAGACAACACAAATCTACTCTTGCAACACAATGAAAGCCTTGAATCACCTTGAGAATGCATAAACATAACAATTGCTATCTAGTCTCTAAATGAATGCCTAAACATGCTTTTATATGCAACTACAAATATTCTCGCCAAGAATTTCGTAATGCGAACTTGTCATGTCAGCAGTGTACCTAATTAACGGTCACAAGATGACACACAAAATTTGGGACTGACCAAAATAGGGTAGGACTAGGGTGCGAGTGCCCAAGTCTTGCCCCCTATTTTGGGTAGGGTTAGGTTCAAGGGGTCCCCCTAGGTCCTATTTGCCATAAAACCTAGGGTTCATTCTATCGGAATGTCAAATTATGATGCAAGATGTTCGAAATGCACACAAAAGACCCAGGAGCTAAACCTAAAGAGGGAAAAGCCCCCAAAGGGGACATTTTCCAACATTACAGTATGTATGTATAGTGTCAAGGGTAGAGGAGGGTAGAGATGGGGGTGAGGCAGATAGGGGAGGAGAGGGGTGGATAAGGGTTGAGGGTTTAAGGGTCAAAGGTTTAGGGTTTAAGGGTTGAGGGTTTAAGGTCAAGAGGGATTAGGGTTGAGGGTTGAGGGTTGAAGGTTTAGGGATAGGATTTAGAGTTTAGGGATAAGGGATTAGGGTTTAGGACCTTGAGGGATTAGGGTTTAGGGTTGAGGCTTTAAGGATAGTGTTTAGGGTTGAGGGTCAAGGGATTAGGGTTTAGGTAGAATGTTGAGGGTAGACGGATTAGGCATAGGGTTTAGGGTTGAGGGATTAGGGTTTAGGGTTGAGGACTTAGGGATTAGGGATTAGGGTTTAAGGTATAGTGTCAAGGGTTGAGGGTTCAGAAATAGGGATAGGGTTTAGGGTTGATGGATGTAAGGGTTTGGGGTTTAGGGATAAGGAATTAGGGTTGATGGATGTAAGGGTTTGGGGTTTAGGGATAAGGAATTAGGGTTGAGGGTTGAGGGATTAAGGTTTAAGGTTGAGGGTTGAGGGTTTAGGGATAGGGTTTAGAGTTTATGGATAAGGGATTAGGGTTTAAGACCTTGAGGGATTAGGGTTTAGGGTTGAGACTTTAGGGATAATGTTTAGGGTTGAGGGATTAGGGTTGATGGTCCATGGATTAGGGTTAAGGCAGAGAGTTGAGGGTAGAGGGATTGGGGATAGGGTTTAGGGTTGAAGGTTTAGGGTTTAGGGATAAGGGATTAGGGTTTGAGGTATAGTGTCAAGGCTTGAGGATTTAGGGATAAGGTTTAGGGTTTAAGGTTTAGGGGTTGAGGGTTGAGGCTTTAGGGATAAGAGAGGGACCTAGATGGCTAAGGGTTGAGAGATAGGGGAGAGATGGGGTGAGGCAGATAGGGGAGGAAAGGGGTGGATAAGGGTTGAGGCTTTAAAGCTTTAGGGTTGAGGGATTAGGGTTTAAGGTATAGTGTTGAGGTTTGAGGGTTTAGGGATTAGGGTTTAGGGTTGATGGAATAGGGTTTAATGTTGAGAGTTTAGGGTTTATGGATAGGGTTGATGGTCAAGGGATTAGGGTTAAAGTAGAGTGTTGAGGGTAGAGGGATTAGGGATAGGGTTTAGGGTTGAAGGTTTAAGGATTGAGGGTTGAGGCTTTAGGGATGAGGGTTAAGGGATTAGGGTTTAAGATATAGTGTCAAGCGTCGAGGGTTTAGAGATAGGTTTTAGGGTTGAAGTTTTAAGGGTTAAGGGTTGAGGGATATGGTTTAGGGATTAGGGATTAGGGATTAGGGTTTAAGGTATAATGTCAAGGGTTGAGGGTTCAGGAATAGGGATTAGGGTTGAGGGATCATGGATAGGGTTTAGGGTTGAGGGATTAGGGTTTAGGGTTTATGGATTAGGGTTTAAAGTATAGTGTTGAGGGTTGAGGGTTTAGGTATAGGGATTAGGGTTAAGGTTTATAGTGTTGATGGTTTAGGGATAGGGTTTAGGGTTGAGGGATTAGGGTTGAAGGTATAGTGTTGAGGGTTGAGGGTTTAGGTGTAGGGTTTAGGGTTGAGGGATTAGGGTTTAGGTATTAGAGTACAACCAACACTGAGAGGGGGGGTGAATCAGTGTTGGAGACAAACACAGATAAATTTTCACTTCTTTTCACCTCCATTTAAACTTGAAATAATAAATTACAATGCTGATTTGAATGTTTTGCAAGATAGAAAATGAAACACTGAACGATGAATGTAATGGAAAGTTTAGACATAAAACATCAATGGATCACACACAGAGAGACCATAACACGAAAAATTGCATGAGTGGAAAACCCTCTTGGGGAATAAAAACCACTCGAGAAAGATGCTTCACTAGCTTAATATCAAAATCCCAATCATATAGTCTCACTAACTTCTTTTCTCTCACTAACAATTTTTCTTGCCTCACTGGCTTTATACAACTTTTGCCTTAGTGGCTTTTTACAACTTTGCCTCACTAGCTTTTTATCCCACCTCACTGGCACATCTTAAATACAACAAGACAATGAATAATTTGAGTCAATACATATTGCTCTATTTCTCTTAAATCCCATTCTTGAATATCTCATTGAATATTTGAAATTCCAAGTTGTGCACATATACAACTGAATATAGTATGATATTCTATTATAATCCATTTCTTTTGTTTGATTTTGCAATGACTGCTCAGATCAATCAAAATGAATAGAATATAAACTATTTATCCTTTCTCAGAATTGTCTCTCATTTTTTCACAGAATAGTTTAAACGAGTAACTGTAGTTATGCAACTGTCTTAGGGAGTTTGCAACTGTATTGGTAACTGTCACAGAAGTCTGGTCGAATGATCCGATTGTGGCTAATAAACTATGCCTATTAAGTGTAGATTTAATCATGATTATTGAGCAAGAAAACCTTTTCAGACTATCATCATATAATCACAGCTTTGATCCAATTGACTATGTTTACAACCGTTTCATATCCTAATCATAGGGTAAATAAGATTACACCACAAAAGTAAAACAATAAACTACAATAACCCTTTAACAAACCCTTAACATCACAACCACCACAACTTTGATAACCCTAACAATATTTGTTATGGGTACAACAACTTTTCTTCTTTAGTAGCTGTGGTAAAAGAACAAAGAATACTTTCACATTTTCAAGAGATAAAGACCCACGTATTTCCACAGAGATATAATATCAAACCCTTATACAATGAATAGAAAGTAAGATTCAATTTGTTTCATGCATTTTAAAACTTTTAGAAAAAATGAGATATAGAGAGGATATCACTTGATAGGCTAATAAATAAGAACCATTTTTTTGAAAGTCAAAGATTCAGTAAAAAATGAACAAGCTCAACCCTGCACTATCAAATCCTTAAGATCCCCTTCAAAAACATGCAGAGATACCCCTGTTTCGCCATGCATTCTCATGATTATCACTAAAACATAAAACCCTAGATCAAAGTTTCATTTCACAAAGTTAAACTATGCATAATGATCCAAAACAAATCTTTTTGCCCGATACAAAAACATGCAACCTATACTCTCAGTAAGCCCTAAAAGGGTCAGTGGAAGAATGAGTCAAATGAAGCTTTTCACTTGTTTGAAATAGTCATAACCTGCTGGCCCAGTTGTAAATTTAGTGGCCCTTGAAACACTGCTTTTTAATATGACTTTATTTACATATAGGCTCAAAGAAAACAATTAAGCATCTTTGTCAACATTAAACTTTAGATGAAACAATTCGTATTTGTATCCCCTTTAAAGGTGATCATACCTTTGTAGTAACATAGTACTAACACAGTAATTGAAGATGCCATGATCAATTACCAAACTGAAGATGCCATATGATATCAATGTGCTATCACCATAAGATATCAATGTTTTTACAATGTGTTCATGTCACCATGATGAACTTGCCATGGATGTCCATACCAAACAATTGAGGATGCCATTTTCAATACTTACAATGCATATCTATACCAAGATACCCTAAGAGTTATGTCGCCATAACACCATGATAAGTGGTATGTGTCCATAGCAATGCTATGTCCATGGCAATGCTATGTCCTTAGCAATGCTATGCCCATATTACCATTGATACCATGTTGTCAGTACCATGCCAACTATCATGATTCCATGTGAATGTAATATCAAAATGAAACAGTTTAGTACTTAAAGATCTTGAGACCAAACTATCTCATAATGCTAATGATATCATAACACCAAATCATCTGCCACCTGTTACAAATATCATAACATAGAAATGTAACATGATATCATATGCCATATGCCAAGTATGTCATCTAGAGATATATCAATAGGAGATTATGAACATATTAACTGGCATAGATATGAGATCAACTTCAACTGAGCCAATAATGAATATCAACTAAGAGCATGCTGTGAGAATGATACCATACCAAGCATGTGCCAACATCAAAATACCATGCCAAGTGATACCAAGTTGTGGATTTGACATCAAGGACAACAACTGAGGGGCAACATTAGGGTTGACAGATTAGGGTTTAATGTTGAGGGTTGAGGGTTTAGGGTTAGGGTTAAGGGTCGATGGATTAGGGTTAAAGTAGAGTGTCGAGGGTCTAGGGATTAGGGATAGGGTTTAGGGTTGAAGGTTTAAGAATTGAGGGTTGAGGATTTAGGGATGAGGGTTAATGGATTAGGGTTTAAGATATATTATCGAGGGTCAAGGTTTTAGGGATAGGTTTTATGGTTTAATGTTTAAGGATTAAGGGTTGAGGGATAAAGTTTAGGGTTTAGGGATAAGGGATTAGGGTTTAAGGTATAGTGTTGAGGGTTTAGGAATAGGGAGAATGTTTAGGGTTTAGGGATGAGGGATTAGGGTTAAGGGTTGAGGGATTAGGGTTGAGGGTTGAGGGTTGAGGGATTAGGGTTAAGGGTTAAGGGTTTAGGGTTGAGGGATTAGGCTTTAAGGTATAGTGTTGAGGGTTTAGGGATAGGGTTTAGGGCTAAGGGATTAGGGTTTAATCTATAGTGTTGAGGGTTTATGTATAGGGTTTAGGGATTAGGGTTTAGGGATTAGGGTTTAGGGTTGACGGATTAGGGTTTAACGTTGAGGGTTAAGGGTTAGGGATAGGGTTGAGGGTCGAGGGATTAGGGTTAAAATAGAGTGTCAAGGATATAGGGATTAGGGATAGGGTTTAGGGTTAAAGGTTTAAGAATTAAGGGTTGAGGTTTTAGGGCCAAGGGTTAAGGGATTAGGGTTTAAGATATAGTGTCAAGGGTTGAGGTTTTAGGGTTTAAGGTTTAAGGGTTAAGGGTTGGCAGTTAGGGTTTAGGGTTTAGGGATAAGGGACTAGGGTTTAAGGTATAGTGTTGAGGGTTTAGGAATAGGGATAGTGTTTAGGGTTTGGGGATGAGGGATTAGGGTTGAGGGTTGAGGGATTAGGGTTTAGGGTTTAGGGTTGAGGGATTAGGGTTTAGGGTTTAGGGTTGAGGGATTAGGGTTTAAGGTATAGTGTTGAGGGTTTAGGGTTGATGGATTAGGTTTTAGGGTTGAGGGTTGAGGGTTTAGGTATAGAGTTTAGGGTTGAAGGATTAGGGTTTAAGGTATAGTGTTGAGGGTTTAGGGATAGGGTTTAGGGTTGAGGGATTAGAGTT
This sequence comes from Cunninghamia lanceolata, assembly GCA_027924645.1. Taxonomy (NCBI): domain Eukaryota; kingdom Viridiplantae; phylum Streptophyta; class Pinopsida; order Cupressales; family Cupressaceae; genus Cunninghamia; species Cunninghamia lanceolata. Next base: position 2,859,139 of record BSBN01000136.1, read on the forward strand.
TAGGGTTGAGGGATTAGGGTTTAAGTTATAGTTTTTAGGGTTGAGGGTTTAGGTATAGGGTTTAGGGTTGAGGGATTGGTTTAGGTTGACAGATTAGGGTTTAACGTTGAGGGTTGAGCATTGAGGGTTGAGGGATAGGGTTGAGGGTCGAGGGATTAGGGTTAAAGTAGAGTGTTGAGGGTATAGGGATTAGGGATAGGGTTTAGGGTTGAAGTTTTAAGAATTGAGGGTTAAGGCTTTAGGACTGAGGGTTAAGGGATTAGAGTTTGAGATATAGTGTCGAGGGTCAAGGTTTTATGGATAGGTTTTAGGGTTTAAGGTTTAAGGGTTAAGGGTTGAGGGATAGGGTTTAGGGTTTAGGGATAAGGGATTAGGGTTTAACATATAGTGTTGAGGGTTGAGGGTTTAGGAATAGGGATAATGTTTAGGGTTTAGGGATGAGGGATTAGGGTTGAGGGCTGAGGGTCAAGGGATTAGGGTTAAGGTAGAGTGTTGAGTGTTTAGTGATAGGGTGTAGTGTTTAGGGTTTAGGGTTCAAGGAATAGGGTTTAAGGTAAAGTGTTGAGGGTTTAGGGATAGGGTTTAGGATTTAAGGTTTAAGGGTTGAGGGTTGAGGCTTTAGGGTTTAGGATTAAGTGAGACCTAGATGGCTAAGGATGGATGGAGAGGTAGACAAGGAGCGACTGAGAGACATAGAGAGGGGAGAGGTAGAGAGGTCAGGGGGAGAGATAAGTTAGATATAGAGAGATGAGAGATAGAACATGAGCTAATGGAACTAGAGGTGAGAGATATTGCAAAGGTGCTATCAAAGGTGAGATAGGCACAAATATTTAAGGATCAATCTATAGAAGGACAAAATGTGAGCACGTTATAATGCGCTCATGTTTTGGCTTTCTATACAAATGGTAAAAAGGCCTGGACCCCCATGATCCAAGCCCACATACTCTATTTTCATGTTGTTTATGTGCGTGTTCTGACAAAAGAAAGCGTTTTCATGCTATTGGGAAGTTCACATGCACATTTTGCACATTCTACCACCTTTGCATGAACTTTCCACCACCTTTTTCTACTTTGCCAACTTAAGGAGGAAATAACATAGTTTTCACATCGAATTTGATATATATAAATTCAAGTTTAAATTTTGTAGTGTGGCAATGTTAATTGTGATTGAATTGTAGGAATTTAACATTATAGATTAGTTAATAGTATTTTTGTTACTAATTCTATTTGAGTGTTATTCAATTTAACATTGAAAAGGAAGCAAGTGGTGAAAAAAATCAAAGTGTTGAGGAGTTTGATGCAAGAAGAAAAAAACACTACATAATTGGGTATTCTCTCCATTCAAATCTTTGTTTTTTAGTTATGTCAAGTCTTTACATGCATGTTCTTTACATTTTCCTTAATTCTATTTGAATTAATTTATCATACTTTATCATACATGTTTATATCACTTGTATCTAGTATGCATAATAAAAGACTATGTATACATATTTTGTGTTTATATAATAGACTATGTTTTAAATTAGTTCATGGTATTCATAATAAAAGATATCTCAAAGGTCAACATTAATTAAAATAGACACAATCATGATCAAGAAAGCAGCCTACAATCTCACATGGTGCCATGTATATTTTCTACACTTAGGCAAGATTTAATAATTATGTGTAATAATGAATTAAACAGACCTTGACATACCATGATGTCAAACTATACAAGAATAAATCCTTACAACATATACATATACAATCCCTTAAGCATAATGAAATACTATTATTTTGTCATATTAACAAGTTAAAATACAAATGAATAGGTGCCAAGATCATACAAGTAAATTCCAATAGGCTTAATCCAATCATGATCCATGCTATGCTACATTATTCTTCATGTTGGAGGATGTGAAGACCTCTTTAGTGTCTTTGGCTAGGACATTCCTTATGCACCTATTCATGATGATTTGTATGCACATGACACAACAATATTTCAAAATTTCCTAATTGTCCTTTGTTACCACATGATGGTGGTTACCTTGATCGACTCTATACCATTCAATACCCTAAATTATAGAGATTAGTCTAATGATTTTTATGACAATCCTAGGTATGTCTCCAAATATTCATGTTTCTAAGATAGCTCTAGCTAATGTCCACTTGTTTCCAACTTCTTAGACGTGCAAGAAATAATTCCGAGCATTATATTCATCATAAATAAGTCACTTTTAGTCAATAGAAGCCAAAATACATCCATTTGCAATCATGGATTAGTTAAGGACAACTAGGTGGTAAATTTGCTGCCATTGGCAATTTCACAAATTGGTGTCTTATCTTGTCCTCCTTGGTTTTCTCCATGGATCTTCATCATTGTCTTCATGAATCATATAATTCATCATGTCATAGTGGCTTCATCATTCCATAATTATCTAATCACAATAACCCTAGATGGCTATCCCTAGGACTACTTTGCGAATTGCACACTATGTATTTCAGCAATTTAGATTTCCTTCATGTGTGTTTTAATGGTCTGCAGTGTTAGGACAGTCGTATGTGAAACTTATTGAACATAATTAAACTCCATCACACCACCTCAAATGAAATCAAACTCAATCCAAATTTCATGAATATGACTATCCTTTTGAATAAATCAGTTATGGCATGACAATCTTTTATGAGCACTTGGTCAATCTTCTTCAAAAAAATCTCTAAAATAATCCTCTTAGAACCTTATGAATAAAGTTATTATCATGTACATGAAGTGATCAATAATAATGGTTGTCGCTAGAACTAGGTGTGATAGTCTTAGGTAGTTAGGATTGTTATGACTACCCTCATAGCTGTGACAATCTTATTTGCATCTGAATATGACAGTCATGTCTCTATGCGATGAACTTATCTAGGATATCTTTTTGCAACACCCATCCTGATGCAAAGTAGGGTGGAGAATTTCTACAAACACTGAAACAATTAAATTTCCAAATTCTAGAGTCCCAACTTAGTGATTACCTTCACAATCTTCTATTTCCCTTGTAGGACAACAAATAGGGTTTTTGTGGTATATCTTGTAGAAAATAACTCCAACCCACAATCCAAAAGCTATTTAGGATACCCTTTTGGGAGTTTTAAAACAAATCCAAAATTTAAGGGTGGTTGTTTTGTAATACAAGACCTTAAAATTGACTGTCCCACTTGACAAGAGCCCTAATTAGGCTTGTGCAAATAGGTCACTACAGGTTTTTTGATCTCTAGGGTTCCAATCTTAAAACCAAGAGTCCAAACATGTCAAATTGGGTATGCCTTAACCTTTTCAAGCATTACAAACACCTTCCAAAGAGTTTCTCTAAAAACTGTAACCCTTATGCAACTTAATTGCCTAAAAACATGAGTTTTCATCATGCTCCTGATGCGACCAAACTAATTATTCCAATGCATTTGGATGGGTACGTTTAGGCTAGGCATGGTCCTATTTTGCACCCAAACATGCCAAAATAGTTTGAGCTACATTTTACCATTGAAATCCCTAAAGAGTCCAAAGTGCAAAAAGACAACAATCTTTGAGGAGCTGTTACTCAAAAACTGTCACTTAGAAACATTCCATCTAAGGAAACACGATCACATAGGGTCCCTCTACAATAACCTCTCTCAAGTTTTTATATCTCTGAGGTGTTTGCCTATGGTGAAAGGTTTTCTGCTGCCCCAAAAATGTCAAAAGGAGGTAGTGTAAAGTTGCAAAGGGGTGTAACTTTCATCCTGTTCCTGATGGGACCAAATTGACAGTTCCAACATGTCCGAATGGGTATGTTAGGCTAGGTATGATCTTATTTTCATGCAAACATGCCGAAACAGTCCGAGCTACATTGTACTGGTGATATCCCTGTGTAATGGTTAAAATTTGGATTGTTTTAGTTTAGTGTTTAATCCTCCTTTCACCAATTAAATTCAAGGACCTTCAAATCGAGTGGAAGAGCACTATCAGGTCCTTGGTCACTTATGAATGTAGGGAAGCTTGGATTAGGGTATTTGATTATCAATTTTCCTTTTCTTATGCTCAATTATCCATCAAAACCCTAATTATGTGAAAACGACAGTAAACAGATGAATTACGGGAAATGCTCTTGCAGAAAGATGTAAAATAACAAATAACTATGCACCTATTTTTAGAGTTCTGAGGTGGAAAAGTTGGGGACAAAAGGAGCAGGCGCCCAAGTCCAAGGTACCAGTTTCTTTGCAAAATCCTGATCTCTTTCCGACACTGATCTACACTGTAACTTTCATTTCTAGAGATTCAACTAAGGAGGACACAGGGACTAGTGCCCAAGTCCCAAAAAGGCTCCAGAGTCCTGCTTCTTTTTAGGTCCTGAATCCTTAATCCCTATTGACCTCTCCTGCAACTTCACTTTTTCCAAATGTGACACCTGTAACTTGTAATCATAAAGCTTTAGGAGGGGGTTGTGGTGTTTAGGAGCTTGCCTCAGTCAAGCCCCGGAAGGACACTCGAGTCTTCCAAACACTGTTGTCAGATAGAGAGTGCATGCCCTTGTGAGGCAGAGGCAAAATCCAAATGAAATAATGATTGAAAACACAATGTGATGTCACCTTGTAGTGAAGATCTCATGAAAGGAAGAAGCTCGTCATTCCATGAGGAAATGGATGCTCAAATCTGCAAACACAAACACATAGATAACACAAATCTGCTCTTGTAACACAATGAAAGCCTTGAATCACCAATGCACATACAAGTTGATAGGTAGTTGTAATCTAATTGCAATCTAGTTTCTAAATGAATGCCTAAACATGCTTTTATATGCAACTACAAACATTCTCGCCAAGATTTCATAAATTTAAACTTATTGCGTCAGCCTAAGGACCAAATAACGGTCATAGACTGACACTTAAAATTTTGCCCTGACCTAAAATAGGGCAGGACTAGGGTGTGGGTGCCCAAGTTCTCCCCCATATTTGGGTAGGGTTAAGGTCAAGGGGTACCCCTAGGTCCCATTTGTCATGATACCTAGGGTTCATTCCATTGGGATGCCAAATTATGATGTAAGATGTCCTAAATGTACACAAAAGACCTAGGAGCTAAACCTAAAGAGGGAAAAGCCCCCAAGGGGACATTTTTGACATTACATTTAGCCCCCACTTTAATGTATGTATAAACACAAGGCCAATACATGCATTAAAGTACAGTCACAAATATAACAAACACGCCAAGCACAGAGAAGATACACCAATCACATAGAAGACAGTAAAAGGCACACAAAACATAGAGAAGACAGTTGCAGTCACGTAGAACATGGAGAATACAGTAAATGCATAGAAGACACATTAATGCATGGAAGACATAAATGATTTCTTTTCTTTTCTTTTTCTCATATATATGAAATGCAAATGCAAGTACTGGAAAGTAAACAAACCTCCCATAATGCAGGATGCACTCATCGCATAGGTCTTTAAACTGCATATATGGGGCAACACACACACAAGACACACAAAACCTCCCAAAATGTAGGATGCACTCATCGTGTAGGTCTTTAAACTACATATTGGGAAACAAACATGCCACATAAAGCAAGCACGCGGCCAAACACACACACTTGAAGACACAGAGAAAACACAGCAGACAAGCGATGCATTGTTCTTATTTCTAGGCTCAACACCATCTCAGGCACATTACAGGAACACAACACCATTGGGCTTCACCACAACAATTGCCGAAGACACATTTAAGGGTTGAGTTAGTCACAGAACCACTCCCAGCCTCCGCAGAGGACTTTTGAAAATGATAGGATGATGCAATCTACTCTGAGAAATACACCATCCCTGCCTCCACAGAGAGCTTAAGATAAAAAGGATATACATGATATCCCACCTCTACAAAGGGATTACATGATTGATTGATTGATTGCAAACAAAATTAGGATCTAGGATGCACTCATTGAGCAGGTCTTTAAACTACACCTGAGGACAAACACATTGCTAACATCTACAACATACAACTTACCTTATATATGCCCCCACCTTTAGGTGATTGATATCAGGTATTGATATCAAGAAAGTTAAGGTAGGTAGAAAACACACAAGGGAACACAAGCTCTCGCAAAGCCCATGCCCCCCGAAGGGGACATGTACTTTACAATCGCCAAATGTTCCCACAAACACATCCCTGCAAGAAACATGTTAGTGTCTACATAATCATGGTAAACAACAACATCAATGCATATGATTAACCACACAAAGAGCCAAGGTTATACAATGAATTTGGAGTTCGAGGATAACTGTAGGGCTACATCATGAAGCTTTCCGAATCGAGTACCACTAAGGCTAGATTCAAAGGCAAACAAAGGTGCATAGAGCAACAATATTGTTAAGGTTTGTCAATGAGATAGCACACCATCAAAATCACTACGTAGAAAGCATGAGTTCTTCTACTAGCCAAGCGTTGGATAATTTATTACAACCCCATTGTCATATTAGGAACTAAGTCCATTTTTTGATTGCTCTTGAAAGGGACACTAGGTTCGCATCAGTATAAATATTTTTCGTCATCCACACGCAAGATAGAAACACTAGAGGAAGGGAAACAATAAATAAGAGAGGAGAAACAAGTGTCTTAGGGACAATCATGTAGGAGGGTGCTCCCAAGTCACCAACCGCAACGCTATGTCCGTAAGACACAACACACAATGATGAAATCAAAGAGAGAGGCAATACAAAAGAATGATGATACAAATAGAAGGTCAAAACAGAGGCAGTCTCCTAGTATCCCAAACCTTACAAGAGAATCCAAGGTCATCCTAGGAAGCCTAAACAACACATAACACATCATGGGGGAAGCACATCATGAGAGAGATAAAGAGTTAGAGATACTTACCTGTAGGGCCCTGTCGGGCTAGTGGGTGTCATTGATCTTGATCTTTATCCTAATAGTTAGGCATTATCACTTCTTCTCTCTTCCACATATTTAGGAGTTTGTGAAGGTAACATTGTAGGAAAGGTATCTCTTAATGATGGTTGAGAGGGGATGTTGCCATTTTCTATGTCAACTATAGGAGCATTTGAAATTACATTTGAATGAGCTTGTGGAGGCATCTGAAAAATACCCATTTTAGTCCCTATATAGGGTGTTGGAATGACTTGAGTTAGAGGGATAGCTTGTTCTTCCATAGCATGTGGGATTTCACTACTTTCCAAAGTATGTGACAGTTCAAGTAGAGATGCATGGTTTGTTTCCTTGTTTAGAATGCAATCGAGAAGTTCTTGAACATCAGGTGGTAAATTAACATTAGATTTAAGTAAATGGTCACAAAGAGAATCTGCATCATCCAAAGCTTCATCCTGATTAGGGAGAGCAGGAAGGGATGGCAGAGTAGTGTAGAGAAATGTATCAATGATATCTTTTTCTTGTGCCAATATATCCTCACCAAGTGGGGTTATGTTGGGACAAGTCTCTTTGTTTGATAAATCACCCATTGCTATCTCCTTCTCATAGGTCTCAGAAAGGACTTGCATTATATCATCATGAAATGAAGGGGGAGAGGGAATAAATTTGCCACCACTACTTTCCCCATGATTTTCTCAAAGAAGTTATTGAAATAGGCTATTGATCGAAGAATATCACATGTAGTGCTATTGTTCATGTCAATGCCATAGATGTATGCGATTTGATGTAAGACTTGAGGATATTTGTCAGTGAATTTGTAAAAATTATTATAGTTCACAATGTACTCATATAAGTCTTCTAAAGATGTACCCTTAAGAGAATCCATGAATGCAAAATATGTGCAAAAATGACCTAAATGATTAATTTTTTTGTACTTTTTTTCAATGCAAATGAATGAAACAAAAGGTGTTATTAAGGATTTTGATCAAGGGAAGAAAATTATATTTCTGATATTAGTCCAAAACAAAAATAAGATTCTTCACAACACACTCTTGATGCAAATCTAAGATGACGACAAGTCAAAATATAGTGAAAATATGTCAAAATTTGTAATTTTTTCACCAAATCTCAATGCAAAAGAGCATGACAAAGGGTGTTGTGAGGAAAATGATGATGGAAATCAAATTATATCAGTAATAACAGCCACTTAATGTCAAAATATCCATCACAACACACTTGTAGTGCCACTTAAGGTCAAACCCTAGTGAAAATATAGCAAAAATAGGCTATTTTTCACGGTTTTCCAACTCCAATAACTAGAAAAAGGGGCATTGTAAATAATTTTAGGAGGTGTAGAAAATAATAGCAATGATATCAGTCACCTCAATCCATAAAATTTGTCACAACACACTTGGAGTGCAAACTAGGCCAAACCCTAGGGCAAAAATAGCAAAAATGTGTAGTTTTTCACCAAATTTTCAATACAAGAGCCCAATAAAAAGGTGTTGTGAATATTTTTAGGAGGGGTAGAAAGTAATTACCCTGATAATAACCAATTAGTGCAAAAATATTCTTCACAACATGCTTATGGTGCTAATCTAAGGAGTCAATAAGGCCAAATCTAGTGAAAATCAATGTTTTTGAAGCCCTAGGTTTGAGATCTTGCCACAAGATGCTATATGAATGTTTTTAAATCTGATTTATGATGAAAATTAAATATAATAAGATCTGAAAATGAATTCCAAGATTTAAGATGCAAAAAATGCATGAAAATTGCTAGTTTTTTGTTGAAATTTTCTATGGAAAAATGCAAATATTTGAAATCTAAATGCAAATTTACACTAAAATGCAAGACTATAGACAAATGAAATTTTGAATGAGCCTCTAAAATCAGTAGAAAAATCTGAAAGAAGATTTTACTTACAAACCCTAGATTTTGGAATTACTAGGTTATATGAAAATTGTCAAAATTTCTACAAAGCCCTAGCAATTGTATGATGAAAATGCAATCCAAATTATTGAATTTTTGTAATTTTATGTAATTTATCTCAGATCTAATGCAAAAATTAGAAATTAGATGAATTTAGAATGAATTGATGAAAAATAGTAACCCTAAAATATAATTTTTTTTCTAATTTTTTAAAATTTTCAAATTTTTTTTGTAATTTTCTCAATGCAATAAGATGAATGACTATATGAATGAATGAAATCAACCTAAATCTAAAGAAAAACACTCAGAAAGGTGCAATCAAGTTCAAAAACATGGGTTCACCAAAATGTAATGGTTAAAATTTGGATTGTTTCAGTTTAGTGTTGAATCCTCCTTTCACCAATTACATTCAAGGACCTTCAGATCGAGTGGTAGAGCACTATTAGGTCCTTGGTCACTTATGAATGTAGGGAAGCTTGGATTAGGGTATTTGATTATCAATTTTCCTTCTCTTATGCTCAATTATCTATCAAAACCCTAATTATGTGAAAATGACAGTAAACAGATGAATTATGGGAAATGCTCTTGTAGAAAGATGTAAAATAACAAATAAGTGTGTACCTGTTTTCAGAGTTCAGAGGCAGAAAAGTCAAGGACAAAGGAGTAGGTGCCCAAGTCTAAGGTACCAGTTTCTTTACATAATACTGATCTCTTTCCAACACTGATCTGCACTGTAACTTTTGTTTCTAGAGATTCAATTGAGGAGGACACAGGGACTAGCACCAAAGTCTCAAAAAGGCTCTAGAGGCCTGCTTCTTTTTAGATCCCAAATCCTTGATGCCTGCTGACCTCTCTTACAACTTTACTTTTTCCAAATGTGACACCTGTAACCTGTAATCATAAAACTTTGGGAGGGAATTGTGGTGTTTAGGAGCTTGCCTCAGTCAAGCCCTGAAAGGACACTTAAGTCTTCCAAACATCGTTATTAGATAGAGAGTGCATGCCCTTGTGAGGCAGAGGCAAAATCCAAATGAAATAATGATTAAAAACATAATATGATGTCACCTTGTAGTGAAGATCTCATGAGAGGAAGAAGCTCTTCATTCCATGAGGAAATGGATGCTCAAATCTGCAAACACAAAAGCATAGACAACACAAATCTACTCTTGCAACATAATGAAAGCCTTGAATCACTAATACACATACAAGTTGATAGCTAGTTGTAATCTAATTGCAATCTAGTTTCTAAATGAATGCCTACACATGCTTTTATATGCAACTACAAACATTCCCGCCAAGATTTCATAAATTCAAACTTACCATGTTGGCCTAGGGACCAAATAACAGTCATAGACCGACACTTAAAATTTGGGCCTGACCTAAAATAGGGCAATACTGGGCGCAGGCACCCAAGTCCTCCCCCCTATTTTGGGCAGTGTTAAGCTCAAGGGGTCCCCCTAGGTCCCATTTGTAATGATACCTAGGGTTCATTCCATTGGGATACCAAACTATGATGTAATATGTCCTAAATGCACGCAAAAGACTTGGGATCTAAACCTAAAGAGGGAAAAGCCCCCAAGGGGACATTTTTTGACGTTACACCCTGAAGAGTCCAAAGTGCAAAAAGGCAACAATATTTGATGAGATGTTACTTAGAAACTGTGTCACTTAGAAACATTTTTTCTGAGGCAACATGATCACGTAAGGCCCCTCTACAATAACCTCTCTCAGTTTTTATGTCTGAGGAGTTTGCCCATTGTGAAAGGTTTTCTGCTGCCCCAAAAATCATTAGAAGGAGGTAGTGTAAATTTGCAAAGGGGTGTAACTTTCATCCTGCTCCTGATGCGAGAAAACTGACTATTCCAACACATCCATATGGGTATGTTTAGGCTAGGTATCATCCTATTTTGCACCCAAGCATGCTAAAACAGTCCGAACTACATTGTACCGACAATATCCCTAAAGAGTCCAAAGTGCAAAAAGGCAGCAATCTTTGACAAGATGTTACTCAAGAACCATACCACAGAAAAATTCTATTTGAGGCAATGTGATCAGGTAGGGTCCCTCTACAATAACCTCTCAATTTTTTATATCTCTAAGCCGTTTGCCCATGGTGAAAAGTTTTCTGCTGCCCCAAAAATCATCAGAAGGAGGTAGTGTAAAGTTGCAAAGGGGTGTAACTTTTGTCCTGCTCTTGATGCGGCCAAACTAACTGTTCCAATGTATCCAGATGGGTACATTTATGCTATACATGGTCCTGTTTCACACACAAACATGCTGAAATAGTCCGAGCTACATTGTACTGGTGATATCCCTAAAGAGTCCAAAGTGCAAAAAGGTAGCAATCGTTGATGGGCTGTTACTTGAAAATCGTGTCACTTAGAAACATCCCATCTGAGGCTATGAGATCATGTAGGATCCCTCTACAATAACCTCTCTCAGTTTTTATATCTCTAAGGCATTTGCCCATGGTGAAATGTTTTTTGCTGCCCCAAAAATGGTCAGATGCATGCAGTGTAAAGTTGCAAAGGGGTGTAAATTTTATTCTGCTCCTTGTGCGGCCAAACTGACTATTCCAACACATTGGGATGGGTACATTTAGGCTAGACATGGTCATGTTTTGCACCCAAACATGCTGAAACAGTCTGAGATACATTGTACCACTGATATCCTCACACATTGTCTTTGTTATAACTGTTATAGTCTTCACATATCAACACACATCTTACGGCTATTAACATACTTGTTTTAGCAGTCAACACAGTCATCTATGAATTGCTTATTCTTTTATCTTGGTTCACCTTGACTTTGTTCTCTAGTACTATCTCTGTAGGGTTTGTTTTAGTCCTTCAATGCATTGTTCCATCACTACAATCTTAGACACATATTAGGCTTGAAATAGACCTCTGTTAGGCTACTCTATTAAACCTTAATATCATCTTCATGTTGTCATATCCATGTTGTTCATCCATTATCTTTTTCCACCTTTAGGTCACTATGTTATTAGGCTTGAAGATAACATCATTACATAACCAAGATATACAAGGGGTCAAATACTAAAACTAGATCATCAATGATAATGAATGCAATAAGCCATGAACCACCCACCATAAATACAAGTGGCCATATTACAATGTACATCATGAACAATATTTGAATAACTCCAAGCTCAACTCTACAAATGAATCCTCTAATATGCTATGGTCTTGGTGCTGATTAAGGAAGGGGTTGAACCTGATAACACGAGGATCTCCCTTTCCTCCCCATCCATAAATCAAGGTGATCAAGCACCATCCATAATTCAAAAGTGTGTTAGAATGGTGATTATCTTATTTAATTCATTTCCTTATTAACACATAAGTATACACATAAATGCATGGATCCAAAACATCTCAAATGCATGGAAATATATTTCTCAACTAACATCAACACATCCTTTCTAGCATCTAATACACAAATACATACAAGTACATGATCAAGCCAAATATGACCATTGATAGTAACCACAAGTCATTTTAATCCTACAAGTTTGACTTAGAACTTTCCATCCAAGATCATATCCAAATCCACATGAATTGCTAATCATATCCCATATTATGAAATCTCTCTTTAGGTGAGGATATATATCTTACTAAGAACACATGCCCAAGGTAGAACTATATGCATCCCATACTACAAGAATATTAACCTTAGTAGAACACAAGTATCCAAACATACAAAAAATAACAATTCAAATACGCATTTGAACACACAAAAAAACAATACCATACAAAAACATACAATTCAAACATTAAAAAAACAAGCACACATGACCAATCTTCCTTTCTCTATTTTCTCGAGCATGTCTAGTTTAGAGAGACTAAAAATTTCAACCCATTTAACTCAAATTCTCTTATCATCAGTTGGGATGGATTCTTTGACAATTAAACTTTGAAAACTAAAGGCATACAAAAATGATCTACACTGCACCTATCTATATTACATAATTATCAACAAAAATGATTTGTATTAACCAAATATCCATATAGGCATACATCAATATCTATTGATATAAGTATAACATATATACAAAATAGCCATATAGGCTTACAAGAATGCCATATAGGCATACAATGTCAACTATATGCAATACAAAATATATGTCCACAAATGCCATAGAGGCATACAACAAAGGAACACAATAAAAGTCATTCCCCTCTGTCCAGTGAAGAGAATAGATCACAGGTAGCCTTTGATCTTCTAGGGGATGGAGACGTGTATGAGGGTGGTCTACTACAAACCCAAGGGATGCTCCTCCTATTTAGTTGTTCATGGATCTGTAGCTATTACAATAAAAAGTATAGACATTAATATATAGAAATTACATTATAAAAAATGAAACATTTAACAAAATAACCACTTACCACTATCCAAAAATCTGTCTCCTCATTTGCCTCAGTACCAGGATTAGGCTATGGTGATGTTATGTCCTATAGAATCCATCCAAATAGAAATTAAACTTCAAATCAATAATCATTTGATTTTTCAAAAATAAAAACTATAACAATGAATCTAATTTGAAATTTACTAATCTGCCTCATACCCCCATCAAAGGCATGGAGCTATGAATCGTAGAGGACACACCATGCTCCATTGCCCTATGAACATCAGGAGGTGTCTCCGCAACCTACATCATCTGAAAATAAAACAACATTATTCAAATATGAAAACTATAATAATGATAAAAGTCATGGCTCCTAACATACACACATGTTCACCTAAACATGGAAGTACACACAATAAAGCACACAACTCACATGCATATATACAAATTAGACGAAGATTCATGACTATTGTGTGGTATAAGTGTCAACAAAGGAGGGACCATAGTACCATCAAATTTCAGGTTTAAGAAGTTAGAGAGGGAGTGAAGGTGTTAGTTTAGGTTTAGGTTTGTGGTAGGGTGGGGTAGGGTTGTGCTCAATTTTTTTTTTGTATGGTAGTCATGGAGATAAGACAATGCCTAAGATAGAGTTTGTGGGTTTACAGGACAATGCCTAAACTAGAAATCACATACACATTAGGTAAGTTTATGGGTTTACTGGAAGGAGGAATATCAAGAGTTTGTGGGATAATATGAGGGAGGAAAGATACTAGATAGGAGAAGAAAAACCTTATTTTAAAAATTTCTTATCATTTTCTTTGTCTTGAGGATTGTCAAGGGGTGGGTTGGAAGCAAACTAGGTCTGGGAGGTCTGGTAGGGGTATATTAGGAAATAGGTAGGGTAGATATGGGTTGGTTAGTAGGTTGGGTATAGTGTTGTGGAAATTTCTTAGGCCTACTATTAGAAGTGGATGGGGAAAGGTCCTACACTTTTTCTTTTACTTTATCTTGGAGGGGTGTTAGAGGGATATAGAAGTCAATGAGAAAGGTGAAGTAGTAATAGGTGGATATATGGTGGGGAAGATAGGGGCATAGTGTTGTGTGGTTACACAACACGCCCCATTTTGACTTGGCAAAACAGGGACCCAACTTTTCTTTTGGCTTGTGTTGTCTGCTTTCTGGCGGTTTGGTAAAATCAGTCATGTTCATCATCATGTGGAGTCAAGATGAGGTAAGCCCCAATATGAGGTCAGTCTGTCAAAATTTGTATTTCATATATATGACAACATATTCTGAAAGAGCATTAAAATTCATGTAGGTTTGCTTTTTACATCACCCTGATATTCATCAGGATGTGAGAGTTATGAACAGTCAAAGTCTTGGTCAAACCTGATATTCACAAGAAGAGGATCATATTTTATAAACTCAGTTTTGCTATTTGAAGAACATCATCATCATATTTGAAATGTCCCCCCGATAATATCCTGCGGTTCAAATGTCTGGACGTCAACTTTAAGTGATAGTTAGTCTTCCCCGTCGAACGGTCTTTTGTATCGCGAGCATCATATTTTGAAAGTAACCCGATATTCGTTAATATCATCCTGATGCGGAATATCACCCTTAGCAAACGTCCTGATGACATCATCTGAATCCGATAAATAAAGAAACAAACATCCTGATGACATCATCATCATATTTACATTTCGACAGGATATTTTGTAAACATGATCATGTTCACCCAATGTGACGATGACGTCATAAGACATTTCCAATACGAAGAACAAATATCATGATGATGTCATCCTGATATTCCGAAAGGAGAATGAGTAAGTTTGAAGGTCATCATCATATTTTGAAATATCACCCGATAGACCGAAATATCCTCCTGATGTGCTAAAATGAAAACAAAGGTGCGTTGTCACCCGATTTTTGTCGTGATAGCAATTTCAAGACTAGGGAGGATGATATTGAAACTCAACCTGATATTTGTGAAATATCATCCTGCCCTCATGATATCTTGTCATATGAATGTCCCCGTGCTCCCTTTGCCGCCATTGCCATTAAATGTGCGCAGATATGGTAGGTGATTCCCACTGACCCCGGAACCCAATGAAACGTCTGGCGAGATCCTGAGTTTTCGCACGAATGATCAAAGATTGCGATCTAACTTGTCAGAGTTACCCTAAGTTTACCCTAACTGCGAAGTTAAAAGGTAATTCAACCACCATTGTTACATTCACCTGTGTTAAAATTGTTTTACAGAGCACTAGCCTCCATATCTGCATAACAGCTACCGTTGCGCGACTGGAGCTCATAAACTGAGGAAGGAAGGTGATCAACAGCCGAATTAAGAGCGTCTCAACGATATACTAGTATAGAAAGAAATCTGCATAACCAGGTACCCATGGCTGAAAAATGCTTAGTCAAGAATCAGGAAGAATTCAGCTGGCCTATGTTCTCTTCACAGAGAGGGGTCCTGTTTAAATTTGGGGCAATTACAGATACCCATCAGGGGAGTACCAACCTGGAAGCTTGGTCAGCCAAGCTAAATGATGGACAAGATAAGAGTCCAGTATTGGACGCCGTGTTTGTATCCAGCATGTGGAACGCTACTGGCTTCCCCTACTCTATGGAGTCTCTGGAGCTGGTTATTGAGTGCGCCCGGAACTACAACCCTCAGACGAGGCAGGTGGTGAAGCATGGGAGGGTGTATGCAGACCTATCCATCAAAGGTCTATCCCAAACATTTGGACTACCAATGGGCAGTAAGGTAAAGAGTGTAGACTTGAAGAAGTCTGAAAGAGAATATGAGGCCAACAAGAAGATGGCCAGAAAGAATATGTATGCTTGGCGGGCCTAGAACAACACATATAATGCAGCGGCCAAGCTCCCTGTGCACATGTTCAAGTTTGATTTTAATGAGGAATATCAGTATGTGATTGCCCTACTGAACAGGGTGACTGGCCAGCCTGATACTGGAGAACTCAGAGACTGGATGTACGGCATAATAATGATGTGCCTATATGCAAACATCAAGCCACTGTGGGGCCAAATCATAAGTGATGCTCTGCATGAGCAGCTGCTGAACCTGGGAGGTTCAGATTGTGCCTTCTATATGACCTCTTACATTGTTTATTCCTGTGCATATAGAGGTACGTTTGACGCCTTAACTACATATGGGAAGTTAACAGGCACAAATGCAGCCTATATCTAGGATCATCATCCCCAGCTGCAAAGAACTAATTACATTAAGGACTATAAACTGGTCAATGATGCATTCTCTATGCATCTGGTAAGGACCATGGAAGATGACAGAACAAAAAGACTGAGCATGGAAGCTCAGGAGGCAGTATACAGGCATGGGGCATGGTACATCCAATTTGCCACCTTTTCCTACATCAGGATAGAAGGTTTTCAAGGGCATCCCCTGATGATGCCAAGATATCCTACTGATGCAGTAGTTTTAATGGAATTTATCAGGCAGGGCTCCACCATAATACAGATGTATAAGGATGCCAAGAAGCTGCCACCAATTTTGTTCCCAGTCAGCATCAGCAACTATATGTGCCCTGACTCGGATAATATTAAGAAGGTGATGGTCACTCTGCACAAGATGAATCTACTGCCCTTCCCAGTAACGAGACCATATGATCCTTACGGTCGAATGCAGAAGATTCTAGGGAAGCCTATTCACCAGAGGCACCTAGAAGATTTTTGGGCTGACTGCGAGGATGAGGCAGAGGCCAGGAGGAGGAGGTATCAGAGGTTGACTTTGAACCAGATCAGGACATTTGACTACATACCCCTCCCTCAGCAGCTGAAGAGTGATGACGGCAGGATCATGGCAGATGAATACGAGCAGAATAAGATCTACAATGATACCATTTCTGCCCCTGACCTCACCATGCAGGAGGATATGTCCTTGGACCCATTCTTTGCCAGAACCATACACTTGACCCAAGCTTGGGTAGATGCACAGGTAGAGGCATTGAAGAAAAAGGGTGTTGCCATCACAATAGATAGCAAGAAGAAGGGGCAGGACATCCCCACAGATGAATATGATGACTTCCTGCTGGAGAAGCGGAAGACCAAGGGAGAGAGGATTCCTCCACCACAGCAGCCAAGCAAGAGAGCCCCAAGGGGAAAGAAGGTGGAAAAGGGACCCAAAGGGGTCATAATTGAAAGGGCAGTATTCACGGCTGAGGAGGCAGCCAGAGCAGGATCAGAATCAGATTCTCCTCCCAAGCCCAAGAAAGCCAAGACAACAGAGGCTGGAACCACAAAGACCCAAGAAGTGGGTCAATCATCCAGACAACCAGGCAAGGATATCCTCATGGAGGAAGAGCCTGAAGAAGAGGAGGAAGCTCCATTGATAATCAGAAGAAAGAGGAGAGCTCCGCAGGTGTTGGTTCCTACCACACCTAAGAAACCAAGAACCTCCATGAGAGGTGAGATGAGTCAACCCCCAGTGCAAGTACAAGGGGTAGGTAGTGAAGTGCAGAAAGAACTTCAACACAATGTTCCACTTCCTACCATTGTCAAGTTCAAAATAGAACTTGCAGAAGAGCAACAAAAGGAAACATCTCAGGCACAAGCAGAAAAGCATGTCTCACTAGACGAGACAATAAACTTGTCTGACGATGATGTGGTGCAGGATGTAGCTGCACAAGAAATGGAAACACTTGCAGCTGCTGGCATCAGTGTGGCTCCTCACAAGCCTCCATCTGTCCAATCAACACTTGAAGAGATGAAACAAGCAGAGGCGGAGCAAGAAAAGAGCCCAGAACTAGAGAAGAGATCGGAGCAGGTAGCTCAGGACATAGGGCTGGACACACTGATCACCGAGGTGACAAGTCCTGCAGTGGTCGACTTGATGGAGAAAAGGGATGCAAGTCCTGAACAGCCAGCAGGATCACCTGATAAGGGCCACCTGACAAAGGAGATAGAGATGGCCGAAGCAGAGGGCCATGCTCTTGAATCAGGCTAACAAAGCCCACAAGATACATCAGCAGGACCTGCTATAGTAGAGGTCCAAGAAGCAAAGGCTGATGGTGAGAAGAAAGAAGCGATGGAGGATCTTGCTGATAAGGCACAAGAGGTGGATGCTGCAGGTACAGAATAGATAGCCGCTGCGGAGCAGATGCCATCACCTCAGGCAGATCCTACAATATTAAAGGTGATCGACATATCACCAGAAGTAGAAAAGCAAAAGGAGGATGATCGACCTCCACAGGGGGAAGAACTGGGGACAGATGAAATAACGAAGGAAAAAGATCATGATCATCATGATCTACCTACAGGTACACCGCAGGGTTCCCCACACAGAGAAGATGCTCCCCCAGAAAAAGAAGTTCCTCAACAGGAGGAGGTGCCTCAAGATCAACAGCAGCAAGGCGAGCATCAAGAGCCGGAAAAAGAAAAGTCACCATCTCCACAACGCTTGTTGGTGGAAACAGGAGATAGAGGTGAACAGCATCATGATGCTGAGAAGCATGATCAGGTGCCTCCATGGTTAGAAAAGGAAGTGAATGTTGAGGAGGAACTGGAGATTCAAGAGTTTGACGTCTCCACCCTGTTCGCTGCAGATATAATGAAACCCAGGAGGAAGGCCAGGGTGACTTCGGCCATCAAAAGAGATCTGGTGACAGGGAGAAGGACCGCACAGATTACTGTGCCTGCCGTAGAGAAAGAGAAAGGCAAAATCACTGTGGATGAGTTCCAGATAAGCACAGTTGATTTAGGTTTTGCCAATGAAGAGCAGGAAGGTCAGGAGGGAAAAGACATTATAGACTCTCTAATTCAAAAGGTGAAAAGAGAGAAGGAGAAGAATAAGCAACATAAAGAGCACATTGCTCAGTTGCATGCATACATTAAGGGTTTAACCAACCCTGAGGATACCACAGGTGAAGCTGCAGTCCCATTGACTGCCATTTCTCAGGAGGAGGTAAATAAACTGGACCTCATGAAACATGAGGTGTCCGTAATTAGAAAATGGGTGTCATCCACATTGGATGATGCCATTGAAATAATGAAAGGTTCTTTGAAGAGATGGAGCATATTGAGTGACTCCAAAACCAAGGTAGACAGGTTGCAGATGCAGACCGGAAAAAGGTCTTATAAACTGGAGAAAGTCCTCAGCCTGCTGGACGAAATAAGGAAGATAAATCCACAACTGCTTATCAGTAAGCAGGTGTTAAGTAATAATACTGCATTATTAGTGGATATCTGGTATAAGGATGTACAGTTCAAATGCAGAGTCCTCAAGAGATGCAATAATAAGCTGAGGGAGATCAGCATGAGGCTACGCGATTTAATGGGCATTGAAGCAGACATGCTCGAAGCATTAGAGGGTAAGGTGGAAGGGAAGATAGAGAATCAAGATGAAGATTCTGCCCTCAAGGCTCTGCGTAATAACTTCCAAGTGGAAGATGATGGTCCGCTAGTCCACTTGACAGAAGAAATAATAAATAAAATGATGAGGATCAAGGTCAAGATGGAGACCTATAATGAGACACTGCAGGACAGAAAGAATAAGCTGGACAACAGCAGGGATAAGTATGAAGCGCACAAACACACCATCATCAAGGCAAAGACTAAAGATGGCAGAGGAATAGACCAAGTTGTGCAGTCATACGAACAAATCCAGAGCAGCATGCAGCCCCATATGCAGCAACGTCATCATCCGGATAGCGAAAGTTCAGAGAGCGATGCACATGATGATGACCCGCATGCATCAGATGAAGAACATGATGAAGATACATCATGAAGGGGGGAATATCTTGCATATGCAGTATAGATAGTTGCCAGCTGGCAACTTGTGCCTTTTTGGTAAAATTGACAAGTCATGAAGTGATGACCGTTGATTTGTATTGATAAATCAGATCCGTGGATCTTTTGTAATGGATTCCTCACCTTATTCTATAAAAGGTGGTGGAATGCCTTGTTATATTCATTCGAAACTTAATTGAAATCTGATTGCTGAAATATTCAGGACTTATTTCAAAGCTGCTGTATATGTATATGTCTTTTGCATACTTAATGAAAGAGAAGAGTATTCTGATTACAAATCTTAGTAAATCTTGAGTAATCTGTGTTTGAATTCTGGATATATGCTTTGATTTGCTGTGTCCCTTGGAGTGCTCATCATGTTGCATGTATTGTTTTCATTCATTACCCTTTGAAGTTCGCATCGACTGTATCTAGCTGTGGAATGTCCTGGTGAACATATGGTTTGATTTCTTCTCCTCATGACAGTATCAAGCATGTATGTGGATCAAAAGCTAAAGGTTCAACTTAATTAGAAGTATTTCCTTTAATTTCTTTCAATTTCAGAGAATCTCACTGTCGTAATCGCAAATAACAGATAATCTTAAGCGAACCACCCAAAATATGCAGACATCTCGTATATAATCGTAAATATTTAGCATATTTGAACACTAAGCATGCACAATTGAAAATATCATGCAAAGATCTATGTATTTTACCTCTTTTCATCAAATAACCGTATAATTTGACTTCTCTATAAGGAATTTCTGCAGGAACTTCATGATGATAGTGCATTTTCACGTAAGGCCCCAAAATGGAAACAACAACTCACATTAACCACTGAGTAACGTCAGTCGATTAAGACCTAATCACCGGAGACTTGGGATCATGAATTCTCTGAATTCACTGTATCTTTCAAGATGAATAAAGGTTAATGTGTACTTTTATTCTATGTTTGTTTGTGACTAACATCATGACCAACACATAGCTAGTGGAGTAGGTGAAGTAATAGAAAGAGGTTGTGGGGTTGGGGTAGCAATGCATTTAGAGACATAAGATAGGTAAAAGTGAAAGAGGGAATTGGTATGAGGTTGAGGTAGACCAGAAGGGGTTGACAAAAAATAATCTAAGGAGAAGTGTCTTAAGGTAACAACTAGTTGGTATGGGCTATGAGAAATGGTGAAGACATTACCATCATGGGGAATTTTAGAGTCAACAAAGGAGGGACCTAGATGATGTTGGAGTCAACCATATGCTATATAAGATGTCATAGGCTCATACCCCTCTCTGGTGTCATGTCTTAGGGTCTAATTGGTGGTAATTGGATGAGTTTATTAGAGAGAATTTGTTGAAGAATAGTGTGGAGTGGATCAACAAGCTTTGGTAGACATGTATGGAAAATGTGGTAGCATAGACAAGGCAGTGAGCTATTTGAAAAGATGCCTCAAAGAAATGTGGTCTCATGGTGATGTCCTTGTCTATGCATCTGCTTGTCATAACATTCCATGAGACCACATTTATTTGAGGCATTTTTTCAAATAACTATATTGTAATTGAAATTTTGTCATCTATCAACATCTAGTTGTTAGTTATGCAATGTATAGTAATGCTTTGATTTTGAAAGATGTGCAATGAAATGTAACCAACGATATGAATATAAAATACAAAAATTTAGTAAGTACAATTAATTCATTAAACTATTTATTTTATTACCTCTGTGAAGCTTTGAAATCCACCACCACTGGCAGGTGTTGTCACAAAATCTCTAATATTAACCTATTCAACATCCAAAATCAGATATTAGAATACCATTCATATAATGATGCTATTCACATGTAATATTTATAATTGTTTACTAGTTACATACCCTAACAGTAGATGATGTAGTGTAATATGTAGGTGGAGTACCACTGAAAATTGCATCAATGTTATGACCCTAAAATTTCATTAAAATCATCAAACTAAATTATTTAATCTTAGATTTCAAAAATGAAATTTAATAAATTAAATTCAATAAACTTGCTAAGATTCACCTGAGTATCAACGCCAAAAGCCTCACTCAGGAGGGCATTTGTCATCACCATCTGCTCAGCTGCAGATATAGCCTGCGCACTTGTGTCACGACTATCTGTGGGGTCATAACCACATGCTGACCTGCAAGCCCGACAAGTATGGGGTGGAACCCTACTCAAAATCTCCCCCAGCCCACGCTGTGCTGTAGGACTAGCATGTTGTATGATGCTCTGGGTAGTAAAATTACAAAGCTATGTCACACTTTATAAAGGAAACAACCAAACTGATCCAACTTTTAAACTTGAATCACTAAAAAGTGACATATATGTTTTGAATTTTGAAATGATGTAAACTAATAAAATATTTATCTTTTAGTATATTTTATGTTTGTATTTTTTGAAAAATTTTAAAAAATTATATGAATATAGTTTTTAATAAATTGACACTATAATTTAGTTGTTGATAAAATGCTGAAAAAAGAAGTTACATGAGATGCCAATCTTTATATAGTAAATTTTATTTTATTTTTTGCAATTTTTTTTTGTGTATTTATATCTTGAAACTTTAGTGCATGGATATATTTTTTTCCAATTTTGATAAATATATATTTTTAAATAAATAATAAATTGTGCGTGTATTAAAACGTAGTTGTTTCCATTCGACGTCAACTTTCATATTAACTATTTATCTAAAATAGAAAAAAAATTATACCATCTTGATATAGATTGTTTTATCTAGTGCATCATATTTTTTTCAATTTTTTAATAAGTTTTACTATTTTTCCTTGACATGGTAATCGACCTAATGTTTTGTGCTGGTAACCTACGTTTAGTAAAAATAGAAAGGAAAATATAAATTATTAATTAAACTATATATATATATATATATATATATATATATATTTGAAAACTAAACTTATAGATCTACAAAAGGGTATTTTTATATTTTTAAAAAAATGTTATTTACACGAGTAGAAGTTGTTGAAATATCAAGTTTTTCAAATAATTTTATTTTTTTGGTAAATTGGCCTCATAGTGGTGCTACATATGCATTTAGCCAACAATTTTGGTTGGAAAAGTTGTGGACATATCTAACTTATCTAGAATGAATTTTACAAGATCATATGTTTGACCAAAATTAATTTTTAGTTAGAATTACTTAAATTCACTTGTGCTGATAAGTCGGCTGAAAGTGTGACACAACTTTATGCTTTTACCACTGAAGTGTCTCAACCTTAACACTCTCCTTCACAACGAAAGGGATAGAAATGTGCTCATGGGTTGGTTTGGTGAGTGCTCATCTCATTGGCCATTGTGGGTCAACATGTGTCCCTGGTCTATCTTGTGTTGCCCCCCACCTCTACCCTAGAACTCCTACATATCAAAATAATTTGGCACTTTATTTTTGACAAACTTGCAGTAGAGTTTGAACCTAAAAAAATATTGCGGGACCTCATTATTGTTGCATGGAGGATGGTCAAAAACCATCCACCACCTCTGCACAAAATTGTCCCTTATTGCTTGGTTGTTGCACCAATGGATAGGGAACCTCTTGCATGTAAGGGGTAGAGGTTGATTTGTTCGTGGGTTTGTGAAAATAGAACACAAGTCCATTTTTGTAATTTGTTCATATGACAACTTGTCTGTATAACACTCTCTAAATTATCTCCTATTTTTTGTCCAACTAGTGATTTGCTTGCTAATTGAATTTACATTTGATAACATAGATTCAAGGGATTGAACAAGCATGGATCTATGCAAGGTTGAAGTTGAAAGTTTTTTCAACCTTGCAATTATGTCCTCAATTTATTTTTTATTGTTTTCAATTTGCCCCATTATATTTTCTTGTGTTCTAGGGGCATATTGAGGAATAAATGGAGGTGTTTGTGGTTGGGATTCTTCTTCAGCAGGTATTTGCTATTTAGGTGATGAAGGATTTTGTGCATTTTTAGGAGGAGGAGGTGCATTATCAACTTCTATAAATTAAAGAAATATACATCAAAAACTATTTTAACCTACTTATTTAACAACAAATTCACACAGGAAAGCAAATAGAACTTACTTCTTTGATTTCCCTAACATCGTGGTGGAATTTTGACATTGAATCAGTGAGAAATAGCTGATGATTGGATGTTGGATAACACGAGCGCACTCTATCCTCTCTCCAAGACGCGAGTTTCTTGTAAAATGCTATCAAATTATGAAATGAAACTCTATTTTTTATATAGCAGACCATAATACGCTCACATTATAATATGAGCACGTTATGGCTTGGTGTTGGGCTCGGCAACACCAAGCCATAATATGAGTGTGTTATAATGCACTCGCATTATGTCTAAAACTTTTTAAAAAAAAATTGGCCACTTTTTGGCCCCCCAACTTTTTGTACCTGCCCCTTTGATATGATTAGGATGAGATCATGATATGCTGACTTGGATTGATTAGGATGTAAATGGATTAGGATATGTGGAATGATTGGGAATGATGGGTAGGATAATGTGATTAGAATGAAATAGGTTGGCTTAGGAGGGTGATTAGATATGGTGACTTGGATGGATTAGGATATGATGTGGAATGATTAGGAATGATGGTTAGGTGTTGGGTTTGACTTGGAATGGTGTTGGTTGGATTAGAAAGAGGATGATGTGGAAGGATGATAATGTAATTAGGATGTTATTAGGATAGGACAAGTAGATTGATTAAGATATAGGATATGTGAATAATAAGGATGATGGGATGACAAGGATGATGTGGTTAAGAAGAGTGATTAGGGTATGATGACTTGGAATGAATGGATGGAAAGAATATCTAGGGTGATGATTAGGCAAGCACACACATCAATCATAGAAGACATTTGGTAGTCAGATTGGTTTCTTTTAGTGACTCTTGATGTTTTGTAAACACTTGTACACATGCACGATCCTAGGCTGACAAAGATAATATTTGCTGGATTCCCACTTGGATCATTCCAACTGCACTTATTTAAAGCAGATGACTTAGAAGTTTGGTGGAACTAGCTCCCCCTTACATGACACTCACTTCTCAAACACACCAAACTTTAAATTCCCAAAGACCAAAAGATCTCAAGGAATTTTCTATCTCTACTTTGAACTATGAGAATGTGGGATGAATTCAAAGGTCTAACCTCGTGCACCAACAAATAGAAGGATTTTAGCTACTAGCACAAAGGTTATTAGTAAGGGAATTCATTCGGGTGGCCATACATGTGGTTATTCACTCCATTTAGGAGGCCTCCCAGGCTACAGAGATTATGCTCTATAGGTTTTCATGCA
Organism: Cunninghamia lanceolata; assembly: GCA_027924645.1. Lineage (NCBI taxonomy): Eukaryota > Viridiplantae > Streptophyta > Pinopsida > Cupressales > Cupressaceae > Cunninghamia > Cunninghamia lanceolata. The sequence goes on from BSBN01000136.1 coordinate 2,884,376, forward strand.
CCACAAGGGTACTGAGTGAGACATTCATCAGTATGACACATCAACACTTGTTGCTTCTGACTTTCATCACACACATTTTTTATATAGCAGTTCGAAAGAGCTTGGATTTAGCTTGTTATCGCTTGGGTCATTCCCACCTTTTGAAGTGGGGTGGTAGGCCCTCTAAAGGTTCAAAAAAAGCAACACAAGTAAATGTTTTTGATCCCCAAGTCCATACTAAGATGCAAGGGGATAGCATACACATTTAGTTGGTCATACTTACATGTTCATTTACCCTTATAAATCAAATGTATGGCGTGACAAATGTAAGTGTTCAAGAAGTGTTTTTGATTCCCAAGATCGCTTAAAGTGCGAGGGAAGAGCATGCACACTTCAAAAACCCAAGCAAAGCCACCATGAAAAGAAGACACTAATTCATTTTAAACCCCAAGAAAGTGTGTAAATAGCAAGATGATGTTCATTTTAGTGCACCAAAACTGAATGTTCCTATGGTAACCATGCACACTCATAAGAATGAAAGGAACCCTACATAACAATGTGTTTGTAGTTTCAGATTGAATGTCTTCTCTCAACAAATGCCACAAGATGAAAATTAGATATTAGTGACATAAAATCTCTTATCAAGTGTGAAAAATATGAATCATCACGTGAACACCGCCTTTTGCAAGTCACAAAGTTGAAAAGGTAAAAAAAGTGAATTTGATAAAAATATGAAAAAATTAATTAGCCACAGTGGAAAAAAATAGTAGAATCAGAAAGTTCAGGAAATTTTAAGCAGTTTAAAAAAAATTGCATGAAAAATGAGTCAATTTTGCATGATTTATAAGTGTTTCAAGTTCAAACTGAGCATTGACTTTGACCAGAAAAAAGTTTGATAAAATAGCAATTTTATGTGATAAGACCTCCACTGCTATGTAGTTTGCTGAGTTAGCTTTTTGATGAGCCCTGTTTTGCAAAATTTTGCCTCTGTATGTGAAAGTTGTGTGAGTTTGAAAAAAAATGACTATTTGGGCATGTGGAAGACAAGGGGGTTAGTCTGATAGTTAACATTAAATGCTAGTAGTTAAAGTTCTCGATGGTCACATGGGCGCTGTCTATCCTAGCGGTCAGGACTTGTGTCTGGTAGATAGTGCTAAGCTGGCCCTCGGTCTCCCATATGACCGAGGGCTGAAGGCTTGAAAAAAAAAAAAAACATAAAAAAGAAAACTAAAAAGGAAATGGGGTGAGGGGGCTCAAAAGCCTAAGCTGCAGTCATGAAGGTGACCAGACCTCCATCAAATTAGGTGCTATAAGTCCAAGCCATAGATAAGATTTACTTCCCCCTACGGTTACAAACATGACCAAAAAGATTACAGGGAGATGGTGGCAGAAAAATTATTCACCACCAATGGTGGCAACTGAGTAGAAACCCTCGTGGTGACAAAAACTCTAAATGTTGGCAAAAGGGTTCTAGGAGTGGCGACAATGGTTCAAGAGGTGGCAACAAATGCCAGTCACCACCATTGGTGATGAAGGAAGATTAAGGCACCAGTGGCAAGTGGCGACCACAAAGAATGGAGTGGCGATAGGGTGTATGGAGTAGGAGATAGGGTTTACAGAGGTGGTGGTAGAATGGGTGTTAGATAGTGATAGGGTGAGCTTTAGGAGGCAACAAGACTTAAGAGCATGCAGAGGGAGCTTCAACGACGTGTTTTTTTTAAATGGGCGGTCAAGTTGTGATGAGTGCAGAAGTGGTGACTATGTGGTTTGGATAATGATAGGAGTATCTGAAGGTGGTGACAAGGATTTACCAAGGGTAGATGGTGGTGTAAGAGGCACCATCGACTAGGGTTTGAGGTTTAGGTAACTAAAAACCTACGGCAACAACCATTGGCAAAAAGGGACGGTAGCGGTTCCAAACTTACGGAAGTAACCATAGAGCATGGGTGGTGATAGATTAGAACAAGCAGCGAAAGGATTGAGCTTGTGGTTGACGGTGGGTGAAGACACTTGCAGAGGTGCTGATAGGGTTTTAGACTCACAGTTGACTACAGAGATCGACCAAACACGAACAATAATAAACCCTAATTCTCTAACACTGTATCTATAGAGCTTGAATACCAGCGACTGAGAAGATTTACACCTGCAAACACAGAGGACCCCATAGAGATAGCTGAAATAAGTTTGTACAGTAGGGATATGTACAGATTCGTACTATACCCTAATTTTTTTTGAAAAATTTCAAAAATTTTGCAGTCACCAAAACATAGTGAATTTTATGTCATTTTTTGCAGAAAGGGCCTCTCAGACTCAATGTTGAAGTCTGTTTGAGCTCCGGAGGTCACCTATGAAATTTGATTTAAAAAAAAATCAGCAAAAAGGTTTGATTTCACACGCGTTCACATCAGGTTCACCATTTGTTGCTAGGGAAAAATCATGTTTAACATAAAAACAACAAACTAAATAAACCATAACTGCAATGAAGAACCATCTAGCCTAAAATCAAGCAATCAAATAGAAAATAAATGATAAATCTAAGCTAACATTGATTGATCTTCATTGTTCTCCTCCATCTTGCATTATTGTTCTCAAATTTGTAGATTTTGCACAATCTTAAGAAGCTCATGTGTGTGGGCAACAAGCTATTGAAGAGTTACAACAAATTTTGAGCCAAGAAGAACATAAGGGATCAAAATGAAGCTGAATGAGTGATTTTATAGAAGACCTAATTTGAATGAATGGCCAGGATTCATGTTGACTTTTGAGGCAAATGGAGGGTTGTGATCAGTTAGGGTTTCCCTCCACTAGAGGACAAAATTGAATTTTAAATTGGAAGAAATGGTGAGGTGTGAGAATGATTTTTAAATTAAATAAATTGGGTTCATTTATTTAATTTATTTGAGAAGGGGATATTGTGGGATGATTAAATTAAATAGGTGGAACCTATTCAATTAGGATAAGGCCTTTAATTTAAATAAATTTTGATTTATTTAAATTAAAGGGGGCAAGGGGTAATGAATAATTAAATAATTAATCAAAAAAAAAAAATCTAACCACTGAGGAAAATTAGGGAAAAATAGTAGAATATGGAAGTGATTAGGCTTTTGCAATCCAAGGAAATTTTTAGGTGTCTACATAAGGTACTACTTGAGGTTAGAAACTAGTGTTTAATGGTGAAAATGTGGAATCAAGATAAAAGGTTTGAAATTCTACACTTTCACACACTAAAGAATTAGGGAAGCAAAGGGTGAGTTTAGGGATAAACTATAGATCTCCAATGTTCCCTTTTCCTATTAATTATGGCTATATGATTGTTTGAAATAAGGTTTTACAAGCTGGTTTTTCTCTCTAACCTTGAAACCTTAATTTGCATATTAGACTATAATAACTCAATTTCCTACATAGATACTGATGAAACAAATGTACAAATGCAAAGTAAATAGTTTAGAGACAGTGTACTTAGAAATTGTCTCAAAAGTTTCCTGATGTCAGAATCTTCTGCACCAGCTACCTCACAATCTCCAGATGTTCCTGGATCCTAGAAAAATCACCCAGTTGGACTAGGGCATGAGTCACTATGTCCCAAAATTCTTAGAATCCCAAAATTCAAATTCTGTCATAACTGTGTCTGTAACATAAACTTTCCTACAACTCCTTTCCACCGTATCTTGACAAATGCAACCTGCACATGCAAAAGAAGGAGAAAAATATTTGCAGCTATATAGGAGATTACCTTAGTCAAGCCCTGTTTCGGTATTCCCATCTCAACAATAGCCAGAGATAAAAATTTGTAAATGTGTGTGCAAACCCTAGCAAAGTGTATGCAGAGATATCAAACCCTAGATGTCTCAATCAAGGGAAGCTCAACAACTTGCGTTAACTCAATGAATAAACACAACTTCACATCAAGGAGAGGAAAGCAATGAAGACTTGCATGAACAAGAAGGCAAATTGGCAATGTCCATGGAGGATCTCCAAACTTGATGTTGGAGGCTTCAACCCCTCTCTCGATCCTAGGAAGAGAAAGATAGTCTCAAGATCTTGATTCCTAATCTCCATCCATTGTCTCCATGAAAGTAAATTCAAATAACTTCAAGAGCTTCAATAAATTACTGATCTTCAATGGCAATTTTAGTAGAGTTTTGGCATCAAGCTTGCATAAAGATTGTGTGTGGTAAAATGAGTTTTAAATTTCTCTTTATATCCAACCTTAGGAATTTCAAATTTTGAAATAAGATGTCGACATTGCATGAAAAAATGAAAATTTGAAAGTGGAATCCCAGAATGCACGGCAAGAGCTAACATCCCTCTAAAACTCAAGACCTCGAGAAATAGGGTAGGACAAGGGCACTAGCATCCAAGTCCAAGCCTTGATTTCTTGCTCAGGACTGCTTTAAGGAGGTTAGGGGGTCCCAAATCCAAGTTTTCTTTTCCCATTCAATATTCTATTATTCCAAAATGTGAAATTCTTCCAATTAGACATAGGTCATTTAGGTTTCAGGTAGGTTTGTAAAAGCTATGTTAAAGGTCACCAAAGGGAAGGAGCTTAAGCATGAGGAAATTGTACCGTTCCATACTAGAGGACAATTTCTGACATAACATTTAGCCCCCACTTTAGTGGCCATATGACACTATATGCATATGTAACTAAAGTAAAGTAAATACATCAATTTCATGAAAAGGATACCTAAAAGGACACTGTAGAGGAAGATGAAGTTTCATCGCAAAAGAGGACGAAGCCCTTGAGTCTACAATCCTGCAAGACCACAAAGTTAGGAACTACAACCTGTAAAGGTACACTTGTAATAGAATCCAAAATCAAATCCAATCAACCTGCAACTATCATCAATAAGTCAATTCATAAACACTAAGGGGGTTCAGTGATGAGACATGATGAGGGAGGAAATCAAGGGAGATATATACCCCCTTGTTTCTGCTTGCTTAGTTTGAAAAGGAGAAACAAGGAAATGTCTACAAGCATCAATTTCAAGGGAAACTTGATGAGAAACTCATTGTGAGGGTTGTCTAAAGAGGAAATTCCCAAACACAACACATTGGATAAGATGGAGAGCAAAACTAGGATTTTGATGCAACAAACGGTGTGAAAATTAGAGTTCGATAGGTCAAGATAAAGGCTCAAAAGTGAAACTTGTTAATGTTTTTATTTTTTGGACCTAGATAGTGATAGGATTTCTCATTTACTTTACTATATGTAAAGGGAGTCATCAATTTTCACTATTCATTTATTACTTGTCATTGTATAGAGGAGTGAAGGAGAAGGAAGAGGAGATTGGAGATGCTGACATGACGTCCATACCAACTTCCATGACTAGAGATGCTCTGAGCCTAGGTGGCAGAGAGACGAATTGAGGCTGAGGTAGGTCCTTGATCCTTGATTGTTCTTCTTGTACTTGTCATTTGTTAGATTTTTGTCATTTTCTATGCCTTTCAAGTGAGAATGGACAAGGGTCCCAATCAGGGGCTCCCAAGTCCACCCGGGGTGCCCAAGTCCTCCTTGGGCACCCTAGTCCACCTGGGGCACCCAAATTTGATCTGGGTGCCCAGGTCCTCCTAGGGCACCCAAGTCCAGAAAGGACAAGTGCCCCAGGGACTAGGCATTGTTCCTTATGAAGTTATATTTTGTTGCTCATAAACTGATTGAATCTCTATCTCTTTGTGTCGTAAAGGTCATCTAGAGGATGCAAGAGCACATAGGAGGTCACCTAATGTCACTTCTACATGATTACATTACTACCATGTCTAATGTAGAGAGAGAGAATTTATAGGAAATGGGCCTCTGGTGGGTATTTGATATGCCTACAATTAGATTCCATGCTAGCATGCTAATGACATTCAAGGAGAGATGCAATGCAGATACATTAACATTTCATCTACCTATAGAAGACATGACCATTACACTAGAGGATGTCTGGTGTAGGAGCACCTACCTGATAGCTGGCCTCCATGAGGCAGTTAGTTTGTTATAGGTCTGGTTAATGTTTCCAAGAAGGTCTTATAAGACCAATGCATGTAATAAGGTCATGTTGACCATACTTTACTATTTTTAGGTAGGTTGTTAGGATAGCTATTATGCTGTATGTTCGGTTGGATCTCCCAGCCGCTTGGAAGCTCCCAACCGTTGGGAATCAAGTTGGTAGTACTCGCAAGCAGTTCCTATTTATGCATTAGGATCGGTTGGTTTTAGATATTGCATTGAAGAGGAGAGACAGAGTGAGACAGAGAGAGAGACTGAGTATTGTACTTGCATCTTTTGAAATCAATAAAGAGATCCTGTTTGTGTTAATTCTCTGTTTAGATTCCATTGTGTAATCAAGTTGTTGTTTTGGTGGCTGCATGGATTCGCTGATCCATTCCACCGGTTGATTCGTTGAATCGGTGGAATGGCTATGTACAATAGTTTAGGATTTAGTTTGCATTTTCTGTTTGTTCACCTGTATGTTTGCAGGATCACAGTCGAGAGGCATTGAGAACCCTAGCATGGGTATGTGCTAGGTCGTGCTGAAAGTTCGAGTCTGGAAGATCGCCCTGGAAGCAGATCGGGTCACCTCAGGAGGTTCGGCGGATCGAAATTTGCTAAGGTTGGAAATTCGTCACAACGGCATCATCAGGATATTTCTGTGTATATCCTGCAGTTGCTTCAGGTGTCATTTGAGTAGATGGAGGTGAGCATGATACAGTTGTTTGCATAAGGTGAATGCGTTTCAGGGTGATCATCACAAGGTGTTGCCGAGGAAGAGTATATCGGCATAAGTTAGTCGATCGGGTTGATAAAATCATCGCGGGCCGATAATGTTAAGTTTGGCTGACAGCAGGATATTGAAGGAATTGCATATGACGTCATCGTCATTAGGATAATCATCATCAGTATACAGTTGAGTATCAACATCAGGATGTTTCATTTGACCAGATAAGTCATATCTTGATGCTGTTTGTTTGAGTAGTCAGATATCGGGGTGACGTAAGCATCGAAGGAAAGGTGCTTGAAGTTGTCGTCATCAGGATATATGGAGGGAACCGAATATTTTATGTCCTACTGATGAAGATGATGTCGAACATCATGATGCTGCCGATAGCCGGATATGATGATGCTGCTGACAGGTGAAAGGTCGAAGGTTTGTCTACAGGAGGATATCGGTTGGCAGAGAAAATATGATGATGCTGACAATGTTAACAGAAAATATGATGATGATGATGGGTTGTAGACATACATGCTGTATGTCAAGGTTTTAGTGTGGATGCCTCTGCATCATAGTGGTATCAGAGCTCAGCAAAAGGTCTGGGCTGTTGTGTGTTGATTCTGTCACTGAAAAGACAGAGGTAGAGGAGTGAGAGGTTGACAAAATGCCTCTGAAAGGTAATGGTACTGCAAGGGAGTTGCAGGAGATGAAGGAAAAACATGCCAGAGAGATGAGGAAGATGAAGGAGCTTGCTAAAGCACTTCAAGCCAGGCTTGTAGCCCTGGAAAAGAACAAAAAGAGGGAAGTGGATGACAGTGAATCAGAAGAAGATGAAGATGCTATTGAAGAGTATGAAGAGGTAGCTAAAGATCTGGATGCTGAAGACCAGAAATTTGCAAAACTGTTAAAGGCAGTGCAGAGTGATAAACCTAAGGTAAAGGTTGATGTTTCCAAGTATAATGGAAGTTTGAATGAAGATGAGTTGCTGGATTGGATTGCTGCACTTGATAATCACTTTGAATGTGAAGATATTGCTGAGGATCAGAAGGTAAAGATTGCAAAGACCAAGTTAGGAGGTCATGCTTTGGTATGGTGGGATTATGTACAATCTGAGAGAAGGAAACAAGGAAAGTCAAAGATCACTTCATGGGATAAAATGGTAGCAAGGATCAAAGGTAAATTCTTGCCCAAGGATTATGAAATTCAGATGTTTAAGAAGCTGCAATTTTTAAGGCAGAAGGAAATGGATGTGAAGGCATATACTGAGGAGTTTTATAAGTTGAGTATGAGATCTGGTCATCATGAGAATGAGGTAGAAAAGGTAGCTAGGTACTTGGCTGGTTTGAGATTGAACATACAGGATGAGTTAGTTTTAGCTAACCCTAAGAATGTGGAGGATTGTTACCAAATGGCAATCAGGATTGAAGAAAAGATGACTAGGAGACAAGATAAGTCCATGAGAGGAAGAGGAAACAATATGAGGGGAAGAGGATTAGCCCCTACAACAAGGCAAACCAATGAGGGTCAAGAAGACACTGGTAAAGGACAGGGACAGTTTGATTTCAGAGGTGGATGGAAAGGTAATAGAGGCAGATTTGGAGGTGGTAGAGGTTCTACTACATTTTTAGGAAAGTGTTACACCTGTGGTGAGTTTGGTCATCCATTTTTCAAATGTCCAGAAAATAAAGGTTCATCATCCAGAGATGATAGAACGAATGACAAGAGAGTACAACTTGTGCAAGAAGAGAAAGTAGAGCAAAGTGTGCAGAGTTCAAACACTTATCAAGGGGATAGAGCTCCTGACAGTTATGGATATCCTGAGGAGGGAGAAGCATTGATGCTTAGGAGAACTAGTTTGCAGACATCAAAAGATATGATGCAAAGAAGAGCTCTTTTCAAGACCACATGCAAGAGCAAAGGTAAGGTATGTAAGGTTGTCATTGATACTGGTTCAACAGACAACATGGTATCTTAGGAAATGGTGGATAAACTGAATTTGGAAAGGATTCCACACCATCACCCTTACAAGGCATCTTGGGTGAGTGATAGTCAATCACTTTGGGTATATGAACAGGCATATGTTGATTTTCAGATTGGAGCATATCATGATAGAGTTTTGTGTGACATTTTGCCCATGTGACATTTTGCCCATGGAATGTTGTCACCTACTGTTGGGTAGACCATGGAAATTTGATAGGAGGGTACTGTATGATGGGTATGCTAATACCTACACCATCAAGAAAGATGGGAAAACTATTATGTTGATGCCATTGCAGGAAGATGCTGCAGCACAGGGGGCAGCCAAAATCATTTGTGGGAAAGAAGGAGTTTGTGCATATGCCTATAGCAGCAGGCATAAAGGCAGTTGAGGACACTGCAGGGAAAGGAGTTGTTAAGGACAATAGTTTGAAGAAAGTTTCAGTTTTGACTGGCAGAGGTCAGTAGCAGGATCAGAAACAGGTTTGCAAACAGCAACCAGTTGAGAGGAATGACAAGGATGTTGTCATAGTTGGGACTATTGTTTGTCCTATAAAAGTTGAAAGGAAGACAACTTTGAACATTGCAGAAGTTCAAGAGGTAATTCCTAAGGTTATTCAACTAGGTATTCAGACAGAGGTTCTGGTAAGACAACCTGACAAACACAAGGTATGTGTGAGAAGGGCCTACATTGACAGGCATGAGGGTTTACTTGCAAGATAGCAAGTTACAGTTCAGAAATCTTGGAGTAGCCAAGAGGCAGCAGAAGATAAAGCTGGAATGGGTCAGAACACTGAAATGGCAAAGTGTAAAGGTGGAATTCTTTCACAACCTAACTCATGGGACATGAGTTCTTTTTCTATTGGGGAGTATGGTGCAGGAGCACCTACCTGACAGCTGGTCTCCATGAGGCAGTTAGTTTGTTATAGGTCTGGTTAATGTTTCCAAGAAGGTCTTATAAGACCAATGCATGTAATAAGGTCATGTTGACCATACTTTACTATTTTTAGGTAGGTTGTTAGGACAGCTATTATGCTGTATGTTCGGTTGGATCTCCCAGCCACTTGGAAGCTCCCAGCCGCTGGGAATCAAGTTGGTAGTACTCGCAAGCAGTTCCTATTTATGCATTAGGATCGGTTGGTTTTAGATATTGCATTGAAGAGGAGAGACAGAGTGAGACAGAGAGAGAGACTGAGTATTGTACTTGCATCTTTTGAAATCAATAAAGAGATCCTGTTTGTGTCAATTCTCTATTTGGATTCCATTGTGTAATCAAGTTGTTGTTCTGGTGGCTGCATGGATTCGCTGATCCATTCCACCAGTTGATTCGTCGAATCGGTGGAATGGCTATCTACAATAGTTTAGGATTTAGTTTGCATTTTCTGTTTGTTCACCTGTATGTTTGCAGGATCACAGTCGAGAGGTGTTGAGGACCCTAGCATGGGTATGTGCTAGGTCGTGCTGAAAGTTCGAGTCTAGAAGATCACCTTGGAAGCAGATCGGGTCACCTCAAGAGGTTCGGTGGATCGAAATTCACTAAGGTTGGAAATTCGTCACAACGGCATCATCAAGATATTTCTGTGTATATCCTGCAGTTGCTTCAGGTGTCATCTGAGTAGATGGAGGTGAGCATGATACAGTTGTTTGCATAAGGTGAATGCGTTTCGAGGTGATCATCACAAGGTGTTGCCGAGGAAGAGTATATCGGCATAAGTTAGTCGATCAGGTTGATAAAATCATCGCGGGCCGATAATGTTAAGTTTGGCCGACAGCAGGATATTGAAGGAACTGCATATGACGTCATCGTCATCAGGATAATCGTCATCAGTATACAGTTGAGTATGAACATCAAGATGTTTCATTTGACCGGATAAGTCATATCTTGATGCTGTTTGTTTGAGTAGTCAGATATCGGGGTGACGTAAGCATCGAAGGAAAGGTGCTTGAAGTTGTCGTCATCAGGATATATGGAGGGAACTGGATATTTTATATCCTGCTGATGAAGATGATGTCGAACATCATGATGCTGCCGATAGCCGGATATGATGATGCTGCTGACAGGTGAAAGGTCGAAGGTTTGTCTACAGGAGGATATCGGTTGGCAGAGAAAATATGATGATGCTGACAATGTTAACAGAAAATATGATGATGATGATGGGTTGTAGACATACATGCTGTATGTCAAGGTTTTAGTGTGGATACCTCTGCATCAATGTCTTCGGGATCATTTGATTGCCCATACGAGGAGAGACAGTGAGGATCATAGACTATCACTCATTAAAGTATACTCAATAGAGTTAGATGTATTGTTTAGGCCGCACAGTCTCTCAGGTAGAGTGTGCTTTGCTTGCTAGAGTAGGGTTACACTGACATTCCACTAATTCGGTAGATTATGATTGTCACGATAGCACTAACAATCACACCTGAGGGTTGAGGCACTCACCTTAATGGGGGCCTTGTTCACACTATTAGGGTGATGGAGGAGCATAGGACAGTGTATGCATGGGAGAGCATTATGCTTACGCACCTCTATGATGAGTTAGACCATTATGTCCACTATGAGGTGCATAGCCTGATGTGCTACACCCTGCTACAGGTCTGGGATTTTGAGCATATCAGTTGTACACGGCCTATAGTTTTTCCAATAGAGCCAACATTGTCTTATCCACAGTCCACACCTATCTTCTTATCTGGTGTTGGAGACATGGTGATCTACTATACTGGAGGGTTATATTTGATAGATTATGGCTCAACGATATCATTTGGAGACCATATCGTGTCTACATATCATGGCTAGACCTAGTGGTAGACAAAGCAACCTGCTCCTATCTATTCTATGGGTCACCACACATGTGATCCTCAGACTTGGATTAGTCAGGGGATAGCCACAAAGATGGAGGATGATATCATTGATCTAGTTGGGCATTATGACTTAGATGATGAGGAGGAGGATGACAATGATGATGAAGGAGAGGTTGAATCATGGTGCATCTTTAGGGCAAGACCACGACGAGACCAGTAGGAGCCAGACATCGATGAGGAGAGTGATACCTAGTCTTAGTCGAGTGCTCAAGTTCCCATGTCTACAGATGTGAGAAGATTGAGTCAGCACGAGGAGGGTGAGTCCAGTAGGCACATACCCCCACCTTTAGCAGTGATTGTAGAGCTTGTCACACCATCATCTATCTGAGATCCATCTTCGTGAGATGGAGATCTTGGTAGGATGCTTTATGTATTTATATGCGGTTGTTTATGATTGTTTGAGTGTTTAATTGTTTATGATATCTATATGAGGTAATGATATGTAATTTGTTTTTATTTTGTAGTTGGGACAGACACATGGCGCAACTTTATGAGTAGTGTCATAGCAGAGATAGTGCCATTTGATGCATCCAAGCAACAAGTACGGATGGGGTATTTGCCATAGCCTTCTTTAGGGAAACATACAGAGATCTTCATGTCATTTGTCCAATACAGATTGTTAGTCGAGGAGATTTTGGATCAGTCTGCCCAGAGAGCTGAGTGTATCGAGGTGAAGCTCCATGCTCTATGAGAGTAGACTACAGCAACATTTGCTCCTGTGAGAGATCTTATCACTGGTGAGACCTCATTGGTAGAGTTATGTTAGTCGAGAGTTGACAGGGACAGGATCCAGGTAGAGCTAGAGAGAGCTATCTCTGAGAGAGACTGCTATCAGTAGATGTACCAAGATACATGTGACAAGGTGCTTAGATTGAGAGGAGAGATCAAGGGGTTACAAGCATGGAGTGCCTCTAGGAGTCACTGGCAGTCTGTAGCCACACATGGTCAGCCCTCCATCACACATACACCATGAGATTCTGAGGGTATAGGTGATAGGGGTTCAACTATGTGATGTATATATTTTGTACTACAACATCCCATTTTGCTATACATGACAATCGACTTGGATGTATAAAAAGGATGATGATATATATATATATATGATGTCTTCTTGTTATTGTTTCTAACTGTTGTGTAATCTATCACATGTGATTTATGTAAAATGCAACTAGTGATAAATGTGAAATGCTTGATATGATCCATTTATTTGTCGCACTATATGCTATGAATCACTATATATAGTGAGGTTTTTGATGTTAAAAGCCAAAGTGGCACGAAGTTAGATGATGAGAGCTTCGTACTTGACAATATTGTTTGTGCATGAAAAGTTTAGACGAGAAGACATAGGAATCAACTTACCTGAAGGAGGTACCAATATGATACCATCACTGGAGCCAGTTCGACATCTTGATCCATCAAAGTATAATTCTCATTAATCTTCTTTATCAAGGGCTAAGATTTGGTCATGGGGAAATGTATCCATGCTTTGTATTGTAAAAGGAGAGGGTGCTTTAGCTAAATGGTCAACTAATTCTTGTCCTTTAATGGCCTTCTGAGAAATAAACTTAAGATCAAATTCAGTTAACAACATAACCCATTTAGCAAGACACCAAGACAAATCAATTTTAGCGAAAAGATGTTTTAAAGGGTCAAATTTCACCATGACATGTATTTCAACATTTAAAAGCTACTGTCTAAGCTTATGTGTTGCAAACACTAAAGCTAAGCAATGCTTCTCAATAATAATGTATCATACTTCATAGTCTTGCAAGGTTCACTTGATATAATATACAACACATTCTTTGCCTTCAGTGTTATTTTGTGCTACTAAAGCTACTAGAGTATGATTAGATGCTAAGGTGTAAAGGATAAAAGGTTTACTAGACATAGCAAGCTGTAAAATAGGAGGTTTAGGAAGGTAACTTTTTAAGTCCTCAAAAGCCTTCTAAAAATTTGAATTCCATTGAAATTTTGAATCCCTCTTCAATAGTTGAGTAAAAGGGTGTGTCCTATCCCTAAATTGTGAAACAAATTGGCAGATGCCCTGTATCTTCCATTGCAAACTACAAAGTTGATATATGTTCTTAGGTGTTGGCATATTAACAATCACATCAATCCTTTTTGTGTCTACTTCAATACGATGATTTGAAACTATAAACCCTAATAGTTTTGCACTGTCTACACTAAATACACATTTACGGGGATTTAATCGCATGTTATATTTTGTTATTCATTCAAAGATCTATTAGAGGGTCATGGCATGATCTCGGTGATGAATAGAATTTACCAAGATATCATCGACATAATCCTCTAAGATATTGTGCATATAGTCATGAAATATAAGGGTCATGGAACATTGGTAAGTAGCACCTACATTCTTAAGTCCAAATGGGATGACCACCCAACAAAATATTCCCCAAGGTGGCAAAATCACCTTTTGTAAAGCTTCTTGGAGCATTCCATTGTATGTAGGTGAAGTTTGAATAAATTTTCAAAGAGATATCTTAGCAAGAGTAGCACGAAGCTGCTCAACAAGATCATAATCTTGACCAACTTTATGCGTTAAACAAGGTGCTTGAGGAAACATCGGTTGAGAAGTTGGTAAATATATCATAATGCTTGATTGTTGTTTGTTTTGTTTGTTATTCTAAGTATTGTATGTATGAGAAACTATAGTAGAGCTAGGTTGTTGTGAAGTTGGATATGATATATGTTTAGCATAGTTGTAAATGTAATTAGGAGAATGAGGAGAAGGTGAAGGACCTCTAATAGTGAGCACTAGTTTAGAACAAGGTTGAGATACATCTAAACACAAAGTGACCACTATTTTTGGTTTCACAGTTTCTTCTCTAGCTTTAGGAACATAAATTGCATTTACAAATCTTTGAAACAATGATGGTTTAAGAGTCATAGTGGATTGTTCAATTGAGATAAAGTCATCAAGGGCTTCATCTAGAATATTGAAGTCATCACAACTAAACATATCATCATAGACATGAAAGTATTGTAAAAAGTAATCTGACATTTTAACGTGCTCAAATTTACGCACGACTTGAATGTAAAATGCTATAACATGAACTTTCTGAAAAAGATAAAATAACACTATGTACTACACAAAGTTGTAATTTTTAAATTCTTTTCAATGAAAGGACAATATAATCATTCAAGATTTAAAGCATGCACTTTCATGAAAGAGGGTTTGGAATCTAAAGGTGTTCTAGAACATCAAACTAAATCATATCCAAGTTATGAAAGGATGTAAATTCTATTAGAGTACGGGTTCACCAAAATGTTTAATGGTGAAAATGTGGAAGCAAGATAGAAGGTTTCAAGTTCTACACTTTCACACACTAAAGCATTAGGGAAGTAAAGGATGAGTTTAGGGATAAACTATAGACCTCCAATGTTCCTTTTTCCTATTAATTATGGCTATATGACTGTTTGAAATCAGGTTTTACAAGCTAGTTTTCCTCTCTAACCTTGAAAGCTTGAAACAAGAGCCAACATCCCTCCAAAACTCAAGACCACAGGAAATAGGGTAGGACAAGGGCGCTTGGGCCCAAGTCCAAGACCTAATTTCCTACTCAGAACTATTTTAAGGAGGTTAGGGGGTCCCAAATCCAAGTTTTCTTTTCCTGTTCAGTCTTTAGTTATTCCAAAATGTGAGATTCTTCTAGTTAGACCTAGGTCAGTTAGGTTTTGGGAAGGTCTGTAAAAGCTAGGTTAAAGGTTACCAAAGGGAAGGAGATAAACCATGAGAAAATTATACCATTCCATATAGGAGGACAATTTATGACTTGGCAACTAGTAGGCCATCCTTTTTCCAATCTTGATCATTATGGCAGAACAGAGGATGACAAGCCAATTAGACCACAACTAGATTAGTACTAAGTGAAGATCCATCACTAGAACCTAGAAGGATTGTTGTAGGAGTAACATCCTCCTTAGCATTTAAATCAGTCATGATGAGGGGGTCTTATTAGATAGCCTAATCACTTAGCCACAACAAAGAAATTACTATAGGACATAAAATTCAAAGTCTATTCATATGCAACATTAAATTTGCTCAAGAGTACAATACAATTCAAATCCAATAAAATCTTCTTTTCTTTACAATTCTTCTCTTTCAAAATACCCACAATCAACTTGCCCCAACCCCAAATCCACCCCCCACCTACAAAGAGCATCCATTGCCTTTTATAATTCCAACATTAAGGAAGTTGAACCATTTACTAGAATGGCAATTACAAAACTGAATCACCAAGTTGAAATCATGACTTTTGGTGGTTCGGTGGTTTTTTGAACTTTGGTACTCTTCAAAAAGAATATTTTTCACAAATCAGTGATTTGTTGAACTTTCAAACCTTTCCTTTCCAAATGAATTTCGGTGAACTTGAAGAACTTTTAACTTTTCTTCACAATGCATTTTTTAGTGAATTGGTGAATTAGCAAACCATGAAACTCACTAACTCTTCCTTTGTAAAGTCTTTTTAGTGAGTCAATGGATTGACAAACTCGTGAACTCATGAACTATGCTCTTGCCACCCTATCTCTAGTAGAGTCACTGAGGCTATGCTCTTGCCACCCTTGTAAATTCAAATCTCTATACAACTGAGCTAATGTCAATGGCCCCCAAGCAAACTACTGAGGTGCTCCAATACTCAAATATCTCTCATGCACTCTAATAGTCTAATGTGAAAAAATTAACTAGTCTTGTTAGGTGGCAGGATGTTGTTGACAATGGACACCATCACTAGGTGGAGTTCCTCTAGCATCCCCTCACATGCATCTATGCCAAGAGTTAACCTCTACTAAGGTAAATATGTCCTCTTGAACACAATGAATAGCATTGCATCTAGGTACAATGCCTTATAGTACACTAATCTCCCACAAATCAAGATTTCCAAGATCTTCCACACATACTCAAGAGTCATAGTTGTCTCCCCTATGGGAATACGGAAGTCACTTGTCTCACTTCTCCACCGCATTGCCAAGGCCATCAACATAGCCCTATGCACCTTGATCATGGCCATGCACACTATGTACTAGATGCTAACCTACTCCAAGCACCATTGGTCATGCTCCTCCCAACACTCTAATAGTCACAACATGTGTGACTACCTTTCCTAGGTCACTCTAGTGGCAACAACCACTCCTGCATCTAATCAAAACCATATTAGATCTTGTCATCCTTTTTATTCTATGTGCATGTTCTATTCTTTGAAACACGTGCTAGATCATGAGATGCATATGTTTCACCCTAGCACATACATTGAAACACACATATGCCTTAGCATAAAAGGTATACACTTCAGGATGCAACGCATGCACCTATCTATAATACACATGCTAATCCCATAACATTTTTGTTTAGGGGAAAAATGGATTTGTTAATGTTCTAGATTTTAGATGTTTAAATCCGCCTCTCCACTATACATTCAAGGATCTAGGGTCGAGTGGCAAGCACTATCATACCTTAGGTCACTTGCAAATGTAGACAAACTTGGATTAGGGAATTTAATTATCAATTTTCCTTCTCTTATGCCCAATTGACCATTAAAACCCTAATTATGCAAATATGACAACAAATTGACTAATAATGGAAAAAGCTCTTACAGACAGGAGTAAAATACCAAATCATAGAGTACCTATTTTTGGGGCTCCAAAGTAGAACAATCAAGGACATTGGAACAAGTGCCCAAGTCTAAGGTACCATATTCTTCGTGGGATCCAGACCTCCTTCTGAAACTGATTAGCCTTGTAACTTATGTTTCCTGAAACTCAGATGCGGAGGACACTAGAGCGAGTGCCCAAGTCGTGGAAGTACTCTTGTGTCCTACTTTCCTTCAGATCTCGAATCCTTGATGCCTGCCAATCCTTCCTACAACTCTAATTTTCCTAAATGTGACACTTGTACCCTGTAATCACAAGACTTGGTTTGGGGGTTGTGGTGTTTAGAGGCTTGCCTTAGTCAAGCCTCAGAGGACACTTAAGTCTCTGAACATGATTGTTAGATAAAGAGTGCATGAACTTGTGAGGCAGAGGCAAAAACCAAAGGAATCAATGATGAAAACACAATATTATGTCACTTTGTAGTTAAGCTCTCATGGGAGGAAGATGCTCTTCACTCCATGAGGAAATTGATGCTCAAATATGCAAATATCAACACACAAAATACACAAGTCTGCTCTTACAACACAATGAAATCCTTGAATCACCTTAAGAACACTTGAACATCACAATTATCATCTACTTACAAATGAATACCTAAACATGCTTATATATGCAACTACAAGCACTCCCTCCAAGACTTTAAAAATCAAAACTTACCATGTCGGCAAAAGGACCAAATAACAGTCACAAACCGACACCCAAAAATTAGGGCTGCCCCAAAATAGGGTAGGACTAGGGCGCGGTTGCCCAAGTCCCCCCCTATTTTGGGTAGGGTACAACTCAAGGGGTTCACTTGGGTCCAATTTGCCATGGAACCTAGGTTTCATTCCATCAAGATGTAAAAATATGAACTAAGATGCCCTAAATGCATGCTAAAGATGCATAAGCTAAACCTTATGAGGGAAAATCCCCTAAGGGGACATTTTCTGACGTTATATTTAGCCCCCACTTTAATGTATGTATAAATGCAAGGCCAATATATGCATTAAAGTAAGTTCACAAACACAGCAAAATCATCAAGCACGGAGAAGACACGCCAATCACATAGAAGACAGTAACAGCCATGCAAAACATGGAGAAGACAGTTACAGTCATGCAGAACATAGAGAATACAGTCAATGCATAGAAGACACATTAATGCATGGAAGACATAAATGATACCTTTTCTTTTCTTTTTCTCATATATATGAAATGCAAATGCAAGTACTGGAAAATAAACAAACCTCCCATAATACATGATGCACTACCTTAAGGTGTAGGTCTCTGTATATATGGGGCAACACACATGCAAGACACACAAAACCTCCCAAAATATAGGAAGCACTACTCGAGGGCGTTGGTCTCCGCATATGGGGCAACAAACACGCCACACAAACAAGAATGCCAAAACACACACTTGAAGACACAGAGAAAAAACAACAGACAAGCGATGAAGTGTACTTATTTCTAGGTCCAACATCTCAGGTAGATTATAGGAACACACAGATGATTGGGCTTCACCAAAACAATTGCTGAAAACACACTTAAGGGTTTAGTTAGTCACAGAACCGCTCCCCTCCTCTGCAGAGGACTTTTGAAAATGATAGGATGATGCAATCTACTCTAAGAAATACACCATCTCTGCCTCCGCAGAGGGCTTAAGATAAAAAGGATATACGCGATATCCCGCCTCCGTAGAGGGCTTACATGATTGATTGACTAATTGCAAACAAACTCAGGATGCACGATGCACTCCTCTAGGGCGCAAGTCTTTGCATTTGAGGTCAAACACATTTCTAACATCTATAACATACAACTTAACTTATATATGCCCCCACCTTAAGGTGGTTGATATCAATTATGAATATTAAGCACGTTAAGGTAGGAAGAAAACAGACAAGGGAACACCGACTTTCACAAAGCCCATGCCCTCCGGAGGTGACATGTACTTTATGATTGCCAAATATTCCCACAAACACATCCTTGCAAGAAACATGTTAGTGTCTACGAAATCATGATAAACAAAAACATCAATGCATATGATTAACCACACAAAGAGCCAAGGTTATACAATGAATTCAGAGTTTGAGGATAACCATAGGGCTATATCATGAAGCTCTCTAAATCGAGTACCACCAAGGCTAGATTCAAAGACAAACAAAGGTGCATAGAGTAGCAGTATTGTTAAGGTTTGTAAATGCGATAGAAACATCATAAAATCCACTAAGTGGAAAGCACAAGTGCTCCCACTAGCCAAGTGTCAGATAAGATATACAACCCCATCATCATATTAGGAACTAAGTCCATTTGTTGATTGCTCTCAAAAGGGACTCTAGGTCCACATCAGTATAAATGTTTGTCATCATCCGCCCGCTAGATGGAAACACTAGAGGAAGGGAAACAATAAATAAGAGAGGAGAAACAAGTGTCTTAGAGACAATCATGTAGGAGGGTGCCCCCAGGTCACCAACTATGACGCTATATCCATAAGACACAACACACAACAATGAAATCAGAGAGAGGTAATATAGAAGAATGATGATACAAATAGAAGGTCACAATAGAGGTGGTCTCATAGTATCCCGAATCTTACGGGAGAATCTGAGGTCATCCCAAGAGGCCTAAAGAACACATAACACATCACGAGAGAGATAAAGGGTTAGAGATACTTACTTGTAGGGTCTTTCTATTATATCTTGGAGATCGTGAACCTCTTGGAGAGGTATTTGATCATATTTAATGCAAAATTTGACTGGTTCTTATGAAAGTCTTATTTTTTATCATATAATGCTTGTTCCTTAAATCCTTGTTTAAATGAGACTTTTTGTTGCTTATGAGGAGAGCCACTATTATTTCTGACTATTAATTGTCGTCTTGCTCTTTTCCAATTTTTAGCAAGTTTTTGTTGTTGAATCTTTCTAGAAAAGTAACAAGAATCATCCTGTACCATATTACTCGTCTGTATCAGTTGTTGTTCTTTCTTTTCTCATGCATTTTGATTGTCTCTCGATCCATATAGGGATAACGAGGGAGGAACCTCAACATAAATTCTATTTCTTTGAGGATGAGGTGGATTATCCACTTGTTTCTTATCCACTGCAATCATTTGATGATACTATCATAGTCCAAGTAATCATCCTCATCTATTTCCATTAAACCCTGTTCCACCATATTGTTTTCAATATGCTTAGGGAAAAGATTAGTGAAGATTTGTAAATTTTGATTCGGCGGGGCAACTGACTTATTTCCATTGTCATTCACACCCAATACCTGGATTACATTTGAATCAATAAAGTCATGTATTTCATGTTTAAGACACATACATTGTTTAGTCTCATGTCCTTGTGTTCGATGGTAATGACAAAATGCATTAGCATCAAAGTAAGGTCCTTGTTTACTAGGATCAACAGACTTGATCGAGGGAAGCTTTAGAATATTATTACTCACAACTTGATTCATGATAGAGTGATAGGACTCAGATATCAAAGTAAACTTTCTTGGTTGATATGATGCTTTCTTTGGATTATTTATAGCAAACACATTCGTATTTGGTCCATTGATCTTGATGAAACTCCTATTATTGTTTCTCTTAAAATTGTTTTGCGATGATCCACCCATGGATTGACCAACTTGAGCCGATGAGTTTTGGTTTTCATACTGACTAAACAAAAGTTGATAATTGCGAAGAGCGGTGCATAAATGTTGGAAGGAGTTATATTTAATCAAGAGGATCTTATCACAAATATTAGGTTGTAGATTTGTAATAAATATCTTCTGAACATCTTCATCTTTTATCTGATATTGAATCTATGCATAAAGTCCTTGATACAGACTAATGAATTCAGTCAACTTTTCTTTTGGACCTTGTTTGCATTGAACCAAGTCAATAAGAGTGAGTTGGGGTCTGATATTTGCTTGAAAATGTTGTAAAAATTGATCAATCAACTACAAAAAGGAGTGTATTGAATTTGGAGGCAATGAGCAAAACCATTCTAAAGTAGTATCTTTGAGAGACTGCAAGAAATGTTTTGCTAACAAATCCTCTTCAAAATAAAAATCACTACACATAGCTATAAATGCTACCACATGAATATTAGGATCACCTTTTCCACCACATTTTTTGAAGCGAGGAGTCACAAACCTCTCAGGCATAGGAGTTCTCAAGATTACATAAGAAAGGGGATTACGGGCATGATATGTTGGTAGACTAGGCTGCGAAGAATTCGTCAAGTTTGTTACCTTTTGTTGTAAAGCAGTCATGCCCTGTAAAAGTTGGTTTAGGATGGCATCATTGGGAGATGTGGTTTGTTGTGAGGAATTAGAACCAAAGTGAGGAGGTGAATGAGCTTGAGATACAATAGGCAGAGGCTAAGAATATGTTAACAGTAGTTGGCCATAATGATATGTGGAAGATGGTTGTGAGTATGTAATAGGTGGTTGATAACAATTATGCATAGAGGAGGTCCCTTTAGGAACCAAATTTTGATAATCAAAGCCCACAACTTTGTAATTAGTGCCATTAGATACTCCAATACTAGTGGTAGCATTACTACAAGTGTTCACATTAGTTGTTAAGATCGTTGACGTAAAAGTAGATATTCCTGGAGTCGGTATAGGTGCCGAAACTTGAGTATGAGATGGTGATAAAGTGTTATTTATCACTTGTGCACCTTTGGTCACTGGCATAATGTTGGTTTGAACAATATGTGCTAGACCATGAATTGCATTTACACCATCTTGTTCCTCTTTTATCAATTCTCTTATATTATGAATTGTAGGGACAACTTCCTCAGCTATTCTCTCATTTTCCATAAATGATTGAAATTCAGCTAGCTCTTTATCCAATTTTTCTATTTGCTCATCAGATACATATCTTGTTGCCTCAATAGGATTATCAACATAATGAAAATTTTGTTCTTCCATTGTGGTTGGAGGATGTACATAATATCTTGCACAATTTGAGTTTCTCCCTTTGTAAAGAAGGTGTCCAAAGTACCAACTTCTTCAAGAGCACTAGATCCCATTAATCTTTTACTTATTCTCAAAGGGATATTGTTTTTAGGACAACATGTTATAAATGTTATAAAAGCATACAAACACACAACACACAAACTAAGAGAACAAATCCAAGGAGAAGGATATGATTGACGACAAAAAATGCTTGGAATTTTGTACTTTTTTTTTTAATGCAAATGAATAAACCAAAGGGTAGTGTAAGGATTTCAGCCAAGGGAAGCAATTTATATGTCTGATATCAGTCCATAACATCAAAAGTATCCTTATCAACACACTCTTGATGTGAATCTAAGATAATGCCAAGTCAAAATATAGTGAAAATATGTCAAAATAGGCACTTTTTTCACCAAAACTCAATACAAAAGGGCATAAAAAAGGGTGTTGTGAGGAAAATGATGATGGAATGAAAATAATATCAGTAATAATAGCCACTTAGTGCCAAAATATCCAACACAACGCACTTTTAGTACCACTTAAGGTAAAACCCTCGTGAAAATATAACAAAAATAGGCTATTTTTCACGGTTTTTCAACTCCAAGACCTAGAAAGAGGGGTGTTGTAATGAATTTAAGGAGGTATATAAAATAATATCAATTATCTCAATCCATAAAATTGATCACAACATGCTTGGACTGCAAACTAGGTCAAACCCTAGGGCAAAAATAGCCAAAATGTGTAGTTTTTCACTGAATTTTCACTACAAGAGCTGTTAAAAGGGTGTTGTGAAGATTTTTATGAAGGGAAGAAAATGGTTACCCTGATAACATAAAATTAATACAAAATAACCTTTCACAACATGCCTATGGTGCAAGTTTATAAAGTCAATAAGGCCAAATTTAGTGAAAATCATTATTTTTGAAGCCCTAAGTTTGAGATCTTAGGACAAAATGCTATGTGAATGTTTTGAAGTCTGATTTATGATGAAATTGACTTACTCTAAAATTTGAAAATGATTTCCAAGCCTTAATATGCAAAATTCCAATGCAAATTTAATGAAAAATGCATCAAAATTGCTCGTTTTTGTTGAAATTTTCTATGCAAAATTGCAAATATTTTAAATCTAAATGCAAATTTACACTAAAATGCAAGACTAAAGCCAAATGTTAATTTGAATGAGCCTCTAAAATAAGTATAAAAATATGAGAAAGGATTTTTCCTACTAACCCTAAATTTTGGAATTACTAAGTTATATAAAATTGTCAAAATTTCCACAAAAACCTAGCAAATTAATAATGAAAATGCAATGCAAATTTATGAATTTTTGAATTTTTCTACAGTTTATATCATATCTGATGCAAAAATCATGCATTAGGAAAATTTAGAAAGAACTGATGCAATTTAGTAAGACAAACAATGCAATTTGTTTGTATTTTTTGAATTTTTCTCAATGCAATAAAATGAATGATTATATGAATGAATGGAATCAATCCAAATCTGAAGACACACACTTAGTAAGTTGCAATTTAAGTCCAAAAACACGGGTTCACCAAGATGATTAGGGGAAAATTGGATTTGTTAATGTTCTAGATTTTAGATGTTTAAATCCGCCTCTCCACTATACATTCAAGGATCTAGGGTCGAGTGGCGAGCACTATCATACCCTAGGTCACTTGAAAATGTAGGGAAACTTGGATTAGGGAATTTAATTATCAATTTTCTATCTCTTATGCCCAATTGTCCACTAAAACCCTAATTATGCAAATACGACAACAAATTGACGAATAACAGAAAAAGCTCTTGCAGACAAGAGTAAAATACCAAATCACAGAGTACCTATTTTCAGGGCTCCGAAGCGGAATAGTCAGGGACATTGGATTAGGTACCCAAGTCCAAGGTACCAGTTTCTTCGTAGGATCTAGACCTGCTTCTGACACTGATCAACCCTGTAACTTCTGTTTCCTGAAACTTGGATGCAGAGGACTCTAGAGTGAGCACCCAAGTCCTGGAAGTGCTCCTATGTCCTACTTTCCTTCAGATCCTGAATCCTTGATGCTTGCCAATACTTCCTGCAACTCCAGCTTTTCCAAATGTGACACCTATACCCTGCAATCACAAGACTTGGTTTGAGGGTTGTGGTGTTTAGAGGCTTGCCTTAGTCAAGCCCCAGAGGACACTTAAGTCTCCGAACACTGTTGTCAGATAAAGAGTGCATGCCCTTGTGAGGTAGAGAAAAAAAACCAAAGGAATCAATGATGAAAACACAATATTATGTCACCTTGTAGTGAAGCTCTCATGGGAGGAAGATGCTCTTCACTCCATGAGGAAATTGATGCTCAAATATGCAAATATCAACACACAAAACACACAATTCTGTTCTTGCAACACAATGAAAGCCTTGAATCACCTTGAAAACACTTGAACATCACAATTGCCATCTAGTTTACAAATGAATGGCTAAACATGCTTATATATGCAACTACAAGCACTATTGCCAAGATTTTAAAAATCAAAACTTACCATGTCGGCAAAAGGACCAAATAACAGTCACAAATCGACACCCGAAAATTAGGGCTACCCCAAAATAGAGCAAGACTAGGGCGCGGGCACCCAAGTCCTCCCCCTATTTTAGGTAGGGTACAACTCAAGGGGTCCACTTGGGTCTAATTTTCCATGGAACCTAGGTCTCATTCCATCGGGATGTAAAAATATGAACTAAGATGCCCTAAATGCATGCTAAAGACTCGAGAGCTAAACTTTATGAGGGAAAAGCCCCCAAGGGGACATTTTCCATTGTTAAAATTTTAATACTCCTACATGTGTCATTTACTAATGCATGCATTGCTTTATCATGCATGCACCACATAGTTATGAAAACAACTTGACTTGCCATGCATGTGTTGTAACGTGTTATGCATGCACTAAAAGGTGAGTCTTGCAATTTAGCATGGGATTTTGAGTCAATCCCCCCATTAGTGCCTCATAAATAAACCAAAAACCCAAAAAATTTATACATACTAGTGCCCCCACTTTGTCTAATGATAATCAATTTGCATTTTTTCCATTTCTTCTTATCTCTTTGCTCTACTCTGCTCCATGAGAGTGAAAATAATAATATTTTGACCCCCCACCTGTATTTATTCACTCCCAAATTTTTTACGTCCTGATCAAAATTTTCACCCTCCTTCACCTCTTTTCACCCCATACATCCATTTTTAGCCTTTTTCAACCATTTTTCTCTATTGATCCTCTTTTTTTGCTCTATCATATTATTTTCTCCATTTCTCCTTTCAAAAGTTAACCTACCTCTCAATAGGGCATCATCATTCTATCCTACTAACGTCATTTTTTCAAACCAATAGGGGCATCTCGTTTCCCTCTTCATTCTAAAAGAATTATATTTTATTTCTTTTAAATGATGTTATATAACACTATCTTAAAGAGGGAAAAAATGTATATAGCTAAAATCAGCTCTCAACGTTTCCATTGTCACCAATCTCATCCACAATCACCACTTCCCAAATTAATTAAATAAATTATATTTATTTAATTAATTGTTTTGATTTTCATACCAACATTAATTATATAAACTAACCATTCTAGTATTAGTTAAATAAAATAACCCTTCTAGTATTAATTAAGTAAACAAGGATAATTTATTTAATCAATCAATCATTTCAATATTTTCCTTTAGAGTCCATCCTTAATTAAATAAGTTTAGCATTTATTTAAAAAATTTCATCATCCTCATTCTCATCCACCGTAAAATTAAATAAATGTAAATTATTTATTTAATTCCTTTATTTTTCTCCTCTAATCATTAGTTGGCTAAAAACTAATTAGTTAGCTAACTAATCATTTGCATAATCTAAATCATGATTAGTTAACGCAATCTTGCACATGGCTCAAGGTTGCACATGACTTAATCCAAGAAAATAGCTATAAGAATATACTTTTCCAATCTCCACCCTCCATCTTCTCCTGAAAAATTCTAGCCCTGCAAATCCCTTGATTCATGGGCCTTATTATGTGTAGCAACAACAAGGTGCCACTTAGAGGCTTCTTAGACATCTTCACCTCTCATTCATCCTAGCCATTGATTTAAAGAATCTATCTCATCCATTGATACTTCTCTATGGAAATCTATAAATAGATCCATACGCCAAGTCATTTACATATCTTTTTGAATGCAAAGTTATTTTGCTATTGTGAGTACCTAATGTTTCATCTCTCATACATAAAATCTACTTTGAGCACAACCACCATCTTTTGAATGCACAAGACAACTGAGAGGGGAGGTGAATAAGTTATAGCTTAAAATTTTAAAACCCTCACACATATTTAAATTCACATAGATTCAATTAATCCTTTGACTATTATGATGATTAAGCATGAAAGCAAATAACAGAAACTAAATCAAACCAACATCAAACACAAGAGAACACTAGATTTACATGGACAACCCAAGAAGGGAAAAACCACGGTGAGGATGAGCTCACAATATAAAGTAGTATAAACATTAAATTACAAAAGGATCACTTCTAGAAGGTTCACTACCAAAAGGGCTCACTGCCCAAAAGAAAGGTTCACTACCAAGGCTCACTACCAAAATAGAGAAGATTGTTACAAGGAGAAAACTATCTCAATGCAATAAAAGATTCCACCACAATATCATCAACACCTTCGTAGTCACACTAAAGAATTGTAGACACCTTATGCTCATTGCATCCAGTAGTCTAACACATGAATGCTGCACCACACATTCAACCACACTATCACTCACAACACATCCATCATGCACACACCCAATCATGATCCCTTGCACTCATTTATATTGTCCTCAAACTTGAGTGTATTCTACAAGGTCGGCAAATTACCTGAATCCAAAAAAATTAAATTGGGTCTAGACCTAAACATTCCTGTGGTGGAAAGGAATGAAGGTGAACCACAACACATCTTAGCTCAGAGCTAAATTCATCTAAGCATGCCACTTAACGCTTTCACAATCACCAAAGCACCTCTGCAAATAGTGTAAACACCCAAGATCAGCCAAACCTATGTTAACACAATGAACTTTTAAGTACACACTTCCTCAAATGCAAAGATGACTTACAGACCACATGCAAGGCTTAAAAAAAAATCTAGAGTATTCCATAGACATCCTAAAACATCTTGAAATCCAACAAATTCCTCCGCAAGAACTTTAACCTACTGCACAACCTTATCATGTTTATATCTCTAGAAATCAACTTCTAAATCACCAAACCATGAACAACTTCAAGAGAAGAAATATATAAACCTTATAAACACAATTCCATAATTGTAGGACCTAAAACTACTTTGCGGAGAAATAGAAAGCAAAGACATTTCTCCTAGACATGTTTGCAACCCTCAGAAATGCATTTTTCATATTGGTGAACATAACTACCTTTGCACAACGAACTAGAACACCACATTCAAAATATAACATCTATTAACATATCTGAACAACATATCCAAACTAAAAAGACAAATCTTCAACATGGAGGAAATGCAGAGAAAAACTAGAACACTACTCTGTAAACCAAAATGCCAGTTCAACACACTATTTGCTTTATTAATCAAATTTTTTCAAAAGTACTTGGAAACCAATCAACAGAAACATATTCTTAACATCTTCAACACCTCTTCAAGGAAACCAAATCATCTTCAACAAAGCAACTCAACCAAACAACTCATACAATTGCAACAACCTTATCTCTACTCCAACCTCATACCTTATCTCTACTCAACCAACCTTATCTCTACTCAACCAGTTGACATAGTTGCACCAATGACAACATAAGCTTGTTGAAATCAATGACAACACTAATTGCACATAATTGCAACAATCCCCCTCTTTGTCATTGATGTCAACACAAAATGTGAAATACCATCAAGACACCAGCATCCTCAATACTATGCTTCATACCAACTCATTTCCTTTCTCTTTGTCTCCCCCTCAGCTTGCTACTTTTTCTTGACAACTGACTCTCTCCTTTTTCTTCTTTTTCACACTACTCTCTCTCCCCCTTTGACATTAATGGCAAAGGGCTACACCTCTCTTTAATTACAACTTCTCAAACTTGTTGCTTCATCCACAACACTTGTGTGCAACAAGATGTTGCTGTAATGTATTCTACCTCTGCAATAGACAGAGATACTGAATCCTTCTTCTTACTTAACCATGACACCACTCTGCCTCTAAGATATAATGCACCACCACTTGTACTTTTCCTATCATCTACACAACCAGCCCAATCTACATCTGTGTAAGTGCTTAGAGAAAAGTCATTATCATTTGGATACCACAAGCCATAATTTGAGTGCCCTTTAAGTATCTGAATATGCTCTTTACTGCTGCAACATGTGACTCTAGGATCTTCTTGAAATCTAGCCACAACATGAACTACATGCATAATATCCAGTCTAGTAGTAGTTAAGTATAATAATCCTCCAATCATTGACCTATACCTACTCTGACCAACCTTAGGGAATTCATCATTCTTGATCATCTTGCAACTAGTTGTCATAGGGGTACATACTGGTTTAGAATCTTCCATATCAAACTTCTTTAACATCTCCTTGACATACTTGGATTGTGAAATCAAAATGCCTTTATCTGTTTGATTGATCTATAGCTCAAGGAATAAGTTCGTTTCTCCACACATTGACATCTCAAATTCATTTTACATTTCATCTACAAAACTCTTAGACATACTTTCATTACCTCTAAAGATTATATCATCCACATATACTTCAACAATCATAATTTGATCTTCACCTACTTTGATGTACAGATTACTGTCTGAAGAACCTTTACTAAAACCTTGCTGTAATAAGTACCTATCTAACCTTGCATACCAAGCTCTAGGGGCTTGTTTTAGTCCATATAGTGCCTTCTTCAACCTATAGATATATCTAGTTTATCTGATAACTAAAATCCATCCAGTTATTCTATGTATACTTCTTCCAACTCACCATTCAAGAAAGCATATTTCACATCCATTTGATATACTTTGAAATCCTTATGTGCTACAAAAACCAAAAACATCCTAATGGCCTCCATTCTTTCCATTGGAGCATAAATTTCCTCATAGTGTATTCCTTCTATTTGTGAGTAACCTTTACACACAAGCCTTTCCTTGTTTCTTACCACTTCTCCATTCTCATTCAGTTTGTTTCAGAATACCTACTTAGTTCCAATCACATTCTTGTTTGTTGGTCTTGGGACAAGTTCCCAAGTCTAATTCTTTTCAATACACATTAGTGTTGAAATACACCAAACAACTGAGAGGGGGGGGGGCTAAATCAGTTATCTCAAAACCTTGACAATTTCTACACTTTTAACGTTAATAACTTATCCACTCATTTTATGATTAATTCATGAAAGCATAAACTCAGAAGCATAAACATAGTTGTAAACATAAAAACAAGAGATACCAGATTTTATGTGGAAAACCCAAAGAGGGAAAAACCATGGAGAGGATTAGCTCTCAAATATATATTGTAATCTTTGAAAAATGATGTTTAGGCTTGGTCACTCCACGAGCCCAAAACATACCGCCTCACTGCCATGAAGTACAACTAGGTCTAGCAGGCTCACTGCCTCAACCCTAAACCTACAAAGATTACAATAAGGGCTCATAAACCTTGAGGGTTGTTAAATCCTACTGGTGGCTCACTGCCAGGCTCACTTCCATGATCAACATCTTCTTCATGTCTAAGATTAATGCATTGAAGTACAATAGTTCCTCTGTTGTGCCCTGCCTCTGCTATGCTTTGCCTTACCTCCTTTCCTTATTTTCCCATCTTAACCCCCAAGGACTACTTTTTCATGACTCAATTACAAGTGTTTATACACTACATCAACCTTGGAATGATCATCAAGGTCACCATTACAATCATCAACCATTGGAACAATATCCAAGGTCGGCATTACAAACATTTATAAAAAAGGTCCTGACCTATTACAACATTATGCAAAGGAAATGAAGTAAAGATGTATGCGGATCATGCCACGCCTTAGATGGGACTCAAACATGATCTTCAATGCTTCAACATAATTCCATGATCTTCAAGGGATCTCTGCAATTACTAGAATTACCCAAGTCGGCTAAGACTGGTTACACGCTACATTATCTGGGAACAATCTTCAAACACGATCTCAATTCCTTAACGCGGACCAATATCAAGATACAAACATGATCAGGAGACATCCACAAGCACGTTATAATCATCAAGAGAAACTGCATGAACCTTAACCACTTTAGCCATAGGAATCTTCACACCAGAACACATGAACTTCACTGTCTTCAACTATAATAAAAGAAAGAGATTGTGGACCACCAAAATGTGAACCACTACAATTTTAGGCACGTATCATCATCCCAGAATTCTCTTTAGAACCATAGAGAAAAATACTTTATTATGGAGGGATGCGAAGCAAAACACTTTCTCCTTGTCATCAGATAATAATCAGAAAAAGCAGGTTTTACTCTAGTGAATGTAACTCTCAAAATTCTTCACACTGGAGGCTCAAACTCAGGATTTAGCATCTTCAGATATTCCTTTAAATAACTTACAATCCACAAACCAATATCTTCATCTAGCAAGAGATGCAGAGCAATCTATCAGACTGTTCTTCAACATACAACTCACTGTCTATACTGCACTTCACTGTAACTCACTTGTTTCTTCCGGAGAGGCCAATTTTCTCAATATCCTCAACATACAAAGCTTCTAAACAAGTAATAGAATAAGATACAGTTGACACCAATGACAACAAAGATATGTTGACATCAATAAAACACCGATTAGGCACATACTTGCAACAATCTCCCCCTTTGTCATTGATGGCAACATATGATGTGAAAAACTGCAACAGCCATCAAGATATGATTCTCCCCCTTTCTCTTTACACTGCAACAACCATCAAGATAGGATTCTCCCCCTTTCTCTTTACACATCTACACTTCTTGTCTATCTAAGTTTTTCACATAAATTCTCTCTCTCCCTTTGACATCAATGGAAAAGGGCACATAGTTGCAATCTGTTGCTCTGAACCAAAATCCCTCTTGAACTATTTTCCACCTGACTACTCCCCCTGAGAAGTAGCCCTAAAAGCATCAATCTTGATTTCTGAGCACCACTAAACTGATGCACTCTTGTGCATCTTAGTTTAGAGTAGGAAGGGTGATGACTCCTAAATTTTCTCTGAGATACTCAAAGGTATCCTTAGGCAGAGGCTTGGTGGAAATATCTGCAATCTGATCCTTTGTGGAAACATACTCTAAATTGACTTCATTCTCTGTCACTTTTTCTCTCAGAAAGTGATACCTAATGGATATATGCTTTGTTCTTGAATGCATTATTGGATTCTTTGATATGTTTATGACACTTGTATTGTCACAAAAGATTGCAATTGGATCTTCATACACAACTTTGATGTCCTTCAATGTCTGCTTCATCCATAACACTTGGGTACAACTGCATGTTGCTACAATATACTCTGCTTCTGCAGTAGACAGGGATATTGAATCTTGTTTCTTGCTCAACCAAGATACCAACCTTTTTCCCAAGAAGAATGCACCTCCACTTGTACTTTCCCTATCATCTACATGTTCGGCCCAATCTGCATCAGTGTATACACTGAGGGTGAAATCATTGTCCTTAGGGTACCACAAACCATAATCCATTGTGCCTTTCAAATATCTCAGAATTCTCTTGACTGCCATCACATGTGATTCCTTGGGTTCTACTTGAAATCTTGCCACAAGACAAACTACATGCATTACGTCAGGTCTGGTTTGAGTCAGATAAAGTAATCCTCCAATCATAGATATGTACCTTTTCTAATCTGCCATAGGTGAGCAATCATCTTTACTCAACTTACAACTAGTTATCATAGGTGTGCCTACTGCTTTAGAATCTTCTATTCCAAATTTCTTCAACAATTATTTCACATACTTAGACTAAGAAATGGAGATACCTTTATCTGATTGATTGATTTGTAGATCTAAAAGGAAATTCATCTCACCAAACATGGACATTTCAAATTCACTTTGTGTTTCCCTAGCAAAAACCATGCACATACCTTCATTGCCTCCGAAAATAATATTAGCAACAAAGACAATGACAATGAGGATTTGTTCATCATTGATCTTGAAGTAGAGATTGTTGTTGGTAGTACCCTTACTAAACCCTAACTATATCAGTTACCTATCCAATCTTGCATACCATGTCATGGGGGCTTGTTTTAATCCATACAATGCCTTCTTCAATCTGTATACCATGTCACCCTGATCTGATGACTGAAATCCTTTGGGTTGTTCAATATAGACTTCTTCTTCCAACTCCCCATTCAAGAAAGTAGACTTTACATCCATTTGATACACCTTGAAATCTTTGTAGGTTGCAGGGTCATCCCACAATAATGGGTTACACTTTTTGACCTAACTTGACATTGAAATTGATATTTTAAACTAAATCTTCACTTTTTGACACTTATAACCGATAAACCATTAGGAATTTGAAGTTGATGCAAACTAGTGATTTGTGAGATTTTGTTTGTAGATTCTAAATATATTTTTTAAAAAAATTTGGAGTTAAATTGTAAATTTTTTTGTGTCTCCTTTGATAACTTGTTTTTAATAGTAAACACCATTTTTTTAAAGTGATGTGTATTTTGTAGCACATAACTTTTTTTCTACAAAGGATAAAATTCTGATTCTTTTGAATTTAGATTAGTAACATCGATATATAGGGCATGCATTTGGTTTTATAATGTTATGTTAAATATATATTTTTTAAATTAAGTTTTGAAGTCAAACTAATTATAATTTAGACATAGGTGTATTCCGTAAAACATAACGTTTTATGTATGCATCGAAATTCAATTTTTTTTGTTGAAACAAGGACATCAATACCAAGGGCATAGATATTTTTAGAATTTTTTTCACTAATATACTAATTTTCCACGTGTGTAGAACAAGAAACTTGATGTTTAGTGAAAAACCTACATTCACAAGAAATAATAAATAAATATAATAATCAAATTAAATATATTTAAAATTTTAACATCAAAAAATGTCCCCTTGGGGGCTTTTCCTTCTTTAGGTTTAGCTCCTAGGTCTTTAGTGTGCATTTAGGATACCTAGCATCATAATTTGACATCCCGATGAAATGAACCTTGGGTTTTATGACAAATAAGACCTAGGGGGATCCCTTGAACCTAACCCTAACCAAAATAGGGGGGAGGACTTGGGTACCCATGCCCTAGTCCTACCCTATTTTGGGTTAGTCCCAAATCTAGAGTATCAACTTGTGACCGTTGATTATGTTCTATGCCGACATGATAAGTTTGCATTATGAAATTCTTGGCAAGAATGTTTGTAATTGCATATAAAAGCATGTTTAGGCATTCATTTAGAAACTAGAGATTACATTCATGAGCATTAGCATTCTAGAAGTGATTCAAGGATTTCATTGTGTTGCAAGAATAGATTTATGTTGTCTATGTGTTTGCAGATTTGAGCATCCATCTCCTCATGGATTGAAGAGATTCTTCCTCTCATGAGATCTTCACTACAAGGTGACATTTATTGCATTTGTGATCATTTATTCATTTGGATTTTGCCTCTTCCTCACAAGGGCATGCACTCTCTATCTGACAAAGGTGTTTGGAAGACTTAAGTGTCCTTTAGGGGTTTGACTGAGGCAAGCCTCTAAACACCACAACCCCCTCCCAAAGTTTTCATGGTTGCAGGTTACAGGTTGATGATCCAGACAAAGTGGAGTTGCAGGAGGGCATATTAAAGTGTCAAAATTACAGAACAAAGAAAAAAGAGCTCCCTTGACTAGGGTGCCCTCTCCTTAGTCCTTGAAGTTTTGTAACAAGAAAATCTCTAGAACAACAGGTACAAGCATTAGATCTTATTTCTAGATCCTGACTGAAAACAAGGCATTGGACTTGGGTGCCCACTCCTTAGTCCCTGACAATTCCGCATTCCAAACTTTGAAAATAGGTGCATTTGTATTTGTCATTTCACATCTTTCTGTAGCATCTTTTTGAATAATTCATTAGTTTATTGTCATTTTCAAATAATTAGGGTTTTGATGTATAATTGAGCATTAGAGAAGGAAAATTGACAATAAAAAACCCTAATCCAAGTTTCCCTACATTTGTAAGTGACCAAGGACCTGATAGTGCTCTTCCACTCGATCCTAAGGTCCTTGAATGTAATTGGTGAAAGGAGGATTCAAACCAAAACCAAACAATCCAAATTTCACTACATTACAAAAATTATACTTTTTGGGAAGCTTATAATAAGGACTACTTACTTACAAAACCAAAATTTTAAATGAATTCATTTGATCCCCCAAAAGGTAAATCGAAAGTGGTTTTTTATCAGCATTTTGATAGGTGTAGAGGAGACTCCATTATAGGTATGGTTTAAAACTAGCGGGGTTCTATCCAAGGGGGTTTGAATCTAAGGGGGTTTGATCAAACTCTCTTCAATTAAAATCCTTTAAATTGAACCTTTCAAGGCTTAAATCATTATATTTTCTAAAAATATGTGATTTTAGCAAAAATCAGTATGTCCTAGAAAGTGTAACCCATTATTGTGGCAGCACCCTGCAAATGCCAAAAACATTAATATTGCTTCAATCCCTTTGAATACATGATAGCCTAGAATGCAAAGTGATATTGAAACCAAACAAGTTCCTTTTTATCCTTTGCGTGACATGACCTAGTCATCATTAAATGCTCATTCTAGAAAGTTGTTAAAACCCTTCACTGTAGAATACAGTTGATTAGGATTGCTCCGCAATATGTCGCATTGACTCTTTTTCTTCTAGTTTTTCTTTAAGAGATGTGTCACATCAAATTTCATCATATGCCTTCGTGCCAGATTCTGACACCTAATTTCTGGATGGGGGTTTTGGATTTTGAACACTGCTCACCCTGAGCCAGGGCTCTCAATTTACTTCCTGGAGGAAGTATCTACACCGGATACTGGTGCATATCGATCCCTGACTTTAATTACTTATTTATTGATCCATACCTTGTCCATTTATTTCTTGGTTTCAACCAGATCAACTTTCTATTTTCCCTTATCATTTCTCTGCTATGTTTTCCTTTCTTCAGAATAGTGATTTATCTTCATATTCCTGCTTTTGTAAAATCTTGCAATATGTCCAGATTTGTTGCAATTGAACCACACCACATTCTTTGGACCTTGATTCCTATTGATTGAATTTGATTTGCAGTGATTAGCCACATGTGCAAATCTATTTCATACAAAACAACTTCTATTGAATGATTGACTCTTCCTTGTATTTTGAAAATGATCTCTTACCGAACTTCTGCATTCATTTGATTTGTGTCCAATTTTATAGCATGCATTGCACCTAATAGAATTTTGACTCACTATGCTTCTACATAAAGAAGCTCTATGACCAATTTTATTACAATTGAAACACTGACTAGAGAATGATGGAACCTTTTGATTTATTCCTCTCCTACACTGAGTAGCCTTATGACCAAACTTATTTTATGAATTACAATAACCATTGAAAGATGGGTACCTTTGAGCATTTGGTTGTCTAATTGGAGGTCTTATAGGTCTTCATTCTGATTTCTGAACTGGTTTCCTTTATTTTTCTATAATTCAGTGGTTACTTGACCAAATTTTAGACTTTCCCCTTTTTCAAATCCCAAACCTTGCTTGTCATCTGCACTCTTCTGGCTGGTAATCATTTCATCAAGCTTTGTGGTACTTATCTTGAATTTTTCTTCAAATATTTTGCCCTTTTCTAGGTCTATTTTTAGATTTGCAATTTCTTTTTCAAATTTTGCACAATCTTTTGATATGT
Organism: Cunninghamia lanceolata; assembly: GCA_027924645.1. Classification (NCBI taxonomy): domain Eukaryota; kingdom Viridiplantae; phylum Streptophyta; class Pinopsida; order Cupressales; family Cupressaceae; genus Cunninghamia; species Cunninghamia lanceolata. Next base: position 2,920,393 of record BSBN01000136.1, read on the forward strand.
TCTTCACAATTAAATTTATATCATCTTCTACTCTTGTTCTTTCTATAACTTTTGCTTCCAAATCATTCAGGGCTTCATTTGCTGATAACAGTTGATCACTAACTCTTTGTATTTGTCTTTGAATTTCTTGACTTACTCTTTTAGTATTAAAATGCATTCATCAACTTTTTGCAAGTTTTCTCTCAGATCCTTGACTTCTGCTTTAGAGTTTTCAAGATCCATAAGAGCTACTTCTAGTTGCTGGTAGCTTTCATAATTTCCATATCTTCTTGCTACAATGATCACACTATCCCATATCTTCCTCAAGCTATTAAACTTTTTCAAATGAACCTTGCTCTGATACCAATTGTTGAAATGTACCAGACAACTTAAAGGGGGAGTGAATCAGTTGTCTCAAAACCTTGACAATTTCTACACTTTTAACATTAATAACTTATCCGCTCATTTTATGATTAATTCATGAAAGCATAAACTTAGAAGCATAAACACAATTGCAAACATAAACACAAGATACACCAGATTGTACGTGGAAAACCCAAAGAGGGAAAAACCACGGAGAGCATTAGCTCTCAAATATATATTGTAATCTTTGAAAAATGATGTTCAGGCTTGGCCACTCCACGGGCCTAGAACATACTGGCTCACTACCATGAAGTACATCTAGGTCTAGCAGGATCAATGCCTCAACCCTAAACCAAGAAAGATTATAATAAGGGATGTTAAACCCTACTAGTGGCTCATTTCTAGGCTCACTACCACGATCAACATCTTCTTCATGTATGAGATTAATACATTGAAGTACAAGAGTTCATTTGTTCTACCCTGCCTCTGCTCTGCTCTATCTTTTGCACCTCCTTTCCTTATCTTCCCATCTTAACCCCCAAGGATTACTTTTTCATGACTCAATTATAAGTGTTTATACACTACATCAACCTTGGAATGAGAATCAAGGCCGGCATTAGAATCATCAACCATTGGAACAATCTCCAAGGTCGACATTACAAACATTTATAAAATAGGTCCTGACCTATTACAACATTATGCAAAGGAAATGAAGTAAAGATGTATGCGGATCATGCCATGCCTTAGTTGGGACTCAAACATGATCTTCCACTCTTCAACACACTTCCATGATCTTCAAGGGATCTTCGCAATTACTGGAATTAACCAAGTCGGCTAAGACTGGTTACATGTTATGTTATTTGGGAACAATTTTCAAACATGATCTCAATTCCTTATCGCAGACCAATGTCAAGATAGAAACATGACTGGGAGGCATCCAAAATCATGTTATAATCATCAGGAGAAACCGCATGAACCTTAACCACTTTAGCCATAGGAATCTTCACACCAGAACACATGAACTTCACTGTCTTCAACTATCATAAAAGAAAGATAGCTTGCGGACCACCAAAACATGAACCACTACAATTTTAGGCACTTATCATCATCCCAGACTTCCCACTAGAACCATAGAGAAATTTATACTTTATTGGGGAGGAATGTGGAGAAAAACACTTTCTCCCTGTCACTAGATAATAATCAGAAAAAGTAGGTTTTACTTTGGTGAATGCAACTCTCAATTCTTCACACCGGAGGCTCAAACTTAGGATTTAGCATCTTCAGACATTCCTTTAAAGAAATTCCAATCTAGAAACCAAGATCTTCATATAGCAAGAGATGCAGAGCAATCTACCTGACTATTCTTCAACATACAACTCATTGTCTATACTACAATTCACTGTAACTCACTTGTTTCTTCCAGAGAGGCCAATCTTCTCAATATCCTCAACATACAAAGCTTCTAAACAAGTAATAGAATAAGATACAATTGACACCAATGACAACAAAGATATGTTGACATCAATGACAACACCGAATAGGCACATACTTGCAACAATTAGTTCTTCTCCATAGCCTTGATCCAGTACTCATCCTTACATGCTTCAATCATTGACTTAGGTTTAACTTTAGAGAGTAAGCATAGATTTACCTATTCTTAAATAGATTTCCTTGTTGTCAACACACTTTTGTTCTTGTCACCAATGATTTGATCTTTAGAATGATGGTTCTACACATACTTGGGAGTTTTAGGAGTCTTTTTTGGAGCTTCTTCTTCTTCAATTTGTACTTCCTTTTCTTTAGCATTTTCTTCTTCTTTGCAAGATGACTCATCTGATTCATATGCATTGACTTCTATGTTCTTTTGTAGATCTTTATTAAATTTGACATTTGCACTCTTAGTAATCCTTCTCAACCTCTTGTTGTAGTACCAGTAAGCTTTGCTTTTAGTAGAATACCCAAGAAAGATACCTTCATCAGACCTTGCATCAAACTTTCCTAGATTTTCTTCATCCCTTTTGATATAAAATTTTCTTCCAAACACTCTAAAGTACATAGTAGTAGGAATCCTTCCATCCCATAACTCATGAGGGGTCTTTGTACTATTTTCTCTTGCCTGCACTCTATTCAGTATGTAAACAAAAATATGAATTACTTCTCTCCAGTAGACCTCCAGGAGGTTTGCTTCTTTTATCATTGTCTTTGTCGCTTCTTGAATAGTCTTATTCTTTCTTTCAACCACTCCATTCTTCCAAGGAGTCCTAGAGGCAAATATGTGCCTCTTTATTCCATGATTCTCACAAAACATGTTAAAATCATTGGAGGTGAACTCTCCACCTCTGTTAGACCTCAAACATTTAATTATCGTATCCATTTCATTCTCAACCATGACTTTGAAAGCTTTGAACTTATATAGGGCTTCAGATTTTTCTTTGAGAAAAGTAACCCATGTCATCCTAGAATAATCATCAATCAATAGCATGAAATACCTGTCACCTTGAAAACTCCTTACCTTGGTAGGACCACAAAGATTTGTATGCACCAACTCCAATAGTCTATACAAGACCGATCGTTGACTTTGAAACTACTTCTTTCTATGGTACAATCTATGGCCTGGATCTCTCACAACTTGAACTAAACTTATCTTTATGAGGTTATCAAAATTGATGTGACACAATCTTCTATACCATAGCCAACTTTCATTGATATGAGTCATGAAGCAATAAACATCAACACATTTGAGATGATAAACATTTCCATCTGTCCTCTTTCCAGTAGCTATCACAGTTTCAAAATGTTTTTTGATCTCATAACCACCATCTTGAAACACAGGATTGTATCCTTTGCTACACATTTGTCCAACACTCAAGAGATTATGCTTTAAACCCTTAACATAAGGAACATCATCAATATTATGGTTGCCATCAAAACTAATTGAGCCTCTTCAACATATCCTAGCAGTTGTATCATTACCAAATATAACTAGTCCTCCATCATATTTTTTAACTTTAACAAACTTACTTTTATCACCGGTCGTATGATTTGAGCATCCACTATCAATAATCCAATTATTCTTTTCCTATTTGGTATGAAAAGTAGATATCAAAGTACCTTTAGTATTAAGACTTACCATTGGAGCCTTTTCCTTCACACATTTCGCAGAGTTAGTAGAAAGAATATCATCCTTTAAGGCTATGATTAGACATTCATTATCCTCATCATTTTCATAATCAGATTCATCATTAGATACACTTTCATCTTCTCTAACATAGTAGCTTTTCTTAGGCACTCTACTTTTGTTCTCCCTACTCTTACTTCTTAAAATTCTCTTTGGACATATTGAAGCATAATGACCTATCTTTCCACAACTGAAACACTTGAAATGAAACTTAACACTGTACTTACTAGTACCCAATTTCATTGTTCTCACAAACTTAGCTTCCACATCATCATAATCCTCTTGATCTAATTCCACAGTCTTCAGATTTGCTAGCCTTGAAGGCAGTCTCAACCTTTGACTACTTGTACCAAATTCTCTCATTTAAAAAGAAGTTCAGGTGTCAAGCAACTAATCTTTAGTAAATTAATTCATATTTTGCAATTCTTCAATAGCAGAAACCTTATGACTATAAGACTTAGGAAGAGTTCTAAGTACCTTAAATACCAATTCATTTTCATCTATATTTCCACCAAGTTGTTTGATGCTATTGACAATTGCATCCACCTTTTGTAAGTAGCTTGTAATGTTTTCATCTTTAGACATCTGTATGGTTTCAAACATGAGGTTCAAATTCTACATTTTAGCTTGCTTGACCTTATCATCTCCTTCATGAACACTTTTTAACTTTTTCCATATTTATAGATTCCAATCTAAAATTCCCTACAGAAAACATTGATGTGCTTTGTAATCTTTGGCAGATCTCTCACAACTTGAACTATACTTATCCTTACAAGGCTATCAAAATTGATGTGACACAATCTTCTATACCATAGCCAACTTTCACTAATCTAAGTCATGAAGCAATAACCATCACCACCTTTGAGTTGATCTAAACATTTCCATTTATCCTCTTTCTAACAGCTATCACAATTTCAAAATCATTTCTGATCTCATAACCACCATCTTGAAACACAAGATTGTATCCTTTGCTACACATTTGTCCAACACTCAAGAGATTATGCTTTAAACCCTTAACATAAAGAACATCATCAATCTTATGGTTTCCATCAAAACTAATTAAGCCTCTTCCACATATCTTAGCAGCTGTATCATTACCAAATCTAACTAGTCCTCCATCATATTTTTCAACTTTAACAAACTTACTTTTATCACTGATCATATGATTTGAGCATCCACTGTCAATAACCCAATTATTCTTTTCCTATTTGGTATGAAAAGTAGATATCAAAGTAACTTCAGTATTAAGACTTACTTTCGGAGCATTTTCCTTCACACATTTCTCAGAGTTAGTAGAAATACTATCATCCTTTAAGGCTATGAGCATACATTCATTATTCTCATCATTTTCATAATCAGATTCATCATTAGATACACTTTCATCATTTCTAACATAGTAGCTTTTCTTAGGCACTCTACTTTTGTTCTCCCTATTCTTACTTCTCAAAATTCTTTCTGGACATCTTGAAGCATAATGACCTATCTTTCCACAACTGAAACACGTGAAAGGAAACTTACCACTGTACTTACCAGTAACCAATTTCATTTTTCTCACAAAGTTAGATTCCACATCATTAGAATCCTCCTGATCTAATTCCACAGTCTTTTCAAATTTGCTAGCCTTGGAGGTAGTCTTAGCCTTTGACTGATTGTACCAAATTCTCTCATTTCAAAAGTAGTTCAGGTGTCAAGCAACTGATCTTTGGTAAACTTATTCAGATTTTACAATTCTTCAATAACAAAAACCTTATGATTGTAAGGCTTAGGAAGAGTTCTAAGTACCTTCAAGACCACTTATTTTTCATCCATATTTCCACCAAGTACTTTGATTCCATTGAAAACTTCATCCACCTTCTGTAAGTAGCTTGTAATATTTTCATCTTTAGACATCCTCATGGTTTCAAACATGAACTTCAAATTTTGGATTTTAGCTTCCTTGACCTTGTTGATATGCCCCGTGGGGGGGGTGACTCAGTTGTCTCAAAAACTCAGTCACTTATACACTTAAACATTAATCACTTATCCACAATTATTATGATATAACAATAAATGCATGAAATCAGAAACTTAACCATAGATACAACATCAAACACAAGAGACACCAAATTTTACGTGGAAAACCCCAAGGTGGGGAAAAACCATGCAGAGGATTAGCTCTCAAAATATATTGCAATCTTTGAAAAATGATGTTCAGGCTTGGTCACTCCATGGGCCTAGAACATCCTGGCTGATTGCCATGAAGTACATCTAGGTCTAGGAGGCTCACTGCCCCAACCCTAAACCTAGAAAAATTACAATAAGGGCTATTAAACCTTGAGGGCTACTAAACCCTATTGGTGGCTCACTACCACGATCAACATCTTCTTTATGTCTATGATTGAAGTGCAATAGTTTCTCTACTCTTCTCTCCCTCTATTTTGCACTACCTCTATTTTACTCTACCTCTGCTCTGCTTTGCCTCTTCTCTACTTTGCATCTTCTTTGCTCTACTCTACCTCTGCTCTGCTTTGCCTCTGCTCTGCTTTGCCTCTTCTCTGCTCTACCTCTTCTCTGCTCTACCTCTTCTCTGCTCTACCTCTTGGACCTTTTTTCTTATCTTTCCATCTTCACTCAAGGACATCTTTCCATGACTCAACTACAAGTAGTTATACACTTCAACAACCTTGGAATGATCATCAAGGTTAGCATTACAATCATCAACCATTGGAACAATCTCCAAGGTTGGCATTACAATCATTTATAAAATAGGTCTTGATCTATTACAATATTATGCAAGGGAGATGAAGTAAAAGTGTACACAGATCACACCACACCTTAGCTGGGACTCAAACATGATCTTTCACGCAACAACACGCTTCCATAATCTTCAAGGGATCTCCACAACCACTAGAATCAACCAAGTTAGCTAAGACTAGTGAAATCTTAGAAAATTGACATGAAGTAAATGATAAAAAATGCAAATCAAACGAATGCAAACCTCATATCAACCCACGATCTATTGATAGGGTTGAGAATGCCACACCCAAAGCACTCTAGCTTTACCCAAAGAGATGAATGTTGATTGCTCGATTCTGCAGCATAACGGTGAAATAGGGATAGATAGATGAATGATTGGATGAATGCAAGATAGATGAATGAGAGATTGAGAGGAAAATTTGGTAGAGTAAGTATGCTAGAAGAAGATTTGATACAAATGGCTCAAGAGAGGCTACCTTTATAAAAAAGGCAAATTCGAATGGATGGTTGTGATTGCAAGTTATGTTGGATGCTATAGACAGTCAAGATCGATTAGGGTTGGATTAGGGTTTCCCACTCAAAGAGGGATTGTAGTCACATGACAAGAGTGTGATGGAGAATAAAGGGAATCTAATTCAAATTTGAATTAGATTGACATATGAAGGCATATTAAGTGGAAGATGGAGACATGCGACATGTGTCGCAATGTGATGAGAGGTGAGGGGTTTATTCAAATTTTTAATTTGAATTATGTGAGACATGTGAAGGGGGATTATTAACTAAACAAATGGGACTTATTTAGTTAATTGGAATGTGATCAAGTGGAATTAATTAAATAAAGTGGGTTTATTTAATCAATCAGGAAGGTGATTAAGATGGGATGAACTAGGACCTAGTGATAAATGGGATTAAGTGGGATGAGATTAGATTAACTAGGATGAACTAGGACCTAGGGCAAAGACATACAAGGTCATGTGTAAACAAGACCTAGACAATTTTCAGCATCTACATTTGCCACTCTTTGAGATGATGTTTGAGATGATAAGATTTAAGTCTAGTAACATCATTTAAAAGAAGTTAAGGAAACAGATAGAGGAAAAGGATAGGGTGATGATGCCCACTCGAGAGGATATGCGGGTTGGACAAATGTGGGTATGCTTTTGAAATGAAATGGATTAGTCAATGTAGAAAGATGAAAGAATGGGTAGAAGAAATGAAGGATGTGTTATGCTGCAATGAAAGTGAGCAACCATGATGTTTGATGTTGCACTAGATGTTATGTACCAAGATATGAGGACCAAGGTGACGATGTGTCTCATTCCCCAGCATAATACAACCTTGTCTAGATACAAGATATGAATATTAGCTGGGTTGGATGTGATACAAATGCAAGATAAAAATGATAACACACACAAGCAAGCAAGCAAGCATGCACAAATGATACAAAACAAACAAGGTATTGGCCATGTCAAGCTGTAAACCAATGATTGATTGACTGATTGCTTGATGAGGATAGTGTTGATGCAGAACGCACTGTGAAGTAGCAAAACTATTCAAAAAAATCAAACCCTTGAATTTGCTGAACCACCGAACCTTTGAACCATTGAACTTCTCTACCGGTTGAACTAGTTTGAACCTTTGAATTGTTGAACTGTTGAACTTGTTGAACCACATGTTGGTGCCTGCATGAGCAGTCAGTTTTCAAGCATATAAACATGCATGCACCCTCCAAAAAAATCCAAAAAAGGTTCTAAGTCTTTGGGCCTCCTACACATTTTTCAACATCAGCATCATATTTTCTTCAGAGGAGGTCATCATCATCATGTTTCCGGTCATCACCCTTTTGTTTCTCGTGGGGGTCATCATCATGTTTTCTACTAGCCTGATCTTTCTCCTGAGGTGATATTTTAACATCGAGTGATCTTTGTTAAGATCATCCTGATGATGTTGCTACAAAGTCCTAAGCATGACCTGATCTTCCGTGGGGTCATCATATTTGAACATTAGGCGATCTTTGTTAAGATCATCCTGATGTTGTTTTATCACTTCATGTTCGTTGTTTTATCACCCTGATGATGTTGACGTCATTCTTATGTTAGGGTGATATCCACTTTTCTGCCTGTCTACATCATGATATTTCTGAAGGGAGATATCCACCTGTCGGCTTCATGGATTGTCCAGTGGGGGGTGATCATTTCAAATATCTATCATATTCATATATCACCCTGATCTTATAGTGGAGCTACAGTGTAGCATGATATTTGTGCATGAGGATGATATTTCTAATTATCTGGTTATCTTCCGAATATCATCATGATGCCGATATGATGGTGACGTCATCAAGGTCCGAGGGGTCATATTTTAACATCAATCATTTTGTGGAGATCCCCTGATATTTGCAAATATGACGATGACGTCATCCGGATATGAGGAGGTGTGTGATAGGTAGATATGTTGATGACATCAGTAGGATATGACGGTGACATCATTAGGATGTTCATCAGCTAGACATTTGGTATCAGCTAAGTAGGAGGATCTTCCTCCGATGCATCAAGTTGTGCCGATGATGGTGAATATCAGGTTGGTATTTCACGTGAAGGTAAGATTGGTCATCAGGCTGATATTCAAACATCAGGGTGATATCTTTTATCAGGTGATGTGGATGGCATGATACTTTCCCGTAGGGTGATATTTTTTGTGGGGTGATATTTCACATCGGGGTGATGTGAATTATCAGGGTGAGCTCATGCAGATGATGATGTTGATGTCACGGTGATATTGAGTATCTAGATATCATGCTGGGGGATGATGATGATGAAGGTCTTATACTAGGTGCCATCAATAGCAAAATCACCGACATTATATGTGCTCACGACCTAGTATATAAAGTGTTAAGGAGGTTGCTGCGGGGTGCATGTGGGATAATTAGATCTTGCATGATTTAAATTATCAGGATGATACATTTTGGTGGGAAAGGTTTGCGATGCATAGTATTCTGCATTTCCCAAGGCCACAAGTTGGTGCGCCATTAATGGCGGATCTTACAGGGTATGGGCGATGGCGTGGACGGATCTGACACCTGACTGAAGTTGTGAATCCCCAAGCGGCGGCACAGGGCTCAAGAACCACTTCCTATCTCTTCCTCCACCTGCTGCATTCAATGCGATGAGCACCATTTTCTCAATGTACTATATCTGGAAAATTTTGAGTTTGCCTGGTGGTTAATGCTGAGTACCTCCTTGCTATATAAGTAGGGCTGTGTTGCTCATTTGAAGGTTGTTGAAGACCTGGGCATTTTTTTGTGTAAATAATGAAAGACAGGGCATGATCTCAGTTGTTCTATCCCATTTTGGAGTTTATGAGTTGCAACATGAATGTATTTTGCACATATTTTTAGTTTCAATGTTGATTTTATATGAGAAATGCTTCATTGCATGTGTTTATCTGCTTGTCTCCATTTGCTGCATGTTATTCTCCTTCTTTTGAATTTGGTTGCTAAGGGTTTCTCAAGTTCTAGGGTATGGTTTTCTGTATCACATGTTTGATCTCTAACTTCCATTCAAGGAGTGGATTAAACTGTTTTAGGTCAAGTATGGAGAAGGTTGCATGTCAGCAGGGATATCTGTAAGTAGAGGCAGTTAGATACCCATTCTTGGGTGATGTTTGTAAGGCAAGTAGCAGTCCAACCCCCTAAAACTTGAGTGAAAGTTGCAAACCATCTGTTGTATACGTCTAGTTGACTCCTTGCCCAATGGATAGGCCCAGTCTGCTTCTGGATTAGTAGTTATGAGCCAAAACCCCTTGTCTTGCATCCAGGACATTATGTCCACCCATTTCATCACCTCAACCTGTTAGTGTAGGAGTAGGATTAGGAACCCCTGCATACTCTCATACCCAACCAGGCACATATGTCCAAGAATGTTGCCAACCTTGTGATCTATCATGTAGATCTTGGTCCATACATGAGAGTATTATGCCTGATGCTATCAAGCTAAATCTTCATATCATTGAACTAGTCAAGGTTACATCTTGAGTTATAGGGATACCCCCCTTTGTGTGGCAGAACCAGAAGTGAAGGGGAGGTAGCTCACATAACCTCCTATATTAGTTGGCTGAATCTACCTGTGCATTGGAGCTGGCAAACCCTTTACAGATCTGGTAACCAACACCACACGAACCGTTCAACTATCGGCGAGAGAACGCTTATGAACTCTTGAACCAAATTGAACCTTATGAACCTCCAAGCACAATATCAGTAAGACTTAACTTATTAGGAGGTGAGTTTTTCTATCAACCGATAGGCTGATAATACATTGATACAAGTTCTCCACTTAGTCTTCCTTTATCGGTAAGACCACCCTTTGTCGGTGAAACTTTTCCTTTGTGTGCCGATACACTTGGTCACCCTGATCACTCTTTGAGTAGACTAAAACTATCACTCTAAGGTTTAAATCTCCTACCGATGACCACTGTCTCGCTGATGATGCCTTCACAACTGCAAGTCCTCAAATCATCTAACTTCCAACCCAGACCCTAGCACATGGAGATGCTAGGTCTCCTACTGTACGGATTGTTCCATTTCAATTCCCTACACCACCAACCTCAAAACAAAACAAAAGAAAAAAAACAAATATATATATATATACACTGAAGCCATTCCACCGATCTCAATGAGAGTCAAACCAGTGGAATGCCTCAACAAGCCATTTTGTGACAAACCACAGGAAGGTAAAATCTACAATGAACAAATTATGAAAAATTTGAACACAAAAATAGGAAACACTGAACTGATGGAACAGAGTCTTATTCTTCTTCAGCATAGGATTGAACTTACACAACCAAATTTAGAACCGAACACAAATGTTTGTTCTGCTACCAATTTATCCCAACACATTGGGAGATTAAATAGTTCATGATAGTTGGGGAAGGCCAACTGCTTCATATCCCCAAACTGCTTCTATTACAATTGAACAAAACAAACAACTGGTCAGTTTGACCTTATCCAAACAAAAACAAAAGATTTGTTAGGTGCACCTGCACCATACTCCCAGGGCTTAAACGAAATCAAGTCCCTTGAGGAACCAAGTCTGAAATATTAACCCCATGCTTGATGATGTCTTCCTTGCTCATCCAGGTAGCATCCTCATTAGTCAAACCATGCCATTTGACCAGATATTACTTCTAGGTTTTATGCCTGGTCTTCTTCTGAACTTTGGTGTCCAAAATACATTCCAGCTATACTGGTTGACTCGGTGGAAGATTAGAAATCCATTCTACATCCCCTGCTTCTGTCACATCTGAACTAGCAACATTGTCTCCTCTGAATGGAAACAGGTCAGACATATTGAAAATGGGTGATATTGCTAAACCCAGAGGAAGTTCAATCTCATAGGCATTAGGCCCAAATTTGTGAACAATCTTGCATGGACCAATCATTTTCATAAGAAGTTTCGTGGGTTGCCCCTTCGGAAGTCTTTCCTTCTTCAGATATGCCATTACCAGATCCCCAACTTTGTATTGGACATCCCTTTTCTTGTGATTAGCTCTCTCCTTGTATTTCCCTGTGTTCTTCTGGATAGTTTCCCTTATAGCATCATGGATATCCTTCATGCTGACTGCAAAATTTTCTCCTTGTGCACTCCTTTTCTCCATGTTCTGGAGATCCCTAAGCTCCAAAATTCCCCTGGGATGAATCCCATATACAACTTCAAAAGGGCTCTTTCCTGTGCTCCTATTAACAGAATCATTATATGCAAACTCTGCTTGTGGGATGACCATATCCCATGCTTCTCCATGTTGTTTAGTCAAACACCTCAAAAGATTACCCAGTGATCTATTCATGACCTTAGTTTGTCCATCCGTCTGAGGGTGATAGGCTGATGTGAAAGATAATTGAGTGCCCAATTTCTTCCATAAAGTGCGCCAAAAATGTCCCACAAATTTGGGATCTCTATCAGTGACAATATTCAATGGCAAACCATGAATTCAAACAATCTCCTTGAAGAATAGACTAGCAATGTGTGAAGCATCATTGGTACATTTGCATGGCACAAAATGAGCCATTTTACTGAATCTATCAACTACAACAAATACATTGTCGAAAACTCTTTGAGTCCGGGGAGGACTCAAAACAAAATCCATACTAATGCACTCCCATGGCCTTTGCGGAATTGGAAGTGGTTGATAGAGACCAGCATTGGATGAAGTTCCTTTTGCCCTCTAACAAATGTTACAAGTTTCTACAAATTTCCTGACATCTGTTTGCATCTTAGGCCAGAAATAAATCCTTCTCACTTGTTCCAACATCTTGTCTAGTCCAAAATGACCTCCAAGACTACCACAATTCTTTTCTTTTATGATGTTCTCCCTCATGGAACAGCTAGGTACACACAATTGGCTACCTTTGAATAGTAGCCCTTGCTGTAACAAATATTTAGAAAAATCAGAATGATAGGAATCTGAAAATTGTGAAAAAACTTCATATATCTCTTTGAAGTCCTCATCATCCTGGTACATATTCTTGAGAGAATCCACTCCCACACTTTGCAATTGGATTTCCTATATAGTGCACACCCTTCTTCTCAGAGCATCTGCCACCTTGTTGGCTTGTCCCTTCTTATGTTTGATGGAAAAAGTGTATGCCTGGAGTTGCCCAACCCACTTCATGTGTCGGTGGTTTAACTTCTCCTGTGAATTTAGAAAACTCAGAACATGGTTGTCAGTATAAACAATGAATTCTTTTGGCAAGAGATAGTGTCTCCATTTTTTCAATGCTTGAACCATTGCATACAATTCTAAATCATACGTGGAATACTTTCTTTTAACATCATTCAACTTTTCGCTAAAGAAAGCAACAGGTCTACCTTCCTGACTCAAGACAACACCAATGGCAAGGTTATTGGCACCACATTCCATAGTAAACAACTTATTAAAATCAGGCAAAACCAAAATGGGTTTCTCTGCTACCTTCTGTTTAAGAATCTCAAAAGATTCATTTGCTGCTTTATTCCAAACAAACTTACATTTATGCCCTCCTTTTATGGTATCCAGAATAGGTGCACAAATGTGACTAAATCCCCTTATGAATTTCCTATAAAAGGTTACCAAACTGTGAAAACTTCTTACATCACTTACAGTTTTAGGTGCTGGCCAAGACAGAATAGCATCTACCTTTTCTGGATCTATTTTCAAATTGCCCTTGGATATCACAAATCCAAGGTATGTGAGTTCTTCCTTCATGAAGACACTCTTCTCCATATTGATCATCAATTTCTCCTCATGCATCTTCTTCAACACCTGTTCCAAATGTTGCAAATGTTCTTCCTTTGTCCTGCTAAAAATCAGAATATCGTCAAGATAGACAACAACAAATTTGCCAATAAAATCTTTCAATACCTCATTCATTAGACAAATGAAAGTGCTTGGAGCATTGGATAGTCCAAATGGCATCACCACCCACTCATAAAGACCCTCATTAGTCTTAAAGGCTATCTTCCATTCATCCCCTTGTCTAATCCTGATCTGATGGTATCCACATTTGAGATCAATTTTAGAAAAGTACCAAGCTCCACCCAAACAATCCATATGGTCCTCTATTCGGGGCATAGGAGACCTATATCTGATGTTGATCTTATTTATGTCTCTCAAATCAGTACATAACCTCCATTTGCCATCCTTCTTGGGGAGCTAAAACTGTAGGTACAACACATGAACTAAGACTTTTCTTCACCAAGTCCTTATCCAACAGTTCTTGCACTTGTTTAGCAATTTCCTCATTCTAAGTAGGTGTCATTTTATAGGCTGGTTTATTTGGCAATGTGGATCTTGGGATGAAGTCAATTTGATGACTTACGTCTCTCACAGGGGGTAGTGTATTGGGCATATCCTCCACCATGATACTCTTATACTTGTCTAACAATTCCTGCACTTCCTTAGGGACTTTTTCCTTGCTGTTTTTAGACAAATCAGAATTGTCTTTAGGTTTCAAAATTAGAGCATACCCCTAGGTTCCCTCTTCTTTCAGAGTATGGAGAAACTCTTTCCCACTCACTAACATGATACTTGAGCCTACATTCTTGTCTACACCCTCTTCTGGTAAAGGATCCATCTCATACTACCAAGGTCTTCCTAATAGTAAATGGCATGCATCCATGGGAATTATATCACACAACAGTTTGTCCCTATATTCCCCTATTTGAAATTCTACCCAAGCTTGTTCATCAACTAAGACTTGTTGCCCTTTGTTCAGCCAGAACACTTTGTATGGACTAACATGTGGCAATCTTTTCAAATTCAATTTCTCTACCATTTCTACTGAAACTAAATTTTTAGTTGAGCCAGAATCAATAATTATCTTACACCTTTTGCTAGAAACTTTACACAGAGTTCGTAATAGTGTCTTGCTCTGGGGTGGTTCCTTGTTCTGTGGCACTTTCAACATTGTTCTTCTCATCATGAGACTCTCTCCATCTTGTGTTGGAGCTACGCTTCCCATAGGTGAAGTCACACTCTAACAATCTTCTTCCAGAATCAGCTGGCTCCTTCTCTCTCCTGCATGAGAGCTTGAGGCTTTCTCCGGACACTTGCCTGCTGTGTGCCCAATTTGGTTACAACTATAACATCTTCTTGTGAAGACATTAGGACCTCTTCCATTGGGCCTCCTTCCTCTGAAGCCCCCCCTAGAACTAGATTCTCCACTATGTTCTTGTTGACTGGACTCCCCTTGATTTTTCTAGAACTAGTTTCTACCACCGAAATTATTTCTGCCTCTGAAATTCCTTCCACCTCTGCCTTTGTTCTGCTGATCTCCTTTTCTTTTCAATTTCTCTTCTACTCTCAGTGCCACCTAGAAGCTCTTGTCCACTGTTTTGGGTGTCAGAATGATAATTTCATCTTGAATACTATATTTTAGGCCATTAATATACCTAGCAACTCTTCCTTTTTCAATCTCAGGAAGTCCACACCTTAGAGACAATTTGTGAAATTCCTTTGTATAGGTGGATACATCCATATCCTTCTGTCTGAGATTCTGCATTTTCCTATATATTTGCACTTCATAATCTGCAGGTAGGAACTGAACCTTTATCCTCTCTACCATCTGACTCCAGGATGAGATCATCCTCTTTCCACTCTTCACCCTTTCTCCCTGGTTGTAGTTCCACCACGTGAGTGCAACACCTTTCAATTTTGTCTTTGCAAACTTGACTCTTTTATTCTCCGGTACCTCCTTGTACTCGAAGTAATTGTTCAAAGCCTTGACCCATCCGATGACTTCATCTGCATCCATCTTTCTACTGAACATCAAAATCTCCATTTTTGATTCAGACGACTCCTTACTGAGTGTCCTTATGGCCTCCAAAAATTGTTTCTGGTCTGCAGATATATCTACCTATTTTGAGGTTGTTTCCTCTTCCCCATCTTCTTCTTCTTCATCAGTCTCCTCGTCTGATTTCCTGCCTTTTCTCAAGGTCTTCAACTTAGCCTGGAGTGCTTCCCTAACCCCAGCTTTAATTTTCTCTTCCATTTCTTGAAATTTCTTGGCCACCTCAGTGGTCATTCCTTTTGGAGGCATGGCACTGGCCTCTCCTTCGCTCTTGTCTGCTGACATACACAGATCTTTCAGAGCATGTCACACATAGAACATCCAAAGATCTAATACCAAAATGATGCAGAGCGCACTCCGAAATGGCAAAACTATTCAAAAAAATCAAACCCTTGAATTCGCTGAACCACCGAACCTTTGAACCATTAAACTTCTCTACCGGTTGAACTAGTTTGAACCTTCAAATTGTTGAACTGTTGAACTTGTTGAACCACACGAACCGTTCAACTATTAGCGAGAGAACGCTTATGAACTCTTGAACCAAATTGAACCTTATGAACCTCAAAGCACAATATTGGTAAGACTTAACTTATCAAGAGGTGAGTTTTTCTATCGGCCGATAGGCCGATAATACACTGATACAAGTTCTCTGCTTAGTCTTCCTTTATCGGTAAGACCACCCTCTGTTGGCTGAACTTTTCCTTTGTGTGCCGATACACTTGGTCACCCTGATCACTCTTCAGGTAGACTAAAACTATCGCTCTGAGGTTCAAATCTCCTACCAACGACCACTGTCTCACCGATGATGCCTTCACAACTGCAAGTCCTCAAATTGTCTAACTTCCAACCTAGACCCTAGCACATGGAGATGCTAGGTCTCCTACTGTATGGATTGTTACATTTCAATTCCCTGCACCGCCAACCTCAACACAAAACAAAAGAACAAAAACAAATATATATACATTGAAGCCATTCCACTAATTTCAACAAGAGTCAAACTAGTGGAATGCCTCAACAAGCCATTTTGTGACAAACCGTAGGAAGGTAAAATCTACAACAAATAAATTATGAAAACTTTGAACACAAAAACAAGAAACACTAAACTGACGGAATAGAGTCTTATTCTTCTTAAGCACAGGATTAAACTTACACAACCGAATTTAGAACCGAACACAAATGTTTGTGTTCTGCTACCAATTTATCCCAACACATTGGGAGATTAAACAGTTCATGACAGTTGGGGAAGGCCAACCACTTCATATCCCCAAACTGCTTTTATTGCAACTGAACAAAACAAAAAATTGAAAATGAACAACTGGTCAGTTTGACCTTATCCAAACAAAAACAAAAGATTTGTTAGGTGCCCCTACACCAAGTGTTGTCATTGCAGGGAATGATATATCCCTAGATCAATGCAAGGATGTGGGAATGATATATCCTATTGATGATAATGATGCTGATTGATTAATTGATTTGGCTTACAACAAGATTAGGATCAAGACCAAGGATGTAATTGGATAATTTGACAAGATTGATTAACTTGATTGGTATGGATAAATGATAACTTGCATTTGGATCATTGCTTGGATTGATTTGATAAGGATGAAATGGAAGAAGTGATTTGAAGGATAGATGATGATGATGATTTGATTGATGAAGAAAGGAATGTTTTGAAAGATTGATGAATTGATGAAGATAGATAATAGAAGAATGATGAAAGAAAAAAGAGGAATATCGTCTTAGTGAAGATTAGAAGAATTATGGAAGAAGTCTATCACCTATGCCTGAATCTGAGTACTTCCTTCGTATCCCAGATTGCCTACATACCCTGTATCCATGAGATCAAGGCACTTAACGATAAAGATGAGATGTAGTTCTGATTTGTGTTTTATTGATGGAATGATATGGATTGGATTAATTGGATTTTGATTGATTGATAAATTAACTTGATTTGATGATGATATTATTAGATTTGTTTTGATGGATTTGATGTGATGAATTTGATGATGTGATTGATTGAGTTGATGATTTGATTGAATTTTGTTTTGATTTCATGATTTGATTGATGATTGGATTGATTTGCTTGGAAGAATGTGATTTTGATGATTTGATGTGGAATGGTTTTATTTATTGGATTTTGTTTGATTTTTATTTTTTTTGGATTTTTTGACATATTGTGATTTTTTTGTCTTTTTGGGAATATTTTGATTTTTTTTGGTTTTTGGTATGTTTTGAATTTTTGGAGTTTTGACGTGTTCTATTTTTTTTTGTGTTTTTTGAAATGTTTTGATTGATTTTTTTTTGGATTTTTGAAATGTTGGCATTGGATGATCATTTTGATAGCCTTTATGCTAAGTACCAATGACAAGGGGGAAACCAAGTCTAGGTGCAAGGGAATGAATGGGATTCGACAAAAGGATGGACAATAGTGGATGGATGAAAGGGTCATGATAAATGGATGGAATGGGATGAAAAAGATAGGTTATAGAATGGCAAGCTCGTGATAAATGGATGGATACAAGGATAGGCTATAGTGGATGGAGGGGAAGGCTCATAAGGGAGCTAGGATGTGATCTCCAAGGACTATGTCGCATAGGAATAACATGCCCCATTTTAGGTTGTAGACTTAGGTTTTTTCAGGACAATGCTTAAGGCAATGGGATGATAGGATGGATTCGATAAGATGGATAAATGGGTAATGACTAGAGGATAATGATAGGATGGGTTGGATGGGATGGAAAAATCAGTAATAGAAAGAGGGTAATGATAGGATTGGATAGGATAATGTCAAGATAAGGTATGTCAAGAGATACCCAAAACATGTTTCAATGTTTTGCCCCCATGTCTCTGTCAAAATCAAAAGGAGGAAGGGAGGATGGATGGACTCAATATGATAGGAATGTGTATGGATAAGGATGGTAAGATAGGATATGAAAATGATATGTAGGATGAGACAAGGTGCCACCAAGTGTAAGTGGGAGAGAAGATCAACCTACAGATGACACCTATTTGCCAGGTTTTCATCATGGTACTTATCTAAGGCGCTTGTTTACCAGGGTTTCACCATTGGACGAAAGGATTTCTCTTTACTTGTTTCTTTTCTTTTTTTTTTTGACTTTTTTAGATTTTTTTATTTTTGAATGGGAAAGGGAGGGATATGGATGGGTGGGACTCAAGTGTCTAGTTCCACGTAATGTTATAGTCCCATTAGAGAAGGATGTCATCACAAATGGACCATGTCAAGTCATTATGCTCATCGATGTTGGTAAGGTGATTGTGTGAAAGTGAGATGGATCAGGTAGATACTAGATTATGATGTGGATTTATGGAGGGATCAAAAGTGGATTATGATGTGGATTATGTAGGGGTGAAAGTGGATTATGATGTGGATTATAATGGACTTATGAAAAAGCATGGACCATAGGAAGGTGATGGGGGAGATATGTAGGATAATGAGTGAATGATGGAGTCATGGAGGTGTGAAAAGGAATCATGACCAATGGTTGCACACACCATGATAAACATGGAAGCTTTTGAGTGGATGGTGGTGTAGGAAGCAATGGTGATGTTTTCTTAGGAGATGGATGATTTAAGACTTTTGGAACCCACATGGACTTAGTATTTTTATGATTTTTGCTTTTCATGTGGGATGTTTGGGATGTTTGAATGGAATGACATTTTTGAATGGAGGAGGATGGTTGGGATTTTTGAGAGGTGGATGCCTCATTTGACTTGATTGATTTTTATTTAGGGACCCATATCATTTTAGTTTTTTGACTTTCATTTTGGAGGTATGGGCTTGGATGGATTTTTAAATGTACCTTGCTTTGAATTGATTTCCTAAGGCATTAGGATCCTTAGGATTTTTGGCTTTATGTGAGGAGGCATCTAAATGTTTACATTTAGATCCCACAGGGTGGATGGAATGAGTGGAATCTCCTTGTTTATACAATGCGTGCACTTGTTGGTCATGATTAGGATTGTAAGGATACTTATGGATAAATGGATAATTAGGTGTTGATAGAAGTGGAGGTAAAGTGGATGGAGGGATATTTGGAGTTGGAAGTAATGGAGGTAAAGTGGATGGCAAAAGGTGAATGGTCGCATGCTTTTGACATTTGTAGGATGATGGGGGTGGAATGGCCACGTATGTTTTAGGAATATGATGGGGTTTATGATGGAATGAAGTGGATTTAGGAAGTGTGGAGGAAGTACCAACATCGTTATATTGTTGACCTTGGGGTGTGTAACCAAGGCCAAATGAATGAGGAGGGACCTTGACATGGATTGGCTCCAAAATGCCTTGTTCATGTAGGCCTAAACCTTTGCCTTGGTAGTTCATGTTTTAGAGCATGCGATTGACTATCAGACTAGGTGCAGTTTGGACACTAGAGTTGAGTTGATTATTGGATGGAGAGGGTGAGGTGGAGGAAAAAGGTTGTTGTTGTGCTAGGGAAGAACACTCATACATGAAAGTGGATAGGCCAAGGGGATATGGTGGTGGATTTGAAATGGAATCAATGATGGATGTGGAAGGATCATTAGGATATTTCTTATGTTCATTAGGATCCAAAATATTTGTTTGATCTTCTATATTTGCTTTGGAGGCACATGTCTCATCATCACAAGTGGAAGGTGTAGGATCATGGATTGGGCTAGATGGAGGATGACTAGGAGCAATTTGGATGTCTTGCTCATGGATGGGTATGGAAGGAAGGATATGTGGAGGGATAACTTATTGATCATGACATGCAAAAGGTCTAGCTAAGAGGCTCATAATGATTTTGATGAGTTTGGTGAAGAAGGTCATCATGGTTTTCATTATCATGGATAGGACCTTGATTATAAATGTGATCATAGATAGGATTAAACATGCTATGGATAAGATCACTTTTCTCATGAATAGGGTTATGATCATAAAAATTGTCATGATCATAGAAAATATGTGGGTCATGGATCTGTGGATCTTGGATATGCTTTGATCTTGAATTAGATTAAGGGTTGATGTTTCCTCATGCGTAGGATTATGCTCTTGACACACCTCTTGATCTTCTTGAGTGGAAGGGGATAACTCTTGGATAGGTTCAATAGGCTCTTGGATAGTCTTGACATGTTCTTGAGGGTTATTGATATGAGGGCATAATGGTGCTTGACTTGGATTTGGAGTTGAAGACTCTTCACTAGGTTCAATGGGTTCTTCATGGTCATTCACATGAGGGGATAATGGAATTTGACTTGGGCTCATAGTATTAGGCTCTTGATTAGGCTTGATAGCTTGTAGATCACATGATGGGGCTGTAGGGTTGGACATGGTATTGGTGGACTCAGTAGGAGGCTCAAGAATAGGTGTTTGACATGGGGGTGGTTGATTCCTCGCTAGTAGCCATTGGATCACATCCTTTGCAAGTGTATGTGTGAATGGGTAATATAGTGGATGGATGATAATAGTAGATAGGGTTGGAGGCTTAGGATCATGATTAGATTAAGGGCTAATTGGATGGATAATAGGATTAGATGGGTTGGGACTTGGGCTAGATGGAAAGATAATGGAATTAGAGGGATTGGTTTTATCCAAGACAATCTTACCACAATCTTCTAGGTTCTTGAACATCTTTGAAATCAGACACAAGTGGATATGGTATGGCCTATAGCTATGGTATGCACAATAATGATTTTTATTATACCCTCTAGGTTTAAACATAAATGGATAATATGCTTATAGAGGGTATAGCTCAATCAAATTTGCTTGGACCAATTTCTCTAAAAATATCTCCATGGAATATTTTAATGAAGAATTAGTGGAACATGGGATGAAGGTGATGAAGGTGATGAAGGACTTGATAAATGTGTTGGGATGGGACTAGTTGGTTCATGTGTTGGCATATGATTGGAAGGTGAAGGTGACTCAAAGGAAGTACTTGCTAGGTTGGTTTCACCCTTGTCAAAGGATTTTAGGTCTTGCACAAGATGACTTGGACTTTCTTGATTTATGTACATAGGGCTATTTGGGCTTGCTTGTTGTTCTTGTAAGGACATTTGATTTCCATGTGGATAGGTTTGGTGATGAGGTGGCATGATAGGACTTGTAATTGAAAGGTCTTGTGAGGTGGATTGTTGTGGACATTGGTTGATGTTGGAGGTTTGTTGAGAAAGTAGTTGGGATATGATAGCAATGGAGTTAGGATCATTGGATAGTAGACTTATGGAAGTACTTGTGTTTGTGGTGTTGTTAGGAATAGTGAGGGTGATTTATGGTATGGATGTGGCAGCATTAGTATTTGGATTATGTGCTTGTTGGGCTTGTGATGGAATGTGGGAGCATTGATATTGGCCTAGGACTTGATGTTGTGGGAATTGTTGATGTTGTGGTGACACAGGATCTTCTTCCTTTCTATATAACCAAGTTGCCTAAGTTGGTTAAGCATTCGTTTGGTGCCATAAGTATCATTCTCATAGGTTTTGTTTAGAAATTCCATGTCCATGTTTGCAAGTGGTAAATGTGGAGAATTGATTGGATGAATATTTGATGATGTGGATGATGTGTAAATACTTAGGATGATGTTGATGTAGAGTGATTGGGATCAAACTTCAAGACCTTAGGATGATTTGATTTGATTTGTTTTTGATGGAGGGCTCTCTATGCTTGAGATAGACTAATGATCTCAAGTAAGAGGTTGATTGAATTTATTCTCTATACTTAAGGTAGACTAATGACACTCAAGTAATAGAGGGTTGATTGGATTGATTTAATTGGATGACTTACTTAAGATAGACTAATGATCTCAAGCAAGTTGGGATAACGATTGATGATGATCAACTAAGGTCTTGATTTTTGATTGGGTTGATTTGGGTTTGGATTGGGATGAAAGTAGTTGGGATGTGATTTGGCTTGGGATGATTGGATGATGTGTAATGACTAGGATGATGATTAGGATGATTAGGATGATGACTTAGATATGATTAAGAATGGCAAGATTGTATGAATTGGATTGATTAGGATGGTGACTAGGATGATTAGGGGTTGATTAGAAAGAAGGTGGTTTGAAATGATTAGGGTTTGAATTATGGTGACTTGGATATGATTAGGAATGAAGTGGCTAAAAATGGGTGATTAGGATGAATGTGATTGGATTTGAATGTGGTGGAAGAATGAGTTAGATGACTTGTCTTTATATGTTTGGTGTATAACTTGATTCGGCAATGTTCAATCAAATGATCACACATGTACAAACATGATTCACTCATGCAAGACACAAAAGCAATTTAAGATTTTGAAAATGAAATGTAATGATGATCAAACAAGCACACGTGGAAGAAACATCAACAAGCCCTGTTGTCTAGTTTGAAATGGGGTATGGTCAATTAGGTCTTGGGCTATGTTTACATGAGGTTGACTAGGAATTGAAAGTGAAATCCTGCCACATAGCTGGGACAAAGGGGTAACCCACCCTTCACCTTCACTTCCCAAAGGTATAAAGTTCTTTGGGGCTTAGCCAAGAGTGATAAGATTCCAACTCCCAATGAGGGTGTCTTTTAATTCAGCCTCAATTGAGGTCGTCCCTAGGGGTGATGAAATCCCCTAGAAGGCCTCCTAGGAAAGGGTAAACAAAAGCAAATCAAGTGAGGTGTTTTTGATCTCCAAGATCACCTTGCGGTGCGAGGAGAGAGCATACACATGCACACTTGACTCACACTCACACTTGAAAATTAACCCTTAGAAAATGAAATGTGTGTGTGAAAATTGAATGGAGAAGACGTGTTTTTGATTCTCAAGATCGCACAAAGCATGTGAGAAGAGCGTACATACCACTAATCACATGCAACTTCACCAAGCAATGAAGGAACTTGTTCTTGTTTAACCCAAAGTCAAGATGTGTGATTGAAGACAATGGTTAATTTTAGCCCAATTTTTGATGTGTGATCAAGACAAATGTTCATTTTATGAGCCCAAATCGAAAGGTGTATGCAAACAGTGATTCACGTTATGTCCCAAATTGAAGTGTGTTTGCAAACAAGATTACAAAGAAATGGGAAATAGAATGAGTGCACCTGGTTAATTTGCTGTCCAAATTTCTATATTTTCTGATCCTGATGTTGTTCCAGCCTTGTATGATCACCTGCAAGTCACCAAAGCAAGAAAGGAGCAAGTAGACTAGCCAAGATGATCATTATGCAAAAATCAAGAATCTGATGAAAAATGGACTGATATAAAAAAATGAGTTGCATGAACAGATTCTACATGAAATTCTATGCACTTTGAGAAAAAATTTCGCTGAAAAAGGATGAAATATGCAAAAGTTATGTGCGTTTGAAGTTTAAAATCAAATTTGACTTTGACTCCGAAAAAAGGATAGAAAAAGGTACTTTCACTTGATAATTCCCTCACAGCTAGGAAGTTCTTCCTCCCATCTTTCTGACACCATCAATTTTGTGCGATTTCGTTACCATATACAAAAGTTGTAAAAATTTGAAAAAAAATCGCCTATTAAAACAATGTTAGAAAGATGAGGACAAGCTTAACCATTAAACTAACCACTAGCTGTTTGTTTCTTGTGGTCACATGTTATGTCTTCTAGAAGTTTATGGTTAGCCAATGAATAATTGGTCTCCCATATGACCAGGGCTAGTGGCAAGAGAAAAAAGAGTTTTGAAAATAGACTACCGGGGGTCAATGTCAATGTGACCAAGAGCGAGTGTCAATGTCCGCGCTCTTGTCCAAAAAAATAAACCAAAATGGGGAGCAATTTGATTTTTTTTTTTGTTTATTTAAAATGTTTTTCTTTAGCACTTCTAGAAATTTAGGGAGGTTGCAGGAAACTAGACCTCCAGAAAACCAACCGGACCAGTCGATCGATGGTGATGAGGCTTAAAGTGGTTTCCTGTGGCGACCAAGACCGATGCTTAGGGTTTTTGAAGTGGCATCAGGACAAATGCCATATGCAGAACATCGAGGGTTTTTTGGGGATTTGGCATGGAGGTGAATGGAATAGGTCACCACCCACAATAGTAGACTAGAGACGAATGCCGAGTAATGGTGGTTGAATTCACAAGGGGCGGTGGAATTTGTAGGGCTTATGCCGAGTGGCGACCGGATCGAGAAGGTAAATGGCCATGGAAGACACACTGGTCGACAGACCCTCAGAGGTGGCAATGGGCTTTTAAAGAGTGTCAACCAACCTAAAATGGTGGCAGAGGGTTTGGCTGAGCAGCAGGCAGAAATTGAAGCTCATGGTGGCGATAGGGTAAAGGGGTAGGCGGTCGACTAGGGTTTTGACCTAGATGAAGGAAATGAACCCACAACAAATGCCCCAAACATGCTAAAACAAACCTTACCAGCAATAAGCCTCCACAACCAGACACAGACCCAAATCAAACAAGGACCATAGATGTTAACATGGATTTTGAGGTGGAAGATTAGGGTTAAGCTGGCAGTGGATATGTAGGATTTTGTCATAGTCAAAGACCAGTCACCATAAAATTGCCTGCAGCATACAAAAATCAAACTTGCAAGAAAAATGATTAGCTGCCAAATCTAATGAAACCCAAAACAAATCAATACCAGCAGAGACCTCACGTAGGCCATATGATTCCGTACAGTACGGCCTACGAAAATAACATTTTTTTTCAATTTTTTCAAAAATTTCCAATCACGAAAGATAGGCAAATTTACAGTCAAAATTCATGGAATCGACATCCTAATCATGAAGGTGTGGTCAATTTTCACCCAGGAGGTAACCTGCAATAGCTCACCTCCAAAACTTGCAAAACTTGACAAAACGAGGGTTAGAAATGAAAAATTTTGACAACAAAACCCTAGAAAAATGATTGATTAGATCCAAGCCACCAGACGTGCCAAATGAAATCTTAGAAAATTGACATGAAGTAAATGATAACAAATGCAAATCAGATGAATACAAACCTTATATCGACCCATAATCCATTGATAGGGTTGAGAATACCACACCCGAAGCACTCTAGCTTTACCCAAAGAGATGAATGTTGATTGCTCGATTCTGCAGCATAACGGTGAGATAGGGATAGATAGATGAGTGATTGGATAAATGCAAGATAGATGAATGAGAGATTGAGAGGAAAATTTGGCTGAGTAAGGATGCTAGAAGAAGATTTGATACAAATGGCTCAAGAGAGGCTACCTTTATAGAAAAAGGCAAATTCGAATGGATGGTTGTGATAGTGAGTTATGTTGGATGCTATGGATGGTCAAGATTGATTACGGTTGGATTAGGGTTTCCCACTCAAAGAGGGATTGTAGTCACATGACAAGTGTGCGATGGAGAATAAAAGGAATCTAATTCAAATTTGAATTAGATTGACATGTGAAGGCATATTAAGTGGAAGATGGAGACATGCGACATGTGTCGCAATGTGATGAGAAGTGAGGGGTTTATTCAAAATTTTAATTTGAATTATGTGAGACATGTGAAGGGGGATTATTAACTAAACAAATGGGACTTATTTAGTTAATTGGAATGTGATCAAGTGGGATTAATTAAATAAAGTGGGTTTATTTAATCAACTAGGAAGGTGATTTAGATGCGATGAACTAGGACCTAGGGATAAATGGGATTAAGTGGGATGAGATTAGATGAACTAGGATGAACTAGGACCTAGGGGACATATACAAGTTCATGTTGACAATGTGTTCTGTAGCTAGGACCTAGGGCAAAGACATACAAGCTCATGTGTAAACAAGACCTAGACAATTTTTAGTGTCTATAACTAGTTACATGCTACATTATCTAGGAAAAATCTTCAAACATGATCTCAATTCCTCAACACAGACCAAAGTCAAGATAGGAACATGATTAGGAGGCATCCACAAGCACGTTGTAATCATCAGGAGAAACTGTACAAACCTTAACCACTTTAACACTAGGAACTTCACACCAGAACACATGAACTTAACTGTCTTCAACTGTCATAAAAGAAAGATAGCTTGTAGACCACCAAAACATGAACCACTACAATTGTAGGCACCTATCATCATCCCAAACTTCCCTCTAGAACTGCAGTTTAAAATACTTTCTTGTAGAGAAATGCAGAGCATAATACTTTCTCCCTATCCCAAATGAACTTACAGAAAAAGTAGGTTTTACTCTTGTGACTGCAACTCTCTGAATTCTTCACACCAAAGGCTCAAACTTAGGATTTAGCATCTTCATACATTACTTTAAGTAACTTCGAATCCGCAAACCAAGATCTTCATCTAGCAAGAAATACAAAGAAATCTACTGGACTATTCTTTCAACATACAACTCACTATCTATACTGCACTTCATTGTAACTCACTTGTTTCTTCTGGAGAGGCCAATTTTCTCAATATCCTCAACATACAAAGCTTCTAAAAAAGTAATAGAATAAGATATAGTTTACACCAATGACAAAAAAGATATGTTGAGATCAATGACAACACCGATTAGGCACATACTTGCAACAATATCCCCCTTTGTCATTGATGGCAACATATGATGTAAAAAACTGCAACAACCATCAAGAAAAGATTCTCCACCTTTCTTTTTACACACCTGCACTCTTTCTTTCTACAAGATTCTCCCCCTTTCTCTTTACACATATGTGCTCTTTGTCTATCTAAGTTTTTCACATGACTTCTCTCCCCCTTTGACATCAATGGCAAAGGGCACATATTTGCACTCTTCTACTTTGATCCAATCTTTTTTCTAAACTCTTTGACTACTCCCACTAAGAAGTAGCCCTAAAAAGAAACAATCTGGATCCCTGAGCACCTATGGACTGATGCATTATTGTGCATCTTAGTTTAGAGCAGGAGGGGTGATAGCCCCTAACCTTTCTCTAAGATACTCAAAGGTATCCTTAGGCAGAGGCTTGGTGAAAATGCCTACAATATGATCTTTGGTAGAAACATACTTCAACTTGACTTCATTCTCTGTCACCTTTTCTTTTGGAAAGTGATACCTAATTGATATGTGCTTTGTCCTTGAATGCATCTTTGGACTCTTTGATATGTTTATGGCACTTGTGTTGTCACAAAAGATTGCAATTGGATCTTCATACACAAATCTGATGTCCTTTAAATTCTGCTTCATCCATAACACTTGAGTGTAATTGCATGCTGCTATAATGTATTCTGCTTCTGCAGTAGACAAGGATATTGAATCCTATTTCTTGCTCAACCAAGATACTAACCTTTTTCCCAAGAAGAATGCACCTCAACTTGTACTTCTTCTATCATCCACATCTCTGGCCCAATCTGCATCAGTATATGCATTAGTCATTGTCCTTAGGGTACCACAAACCATAATCCATTGTGCTTTTTAAATATCTCAAAATTTCTTGATTGCCATCACATGTGATTCCTTGGGTTCTACTTGAAATCTTGCTACAATACATACTGCATGCATTATATCAGGTCTGGATTGAGTCAGATAAAGTAATCCTCTAATTATAGATCTATAGCTTTTCTAGTTTGTCATGGGTGAGTTATCATCTTTACTCAACTTACAACCAGTTATCATAGGTGTGCAAACTGGTTTAGAGTCTTCTATCCCAAATTTGTTTAACAACTCTTTCACATACTTAGACTAAGAAATGAAGATACCTTTTTCTAATTGATTTATTTGCAGACCCAAAAGGAAGTTCATCTCACCAAACATGGACATTTCAAATTCACTCTGCATTTCTCTAGCAAAAGTTGAGCACATACCTTCATTACCTCCAAAAATAATATCATCAACAAAGACTGCAATGATTAGGATTTGTTCATCATTGATCTTGAAGTAGAGATTATTGTTTGTAGTACCTTTACTGAACCCTATCTGTATTAGGTACCTGTCCAACCATGCATACCATGCCCTGGGGTCTTGTTTTAATCCATAAAAAGATTTCTTCAATCTATACACCATGTCAACCTAATCTGATGACTGGAATCCTTCTGGATGTTCAATATAGACTTCTTCTTCCAACTCTCCATTTAAGAAAGCAATCTTCACATCCATTTGGTATACCTTGAAATTTTTGTAGACTGCAAAATCCAACAACATTCTTATTGCTTCAATCCTTACCACTGGACCAAATGTTTCTTCAAAATCTATTCCTTCAACTTGAGAGTATCCGTTGCATTCCAATCTTGCTTTGTTTCTTACCACTTCACCATTCTCATTCATCTTGTTTCTGAAGACCCACTTTGTTCCAATTACATTTTTATCTGTTGGTCTGGGAACAAGATCCCAAGTCTGATTCTTCTCTATTTGCATCAATTCCTCTCTCATAGCCTTTACCCAATTCTCATCTTTGCAAGCTTCATTCATAGTCTTAGGTTCAATCTTGGAAATTAGACAGAAATTTACTTGTTCTTCTATAGCTCTTCTTCTAGTAAGGATTCTTTTACTCTTATCTCCTATGATTTGATCCTTAGAATGATTGAGTTTTACCTACCTTGGTGTCTTGGTAGAATTCTCCAGAGCTTGATCCTCTTCATCTGAGCTATCTTCATGTTGCATGACTTCTGAAATATCTAGTTTATCTAATTCATATCCACTTAGTTCTGGAGACCTTTCCTTGTTTTCATCAACTTTGACATTTACACTCTCAATGATCTTATTTAGCCTCTTATTATAGCACCGGTATGCCTTGCTCTTGGTGGAATAAACAAGAAATATTCCTTCATCACACCTAGCATCAAACTTGCCTAGATCTTCTTCTCTTTTGATATAACATTTGCTACCAAAAACTTTGAGATATTTTACAGTAGGAACTTTATCATACAACAATTCATAGGGAGTCTTAGAACCATTACCATTGACTTGAACTCTATTTATGATGTATATAGCAGTGTGAATAGCCTCTCTCCAATATACTTCTGGAAGATCAGCTTCCTTCATCATGGTTCTAGCAACTTCTTGAACCGTTCTATTTTTCCTTTCAACAACTCCATTTTGTTGTGGAGTTCTAGGTGCAGATAACTGTCTCTTTATCCCATGTTCTTCACAAAATAAATTAAATTCATTTGATGTAAAATCTTCTCCTCTATCAGACCTTAAACATTTGATCTTCAAATCCATCTCATTTTTAACCATTGTCTTGAATGCCTTGAGCTTGTCTACAACTTCTACTTTTTCTTTCAAGAAAGTAACCCATTTCATTCTAGAGTAATCATCAATGAGTAACATGAAATACCTATCTCCTTGTAGACTTCTTACTTTGGTAGGTCCACATAAATCTATATGCACTAGCTCAAGTAGTCCATCAACTGATTGGTCCTTGCTTTTGAAACTTGTTCTTGTTTGTTTTCCAAATTGACACTCCTTGCAAATAGGATTAGCAAGCTTCACAAGCTTAGGTAGATCTATAACAACTTGTGCAGTACTTATCTTCATAATGTTATAAAAATTTATATGACACAACCTTCTATGCAATAACCAACTCTCATCAGTCTAAGCCAACAAACAATAGTTATCAGTTCCTTTTAAGTGATAGATATTACCTTTGGTCTTTTTACCAGTTGCAATGACTATTTCAGAGCTTTCCCTGATCTTGTATCCATTGTCCTTGAAGCTCAAATCATAGCCTTTGTCACATGCATCTGACCCACACTCAAAATATTGTGCTTTAATCCTTTCACATACAAGACATCTTTAGTATTATGCTTGCCATCAAAAGAAATAGACCCTTTTCCACAAATCTTACCATCTATATCATCTCCAAACCTAACCAGTCCACCATCACAAACTTACTTTTGTCACTAGTCATATGCTGAGAGTAGCCACTATCAATAACCCATTCATCCTTGTCCTTAATGACCTAAGCAGCCAAAGTACTTTCCATTGGTTTTTCTTCCTTCACACAACTAGTAGAATTAGTAGACACAAGATCTTCCTTAATAGCAATAAACAAGCATTCATTTCCAGAAGTACTAGCATTATTTGGATCACCATTGTCTGATACTCCTTCATCATAATCAAAATATTCAACATAATAACACTTCTTTTGGGTCATAGGCCTGTTCTCATATCTCTTTCTATTTCTTTCAATTCTTTCAGGACATCTGGAAGCAAAATGACATATTTTATCAAAGGAAAAACATTTGAAAGGTAGTTTGCCTTTATACTTACCAGATCCTGTTTTCAGTCTATGCACAAATTTGGCTTCAATTTCATCAAACTCATCATCAGATTCTACCTTGTATTTTTCTAATCTAAAAGTTCTTCTAGAAGTACTAGCTTTGAAGGCAGTCTCAACTTTTGGTAGAGCATCACCAAACTCTCTCATTTCAAAGGTAGTATGCATACAAAGTAGCTGATCTCTGTCAATTTCTTTTACTTGCATAAATTCTTCAATTGTAGCTACCTTGTGACTGTAGGACTTTGGTACAGATCTTAGAATTTTCATCAGTATTTCCTTATTGTCAAGAGTTCCCCCCATGCCTTTTATCCCTATGACAAGTTCATCAACTCTTTGCATAAAGGCTTTTATGTTTTCATCTTCATTCATCTTCAAACTTTCATATTTCACTTTCAGACTTTGTAGGTTGGCTTCCTTCACATAATCATCTCCTTATACAGATTTTTCAACTTTTCCCATACCTCATTTGCAGTTTCAAGATCCACAACTTTCACCAATATTTAGTTAGTTAATGAGCTTAGCAGAGCATCTTTTGATTTGACATCCATCTCATATTCTTTGATTTCATCTTCAGTCATCAAACCATTTTGAGGCATGGCATATTTTGTTTCTGTAGGTTTCCATACTTTGTAACCAAGACAAAGAAGATGGCTTTTCATCTGAGCCTTTTAGAGAGCATAATTCATTCCATCAAAATGCAACACTTCCTTCTTGTAAGACATTTTGGATCTTCCTCAAGCTGTTAAACTTTCTTTAGAAAAACCTTGCTCTGATACCAATTATTGAAATGAGCTGGACAATTGAGAGGGGGGTGAATAAGTTGTCTCAAAAACTTAGTCATTTCTGTACTTAAAAATTAATCACTTATCCACGATTATTATGATTTAACAATGAATGCATGAAATCAGAAACTTAACCACATATACAACATCAAACACAAGAGACACCAGATTTTGTGTGGAAAACCCCAAGGTGGGGAAAACCATGGAGAGGATTAGCTCTCAAAATATATTACAATCTTTGAAAAATGATGTTTAGGCTTGGTCAATCCATGGGCCTAGAACATACTGGTTCACTGCCATGAAGTACAACTAGGTCTAGCAGGTTCATTGCCTCAACCCTAAACCTAGAAAGATTATAATAAGGGCTGTTAAACCCTACTAGTGGCTGATTGCCAGGCTCATTGCCATGATCAACATCTTTGTTATGTCTATGATTAAAGTACAATAGCTCCTCTACTCCTCTCTCCCTCTACTCTGATCTACCTCTATTCTACTTTGCCTCTACTCTACTTTGCCTCTTCTCTACTCTGTGTCTTCTTTGCTCTGCCTCTACTCTACTCTGCCTCTACTCTACTTTGCCTCTTCCCTACTCTACCTCTTCTTTGCTTTGCGTCTTGGACCTTTTTCCTTATGTAAAGGCACACAAATCATGTAAAAGCATTTAAACAGACTCAAGAATAAATGAAGTAAGAAATCTACTTAAATACAACATCACAATAACTAAAATAAAAAAGATGTAAATAATCCACTTAGATACAATATTCAAAGGCAAAAGGTGTAATTAATCCACTTAATTACAATATTAAAATAAACAATAACTTTATCAATAAGATTCAATAGAGTCAATAAATCTTCACAAAGAAAAGCTCATCAATATAAATCAAATAAGTCATTAAATCTTACATCTCATGTGCTCATTCCAGGTAAAAGCACTATAAAATCATATACTTAAATCCATTGGCAAGCATGTCATAATACATCCAGCAATCATGAACAAAATGAATAAATAAATCAATACACTTTCCAGCTGCACGAACTAGGTGGCCCACCACCTGCAAGCCAAGAGATGGGAACATGGCTCAGGTGCTTTTCCACCCAACCATTAAGTATTTACACTTCCCTGGATCCCTTCCTAAAATGAAGGAAACCCAACCCTGCACAAAATGTCTAGCTACCTAGAAACAATTGGCAAGAGGGAACACCTGATGCAACTCTGATGTCTTAATGTGCAACTCTAAATAATGAAATGTAGATTGTCTCACAATAGGATGCGGTAGAGATATATAGATAAATAAGTTTACTAGACACTAAACATCTATTTCAATGTTATTCTGATTAGATCTAATCATTTAAGTAAATTGGTCAAATCCTGAAAAGAGGAAAAGCCATCTCTGAATATCCACATTTGACATTGCCATCCCAAAAGTAACCCAATACATTCCTAGATAAAAATCTACCTTCTTTCCCCAAGAAGAAAATAAACAAGTAACTAAATAATCCAAGGAATAAAGATCCAAATCACCTATGACCACTTCTGATCCCTTTCCCATGCATCAATGAAGAAAGCACACTTTTCAATAAAATCATTCATCTTTGCTTACACAATTTTACCCATAAAACGTCAAAGATATATATGTTTATCTAATCCAAAGTTTAACCATAATATTCATACAAAAGTCATTCTAAACATTAATTCATCTTGCTGTTATTTTTGTGACAGGAAGTTTTAAATACAACAAGACAATAAAAACCATAAAAATAGACCTCCTGTCACCATTGCGACATGAGCTATCACAGAAATAAAAAGATGAAAAATAAATCATAGTTAAATATGATTTCTAGTCATAAAAACATTGTAAAAATCCCATTCTCAAATTGTTCTAACTTATTGTTATTCTAGTGACAGGAAACTAATTTGTTAAACATGCAGTTCATGTGCATAAATCTCTCAATAACCTTCTTGTCGTTGTGGTGACAGAAGCTGCGGCAAAATTTAATAATCAATAAATAAAGAACTGTATTTGAAATTTGATTTCTATCTTTCGAATTTAATGCTTTAAAAATCAAGTTTTTGGAGAGCGATTTCAATACTAAAAATTGTTTGCTAGAACTCATATTTTCATTTATATCTTTTAATAGTTTGAGTTTATCAAGGAGGTCGATTGCAATTGTGTCACTGTTTTAGTCAACATAAAAGGAAATCGGTCATACAAAGTTTGATAGTGAGAATCCTAACAACAATCTCTAGGTTTGTATTAGTTTTCAATTAGTTTTAAGAACTCAGATCTGGAATCAACAGGATTCTGACTTAGTTTTTGATAGCCACAATTAAAGTAAGGAAAGACAAATATTATAATTTTGAAATCCCCTGATCAACCAAAGTTTGACTGGGTTGATCTAGTCATGTAATAGGCCAAGAAAGGAAGCCAAATGACCTAAGGAAGGCAGCTAGTATTCCCATGCCTAGCCAAAACAAGTCAACGGCCTCAAGGCAGGTCGATGACCAGCATGGAAACAATTTCCTTGTAGAAATGGCCAAAAGGAAAATAAGTGACCAGCAAGGAAAACATGCAGCCAGAGAGAAAAATATGCAGAATGGCCAAAACATACCAAACAACCAATAAAACCAGTGGCCAGAAATTAGATAGAGTTATAGTAAGCAGGCCAAATCTAAAGGATTCAGAAGGAGTAAGGGTCAATTCAATCATACAATGCAGGCCACAATATTAGGACGAGCAACTAGAGAGGGGAACAACCAGCCAAATAGAGATCGACCAAAACAAGGAATGACTCAGGTAGGACAAGGGTCAACCAACCCAGACAAAAGTTCAATCCAAAATTTATCTCTATTCAGCCATAAAAATGTGAAGCAGAAATACAAAATCATGGGATAAAAAACTGGTGATAAAGTAGATTGAAGAAGAAACGTAGAAGAGTTGCTGCCTTCTCTCCTGTTGCAGCCTGGAGATCTCTTCTCTATTGTTGGCATAACTAGCTTTTGCTACTCAAAAATTACTTTTTCTTACTGCAGACTAAGAATTGCTCTGGGGAATTCGTGGTATTCTTTTTACTCAGAAAAATACTCAGAAAAACTCCACCTTTTGCTTTGAAAAATGTGGTATTCCTTGCTGAGTGATCTACCCCTTTTTAATAAAATTCTCTCCCTCTTATTTTTAGCGATCCTCCAATTAGGTTCAGAACTAAAGTTTTTTATTTCAGTTTGCATTAGTATTCGACCACTAAAATTAGAGAATGAAATGCTATTTAAAACAATAATATAATATCTTTTAGCTTACTGTCACATGGATGACAGGAAGCCTTTTTAATTCTTTTATCCAAATTCTAAATATAATAATGTTATTTTTAATATTATTTAACTATTTTAATTAAAGCAAAGCCAATTAAATATTCAAAAGAGATGCAATATAATATTGCATATTTATCCATATAAATTAATGTATAATACCTATTGTTTAGGATAAAATTGGATTTTGTTAAACTTTTATTTTTTAGATGTTTGAATCCTCCTTTCACCCTAACATTGAAGGATCTAAGGTCGAGTGGCGAGCAATATCATACCCTAGGTCACTTGTAAATGAAGGGAAGCTTGGATTAGGGAATTTAATTATTAATTTTCCTTCTCTTGTGTCTAATTAACCATTAAAACCCTAATTATGCAAATACGGAAACAAATTGATGAAAGAAGAAAAAATCTCTTATAGACAGGAGTAAAATAACAAATTACAGAATACCTATTTTCAGGGTTCCGAGGTGGAATAGTCGGGGACACTGGTGCGGGTGCCCAAGTCCAAGGTACCTACTTTTTCAAGGAATTTGGACCTCCTTTCGACACTAATCAGCCCTGTAACTTTTGTTTTCTAAAATCTATTTGTGGAGGACACTTTTGTAGGCACCTTGGTCCTAAAAGTGCTCCTTTGTCTAACTTTTTTTTCAGATCCCAAATCCTTGATGTTTGCCACTCCTTGCAACTCCACTTTTCCCAAATGTGACACCTATAACCTGCAATCACAAGACTTGGTTTGGGGGTTGTGGTGTTTAGAGGTTTACCTCATTCAAACCCCAGAGGACACTTAAGTCTTTGAACACCGTTGTCAGGTAAAGAGGGCATGCCCTTGTGAGGCAGAGGCCCAAAAACTAAAGGAATCAATGATAAAAACACAATGATATGTTAGCTTGTAGTGAATCTCTCATGGAGGAAGATGCTCTTCATGCCATGAGGAGATTGAAGCTCAAATCTACAAATATCAACACACAAAACATACAAGTTTGCTCTTGCAACACAATAGAAGCCTTGAATCACCTTGAGAACACTTGAACATCACACCTACTCTCTAATTACAATTTAGTTTACAAATGAATGCCTACACATGCTTATATATGCACCTACAAGCATTCTCGCCAAGATATTAAAAATCAAACTTTACTGTGTTGACAAAATAACCTCTTAACAGTCATAAACTGACACCCAAAAATTGGGGCTGCCCTAAAATAGGGTAGGACTAGGGTGCGGGTGCCCAAGTCCTCCCCCCTATTTTAGGTAGGGTACAACTCAAGGGGTCCACCTAGGTCCTATTTGTCATGGGACTTAGGCCTCATTCCATCGGGATGCTAAAATATGAACTAAAAAGTCCTAAATGCACTCTAAAGACCCAAGAGCTAAACCTTATGAGGGAAAATCCCCCAAGGGGACATTTTCTGACATTACACCTATTTATTTTTAAGGAACATATTGTCTTCCAAACATCTTATAGACAATATTTTAAATATTTATTTAAATAACACACAATACATCATTTGAATATATTTCAAAAAGATATTAAGTTAAAGTAATCAAATCATGCATTTGAAAATGATTAACATCTACACATTAAAGCAATAAAAGTCAATCAATAATGCATATGCAACTACGTGATGTGTGTGATTGCATCAGGGTAATCCATCCATCAGTTCTTGCCAAGTGGCTAGAACATTTCTACCTTAGCCATGCTCTCATCTTCGACGAGTACCTGCATCCATTTGCACTCAACTCAACGTCAATAGGTTAGTGTCTCCAAAACATAGCTAAAGCAAGTTATTGTAATCATATTGATATTATTTATCCTTTAAATCAATTTTCTAGTTTATTCAAATATAACTTCACAAAAATTACCTTCACATATGTGAAACTTACTCAAAGTAAAAGTCAATCACAGTAATTATTTACTATACTGGAATAATCATATTGTCCATAAAAATGAGATGTGACATCCTTCCCCACTTGGAAGAGACATCATCATGATATCTTATTAAACATTAAAACAATAAAGTGTTCATCAAGCACCAATAACGTATCAAGGTGTCTTTAAACAATAACATCAACTCAAAGTATCTCAAACAATAATCAAATTCAAAGTATCATTAAGGTATCATAAACTCTAACAAATCATATTAATTTCCTTTTCATCCTCCCATGTGGCACCATCCACCAAATTATTGGTCCTACTCGATCTTACCCAAAACAATCTCTCAATTTTGCATTTAACATTGCGTCCACCAAATAAATCCAAGTATATAATCAATCAATCAATTCACATGGCACAACTGCTAATTCAATATATATATATAATCCATCACATGGTACAACTACCACTTAATTACATTTAATCTAACATAAGAGTAACAATTACATCTTTACTGCACACCAAGAATGCATAAGTCAATTCATCATAGACATGAATCAATCATCACAATGTGCATGGAATCGGATGGTAACACAATATAATATCAAAAACTTGGTCCTCCCAAACAAACATTGGCATATCCACTTAGTGTGCAAACAACTCCTCTAAAACTATACCTGTCATATCATTTCTACCAATGGAATCCATTTCCTCTTTCAGTACTTATAACCAAACCTTATCTTCAATATGATCTACAATTCAAAATTCTACGAAATCTCTTCCTTGTCTTCCTCGTGCTTTTGCACAAATATAAAACAATTCAATTTCTTCAATTTCTTTCTATTCTATGCACTAGGTTATTCACAATATTTAGTTGTTTTGTTTCTATTGTTCCATCATTTTCCTTTTTCTTTGCCAATCAAATACATTTATCCAACCACTGTTCATTTCCAAACAACTTGTCCTAGATCATTTTTTTTTCAATTCTCTATTTCAACATGTCTTTTCACTATGATTTCTTTTCAAACCACAAATTTTTGCAATGATGTAAATTCCAACAATTTTTCTTCTATGTCCTTCTCTATCACAATGTGAACAATGTAAAATCTCCTTTTCTTGAAATGACTTCTTAGTACTTACAAAAACAAGTCTTTTCTTTTCCTTTACCTTGATATCTAAGACTTTCATACTTAGTCCCCACAATTGACTCAATGGGCTCTTTGATTCCTTTCCCATGCTTACCCAAACCTTTGCCTATATATTCAATTTTCTTCAAGATTTTCAAACCAACATTATCACCCAAAAAACTAGCTATGATAGTAGATTCATCATCATTTCCATCCTTATATTCTTCAGCAATAAGAAACTTCAACAACTACCAAGTGATTGATCAAAAGAACACAATTTATGTATGTCACATGAGACTTCACAACTAATGGCTTGATTTCCAACATTCATTTTCTTTTTGGCATACTAAAAACAATTGTTTTAACTCATCATTTTGATCTTTCTATTTTTAATTTTCTCCTTCTAGGTTTTTCAACTTTTCTTGTAATTATTCATTCCTTCAGACAACTTCAACTATTCTTTCACCAATTCTTTTTCCAAAAGGTCATTTTCACAAAACTTTTCATTCTTTTCCTTTCCTAACTCCTTTATTCATTCCAAATAATCTATATTACTCCTTTTATCATTCATCAATTCTTTATTAAATTTTTCCAAGTCTTCTATCAAAAATTCCTTCAAAATTTCAACTTACTTCAGGTGATCCAAAGTGACACCCAAAATCTAATTTAGAGCTTCCTCACACTTCAACGATGTTAACACATCTAACAACAATTAAAGAACTCAATCTACACTCTCTATGAAATAGCACATTCTCTGCATCCTACTCCCTTACACAACCTATCAAAGGCCCATCATGGACATGATAGAAAACATAACATGATACATGGCCAATAGTTTAAAAAAAACATTCAAGCATAGCCACCACTAATAAATAAATAAATAAATAAATTTTGAAGAAAAGAAAAATTTCAATTCCAACAATAAAGTATAAAAATACGCATGATTTCAACAATAAATCCAACATGACCATCAAGGTTGGAAAATAAGTAATTATCAAGTTTTGATGGCTATACTTTTCATAAATAAGAATAAAATTTTCAATGTTGGTCTTCACAACATTTAGAGAAATTATCAAAGTCAAAAAGATAAAAACTCATTTCAAAAATTTTACATTACATGAACTATGTGACTAATTCTAGCCACAAGAGAGGGGGTACGATGCTACACTACACCTGGTACCAAATTGGGGCAAGTTAAGAGAACACATTCATTCACACAAGCAACCTAGTCCTCTAAGAATCCAAATACTTCTATATCGTAAGATCATTTCCACACAACTTCGCTCAAGATACCTAGCAACAAAGATTGTATTATGACCTAGGAGATCACAATCAAACTAAATAATGCCCAACCCAACCTGGTACATCCCTGTTAACCTACATACATCCCCAACTTGAATGTAACATCTCATTAATAGGATATAGCAAGGAACTAAATACCGATTAATGGTGGGTAGGTTTTGGAAAGGAACCCACCTCCCTGTTTCCCCATATTCGGCACCCATCCTGGAAGGCAACTTTCCAAAAGAACATTTAATCAATCAAGATTTAAGCTTGGATAAAATCAGGTTCACAAACCAAGATCTCAAACACACCAATCTTTCCTACAACAACGATTATCATTTCTCTCTTTAAAACTTCAATAAGACAATTTAATACTATCTTTCTTACAACCACATAATGAATCCATAATCATGATCATGCTCTTAATAAATCAATGCAATGCATTTCACACCAGCTTGTAGAAGGCAAAATAAGATAAGTCAAGCATATGATCCAACATCCTTTTTCACATACTAATGCATAACCCTAAGAAAAGAATCTAGTCCTTCATACACAATAACAATCATCAGGGTTTATCTAACCCTATGAAATGAAGAAGGCACATGCTATCCATAGTAGGCCAACACACAAGGACCCGCACACACACACACCTAAAGCTCCCAATGTTGGAACAACGCTCTGATACCAAATGTAAAGCCTCACAAATCATGTAAAAGTATTTAAACCAACTCAAGAATAAATGAAGTAAGAAATCCATTTAAATACAACATCGTAATAACCAAAATAAAAAAGATGTAAATAATCAGCTTAGATACAATATTCAAAGGTAAAAGGTGTAATTAATCCACTTAATTACAATATTAAAATAAACAATAATTTTATCAATAAGATTCAATAGAGTCAATAAATCTTCACAAAGAAAAGCTCATCAATATAAATCAAATAAGTCATTAAATCTTATATCATGTGTGCTCATTCTAGGTAAAAGCACTATAAAATCATATACTTAAATCCATTGGTAAGCATGCCATAATACATCCAACAATCATGATCAACATGAATAAATAAATCAATACACTCTCCAGTTGCACGAGCCGAGTGGCCCACCACCTACAAGTTGAGAGACAGGAACATGGCTCAGGTGCTTTTCCACCCAACCATGAAGTATTTACACTTCCCCAGATCCCTTCCTGAAATGAAGGAAACCCAGCCTTGCATGAAATGTCTAGCTACCTGGAAACAACTGGTAGGAGGGAACACCCGATGCAACCCTGATGTCTGAATGTGCAACTCTAAATAATAAAATGCATATTGTCCCACAACAGGATGTGGCAGATATTTATATATATAAGTTTGCTAGACCATAATCATCTATTTCAATGTTATTTCGATTAGATCTAATTATTTAAGTAAATTTGTCAAATCCTGAAAAGAGGAAAAACCATCTCTGAATATCCACATTCGGCATCACCATCCCAAAAGTATCCTAATAAATTCCTAGATAAAAATCTACCTTCTTTCCCTAAGGAGAAAATAATCAAGTAACTAAATAATCCAAGGAATAAAGATCCAAATCACCTATGACCACTTCTGATCCCTTTCCCATGCATCAATGAAAGCACACTTTTCAATAAAATCATTCATCTTTGCTTACACAATTTTACCCATAAAATGTCAAAGATATATATGTTTATCTAATTATCCAAAGTTTAACCGTAATCTTCATACAAAAGTCATTCT
The DNA here is from genome assembly GCA_027924645.1 of Cunninghamia lanceolata. Classification (NCBI taxonomy): domain Eukaryota; kingdom Viridiplantae; phylum Streptophyta; class Pinopsida; order Cupressales; family Cupressaceae; genus Cunninghamia; species Cunninghamia lanceolata. The sequence goes on from BSBN01000136.1 coordinate 2,961,204, forward strand.
AAACATTAATTCATCTTGCTGTTATTTTTGTGACAGGAAGTTTTAAATACAACAAAACAATAATAACCATAAAAACAGACATCCTGTCACCACTGCAATAGGAGTTGTCGCATAAATAAAAAGATGGAAAATAAATCATAGTTAAATTTGATTTCTAGTCATAAAAACATTGTAAAAATCCCATTCTCAGATTGTTCTAACTTATTGTTATTCTGGTGATAGGAAACTAATTTGTTAAACATGCAGTTTATGTGCATAAATCTCTCAATAACCTTCTTGTTGCTGTGGTGACAGAAGCTGCGGCAAAATTTAATAATTAATAAATAAAGAACTGTATTTGAAATTGGATTTCTATCTTTCTAAGTTAATGGTTTAAAAATTAGGTTTTTGGAGAGTGATTTCAATACTAAAAATTGTTTGCTAGATCTTGTATTTTCATCTAAATCTTTTAAGAGTTTGAGTTTATCAAAGAGGTCGATTGCAATTGTGTCATTGTTTTAGTCAACATAAAAGGAAATTGGTTATACAAAGTTTGACAGTGAGAATCCTAACAGCGATCTATAGGATTGCATTAGTTTTCAATCAGTTTTAAGAACTTAGATCTGGAATCAGCAGGATTTCAACTTAGTTTCTGATAGCCGTAATTAAAGTAAGGAAAGACAAATATCATAATTCTGAAAGCCCACGATTAGCCAAAGTTTGACTGGGTTGATCCAGTCATGTAATAGGCCAAGAAAGGCAGCCAAATGACCTAAGGAAGGCAGCCAACATGCCCACACCCAGCCAAAACAAGTCAATGGCCCCAAGGTAGGTCGACGACCATCATGGAAACAATTTCCTTGCAGAAATGGCCAAAAGGAAAATAAGCGGCTAGCAAGGAAAACATGCGGCCAGAGAGAAAAATATGCAGAACAACCAAAACATACCAAACAACTAATAAAACCAGTGGCCAAAAATTAGATAGAGTTATAGTAAATAGGCCAAATCCAAAAGATTCAGAAGGAGTAAGGGTCGATTCAAGCATACAATGAAAGCCACAATAATAGGACGAGTAGCCAGAGAGGGGAATAGCCAGCCAAACAGAGATCGACCAAAACAAGGAATGACTCAGGCAGGACAAGGGTCAACCAACCCAGACAAAAGTCCAATCCAAGATCTATCTCTATTCAGCTGTAAAAACATGAAGCAGAAATACAAAATCAAGAGATAAAAACCTAGTGATAAAGTAGATTGAAGAAGAAATGTAGAAGAGTTGCTGCCTTCTCTCCTATCATGGCCTAGAGATCTCTTCTCTATTGTTGCCAAAACTAGCTTTTGCTGCTCAAAAATTGTGTTTTCTTGTTGCAGACCAAGAATTACTCTGGGGAATTCATGGTATTCTTTTTACTCAGAAAAACTCCACCTTTTTCTTTGAAAAACATGGTATTCCTTGCTGAGTGATCTACCCCTTTTTAATAAAATTATCTCCTTATTTTCAGCGATCCCCTAATTAGGTTTAGAACTGATTTTTTTTTATTTTAGTTTGCATGGGTATTCGACCAATAAAATTAGAGAATGAAATTCTATTTAAAACAATAATATAATATCTTTCAGCTTACTGTCACATGGATGACAGGAATCCTTTTTAATTCTTTTATCCAAATTCTAAATATAATAATGCTATTTTTAATATTATTTAACTATTTTAATTAAAGCAAAGCCAATTAAATATTCAAAAGAGATGCAATATAATATTGCATATTTATCCATATAAATTAATATATAATAACTATTTATTTTTAAGGAACATATTGTCTTCCAAACATCTTATAGACAATATTTTAAATATTTATTTAAATAACACACAATACATCATTTGAATATATTTTGAAAAGATATTAAGTTAAAGTAATCAAATCATGCATCCGAAAATGATTAACATCTACGTATTAAAGCAATAAAAGTCAATCAATAATGCATATGCAACTACGTGATGTGTCTGATTGCATCAGGGTAATCCATCCATCAGTTCTTGCCAAGTGGCTAGAACATTTCTACCTCAGCCATGCTCTCATCTTCGATGAGTACCTGCATCCATTTGGACTCAACTTGACGTCAATAGGTTAATGTCTCCAAAACATAGCTGAATCAAGTTATTGTAATCACATCAATATTATTTATCCTTTAAATCAATTTTCCAGTTTATTCAAATATAACTTCACAAAAATTACCTTCACACATGTGAAACTTACTCAAAGTAAAAGTCAATCACAGTAATTTTTTACTATACTGGAATAATCATATTATTCATAAAAATGAGATGTGACACCTTATATTTCCATCTTCGCTCAAGGACATCTTTTCCATGACTCAACGACAAGTATTTATACACTTCAACAACCTTGGAATGATCATCAAGGTTGGAATTATAATCATCAACCATTGGAACAATCTCCAAGGTTGACATTACAATCATTTACAAAATAGGTCTTGACCTATTACAACATTATGCAAGGGAGATAAAGTAAAAGTGTACACAGATCATGCCATACCTTAGCTGGACTCAACCATGATCTTTCACGCAACAACACGCTTCCATAATCTTTAAGGGATCTCCGCAACCACTGGAATTAACCAAGTCGGCTAAGACTGGTTACAGGCTACGTTATCTAGGAACAATCTTCAAACATGATCTCAATTCCTTAACGTGGACCAAAGTCAAGATAGGAACATGATCAGGAGGCATCCACAAGCATGTTGTAATCATTAGGAGCAAACACACAAACCTTAAGCACTTTAACAATAGGATATTCACACTAGAACACATGAGCTTCACTGTCTTCAACTGTCATAAAAGAAAGATAGCTTGCGGACCACCAGAACATGAACCACTGTAATTGTAGGCACCTATCATAATCCCATACTTTCCTCTAGAACTGCAGAATAAAATACTTTATTCCAGAGAAATGTGGAGCAAAATACTTTCTCCCTATCCCAACTGAACTTACAGAAAAAGTAGGTTTTACTCTGGTGAATGCAACTCTCTCAATTCTTCACATCGGAGGCTCAAACTCAAGATTTAGAATCTTTAGACATTCCTTTAAGTAACTTGCAATCCACCAACCAAGATCTTCATCCAGCAAGAAATGCAGAGCAATCTACCGAACTATTCTTTCAACATACAACTCACTGTCTATATTGCACTTCACTGCAACTCACTTGTTTCTTCCGGAGAGGCCAGTTTTCTCAATATCCTCAACATACAAAGCTTCTAAACAAGTAATAGAATAAGATACAGTTGACACCAATGACAACAAAGATATGTTGACATCATCACAACACCGATTAGGCACATACTTGCAACAGACCTTATCATCTCCATGAACACTTTTTAACTTTTTCCAGATTTCATTAGCATTTTTTAGATCCATAACTTTCACCAATTCAGAACTGGAAAGACAACTTAAAAGATCATACCTTGCTTTACCATCGGTTTCAAAGGCCTTGATCTCATTTGCAGTACTTGGACCATTATCTAGTATTGTGTATTCAATTTCAACAACCTTCCAAATCTCATATTCAAGAGAAATGAGATAACCTTCCATCCTTATTTTCCATAATATATAATCTATCTTATCAAACTGGGGAACATCCTTCTTGTGCACCATCCTAGATCTACCTTAAGCAGTTAAGCTCTTTTCCAAGGAACCTTGCTCTAATACCAATTGTTGAATGCACAAGACAACTAAGAAGGGGGGTGAATTAGTTGTAGGTTAAGATTTCAAAACCCTCACACATATTTAGATCTGCATAGATTCAATTAATCCTTAGACTATTATGATGATTAAGCATAAAAGAAAATAACACAAACTGAATCAAACCAATATCAAACACAAGAGAACACTAGATTTACGTGGAGAACCCAAGGAGGGAAAACCATGGTGAGGATTATCTCACAATATAATCTAGTATCAAAACTAAATTACAAAAGGCTCACTACCAGAAGGTTCACTGCTAAAAGGGCTCACTACCCAAAAGAAAGGCTTAGTTCCAGAATGGAGAAGATATAGAATATTGTTACAAGGAGAAAACTATCTCAATGCAATAGAGGATTCCACTATAACGCCATCAACACCTTCTGCTCACTGCATCCAATAGTCTAACACATTAAAGCTTATGTTTCAACACACATTCAACCACACTATCACTCACATCACATCCATCACACGCGCACCCAATCATGATACCTTTAAACTCATATATACTATCTTCAACCTTGAGAGAATTCTCAAAAGTTAGCAAATCACCTTAATTGAGAAAATTTAAATTAGGTTTGGCCCTAAACAATCCTGCGATGGAAAGGATTAAAGGAAGACCACAATACATCTTAGCTTAGACCTAAATTCATCTAAGCATGCCACTTAATTATTTCACAATCACCAAAACAGCTCTGCAAATAGTGTAAACACCCCAGGTAAGCCAAACCTGTGTTAACACAATAAACTTTTAAGTACATGCTTCCTCAAACCCAAAGACAACTTGTGAACCACATGTAAGGATTCAACACACTCTAGTTTATTCCATGAACATCCTAAAACATCCCAAAATCCAACAAATTCCTACACAACAACTTTCACCTGTCGCATAACCTTATCATGTTTATCTAGTGTAGTGCCCACCCACGTACACCTCTTATTGTGTCCTATTATTCTTGTGGATATATGAAATGATAGTTATTGAGTTGATTATTATATGATGTAATTGCAAGATGGATATGTGCGTAGCTAGATTATGCATCCTCATTGGTTTCATAATGTTGCTTCAACTATGATTTATATTGTCAGATTTGATGCTTCACTTGAAGTGTATAGGATATACTTATATAGGTGTGGGACCAATGGATGGATGTGGAGGAGACATAGAACCACTTGACTATCTCACCTTTCCTAGTTCTGTGATTGAGGTAATGAACCTGTGTTTATGTGGTATGTCGACCACTTAACCCTTCTTATTTGTTTGCAAATGAAGGACTAGTTTCCAGTGTTTGCCCTTTCACCTTAATTGAAATCCCCACGAGTTGGATTCCTGTGTTGTGTGTAAACCCATAAATTGTATGTCTTAGCATGAGTATGTTTCCCACGAGGTCTCTTCTCTTCTTTTGTTTTATTTTATACTTTCTAAGAAGTGTCTTTTCATTATCCTTCTCTCTTTTCATGCCAGGTCGATATAGTTTAAATGACCATTGAGGGGTGGTCCCTTGCATTTTTATTATGTTGTGACTTTTTGAAATGCCTACAAGTTAAAATATGGTTTGAATTTGAGAAAATAGTAGATTATTTTAATCTAGTGTTAATTTAATTTAGTTATGAATTGCTTGTTTTCTTTATATTCAAAAATTTTCTTAGGATAGCATGTTGGGCTCACATTTTGATGGTTGACCTTGCTTGCCAAGTAACTCCTTTTTATGACACTGATGTTTTCAATGGTTCCCTTAAAAGACTAAGACGTATCATAGTATGAAAATTATATAGGAACTAAGATTTTGATTGTATTTTCGGTAAAGGATTTATTCCTTATGTAAAAATTAAAAGTCTCTTTGTAATTGAAGTTTAAGTTATTTACTTGCCTCACTGAATAGGATGATTGAATGGTTTAAATGAAGGGATTTTGGTGTTTAAATAATAGGATTTTGATTAAAAAACTCCTACGGGAGAGTTTCATTTCTTTCAAAAGCTACCTTCTATGTAATTTAGGATGCAAGTACTTATGTCCCTTGCTTTATAATGTTTGTTCATTCATAATGTAGTGGAATGTTGGATAATGGGGATTTTTGCATAGGGTTAGGAGGGTAGAATTGTTTTGGAGGGGAGTGTTTTCTTTTTTTTTAGAGAAGACATTTAGGTTGTTGAAAAAAGGAAAAAGGAAGGGAGAGATCAGGGATTTTGGGTACTGGGTCCCTCGTGGCTTTGGGGGTTATGGAGAGGGTTTGTAGATGTGAGAGGAGGGAGGGGTTCTAGGAGAAAGAGAAAAGAGAGTTGGGTCCTAGAGAGTGCAAGAGGAGAAAACAGATCATTAGGTGGCGTCCCTAAAAAAATGGAAAGGTATTTCCTCATCTTTTATGTTTATTTCCTTCAATATTAGAATTTTTGTATCAGTAATCTGTCTTAGAGGTAATATTATAGTCTTAGATCTGGTTTTGAGGTAGAAATATTCCCTTTGTGGCATGTTGTGGGGTTGCTGCCAGTATTACGTGTAGATAGGTCTTCTTTTCAAAGCATTCTTCCCTGCTATGTGTAGACTGTTCTTGTGGGGAATAGGAAGTTTAGTGTTGGTTTGAGAATTAGATTAACTTAAGCATGGACATCATGGGAAGGGTGTAGTAAGATTTGGGTAGGCACTTTACTTTGTTTAAGAAAAAGTTGTTTTAAAAAAAAACTCTTAGTATAGCTCTTTGAATCGTGGGACTCATGCCTGTGAGAGGCACAACTAATATTGGGGCTCATTTCCCATTAAGGTGTGGTACCCCTTTTCATAGCATGCATTAATAAACCCGACCCCCCTTATGGAGGCGCTGCATCTAATTTTAAATGCAATCTCCCGCATTCATCCCTATCTTTGACAATTTTTGTTTCCATAGCCACCGTTGGGATTACTGCTTATCTCTGGTCTGCTAAAGATAAACAAAGAAGATATTTTTTATTAACAATTTTAGAGTTATTGTAGCTTCCCTTCAGTTTGAACTATTCATGTTTTATCATGGCTCAATCTCCCATATCTTTCCTAGTGCTCTTAACCCAAGCCAGGGGCTCCTTGTGAGCTACCCCCTCTATTGGAAGCGAAGCCTCCCAACAGATGGCATTCTCCTACACAGGCATAGTCCTCTCTGTGAGTGTCTTAAAAGCTTTGTCTAGCCGAGAGAAAATAGAGAGTAGGTCTATGTATATGGTTTTAAGTTTATTTGAGTTTGGTTCAAGACTTAAAAATAAAATTAATTTGGTCTTTTTGATTCTATGTTGAGGGTAAGTTCCACAAAGCAGTTGTTATGTTTTATTCTTGAGAATCTTTATATAGTTGATATTGAACATAGATAGCATTAGTTTATCTTCATCAACATCATGTAGGATATTCCCATATTTATGTTCACTGAGAGAAATCTTGCTACAACGGTTGACTCACTCCATAATAATAGCAACAACTCTTATGATTCAACCTTACCAAGCCATGATGCTTATTTCTCATGTACTTCTCTTTATTTTATATGTTTGATTACAGAAATAGTACATTTAATTTCTATTGCAGATGAACAAAATTATTAGGATATTCTTATAAAGGCACAAATCCTGTGAGGGCAATGTCTCGATTTGCGGCAATAATAATCGTTCATAACCGAGTTATTGTTATAGTGGAAAACATGTTTTGATTCTATAAAGTATCTTCTTTTATTTGAGCTCATGCATATGAATGTTTTTTTTTCATGCAAATATATATATATATATATATATATATATATATATATATATATATATATATATATATATATATATATAAGGACAAACATGAGGCTTTCTTAATATAGTTGTGTAGATAGGTTTATATCAAATTGTTAAGGGTATCATTGTTCTCGTTAAGACTCTATGGTTTTGTATATGTTGGAAAATTGTTATTATCATGAAATTTATCTCCCCCCTTGATGTGTCAGATCCCTAGTACTCATATATTTGTGACTTGAATTTTGACTTGGGTCCTTTCCCCTTTTTCTTGATTGCATTGGTATGGAGTGGATAGTGTTAATGAATAGAAAATGGTTATGTATGAACTTAAAAGTATTGACGATCCTTGCATTTTCCTTCTTTTTCTTCTCCTACTTGTTTGGGCCATGAGTGTCCTTATGGTTAAATTTGTATTGGAACTGTGCTTCTTGTGTAGGTTGTCCCTTGAGTGCTTTTGGTCCTATTGATTTCCCCCTTGGAGATGTGTTGAGTGTGCATGTGGTTTTGCATTATAATTTATGTGGTTAAACTTGGTGTTCTATTTGACACCCTATTTGTGTGAATTGGCCATGTTAGAAGTGGTTCTATGATCTCCTCTCTATTGCAAGTATGTGCCTAATCAGTGTTATCATTGATGTCAACATATCCTTGTTGTCATTGGTGTGAACTTTATCGTATTTTGTTATTTGTTTAGAAGCTTTATATGTTGAGGATATTGTGAAAATTTGCCCCTCCAAAAGAATCAGTGAGTTGCAATAAATTGTAGTGAAGACAGTGTGTTGCTGATAAGAGAACAATGTAGAAGATTGCTCTGCATTTCTTGTTGATTGAATATCTTGGTTTGTGGATTGGAAGATGTTTAGAATCATGTCTAAAGATGATACATTATGACTTTGAGCCTCCGGTATGAAGAATTGAGGAAGTTATGTTCACTAGAGTAAAACCTTTTTTTTTTGATTCACTAGTGACTGGGAGAAAGTATTTTGCTTTGCATTCCTCCACATTTAAGTATTTTGCTCTGTGGTTCTAGAGGGAAGTCTAGGATGATGATTAGTGCCTACAACTACAATGGTTCATGATTTGGTGGTCTACAAGCTATCCTTATTTCATGACAGTTGAAGATAGTGAAGTTCATGTGCTCCGGTGTGAATAATCTCATGGATAAAGTAGTTAGATTTTGTGTGGTTGCTCCTGGTGATTACAACATGCTTGTGGATGTCTTTTGATCATGTTCCTTCCTTTACATTGGTCCGCATTAAGGAATTGAGATCGTGTTTGAAGATTATTCTGAGATAATGTAGCGTGTAACAGCCTTAGCCAACTTAGTTAATTCTAGTGATTGTAGAGATCAATTAAAGATTGTAGAAGCATGTTATAGCATGGAAGATCATGTTTGAGTCCCTACTAAGGCATGGTGTGATCCACATATATTCTTACATCATTTTCTTAGCATAAATTTTGTACTAGGTCAAGACGTATTTTTTAAATGTTTGTAATACCAACCTTGGAAATTGTTCCAATGGTTGATGTTTGTGATGTCAACCTTGATGACCATTCCAAGGTTGATGTAGTGTATAAGTACTTGTAATTGAGTCGTGAAAATGAATCTGTGTGTGAAGATGTGAATATAAAGTGAAGTAAGGTAGTAGAGAAGATCAAAAGTGTTTTGTGCTTCAATGGAACTAAACTTTGGCATGGATTAGATGCTATTATCTCAGTCCATCCTTTTGGTAGTGAGCCACCCTTTAGTAGTGAGTCTTTTCTTGCAGTGAGCCCTATGGGCAGTGAACCTCTATTTTTTGGTATTGATATAACATATATATTTTTGTGGGCTAACACCCACTGTGGTTTTTCCCGTTTTGGGTTTTCCACATAAAAATTTGGTGTCTCCTATGTTGTTTATGCTTTTGTGTTGAATTTCTCATTTGATGCTTTCATGGTTACAACTAAATATAAGTAATTGATAAGTTAATAATCATATTTGGTTAAAAGTTTTAGGACAACTGATTCACCCCCCTCTCAGTTGTCCAGTGTAGTTAACAATTGGTATGAGAGAAAGGTTCCTTTGAGGAAAGCCTAACAGCTTGAGGAAGATCCAGAATGTCTTATAAGAAGGAAGCTCCACATTTTGATGGGACAAATTATGCTCTTTGGAAGGTATGGATGAAAAACCATCTTCTTTGTCTTGGTTATAAAGTATGGAAAGTTGCAGAAGCAAAATACACCTTGCCTCCAAATGGTTTGACAATTGAAGATGAAATCAAAGAATATGAGGTGGATGTCAAAGCAAAGGATGTTCTGTTAAGTTCCTTAAGTGACTTAGTGTTGACAAAAGTTGTGGATCTTGAAACTGCAAATGAGGTATGGGAGAAGCTGAAAAATCTGTATTAAGGAGATGATTCTGTGAAGGAAGCAAAGCTACAAAGTTTGAAAGTAAAATATGAGGGCTTGAAGATGAAAACATAAAAGCCTTTATGCAAAGAGTTGATGAACTTGTCACTAGAATAAAGGGTTTGGGAGGAACTCTCAGTGATAAGGAAGCTATGATGAAAATTCACAGATCACTACCTAAGTCATACAGTCACAAGGTAGCTACAATTGAAGAATTTATGACTGTAAAATCTATTGATAGAGATCAATTATTTGGTAAGCTTACAACCTTTGAGATGAGCGAATTTGGTGATGCCCTACCCAAAGTTGAATCAGCTTTTAAAGCTAGTACTTCAATAGAGATCTCCAAAACTAAGAAATATAGAGTGGATGATAAATTTGAAGAACTTGAGGCTAACTTTGTTAACAGACTACAAAGAGGCTTTGATAAGTTCAAAGGTAAATTACCTTTCAAATGTTTCTCTTGTGGTAAAGTAGGCCATTATGCTTCTAGATGACCTGAAAGGATTGGAAGGAATAAGAAGATTTATGAGAGCAGGCCTAGAGTTTCAAATAAGTGTTACTATGTCAGAGATTTTGATGATGAAGGAGTGACTGATGATGAATCTGATGATACTAGTACTAGTGCAAATGAATGCCTATTTATTGCTATTAAAGAAGATACCGTGTTTACTAATTCTGCTAAATGTGTGAAGGATGAAAACTAGTAGAAGAAAGTGCTTTGGCTATTTGGGTTGAGAAAAATAAAGATGAATGGATTATTGATAGTGTATGCTCACATCACATGACTGGTAACAAAAGTAAGTTTGTAAGTTTCGAAAAGTATGATGGTGGACTAGTTAGGTTTGGAGATAATGTAGCTGGTAAGATTTGTGAAAAAGGATGCATTTCATTTGATGGAAAGTATAATACTGACAATGTCCTATATGTAAAGGGTTTAAAGCATAATATTTTGAGTGTTGGACAGATGTGTGACAAAGGATATGATCTAAGGTTCAAAGATAATGGGTGCAAGATCATGGAAAGCTCCAGAACTGTGATTGCTACCAGTAAGAAGACAAAAGGTAACATTTATCAATTGAGAGGAGCTAATGATTATTGTTTGTTGGTACAAATAGATGAAATTTGGTTGTGACATAGAAGGATGTGTCATATAAATTTTGATAGTTTGGTAAAGATAAGCTCAAGTCAGGCTGTGAGAGACTTACCAAAACTTGTGAAACCCTCCAATTCAATTTGCAAGGAATGTCAGTTGGGAAAGCAGATAAGGGCAAGTTTCAAGAGCAAAGAACAATTTTCTACCGATTTGTTGGATTTAGTGCATACAGATCTCTATAGTCCTACAAGGGTGAAAAGTCTACAAGGTGATGGGTACTTCACATTGCTTATTGATGATTATTCTAGAATGACTTGGGTTACTTTTCTAAGAGATAAATTAGAAGCCCTAGAAAAGTTCAAATCTTTCAAGACAATGGTTGAAAATGAAATAGATTTGAAGATCAAATGCTTGAGATCTAACAGAGGAGGTGAGTTCACATCAAATGAATTCAACATTTCCTATGAAGAGGATGGGATAAAGAGACAACTATTTGCACCTAGGACTCCTCAACATAATGGAGTTGTGGAAAGAAAGAATAGAATAGTTCAGGAGGCTGCTAGGACAATGATGAAGAAGGTTTGCTGGAAGTCTTTTGGAAAAAATCTATTCACACTGCTATCTACATTCAAAATAGAGTTCAAGTGAAAGGTAATGGTACTAAAACTCCCTATGAATTGTGGTATGGAAGAATTCCTACAATAAAATATTTCAAAGTCTTTGGAAGCAAATGTTATATCAGGAGAGATGAAGATCTAGGGAAGTTTGATGCAAGGCGTGATGAAGGAATCTTTCTTGGATACTCTACTAAGAGCAAGGCCTACCAGTGCTACAATAAAAGGCTCGAAAAGATTGTTGAGAGTGCAAATCTGAAGGTAGATGAAGGTAAGGAAAGAATATCAGAACTAAGGTGTTATGAACTAGATGAACCTATGACTATATTAGATGAAGGAAAAGTTAAGCAAGAAAATAGTCAGGATGAAGAAGAAGCTCCGGAAAGTGTTGTCAAGACTCCTAGGTATGTAAGGATCAATCACTCTGAAGATCAGATTATAGGTGACAAGAATAAAGGTGTGATAACAAGAAGAAGAGTTGCAGAAGAACAAGTCAATTACTATTTACTTTCAAAGATTGAACTAAAAAATGTGAAAGAAGCATGCAATGATGAAAATTTGGTAAAGGCAATGAAGGAAGAACTATTGTAGATAGAGAAGAATGAAACTTTAGAATTGGTTCCTAGACCCGCTAACAAAAATGTTATTGGAACTAAATGGGTCTTCAAGAACAAGCTGAATGAAAATGGAGAAGTTCTAAGGATTAAACCAAGACTTGTATGCAAAGGATATTCTCAAATTGAAGGGATAGATTTTGAAGAAACCTTTGCCCCAGTAGCTCAGATTGAAGCAATCATAATGTTTCTGGAATTTGCAACTCAGAAAGATTTTAAGGTATATCAGATGGATGTGAAATCTACCTTCTTGAATGGTGAACTAGAAGAGGAAGTATACATTGAGCAACTAGATGGATTCCAATTGTTAAATAAAGGAGATATGGTATGCAAGTTGAAGAAATCTTTATATGGACTCAAACAATCTCCTAGAGCCTGGTATGCAAGGTTAGATAGGTATTTATTGCAATTGGGATTTAGTAAATGTATTGTAGATACCAATCTGTACTACAAAATCAATGATGATTAGATCTTGATTGTTGAGGTCTTTGTTGATGACATTATCTTGGGAGGGAATGAAGATATGTACATAAGGTTTGCTAGTGAGATGAAAAGTGAATTTGAAATGTCCATGTTTTGTGAAATGAATTCTTTTTGGGTTTGCAAATCAACCAATCAGATAAAGGAATCTTCATTTCTCAGTCTAAGTATTTGAAAGAGTTGTTGAAGAAGTTTTGGATGGAGGACTCCAAACCAGTAAGCACTCCCATGGTGACTAGTTGTAAATTAAGCAAAAATGGTGATTCACCTATGGCAGATCAGAAAAGGTAAAGATCCATGATTAGATGATTGCTTTATTTGACTCAAACCAGACGTGACATAATGCATGTAGTTTGTCTTGTGGCAAGATTTCAAGCATAACCTAAAGAGTCACACATGATGGCAGTCAAGAGAATACTGAGATATTTGAAAGGCACAATGGATTATGGTTTGTGGTATCCAAAAAACAATGATTTCACTCTCAGTGCATACACTGATGTAGATTGGGCCAGAGATGTGGATGACATGAAAAGTACAAGTGGAGGTGCATTCTTCTTAGGAAAAAGGCTGGTACTAGTTAAGCAAGAAACAAGACTCAATATCTCTGTCTACTATAGAAGAAGAATACATTGTAGTAGCATGCAGTTGAACTCAAGTGTTATGGATGGAGAAGACATTGAAGGACATCAAAGTTGTGTATGAAGATCCAATTGCAATCTTTTGTGACAATACAAGTGCCATAAACATATCAAAGAATCTAGTAGTGTATTAAAGGACAAAGCATATATCCATAAGATATCACTTTCTGAGAGAAAAAGTGACAGAGAATGAAGTCAAGTTGGAGTATGTATCTACAAAAGATCAGATTACAGACATTTTCACCAAGCCTCTGCCTAAGGATACTTTTGAGTATCTTAGAGAAAATTTAGGGGTTATCACCCCTCCTACTCTAAACTAAGATGCACAAGAGTGCATTAGTCTGATGGTGCTTAGAGTTCTACCTCCAGATCTAGATTGATGCTTGTAAGGATTACTTCTCAAGGGGAGTAGTCAGATGGAGAGAGTTTAGAAGAGAGTTTGGTTCAAAGAAGCATAGTGCAAGTATGTACCCTTTGCCATTGATGTCAAAGGGGGAGAGAAATCATGCGAAAAACTTAGGTGGAGAAAGAGTGCAGATGTGTAAAGAGAAAGGGGGAGAATCTTGTCTTGATGGTTGTTACAGTTTTTCACATCATATGTTGCCATCAATGACGAAGGGGGAGATTATTGCAAGTATGTGCCTAATCGGTGTTGTCATTGGTGTCAATTGTATCCTATTTTATTATTTGTTTAGAAGCTTTATATGTTGAGGATATTGAGAAAATTCACCCATCTAGAAGAAACAGTGAGTTGCAATAAATTGTAGTGAAGATAGTATGTTGCTGATAAAAGAATTGTGCAGAAGATTGCTCCATAGTTCTTGTTGATTGAACATCTTGGTCTATGGATTGGAATATATTTAGAGGCATGTCTAAAGATGTTACATTCTAATTTTGAGCCTCCGGTATGAAGAATTGAGGAAGTTATGTTCCCCAGAGTAAAATTTGCTTTTTTTGTTCATTCACTGGTGACCAGGAGAAAATATTTTGCTCTGTATTCCTCTGCATTGAAGTATTTTTCTCTACAGTTATAGAGGGAAGTTTGGGATGATGATAAATACCTACAACTATAATGGTTCATGATTTGGTGGTCCACAAGCTATCCTTCTTTCATGACAATTGAAGACAGTGAAGTTCATGTTCTCTGGTGTGAAGAATCTCATGGATAAAGTGGTTAGAGTTTGTACGGTTACTCCTGGTGATTACAACATGCTTGTGGATGTCTCTTGATCATGTTCTTGCCTTTACATTGGTCCATGTTAATTGAGATCATGTTTTAAGATTATTCCCAGATAACATAGCATGTAACTAGCCTTAGCTGACTTGGTTAATTCCATTAATTGTGGAGATCCATTGAAGATTGTAGAAGCATGTCGTGGCATGGAAGATCATGTTTGAGTCCCTACTAAGGCATGGCATGATCCACATATATTCTTACATTGTTTCCTTAGCATAAATTTTGTACTAGGTCAAGACCTATTTTGTAAATGTTTGTAATACCGACCTCAGAAATTGTTCCAATGGTTGATGTAGTGTATAAATACTTGTAATTGAGTCATGAAAATGTATCCATGTGTGAAGATGCAAAGATAAAGTGATGTAAGGTAGCAGAGTAGAGTAGAAATGTTTTGTGTTTCAATGGAACTGAAATTTGGCATGGAGTAGATGATGTTATCTCAATTCATCATTTTGGCAGTGAGCCACCCTTCGACAGTGAGCCTTTTCTTGCAATGAGAAATTTGGGTAGTGAGCCCTATGGGTAGTGACCCCTATAGGTAGCAAGCCTCTATTTTTTAGTATTGATATGACATACATATTTCTATGGGCTAACACCCACCATGGGTTTTACCTTTTTGGGGTTTCCACGTAAGAATCTGGTGTCTCCTGTGTTGTTTATGCTTTTGTGTTGAGTTTCTCATTTGATGCTTGCATGGTTACATCTGAATATAAGTAATTGATAAGTTAATAATCATATTTGGTTAAAAGTTTTAGGACAACTGATTCACCCCCCCTCTCAGTTGTTCAATTCTCAAAAAAGATAGCTTGTGTAGTGGGTAAATGAGACCCATGTGCTATTCCAAATTTGTCATGTAGCTCTTTGAGAACCTTATCTTCTTTTGGCCTATCTAGACATCTAAGGTATATTCCTTCATAATTCTTCATGAAGAGGATTCCTCCTTTTATCATGTATTTTTGTGATCTAATCTTCAAAGCTCTCCTTTGAGAGGCTTGCATCTTCTATGGGCATCTCCCAATGATTAGGATGTGTTTGATATTTGAATACCATTATTTGTGTTCTTTTGTGTTCACAACATATTGTTGGCTCACTATATTAGGATCAATCTCAGAAATCATTTGACTTAAGGCTTGGCCTCTGATTAGTTTCATGGGTGTTATGTCCATGACCAATTTCATGGGTTTTAGTTCACTCTGTATCAAGAGTATTTTGACTACTACATGAGGTACCATAGTGATTATCTTGCTTCTCAAGATGTAATACCTGAATTTATTTACTACTCTAACCAAAGAAAGAGCTTTTCTTTCAACGTCCATGTATCTAAGCCCCGCATTTTTGAATGGAGAACTCTAAAAGCAGGGGTTTTTCCTTCCTTGGATTCATTCCTCTATGTTAGGACTACTGTATAGGTATGCTCTGAAGCAAATGATAAATATAAAACTCTCTTGCGTAGTTTGGGCTGATCAGGACAGGTGCATCTGATATGGCCTTCTTGATGTCCTCAAATGTAGCCTTTGCTTCAGGTGTCCATTTGATCTTGGCATCTTTCTTAAGCATTGCATTGAGTGGCCTAATAGTCTTTGCAAACCTTGTGATGAACTTTCTTACAAAGTTTATTTTGCCAAAATACTATTTGAGTTCTCTCTTACTCCCAGGAAGTTACAACTTCATGATGGATTCCATCCTAACAGGATCAATGGTGATCCCATTTTCGGATATTAGGTGACCAAGTAACTTACCTATAGTTACTCCAAATATGCATTTCTTTGGATTTAATGAGATACCATATTGCTCACATTTCTTGAGCACCCTTCTGAGGTCTTCTATATGATCACTCCTCTTTTTTAGGAATATAGTCAAGTCATCCATGTATATAACTA
The DNA here is from genome assembly GCA_027924645.1 of Cunninghamia lanceolata. NCBI lineage: Eukaryota > Viridiplantae > Streptophyta > Pinopsida > Cupressales > Cupressaceae > Cunninghamia > Cunninghamia lanceolata. Next base: position 2,977,623 of record BSBN01000136.1, read on the forward strand.
AACATTTGCCAACTAGACCTCTAAATACTATGTCCATTACACACTGAAATGTGGGTCCCGCATTGATTGCCAAATGGCATGCATCTATAAGCAAATATACCACACTTGGTGGTGAATGTTATTTTTAATCTATCTACCTTGGCTACCATCACCTGGTTGTATCCTGAGAAACCATCTAGGAAAGACATCATTTGAGCTCCATTTACTATTTGCAAAACTTATCTAATGATGGTAGAGGATAGTTATCCTTTATTGAAGCTCTGTTCAGATTTTTGAAGTCTACGCATAGGCATATGTCACAGTTCTTCTTTCTTACTGGTACTAGATTGGCTACCCATGTTGAGTGCCAAATAGGAAATATGATCCTAATGTTCAACAATTTCTTAACTTCTTCAAAGATTATAGGTTCTAGCAATGTATTGATTGACCTTTACTTCTGCCTAAAAGGCTTGGCGTCTAGTTTTAGTGGGATAGTATGAGTGATTATTGATGTGGCACATGTTTTTAGCTCATCATAGGTCCAGGAAATAACATGAATACAATCCTTTGAGAGGCTTGCATCTTCTATGGGCATCTCCCAGTGATTAGGATGTGTTTGATATTTGAATACCATTCTTTGTGTTCTTTTGTGTTCACAACATATTGTTGGCTCACTATATTAGAATCAATCTCAGAAATCATATGACTTAAGGCTTGACCTCTAGCTAGCTTCATGGGTGTTATGTCCATGTCATATTCTTGGAGGATTATTATCCATTTGGCTCTTTTGTCTCCTGGTTCACTCTGCATCCAGAGCATTTTGACTGCTACATCATGTACCACAATGATTATCTTACTTCTCAAGATGTAATGCTTGAATTTATTTACTACTCTGACCAAAGCAAGAGCTTGTCATTCAATGGCCATGTATCTAAGCTCTACGTCTTTGAATGGAGAACTCATAAAAGTGTTGGGTTTTTCTTCCTTGGCTTCATTCCTTTATGTTAGGATTGCTGTATAGGTATGCTCTGAAGCAAATGAATAAATATAAAACTCTCTTGCGTAGTCTAGGCTGATCAAGATAGGTGCATCTGATATGGCCATCTTGATGTCCTCAAATGCAGCCTTTGCTTCAGGTGTCCATTCAATCTTGGCATCATTTTTTAGCATTGCATTGAGTGGCCTAATAGTCTCCACAAAACCTGTGATGAACTTTCTTACAAAATTTATTTTTCCAAAATAAGATTTGAGTTTTTTCTTACTCCCAGGAAGTTATAACTTCATGATGGATTCTATCCTAGTAGGATCAATGGTGATCTCATTTTCTGATATTAGGTGACCAAGTAACTTACCTATAGTTACTCCAAATATGCATTTCTTTGGATTTAATGAGATACCATATTGCTCACATTTCTTGAGCACCCTTCTGAGGTCTTCTATATGATCACTCCTCTTCTTTGAGAATATAGTCAGGTCATCCATGTATATGACTATACATTTTCCAACCAAACCTCTAAATGCTATGTCCATTGCATGCTGAAATGTGGCTCCCACATTGATTAAGCCAAATAGCATGTGTCTATAAGCAAATATACCCCACTTGGTGGTGAATGCTATTTTTAATCTATCTACCTTGGCTACCATCACCTGGTTGTATCTTGAGAAACCATCCAGGAAAGACATCATTTGAGCTCCATTCACTATTTGCAAAAAATCATCTAATGATGGTATAGGATAGTTATCCTTTTCTGAAGCTCTGTTCAGATTTATGAAGTCTACACATAGGCATATGTCACCATTCTTATTTCTTACTAGACTAGATTGGCTACCCATGTTGAGTGCCGGATAGGAAATATGATCCTGGTGTTCAACAATTTCTTAACTTCTTCAAAGATTATAAGTTCCAACAATGCATTGACTGGCCTCTTCTTTTACCTAAAAAGATTGGCGTATGGTTTCAGTGGGATAGTGTGAGTGATGATTGATGTGTCATATGTCTTTAGCTCATCATAGGTCTAGGAAATAACATGAATATAATCCTTTAATGCTTGGACTATCCCTACCTTTTCTTCTTCAAAATAGACCTTACCAATTAAGACATTCCTTATGTCTTCATTTTGTCCTATGTTGACTGGTGAGTATTCTCCTCATCTATCTTGGGGAGATCCTTTTGCTTCATCATATTATGCAGATCAAATGCCTTTTCTAGTTCTATCATTCCTTTAGGGATCTTATTGCTTGGCAAGTCCATAATTTCTTGTTTAATTAAGACATCCTCAGTGGATATGCCCAATGTTTGGCTATTTTGCATCTCTCTAGATAAGCATAGGTCAAAATCTTTAAAGTGATCTATTTCATCACTATCAACTAAACTACTATTAGATTCTGTGATCATCCTATTCTCTTAATCAACATTTTTGTGTATGTGCATGTTATACATTAGAACTTCCTCTATCCAGACCATTTGAGGTCTTATAGCATATACCCTTGGTTCAACATCCACATATAATATCTCATTAGTATTGTTATATTTAGTGATCATATGTTTCATCCTAGGTTCAACCTCTATCCTTATCTAGTTAGGGATTCCCTTCTAGGGTAACCACATGTGACTAAAGTCAGTGGACATGTAACCATTGAGTGTTTTTGACTAATCCCTCTTGAGCAGCATCCCATAAGTATCAGGGATATCTACCACTTGATGCCAATTTAATATTGTACCCTAGGGTTTGATGCTAACTTCATGTGGATATGTGTTAATTCCCCTACCACACTAACTTCTATTTTATCTAGTTGTGTTACCTTCTTGAGAGACTTAGCTGGATGTAATCCTAGGGCATTGCAAATGGATAGTGGCATCACATTTGTTGATGCACCTGAATCCACTAAGCAATTGTGTAAATTCTTTCCAAATATTCTTAACATGAGTAAGAATGGGGGTGACTCTGTCTTGTCTCTATATAGAGTCATATGTGATCTCTTAGCAGCCTGGATGGTAGCCTGTGTTCTATGTTTAACATTATTTTCTTTGGTTATAGGATATTTAGTCAGGATTTGATTGGGATTATGACCATGGTTATCATCTTTTGGTGTTGACTCATCTAAGGATTTCAAGAAGGCTTTCTTGATGAATGGGGTTTTAAGAAATTTTGACAAAGATAAGCTGATCTTAATCTTTTTCATTTCTTTTGCCAAGTATGTGATTAATTTATCAGATTCAGGTAGCTGACTAATGTCTTTTGACACTGTATTTTGGGGTGCAAAATATTGATTACTAACCTTGGGAGGACCAGGATTATTACTAGCTTTGGGATTAGGTGGAGTGTTAAAATTGTTGGGAGGAACAGATGTAGTTAAAGGTTCAGATGATCTATTAGGGTTACTCAGATTATAATTAAGCCTACCCTGATATTGTTGTTGGTAAGCATGAACCTCTTCATGCTTTGGTTTTGGTTCATTTTCATCCTCAAAGGGGAACACATAATTTGTTTCAAATGCTAAGGCAAACTCCTCACATGCTAATGTCTAATTTTCATGAGTGGAAGTCATTTGATGATATTGATGTTGATGACTAGTAAAACTTTCTATCAGTAGAGCAGACTCATACCCTAAAGGAACAATCTCATTTCCCTTAGGATGTGGAGGATCTCCTGCAGTGTTGGACACTTCAGCTTGGAAAATACTAGTTGCTATTTTAAATTGGGGACAATCTAGCTCTACATGTGCATTAGTGTTATGCATCTTGCACCAATTAGTGAGTGCAACTTTTGCTAGGTTTACCCTAGTTGTTTTCTTAGGTTCATTAGGTGGCTGATTATCCAATGGTGATGGTAATGAACCATTGTTTGGTTTGGTATTCCATGTTTTAGCTGGCCTAGGGGCAACATTATTCCTATTGTTGTTGAAATTCCTTTCATTGTTATACCCCTTGTCTGGATATACAGACCTATCATTATTATTTCCATATCCTCTATTCTGATTTGGTTGAGAATAGAAGTTTTGGCTTCTCATAAGTGTAATCTTAGTGGTTAACTTCCTCAATTGTGCAAATATTTCTTTAATGTCATTGTTATCTTCCTGAACCTTTTCTACTGCATTTTCTTGTTGAGGTTTGAAGAAGGAACTGCCATTACTATTTTGCCTTACATCCTGAGATACTTGTCCAGGATGAGGTATCATTTGGCCATTCCCATTTGGAGGAGGCATAATACTAAGTGGAGGTACCTGTAGGGGACTAGGAATGATGACTGGAGGTATCATGCCTCCATTACCCTATGGTTGCACAGGATATGTAGGATATCCGGCGTTAGGTGTAAAGCCTGGTGTTAACTACTAATTGACCTTAGTGACTTCTTCAAAAGCACCTGCTAGTGAAGTGATGGTTGGATGTGTTCTTTTGATGAACATGGATGTTAAGAGATCTAAAACTAAATAATATATAGATCTAGCTGCCTCATCACCTACATTGTATGGAGCAACTAACTTGCAATACATTTTCTGAAACCTAGCATTGAAGTTAGAGATCATCTCTCCTTCATCTCTTTTGATTGTGGCAAACATGTGGTAAGTAATAGCTAGATCTACTAGTATTTTAAATCTTCCTATGAAAGCTTTCTCTAAGGCATCCCAGGTATGGATAGTTGATGCAGTTAGACTAATGTACCAACTATAAGCCTCTTCTCCCAAGGAGTAAGGAAACAATCTACACACAACATCCTCATGTTCTATTCTCACTCCAAAGCAAGCTTCCTTATAAGTTTTGACATGATCTTCTGCATCTTGATATGGATGATACTTTGGGTATATTTTGTTAGGATTTTTAGGTAAAGGATGGTATGCAACAAACTAAATTGGTGACTGAGTTGCAAAGAAATACATTGTAGCTAGTGGCTGATGTATTTGAGGTATAATTGGAGATCCTAGAGGTGTTGGAGGTACGGGTGGGGATGATGGAAGTGTTACAATAGGTTTGGATGAAGATGTTGATCACTAGACTTAGGACTATGATGAATATCAATTGTATGAGGTCTAAGTCCACAAATAGGCAATTCTTTGAGAAGTCCAATGGATCTAGACTTGGTTTTAGGTCTATGAGCTAGGGTTTGACAATTTATGTTCGACTATGGACATTTTTCTAGATCTTTGCAAAGATCAAGGGATGTACTCCTCTAAGGTGGATATTTATGATCAAGAGTTTATAGTAACTGGATATTCATACAATATTTGTATAGGATGCAAATATGGACATGAATTTGGATTTTTGACTATAAATATTAGATTATCTAGTCATAAGGATGAGATACTATAGGATATTTGCAAGAAAACCTAGATAGTGACTCAATTGAGAACTTTGAACAAGCAACTACAAAGATCAATGCATTGATGCACAAGACTAAGATATTTATGATCAGAATTCATAAACTAACTTGAAACCAGTGAAACTTTGCAAAAATACCTAAAGCATGAAAAATTCTTATGAACTTCAACAAGATCACCTTGTGTAGATGCATGGATGATGTCAAAATAGTGGATTCAGGGACCAGATAGTAATAATCCATCCCTCCTTCTAGCACCAATTTATGTTGGTTATGATGTTATGCATAAACAAACATAGATAAAGAAATGCAAATCAAACCTTTATCATCTTGAAAGATATGATGAATTCAAAGAATTCATGATCCCAAGTCTCCATGGATTAGTTCATAATCTATTGATGTTGCTCGCTTGTTTGATGTGCCCTGTTGTTTTCCTTTTTAAGGGACCTTACATTTCTAATTCCAAAATTGACATTTGGACATCCTAAATTTCACCTTCTTTCTGTAAATTACTAAGCAAACAAGGATATCTTACTATATTTAAACTTATGATGTAGATATTTTCTAATTTTGATCAATTCTTCTGTTCATTAACTGATATAAGTTGAATTTCACCTTGGCACTATAAATTCATCCAAATAAGGTTCTTGTAGGCAGATATTTAAATGATTATTATCATTATGTATCTTTACTTGCATGATATTTATCATTTTAACATGTTCATCTCAAATATGCTATGGATGTTCCATTACCTATGTGATATTAGCATATTTATTGTATTTGCATAAGATTTTCTATGAATCAAAAATCGTGATGATGATTTTAAATGAAATCAAACAAATATGAATGAATGCTTACTAAATTTTACTAAAATAATTGAATCTTTAACTATTGATCCACATACATTCCTGATATTGTCATGAAGAGAAGGAAATCAAACCATATGTTCACTAGGATACTCCATAGCTAGATATGATTGATGCTAACTTTGATGGAAAAGGAATGAAAGCAACATGCACAACATGAAATGCACTCCAAGGGATGCAACAAATCAAAGTACAAGTCAGGAATCCATTCACAAATTACTCAAAGTTTGCAATTGTATGTAATATAGAGCTTCTTCTTCATTAAATATACCATAAAAGATGCACATTTACAATTAGCCTTGAGAATTAGTCCTGATGCTTTAGCAATCTAATCTCGATTAAGTTTCAAATGATTAAAAAATGCACTCCATCTCTCTTTTATAAGATAAGGGGAGGAGGTGGTTACAAAATGATCCTAGGATTAGGATTTACCAATTAAGATCAACAGTCCATATCACTTCTTGACAAAGTTAACGAGCATACATGTGGCACAGGTTGCCAGTTGGCAACCATTTGGTAGCATATCACACACATGATCATGTCTTATTGCATCATGCTTATTCTTCATCTTCTTCATCAGTGGATAAGTCCTCCTCATCTACATGCACACTTATCACTCGCTTGATGGGTTCATATGCTTGCACTATCCTTTCAATTTCACCTCCATCTTGGACCTTGGCCTTGGTGACTGCATGTTCTTGTGAATTGAATTGTGCTTGCAATGCAGACTACTTATTCTTTTTGCTATTTAACCTTTCATTATATTCTTCTACTTTTTCCTTCATCCTCATGGCCTTGTTAATTGTATCTTCTGATAACTAATTGAGAGAATCATCTACAAATGACTTGAAATTATCTTGGAAAGCCTTAAATGCAAAGTCTACATCCTGATTTTCAAATTTCCCTTCTACATTTTCCTTAAGAGCCTCTAGGATTTCTACTTCATCAGACAAAAGCTTGTGCAATTTAACACTAATATCCTTGAGTTTTGTGTTGTATTTTCTAAGGATATCACTTTCAAATTTGGTATCCTCATACCATATGATCAACAACTTTGATGTCTGGTTATTCAATATCTTATTATAGACCAGAGCATTTACATTTATATTATTCATTTCTAATAGGGCAGTTAGATGCTTCTCAATCTTGATTGACCTCTGCCCAACTTCCTTCTACAATCTATCTACCTTGCTCTTTAATGTGCCAAGCAGGTTTTAATTATTAAGAGAGGTTTTTATTACCTTCTCTGCCTCTGTAATGAATTGAATGAACCAATTGTCCATCATATGTGTTTTGTGTTTCATAATGTTTGGTCCTCTCACTTCATCCTATGATATGATGGTCAATGGGGTGGATGTGCTGACTGGCATATTATTGGGGTCTATCAACCCCTTTATGAATGTGTGCAATTGAGCAATGTACTCTTTGTGCACTTTATTTTTACTCTTCTCCCTCTCTATGTTTTTTCAATAAAGAATCAATTATATCTTTAGCCTCTTGGCCCTCTTGTTGTTCTGTAGCAAAGCCTAAGTCAATGGTGGTCATTTGGAACTCACTAGCACTTATCTCTCCCTTGGCTTTATCTACCATAGGTATAGCTATTTCAGCTATTCTCCTACCTGTTGCTGAGTCTCTCTTTATTACCGATGTGGACCTAGCCCTTCTCTTTGGCTTGGCTATATTGGCTGAAAATAATGAAGCTATGTCAAATTCTAATGCAGTCCTGAGGGGATGTGGGTTTACGTCGTGTTGCAACCAATATGACACCTCATCTATAGACCCTTGCTGGTCTATATGTTCAATTTAGATATTTTGTGGCTCTGTATTTTGTTCCACCCTTAGTGGCAAATGCTCCTTTTCTTGTTCATCTGACACCTCCTCATCTTGTTTCTCCTCATGTGCAGGGACCTCTTGTGTCACCTTTTCATTCTTATCCTGCTCACCCTGTGATGGTGGTAGATTTGCATGAGGATTGGGATTATTTTGATCTGTCATACCCTGATGATCCTTTTGACTGTCTTTATTCACATTTTCTTTCTTTCCTTGATCATCACCTACCTGAGGGCCTTGTTCCCCATCTTTTGGTATATCTGCCTCTTTAGCATCTTGGGGTTTGTTTATCTCTACTTTATCTGCCTCTCCCTCAGGTTCTTTCTCATCATCTTGACCATCATTCTGATTAGGTACCTCTTCATCCTTCTCCAAGGGTACATTGAATTTTAGTTTATTTTTCTCCAGAGGCAGGCCTTTACCTTTACTTTGGTCATCCTTGCCCTCATATGTCAAATATATCATTGTTGGGCTGGTGACCTAATCTACTAATCTAGCCAAATTAATTTGTTGTACTACAATTTTAGGATTACCCTCTATTATTTCCTCTTCTTCGACTTCCTTTTGTATTGTGGAAGTGCCATGAGGGGTCATCTTTGTGTTCTTTATTAGTGTCTCAATAGGACTAGTAGACACTTCATTCACAACATCATCATCTAATAATTCCATGTTTCATCCAATGGAAGAGATTGATCACCTCTTTTCTTTACTCTTCTTTCAGTTCAGTCTTGAAGTGCACTATGGTGGGAATAGGGACCTCATGCTTCAAAGTTCTCTTGATACCTTCACCACCTTTTGCTTTCAACATGATGGTAGGGTTTACATCGACTGTCCCCCTCATTGGAGATGCCTGCTTCTTTTGGGGTGTCTCCTAGGTCTTCTTTTTCTTTCTACTTATTAGGAGATCATCATCAGCTGTGCATTCCTCTTCCTCTTCATAAGTAGGAGGAGGATTTGTAATAGGATTTTGCTGCTCTGTAGGTGCACGAGATGTTGTGGTAGTAGAGGTTGAGGCCAAGTCCTCCTTAGGTTGAGGATAACGAATGATTCTCATACCTATAGCTTGATTCCCTTTCTTGGATCTTTCCTGTTGCCTTTATCCTTTAGATGCCCTCTTTTCTTTGAGGAAATCATCATATTCCTCATCTGTCAATTCTTATATATTTCTCTTCTTATCAATGGTGAGAACTACCCCCTTGTTCTTCAGTTTTGTAACCTCTCCATCCACCCATTCTTTGGTTAATTGTATGACCTTTTGTGTTATCTAGTTCAGTGAGGTCATTTCTGACTGATTCCAGTTAGGGAATGATATTATCTCATTATATATTTTCTTGTTTTCATATTCTTGGGACATAACCACTCCGTCATCTTCATGCAATTGCACTAGCACTGGTATGCAGTCCAATGTGCAAATTTATTTTAAAGTAAGACTTTGATAGATTCTCCTTCTCACTTCTATTTCATCATCACAATCGGCCCAATAGTCCTCAAGATGCACTCGATGCACTGATTTCTTAAATAGTGCTTGCATCCTATCATATGGGTCATATTTCTTGGATAGTGAAAAAGGATGTAAAGACATCAACTACAAACCCCCTGTTGCCTCCTTGGCACTTTCCTTGTCAAGGCACATATACCATCCAATGATGAGTGGGAACAAGACATTAGGTATTTTTCCTTTTTCAATAAAAGCCTTGAGTGAAGGCAATATCTACCTGGCCATCTCCATCAGTATGACCTTATCAATTGGGTATCTTGGCAACATGAGAGGCTACCCAATAAAATCTTCCATTCTTATATATGTAAATGTGGGGAATTGGATGAACCAAGCTCCATTCTTGTATATTATAGCTTGAGCTTCTATGCTCAACCTCTTTACTCTATCTTCTTCCATAGTGATGACTAAATGTATAGAAAATGAATCATTCACTCTCTGGTAATGTTGGAGGGAATCTCTCTATTTCAATTGTGGGTAATGATCCCATATGTTCACATCTCCAAGGTTACTACCAACCCTACCAACTGTTTGCAAACCACTAAATGTTCCTTTGAATGCAATTGCATAAACCACATACAAGGTCATATGAAACATATTGGTCTTTCCTCCTAGATTTCTCATGCCTTTATCCAGACTGTCACTTATGATTTTTGCCAACTAGTATTTTGCATCAGTGGCCTCTACCATTCTTGTGAGACCATACATCCAATTTTAAAAATATCCAGCATTTGGTCTTCCTCTCATTTGGTTGAGCATTGCTATTATGTACTGATATTCAGGAGCAAAATTAAATTTTTATAAATGCATAGGTAGCTTTGCAGAAGCTTCATATGTGTTGTCATTAGCCCTCTAGGAGAACATGATTCTTCTGCAATGCTTCTGGTTGCTATTGTATTTCTTTTCTAACTTGTCTAAGTTTATTTTGCATACTTGAGGTCCTCTTGGTAGATTGAAAGCTAAAGTGATGCCCTCAATTGAAAAGTCTACATATACCCAACCATGCTTTTCTACCTTCCTGTTGTTGGTATTGTAATTATGAGCACATTCTACTACCATCTCAATGGCCTCCATTGCATAAGGGAATCCTCCTGCATGCCACGTACCTGAGCTATAAATGTTGATGAGCAGAGGTTGTCTGCTCCCTTTTTCTGACATTGCCATCCATGCATCCAGATCTGTGTTCCTTGGATGAGTGTCATTTATCTAGCCATATTTGAATGATATTCCTTCAGGTTGTATACCCATAGGTTTTAGGAATTATGTGTCTGACCTGTTCTTATGGACTGCCATCGAATCCTTTGACAAAACACATGTATTTCTTACCCTAACATGTCATGTGCGTGTGTGGATCAACAATTATATGGATATCATAACATTTTGATTCTTATTCAACATGTTTCATACACAATCATATTGATTTACTCTAATAAAAATAATATTTACCAGCTCATTTATCTCTAAACGACAAAAGAGGGTTTTGTCGTTACATACCTAATATTCACTGCCTTTTACTATTCAATTGATATCCAGGTAGGCACGTTCACCTTGCAATTACCCTCCTCTATTTTTTGTTTGAATCTGCACCATGTTCCATTACTTTCACAAGTTGTGGTAATGTTGCCTTAATCATGCAGTAACTCTGTAAATTTTGCTTGAATACATGATAAATTCAAAATGAGCTCAAATCCTTGCTTTTAATAAAAAAATAATGGCGAATTAGGCTATGATTAATGTTAATTTGTTGATATCCATTGATCAACACCTAAGCATTGGAAATGTTAATAGGTGGTGCATGATTATTCAAAATATTGAAGGTTCACCCACCATTAGAATATCATTTAATGTGGGGATGCACATTTGCATATATCAGGGATATTGGGAAATATGCCTGATACTAGGAAGATGATGATGTCATCATGATGATGACCAACCGTTGACCAATGACCAAAATTGGGTCATCCTACCCTTGTTTAACAATCGTGATAACATAATGCGCTAACATGATTGGGTCAATGTGTCACATGGTAGCATCGTATTGGTTTATAAAGATCTATGTGTTATGTGTTTTAGGAGTGGATATGGGGTTATTAAGGAATATTAGGGTTCTAAAGTATGTAAAATATCCCCTTCTTGGGTGAAGATGAGGATGACATCATATCTTTTATTAATGTTTCAAATCCATTTAAGATGTGATGTCATCATCATATTGACGAAGATCAGGTATCTTAGCTAATATGCAAGATATTAAAGTTCTCCTTCGTATTGCATAGGATCAGGATATTAAGAAATAGATGACCTTCCTGATGTCAGGGATATGATGATGTCATTATCATATCGGGTCTTCTTTATATAGAGTTAAGATGACATCATCGTCATTTTAAGGAAGATTAGGTATCTTAACTAATATGATGGATATTAAGGGTCATATCGATATTGAGCATTTAAATTATATCTGAGGTACACCCACATATTACTGAATATCATGGATATTAAGAAATATGACCCTTTGGGAATGTGTGCGGGTACTTGATGGGTAGATGCTCTCTCGCATTTAAATTTGACGTCGGCATATTAATGAATATGTAAATATCGGGTTTCTCTATGTTAAACATATGTCTAGGATATTGGTGAATATCTGGGATGTTAAGAAATGTAATGACCCCCCCTTAGCAACTAGTTTGACCAAACTTTGACCTAACATAACTTCCTATCCTCAAAAAATTTTAAGGTGATCCAAAAGGAAAACTTGCTTAGAATTTTGCACTCTTTCACTTGATGGGGTTCATGACAACAAATTTTGACTTCGGTATTCAACCCTCCTTAATGAGGTCCATGTATGCAAAGGGGTGATATCCTATCATTGCATCTAATACTTGACTTTTACCATACCGTCCAAAGCAAGAAAGCAAGGGAAAAACTAAAAAGTTGGGTCCCTATTTTGGCCAAGATAAAATGGGGTGTGTTGTGTAACCACACAAGAGATAGCACTAGCATAAAATGAAAGCTATATACAAAGGAAATTGTTTATCTATTCATTGAATATAATTATATATTTTATATAATTTGTAAAAGGCATAATTGATTCCTACAAATGTGAATTTAAACTTAACAAGTAATTTCTTAGAATCCTACTCTAACAAACTACCAAAACTAAAACTAATATTGTTAGCATCGTATTTATGCATTTACTAATTAATTCTAACAAATACTTCTCCCTTATTTGAATATGATAGCTTTTTAAATAGTTAAAAACATAAAATAAAACTAGAATAATTTTGTGTCAAATGGGTTTGTAAAGTTAATGAGAACAACTTATATCCTTTAAAGAGGCTAAAGAGTTAGAAAAGTGGACCTTGTTTCATGCTTCTTAAAGATGAAATCCCTCAAAGTAAGGCAGTAAAAGTATTAGAATTCCCTAAAGTAAAGTATTATCACTTATGCATTTTCTAAAGAAGGTATGGTTTAAAGAATATTTTATTTTATCATGTGATCACTCTTTCACTCATTGGTAGACGTTCTAAAGTTTTAACAAGAAAAAATAACATAATATTTTGTGAGAATAGGATGGAATTATACTACATGGCATTTGATCACATAAGAGAAGTAAAGATAATTAATTAGCCAATTATTTTTGGGTTTCATTAAAATAGCTCATATAACTAGGTAATATAAGGTATAGTAGATTAATTCCAAAGAGGTTGGAGTGAGTGCACATTCCTCCATACACTAGTTATTTGAATTATTTTGACATTTTTTCAATTAAAAAAGCCAAAAAGTGATAGAAAGATATTAAAACTTAAAATTTTATGATTGGTATTATTAATTAATCTATGTATAATTAAATAAACTATTTGTGAGAGTGTACAACTAAGCCAAAAGAATGTTAAGTATTACTTCTTTTTATTGAATAAAAACATTAAAAAAACCTAAAACTACACTATAATTATATAAAATAAAAATAATATTATTACTTTAGTGAACACTAATACATTTAAATATATTAGCTTATAAAACATTCCTTTTCTTTTACCATTCAACCAACCAACTACATAAACCTCAAAACTATAACTAAACAACATAACAAATTAAACTATCAAACATTACATTAACTCTAATAAAAACTAATAAACATATTGGCATGACTTATTGCACGACTAGTAGTGATAGATTAGACCGAGGTCCTCAGTAAAAAGCTATTATAAACTATAAACACACAAATACCTATTTTAGAACACACCACACTTCTTATTCTTTTCAAATCTCTATGCTCACAATCAAATGTTGCATTCCTAGCTGAATAGATGAAATCAAAACATTTTGAAAATGAAGAATAGAGTGGGCATCTAACCAGTGGATGCAGATGTGGATGACTGAAATGAAAAGCAATGTAATTCAAACTCCAACTGCAACTTTGGGAGTCTGCAACTCCATAAAGTCCTCTTCTTTTGAGGGCCCTAATCCAACACCCAAGACTCTGCCCCTAGATGATCATTGTCATTGTTCCACCAAATCCAATCCCCAACCCCACCCCCACAGCGACACTAACATGTACTCATCTACCCTGCTCTACACTGACTTCTCCCCCTTTTCTGAAGGTAAAACTACTGCCATGTTTTTCTTGCATTTATTGACATTGAATCTTTCATAAACATGACGGGTTTCCTTGGTATGATCTTTCATCAAAGTTAGAAACTGCGGTCCTCCATGTATATACCCACAAAGATTATTGAAAGAAACATTGAAATAGGCCAAGAGGGACAAGTTAGATAGCTCCTCAGGTATCTGCCCCCTCAAATTATTCAAAGACAAGTCCAACTATTCCAGGGTTGATATTTGCCCCAAAGATGTTGGTATCCTACCTTCCAGATGATTTCTAGAGAGGTTTAACAACCTCATGCCAGATAAATACCCAATGCTTTCTGGTATTTTTCCAATAAAATTATTGTATGATAGGTCCAACATAGTGTTTGTTGCTAGCACATAGTAATTGTATACTTGTGGACTTTCATTACTATAGGGATTTCTTCATATAGCACATTATCTATCACTCCAGAAGATTATGAGTTTAGGAATCCCTCTTGGCCCATCACATTAGAAGGAATTTTTCCATTGAAATTGTTATTAGACAAATCTAGCACCTACAAACTGGTGAGGCTTGTGATCCACAGAGGTATTCTTCCTTTGAGTTTATTAGAGCCAAGGCTTAAAACTCTCAATTCTTTACAATTTGCAAGGAGGCCTAAAGGAAACTCACTTGTCAATTGATTCTTGCTGAGATCCAGAAGCTTAAGATGCATACAATTGGCCAAGGAGGCAAGCAGAGTCCCAGAGAAATTATTAGAATGAGCTGAAATAACTTCACTGGAAGAAGAAAAATTAATATGGAGATCCTCATAGAACAAGTTGTTTGGATAACTTTAGCCTCTTCAAGGCTATGCAGTTAATCAATGTTGCCTAAATTCTTCTGGTCAAAAAATTGTCAGCCAATACCAAATTAGTTAAAGACTTGCAGTTAGCTAAGGATTGCAAAATTTATCCCAACAAGTTATTATCAGATACATCCAACTTCTGAAGTGAAACCAAACTGCCAATGCTGTTAGGAATAGACCCAGTAATTTTTATTTTTGTAGATGACAAACTCGTTAAGATTCCTTAGTTGCTCAATACTCTACAATATAGGTCCAGTTGAATTATTTAAATATAGATGCCAAGATTTCAAAGATTACAGTTCTCCTATATCCTTTGGAATTTCTCCCGTCAGATTGTTGGTGTTAAGGTGGAGATATTGCAAGCTTGCTCAAATTTGTTATTTCTTCAAGTACTAGACCTATTAACCTATTTAAACCTAGAGCTATATTGGTCAACTTTGTCATCTTTTCCAATACCCTGGGGAATGGTTCCGCTGAACCGGTTTCGACTAAGATCTAAACGGGTCAACTCTATCAGCTTATTCAATGCACTAGGGAATGGTTCCTCTAAACTTGTTATAAGAAAAATCTAAGTTTGTCTACTTGGTCATGTTGAAGATGGCTTCTAGTAGTATGCCATCAAATAGGTTTTGTCTTAACTAAAGGGTGGATAGAGGAAGCATGCCAATACTCATGGGCAATGATCCACTAATATTGTTGTATCTCACATCAAGCTACTCAAGTTTGCTACAATTTCCTATTTCTGTAGGGAAAGTACCAGTTAAATTGTTTGAATATAGTAACAAAGATTTCAAACATTGCAGTTCTCTTATGCTCTTAGGAACTTCTTCTGTCAGATTATTAGTGTCAAGGTGAAGATATTCAAGCTTGTTCAAATTTGTTATTCCTTCAGGTACCAAACCTATTAACCTATTTGAACTCAGAGCTATATCAGTCAACTTTGTTAGCTTTTCAATGCCCTGGGGAATGGTTCCGCTGAACTAGTTTTGAGTAAGATCTAAACAGGTGAACTTTGGCATCCTTTCAATGCACTGGGGAATGGTTCCTCTAAATGTTTTATAAGAAAAAGTCTAAATTGGTCATGTTGAAAATGGCTTCTAGTAGTATGCCATCAAACGGGTTCTGTCTTAACCACAGGGTATGCAGGGGAAGCATACCAATACTCATGGGCAATGGTCTTTTCATATGGTTTTATCTCACATAAAGCCACCAAAGATTACTATAGTTTCCTATTTCTGTAAGGATAGAGCTTGTAAGACTGCTTGGGCCATACAGTGCTAATTGGCCAAGTTGTTTCAAGTTTCCTAGTTCAGGCGGTATAGTTTCCATATAGCGGGGCATACCCCAAAGCCAATACTTCCAACGATGAAAATTAAACTAGAGCTATAGGAATTTGAGTTGTCAAGCTATTCAACACTAGGTTAGGGTATTGCAATTTGTCCAACCTCCCCAATTTAGACGGAATGCCTCATGTCAAGCCATTGTCAGAAAATGTAATATAGTTCAATTCAGAGCAATTATTGAGAAAAGGAGGGATGTTACTAGTTAGCAAGTTGTCTTCAAAATCAACTTCTATCAAACCTTTTATCAACCCCAAAATAGAAGGAATCAAACCTATGAGATTGTTATAGCCAAGGACCAAATCAAGGAGAGACATGCAGTTCCCTAGAGAATTTGGAATGCTTCCACCTAGACAATTGTAGGACACGCGAAGATGTTGTAGGTTGCCCAGGCCACCATATTCTTTTGGTATGCTTCCATCAATTTGTTTTTTTGAAAGTCTGATCCACTAAAGGTACGTGCAATTAGCAAGCGATGTGGGAATGGAACCGAGCATAAGATTTGTGTTGAGGTCAAGTATCCTCAATGATTTCATTTGACCAAGTTGAGGGGGAATGCTTCTAGTGAAAGAATTAGCAGAGAGATTCAAAGTGTATAGTAAGGAGAGGGTTCCTATGGAGGTAGAAATGGTACCTTTCAATCCTAATTGAGGGAGAATGATGGCCACCACTCTGCAGGTATGCTTTCTACACCAAACACCATTCCACGAGCACACATTTTTTGAATTGGCAAAAGTAATATGTTCCAAATCTTTCCTCAGTGGTTTCCTTCGGCTTGCTCAACATGAGCTCAATCGAGCCAATCAACACATCCTTAATTTACTTTGTACCTCAAAGGATGGACCCATACTATCCTTGGCTCTACTACTACCATCATACACTAATCTTTATTCATAATGAAACATATATCATCCTTGTACTTTTCCACTATTGATCTAGGTATCCTTGCCCTAGATTGCATGACCTTTTGAATTTTTTGAAGTAGCCCCACAAGGTTGCATTTTGTGCATGATGACTACCTATGTTGTTCAGATGATTCCTAATTTGTATTGTAATAGGTTTGCTATCCAACCATGACCAAAATCTTCATTCCAGGCAGTTCTTTTAGAAAATAGAAGAATAGACAAATAATCAAAGTACCATATTTAGAATCATATTTTGACTCTTTGGTCTTCTTCAGGTTCTCCATCAACTATTGTCGGAGCAACTCACAGAGGTCATAGTTAATGTTCTTCTTGACCCATCTCATACGTTGTGTAGATGGCAGTACCAGAGATAGAGTTTTCCCAGTTGGTGAAGTTCACTTATACCCAACCACCATTAATATAAATCTCACTGCATGGGCTTCAATGGAGTTTACTAATAATACCTTTTTGTCAAATTGAGTACAAATAGCCTTTATTATAGTGCTATTTTTCACAGCCTGTCGGCATGGGTACAGTTTCAATAGGTTTCAATCTAGTTACAACCCTTATTTCTTCCTTTTGTGATCATGAAGGGTGTTTCAAGACAAAAAAAACTCATCATGAATCCTCAACAATAGTTAGGAAGTCTAGATATTGTATGAATTTCTTCTCTGCCAATGTCTTATATCCTTCCCTCAATTCAAATCCATCACCACTTAGATGTTTCAGATAGCAGCTCCATAAGTTTTCTATCATCATGTTTTTCTAGCGGCAACATGGATGTATGACCTAATATCTTCCTCATGCATTATGCCATACGACACTTCCAAAAATGCACCATCAGGTCAACTACCATTGATTTGAAAGGGTGTTTCTTAAATTTTGGATGGGCCCTTTAAGTGTGATCTTTATTACTTGTGGGACTAACATTTTTCTACAACAATTCAAACCAATTTCATAAAGAAGTTTTAATTGTAAATAGCTCTTTTCATTAGATTAGGGTTTCTTCACTTTGAATCACTGGAAATCATTGAAATTGCTTAGGGTCTCACTTTAGATCTTCTTGGATACTTGAAAACTTGAATGAAAAAGTGATTATTCCTTCAAATGTGAGACTTTTATCCTTAATTCACCAAAACCTAATAGCAATAAATGCTAACTTCCTAAAAGTTGTCAAACACTTCATTGTCAAGCAAAATCGATCTAGATTGCTCTACAATGCACCACATTAGATCTTTTTCTTCCAGTAACTTCTTCATGAGATCTATCATTCAAATTTATACCTTATATCTTTGTGCTTGATGTCAACACCACTTTTTTGGCTGGGGGTTTAAGAGTTTTCACTGAAGCCCCCTGAGCCAGAGCTCCCAATTTACTTCCTAGAGAAAGTGTCTGCACCAGAAGCTATTGCAGACCCATCCTAACCTCTTGTACTTCCTTCTTCACCCATTTCTAGTTCATTTCCTTCTTTATCTCTGCTAGATCAACCTTTTTCTCTTATTTCTTCAATTCTACCTAATTATCTCCTTTCATATTCTTTCTTTTGTAGAACCTTGCAAAGTGTCTAGGCCTGTTGCAATTGAAGCATACAACATTTCTCTATCCATTGTTCCTTTCATTAATCCTTGCATCTACATTGTTTACCTTGTGACCATATCTATTGCATGTAAATAATTCCCACTGAAAGATCGAACATTCCTTCCATTTTTATAATTGTTCCTGACTACGACTTCTACATTCACTAGCTCTATGACCACAACCTATTAATAGTTAAAGCAGTTACCTTTGAAAGTTTGAATATCCTTCTATTGTTGTAACTATTCCTTATCTAACATCTGCATTCATTAGCTTTGTGACCTACTTTGTTACAAGTAAAACACTGTTTGGAGAATAATGGAGCATTTTGATTTACTCTGCTCCTACAATGAGTAGCCTTATGACCAAATTTATTGCATGAATTACAATAGACCCATTGAAAGAAGGGTACCTTTGAGCATTTGGTTGCCTAAGTGATGATCTTCTAGGCTTGTTCCTTTGACTCTAAATCTGTTTGCCTTTGTCCTTGTTGGTCCCAGCATTCCTTTCTTGACTAGTTTGGAACTTTCACCTTTCTCAAATCCCAAGCTTTCTTTGTCATTAGAACTCTCCTGACTAGCAATCATCTCATCAAGTTTTACAAAACTTATCTTAAATTTTTCTTCATAACTTTTTGCTTTTTCCAAACCAAACTTTAGGTTCTCCAACTTCCTTTTCAAGCTTCTGTACAATCTTCATTTTTACTTTTCACCAACTGATTTAGGTCTTCTTCTACTTTTGCTCTTTTCACAACCTCCACTTTCAAATCATTCAAGGTCTCATTTGTTGATATTAGTTGCTCATTAGCCTCCTTGTATTTTTCTTTGAATCCTCTTGACTTTCTCCTTAATTTATTGATACACTCATATGCTTCCTTAACCTTATCTTTCAGATCCCTATTTTCCAATTCAACCTTTTCATGGTCTTCAAGGGCAACCCTTAATTTATCTTCATTAACAAGCAAAAAATTCTTCTTATGTGGTTTCATATGAATCAATTTCTCCAAGAGGAACCAAGCTCAATTTCATAGGAATCAACTTCATATGTTGTTAGACTTCTTCCAAGGAACACAAGCTCTGATACCAATTGTTGAACACACAAGACAACTAAGAGGGAGGGGGTGAATTAGTTGTTTAAAACAAATTGAACCTTTACATACTTAATTCTTAATTACATTCACTTGCTTTAACCACCCAGTCTGTTATGAAGATTAAACTCTGAAATGTAGAAATAACAATTAAACATATCAACACCATGCACACATGAACACCATATTTTTTACATGGAAAACCATTATAAAAGGGAAAAAACATGGTGAGTGTTAGCTTACACAATATTAGTGTGTAGAAACAATACCAGATTACAATAGAGGCTTACTGCACAAAAGAGGTGCTCACTGCAAGAAGGCTCACTACCTTAGAGAAAGAAATAAGAAAGGAGATGGCTAACTACCAAAAATGAACCACTCTCATTGTACCTACATATGCATGATTGCCAGCTCTCTAGTGAATGCTCACAATGCTATCTTCAAAACTCTTCATCTTTGACTTCTCTGTTTCACTATTTTGCTCTTACATTAGACAAGATCTCTCTTCTTTTGCTATTTTCACCTATTCTATAGTTCAAAATATTCACTCACACACACACACACATTAATAATGAAATTCATCAAGTATTTATATCCCGCACACAAGATCTAACTCAAAACTGGGTCAGCTTGCAAAAAAAGAAATGTGTACAAAAAAAGGTTATACTTTTTCAACTTGAACTCTTTACACAAGAAGCTATGTGGACCAATAAAACCCTTCAAGAACCTTCATATAGATGCAGACCTATTATAAAACCACTTAGAATGATGATCCAATAGTATATACTCTTACCGCATATCAATCCAACTTGTATGTCCAGCTTCATCCTGTCAAGTATACACTTAACACAAATCGACTGTCATACTACAACTCCCAATGCAAACCATATAAAACACTAAAATTCATACCAAACATTCCTTATGTATCACCCAACATACACTACAAAACACACGAGTCATAATATTCTCATGCGATAAAATAGTGAATCTTTGAACTACTATCTCTATCACTGTGAAATACTATCAACATGAATGCCAATACTTAGAAACTTGTAGAAGATCATTTGGTAAACCTTAGACTCCACAAATATGGAATTGGAGTACTCCTAACATGTTTTTACAACACCTCCAATCTACAAATTGAAACAACGAATAGTAGAGAAATACGGACTAAAATACTCAGGTATTCTACATTATTCATGACTAAAGCTCTGTTAACCCAGACTTAAGCAATTCAATGTGTATCTTCCGAAGATTGCTAGGACATGAAACTTGGAATATAACATCATGCAAAAAACTATGTGTAACATACCATAACTGCATACAAGAATATGTATCTACAAAGTGAATATGAACTAACTTTCTGTCACTAACTTACTAAGCTGCCAACACTTAGTCAATTTGATGAAGTCATTCTTATTGGACAAAAGGAACTATACACAACCCTTGTCTCAAGACTTGTTTCCAATCAAATCTAACTATTTCCATCAATGCAAACACCATATCATAATCATATCAACAGTGTCTCTTTACCATGTTGCCCAACATTACCTTCATTTCATGTGTCTATGTGTGTGATTTCTTGTTGTTTTGTTCTCCCCCCATGATAAATGCTTG